>CM044305.1:100792447-102238502 GCA_024291935.2 Okapia johnstoni | reverse complement strand
CCCCCTAAAGAATTAAAAACAAGAACTCAAAGAGATAATCCATATATATCTATGTTCACAGCAACAGAATTCACAATGTCTAAAAGGTGAAAATCACCCAAGTGCCCATCAACAGATGAATGGATAAATGAAATGTAGTATATATATACAATGAAATATTATTCGGCAATAAAAAGGGAATGGATTCTGACACAAGCTACAACACAGATGAACCCTAAAGACATTACGGTAAGTTAAATAAAAAAGCCTGACACAAATGGACAAATATTCAATGATTCCATATGCATTATAGACTAGGAAAATCCATAGAGAAAGAAAGTAGAATAGAAGTTACCAGGAATGGGTAGAGGGCAATGGGTAAAGAGAACTTTGTTTTAGAATGATTAAAAAACAAAAAAGCTCTGGAGATGGATAGTAGTGATGGCTGCACAACAGTTTGACTGGAATTAATGCCACTGAATTGGACATCAGAAAATTATTAAAAGAGTTAATTTTATGTTATGTATATTTTACCACAATAAAACAAACTACAACTAGGAAAAAAAGACAAGAAAAAGTAAGTAATATATTGTATAAGGATTCATACATATTCAATAGACATTACTAACAAGAACAGTAAACACAAAATTCAAAACAATCATACTGGAGTGAAATAAGGGTGGAAAGTGGAAGGAACACACAGATAGATGGCAGGAGTATGGTAGTGTTCTAGTTGGGTGGTGGCTTTACAGATGCCCATTTTATCAAAATTCACCAGTTATATGTGTTATATTTATTCTTAAAATGTATCAAATATCATAATAAAACACTGAAAATAATCTCCCTCCCAAAAAATAAGCAGACTAGCATAAGACTTTGTCAACATCACAAAATGCTAAAAGACAACAGAAGTGAATCTCCAAAGTTTAAAGGAAAATGGCCTTGTGTCTAGCACTGTAAACCTTATCAAGCATTGATCAAGGATGAGACAAAACAAAAATTTTGGGACATGCAAGGACTCAAGTTTAATATCCATTCATAATATATTAAAAAATTTAATTGAGATGATTAATCAATAAAATTAAAATCTAACCCAAGAAGGAGGAAACCATGGGATACAAGGAACAGTGGCAGATGAGAATAATCCAGAGGAAGTCAAGAAACGTAAAAAGCATTAAGAGTAAACAATACACCTGAAACATCCAATTTTCCTGCTAAAGACAAGGATTTAACAACTTATTTCCTTTTCTTTGACTAAAATCCCTGTGATTCCACAGTGAATATTTCCATATTTGTGTAATTATAAATGTGGCCTTATTAGTTTAACATGGTTTTAGAATTAACATAGATAAACAGAAAAAATTATAGTTAGGTACATAAGAGTGTAACATTTAAAAATTCTGAACAATGTAAAAATAATAATGGTATTAAAACTTTGGAAATAGAGGAGATAGAAGTAGACAAGGGTGCATCATAGCTAAAGAGTCAATATATTGTTTAACATTAAATCAAAAGATGGATGCAAACATGTTTAGAATTATGGTAATTAACAAAAAGACATCAAAAAAGAAATGATTTAAATTAGCTACTATGGAACTAAGCCCAGGAGTAATGAATAGATGGAAAAAGGAGAGAATCTGGTTTTTATTTAATATCATAAAGGCAAAGAATACAAGATCTAAAAATAAAAACATGGGAGGAAAGGGTGTTCAATGATGTGTTAAATTTACATTTAATTGTGGGGAGTTCATAATTACTATTTAAAGAAAACAAATCAAGAAACAGGGCTGTAAGTATGGCGCTTAGAGTTATAATTGGTGGTGTATTGGTCAATGTTCCCAGCCAGCTGCCTGGAGGGGAGTTCTAATTCATAGATTTTGCTGGTTTCCGTGGCCTAATATTCCCACTATAGCCAATTGCAAGCACCAGTGTGACACCAATGGACTTGTAAAATTCCTGAAAAATTGGTGATGGGTTCTCATAATGACCCTGTTCCCAGGTGCCACTGGAAATGGAAGAATTGAAAGCAGAAATTTCTTAGTACTTGCTGCCTCTTGCGAGTAGGACTTGTGGGAAATTTTGCCTAACATTTTATATACCCATTGAATTTTTCTACCCTGTTCATGTAATACTTTTATAAATAAAAAACTGATCAAAAAACAAAAAGGCATTTCATCTTGCATGCAGAAAGCTCGAAAGAGCATTATTATCAACTTGACAAGAAAAATCCAGATTAACAACAAAATCGCACTTTTATCTTCTGCCACCAGAGAGCTGACATCGCAGAGAAAAGAACTAATCTGAAACCCAAGGAAAGACAGGCACCTCTCATGACAGAGAGAGGTCACAAACACTGGCTTACCGATGGTAGGGCACAGGAGGAAGAGACACTGAGTACCATACAACTAAGTAAGAAGAATTTAGCTAAAACTGCAATGTACTGTTAAAAACCAAGAATTAGCTAATAGAAGTCCTGGGCACCTCAGACACAAGGGGAATTTACCCCTATTCACAGACTTCTCTCCAGAGACTTCTGTCAGGTGTTCCCTGGAAAGACTGTGCAGGAGGGAGAATGCAAAGAGCCTCTCAGTGGTATAGACTTGGTGAGGTTGCCACTGCAGGCAAGGCGCAAACTCCTCCCGGACTCTTATCCCCAGAGATCAAGAGTCTTTAAGCCACTAGCAGAGGAGCAACAAACCCTGTCCCTCCCAGGGCCCAAGTGAAGATCCACTAGGGCAGAGGGAATTGTAAGAGAAAACTATTCCACCACTGGGGGAGAAGCAGGAAATAGCCCAGGGCTCTGAAGCCTACACTAAAACCATTAGTAGCCTCCTGCCACTGGGGGATGGCAGGAAACTCTCCTGTCCAAGATCCAATGATACAAGGCAGAGTTTGGCTGGAAAGGGCAGAATAACTGAGAAAGCTCCAACCCGTGAGACCCAGACACACAGGCCTAAAAATGAAACCATAGAACCTCCTCTGGCCCCAAAGCCACACAACCAAGCATTAAGTAACCAGCAACAGCAGTCTACTGTTGGCATGGGAGGCAAGAACATGGGAGGAAACCCACCTCCACACACCCCTCCAAGGTATAGGTGCATGGGTAAGCCTGAAAGTCAAGAGTGGTGCAGGAAAATATTAAAAAAAAAAAAAAAAACCTTCCATAAACCCAACCCTTATCTGATAGAATTGCAAAGAGAACTGGACAGATCCAAATTATAGTTGAATGTTTTTCAATATCCTTTCAATCATTGATCAAACAAGTAGATAGATAATCTCTAAGGATATACAAAAAACCTGAACAACACCGGCAGCTAACTTGATTTCACTAAAATTTATAGAACACTCCACTCAAATACAAAAGTGCACATGGAAAATTCATCAAAATAAGCTATATCTGGACCAAAAAATAATCCTCAAATTTTTAAATAAAATTGAATTCATTTAGAGTATATTTTCTGGCTGAAAAGGTACTGAAGTAGAACTAATAACAAAAAATTAGGAAAATTTCCAAATATTTGGAAATTAGCAAACTCCTGAATAACAATAAAAATACATGTACTAAAACTTGTCTGGGTGCAGCTAAAGTAGTGTTTAGGATGAAATTTACATAGCATTTAACAGCTATAATTAGAGAAGGCTTCATTCAGTAGTGTCAATTTCATCTTAAGACTAGAAAAAGAAATCAAAGCCAATGCAGTCAGAATAATGAAACCTCACAAAAGTCAATGAAAACAGAGAAAATGATAGAAAAGAATCAGTGAAATCAAATGCTAGTCCTTTGAAAAAAATTAATACATCTGACTTTTAACAATATATAAACGAAAGGAAACAAAACCTTAACTTAAAAAAAATAAGCAGTGTCTCCTCCTCTATCATATTGGGGGAAAACAAATCAGCCTCCCAGTCATAGAGACAGTTCCATCCTGTGGTGACCATTCTACCCAGTAAATAAGCAATAGAAACAACCTAATCATATACTCAGGCTGGCCTTCATGTTTAGTATAGCCTGCACATCTACTAGTGGTTATTTAATAGTCAAATCTCTAGAAATGTTCGACTTTCACACCGTCACTCTCTCAGACTTCCCCTCAGCACGTGATTCGGAATTTGTGATAAGAATGGTAAGTAGAATTTCTAAATAAGACCGATATGAAGTGATGACTATGATGTGTACTAAATATTAATTTATGACAAAAGCAAAAGTATAGGGGTAAGAATATTATGAACATTCATGTTATACAGGAACAACCCACAGACCACCAACAAGAGGATTACTGCCAGGCAAAATTATTAAATCATTGAAATCCTTCATTGATGCCACTATTCACAATGCTTTCATCCATTTCTCATCTCTGCCCATTAAAACATGCTCTTATTAGGAAAGAATCAAGGGTACAAAGAACTGAGAACAGCTTCAAATACTACCTCACTCAAGGAACGAGAAATGAGGGAGAGAAACACTTGCTGGGTCAGACATTTTATGTATATCATCCCATTTCATCCTCACAAAAGCCATGTGATTTAGAAACTATTATGCCCATTTCACAGAGGAGAAAACTGAGGCCCAAGGACATGAAATCCAAAGCTTATCAGGTTCCAAAACCCACATTCCTTCTGTCATAACACACTACCTCTCTCCAAGGAGAAGACTGTATTACAATAAAAACAAGAGCCTTAAACTAAAAAACAAAAAAAAACCTAGAGATAAAATTATATAGAGCCCTACACACAGAGACATAGGTGCTAGTTGTAAAGAACCCTCCTGCCAATGCAGGAGACATGAGACCGGGTTTGATCCCTGGGTCGGGAAGATCCCCTGGAGAAGGGAATGGCAACCCACTCCAGTATTCTTGCCTGGAGAATCCTATGAACAGAGGAGCCTGGCAGGCTATGGTCCACAGGGTCACACAGAATTGGATATGATTGAAGCGACTTTGACTGCACACACACTACACACAGAGAGACATAAATAAGTATATGTAGAAACTAATAAAACTGAAATTATTCTTGTAATCTAGTTAACAGTATTATACCAATGTCAGATTCTTGGTTTTGAAATTATTCAACACTTTTATGTAAGATTAACATTAGAGGAAGCTAAGCAAAGAGTACACGAAACTCTCTGTACTATTTTTACAACTTCCCATGGTCTTTAATTATTTCAAAATAAAAAGTTATACTTATCTCTCAGTAGAGATGAATAAAGAATAAATCTCGACTACTGTTGATGGGAAGGTAGCCTCCCCAGCCCCTTTAATTCATACCACAGAGGTAGTCATCAACTCTGCTTCCATGTAAGGTCAGCCTCGGCTGCCAGAAATCCACTGTGGTTGTACAAAATATATCATTAGATGGAAAACAGGGGCCTTTTTCCCCTTAGCATTGATGTGCAGTGGAGCTCCAGTTCTGATCAAATTCTTTCCTGGTGAATACAATACGTATTACATAGGGATGTCCTCCCACAAGCATCCTCATTTCTGTATCTTGCTGGATGTATATGTCACCATCCATGAAGCCTAATAGGTATGAAAGTGCAAAAGAGATGGGCTGGTTTCATTGGATTCTTGTTATGGACAGTGTGATGTTATAGGAAGAGAATCAGCCATGGAATCAGAAAGCCCAATTCTACAACTTTGTGATCTTGAGCAGTGTATTTAACATTTCTTAACCTCAATTTTCCCTCTGTAAAATTGGGGTACAAATCTACATAATCATGAGACAATGACTGTCAATCACAAATTTTATATGACTAGTTTTTCTTCTAATTAAACACTGAGGATTGCTTTGAACAGAAGGTTTACTGTCCCGGATACTTCACACTGTATGTGGAACTAGCAAGTGACAACTCAAAGGCCCCTTATGAGGTTATTTCACCAGTGCACATTCACAAATCTCCATGCAGAAATGTGTTCAGCTATTCTCCATGGTCTGAATTTGCATGCGGATGTATATCAGCTTCCAGCCCAAACTCTGTGTGATAAGATCAGTCCTTGGAGCTGCTGAATTATAAGGCTGGAGGCTTCCACTGGAGGTCCCAGTGTTAGTCATATCTCTGGATTTATGAACTCATAAAACATTAACTGCATTTCTCAGTGATTTGTGTCTGATTCTGTTTTTCACACATGATTCGTAAGTGAAGTATGCTTTCCCCAGATGACATCAGTGCCCTGATAAACCTATAAAATTGCTCTTGTGTTTAACTGTCTTCACTCCCTAGAAATATAAAAACTGAATGAAGATGAATAAAGAATCTACACATTTCATACAACTGTTGGTTTCACTGTCCTATGCTGGAAGAGTGTGAGTGGGCCAAATCCTGACATTAGGTAAATGGGTTCTATTAGCAGAAGTCCGGGTAGGATGACTAGGCTTTTCCTGGTGATCCCCAAGGAACTTTTATTTTCTTACATTTTCTTTAAGGATAGTGGTATAGATTGTTTTGGGGAAAATTGCTATCAGTATTTGCTGTAGTGAAGGTTAACCATCTCTCAGACCAGGACCATGGTAACAGGTAGGCAGTACCAAATTTCACAAAGCCGTGGCTCTGACATACAGATGGCAAATAAATACATGAAAAGATGTTCAATATTGCTCATTATTAGAGAAATGCAAATCAAAACTATAATGAGGTGTCACCACACACCAGTCATCAAAAAATCTACAAACAATAAATGCTGGAGAGGGTGTGGAGAAAAAGGAATCCTCCTGCACTGTTGGTGGGAATATAAACTGATGTAGCCATTAAGGGATGCAGTATGAAGATTCCTTAAAAAAACTGGGAATAAATTTATCATATGTCCCAGAAATCCCACTACTGGGCATATACACTGAGAAAACCACAACTCTAAAAGACACATGTACCCCAATGTTCGTTGCAGCACTATTTACAATATCCAGGACATGGAAGCAACCTAAATGTCCATAGATAGATGAATGGATAAAGAAGTTATGGTACCTTTATACAATGGAATATTACTCAGCCAATAAAAAGGAACAAATCTGAGTCAGCTGTGGTGAGGTGGATGAACCTAGAGCCTCTTTTACAGAGTGAAGTCAGTCACAAAGGGAAAAATAAATATCATATATTAACACATATATATGGAATCTAGTACTGGAAAACAGTACTGATGAACCTAGTAGAGAATGAACTTGTGGACATGGTGAGGGAAGGTGATGGTGAGAGGAATTGAAAAAGTAGCGTTGACATATAGACACTGTCATGTATAAACGAGTTAGTGAAAAGTTGCTAAATAACACAAACAGCCCAGCCTGGCTCTCTGTGATGATCTAGAGTGGTGGGATGGGGGGAGGAGAGGGAGGTTTGGAAGGGAAGGGATATATATATATATACATATAAATTATGACTGATTCATGTTGTTGTACATACACAGAAACCAACAAAATTGTAAAGCAATTTTCTACCAATTAAAAAATAACTAAAACAAATCACTTTTTTAAAAAAAGATATGTAAATGTTATGCAAGGCTGACTTCCTCCAACAGAACAGAGACATAATTCTTGTTTCTGTATTTGGTCATCAAATTCAAAAATGGCAAAAGGACAAAAATGAATCAAGTATTAGGGCCATTGCAGCCTGATACAAAGCCAGGGTCAGGCTACACAATCCCCATGGTCATAAGAGTCACAAGCATAAAGAATTTCCCAAGAGCCTGGGATAGGGAAAAGAGAGGAAGGATAAGTAAGCAGACAGGAGACGGGAAGAAGGAGACGGTGAGATGTAGGGAAAGAGTAACAAGGAAGCAGACAGAAGAGGAACCTAACAGAAGGGGAGTAGAGCACTTCAGATGCCTCAGGCAAAGTGAAGTAATTGCCAACTGAAGGGCCAGACAGCAAAGCAGCATAGGAATTCAAAAGGACAGATCAACCCCCCTCAGCACCTTGCCATATAATCTGCCGTCTAAAACAGGAGAATTTGAGGGATGAAAAGACGATCCCCTTAATAATTATGCCATAACTACAGGTACATATTGGGTTTATCTGGGGCAGACTGGGATATGGTCAATCTTCCTGTAAGCTCCTCTCTGATCAGGCCTGCCTCCTTATCCTACTCTGTGAAGCAGAAACCAGCTCTCCTAAGAGCAACAGCCAACTTCTTTCCCACAGAGGAGCTCCTGCCCATGCTGCACTCACGATCCCTAATTGATTATTTCAACATCCCAGGCCCATTGCTAAAGTAAGAACACCAGACTTCACCACCACCACCTTCTTTTCATCCACAGAATTTCGTGGAGCCCTGATTGGCCAGTCATGTATGGTCCCTATACTCTGAACACTACCTCTGGGAAAGGAGTGAACCAACAGACTCATTTTCCTTAGGAAATTGTACACATCTATCAGTTTTGTTTGATCAAATTTTATTTATAACAAGATCTCTGAATTACTATCTATACATTGAAGAGGAAATGTAAAACTACTGTTCCATCTAATGGGTAAACCCCATAGTCCAGGAACAGATAACAGACACAACCTCTCTCCTGATGCTTAGAAGGACTGTGGAACCCAGTCTCCAGGGACTGTCATTTCCTTTCTTGTCATAGCTCATTGCTTAGCCCTCCCAAAGCGATTTTCATCTCCTACATTTATTTCCCTAAAACTCCAATATAGGCTGTTCTGGCCTGCTGCTTAGACTAAAGCGCACCAACTATCTTTCTGCTTAGTCTTGATTATCAAGAACTCTGCTATTTCCCTTTTTCTGGCTTCCGAGCACTACTTCTGTAGAAAGTTCATGTGCCTGAAGCTTTTTTTGCTTAGGAGTTCTTTTCCAAGAGACTCTGAAGTCCTTTATAAGAACTGACTCCTGGCAAATGTGCCTCACAGTCCTTCCAGATGTGCCCAGAGATGCCCAATTAGTAGAGTAATACCAGCTTAGACTTCAACTGGGACTATTCACTACACTTACAATAGCTCTATGTCTGACAAAGATCAAGGGTTATCTCTTTTTACAGTTGAGTTAACTGAGACTGAGAGGGTAAGACTTACCCAAAGGCACACTGTTGAGAAAGTAGAGAGGCAGAACTGCAGTCTAAGGGTAATTTGTACTCACCAACAGGAAAACCAACCAAAAAAAAACAAAACAGCAAATTTTGTAAAAGAAACATAATAACAAAATTACTAAACCAGTTGTATGCAGATAATTTAGATATTTAACATCTTTGTATCTTCACTTTGACCCCAGGGTCTAATCATTAGTAGATGTTTACTACATACCTGTCAATTGTCTCATGGGTATGCTGACTGTAGCAGGGCCTTATCTCCTGTTAAACATTTCACAACAGACACTGTGGGGTTTGTCAAACTAAATATCTTCCTTTAGCTTCAAACAACTCATACTGAGTGTCAGAGATGCATTTCATAATTGAAAATGAACCCAGAAGTGGAGCATTTAAAAGGGTCCATTAGAAATATACCAGGGCTTGAAATCTCCTGAGTACAGAAGGGAAGCCATGCACGTATTCATCCCCCAAATAGCCTCACAGCCCAGAGCTAGCAAAAACTGGTTAGGATACTCTAGGATAACATGCAGCAATTACACTATCAGTCTTTTGTTAAGACTATTAAAGCACCACCTTTTCAAAAAAAAAAAAAAGCATTGGAAATCCAAGTCTCTGCCAGCTTGTGCCCATGGTAACCATTCTGCCTGCAGAAATTGTCCCACCAGGGAACAAGATAGCATACCTCCAAGGTGCTTCTCCAAGCAAAGTGTGAGGTCAAAATGACTTATCTAGCCCTACAATTCACTAGTGGCCCATAATTTGACCATTTTCTTCCCACAATCACTCCCTTATCCCCTGAGAAAGGAAAAAATTTAAACTTTAGACCCTCAAAGCAAGGGAAATGATGGGTCGGTCTATCTGAACAAAAAATAAGTGATTCACTGGCTGACTCGTCCTGCCATAGTGGCAGAGGGGAAGGATTTATTGCTCATCTCAGGCATCCTTCAATCTGACCTGCAAAGCGAGCAGATGTAAAGTAACCTTAGCTTGGTGCTGATGGTTTTTTGGCTCAACTCCAGAGCCACTTCCATTATTTGCATTTTACAAACAGGACACACACCTGTCTTTGCCATACCAAGGTCACTCAATATCGAGATCATTAAATCTTCTCTAAAATAAAGCCCCATTAACAAGACTAATTAAACAATGACTAAATACACTAAGCAGTGGTTTTGCTTTAGAAATGCTTCTTCACTGTTCTGGCACTCCTTAGCAGAAAGCTAGTTGTCAGTAAGGAAGAGTGTTTGCATCATTATGTTAAAACCCTTCCTTCTCCTTCAACGCCCCCTGTCACTTACACTTACACACATACACACACCCCACTACCACCATAAACTTAGGTCTAGACAAGTCTGGAAAAGAGTTAGACATTAAGATCTACAGTTTGGTTTACTGCAGCAGTTAGCATTTTAGCCTATAAAATGCTTCTCTCTCATTTTCTACCACTCCCTCTGAGCCAAAGTGAGTTCCCATTCCATAATTCCACAGGCTGCATCATTATGCATGGCTCACAGTACTTTAGGGAAAAGGTGAAATGTAAACAGTTACAGCCAAGCGCACATTATCAAACAGAGCCTGCAGTATGGGCAGGTGGTGGACAATCTTGGACAGGACATCAGTGTTTAAGGTGGAAACTTCTCCCACAAAATATGGCAAGGAAGGAGAAAGAAGACAAAGAATTATACCCAAAATCTCATAAAGCCAGGGCAGGTTAAATTTTCACTGCTGGTGTCACCCTGTTTGTGTCAGATTTTGACAAAATAAAAGTAATTCCCTTCAAGCAAAATTTTGAAGTACAGGAAGGAGGCTTCTCTATCTACCTGACACCAATATAAGTAGGACTAGACCATTCTCGTGTTGTGACATGATGCTCTTAATTTTCTATGGCTATAGTCCAGTCAAGTTGATCTCAACATATATTGCCTGCAATGGAGAATAGCAATATTTCATTCTATTGCTCAGGAACTTTTAATGAGTTCAGATAAAATAAGAGTAACAGGACAAAAAATAAAAAAATGTCAGCCACCAACTCTCTACTACCCTACTTCCTAGGCAATTTTAATCCTTCACTATCTTATTAAAGTCACAATTAGCCAGATAATGCTCAATAAATAACATTCATTCCTACCCCTGTGCCTTTATTCATTCTGGTTCACACGTCTTCTTTTCAAAAGTCTATCTTGCTGCCATATTTAGTCTGTCTCACCCTCTCCATGAAGGCTTCCTTTCCCGAACTTCTGGGGTAGTGGTTTTCAAACCTTAGCATACCTCAGACTCCCCTGTAGGGCTTGTTAAAACTAAGATTACTGAGCCCCACCTGCAAAGTTTGAGTCAGAAAGTTTGAGGCCTGAAAATTTTCATTTCTATCAAGTTCCCTGGAATGATGCTGATGCTGCTAGTGGTTTAGTATATCCAGCACTGGACTGAATATTTTATATATTGTCATTTATTGCTCTTCAGTTGATTTATGAACATATTAGATAAGATTTTATGCTGGAATAAACAGAAAACCCAAAGCAAACTGGCTTAAACAAAAAGCGGATTTATTCTCTCACTTAACGGGATCATCCAGATATTCGTTTACCCAATAATTCAATGATGTTTCAAGGACTCAATTTCCTTACATCTTCCTGCTCTGACATCCTCAGTGTCAGTTTTATCCTAAAACTGGTTCTTCTCTGGGCAATCATACAGTTGCCAGCCACGATTGAGACTACATATTTCTTATTAATCTCCAGAGGGACACAGACATCTTAGCAGCATTCCAAACAAGAGAACTAAAACTCACCCTGATTAGGTAACCTGAAACATAGCCTATGAAGGACAGGGGTGGATATAAGAAGGAAAATTTGAGTATTGTTAGGAAGAGAATGTACCCTGTAAAGGCACCCAGCAAACATCTACTACACAACTTATCCAGAGTATAAAATCAACTAGGGCAGTGATGACATCATCTATAGCTCTTCAGCCACACAGGGAACACTCAATAAAGGGACGACTTGCTGCTTTTCAAAAAAATCTACCAACTGATCGGGATGTAGCCTTATAATATAGACAATCACTTAACTAAGTTCTGTTCCAGATCAACCAATTGTTTGTACTACACACAAAAAATGTTGGTAAGAGCATTCTGTATTTTTCTTATATACATCTACGTAAGCAAGCAATAGTTCAGACTTTTATGTTAAAATGGAAAAAAATTTTGTTTACCATGGAATATCTAATTCTCTTTATTTTTTAAAATTTTATGGGAGTACAGCTGTATAGGAAAGTGACTCAGTTATATTCTTTTTCATATTATTTTCCAATATAGTTTATCACAGGATATTGAACATAGTTCCCTGTACTATACAGTAGGACCTTATTGTTTTCCATCCTATGTGATAGTTTGTATCTGCTAACCCCAAACTCCCAACCCTTCCCTCCCCATCTAATTCCATTTAAAATTAATTTTTATCCAAAACATTCATGAAAAACTAGTTCCACGACCTCAACCAAAAGTTTGGGGTCTGATGATGAGGGTAGCTCTTATGGCCATGTACTACTGTAATTGTTAGAAAACTCTATTTTATATATGGAACTAAAAATCAGTTTCCTTAGAACTTTAACTCATTGATCTTCATTCTCCTATTAGGGGCTATGGCAAACAAATCTTTCTTAGGGTACTGCCTGTACTTAGGACATATGTTCGAATGTAGGTGTCTTATACACTGGAAATTAACAAGACCATTTTTCATATGCTACTTCAAAGAAAAATAAATTTGAGAAAACATGGTAAGTGGTTATATTAGTTTCCTGGGCTACCATAAAATTCCACAAACTAGGTGGCTCACAACAAAAGAAATGTATACTCTCACAGTTCTAGAGGCTAGATGTACAAAATCAAGGTGTTAGCAGGGCCATGCTCTTTCTGAAAGCTCTAGGGAAGAATCTTTCCTTTCCTCTTCCTAGTGTCTGGTGGTGGCCTGCAATTCTTGGCTTTTCTTGGCAGCATCACTCCACTCTCTGCCTCGATCATTACATGGTCTTTTTTCTGTGTTTCTCTTTTGTATCTTTGTGATGGAAAAAGAGGCAAGAAAGATTTGAAAGGTAAGGACTCACATCCACCATTGTTGGCTCTGAAGATGCAGGAAGCAGGCCGCAAGCCAAAGAATGCAGGTGACCTCCACAAGCTGGGATTGTCTGTCAGCTGACAGCCAACAAGGAACTGCAAGGAGCTGAATTCTGCCAATAATCTGAGTAAGCAGGAAATGGAATCTCCCCGAAGCTTCCAGAAAGGAATCCTTTGGAAAACTTGAGTCCAGGAAGAGCCTTGTCAGACTTCTGACCTATAGAACCATAAGATATTAAATTTGTGTTGTTTTGAGGCACTAAGTTTTTGGTAATTTGTTACAGCAGCAATATAAAACTAACACAGTAGGTTAATAATAGTTATTTTATGGTTATCATCATCATAATCTCTACCACCACCACCCACAGACCAAAATAGACAATAAGTCTCAGAATGATTAAGTATTATTCCTAAGGTCACATAGGTAGTAAGTAGCAGAGCAGGAATTTAAACAGAAGTATGCCTGACAGCAGAGGCCATGTTTATCACAATGCATCCCAAGAAACAGTGAGATCCCAAAGAAATAAATCTTAGAAGAAATAAAAACGACATTATCCCTGTGCATCTCACAGAGTATTTACAGTGATGCCAATAAATGTAGGCAGGCAAATTTTATGATCTTTGAAAATATCTGACTTCAAAAGCAGAGTTGACTTTTAAAATAACTTTAGAATAACTGTAGCATGAGCAAATGTTTATTTGTATACCTTCTCTCCTTTTCTTTTCCTTAATAACTCCTTCATCCCTCTCTCCAATATCCCACCAATCTAAACTATCTTCACAGAGCAAATGGCCAAGAATAGACAAAATGATCCTGAAAAGCTGAGATTTGCTCCCCTCTTCAAAATCTTAAAAGCTTATAAAGTGACAGTAATTAGGATGAGATAAGAAAATAGACCAATGGAACGGAGAATCCAGAAACATAGGACTTTGCATATATGAAAACCAGATATATGACAGAGTTAGCCACTAAAAATCAAAAGGGAAATAATGTGCTATTTCATAAATGGTTCTGGGCTAACTATTTATATGGATGAAAAAAATAAAATTGAATCCCTACATTACACCATACAAAATCAGGTGCAGATCAATTAAAGAAGACTTCAATTGAAAGGAGAAACTTTAAAAAAAATTTTAAGGGAAAATATCTTTTAGGATCTCAGGTTAGAGAAAACATTCTTAGTATATCAGTAAAATGCCTATCATAAAGAAAAGACTGATAAGTCTGAAGCATTGAAATTGAGAACTTGTGTATCACAAGACACCACAAAGTAATTAAAAGGCAGCTTATAAACTTAGAGGAGACAAAATTATTAAGTCATGTAACTGGCAAAGAATTAGTATCAGAAAGACATAAACAATCCCTATAAATAAGGAAAAACACAAATTGTGCAATATAAAAATAGTCCAATGATATGAACATGTTTTGGGTTTTTTTTAATAAATTTATTTATTTTAGTTGGGGGCTAATTACTTTACAATATTGTAGTGGTTTTTGCCATACATTGACATGAATCAGCCATGGTTTTACATGTGTTCCCCATCCTGAACCCCCCTCCCACCTCCCTCCCCATCCCATCCCTCTGGGTCATCCCATTGCCCCAGCCCTGAGCATTTGTCTCATGCATCGAACCTGGAATGGTGTTCTGCTTCACATATGATAATATACATGTTTCAATGCTATTCTCTCAGAACGTCCCACCCTCACCTTCTCCCTCAGAGTCCATAAGACTGTTCTATGCATCTGTGTCTCTTATTCTGTCTCGCATATAGGGTTATCGTTACCATCTTTCAAATTCCATATATATGCATTAGTATACTGTATTGGTGTTTTTCTTTCTGGCTTACTTCACTCTGTAAAATGGAGAACAGTGTGGAGATTCCTTAAAAAACTGGGAATAGAACTGCCATATGACCCAGCAATCCCACTGCTGGGCATACACACCAAGGAAACCAGAATTGAAAGAGACACGTGTACCCCAATGTTCATCGCAGCACTGTTTATAATAGCCAGGACATGAAAGCAACCTAGATGTCCATCAACAGACAAACGGATAAGGAAGCTCTGGTACATATACACAATGGAATATTACTCAGCCATTAAAAAGAATACATTTGAATCTGTTCTATTGAGATGTACGTGATTTTTAAAACTGAAAAGAGCAAGAGGACAGTGAATACACAATTCGGTACAGTTCCTTCCTATCATGAGGGTGCAGCAGTTTTCAAGTGCACTGATAATGCTCTATTTCTTAAGCTAGCTGGAAGATATATGGTGCTCATCTATTATTCTTTCGGATATGTGACATGGTTATAAACATTTTACACATCAGTTGAGAAAATAATGTATTTGAAGTGGTAGTCAAACTGTGCTTCATTGAACTGCCTAAAAGATGACTATAGGAGGGGGCAAAAGGATGCCAGAGATATGGGAGTGTTAAGGAGGAAAGACTCGGGACTCCCCAACTCTGACTTCACTCAGAGCAGCTGCAGCCTTCTGAATATAGAAAAAGGTTTGAAAACCACTTCAAGCAATTTGCAAAAAGAAGAGTGTGCACTGAGTCACAAGGTCCCCTTGAACACATATATTTGCTTGTATGGCATTAGCTATTTGGCAGAAGGCCAAAGAAATCAAAAGCCTAAGTAGCAATTTGGCATATTTGGTCATGGTAGTTCATCACTCCCTTTGCAAAGTTGTTTTGTAAATAAGAATGAGAACACTTATTCTGTACAGTATGAAATGAAGCTCTCACAGGAAAGGTGAGCCTCACTTTACAGCCAACTAGGTTCTCAAAAGGTGGGTACAAATGACATTTCTATATAACCAGCTGTATCTTTCCACAAACAAATACGACCATTTTTAACATGTTTTGTATCCATCTTTGAGTAGTCATCACTACTGACTGTTTACCTCTTTAGTTTTTATTTTACTAAGGTCTCTCCTCCAAGATGTTAGTACTCTATACACATACAAATACACCAAGAGAATATAATATTTAAAGAAACAAAATGAGAAATTGAGGAATATGGGAAGGCATTTTATAATGTTACTAATCATGTCCCTAATCCATCAGGACTTGTAACTTTGAACTTTCATGTATAAATAAATGCTCTTATATACAAATATCATTATAAAGGATTCTGTATAAAAAAGATTTCCAAGTCCTACTGGATGACCTTGTATTCAATAAAGGAGCCACTCTATATTGTGCATCACAAACTAGTGTACCAATAGTGCGGGGAGATTCAGCAGTGTGTGACAAGATTTGGCACATATTCTGGAACAAATTCCTGGGACTTCACTATTATTCAAAGACTTAGGGGCAGGGAAAGATTCAAGTGACTTAATTAAGTAATCAAAAGCAGTATTTTTATTAAAACAAACATTCTTAAAAAGAAATCTATATTCATATAATATTCTTATAATTTTAAAGTACAACCATTCAAAGAAATATCTTACTTTCAAAAGTACTTAGAACTCTGCCCCTCTTACCCTCACAGTTAAAAGTTTACTCTTCTCTCCCATTATGGGTACATTGTCAGAAAAGTTTGACTTCAAATATTCACTCTCCTGCTTGACTTTCTCACTGGAACGAGAGTACGTAATAAAGGGTCAAAAATAGGGTGACATGGATGTATTTTTACTTTCTGTGGTCAGGAGAGTACAGCGCATGTGCTTCCTAGGGCACTAAGGTTGACTTCCACTTCCGTTGTGCTTTGTGAGCGGAGTCATGGAGAACACAGAAGGACACAATCCTTCCTGTGAGGAAAACTGGTATGATTCCGTTGGGGGCGAATCTTTTTGAAATGAACGAGAACCTGTTGAAAATCTTTTTGGGGACTCTAAGATAAACATTTTAGGTAAAAAGGATGAAACCATAATACATTTTTGTGACAAATGTGACTTACCGATTATAATCTATGGGCGGATGATTCCATGCAAGCATGCTTTTTGCTCCGCTTGTGCTATTTTACATGGAGAAGAAGGGGATAAGACGTGCCCAGGCACGTAATTCTGTGCAGCGAATTCAGAAGCATAGGCAAGGTTCTCTCTTTGTGTGTAGCACTGTTCCAGGATGTAAGAGATCTTATTTGTCTCAGAGAGACTTACAGGCTCATATCAACTTCCGCCACGTGAGCGCTGGAAACTCTGTTCCCCATACTTAACTTGAAAATGTTCATTCAGCATACTGTCCCACCACCAGCTAAAATCTATGATTATCTTAAAAAGCTGCCAGACAAGCATCATATGAACCATATTGCTAAGTCGCTTCAGTCGTGTCCGACTCTGTGCGACCCCATAGACGACAGCCCACCAGGCTCCCCGTCCCTGGGATTCTCCAGGCAAGAACACTGGAGTGGGTTGTCATTTCCTTCTCCATATTATACCAAAGCAATACCTTATGATACCACCACCTTCTTTGCAAAGGAGTTGCCCAAGCTGCATTATCAGCCACAAGATATTCATGCTCTTACGGCAGAATTAGTTGTCCGTGGCTTAATCTCTACATCCTTCAATGAGTCAAGAAACTGAGTCAGAAAGTCTTTTTGTTTCAACAAGAAAACATAACAATTTAATAACTGTTCCTATTCATACTGACTCAAATTCAGGTACTTGAGAACCACTACCTCCTGTCTCTGCAACTGCTCACCATCATCGTGAATACCAGAGTCAGCCAGTGGTATTGAATTCTCATCACACTGTGCCATCACAGTGATATTCTATACTACACTACCTCCTCTGCCATCAAGATGTCATCTAAGGCCACATCCTTCCCAGGCCACAGGTACTTTTCACTTGATTCATAGCCAAGTTTCAGATAAGTCAGTGACTTCTATTCCACCACCTTCCCCATAGACATCTTATTGCTCAGATGTCACCTTGTATGAAATATCTTCCACCAGGACCTATCTCACCTCAACAGGGTAATCCACCTGTAAGTATACACCCTTCTCACCATTATAATGCTTACTCTACCCCAGTTTACTGAAGATCAAAGAACTCTGAGCACTTCATTCATATTACTAGGGGAAATAAATCATAGTATGTGCCCTGTACCCATTCCACCATGAAAGCAGTGTCTGCCTTTTTCAAACCTCATTTCTTGGACTACATTTCCTAGATCACACAAGATATAAGCCATATTACCAGTAGTAATATTATTTTCAACAGAAGATTCGATGGTGGGGGGGAGTATTGTCAACCATCTAATTAAGCTTTGAACATTTGGGGAAAGAAAAGCACCTCTTACAGAATTGGCTATAAAAAAAAAAGATGACTACAAAACATTTAAAACCACTTAAAACGGTTCTAAGGCTTGATCTTGGGAGTGATTTTAAGTACTTTACTTTAGTACAGATAAGTGGCTCAGTTGAGAATAACTATGCTTTAACAACTTTGCTCCTGTAGTATGGTAAACTGACCCAGAAGTGACCATTCGCAATATTGTTTTCAGAGGCACTGGGTGGGGGGAGGGTTGCTGTGTTTTTCTTTCAAAAGTGTTGTTTTTGTTAAATTCAATATTTACTTTTTCTTGTGATATATTTTCCCAACCTGGGTAAAAACAAATTTCAATATGCTCATAAAAAAAAAAAAACAATAAGGCCTTTGTACATAAATCTGTCTCCCTATAACTTGTACCATTCTTGTTTCTAGGCCCAAATTGCTTTTTCTTTACTGTAACTTAGGCTGTGTGGGCCAAACCATCTTCAGGCTGAGCCCTGCCCTGGATTCTCGACATCACACAAACCAGCAGTATTTAAGCAGCTCTAGCCCAGATCTGTCAAATCCGGCATCAAACCCCTTACTACTCCAACCCTGATCTTTTAAGATATGAATGACTCTTTTATTAATTTACTTTAATTGGAGGATAATTACAATATTGTGGTGGTTTTTGCCATACATCGGCACGGGTGCACGTGTCCCCCAATCCTGAACAGTCCCTCCCCCCTCCCTCCCTACTCCATCCCTCTTGACTGTCCCAGAGCACCAGCTTTGAGTGCCCTTCTTCATGCATTGAACTTGCACTGGTTATCTATTTTACATATGGTAATATACATGTCTCAGTGCTATTCTCTCAAATCATCCCACCCTCGCCTTCTCCCACAAAGTCCAAAAGTCTGTTCTTTACATTTTTGTCTCTTTTGCTGCCTTGCACATAGGATCATCATTACCATCTTTCTAAATTCCATATATATGTGTTAATATACTGTAATTTCTCTTTCTGACTTATTTCACTCTGTATAATAGGCTCCAGTTTCATCCACCTCTTTAGAACTGACTCAGATGTGTTCTTTTTTATAGCTGAGTAATATCCCATTGTGTATATGTACCACAACTTCCTTATCCATTCAACTACTGATGCACACCTATGTTGCTTCCATATCCTAGCTACTGCAAACAGTAGTGTTAAATGAGCATTGGGGTACATGTGTCTCTTTCAATTCAGGTTTCCTCAGTGTGTATGCCCAGCAGTGGGATTGCTGGGTCATATAGCAGTTCTATTTCCAGTTTTTTAAGGAATCTCCACACTGTTCCCCATAGTGGCTGTACCAGTTTGCATTCTCACTAACAGTGTAAGAGGGTTCCCTTTTCTCCACACCCTCTTTAGCATTTATTGTTTGTAGACTTTTTGATGGCAGCCATTCTGAATGGTGTGAGATGATACCTCGTTGTGGTTTTGATTTACATTTCTCTAATAATGAGTGACATTGAGCATCTTTTCATGTATTCATGTGTTTATCAGCCATCTTTATGTCTTCTTTGGGGAAATGTCTGTTCTTTGGCCCATTTTTTGATTGAGTTGTTCATTTTTCTGGTATTAAGCTGCATGAGCTGCTTGTATATTTTGGAGATTAATTCTTTGACAGTTGTCTCATTTGCTATTTTCTCCCATTCTGAAGTCTGCCTTTTCACGTTGATTATAGTTTCCTTCATTTTACAAAAGCTTTTAAGTTTAATTAGGTCCCATTTATTTTTATTTCCATTACTCTGGGAGGTGGGTTATAGAGAATCTTGCTGTGATTTATGTCAGAGATTGTTCTGCCTATGTTTTCCTTTAAGAGTTTCATAGTTTCTGGTCTTACATTTAGATCTTTAATCCATTTTGAGTTTACTTTTGTGTATGGTGTTAGAAAGTATTCTAGTTTCCTTCTTTTACAGGTGGTTGACCAGTTTTCCCAGCACCACTTGTTAAAGAGATTGTCTTTTCTCCATTGTATATTCTTGCTTCCTTTGTCACACATAAGGTGTCCATGGGTGCGTGGATTTGTCTCTGGGCTTCCTATTTTGTTCCATTGATCTATATTTCTGTCTTTGTGCCATTACCATACTGCCTTGATGACTGTGGCTTTGTAGTAGAGCCCGAAGTCAGGCAGGTTGATTCCTCCAGTTCTATTCTTCTTTCTCAAGACTGCTTTGGCTATTTGAGGTTTTTTACATTTCCATACAAATTTTGAAGTTATTTGTTCTAGTTCTCTGAAAAATACCGTTTGTAGCTTGATAGGGATTGCACTGAATCTATAGATTGCTTTGGGTAATACACTCATTTTCACTATATTGATTCTTCCAATCCATGAACATGGTATATTTCTCCATCTATTTGTGTTCACTGTTTGTGTATAGGAATGCAAAGGATTTTTGTGTATTAATTTTATGTCTTGAAACTTTACTATATTCATTTATTAGCTCTAGTAGTTCTCTGGTGGAGTCTTTAGGGTTTTCTATGTAGAGGATCATGTCATCTGCAAACAGTGAGTTTTACTTCTTCTTTTCCAATCTGGATTCATTTCTTTTTCTTCCCTGATTGCTGTGGCTAGGACCTCCAAAACTATGTTGAATAGTAGTGGTGAGAGTGGGCACCCTTGTCTTATTCCTGATTTTAGAGGAAATGCTTTCAATTTTTTGCCATTGAGGGTAATGTTCACTGTGGGTTTGTCATATATTGCCTTTGTCATGTTGAGGTATGTTGCTTCTATGCCTGTTTTCTGGAGAGTTCTTATCATAAATGGGTGTTGAATTTTGTCAAAGGCTTTCTCTGCATCTATTGAGATAATCATGTGGTTTTTATCTTTCAATTTGTTAATATGGTGTATCACATTGACTGATTTGTGAATATTGAAGAATCCTTGCATCCCTGGAATGAAGCCCACTTGGTCATGATATATGATCTTTTTAATAGGTTTTTAGATTCTGTTTGCTAAAATTTTGTTGAGGATTTTTGCATCTATGTTCATCAGTGATATTGGCCTGTAGTTTTCTTTTTTGGTGGCATCTTTGTCTGGTTTTGGTATTAGGGTGATGGTGGCCTCGTGGAATGAGTTTGGGAGTTTACCTTCCTCTGCAATTTTCTGGAAGAGTTTGAGTAGGATAGGTGTTAGCTCTTCTCTAAATCTTTGGTAGAATCACTCATGAAGCCATCTGGTCCTGGGCTTTTGTTTGTTGGAAGACTTATTACATTTTCAATTTTTGCACCTGTTATGGATCTGTAAAGATTTTCCATTTCTTCCTGGTTCAGTTTTGGGAGGTTATACTTTTCTAAGAATTTTTCCATTTCTTCCAAGTTGTCCTATTGGCATATAATTGCTCATAGTCATCTCTTATGATCTTTTGTATTTGTGTTGTCTGTTGTAATTTCTCCATTTTCATTTCTAATTTTATTGATTTGATTCTTATCCCTTTTTTTCTTGATGATTCTGGCTAACAGTTTGTCTATTTTTCTTCTCAAAGAACCAGCTTTTAGTTTTGTTGATCTTTGCCATCAGTCTCCTTCATTTCATTTCTGCTTTGATTTTTATGATTTCTTTGCTTCTACTAACTTTGGGGTTCTTTTGTTCTTCTTTCTAGTTGCTTTAGGTATGAAGTTAGGTTATTTGATTTTTATCTTGTTTCTTGAGATAGGCTTGTATTGCTATGAACCTCCCTCTTAGCACCACTTTTACTGAATCCCACAGGTTTGGGGTTGTCATGTTTTCATTTTCATTTCTATGCATATTTTTATTTTCTTTTTTATTTCTTACATGATCTGTTGGCTATTCAGAAGCTTGTTGTTTAGCCTCTATAAGTTTGTATTTTTTATACTTTTTTTCCTGTAGTTGACATCTAATCTTATTGCATTGTGATCAGAAAAGAAGACAAATGATTTCAGTTTTTAATTTACCAATGCTAGATTTATGACCCAGGATGTGTTCCTGGAGAATGTTCCATGTGCACTTGAGAAAAAGGAGAAATCCATTGTTTTGGGGTGGAATGCTCTGTACATATCAATTAGGTCTAACTGGTCCATTGTATCATTAAACATTGTCTTTCCTTGCTAATTTTCAGTTTGGTTGATCTATCCATAGGTGTGAGTGGCATATTGAAGTTCCCCACTCTTATTGTATTACTGTTAATTTCCCCTTTCATACTTATTAGCATTTGCCTTACGTACTAAGGTGCCCCTATGTTGGGTGCATTTATAATTGTTATATCTTCTTCTTGGATTGATCCTTTGATCATTATGTAGTGTCCTTCTTTGTCTCTTATCACGGTCTTTATTTCAAAGTATATTTTATCTGATATGAGTATTGCTACTCCTGGTTCCTTCTGGTCTCCACTGGCATGAAGTATCTTTTTCCAGCCCTTCACTTTCAGTCTGTCTGTGTCCCTAGGCTTGAGGTGGGTCTCTTGTAGACAGCATATATAGGGGTCTTGTTCTTGTATCCATTCGGCCAGTCTGTCTTTTGGTTGGAGCACTTAAACCATTTACATTTAAGGTAATTATTGATTACTATGATCCTGTTATCATATGCTTTGTTGTTTTGCATTTGTTTTTATAAATATTTTGTGTTTCCTGTCTAGAGAAGATCGTTTAGCATTTGTTGAAGAGCTGATTTGGTGGTGAATTCTCTCAGCTCTTGCTTGTCTGTAAAGTTTTTTATTTCTCCTTCATATCTGAATGAGATCCTTGCTGGGTACAGTAATATTGTTTTTAGGTTTTCCTTTCATCACTTTAAGTATGTCCTGCCATTCCCTTCTGGCCTGAAGAGTTTCTATTGAAAGATCAGCTGTTATCCTTATGGGGATCCCTTAGTGTGTTATTTGTTGCTTTTCCCTTGCTGCTTTTAATATAAGCTCTTTGTGTTTAACTTTTGTTAGT
This sequence comes from Okapia johnstoni, assembly GCA_024291935.2. NCBI lineage: Eukaryota > Metazoa > Chordata > Mammalia > Artiodactyla > Giraffidae > Okapia > Okapia johnstoni. The sequence continues at coordinate 102,215,259 of CM044305.1, read as the reverse complement.
TTGATTACTATGTATCTTGGGAGTGTTTTGCCTTGGGTTTATCCTGTTTGGGACTCTCTGGGTTTCTTGGACTTAGTGGCTATTTCCTCCCCCATTTTGAGGAAGTTTTTGACTATTATCTCACATATTTTCTCATGCCCTTTCTTTTTGTCTTCTTCTTCTAGGACACCTATGATTCAAATGTCCAACCCTGATCTTATGCCCCAGTTTTAATGGGGCACTGCTCCTTTCCTATGTTAAAAGATGAACTGAGGCATATTAAAAGTTTTAGAGTTTATCTAAGTAAAAATGAATTCAAATCAGGCAGCCTTCAATTTAACAAGAAGGAGATCTGAGGAGCTGTATAAAAAGCAACTTTTATAGGCAGAAGGAAACAGGAACAAGGATGTTATCCTAGGCAAAAAAGCAGATTGGTTATTTCAAGTTTACTTTCCCTTAAGCATTGGCAGAGATTAGTTAGATTACCAAACTGGTGTTGGTAAGGTGATTAGATTAAGATTCCATTCATTGGAGAGCCAAAGCTATAATTGGGCTTCCCTTGTAGCTCAGATGGCAAAGAATCTGGCTGCAATTCAGGAGACCCAGGCTCAGTCCCTGGTCAGGAAGATTCCCTGAAGAAGGAAATGGCAACCCACTCCAGTATTCTTGCCTGCAGAGAATCCCATGGACAGAGGATTTCTGGCAGTTTACAGTCCATAGGGTCGAAAAGAGTTGGACATGACTAAAGTGACTGAGCATGCAAGGAGCCATTTGAACAGTAAACAAGCAAGAGTGGTACTCTGTCTCCCTGTCTGTGGGGATTTAGCTCTAAGACTTAAGTTCTTGCTTGAAAAAGAATGAGAAATTTTATTTTTCCTCTGATAGATACAACTGATGTGTATGTAATGGATTAACATTTATATATACATATTAATGGGTCAACAAGTATATAAAAGGGTAAGAGTTCATTTTTTGTCTCTGAAATCTATTGCAGAGGAATACATTTTTCTCTAACCTAGATTTTTTGATTGGTCTAAGAATTAAATGACACAGGTTAACAGGGAAAAAGAAATCACACAAAAGTTTAAGAAACCCATGTATACATGGGAGAGACCCAGGAAAACTAAGTAACTGGCGAAAATGGTCAAAGCCATTACCTTAAATACCATCTTCAGCTAAAGACAGAAGAGGATGTTGTGGATATTGGTTTGAGACTTCAAAGGGGAGGAAAGCAATTCACATGGAGATGGAAAAACAAATATTTTGTCAACAAATACTCTTGGGCCACACATAAAAAGTGGGACACAGAGTAGAAACTGATTTTTAGGCCCTGCCTAGAGTTTCCCCTAAGAAAATCAGTTTCTACTCTGTGTCCCATTGTTTCTGTGGCCCTGCCTAGAGTTTCCCCTAGGTCTTTCCTGGTGGCTCAGTCAGTAAAGAGCCTGCCTGCAATGTGGGAGAACCAGGTTCAATCCTAGATCAGGAACATCCCCTGGAGAAGGAAATGGCAACCGACTTAAGTATTCTTGCCTAGAGAATTCCATGTTCAGAGGAGCCTGGTGGGCTAGGGTCCATGGGGTCACAAAGAGTCAGATACGACTGAGTGACTAACACTTTCACTTTCCCCTACCACACCTAGCCCATATTCTTTGCAGATATCTCAGTGATAACACTATTCCAGAGCAGATCCACTATCTACATTCAGTTAGGCAGTTTGAAGGAAGGTCAAAGTTTCTTTTAAGGCCAAAAGAGTCTTTTTGGCCTTAAAAATAATTGACTTAAATTAATCCTCATGCCAAAGAGACACATTTTAGGGTGGTGAATTTTGTTCCCTTACACATCTCTTTTAGCAGATTGACTATCCTCCACATTGCAGTCTGATTTAATGCTTATAAATTAACAAGCCCTGTCATTTTTCTCCATGTTTTATAGAAAGGTTTTATTGGGTTGGCAGGAAATTTTATATTTAATTATTTCCCAAACAATTTGGCAATGAGGATAGGATCCATCTAGCAGTTACTGAATTGGGTGGATCAACTCAAAGTCTTGTGGCCATACAATAGTCATATAACAGAACTCTGAATTATAAAAATTCTTTTTAGTACTCCATTCCTGGTATACTGGTCAGATGAATTACATTCTCCAAAGTCAAGATTACATTGCTGAGTAAGTATAGGTGATAAGTTCAGTTCAGTCGCTCAGTCATGTTCGACTCTTTACAGCCCCATGAAATGCAGCACACCAGGCCTCCTTGTCCATCACCAACTCCCGGAGTTTACCCAAACTTATGTCCACCGAGTCAGTGATGCCAACCAACCATCTCATCCTCTGCCGTCCCCTTCTCCTCCTGCCCTCAATTTTCCCAGCATCAGGGTCTTTTCAAATGGGTCAGCTCTTTGCATCAGATGGCCAAAATATTGGAGTTTCAGCTTCAACATCAGTCCTTCCAATGAACACCCAGGACTGATCTCCTTTAGGATGGACTGGTTGGATCTCCTTGCAGTCCAAGGGACTCCCAAGAGTCTTCTCCAACACCACAGTTCAAAAGCATCAATTCTTCGGGGCTCAGCTTTCTTTATGGTCCAACTCTCACATCCATACATGACTACTGGAAAAACCATAGCCTTGACTAGATGGACCTCTGTTGACAAAGTAATGTCTCTGCTTTTTTATGCTGTCCAGGTTCGTCATAACTTTCCTTCCAAGGAGTATGCATCTTTTAATTTCATGGCTGCAGTCACCATCTGCAGTGATTTTGGAGCCCAGAAAAATAAAGTCAGTCACTTTATCACATGTAGTATTGATTTAAATTCCATATATATGCATTAGTATACTGTATTGGTGTTTTTCTTTCTGGCTTACTTCACTTTGTATAATAGGGTCGAGTTTCATCCACCTCATTAGAACTGATTCAAATGCATTCTTTTTAATGGCTGAGTAATATTCCATTGTGTATATGTACCACAGCTTTCTTATCCATTCATCTGCAGATGAACATCTAGGTTGCTTCCATGTCTTGGCTATTATAAACAGTGCTGCGATGAACATTGGGGTACACGTGTCTCTTTCAATTCTGGTTTCCCCGGTGTTGGATGGCATCACTGACTCGATGGACATGGGTTTGGGTAGACTCTGGGAGTTGGTGATGGACAGAGAGGCTGGTGTGCTGCAATTCATGGGGTCGCAAAGAGTCGGACACGACTGAGCAACTGAACTGAACTGAACTCATGTTTACTTACAGGTCATTTACCAGATACAAAAGTGGCCAATTTAAGGCTTTCTTTGCTATGGTGACTTATCATGAAGTTTGTGTCTGGAATTAAGTTAGCACAAGCAGATAAGTTAATAGCCATTATTAGAGTTGAAATCCTTGGTTCTACTGTTGCTAAATGTGTGTTTGATGTCTGTCATGCAACAGAGCAAATTTAGAAATACTGGAGGTTTGTGGTTTCTATGAGAACTGAAACATCTCATGGAGATTTGAAAGATGATTTGTTAGAGGCTTTTCAACTGCCTATTCAGATTATTGGTAATCTATTGCAGAGCTCACACAGGGCAAAATGAAATTTCTGAAGGCAATGATTATGCTGAAAGAGCTGCAAAAGCTGCTATTAAAACATGACAGACTCCAAATTTAGAAGCCCCATTTCTAATACTAGAAAACTCTATCCATTTTCTAAAACAAGCTTCACAAAGGGAAATGAACAAACAGATTGAAAAGGAGGCTAAAAGAAATTCAACCGGACTACAGGAATTACTAACAAAATAATTCCTATATCACAGTTTTTATTTGCTTGATTAGTTTATTATGTTATCAACAAAATCAAACTGAAAGGGAGTTTTTAAAGGCACTAGACTAATACTACATCTATCAAAAAGATGAAATTATTCAAAACATATTAAAGAGCTTTGTTATTTGCCAGCAGAATTCTTTACAGACCACTCCCAATGTAGGTACAGAAAGTTTTCCCTGACCAACTTTACCAGGAACCCAGTGGCACTTAGATTTCATAGAATTGAGGCCTATGGAAGGTAGATTTTGTCTAGTGATGTATGTATAATGTCTTATCCCTCTTCAAAGCCAGATCCTCAGTCATCGGGATAAAGTCCCTCTTCATGCACATAATCCCCACTGTTGAGATCCCAGAGCTTATTCAATCAGATGGAAGAAATCATTTTATGTCTATCATTGTTGAGGGATTATGCAAATGTTTGCAGACTCCAAAAGCTATCATATTCCAAGTAGAATAAACTCAAACTCTAACAAACTCATTGGCTGAGATTCAGTGATCTATGGGTAAAATGGCCTAGAGAGTTACCAGTAGTTTTGTTAAAAGTTAGAGCAGCTCTTGCAAGCAATAATGTTCTATCTTAGAACTTACATTTGACAGGTCTGTGAATTTGGGCCTGAAATCACTTCCTCCACCTTGATTTAACTGAATTCTCTTATAATCATGTTTGATACCTAAAATGGCTTTTATATTCCCTAGAGACCCTGAGACAGAGTCAGAAGACCCTAGAGGGACCTCCTGGAAGAAGTCTGCCACTCCTATCTGAACAATTTAGTTTCCATAAAAGTGCTCTGGAGAAAAGATGTGTTGTCACCATGCAGAGGGGCCACTTCAGGTGCTACTGATCACCCAAATGGCCAAAGCGAAAGAAAACCCAGATAGGTTCATGCTTCCCACATGAAGCCAGCTCTTCAAGAGGACTCAACTGTGGTTTGCAAAAAGGACTTGAAACTTAAATTTGCTGGTACTGAACTCAACTGAAAGGAGGTATTATAATGAACTTATTATGATTCTCAGATTGGACTGCCTTGTTATCTTATTCAAAATATTAAGGAATAGTTGTATAATAGTGAATTATTTGTTGTTTAATTACTCTAAGAATCACATTTTACTAGCAAGCAAACAGGTTATTTGTTATACCACTCTCTCTACTCCCATAATGGTTCCTAGAGTCACACATTTCTCATTGGCTCTAAATTGTACTCCCAGTATGGACAGGGCCTGAGCCTATAAATCCAACAATTTGATTATTGGCAGAAAAAAATAGGACTGTATTCATTACAAACTTTTTATAATATTAAGGTGAAAATAACTAATATACATCCAGATGCTCAAGCCCCAAATTTGACACAAATAATGTTTTGTTAACTAGCCTGATTGTAAGGGTGGTATATATGATGAGTAATATATGATTATATGATTACTAATAGAAATGATTAGTATATATGTATATATTAGTAATAGAAATGATAAGTATATATGATTAGTAATAGAAAAACAGAAATCTGGCATTTATGGATAGAGACCACAGAAGACAGGTATAATGTCAGTCGCTTTGGGATATAAATTTTTCCACTTCTAGTACAGACAGACATGCATATTATATTGGGTTGACCAAAATGTTTGTTCAGATTTTCTTGCAAGATAATTACAGAAAAATCTAAAACTTTTTGGCCCGCCTGATACTATTTATAATAGTTAAATATCGATGGGTAACTACTGAGTTCGAGGTGAAAAATGGCCCAGAGATTGGGTTTGTCCTCAAGACATAAATGATTTGGAGCCATGTACTTTGAACACTGGAAGTTGAAGGGGAGAATTTGCCACCTCCCAAAATGCCTCTCTGCCATAAGGATTATCTTAAGTTGCTTATTTTTAAGAAATAGCAGATACAGGAAATGCTATTAATAGAGTGGAAGTTACCCTTTTATAAGAGATATTTACATCTGTAAGAGAAATCTTCATTCCTAAGGGTGTCTCCCTCTGTACCAGGAAAAGGAAGATGATTTAACCTCCAGAAACTTATTAGTGGAGAAGGCAGCACCTCAAATCTGCATAACAACTATATCCTAGTTTTCTGTGTGTTGCCCAATCACCTCCCATAACTGCCAGCCCACCTCCAACATCTTCAGTTGTCTTAGCTGGAAATGGTATATAAGTTGAAGGCTTGGGCCATTTTGGAGAGTTACTCAGTTTTCCTGGGTCTCTCCCATGTATATGGGAGGTATAGTGAATAAAAGTTGCTCAGTCATGTCCAACTCTGTGACCTCATGAACTGCAGCCCACCAGGATCCTCTGTCCATGGGATTTCCCAGGCAGGAATACTGGAGTGGGTTGCCATTTCCTTCTCCAGGGGATCTTCCCAAGCAAGGGATCAAACATGGTTCTCCCACACTGCAGGCAGACTCTTTACCCACTGAGCCACCAGGGAAGCCCTTGCATGGAAGTATATATGTATATATGTTATTAAATTTCTGTTTGTTTTTCTGTTAATCTTTTATTACAAAGGGGTTTCAGCCAAGAACCTAGAAGGGGAGAGGGAAAGTTATTTTTTCTCCCCTACAAAGTTTAATCTATACCCTTCAGTGGGTGTCTCACAGTAGGACTTTGATACTAGATAATGGCCATGTGTTTGTGTTTTATTTCTGGGAGAAATATTTGGGAAGATTTAATAATTACAGAAGGGTCTAGTTTATTCTGTAATTATAATATCACTTCTATGAGGGGAAATTTATTGGCGCTTAAGAAAAACTCAGTTAAAAATTTACATTACCAGGCTCCAGAGTTACTTAGTGAATCTACTCCAGATTTAGATTGGATGAAATATTATAAAAAACTACAAAGCAATACTTTAGTTATTTTAAAGCTCAAAGATATAACAGCTTATAAAAGTAACGTATGACAAAAGAGAATTTTTGTACATTGTTAATCAAGAATCTACTTTAACTATTCACCATTATGGTATGATATACTTCATTTTTCCCCAAGACAAATATTATACTAATTTTAAAATCCATCCGACTGTAATTCTGATAAAATGCTTTGTTCTGTGTTTCACTGTGGCCTTAGACCATTGTATACTTAGACTATTGTTAAAGATAAATTTCATTGTAGATAATTAGAAATTGTAATTTTATTAGAAAATAGCAACAGAAAGGGGACATTATAAATTAAAATCTAAAAAAATTTAAATTTCCCTTAGCGCAAAACAGAAAAGAACTGTGTTCCCTCTCCCTTTGCTTTTAGCATTTCCTTCAGAAAACTTGAAATTATAAATGTTCTCTCTGCCTCTTTGAGACACATATAAGTATTTTTAAATGGTGAAGTTTCTTACCAGTTTTATATCCCAGCAATGTCATTATTGAGGGCCAAGGGACCATGTCTTTAAAAAACATCAAACAGGGTGGTGTGTCCTATTTTCACATCTGTGGCAGTTTAGCTCCATGTATATAATGGATTGTATCTGTTTGGTTATAAAAGAGTAAGATTTCTTTTTTGTTTTTACAATCTCTCTAGGGGATTGCCTGTGATATGTATCACAGTCTGGTTTAATGCTTATTCAATTCTACTACTGTTTTATTATTTTCTACATTTGTGGAGAGGTTTTATTGGCTTGGCAGGGGATATTATGTTTATAGTTCCCATCACCAGCCACCTATCTCAGGACAAAAGTCCTTCCCTGGCTCTCCAGCCCAGTGGCGAAAACCTCACAACATTGATCTCAAGCTGGACTCACCTGCTGCAGGCTGTCCCTTGGTTGCCTCGATTTGTTAGTTCTCTTAACTAGTCTCTACTTAACTGATTGGTGAGGTGAAGTGAAGCGCTCAGTCTCCTCTGTAAAACATACCGATGCCTTCAGAATGCTAAATGCTCATAGCACATAGACTATGCAATAGAATCCATTCACACTTTGTTTCCATCAGTTGAATTATATGCTTAAGAGTCAAATATTTTAGCTTCCAAATCTATTGTAAATCACCGGAACTTACATTATAAAATAGAATTGACAAAACAATGATACATGACTACACACACACACAGATGTTTCCATAAAAAGCTATATTGTTTTGGAAAGACCTACTGACATTTGGCAGTCTCCTAGCAGAAAAAACAAAACAAAACAAATGGTCACCCTACAGTGAGGCCCACAAAAAGGTAAACCCCAGTAATCCATAAATAACTTCCAATCAGTTTTGCTTTTTTTTTTTTAAAGTCCAGTTTACTGGAGTAAAGCACTCAGTAAAATGCACCCACTTAAATGTACAGTTATGAGTCTTGACAAATATGTACCCTAGCATATACCACAATCGAGAGATAGAACATTTGCATAGAACAAAAAGGTCCCTTCAGTCCCTCTGCAGTCAATCTACACCCTGCCACTAGCCTCAGACAACCACCAATCTATTTTGTTACTGTGGATAAGTTTTGCATATTGAAGTATCTCATCTAAAGGAATAATATGAATTTTTCTGTCTGATTTCTTCCTCAATTTAATTAATTTCTTGAAATTAATTCATGCTGTTGAATATATCAGATTGTAATTTTATGAATATCAATAACCACAGATATGCAGATGACACCACCCTTATGGCAGAAAGTGAAGAAGAACTAAAGAGCCTCTTGATGAAAGTGAACGGGGAGAGTGAAAAAGTTGGCTTAAAGCTCAACGTTCAGAAAACTAAGATCATGGCATCTGGTCCCATCACTTCATGGGAGATAGATGGGGAAACAGTGGAAACAGTGTCAGACTTTATTTTTTGGCCTCCAAAATCACTGCTGATGGTGATTGCAGCCATGAAATTAAAAGACGCTTACTCCTTGGAAGGAAGGTTATGGCCAACCTAGATAGCATATTTAAAAGCAGAGACATACTTTGCCAACAAAAGTCTGTCTAGTCAAGGCTATGGTTTTTCCAGTGGTCATGTATGGATGTGAGAGATGGACGGTGAAGAAAGCTGAGCGCCAAAGAATTGATGCTTTTGAACTGTGGTGCTGGAGAAGACTCTTGAGAGTCCCTTGGACTGCAAGGAGATCCAATCAGTCCATCCTAAAGGAGACCAGTCCTGGGTGTTCATTGGAAGGACTGATGTTGAAGCTGAAACTCCAATATTTTGGCCATCTCATGCGAAGAGTTGACTCATTGGAAAAGACCCTAATGCTGGGAAGGATTGGGGGCAGGAGGAGAAGGGGACGACAGAGGATGAGATGGTTGGATGGCAGCACTGACTCGATGGACATGGGTTTGGGTAAACTCTGGGAGTTGGTGATGGACAGGGAGGCCTGGCGTGCTGCGATTCATGGGGTTGCAAAGAGTTGGACACGATTGAGTGACTGAACTGAACTGATTAACATATTAATTATATTAATCCATTGTATTAATATACCACTCTTTTTCCTATTTAAATGTTGATATTTTGGTTGATTTCTAGTTTGAGACTAAAATAAATAAAACTGCTATGAACACATTTCATGTGTAAGTTATTTTGTAAAAAGGTTTCATTTTATTTGGAATGTACAAGTATGTACATTCTTGTACATCTAAATGCTAGGTTGTTTGGAAGTCCAAAATGCTAGGTTGTATCATAAGAGTATTTTCACTGTTTTGTTTGGGGGGCAAATTAAGCTCAGAGGCTGAGTTTGTCTTTGCCAGCAATTAATTTAACACAAATTTACTGTGGGAATTATGATAATTTCACTAGCCAAGAGAATATAGGATGTCTCTGAATAAACCAATAAAGAAATAACATACTCAAAACAAACGATAGATTAATTACACTGTTGTACCAGGCAAGGTTAGATGAAAGGAATGGAACTGGAGGAATCAACCTGCCTGACTTCAGGCTCTACTACAAAGCCACAGTCATCAAGACAGTATGGTACTGGCACAAAGACAGAAACATAGATCAATGGAACAAAATAGAAAGCCCAGAGAGAAATCCACGCACCTATGGACACCTTATCTTTGACAAAGGAGGCAAGAATATACAATGGAGAAAAGACAATCTCTTTAACAAGTGGTGCTGGGAAAACTGGTCAACCACTTGTAAAAGAATGAAACTAGAACACTTTCTAACACCATACACAAAAATAAACTCAAAATGGATTAAAGATCCAAATGTAAGACCAGAAACTATAAAACTCCTAGAGGAAAACATAGGCAAAACACTCTCTGACATAAATCACAGCAGGATCCTCTATGAACCACCTCCCAGAATATTGGAAAATAAAAGCAAAAAAATAAACAAATGGGACCTAATTTAAACTTAAAAGCTTTTGCACAACAAAGGAAACTAGGAGCAAGGTGAAAAGACAGCCTTCAGAATGGGAGAAAATAATAGCAAACGAAGCAACTGACAAAGAATTAATCTCAAAAATATACAAGCAACTCCTGAAGCTCAATTCCAGAAAAATAAACGACCCAATCAAAAAATGGGCCAAAGAACTAAACAGACATTTCTCTAAAGAAGACATACAGATGGCTAACAAACACATGAAAACATGCTCAACATCATTCATTATTAGAGAAATGCAAATCAATACCACAAGGAGATACCATTTCAAGCCAGTCAGAATGGCTGCTTTCCAAAAGTCTACAAGCAATAAATGCTGGAGGGGATGTGGAGAAAAGGAAACCCTCTTACACTGTTGGTGGGAATGCAAACTAGTACAGCCACTATGGAGAACAGTGTGGAGATTCCTTAAAAAACTGGGAATAGAACCCCCATATGACCCAGCAATCTCACTGCTGGGCATACACACTGAGGAAACCAGAATTGAAAGACACATGTGTACCCCAATGTTCATCGCAGCACTGTTTATAATAGCCAGGACATGGGAGCAACCTAGATGTCCATCGGCAGATGAATGGATAAGAAAGCTGTGGTACATATACACAATGGAATATTACTCAGCCTTTAAAAAGAATGCATTTGAATCAGTTCTAATGAGGTGGATGAAACTGGAGCCTATTATACAAAGTGAAGTAAGCCAGAAAGAAGAACACCAATACAGTATACGAACATATATATATGGAATTTTAAAGGATGATAACGATAACCCTATACGCAAGACAGAAAAAGAGACACAGATGCATAGAACAGTCTTTTTGGACTCTGTGGGAGAAGGCGAGGGTGGGATGATCTGAAAAAATAGCATTGAAACCTGTATATAATCATATGTGAAATAGATCGCCAGTCCAGGTTCGATGCATGAGACAAGTGCTCCAGGGCTGGTGCACTGGGGTGACCCAGAGGGATGGGATGGGATGGGGAGGGTGGTGGGTGTGGAGGGGGGGTTCAGGATGGGGAACACGAAGGCTTTGCCAACCAAGATCCGACTTCCAGCTGCTAGCATAAAAATAAAAGACCCTAGTTGCTAGAGCGTGTTTGCTAGGGAACAGTGGTGTCTGTGCCCATGGGTATGCTGAACTCCTCTGGGTACAGTCCGGATCACTGCCAATAAAGGCATTGCCTTTTACGTAGGCAGAACTAATGCCCCAAGGTCTTCAAAGAGCTATTAGCAAAGGGTAGCTTTTACACAGACTGAAACTCAGATATTTCTCATAAATTCTCAGTATTTACAGTCTAAATATCTCCTTGCCATGTTGCTTCTCCTCCTGTTCCTACCAATAAGCGCCTAGAAGGCCCCTCAGCAGCTGGGCTACTAAGCGCTTATCAATTACAACAGATGACAACTTACTTCATTTTTATATTAAAACAACTTGACTTCTAAAAACAACTGTTTTGTGTTTATCATAAACAAGTAGATTAAAACAACTTCACTTTAGTCATAAACAAGTGGATTTGAAATAGCAAACTACTACTCAACACTGACCTTTATTTAGAAAAAACTGCCCAACTAGTTTCCCAAATAGCTGTGCCATTTTACACAACCCCCAGCAACATATATGAATCCCAATGGTTCCATATTTGCCAGAAAACTTGGAACTTAAGTCACTTTAATTTTAGCCATTGTGGTATGTAGTATCTCACAGTGTTTTTTATTTGCATCTTTCTGTTGACTAATGATGTTAAACATCTTCTAATATACTTACTATTCATATCTTTTGTGAAGTGTCTGTTTAAATCTTTTTTCTCATTTATGTTGTATTGCTTGTCTTATTGAGATGTAAGAGTCCTTTGTATATTATGGATGAAAGTCCTTTATGAGAGGCATGTATTACAAATATTTTCATCCTGCTCATGACTTGCCTTTCAACTTTCTTCTTGAAGAACAGAAGGGTTTTTTTTTTCTTTTATGTTTTAGTGCAAGGCTGCAAAGATTTCCTCCCGTGATTCTTTTAAAATGTTATATCATTTTTTTATGTTTAGTTCTATAAGGAATTTAAAGTAGGTTTTGTGTTGATATGAGGTAATGGCCAACATTCATTTTTTTCCAGTTGTTCTCATACCATTTGCTTCAATGGCTATCTTTCTCCAGTCAATTACCTTGGCAATTTCATCAAAAATTGAATGAACATATATGTGTAGGTCTATTTCTGGACACTCTGTTCCATCCTATTTCTCTAAGTCACAGTATACTTAAGGACAAAGGATATTACCAGCAACATGCTGGTAAATGTTTACCAACAGGCATTTTGGGAACATGGGTACAAACGACCAAACAAGAAATGCTGACAAACAAGAAATGTTTGTAGCATTTGCTGACTGCCAAGGTATAAATTCTCCAAACATGGTTGATTTCAAGATATTCTGCACTACAAACTCCAGCTGCCTCAGACTCCTCAAACTATAGTCTCTAGCTCCTCAATTCAGTGAGACTTCCATTTCTTTGCTTGGGCACCTTCTTCCTATCCTGAGGTCTAAAAAGTGCCTCTAGGCAGAAAGTGGATATAATCACAGAGCTCACCTTGTTTCCCTTGCCTCAGAAATCATAGACCTGTACTGGCTCTAGTCCAAAGTCTGAAAAACAGTTGTGTTGCATATTTGGACAATTTTCTAGTTTTTTTAGCAGGAGGGCAAGTCTGTATCAATTATTTCATCATGGTCAGAAATGCTTCTCAATTAGCTTTAAATGCCTCACACTTAAATATGTCACAAACCACTATGTATTTGAGGAGAGCCTCTAACATGAAACAGAGGAAGCAAACAAAAGAATTTGGTAGGAAATAGATAATATAGAAAGCAGAAGAAAACTTTTTTTAGAACTATGATATCTTTAGAGAGTTACGATATTTAATCCATGAAACAAAGAAAATGTGCTGTAAGAAAAGGAAAAATCAGAAGGCAGATGTCTTAGAAATGAAATATACACATATACAAATATACATGTGTATATATAATTATATATATTCACTCATATCTATATATGAGATATAATTAAAAATAAGTTACAGATTGGAAAAAAATTCAAAAAATTTTCCTAAAACTTTAGAAAAGGACAGAGATAATAAAAAAATAAATAATAAATAAATATAGGATCAACCCAGGTCATTCAATACTGCTTTCAGAGAAGGAAAAAAAAGATTATAAAATTAAAAGAAATAATCAGAGAAAATTTCTACATTTAAGACTCATGTTTTCAGTTTTAAAAGAAAAAGGTCCAGCACAATGATTAACCAACAACAAAGCACATCATCACAAAACTTTGGAACACCCAGAAGAGAGAGGAGATTTTAAAAGCTTTCAGACGAAGAATGTGAAACATACAATGAAATATAGAAGAAAATGACATTAAGTTTCTCAACAGCAACATTAGAAGGTAAAAGAGGATGAATGCCTTCAAAATTCTGAGGGAAAATTTTTTGGACCATGAATGCCATACTTTATGTCAATCAAATACAAAGACAGTAAAGACACTGGAGACATATAAGGTCTCAAAAAATAAAAGAAGAGCTCCATCAGAAAGGAGTGAGTAAACGAAGAAAAGTTGGCACCAGGAGATCCGGAAAACAGAACCACTAGAGGAGTACAGAAGAGAAAGAGTATTTTTTATCTTCTTTTATAATGATGAAAGGCAGCTCCAGGATAACAGTTATACAGCAGAACTAAAGAGCAGCCAGTCCAGACTGAAGTGACAAGATGGGGAATTTCAGGAGGCATGTCTCCAAGAAAAAAAAGTATAACAAATTAATTCCTGTGCCTTCCAGTATTAAGAAAAGCTTACAACTCTGGAGGGATTATCAAAGTTACATAGGAAACTACACCAAATATGAACACATTTTTAATCCCAAAGTAAAACAATTTATAACAAAGTGTCTTGATCCAATCAGGCTATATAACAAAGTACCACTGACTGAGTAGCCTATAAACCACAGATATTTATTTCTCACAGTTCTAGAGACTAAAGTCCAAGATCAGAGTGCCAGCATGGTCAGGTGAGAGTTCTCTTCTGCACTGCAGATTTCTTCTTGTATCCTCCTGTGACAGAAGGGGCTAGTAAGCCCTGTGGGATCTCACTAATCCCACTGAGGGCTCCACCCTCACCATGCTGTTATCATCGCCCAAAGACCCCTACCTGCTATCACCATTGGGGGTTAGGATTTCGACATAGGAATCTTAGGGACACACAAACATTCAGACCAGAGCAAAAAGAAAATAATAATACAGGATGTAGCTCAGCTGGCTGTGCACAATATTTATATAGCTGTAAATAATACTGATTTATCTGTATATTGGGACAACAGGATAAGAAGTGTGTGTGTGTGTGTGTGTGTGTGTGTGTGTGTGTGTGTGTGTGTGTGTGTGAGGGAAGAAAGATTTTGATAACTAAATCTCTATATTAAATAGTATGAAATCAATAGATAATGCTAAAGTTAAAAATCAAGAAATAAAGCATTTTAAAATATGAAGGTAATGACGGAAGAAATAACCCTAGGGGACAGGACTCAGGAGTGATGAGGACAGGTAGGGGACTAATGCTTTTACACATGTGCCTTGCAGTACTAGTAGTTTAACTTTTAAACTAAGAGCACATATCGCTTTGATAAAATTTTCTAATTAAATTTAAAAATAATTTCTTCCTGGCACTATTTCTAATTTTTCCTTGGATGAAATACCTCAAAATGGAAAGGTCAAGACATGATTAGGAGAAGGAAAGGGATGACATCTAATACACCTGGCTTGAATTACTGCCCAGGGGTCTACCCTCACCATTCACACTTGTTCAATTCCTTCTAAGGCTAGATCTTGAATCTAGACTCACAGTTCTGGAGAAAGACAGACGTGAGCTCAACATTACCTATGATGCAAAATCCAAACGTTCTTTTCACCAGAAGAGAGGAAACTAATAAATTAGGACTATTGTTTTCATGGAGGTAGGCCAAAGTCATTGAGCTCTGTTCCTAAAGTTGCTTATCTTCATTAAGGGAAAATGAGTAACATCTGGTGGTTTCCTGATTACATCCCCTTAATTTGGAAACACTGCTTGCTCACTTGCTTACTTGTTTGCTTACTCTTTTATGTGTGTGTCTCCATAGATAAATTAGGGCGAAATCCACCTCTTTGTATTCCAAAAATGGCAAAGGAAGTCATAATTAGATTTCATTGATTTAGTTCGTTTCCTCCCTAGGGGGAAGAAGTAAAAAGAGGGTAGAACACTTTCCATAGCTAGAATTTTCATCTTAAACTCCTCACAGAAATTTGGCTCTGGACTGGGGTAGGGGAGGGGGGAGCCTTTTCATCTAAAGATTAATTCCAGCTGTGGAGTTCAGGACCATCAAGACAATTTGAAGATTCCCAACTTCACACAGGAAACTAGAGAAAGTGTGGCTAATACCAGGATATTTGGGGATATGTCATTTGATAGAGAATAATAGTAAAGCTTTAAAAATAACATTTTAAGTTAGAATGAAATATTTAAATATATATCTTTAAGATTCCTTGATAGACCTAGAGCCTCATACAGAGTGAAGTTAAATCAGAAAGAGAAAAACAAATATCATATATTAATGCATATATATGGAATCCAGAAAAATGGTACAGAAGAACCTATTTGCAGGGCAGTAATAGAGACACAGACATAGAGAACGGACACGTGGTCACAGCCGGGGAAGGGGAGGGTGAGATGAACTGAGAGAGTAGAATTGACATATATATACTATGAAGTGTAAAATATATAGCTGGTGGGAATCTGCTGTATAACACAGGGAGCTCAGCTCCGTGCTCTGTGATGGCCTAGAGGGGTGGGATGGCAGGTTCAAGAGGGAGGAGATATATGTAGACACATAGATGATTCACTTCATTGTACAGCAGAAAGTAACAACATTGTAAAGCAATTTTACTCCAATAATAAAAAAAAGATTTCCTGGTGTAATTTTTTTTATTAGCTAACTCTGATCCTAATCAGGTAAGAGGGTCTTTGTTATATTGTTTACCCTTCATTTCCCATTGCAACGTCTCATCCCATCTCAAAGACACACACACACAGAGTAAATTACTGGCCTGGGCTCTCAATATTCTGTATGTTTCCCATATTTTGAGGTATCCAGTTCTGCCCATTGAACTGTGAATGTCTGCCTACACCCTGCAGCTGAGTCTATGCCTGCCTCAATCCTATTATGCCAGTCTAGTTGCAGGTCTCAGTCTTTCCAAGTCTGCCCCATCTTGTTTTAAGACATGACATGAGTTCTGACCTCTGTGGTATTACAGAATAGAGCTACCAGCCCTTCAAGCTCTTAAAGGCAGTCAACTCCTATCCACAGATTTTTTTCCACCTCTTTTTCATGTGTGAATTCACTACAGAAAAGCTGCATTTAACTTTGCTTTCTATCAAGGTCCTTGCATTGTAGTTACTGGATTCACTTTAGCCTAATGCCATTATAAAAAAAGTACTCTAACTTGGATTACCATGAAGTTTATACTTCCACTGCAGTGATTTTCATATTTTGGTGTGCATTAAAATCTCTGTAGGGGTGGCTAAAATGCATATTCCTGAGCTGCATTCCCCCACCCCCAACAAGAGACTGAGTCAGTAGGTATAAGGTAGAGTCCAGAAATCTGCAGTTTATCTAAGCACTCAGGTGATCTGATGTCATGGGATGCTGTGGTCCACAATTTCAATTTACTAGCTTGTCAATGAAGCCCAATGGTCCATTCAAGTAATTGAGTAAGAAACAGAAATTCTTTTTTTTTTTTTTTGGAAACACAAATTCTCCTTTCAAAGGCTTTGAAGAATTGCATCTAGAAATCTGCTTTTCCTCTCTGATGGCATTAAATACAAAGAGAAGGAAGTCAAGCGCTATACTGCTGGCTCTGCCCCTTTAAAGAACATCGCTATTCTGAAAATGGAATGCTTGCTTGCTTCCTTCACAAAGTTCTGCTTGCCGTGGGAGTAAAAGGTGTTATGATTGCAAAATTTGTGTTCACCAGACAAATTCTAGCTCTTTCATATGGCTTTAGACAATGCTGTCTCTTAACTGTTTGTACAGCACTTCAAAATCCTGAGGAGGTGGTTTCAGTGTGGGCTAATGCCAGGGTTATTTAGAGAACATGCAAACAGAATCAAGACAGAGCTGTTCAAGAGGACAGCACAGTGGCCTCCCCAGCAATAGGGACTTGTACTTGCTAGAGCCACTGAATCATTGTGGAGCACAGACTGGCCATCTCTCCTAAAGGAGTGGGAAGTCAGTTACTTCTCAGGCTCAAAGAAGAGAATCTGGCTTAAACACTCCATGCGATGCTCTCCTACTCCAAATTCCAGGCTCTCATAAGATCCCAGGCAATGAGAGAAATAAGAGAAATCATCACAGCTCTGACTCTGCTGATTCTAAGGCCTTGAGCAAGTCTTTCACTGTCCTGAACTCATAGAATAAGGATGGCAGTATTTACCTCACAATATGGTTGCAAAACAAGTTATGAAAATATATAGCAGAGTACCTGACAGTAAACCACCGCAACATTTATTTTTCCATTGTACCTCATAATTTGGTCTGGGGTCAATGCCACACCAATCCCTCAATGGCAGTGAGTATCCCCAGCCACCATTTAGCTCATGGCAGTACCCTTTTCCAGGGGACATCACATGTCATTTAATGTGGTTGATTTTTGGGTGTGGTTGTCAGTTACCAGTGTAACAGAGTAGCAAGCAGGTAATGGGCTTTAATGCAAATTGAGGATTCTTCTCATTTCCTTAAAAATTCCATTTTGACTCACTTATTTTCACAGTATATTAATGAAGTTTAAAAATTATATATAGCAAACTCCAGATTTATCTAGCACTTCAGGCACAGGCTCTCAACAGCTCTCAAAACCACCCATAAGGGTGGTTTTCCAAAAATTAGACATCAGGCAAAAGATAAATGATAAACTCTGTTCAATTAACCTCTATTATTACATATTTTTTAAACTTTCAGTGTAGGCAAGGCATAGTCATTAATAACCCATTTGCCTCCTACAGAGAGCTATGCTGGGGTCACAACACTGTCATTCAGATATAAAGGTAACAATTCTGGCTTTCCCCCACCAAAATGTGTATGCAGAGTTGCTCCTCCATAACAATCATCTCTATTCCTTCAACCTTAATATTAAAGATATGCTTTTAAGAGAACGCTGGTCAAGTCAGGAATGCAATTTGTGACCAAAGAACAAGACATATGTGGCTTTTACATGCTATGTATGTGGTTTATATGCATGCCCTTGACCTCATTAGTACAAGTCTCTCCTCATCAATCAGCTTCATCTGAGGAATCAAATACAAATATACAATTTGTTACTTTCTCTAGAAAGGAATGATATCCAGGGAGAAAATTAAAGAGATCAATGGCAGCTCTGGGAAGAAAAAGATGGCTTTTAAATTAATTGGTAAATAATGAATTGAAATAGGCAAGAAAAAGAAAAAATTGAAAGACAACCTTAGAACTGAAAAAATGGTACTCATCTTTTCTAATACTCAGCTAGCATCTCTCACCTTAGTATCTTCAGCAATGAGATTCAGTGAAGATATCCAAATGACAGTTATGTCACCTGTTCATAAGACTTAAAGAGAAAGTGCTAGTCACTCAGTCATGTCTGACTCTTTGTGACGCCATGGACTGTAGCCAACAGGCTCCTCTGTCCATGGGATTCTCCAGGCAAGAATACTGAAGTGGGTTGCCATTTCCTTTTCCAGGGGATCTTCCCAACCCAGGGACTGAACCTGGGTCTCCCACATTGCAGGCAGACTCTTTACTGACTGAGCCACCGGGAAGACCTCATAAGATTTAAAGGATACAAACTTTTCCACCAATAAGAAAGTGAGGTTTTCAAGTTCTATGGGATTGCTCCTGCATTTTTCTGCTCTTCTCTGGCTATATTCTGTTCCTAAAAGACCTCATCTAGTCCCACAGCTTTAAATACCATCAACACACCAATTATTCTCAAATTTATTTCTCCAGCCTTGACTTCTCCCAGCTCTATATGCTCAACTGCCTACTTAATTGCAATTGCCAGGGTAACTAATAAAATACCTAAAATACATACAAAAAAGGAAACGAGGAAGGAATCAAAATGGTGCAATAGGAAAGAAATACAGAAGGCAGTACTGAAGTACTTAAGGAACAAAAGTAATAGAAGCAGTATAGAAAACAAATAGCAAAATGGCAAAAGTTTTCCTCAATTATTAGTTTAAGTGTAAATGCATTAAACTACCCTATTAAAAGACAGTGTGGATTTTAAAAATGACTCACCTATATGATGTCTACAACAGACTCACTTTAGATCCAAAGACGCAAATAGGTTGCAAGTAAAAGGATCGAAAAAATATTCCATGCATACAGTAAACAAAAGAGAGCTTGAATAGCTACAGAGTGACTAACGCTTGAGTAGCTATACTGACAGCAAACAGACTAAGTCAAAAATTGTTACAAGAGACAGACAAGACACACATTGATAAAAAGGTCAATTCATCAAGGAGATATAACAGTTATAGACATATGCACAAACAAAAGAGCCCCAAAATACATGAAAAAATCATTGACAGGACTGAAGAAATAGTTTTACAATAATAGTTGGAGACTTCAATACTCTACTTTCAATAATGGATAGAACATCTAGACAGACGATCAATAAGGAAATAGAGGACTTGAACAATAATATAAACCAAATACACCTGACAGGCAGAACACTCCACCTAATATCAGCAGAATATACATCCTTCTCAAGTGCACATGGAATATTCTTCAGGACAGCCCATATGTTAGGCTACAAAACAAGTCTCAGAATATTTTACAGGTAGAAGTCATACAAAGTATTTTCTCTGACCACAATGGAATTATTTCAGAAATCAGTAACAGAAGGAAAACTGGAAAATTCACAAATATGTGGAAATTAACACACTCTAAACCAATGGGTCAAAGAAAAAAAAAAAACAATCACAGAAAAATCAGAAGATACTTGATACAAATCAAAATGAAAACACAGCATACCAAAACTTCTAAGAGGTAGTGAAAGCAGTGCTTAGAGAGAAATGTATAGCTCTAAATGCATGCATTAAAACAGGAGATCTATCTCAAACAAATAACCTTACTTTATGCCCTAAGAAATTAAAAAAAGAAAACTAAATGCAAAGCTACCAAAAGAAAAGAATAATAAAGGTTAGAGCACAGATCAATGAAATACAAAACAGAAAAAGGGATCACTTAAATCAAAAGTTAATTTATTGAAAAGATCAACAAAATTGACAAACCTTTACCTAGATTAAGAAAAAAGGAGAGAAAAATCCAAATAATGAAAACTTAAAATATGAGGTGACATTGTTCCAAAATTTATAGAAACAAAAAGGATTATAAATGAATACTAGGAACAATTTTATGCAAATAAATTACCATGCTACTAAAGTAAATGAAATAGAAAATATTAATAGGCCTTATCAAGTAAGAATGAATCAATAATCAAAACGTCTCAAAGAAAGTCCAGGACCAGATGGCTACACTAGTAAATTCTACCAAACATTCAAAGAAGAATTAACATGTAACAGTATCCTCTTCTCTCAGGAATTATTGATCTTTCAGTAACAATAACATACAAAGTTCCCTCCTGTCATGCATTCCAATTCCTAGAATTTCTTCTCCCACATCTTTAATAACCTCTCTTTACTGCTGAGCCACCCAGGATGCCCTTAAATAACCAGATCATCAGAGGCCTTCCCAAATCATGCTAATAGTCCCCTCTACTTATTCTTTATCATAGTATGCTGCTCATTTCAGAACTCTCATTCTGAATTTAACCTTCCTTATCCGTTTACCTTTTGATCTTTCGTCTCCACAATAAATTGAAGTGCCATGAGTTCAGATGCCTTATTCATCTAATTTTCAGTTGTATAGCCTTAGCCTAACAAAGTACCTAACAAACAGCAGGCAATTGGCAAATTTTGGTGAATTAATAAAGAAAACACTTTAACATCTAAGGTCTGAATAACCAATGACTGAAATTTTGGCACAAGAAATAACTGCATTTCAAGTTAATATTTCAAACTAAAATATATTCATTTCTAATGTGTTCCATCTTTCTTCAAACACTTAACCATATATTTTTCTAAAAATTTAAGATGAAGAATGATTATTTTCTAGCTGCAGCTAAATAGTATCCTTTGGCATGACTCTTTAGATAACCAAATATCATATTCCCTTTAAGGAGGCCAAAAAGACCAAACTACTAATGCTTTATTTGGACATAAACATCATAATAAATAAGTCATTCTAGATGTTATTAATAACTAACAGTACACATGTATCAGTATTCCCTGAAGAGGGATTAAGGTACTGCCCGAATGTTACATATAGGTGCATCCGTTCAAGACATAGGTGTATTCACAGTCTACATTCTCACAGGAGACCCAGACCACGTTGAAATGAGAAGGGTAACAGCTTCATCAAGCTGGTTTGCCTGATTTTTTAAACATCAATTTAGATCTCTAAAAACTGCTACCCATAATAGTACATAATTTTCATTAAATATCGTCAGCAGTTAGGACCCATTCACATAGCTAACATGTATTGAATGATTACAATGGGCCAGGGTTTTTTAGGCATTTGTGTTTTTTTATTGCATCTAAATCTCACAATAACTCTAAGAGGTAGGTGCTACCATGATGTTCACTTTACCACTAAAGAAATCAAGACTTTGGAAGGTTAGATAACTTACCAAAGGCTAACAAGTACTTAACGGAAAAGCCAGAAGTTGAAGCCATGTAGTCTGACTCCAAGGTTAGAGCTATTTAACAGGTAGGCCATAATGCTCAAAGGAAAAAAATATATCTAGAGAAAAACTATTGAGAATGCAATCTCAAAAATCATATAATTTCTGAATAAGTTTATTGAACTAACATCCTGACTGTTCTTATTCAATGCCATTTAAGTCTGAAAGTTCTCTTCATGATATTTAATAGTATTATTTAAAGAGGATATGGATTCCATATCTTAATATGTCAGTGTTCATTCAGGTTTCATGCACAGACACTAGGTAGTCAAACCCCTACTTTTCAGTCCCTTTCCAATTGACAGTCCCCAAGAATAGGAGTTAAGATGCTGGTGAAAAAAACATCATTTCAAGTTGAAAGAGATGAGAAAATTCTACAAACAATAACATAGTGATTGCATTTCCAGGAAAGTAGCAAGCCATTTACCCTTCAGTTATGGTCGTACCCTTGTTCTGGTCATAAAGTCTGGCAGTTAAGACACTATTTCAGTAGCTTTTGTAGCCTTGGAATACAGTTTACTATTACTGACCTCAAAGCTGATCACAGTATGCATCTCCACTTTAATAACCACTTCAGAGTAAGTACTTGAGTTAAGTCTTCATTTCCTGCAAAGATAACTCAGATGCTACAAACTTCAACTTCTGTTTCTATTTCCACCTTGGTTTAAAGCTTTATCTTTTCTCCTGAGGTAATCATATAAGCCATCAATGGGCACCACCTCAGGAGAAGCCAAAGGTTGAAATTCAACACAAGGCCTCTTAAGCAATCTCCCACCAGCATTAGAGAACCCATTAATCTCAGGCAGTTCTGCTTTCCTTTAGAGAGATAAAGGAGTTCCCACTTCCAAGGAGGTCAGAGATGTTATGAAGCAAAAGGCAGGAATGATTCTAATCTGGTAACAAGAGTATTTATTTCCTAGTAATAAAAATAGTATTGCTTACCATAATTGTTCTAACACTATATATGCATCAAAATGTATCCAGTACCTAAAATATCTATATCTAATTGTTCCCTGGACTTCTGGTTCTGTGATAAGATGGAGAAGTAGATTCACTAAGTACACTGGACATTATATATAAAAAAGACAGGCTGACTTTGGAAGGTGGAGAGGAGAAAGAACATAGGGACTCGAAGATTCAAGGAATGCCATGATATTAAATTCTTTGGATTTTCTTTCTGCCTAACATAACCTGGATTGGGTGCAGTAGAAGCCTGTAACCAGGACACATCAATATGCACAGAAAGAAAATGCTCCTACTCTCTCTAGCCAAAGGACCAGGATAAAGGCAGCCTAGTAAGACAGAATACTTTCAGACAATAATCATGCTACATCAACCAAACACCATGGGGCAAACATTGTGCTCTTACCTCAATACATGACAGCATAGGCCAAGTAGGAAACCTAGATGTCCACCCTTACAAAGCTATAACTAGGCACCACTTCCCCTCTGTCAGGATAGTGACACAGAAGCCTGAGTAGATAACCAGGACTTTCATTCTTGCTCAGTGGTAAGGAGGCCCCCTTCCATGATGACAATGGAGGCCATGTTAAGTGCAGTATCAAGGCATCCCTTCCCCTTCCAGCATGGGTGATATCAGCAGAAGCCTAATGGGGACTTGAAATTCTATCCCTGCTCAGAAAAAACAAGAAACTCCTGCCTTTGGAACAGTAAAGGTGGCCAAGTGGAAAAACATGAACTTCCATCCCTAACTGGCAGAATTCTGTACCTGGTAAAAATATTCTTCATAAATAGGGAGAAGTCAAGTCTATTTTTAAGGAAAATTAGGAGAATTTGCCATCAGCAGACCTACCCTAAAACAATGGCTAAAGAAAATTCATGAGGCAGAAAGGAAATGATGAAAGAAACTTTGGAACATCAAGAAGGAAAAAGTATAATTAGAAGAGTAAAATTTTGGGTAAATGCAACAGACCCTCCTTTTTCTCTTGAGTTTCTATACACTAGCAATGAACTATCTGAAAAGGAAAGACAACAATCTCACATACAATGTCAAAGCAGTAAAGTACAGAGGGATAAATTTAAACTAAGGAAGGGAAAGATCTGTACACTAAGAAGTATAAAACACTGATTTAAGAAACTGAAGAAAATGAAAATAAGTGGGAAGGTATCCCATGTTCATGAATCAGAATACTGCTAGAATATATATACTACCTAAATCCATCTGTAGATTCAATTCAATCTCGAAATTTCACTGCTATTTTTCACAAAAATAGAATAAACAATCCTAAATTTGTATGAAACCAAAAAGACCCCAAATAGTCAAAGTAATCTTCTTGAGAAAGAAGAATAATGCTGGAGGCACATTTCCCGATTTAAAACTATTTTACAAAGCTGTGGTAATCAAAGCAAGGAGATCAAACAAGTCAATCCTAAAGAAAACCAGCCCTAAATATTCATTGGAAGGACTGAGGCTGAAGCTCCAAAACGATTAAGGGCAGGAGAAGAAGGGAGCGACAGAGGATGAGATGGTTGAATGGTTGGATGGCATCATAAGTTTGAGCAAACTCCAGGAGATAGTGAAGCACAGGGAAGCCTGATATACTGTAGTCCATGGGGTCTCAAAGAGTCGGACACAACTAAGTGACTGAATAACAACAAAGTAATCAAAATAGTATGATACAGGCATAAAAACTAGACACATAGACCAATGGAACAGACCTGATAGCTGAGAAATAAACACATGCATGTATAATTAATTAATATGTGACAAGAAAGCCAAGAATATACAATGGGAAAAGGACAGTCTCTTCAATGAATGGTACTTGAAACACACTAAATGCAAAAGAATGAAAAGAGACCCCCGTCTTATACCACTCAAAAATTAACTCAAAATATATTTAAGTAGTTAAATGTAAGATCTGAAACCATAACACTCCTATAAGAAAACAGAAAAAGGCTCTTTGAAATGGGCCTTCACAATCAATTTTTAGATATGGTACCAAAAACACAGGCAACAAAAGCAAAAAAATCAAGTGGGATTTTACCAAACTAAAGTTTCGGCACTGCAAAAATAAAAAACTTTATCAACAAATTGAAAGGGCAACCTACAGAATGAGAGAAAATATTTGCAAATCTCATCTCATAATGTGCTAATATCCAAAGTGTGTAAGGAACTCACAACCCCATAGCAAAAAAATTTAAAAAATGCAATTTTTTAAAAAAAAAAAAATCGGGGAACAAAAAAGACATACAAATGGACAGCAGGCACACAAAGAAAAGCTCGATATCACTAATCAGAGAAATCTAGATGAAAACCACAATGTGATGCTATCTCACATCTGTTAGAATCAGTTCAGTGGCTCAGTCGTGTCCGACTCTTTGCGACACCATGAACCACAGCATGCCAGGCCTCCCTGTCCATCACCAACTCCCAGAGTTTACCCACACACATGTCCATCAAGTCGGTGATACCATCTAACCATCTCATCTTCTACCATCCCCTTTTCCTCCTGCCCCCAGTCCTTCCCAGCATCAGGGTCTTTTTCAGTGAGTCAACACTTCGCATGAGGTGGCCAAAGTATTGGAGTTTCAGCTTCAACATCAGTCCTTCCAATGAACACCCAGGACTGATCTCCTTTAGGATGTACTGCTTGGATCTCCTTGCAGTCCAAGGGACTCTCAAAGAGTCTTCTCCAACACCACAGTTCAAAAGCATCAATTCTTCGGTGCTCAGCTTTCTTCACTGTCCAACTCTCACATCCATACATGACCACTGGAAAAACCATAGCCTTGACTAGACGGACCTTTTTTGGCAAAGTAATGACTCTGCTTTTTCATATGCTATCTAGGTTGGTCATAACCTTCCTTCCAAGGAGTAAGCGTCTTTTAATTTCATGGCTGCAATCACCATCAGCAGTGATTTGGAGCCCAAAAAATAAAGTCTGACACTGTTTCCACTGTTTCCCCATCTATTTCCCATGAAGTGATGGGACCAGATGCCATGATCTTAGTTTTCTGAACGTTGAGCTTTAAGCCAACTTTTTCACTCTCCTCTTTCACCTTCATCAAGAGGCTCTTTAGTTCTTCTTCACTTTCTGCCATAAGGATGGTGTCATCTGCATATCTGAGGTTATTGATATTTCTCCCGGCAATCTTGATTCCAGCTTGTGCTTCTTCCAGCCCAGCGTTTCTCATGATGTACTCTGCATATAAGTTAAATAAGCAGGGTGACAATATACAGCCTTGACGTACTCCTTTTCCTATTTGGAACCAGTCCGTTGTTCCATGTCCAGTTCTAACTGCTGCTTCCTGACCTGCATACAGGTTTCTCAAGAGACAGGTCAGATGGTCTGGTATTCCCATCTCTTGAAGAATTTTCCACAGTTTATTATGATCCACACAGTCAACCTAGATAGCATATTTAAAAGCAGAGACATTGGTTTGCCAACAAAAGTCCATCTAGTCAAGGCTATGGTTTTTCCAGTGGTCATGTATGGATGTGAGAGATGGATGGTGAAGAAAGCTGAGAGCCGAAGAATTGATGCTTTTGAACTGTGGTGTTGGAGAAGACTCTTGAGAGTCCCTTGGACTGCACGGAGATCCAAGCAGTACATCCTAAAGGAGATCAGTCCTGGGTGTTCATTGGAAGGACTGATGTTGAAGCTGAGACTCCAATACTTGAGCCACCTCATACTAAGCGTTGACTCACTGGAAAAGACCCTGATGCTGGGAAGGATTGGGGGCAGGAAGAGAAGGGGACGACAGAGGATGAGATGGTTGGATGGCATCCCTGAATCGATGGACATGGGTTTGGGTAGACTCCGAGAGTTGGTGATGGATAGGGAGACCCGGTGTGCTGTGATTCATGGGGTCGCAAAGAGTCAGACATGACCGAGCAACTGAACCGAACTGATGCACCTGATTGCTGTTGCTGTTTTTGTTTAGTCACTCCAACTCTTTGCGACCCCATGGACTGTAGCCCTCCAGGCTCCTCTGTCCATGGGATTCTCCAGGGAAGAATATTGGAGTGGGTTGCCATTTCCTTCTCCAGGGGGATCTTCTTGACCCAGGAATCAAATCCAAGTCCCCTGCATTATAGGTAGATTCTTTACCACTGAGCCATCAGGGACCACCAGGGAAGGCCATGTACCTAATTACAGAGGACCAAATTTCGTGATACAAAATCTGACAGAAAATAGGGAGAAATACACAATTCTACAATAATACTTGGAGACATCAATAATCCACATTTAATAATGGATAGAAGAAAAAGACATTAACAAGGAGACAGAACTAGACAACGTATAAAATAGTTACGTCTAAAGGACATATATAGAACACATCTCCCAACAACAGCAGAGTATAATATTTACATTCTTCTCAAGTACACGTAGAATACTCTGTATAACAGACCATATGGTGGGCTATTAAGTAAGTCTGAACACCTTAAAAAGGATGGAAACCATATATTTTTCTACCACAAGAGAACAAAATCATAAATCAGTAACAGAAGGAAATTTGGTACATTCACAAATATGTGAAATGAAACATTCCTAAATAACAAGTGGGTCAAATAAGAAATCACAAGGGAAATTTGAGGTGAATGTAAAACTTATGAGATCCAGTGAAAGCAGTGCTGAGAGGCTAACCTTCCACCTTAAGTCACTGGAAAAAGAGCAAACCAAACTTAAAGAGAGGCAAAACAACAACAACAACAACTTTAGAACAAAAGTAAAGAAAATAGAAGACAGGTAAAGAGGGAAAAATTAATGAAACCAAGAATTAGTTTCTCTAAAAAGATAAGATTGACAAACATTTAGCCAGGCTGATCACAAGGGGGGAAAAAGGAGGTAACAAGATGGCGGAGGAGTAGGTAGACGGGGAGTACATCTCTCTCCACGGATACACCAGGAATACACCTTCAGACACAGAAGTGGATGCAGAACACCAGCTGAGAGCGGACAGGAGTACCTGGCCAGCAGAAAAGAATATACAGAACCATGCAAAACTCGGCAGGAGGAAGAAACTAGGAGGAAAAACAGGAGTTTTAGTAAGACTGGACCTGCCCTCAGTGGGTGGGGCAACTGAAGCAGGGGTCTGATCCCCACATCGGGGCAGTTGTCTGAGTCAGAGGAGAAACATTTAAGGCTGAGAGTGAAACAGCTGATCTGTGGCAGCCTAAATGGACTGAGAATCAGACAGCCCTTGCCACAGCCATACATACCCCACACAGGGACACAGGTCCCCTGGACGGTGCAGGGGCTGGGAGGTGGAGATTAGAGATTGTGAAGCAATCCCAGAGTGAGGGCTGCTGTTGAATGTGGAGAGACAAATTGAGGGGATGTGAGGGAGGAGACTGTGGTGGGAAATGCCTGTGGAGCAAAGCCCGGCAGCCATGGAAGCAAAGCAATACTGCTAAGTCATACGTAGAGGGTGGAGCCACCACCATAGATGGTCTTCATACAGCCAGTATCAGCTGCTAAACAACAGAGAGGCTGGCCCATCAAACGCCTGATGCACTGAACTACAGAGTAGGACCCCACCCAGGGTGCTCCTTTAAGTGCCTGATGCACCGATCTACAGAGTAGGACCCCAGTCAGGGGGGGGTGGTGCCCTCTATGTGCCTGATGTTCCTAATAACAGAGAAGGACACCAGGGGCAAGGGAGCCCTCTAAGTGCCTGAACAGGTGGAGGTACGGAGAAAGACTGGCCAAAGAGGCCTTCTGATTACCAGCTACAAAAAAAGTCTCTGATAGGGCCATAACTCCTGTGGTGAAGGCAGTCCCATGTCCCTGCATACTTGGTGCTGCCAGGGTCCCCGCAAGCCAAGCAGCTGTGTCACCTTCATGCTCAACTCTTACTGCGGCAGAGCTTCCACAAGCAAAAAAAAAATTCCTGCACCTATGCAAGCAAGGTTGCTTCGGTCATGCCCAACTCTTTGTGACCCTGTAGACTGGCCTGCCAGGCTTCTCTGTCGGGTTGTGGGGGTTGCTGCAGGCGAGAATACTGGAGCATATTGGCCAATAATGGTTGCCATACCCTTCTAGGGCACTATATTTCCTGCTTCCCTAGTCACCAACATCCCTGAGTACCTGGTGCTGCCAGAACCCCTGCAACCCAAGCAGCTGCACCACCTCCACACCTCACAGGGGCAAACACAAGCCCTCCAAGGCAGCCTCAGGAGCAAACCCCAGTGGACGACACACATGCAGAGGTGGAAATAAAAGCACAAATGAAACACAGGGGCATTGTGGCTAAGGAAGACCCAAAACCTTCCCCACCAGCCAGACAAGCTGCAGATTAAATCCACACAATCATCTAGGCAGACTCTGTGTATATGGAATATATAAATGGACACTGAGAGCTCCCACAAAAAAATCCGCACTAGTTCTGATAGATGTGGACATTGGAGGCAAGAACACATAGGAGTAGGACCAAATTAGAATCTGAGCAGCCCCCACACCAGGTCCAGAGATCAGCACAGTGCTGAAGGGCATCCTAAGGAGGTGAGGTGGACTATGACTCCCAGCAAAGGAAAGGACTCTGACAGCAGTCATTCAAGAAAAACATTTATGTTTTGACTTGTTCTGTAGATTCTTTTGGATTTTTTTTAATTCCTTTCCCCCCACCTCTATTGTAGTTGTTGATTTTATTGGCACTATGAAATATAATTAAGCTTTTGAGCTTTTTTTTTCCTCAGCCTCATTTTTTATTGTTGTTATAAACCTCTGCCTCTGTGTTGGGCTTTTGAAGTTCTGTGGAGTTCTTTTTTTCTTTTCTTTTTTAATTTTTTAAACCTATTATTATTTTTTCTACATTTATTCTTTTGCTTGCTTTTCCTACTGTCCTTTTCCCCTTGCAATTAATCTTTAATGTATATAAATCTTCTTTAACTACCTCTATTTAACTTTGCATATCTATTCTTTCTTTTCTTCCTTTCCTTTCCTCTCAACATATTTGTTAGTTCTGTTTGCATTGCTTTACTCCCCACTTGGCACCTTGCTTTAGTTTTGTTTTCCAGTTTGTGATTTAGTTAGTTTTGTTCTTAACTAGTAAGTATAATTTTTGATTTCCTTTGTTTGCCGGGTCAATCTACTGTACTTGTAGTTGGACTGCTTTGACTTTGCTTATGGGTGTATATGTGTATATTCCATTATTTTAATTATTATTTGCCTGATTTTGTAACTGCCATTTGTCTGGGGTTCATCTTTCATTTCTCATTTTTGGCTATTTGTTTTAATCTCACTTAATGCCATAACAAACCACTTGTGGAATCTTCATTCCTGACCAGAGATCAAGCCCTGAGCCTTTGGAGTGGGAGCACTGACTCCAAGACCCTAGACACCAGAGAACTAACCCTAGGGAGTATCAAATATGAGAACTCACACAAAGGAAACCACTTGAATACAAGACCCTGCATCACCCAACCACCAGTAGCACCCTGTGCATCTAAACAACAAACAAAACAAAAATACAAACCCAATCATCAGCAGACAGTGTTACCACCTCACTCAGCCCTGCCCATCGGAGGAAAAACAAACAAACAAAACACAAATCTCACCCTATAGGAAGCTTACACAAACAAATGGACCAAACTTAAGAGGGCAGAAACCAAAAGCAAGAAAGAATTCAACCTTGAAGCCTGGAAAAAGGAGACTTCAAACACAATAAGTTAAAAAATAATAATAATGAAAAGGCAGAGAAATACTGCACAAATGAAGGAACAAATTAGAAACACAGAAGTCCAAACAAATGAAGAGGAAATAGGCAAACTACCTGAAAAGCAATTCAGAATAATGATAGTGAAGATGATCAAAAATCTTGAAAACAAAATGGAGAAAATCCAAGCATCAATTAACAAAGACCTAGAAGAATTAAAGAATAAACATACAGAGACAGACAACACAAATACTGAAATTAAAAATACTCTAGAAGGAATCAATAGCAGATTACCTGAAGCAGAAGAAGGAATCAGTGAGCTGGAAGATAAAATGGTGGAAATAACTTCTGAAGAGCAGAATAAAGTAAAAAGAATGAAAAGAACTGAGGATAGTCTCAGAGACCTCTGGGCAATATCAAACACACCAACATTTGAATTATAGCAGTCCCAGAAGAAGAGGAAAAGAAAGGGTTTGAGAAAAATTTTTGAAGAGATTATAGATGAAAATTTTCCCAGCATGGGAAAGGAAATAGTCAAATCAAGTCCAAGAGGCACAAAGAGTCCCATAAAGGAGAAACACAAGGAGAAACACACCAAGACACATACTAATCAAACTAACAAAGACTAAACACAAAGAGTATTAAAAGCAGCAAGGGAAAAGCAACAAGTAACATACAAGGGAAACCCCATACGTTTAACATCTGATTTTTCAGCAGAAACTCTGCAGGCCAGAAGGGAATGGCAGGATATATTCAAAGTACCGAAAGGGAAAAATCTACAACCAAGATTACTGTACTCAGCAAGGATCTCATTCAAAATTGATGGAAAAATAAAAAGCTTTTCAGACAAACAAAAGTTAAGAGAATTCAGTACCACCAAACCAGCTCTACAACAAATGTTAAAGGGACTTATATAGTTAAGAAATAAAGAGAAGAAAAAAGATCTACAAATCAACCCCAAACGATTAAGAAAATGGCAGTAGGAACATATACATCAGTAATTACTTTAAATGTAAGTGGATTAAATGTTCCAACCAAAAGACAGAGGCTGGCTGAATGGATACAAACACAAGACCCATATATATGCAGTCTACAAGAAACCCACTTCAGACCTAAAGACACATGTAGACTGAAAGTGAGGGGATGGAAAAATATACTCCATGCAAATGGGAAGCAAAAGAAAGCTGGAGTAGCAATCCCCATATCAGACAAAATAGACCTTAAAATAAAGAAGATTACAAGAGATAAGGAAGGACATTACATAATGATCAAGGGATCAATCCAAGAGGAAGAGATAACAATTGTAAATATCTATGCACTCAACATAGGAGCACCTCAATACATAAGACAAACACTAACAGACATAAAAGGAGAAATTGACAGTAACACAATAATAGTAGGAGACTTTAACACCCCACTCACACCAATGGACAGATCATCAAAAAAGAAAATTAATAAGGAAACACAAGTCTTAAATGATAAGTTAGATGAGATGGATCTCATTGATATCTTCAGGACATTCCATCCAAATGCAGAAGAATATACCTTATTCTCAAGTGCACATGGAATATTTTCCAGGATAGACCACATCTTGGGTCACAGATCAAACCTCAGTAAACTTAAGAAAATTGAAATCATATCAAGCATCTTCTCTGACCACAATGCTATGAGACTAGATACCAATTACAAGAAAAAAACTGTAAGAAATAAACACATGGAGATTAAACAATACGTTTCTAAATAACAAACAGGTTACTGAAGAAATCAAAAGGGAAATCAAAAAATTTATAGAAACAAATGACAATGAAAACATGACAACTCAAAACCTATGGGATGCAGCAAAACTTGTTCTAAGAGGGAAGTTTATAGCAATACAATCCTACTTCAAGAAACAAGAAAAACATTGAATAGACAACCTAACTTTACACCTAAAACAACAAAAAAAACCAAAATTAGTAGAAGGAAAGAAATCATACAAATCCAAGCAGAAATAAATAAAAAGAAATGAAAGAAACAATAGTAAAGATTAATAAAACTAAAAGCTGATTCTTTGAGAAGATAAATAAAATTGACAAACCTTTAGCCTGACTCATCAAGAAGAAAGGAGAGAAGAATCAAATCAACAAAATTAGAAATGAAAAAGGAGAGGTTACAACAGGTAATGCAGAAATACAAAGGATTGTAAGAGACTTATGAACAACTATATGCCAATAAAATGGATAATCTGAAAGAAATGGACAGTTTCTTAGAAAAGTTCAATCTTCCAAGACTGAACCAGGAAGAAATAGAAATTATGAACAACCCAAATACAAGCACTGAAATTAAGGCTGTGATCAAAAATCTTCCAAAAAACAAAAGTCCAAGACCAGATGTCTCCACAGGAGAATTCTATCAAACATTTAGAGAAGAGATAATGCCTATCCTTCTAAAACTCTTTCAAAAAATTGCACAGGTAGGAACACTTCCAAACTCATTCTACGAGGCCACCATCACTTTGATACCAAAACCAGGCAAAGGCAATACAAAAAAAGAAAAACTACAGGCCAATATCACTGATGAACATAAATGCAAAAATTCTCAACAAACTTTTAGCAGACAGAATTCAGCAACACATCAAAATACTCATACACCATGATCAAGTTGGGTTTATTCCAGGGATGCAAGGATTTTTCAATATACTCAAATCAATGTGATACACCATATTAACAAATTGAAAGGTAAAAACCATATGATAATCTCAATAGATGCAGAAAAAGCCTTTGACAAAATTCAGCACCCATTTATGATTAAAACTCTTCAATAAATGGGCATAGAAGGAACTTACCTCCACACAGTAAAGGCCATATATGATAAGCCTACAGCAAACATTATTCTCAATGGTGAAAAACTGAAAGCATTCTCCCTAAGATTAGGAACAAGAAAAGGATGTTCACTTTCACCACTATTATTCAGCATAGTTCTGGAAGTCCTAGCTACGGCAATCAGAGAAGAAATAAAAGAAATCCGGATCAGAAAAGAAGAAGTAAAGCTCTCACTGTTTGAAGATGACATACATAAAAATCCCTAAAGATAGTATCAGAAAATTACTAGAACTAATCAATGAATTTAGCAAAGTTGCAGGATACAAAATCAATACACAGAAATCACTTGCATTTCTATATACTAACAATAAAAAAATCAGAGAAATTAAGGAATAAATCCCATTCATCACTGCAACAAAAAAAACTAAATATCTAGGAATAAACTTGCCTAAGGAGACAAAAGAACTGTACACAGAAAATTATAAGACACTAATGAAAGAAATCGAAGACAACATAAGCAGATGGAGAGATATTCAATGTTCCTGGGTAGGAAGAATCAGCATTGTGAAAATGAACTATACTACCAAACACAATCTACAGATTCAATGTGATCCCTATAAAATTACAAATGACATTTTTCACAGAACTAGAACAAAAAATTTCACAATTCATATGGAAACAAAAAAGACCCCAAATAGCCAAAGCAGTCTTGAGAAAGAAGAATGGAACTGGAGGAATCAACCTTCCTGACTTCAGATTATACTATAAAGCTACAGTCATCAAGACAGTATGGTACTGGCACAAAAACAGAAACATAGACCAATGGAACAAGATAGAAAGCCCAGAAATAAACCCATACACCTATGGGTATATTAATTTTGACAAATGAGACAAGAATATACAATGGGGCAAAGACAGCCTCATCAACAAAGGGTGCTGGGAAAACTGGACAGCTACATATAAAAGAATGAAATTAGAACACGTCCTAACACCATACAAAAAGATAAACTCAAAATGGATTAAAGAGCTAAATGTAAGACCAGAAGCTATAAAACTCTTAGAGGAAAACATAGGCAGAACACTCGATGACATAAATCAAAGCAAGATCCTCTATGACCCACCACCTAGAGTATCTATTACCCACCGCCTAGAGTAACGGAAATAAAACCAAAAGTAAACAAGTGGGACCTGATTAAACTTAGAAGCTTTTGCACAGCAAAGGACTATAAGCAAGGTGAAAAGACAACCCTCAGAATGGGAGAAAACAATAGCACATGAAATAACTGACAAAGGATTAATTTCCAAAATATACAAGCAGCTCATACAACTCAATGACAGAAAAGCCAACAACCCAATCAAAAAGTTGGAAAAAGACCTAAACAGATATTTCTCCAAAGAAGACATACGGATGTCTAACAAACACACGAAAGGATGCTCAACATCACTGATCATTAGAGAAACACAAATCAAAACTACAATGACATATCACCTCACACTGGTCAGAATGGCTGCTATCAAAAAGTCTACAAACAATAAATGCTGGAGAGGGTGTGGAGAAAAGGGAACACTCTTGCACTGTTGGTGGGAATGGAAATTGATACAGCCACTATGGAAGATGGTATGGAGATTCCTTAAAAAATCAGGAATAAAACCACCCGATGACCCAGAAATCCCACTCCTAGGCATATATCCTCTGGAAACCAGAATTGAAAATGACACATGTATCCCATTGTTCATTGCAGCGCTATTTACAATAGCTAGAACATGGAAGAAACCTATATGAATGGATAAAGAAATTGTGGTACATATACACAATGGAATTTACTCAGCCATAAAAAGGAGCACCTTTGAGTCAGTTCTGATGAGGTGGATGAACCTAGAGCCTATAATACAGAGTGAAATGAGTCAGAAAGAAAAGATAAATATCACATTCTAATGCACATATATGGAATCTAGAAAAATGGTACTGAAGAATTTACTTACAGGGCATCAATGGAGAAACAGACATAAAGAATAGACTTTGGACATGGGGAGAGGGGAGGAGAGGGTGAGATGTATGGAAAGAGTAACATGGAAACTTACATTACCATATGTAAAATAGATAGTCAACGGGAATTTGCTGTATGGCTCAGGAAACTCAAACAGGGGCTCTGTATCAACCTACAGGGATGGGATGGGAAGGGAGAAGGGAGAGAGGTTCAAAAGGGAGGGGATATGTGTATACCTATGGCTGATTCATGTTGAGATTTGACAGAAAATGACAAAATTCTGTAAAGCATTTATACTTCAATAAAATAGATAAATAATTTTTAAAAAAGGGGGGAAAAGACAAAAAGACTCATTACTAGAATCAGAAATAAAATAAAATAAAATATGTAGCTGCTATAGACTCAATGTTTGTGTCCCCTGCCCCAGATATCTATGTTGAAACCTGATCCCCAGTGCATTGATATTTGGTTGTGGGGCCTTTGGGAGATTATGATGTCATAAGTGTAGAGCCCTCATGAATGGGATAAGTGACCCAAGGGAGCTCCCTTGCCCCCTTCTGCCATGTGAGGATGCAGCAAGAAGATGTCAGTCTACAACCCAGAAGAGGGCCTTGCCAGAACTTGACCATGTTGTTACCCTGATCTCAGACTTCCAGCCTCCAGAACTCTTGAGAAATAAATGTCCATGGCTTATAAGCCAGCCAGGTACTTGGTTATAGCAGCCCAAGCTAAGACAGTGATATTGCAAAAATAAACAGGATTATGAATAGTATGAACCACTGCATGCCAATAAATTAGATAACAGATGAAATGAATATATTCCTAGGAAACACAAATGACTAAAACTGACTCATGAAAAAAATAGGAAGTATGAAGACTTTTAACAAGAGATTGACTCAGTAATCAAATCCCTCCCAATAAAGAAAAGCCCAGGACCAGATGACTTTATATAGGAATTCTATCATATACTTAAAAAAGAATTCATACCAATTCTTGAAAAAACCCAAAATAGAAGAGGGAACATTCCCCAACTCATTCTATGAGACTGTTGTTATATTGACACCAAAAATCAGATAATGCCATCATGTGGGGAAAAAAAAACTACAGACCAGTATCTTTCATGAATATAGACTCAAAAGCCCTCACAAAACTACTTGCAAACCAAATCCATCAACATATAGAAAGAATTATACACAATTACTAGCTTGGATTTATCCTAGGAATACAAGGATATATTAAGTTCAAAAAAAATGTCTATACCATATTTAACAGAATTTTTTTAAAGGATCATATCAATAGATGCAGGGAAAAAAAAGTGACAAATTTCACCATATTTTCATCAGAAACACTCAAATAGGAATAGAGTGAAACTTCCTCAGTCTGATAAAAGGCATCTACAAAGACCCCATAGCTAGCTAGCATCCTACTTAATCAGAGATAGAGGGGATATAATAAAATGCAAAACATCAAACCCCAAGTTGACATAATGCAAGGCCAATGTTTATGCCCCAAACAGAGCTGCAAAATATCTGAGGCTAATACTGCCAGAAATGAAAGGAGAAATAGACAAACATTAATAATGGAATATTTCAACACACCTGCCTCAAAACCTGAAAATACTAGACAGAAAATCAGCAAGGATAAAGAACCCAACAGTACCATCAACCAACAGTGTCTAACTGACATTTGTAGTACACTCTAGTCAACAGTGGGCTTCCCAGGTGGTGCTAGTGGTAAAGAACCCGCGTGCCAATGCAGGAGACATAAGAGATGTGGGTTCTATCCTTGGGTCAGGAAGATCCCCTTGAGGAGGGCATGACAACTCCCTCCAGCATTCTTGCCTGGAGAATCCTATGGACAGAGGAGCCTGGCAGGCTACAGTCCATGGGGTCACAAAGAGTTGGACATGACTGAAGGGACTTAGCAAGCACACTAGTCAACAGTAGAATATACATTCTTGTCACATGCACACAGAACATATATCAAGATAGACCATTTCCTGTGCCAAAACAAATGTGAACAAAAATTTAATTGAAACCATAAAGAGCATGCTGCCCAGCCACCCTAGAATCAAAGGAGACATCAGTAACAGGAAGATAATAAGAAAATCTCCAGGAAGCAACCTAGATGTCCATTGGCAGATGAATGGATAAGAAAGCTGTGGTACAGATACACAACGGAATATTACTCAGCTATTAAAAAGAGTGCATTTGAATCAGTTCTAATGAGGTGGATGAAACTGGAGCCTATTATACAGAGCGAAGTAAGTCAGAAACAAAAACACCAATATAGTATATTAATGTGTATATATGGAATTTAGAAAGATGGTAACAATGACCCTATATGTGAGACAGCAAAAGAGACACAGATGTAATGAACAGACTTTTGGACTCTGTGGGAGAAGGCGAGGGTGAGATGATTTGAGAGAATAGCATTGAATCATGTATATTATCACATGTGAAATAGATCGCCAGTCCAGGTTCGATGCATGAGACAGGGTGCTCAGGGCTGGTGCACTGGGATGACCCTGAGGGATGGGATGGGATGGGGAGGGAGGTGAGAGGGAGGGCCAGGATGGGGAATACATGTACACCCATGGCTGATTCATGTGAATGTATGGCAAAAACCACCACAATATTGTAAAGTAATTAGCCTCCAATTAAAATAAATTAAAAAAAAAAAAAGAAAATCTCCAAACTCTTAGAAACAAATCAACATACTTCTAAGTAATCCTTAACTCAAAGAGTAACTCTCAAAGGAATTAAAATACACTGAATTGAATAAAAATGAAAATAAACAGATCAAACTTTGAGAGATACAGCTAAAGAAGTACTGATAAGAAATTTAAACCACTGAATGCTTCAATGGTGGTCCCCCCCTTATGTGCAGTGGATGTGTTCCAAGACTCTGGATGGATGCCTGAAACCATGGATAGGACCAAACCCTATATATATTAAGACTATATTTTTTCCAATACAAAAATACCTATGATAAAATTTAATTTATAGATTAGTCACGGTAAGAGAATAATAAAATAGGATTATAATATACTGTAATAAAATTTATGCGAATGTGGTCTTTCTCTCAAAGTGTCTTATTTTATAGATTTAAAGCCTTTTACGTTTTAACTAAGCACTTATCATGCACAGTGGCCATAACTTTTACAGTGTGAGTTGCAAACCAGCAAAACCAGCACAAATTTTTCTTTCTTCACAATTTAACAGATAGAAGATTCTTTCTTACCATAGATCTTAGCAACCTCAGCATGACTATCTCCTTTTCTTATCAAGTCAAAAACTCTTACCTTTTCACTTTTCTTTTGAAGTGCTTTCAGAAAAAGCTCTTTAAGGCTTCTCTTTGGTATATCCAAATTGCCAGAGTCACTACTGTTGCACTTTAGGGGCCACTATTAAGTAAAATAAGGGTTACTTGAACATGAATACTGTGCTACCATGAAAGTCAGCCCGATAACTGAGATGCCTAATAAGTGACTAAGGGCAAGATATGCTGGACAGAGGGATGATTCAGATCTCAGGTGGGTGGAAAGGTGTGAGATTTCATCACACTACTCAGAACAGCTCCCAGTTTAAAACTTATTAATTATTTCTGGAATTTTTTATTTAACATTTGAACCTTGTTTGACCATGTGTAACTGAAACTACAGAACGTGAAACTACAGGTAAGGAGGAACTACTGTATTAGAAAACAGAAAAAGTCTCAAATCAATGCCCCAAAGCCCTAACTTAAACTAGAAACAAACCCAAACTAAGCAGAGGGAAGGAAATAAAAGAGTGAAGTCAAGGAAATAAAGAAAACAGAAAAATGTAGAAAACAAATGAACCAAATGCGGTTATTTAAGATCAACTCAACTCCAGCAAAACTGACAAGGAAAAAAAAGAAGATGCTTCACCAAAGAGAATAATATGGATAAACACATGAAAAGATATTCAGCACATCACCGACTCAGTGACATGGATTTGAGCAAACTCTGGGAGATACTGAAGAACAGGGAAACCTGGTGTGCTGCAGTCCATGGGGTCGCCAAGAGTCAGATACAACTTAGTGACCGAACAATAGCAATTAGTGAAATGTAAATTAAGACCACAATGAGATATCACTACACACCTATGAGTGTACTAAAAACATTTAGTTGTACCCTTTAAATCAGTAAGCTTTATCATATGTGAATTATCTCAATAAAGCCTTGAAAATAAATAAAATCAAGCAATGCCCTCTTCAAAATCATGATAGTTCCAAATGCTGGTAAGAATAAATTGAAACTGGTCTCTCATCTTTTGCTGTTGGAAATGTAAAAATGGTACAGTTACTCTTCAAAACAGTTGGCAGTTTCTTTAGGGGGAAAAAAAAACCTAAGTACATGTTTACCATAACACCAAGCAATCACGTTATCACGTTCCTCAGCACTTATCTTAGAGAAGTGAAAACTTTGGTCCACACAAAAACCTATACACATACTTACACACAAACCTACCTATACACAAACTTGTTTAGTCACTAAGTCGTGTCCAACTCTTTTGTAACCGTAGCCCACCAGGCTCCTCTGTCCGTGGAATTCTCCAGGCAAGAATACTGGAGTGGGTTGCCATGTCCTCCTCCTTCAGGGGATCTTCCCAACCCAGGGATCAAGCCTGCATCTCCTGCATTGACAGGCAGGTTCTTTACCACTAGCACCACCAAACACTGATAAATGTGATGTTCTTCTTTGGCAGACTCCAGTGCAATCTTTAGGTATACTTTGGTGGTGGTGTTTCTTTACCAAATAGACAAGGACTAGACTATTTCAGCATGCAGATCAATTCCTTTACTAACAGCAAAACATGAAATACAACCTTGGATGAAAAGATAAAAATAACAGCACTGAATAAATTGATTTCTGAAATACTTACTAAAACAGCAGCCAGTATCCAGTAGTTTATCATCCAATATCTTCCTGTAATGAGAGAATCTGAGCCAAAGAAGTTTTCACCTTCAATGTATTTTTGGAACGTATGTTTATGAACCAAATCTGTGTTGTTTAACGAAAAGTAGTTGTTTGGGAATTTGTTATGCTCTACTAAATGAGAGTATAAAGGCAAAAAATATAGTCCATTATCAATATAAACACTCTTTCTTGCCTCCTTCTTTTGTTTCTCTGCTTACTCAGTATTGGGTAATGCCCTTGGGAGATACAAAAAGGTCAAGGAATGAACCCTACCCTGAGGGAGTTTATAGTCTGGTGGAGGTAACACATCTCTGAGAAGTAAAACAATGCAATAAATATGACAAGGTTGCTGATGAGTACTCTGGGAGCTTAGAGGTTGGGATTCTTGGGTCACCAAGAAAGACTAGATCTGAATCAGCCCTTAAGGAATGGCTATGATTTGGAGAGGCAGCAGGGAGATGAAGTGCATTCCAGCCAGATGGAACAAAGTGACCAATGGCGCTACAGAGTCAAGAATGTGTAAAGCACATTTGGGGGACAATAGCTAGAATGGGGGAGGGGTCTAAGTTGAAGAATAGGAAAGAATGCAGCTGGGTCAAGATTAAGGATGCTATTCCATATTAAGGAGCTTTGGCCTTAGCCCATTAACTACTAAAGTAGCCATCTGCATCAGAATCACCTGGGGTAGACTGTTTAAAATGAATTATAGCCCCAACCTCAGTGACTCTCATTCAGTAGGTTTAGGGCTGGGGCCAGGAAATCTGCATTTTCAACAAGTACCAGCCCATCACTTCCCCAAACTCATTCTGATAGAATGTAAGAAGTCCTTTGGGCAATAGAAAACCTCAATGGAAAGCCAATTAAGGGTTTTTTTCAAGGGGGAAGTCTATAATGATAGAACAGTGATTCAGGAAAATAAATCTAGGTATATGCTCAGTAGATTGAAGGAGATGATGATAAGGAAAGCCAGACAGATGGCTTTACAACAGTCCAGGTGTTAAGTTAAACCACTGATTTATCCATCCCTTTGTTCCCAGGGCCTGGCATAGAGTCTGGTATATAGTAATTCACTCAGAGGCAGAGAAGCTAATGAAGCTTATGCTTCAGAGTCCCTTCACTCAGACCCTTTCCCAGTCCGTCTCCCTTTTTAATTCAAAAGGCTCATGTTCACACCTATTTTTTATTTCCTTCACTTAAAGAAGGCTCCCAAAGTTGTATAAAGCCTCACATGCCACAAAACGCTGGATCCAATCCTATACTGTTTATTGAACTCAAAGATTAGACAGATCACTTAGTGATTTTTCCTTCTTACTAGAACCCCTTTCCTCAGTTTATTCTCAATGTAACCGATATGGCTTTTGTTCCAACAGGATCAGCCTACCATTCACATACCACTCCTCTGCCCAAACTCTCCAGTCTCAGAGTAAAAGCCAAATACTGACAATGGCTCTAAGGAAAGACTGAAGCTGAAGCTCCAATACTTTGGCCACCTGATGCAAAGAACTGACTCATTGGAAAAGACCCTGATTCCGGGAAAGATGGAAGGCAGGAGGAGAAGGGGATGACAGAGAATGAGATGGTTGGATGGCATCACTGATTTGATGGACATGAGTTTGAGCAAACTCCAGGAGTTGGTGATGGACAGGGAAGCCTGGTGTGCTGCAGTCCATGGGGTCACAAAGAGTCAGACACAACTGAGTGAACTGAAGGACCTATATAGCCCTGTTACCTCTCTGATGTCATCTCCTACTCCTATTCACTGTGCTCCAGTTGCTATATGTTGGCATTCCTGTTGTTCCTTGACCATGCCAAGAATATTCCTGTACCAAGGCCTTTGAGATTTCCGTTCTCTTTGTCTAGAATGCTCTTCCCTACAGATATTCTCAGGGCTCACTCACTCCTCCAAAGCTCTACTCAAATGTCACCTTCTCAATGACATCTTTTCTGACCATCTTCTCTAAACTGCAATCTTACACGCATATTCCTTGTACCACTTTCTCAGCTTTTATATTTCTCCTTAACACTTATTACTATACAGTTGAAACTTGCCACATAGCAGTTGGAGCACTGACCCTCTGCATGACCAAAAATTCACATATAACTTTAAAGTTGGACATCCACATCTGTGGTTCCACATCCATGGATCCAACCAACCATGGATCATGTAGTACTGTACTACATATTTATTGAAAACAAGTCCCCATATAAGTGGACCCATGCAGCACAAGCTTGTGTTGTTCAAAGGTCAACTGTGTAAGATTCCAATTTTTATTTACCTTTTACCATTCAAAATGTAAGCTCCATGAGGACAGAGAGATTTGTCTTTTGTTTGCAGTTATCTCTCTACCACTTGGAACAATACCATATACATAAAAGATGCTCAAGATGTTCAAAAAAGTCATCAGTGAATGAAGGCCACTTTTAGCTGTGTGACCTTGGATAAATCACCTGACATAAGCCTTAGTTCTCGCATCTATAAAAGTGGATAGCAGAACCTACTTGATTTAGTAATAAAAACCACATCTCTGTAGAGAGTGGTCCTTTGAAGCAAGCAATTTGTTCTCAAGGAGAGGTTTTGAATCCTTTCCAACTCCTGAATAAAGATGGAAACAAAACATTTTTAGAAAGAAAAGCAAAACAAAAATAACATCATCCACTTCATAGTAATTTTCTGCAGTTTAACATTAGATAACTTGTTTACACTTGGTTCAGAATGTTACACTGATGAAGTAGTCAATAAACATTAATAGGAGTCCTTAATAACTTAATGAAAAAACATCA
This sequence comes from Okapia johnstoni, assembly GCA_024291935.2. Taxonomy (NCBI): domain Eukaryota; kingdom Metazoa; phylum Chordata; class Mammalia; order Artiodactyla; family Giraffidae; genus Okapia; species Okapia johnstoni. The sequence goes on along the minus strand of CM044305.1, from coordinate 102,172,227 downwards.
CCTACTCAACCTCCATGGAAGACCAGCCTAATCTAGGCATAATGGACTTAGTCATCTACAGAGTTGCAACTGCAGAAGTTACTTTCATTTCTGCTTTTCCTTCCACTGATGACTGTTGCTGACAAGTACAAAGGCACACAGACACATACAGATACATACAGATAGACAGATGTGATACAACAGAAGCTCAGCTATGATGTGGTCCCAGGCAAGAAGAATGGGAATCTGTCTTGTTTCAGAGACACATGAAAAGGTATCCAAGCGACATGTACATTTTATTTGTGAAGAGTCAATCACAGCAGGAGCCCAGCTAAAAGAAACTTACCACCCCAACACATTTACACATCCTGGTATCCATATCAAATAAGCCCTCTCTGTATTCCCAAGGAATCATGGGAGTCTGAATCAGGAACAAGCTTACTCATGCAGAGAGGAGTCATAACTATTGGCATCATATGATCATTACCCAATCACTATCACCCTATAAATGACAGCCAGCCTCTTTCACACACCGAGCTCAGTCAGAACCTAACAGGACTAGTGCTGTTTCCATCTGCTCTTGGACTCCATCCTGACTCTTCATTGTCCAATTATAGGCTATAGATGTTGGTCTGCCTGGAAGGAAAGGAGCTAAGGGAAAGAGTCATTCACACTGTCAGGTTACTGACATGTGCTCCTGACAATCTGCTCCTGACAAATGTGTGGGTCCAGCCTTGAGATCAGAAGCTTCCTCCTTATTTTCTCTGCATCTACTTAAAGAGTAGGTTTCTGTACACACTGAACAATAACAACAACAACAATTACTAGCTACCATTTGCTTAGCAATTACTAAGTTTGACAGGGCTTCCCAGGTGGCGCTAGTAGTAAAGAACCTGCCTGCCAATGCAGGAGACACAAGTTCCATCCCTGGGTCAGAAAGATCCCCTGGAGAAAGAAATGGTAACCCATTCCAGTATTCTTGCCTGGAAAATCCCATGGACAGAGGAGCCTGGTGGACTACTGTCCATGGGGTAGCAAAAAGTCTGACACGACTGAGCATCTGAGCACAGCACATGTATGAAATGCTATATTATGGCTTTTATACTCATTGTTCTTAATTCTTCAATAACATTTTTGGTAGGTAGCACTGTCCCTATTTCAAACAAAGAGGGAAACTGAACTGACTTAGAAAGATTATTGATTTACATAAGGTCACATAGCTAGTTAAGTGATAAAGCCAGGACTCAAATAGATATGCCTGGCCCCCAACCTATACTTGCCACTATATAACATTCCCATTCCAGAAAAAAGGCATTTAATCACATGCATGAAACTAACTTTCAGATCTAAAGTCTGTATCAGTTAGGCAATATGAAAGGTACCAAGGAAAGATTGAGAGCTTTTTCATCTAACTCAGAAAATAAGAGCAACTGCATTTGGTTCTGGATTATAAGCCCACTCCTGATTTATCCCTTCTGGAGCTGTGAGAAAAGTCAGTGTTCATGTTCCCATATCAATTTGCTCCCTCTTGGTTACCCAAAAGAATCTGTCTAGAAAAATCACAGAGAAGGCAATGACAACCTGCTCCAGTATTCTTGCCTGGAAAATCCCATGTATGGAGGAGCCTGGTAGGCTGCAGTCCATGGGGTCGTGACGAGTCAGACACGACTGAGTGATTTCACTTTCACGCATTGGAGAAGAAAACGGCAACCCACTCCAGTGTTCTTGCCTGGAGAATCCCAGGGACAGCAGAGCCTGGTGGGCTGCCGTCTATGGGGTCGCACAGAGTCGGACACGACCGAAGCGACTTAGAACAGGGAATTCCCTGGTGGTCCAGTGATTAAGACTTCACCTTCCAATGGAAGGGTTGCAGGTTAGATCCCTGGTCAGGGAGCTAAGATCCCACATGCCTCAGGGCCAGAAAACCAAAGCATAAAACAGAAACAATATTGCAAAAAATTCAATAAAAGCTTTAAAAATGGTCCATATAAAAAAAAATCTTTAAAAAAACATACAAACAACAGCAACCAAAAAAAGAATCCGTCTACTGATCCTCAGACATCCTAAGCAGCCATGTTCAGTATGCTCGTGTATCAGCCTGGCTCCGCCCAGGAGAAACAAAGGACATAAGAATTTTAACACGGGAAGTTTAACACAAAGATTTATTCATTACAGCAGGAGATTGGAGTAACTAGGGACTGGTTAGGATGAAGTGAAGACAATTCTAAAGACAGAAATAGTGCATATAAAGAGCAATTGCTATCCCTAAGGATAAGATAGAATGCCCAAGCAGGAGTTTCTCATCCCCTGAACCACCACCCTCCCCCTACAGGTCTGAGATCCAGACATGTATGGAGAGGAGCTATCCATGACTAAACAGATGGCAGAGAATTGCTGTGGTGCCACATCAGTAAAACTTGCTAGAAATTCGCTCTTTGGAACTTTCAAAAACTCAGTGTGGTTTCGTGGGAAGTATCTCTCATCATAGACACTTCACTACAAAACCACCTAAGGGGGGTTACCAGAGTAAGTTTTCAGCAGCTGCAAACTGCTGGATCCCACACACTGCAGAAGCCACCCACGCTACAGGAGCCAGACACTGGGGAAGCCTCCAGCCCTGAAGGAGTCTATTGTGTGAGTTACATATAAAACAGAAAGTAAAAAATTTTCTTCTAATATCTCTTAAGTACCTGCTGAAAAAAACCTGATATCATGATAACTAGAAAAAGAAAACCATTTTAAAAGGCCAATATTCATTCTCACAGATCAGACAATAAGGATATATAGAGAGCTGAAAATCAAAAAACTCATACTGTCAGATCTGTTAAACCTGGGAGGTTCCTGAGCAGCCTGTTTTTCCTGGCTCTAGCTTCTACCCAATGCTATGTCTTCTCTCCTTTTCTCCTCTGCCTCCTGCCCAGGAAAAAAACTTGATAAATGTATTTTTGTAATTTTAATTTGGTCTGATTCTAGTTAGTAATAAATATGCATTACATAAAAAATTGGAAAAGTCAGCACTTTTATAGAAGAAAACTCAGAACATTCCCCAATTCAATCCAAGAAATAAACACAATTAACATTTTAATGTCTGTCCTTCAACACATATAGAAAATAGATATGTATATGTATATATATATATCCCAAACACAGGCACACATAAGCACAGAAACCCTTGCATGCATCCCACATCTATGTATATACACTTATATAGATAGATGTATAAGTAGATATAAATATGGAAATGTTTTTATAAATGAAAGGATACAAATACTAAGCATCCTTTTGGTTTTTTATTCTATAAGACTAAGAGCATTCCATATCTCCCACAAAAGAACAAGGAAAACACCTTGGTTACTTATGAATTATTAATCCTTGACAATGTGACAGTATTTCACAGTGGGTAAGGGCAGAGTTCAGCAAGCAATACGACAAACAACAGTCCCCTCTGTTTTTATAAATAAAGTTTTATTGGAGGACAGTCATATCCATTAATTCATATATTGCTTATGGCTGCTTTTATACTACAACAGCATTGTTGAGTAATTGCAACAGAGATCGTACGGCCTGCAAAGCCTAAAACATTTACCATTTGACCTTTTACAGAAAAACTTGCAAATCCTCAATTAAGAGTATGGAATCTCTAGTTAGCCTTCCTGTGCTAAAATTCCTGCTCCAACCCTGACTAGCTGTGTGCCTGAGGCGAATCACTTCAACTCTCTGAGGCTCAGTTTCCTATCTTTATAAAATGGAAATAAAAGCACTTACTTCACAGGGCTATTGGGAAGATTAAATGAAATGTAAACTGCTTACAGGTTTCCCTGGTGGCTCAGTGGTATAGAATCCACCTGCCATGCAGGAGACACAGGTTCAATCCCTGGGTCAGGAAGATTCCCTGGAGAAAGAAAAGGCAACATACTCCAGTATTCTTGCCTGGAGAATTCCATGGACAGAGGAACCTGGTGGGCTACAGACCATGGGATCAGAGTCTGACATGACTTAGCAACTAAACAACAACAACGGTGCTTACAATGGTTACAAAATTAAAATCTAATGAAAGCTTGTTATTGTTTGTTTATAAGCATACCAAATATCAACAAAAGCAATCACAGACAGTGTATCATTGGTCCTCTACCATACTCTGGAGGGATGGACCTCATCAGCTGTATCCTTCTTTGGTTTTTGTTTTAGAACACAAAATGGAGGCTTTGAGTAAGAGAAAATCAGCCTTTTTATATAAAAATGAAAGCATGCCATCTCTTTCCCTTAGGATAAGCCCTAGAACAGGAGGCTGAATCCCTCATCCATTTAGTAGGCAGAGCCAAGGAGAGAGCAGCAAAAGAGCCTTGAAACAAACCTAGATCTGGACATAAATATATAATGTGCTTCAGTATATACAAGCTGCAGGAATTCCCCCTTATCTCACATAACAGCACCATTTCAGCATCAGTGAGGAGGCTGTTTGAATCAAGATGACACCTTCCCAGCAATATCATTACACAGAGGTATGGTGACCCACTCTCTTCATCTACCAACTAATTTAAAAGCAATAAAACAAAAATGATGGGGCGTCCCTAATGGTTCGGTGGCTAAAAAACTTCACGCTCCCAATGCAGGGGGGTGAGTTCAATCCCTGACGAGGGAACTAGTTCTCACATGCCACAGCTAAGAGTTCACATGCCGCAACAAAGACCCAGTACAGCAGAATAATATTGTTAATTAAAACAAAACAAAAGTAAAAATGGTAATAATGATAAAGAAGTAGTTTGATTTGGGTTACAACTAGGTATTTTTTTATATCATAATTCATTTTCTCAAGGCTATTTCTCATAAGCTTTAAGTAACAAATATTTTCTTAAAATTTAGTATCTTTTTCTGATGGTATTAGCAACTACCAAAGTAGTATAATGAAGGTTTATCTGGATAAATTGCTTTGGATAAACAAAATAAATTCACGAAATCTAGATACTGAATTATTTGCATCTTCTGAAGTTTTGTCTTGTTTTTGAGCAGCTAAGGAGAAATGAACAGGAGTTTTGTTCTCTTCACTTTAGTAGAGTTTTCATTCCCCTCTCCCTTGACTGTTCTTACCAACAGATATAGATGGGCAGGTGGCTGGAGGTGGCATGGAAAAGAATGGGACACAATATGGTACTGCAGTGATTACCCTCTACACAAATTGATGCTCATAATTTTTATTGGATTTTGGTTTCTAGTTCATATAAAAATGGGTACAGTATCTTACACTGTAAAGACAGGACAATGATTTGTGTTTTAAAATCTATGCATCTGAATTCATGTTCTCTTATGATTATTGTTCCCAGAATTATTCCTCTCTGGAATATTGGGCTATTGCTCTGGGTCACAGCAGGCAGATGAAAATGTGAAAGTATATGATATGATAGGCTCATATCCTCAAACACTGCACTTAGATAACAAGTTTAGTCTGTTTTACGAGCATGGGATACAAATATGACTGCAATTCTCACAGAATAGTTCCATTTATACATCAGGGAACTTTGTGGGCATCTAGATGAGACCCTCAAACATGACTACACCACTAGAGGGGCACACCATACCTCTTCCAATGTTGACTACATTTGCTCTGAGTTATGGCTCTTTCTCCACTTCAATGCAAAAAGGCCTTCAGTGCAAAAAGAAATGCAAAAAGGCAGAATGGCTGTCTGATGAGGCCTTATAAATAGCTGAGAAAAGAAGAGAAGCTAAAGGCAAAGGAGAAAATGCACCCATCTGAATGCAGAGTTCCAAATACCAAAGAGAGATAAGAAAGCCTTCCTCAGTGACCAGTGCGAAGAAATAGAGGGAAACAATAGAATGGGAAAGACTAGAGATCTCTTCAAGAAAATTAGAGATACCAAGGGAACACTTCATGCAAAGATGGGCTCAATAAAGGACAGAAATGGTATGGACCTAACAGAAGCAGAAGATATTAAGAAGAGGTGGCAAGAATACATAGAATAACTATACAAAAAGTCTTCACGATCCAGATAATCACAATGGTATGATCACTCACCTAGAGCCAGACATGTAGAAATTCAAAGACAAGTAGGCCTTAGGAAGCATCACTATGAACAAAGATAGTGGAGGAGATGGAATTCCAGTTGAGCTATTTCAAATCCTAAAAGATAATGCTGTTAAAGTGCTGCACTCAATATGCCAACAAATCTGGAAAACTCAGCAGTGGCTACAGGACTGGAAAAGGTCAGTTGTTTTCATTCCAACACAAAGGAAATGCAAAAGAATGTTCAAACTACCACACAACTGCACTCATCTCACACACTACCAAAGTAATGCTCAAAATTCTCCAAGCGAGGCTTCAACAGTACGTGAACCGAGAACTTTCAGATGTTCAAGCTGGATTAAGAAAAGGCAGAGGAAACAGAGATCAAATTGCCAACATCATTGGATCATAGAAAAAGTAAGAGTTCCAGGAAAACATCTGCTTTATTGACTACGCCTAAGGCTTTGACTGTGTGGATCACAATAAACTGGAAAATTCTAAAAGAGATGGGAATACCAGACCACCTTACCTGCTTCCTGAGAAATTTGTATGCAGATCAAGAAGCAACAGTTATAACCAGACATGGAACAACAGACTGGTCCAAAATTGGGAAAGGAGTATGTCAAGGCTGTATATTTTCACCGTGCTTATTCAACTTATTTGCAGAGTACATCAGGTGAAATGCTGGGCTGGATGAAGCACAAGCTGGAAACAAGATTGCTAGGAGAAATGTCAATAACCTCAGATACGCAGATGACACTAACTTTATGGCAGAAAGTGAAGAACTAAAGAGCCTCTTGATGAAAGTGAAGGAGGAGAGTGAAAAAGTTGTCTTAAAACTCAACATTCAAAAAACTAAGATCATGGCATCTGGTCCCATCACTTCATGGCAAATAGATGGTGAAATAATGGAAACAGTGACAGATTTTATTTTCTTGGGCTCCAAAATCACAGCACATGGTGACTGCAGCCATGAAATTAAAAGACGCTTGCTCCTTGGAAGAAAACCTATGACCAACCTAAAAAGCATATTAAAAAGCAGAGATATTACTTTACTGACAAAGGTCCATCTAGTCAAAGCTATGGTTTTTCCAGTAGTCATGTATGGATGTGAGAATTGGGCTATAAAGAAAGCTGAGTGCCAAAGAATTGATGCTTTTGAACTGTGGTGTTGGAGAAGACTCTTGAGAGTCCCTTGGACTGCAAGGATATCAAACCAGTCAATCCTAAAGGAAATCAGTCCTGACTATTCACTGGAAGGACTGATGCTGAAGCTGAAACTCCCAATACTTTGGCCACCTGATGCGAAGAACTGACTCATTGGAAAAGACTTTGATGCTGGGAAAGATTCAAGGCAGGGGAAGAAGGAGACGACAGAGGATGAGATGGTTCGATGGCATCACCAACTCGATGGACATGAATTTGAGCAAGCTCCGGGAGTTGGTGATAGACAGGGAAGTCTGGTGTGCTGCAGTCCACGGGGTCACAAAGAGTTGGACATGTCTGAGCAACTGAACTGAACTGATTGCTCTTTCTGCAATTTGCTGTCCACCCATTTCTCCCTATGTAAACCTTCGCCATCTTTCAGATCCCAGCTCAAGTAAAACTATCTTCATGAAGCCTCCTTGGATTCAGGAATATACCTCTAAAAGATATGACTACTATTGCTGTGATGAGATAGAGAATATGAGAAGCCATAGAACTAGAATTAATGTGAATGTGAGGAACACTGAGATGGAGTTTCTGGGATAGTGATGGAAAGAAAGCTTTGAATTTTACATAGAGTTTTCTGCCCTGAGTTTGCAGATTTCAGTTGAAGTTGTTATAAAAGTTGTAAACTGGTAAACTGACAGGATCTGCTTAAGACTAGACTGGATCAGAACAACAGAGAACTACCCTCAAACACAGTTGGTATAACACAAGTTATAAGCAACATTAGTTTACCACTGTTAGACAGGAAAGCACATGGAGAGAGACACCCTCTCCCCTTTGGTGCAGGCATCGAGAGATGACTGAAACACTGAGAAAAAAAAACATCTGGTAATCCAACCACTACTTGAAGCACAAGATGATAATAGCACACTGCTAGAAGAATTTGAAGACCATGATGCCCTGAAGGTAAAAATAAACATGAGAAAATCTAAATCCACCTTAACTCTTTACTACACTGACTGCTTCCCTCATGGCTCAGATGGTAAAGAATCCAAAGAATCTGCCTGCAATGTGACAGAACTGGGTTCGATCCCTAGGTTGGGAAGATCCCCTGGAGAAGGGCATGGCAACCCCCTCCAGTATTCTTGCTATAGAATCCCAGGGACAGAGGAGCCTGGTGGGCTACAGTCCATGGGGTTGCAAAGAGTTGGACACGACTGAGTGACTAAGCACAGCACAGCACACATTGACTCCAGAATATATTAATGACTTAAAAGGAAACCTATTTCCAGATATAAATAATATTAACCTCATTTTCTACTTTTTCTTCATATTATGTCCATCATTCAATCAAAAATTAGGAAACAGAAGTAAAACGAGCCATTTTCAGAAGTTTAAGCAATCAACAAAGATGGCTCAGGTGTTGAAACTATCAGAGGTACTTTTAATAACTATGATTATTTTATATTATGTTAATGGATTCATTATATTAAATCAATTATGTGAAAGGGGAGAGTGAAAAATACAAGCATGAAAAGCTGAAGAATGTCAATGGAGATACAGATACAAAGGAGTCAACTGAAGTTCCATGAACTTGTTTTGCAAAAAGCCAACACAAGGACAGACACATTGGAATAGGCCCCATCAGACACATTGGAATAATGTTGCATTTTTACTTGATTACCTCTCTAAAGATTCTATTTCAGACTTCCAGTTTCACATGTAAGGAGCATGGAAGTTTCCACTTCCTCCTAACAAGTAAAAACTGAACAGACTAAAAGAACAGTAACTCTTCTTGGACCCATGAGAGATAGGAGGACACAGGGAAAACTCCATGCCCAAAGTATGGAGAAATATACAGGAAAATACAGGGAGTTGTGGCTTACTAGAGCAGAGACTCATGAGCAGAAACCACCATGAGAACCAATGCCAGGGTAGGAAAACCTGAACTACAACTGATGAACTGCTGAAGTCTCAGCATGGGAAATTGAGTTAAAAATTCCAGAAGACCCCAGTCATATTGTGGGTCCAAAAGACCCACAATATTGTGAGGTTTCTTCCAGCAGCTCAACCAGGTTCCCACAGTAAATACAGGGGGGAAAAATACACTCAGGCTTCTGGGAAGCTGGGGAAAAAGGAACCTTCCTGAAATACCCAGAGAACTCTGTTATTGAAAAGACCTGCCCTCTAGGGAAACTAGTAAGAGTCTAACTTGCTGGGCTATTATCAAAGCCTAACTGACCTAAAGAAGAAAGATATCTAACTCCAGCCCACTCTAGTCATCTTCTGTCACCTAAGAGGGGTGGAAGGGGAAATTGAGAGGTTCATAGTCCAGAGGCATGGGCTCACTGAAAGGCTGAGGCCTAGTCATAGGATTGTAGAATGCATCTTCTCCCCCAACATTTCACCACCACATAACCAAAGGCCTCCTTTTACCTGGTACATCATGTCTGGTTATCATGGGGAAATTACAATGCATAACAAAAGGCAAAAACTCATAACTTAAAGAGACACAAGTGTCAGAATCAGATATGGCATGGATATTGGAACTATCAGGCTGAGAATTTAAAACAACTATGATTACTATTAAAACATAACTTGAAGAGACACCACTCTAAGGGCTCTCATGAATGGAGTAGACAAGAAGCAAGAACATATGGGCAATGTAAGCAGAGATGGAAATCCTAAGAACCAAAAGGAAATCCTAGAGATCAAAAACACTAACAGAAATGAAGAAAGCTTTGATAGGTGTAGAAGACTTAACATAGGCAAGAAAAGAATCTGAGCTAGAGAATGCAACAATAGAATCCTCAAAAACCGAAAAGCAAAGTGAACAAAGACTGAAAAAAGCCAGAATAACCAAAGGACTGTGGGACAATTACAGACGATAAGATATCCATAATGGGAATACTAAAATGAAAAGATAGAAAATAGAAATATTTGAAACAAGGACCAAGAAGCTCCCAAAATGTATGTCAGACACCAAACCACAGATCCAGGAAATCAAGGGATCATCAAGCAGGATAAATTAAAAAAAAAAAAAAAAAAACACCTTGCACCTAGGCTTTCTGTAATTTGAAGATGATACACCTAAGACAAAAAGTCATGAAAGAAGCCAAAGGAAAATACACATTACCTACAGAGGGGGAAGAAAAAGATTTACATCTCATTCCTCCTCGGAAACATGCAAAAAAGAAGAGAATGGAAAAAAAATTTAATAAAGACTTTCTCATACGAACAAAAAAGGAGGGAATTTGTTGCCAGTAGACTTGCCTTGGAAGAAATGCTAAAAGAGGTTCTTTAGAGAGATGGAAAATAATAGAGGTCAAAAACTTGGATCTACATAAAGAAAGGAAGAGCATCAGAAAAGGAATAAGTGAAGGCAAAATAAAGACTTCTTTACTCTTAACAGTTTGCTCAAAATAATACCAATGCATTTATAGAAATAGGCATACTTCTGAGATATTCCATATTTGGTTCCAGACCACTGAGGTGAAAATTGCAACATGTCACACAAATTATTTTGGTTTCCCAGGGTATGTGAAAGCTATGTTCATACTATACTGTGATGCATTGTGTCCAACAATATTAAGTACACAAATTAATTTTAAAGTACTCTATTACTAAAAAATGCTAACCATCATCTGAGCCTTCAGTAAGTGGTAGCCTTTTCCCTGGATGGTCTTGCCTCATTGCTCATGGCTGCTAACTGATCAGGGTGCTGGCTGCTGAAGGTTGGGGTGGCTATGAAAATTTCTTAAAATAAGACAACAATGATGTTTGTTGTATTGATTGACTCTTCCTTTCATGAAGGGTTTCTCTGTAGCATGCAGTGCTGTTTGATAGTATTAAAACCAGAGATCAAATTGCCCACATCCTTTGGATCATAGAGAAAGCAAGGGAATTCCAGAAAAACATCTACTTCTGCTTCACTGATTACTGTAAAGGCTTTGACTGTGTGGATCACAACAAACTGTGGAAAATCCTTCAAGAGATGGGAATACTAGACACCTTACCTGCCTCCTGCAAAACCTATATGCAGGTCAAGAAGCAACAGTTAGAACCAGACATGGAACAACCAACTGGTATTCAACTTATATGCAGAGTATACCATGGGAAATGCCAGGCTGGATGAAGCACAACCTGGAATCAAGATTGTCAGGATAAATATCAACAACCTCAGATATGCAGATACCACCACCATAATGGCAGAAAGCAAGGAGAAACTTAACAGCCTCCTGATGTAGGTGAAAAGAGGAGAGTGAAAAAGCTGGCTTAAAATTCAACATTCAAATAACTAAGATCATGGCATCCAGTCCCATCACTTCATGGCAAATAGAAGGGGAAAAAGTGGAAACAGTGGCAGATTTTATTTTCCTCGGCTTCAAAATCACTGTAGATGGTGACTGCAGCCACTAAGTTAAAAGATACTCGTTCCTTGGAAGAGTGAGAGTGAAAGTCGCTCAGGTGTGTCCACTTCTTTGCAACCCCATGGACTATAACCTGCCAGGCTATTCTGTCCATGGAATTCTCCAGGCCAGAATACTGGAGAGGGTAGCCATTCCCTTCTCCAGGGAATCTTCCCAACCCAGGGATCGAACCTAGGTCTCCCACATTGCAGGCAGATTCTTTACTGTCTGAGCCACCAGGGAAGCCCATTCTTGGGAGAAAAGCTATGACAAACCTAGACATTGTATTAAAAAGCAGAGACATCACTTTGCCAAAAAGGTCCACATAGTCAAAGCTATGATTTTTCCAGTCGTCATGTATGGATGTAAGACGTGGACCTTAATAAAGAAGGCTGAGTGCCAAAGAATTGATGCTTTCGAATTGTGGTGCTGGAGAAGACTCTTGAGAGTGCCTTGGAAAGCAAGGAGATCAAACCAGTCAAACCTAAAGGAAATCAACCTTGAATATTCATTGGAAGCACTGATGCTGAAGCTGTAATACTTTGGCCACCTGATGTGAAGAACTGACTCATTGGAAAAGACCATGATGCTGGGAAAGATTGAGGGCAGGAGGAGGAGAAGGTAACAGAGAATGAGATGGCTGGATGGCATCACCAAATCAATGAACACGACTTTGAGCAAATTCTGGGAGATAGTGATGGACAAGGAAGCCTAGTGTGCTGCAGTCAATGAGGTCACAAAGAGTCATACACAACTTAGCAACTGAACAACAACCCACAGTAGAATGTCTCAAAACTGGAGTCAGTTCTCTCAAACCCTGCCACTGCTTTATCAACTAATTTTATATAACATTCTAAATTCTTTGCTCTTACTTTTATAATTGATTACTTAAGCAACCAGAAAACATTTTTTAAATAGCAAAAAGTACATACTTATCAATAATAACTTTAAATGTAAAAGTACTAAATGATCCAATTAAAAGATTTTGAGTGCATAAATGTATGAAAAAACAAGACCCATCTATACAATGCCTAGAAGAGACTCATTTCAAATCCAAAGACAGGCACAGAGTGACAGGATGAAAAAAAAATATTCAATGCAAATAGAAATAAAAAGAAAGCTGAAGTAGCAATACTTATACCAGGCACAATAGAGTTTACAAAGACTGCAACAAGAGGCAAAGGATATTACATAATGATAAACACAATAATATAACAAGAAGATGTAACCATTGTAAATATATATGCACCCAAAATAGGAGCACCTAAATACAAATCAAGAACACCTAAATATATAAAGTATTAACAGACACAAACAAAGAAACTGACAGTAACACAGTGATAGTAGGGGACTTTACTTACATCAATGAACAGGTCATTCAGATAGAAAATAAGTAAACACTGGTTTTAAACAACACATTAAACCAAATGGACTATAGAGAACTTTCCACCCTAAAGAAGCCAAATACATTTTTTTTCAAGTATACAAGGAGCATTCTCCAGGGTAAATTCACATGGTAGACCACAAAACAGTCTCAGTAAATTGAAGAAGACAGAAATCATCACACAAATCTTTTATAACCACAACACTATGAGACTATAAATCAACAAGTAAAATCCTGCAAAAACCACAAAACATGCGGAGGCTAAACAATATGCCACTAAACAACCAATGGGTCACTTAAGAATTCAAGTGAAAGTGAAAGTCACTAGTCATGTCCAACTCTTTGCGACCCCAAGGACTACACAGTCCATGGAATTCTCCAGGCCAGAATACTGGAGTGGGTAGCCTTTCCCTTCTCCAGGGGATCTTCACAACCCAGGGATCTAACCCAGGTCTTCCACATTGTAGGTGGATTCTTTACCAGCTGAGCCACAAGGGAAACCCAAGAATACTGGAGTGGGGGTAGCCTATCCCTTCTCCAGTCGATCTTTCCGACCCAGGAATCAAACTAGGGTCTCCTCCGTTGCAGGTGGGTTCTTTACCAGCTGAGCTATCAGGGAAGCCCTAAGAATTCAAAGAGGAAGTTAAAAATTACCTAGAGATAAATGCAAACAATGATCAAAAAATCTATGGGATGCAGCAAAAGCAGTTCTAAGAGGGAAGTTTACAGCAATACAAACAAGCCTACCTCAGGAAACAAGAAAAATCTCAAACAACATAACCTCACATCCAAAGGAACTAAAAAAAGAACAAACCATTTCCAAGATTAGTAGAAGGAGAGAAATCATAAAGATCAGAGCAGAAATAGGTATTATTACAAAATAGAAAATATCAATGAAACAACTAGTGGTTTAAAAAAATAAGCTAGATGAAATTTAGACAGACTCATCAAGAAAAAAAGAGGGTCCAAATCAATAAAATCAGAAATGAGGTTAAAAGTGAGACCACAGAAATACAAAGGAAAAGAAATTATTATGAATAATTATATGCCAATAAAATGGACAATCTAGAAGAAATGGATGAATTTCTAGGAATGTACAGTCTCCCAAGTTAGCACCTATCCTTCTCAAACTATTTCAAAATATTGAAGAGGAAGGAATGCTTACTAATTCTGAGGCCAGCATCACCTTAATACCAAAACCAAAGATACCACATGCCAAAAACAAAATTACAGGCAATATCGCTGATGACCATGGATGTAAAAATGGTGACAAAATATTAGCAAATACAATTCAATACAGTAAAAGGATCATACACTATGATCAGGTAGGATTTATCCCAGGGATGCAAGGATGATTCAATATCCACACACAAAAAAATGAAAAAAAATCAGTGTGATATACCACATTAACAAATTGAAGAATAAAAATCATATGAGCATCTCAATAAATACATAAAAAGCTCTTGGTAAAATTCAACAGCCATTTATGGTAAAAACTCTGCACGAAGTATATAAAGAGGCAACACACCTCAACATAATAAATAAAGAGCATATGACAAACTCATAGCCAACATCATGCTCAACAGTGAAAAGCTGAAAGCATTTCCTCTAAGATCAGGAACAAGGCAAGTAAGCCCACTCTCACCACTTTCAATTATTAATCACAGTATTGGAAGTCCTAGTCCTAGCCACAACCACCAGACCAAAAAAAAAAAAGAAAGAAAGAAGATGAATCTAAATTAGAAAGGAAAAAGTAATACTGGCACTGTATGCAGATGAAAGTGAAGTGAAAGTGAAAGTCGCTCAGTTGTGTCCAACTCTTTGTGACCCCATGGACTATACACTCCATGGAATTCTCCAGGCCAGAATACTGGAGTGGGTAGCCTTTCCCTTCTCCAGGAAATCTTCCCAACCCAGGGATCAAACCCAGGTCTCCCAAATTGCAGGCAGATTCTTTACCAGCGGAGGCACAGGGAAGCCCAAGAATAATGGAGTGGGTAGCCTATCCCTTCTCCAGAAGATCTTCCTGACCCAGGAATCAAACCAGGGTCTCCTGCATTGCAGGCAGATTCTTTACCAACTGAAATATCAGGGAATAAAATCTTAAAGATACTACAAAAAAATTCTGTTAATGAATTTAGTAAAGTTGCAGGATACAGAAATCTGTCATATTTCTATACACTAATGACAAGCTATCACATAGAGAAATTAGCAATCCTATTTACAAAATTGCATCCCATAAAATATCTAGGAACAAATTGAACCAAACAGGTAAAAGACTCATACTCTAAAACTATAAGACACTGAAGATGACGTAAACAAATGGAAAGATACACTGTGTTCATGTTTGGAAGAATATTGTTAACATGACCATAGTACTGAAAGCAATATACATGTTTACTGCATTCCCAACAAAAACACCAAAGGCATTTTTCATAGAACAAAAAATTCTAAAACTTGTATGGAAACACAAAAGACTCCCAATAATCCAAGCAATCTTGAAGAAGAACAAAGCGAGAGGCATCATACTTCCTGGTTTCAAACTATACTACAAAGCTATAGTCATCAAAACAATATGGTACTGGCACAAAAAGAGACATACAGATCAGCAGAAAATAGAACACCAAACATAAACCTACACTTATATGGTCAATTAATCTATAACAAAGAAAGGAAAGATATTTAATGGGGAAAATACAGCCTCTTCAATAAATGGTATTGGGAAAACTGGATAGCTACATGCAAAATAATTGAACTGGACTACTTTCCCAGAATATAGACAAAAATAAGCTCAAAATGGATTAAAGACTCAAATAAGACTCAAAACCATAGAACTCCTAGAATAAAATGTAGGAAGTACTCTCTTTGACATTAGTCTTACATTAGTTTTAGCAATATTTGGGAGGATCTGTCTCCTTGGGCAAGGGAAACAGAAGCAAAATGAACAAATGGAACTACATCAAACTGATAAACTTTTGCACAACAAAGGATACTATCACCAAAATGAAAAGGCAGTCTACTGAATGGTAGAAAACATTTGTGAACAATATTTCTGATAAAGGATTCACATCCAAACTATAAAAAGAACTCACACAACTGAACAAAAACAACCCAATTAAAAAATGGGCAGAAAACCTGAATAGCCATTATTCCATGGATGACATACAGATGACCAACAGGCACGTGAAAAGATGCTGAACATAACTAATCATTATGGAAATGAACTAACCATAAGGGAAATACAAATCAAAACCAAAATGAGATCTTCTCACACCTGTAAGAATGGCTATTGTAAAAATGACAACAAATAATAAGTGTTGGTGAGGATGTGGAGAAAAGGGAATCCTGTGGGTAGGATGTACATTCACTATGGTAAACAGCATGAAAGTTTCTCAAAAAATTAAAACTAGAACTGCCATATGACCCAGCAATTTCTTTTCTGAGTATTAACCCAAAGATGAGAAAAACAGTATTTTGAAAAGATATCAATTGCAGTGTCATTTACAATAGCCAAAATAATGAAGCAATGTAAGTGTCCATCAATAGTTGAATGGATAAAGAAGATGTGTGTGGGGGGTGTGTGTGTGTACTATATATGGGCTTCCCAGGTGGCGCTGGTGGTAAAGAACCTGCCTGCCAACACAGGAGACATAAGAGACATAGGTTCGATCCCTGAGTCGGGAAGATCTCCTGGAGGAGGGCATGACAACTCACTCCAGTACTCGTGCCTGGAGAATCCCATGGACAGAAGAGCCTAGCGGGCTACAGTCCATACAGTTGCAAAGAGTCAGACATGACTGAAGCGACTTAGCACACACACATATATATATACATACACACAATGGAATTTTAATCAGCCATAAAAAATTAAATCTTGCCATTTGCAACATGAATAGATCTAAAGGATATTTTGCTAACTGAAATAAGTCAGAGAAAGATAACATGTGATCTACGTATATACATTGAATCTTAAAAAACAAAAACAGACTCATGGATCGAGAACAAAGAGGTGGTTGCCAGTTAAGGAGGCAATGCGAGGCAAAATAGGTGAAGGGGATTAAGAGGTACAAACATCCAGTTATGAAATAAATAAGCCACAGTGATGTAATATACAGCATAAGGAATACAATCAATTATACTGTAATAACTTTGTATGGAAAGAGATAATTAATAGACTTACAGTGATCATTTCATAATGTATACAAACATCAAATCACTATGTAATACACCTGAAATGAACATAATATTCTACTTTAACTGTATTTTTAAAAATTTTTGTAAAAAAATAAGTATCTGTGAAGCACAATAAAACAAGATATGCCTATACACTTTCTTTCCCTTTCTTGAGATCAGGAGCATGATCTTGAAGGTGAACCACCTTCAACCATGTAGACAAGGACTATACCCTAGAAGGCGGTGGGGCAATATGATGGAAGACATCTAATTCCTTGAAAGACTGTGTGAAGAAAAGTTACTCTGGCAGTCCTGATCCAGTCATCTTTGGACACATTAATGAAAATGAACTTATTTAAGTTGATGGAAATTTTTTTCTCTGCTATAACTTAGTCTAATAAAAAGACTTTTCTATACACTAGAAAGAAGAAACTAGACACCTATCTAACTAAGCATATGTAATTGAGAGGCGATTATCACACAGGATAGTATGGGACTGGTAGGGTATGATAACAGAAGGAAGATTGGACTGTAAGTACAGTTAGTATATGTCAAAACTTGAATATGAACTGAAGTTCACCTGACTATAAACATCATAACCTTAAATTCTAAAAAACAGATCTCAAACTATACATCAAAATGACCTGTATCACTTGTTAAAGTATAGATGCTCAGCATTTATCTCCAACGATTCTGATACTAGAAATCTACTTTTAACAAGTACCTCAGTTGATTCTTATCCACAACTGATTCAGAAAAGCAGCCTATGGCAATGTTTCTCTTTCTAGATCATCCAAGCTCTTAGGAAACTACAATTGTTGGATGGTTACTGGTCACCCTAGGGAAGAAGAAAAGAAAAAGCAGCAAGAATCTCATCTCTCCAACTGGCAACATTTGCTTTGCTCTTTTCCTCACAGGCCTGAAATTTGCCTAACAGTATAGGGCACCAAAATGAATACCTTTCAGTATACAACAGCAGGAAACTCATCCACATTCTAACTATCTAGACCAAAACCCTTGGCTTTGCAGGTTTCTCCTGAGCAATTTACATTCTCTTCCCTAAAGACCACTTCATCTTTCAAGATGAATAGGTAAAGGCAAGACCTGGTTAAAAAATTTTAAAGGGCAATATTACTTCATTATTTTGCCAAAGCTCATAAAAGTCCAGAAATCTAAATTTCAAATACTGCCAGCCCTATGTAACTTATTTTTACAAATTATATGGTGTTCACACTTGCAGAAAAAATACGTCAGCCATGGGACCAAGTTTGATCTTTTGAAGAAGCCTTGAGATCACATTTTGCAATTAATCCATATTTCTTCCTAGTTTATCTGGATTATTGTTAGTGATTGCAATAATCCCCTTTCAGAATTAAAGAGACAGAAATGTGTTTATATATTTGTTTATTAAATAATGTGACCTAAACAACATCTATATTAACTTCAAACACTGTAGAATTCTGAACTCTAATGCAAATTTTGACACAACTTAGGCAAAATCAGGTCTTACGGAGCTCAATGCAAAGCAACCTTTATTACTAGGTACTATCGCCCAACACCAATCTTAAAAGGAGAGAGTTTATTAAACTATAGGGAAATTTTTATGCACTAACTATGCAAAAGGAATGGATTGTGATGACTACTGATTAATGAAAGTAATCTACCATAAGTGTAGGACATTTGGGGAACTTTTCATATTATTTCACACTGCCCCTTTTTTGAAAGTTTTTTTTGCAGGGGAGGGGACATGGCAGGGCATATAGGATCTTAGCTCCCCGACCAGGGATTGAACCCGAGCCCCCTGCATTGGAAACATGGAGTCTTAACCATTGAACCACCAGGAAAGCCCCCACCACTTTTCTGAATAGTGGGATCTCACTTTTGGAGCTACAGTAAGCCAAAGTCTCTCTATCCTGAAAGTCTTAAGGTTCTACCAAGCAATGAAGTATAATGAACTCTCAAAAAGTTAGGCATTCCAAGTCCTGAGGAAGAAAATGCCTAGTTTGTGTGAGCACAGACAGTGTAGCTGTAACAGAAGAATGAGAAGTAATGAGGGTCCAGATCATGGAGGGCTCTATACGGCTATTGGAATTACTTGGGTTTTACTTAACATGATATGGAAGGTATTGCAAAAAGGGTTTGAACGTGATCTATGAATTAACAGGATCACTCTCAACTGCTGTATTGCAAACAGACTGAAAGATATTAATAGCAATTCTGGAAGCAGGGAGATTAGTTATGAGGATATTGCAATAATCAAGGTGAGGGATCCTTAAAGCTCAAACTGAGGAGGAAGCAAGAGAGTTGAAGAGAAATAGATTAGGTTTTCATATTCATCTCATCACCAAATTCTCTACCATTTGTGCTATAATTTGTCACTCAGTAGTGTCTGACTCTATGCAACCTAATGGACTATAGCCCACTAGGCTCCTCTGTCCATGGGGATTCTCCAGGCAAGAATACAGGAATGGGTTGCCATGCCCTCCTCTGGGGGATCTTCCCAACCCAGGAATCGAACCCAGGTCTCCTGCATTGCAGGTGGATTCTTTACCGTCTGAGCCATTTATGAAAGGCCAAATGGCATAACCAAGGACAACACTTTCACAATAACCTTCATCTTCTGATACAAAAAGCCATACCACCCCTTAAATTCTTGATGTTTTTATTCTCCATATTATAAAATCTTAGTTCTCCCTCAAACATCCATTAAGCATTTCCTAATTAAATAGTACCTCAATGAACCACTGTCTAAATATTAATAGCACATTTGTTAGCTAACAGAAATTCAGGCAGGAAGTCAGAGGACTCAAGATTTTTGTTAAACTGCTATGGGATGGATACTGAAAGCTCAGCCAGGGCTATCTCTGGGTTAAGGAAAAGGTGAATGAAAGGAAGAGGCACTAGTATGCAATTACTGTTGGTTTTCTTTAAAAATCCAGCACACTTGTATCTTCGTTATCTCACTAAGTCAGTTATGGGCCGTGGATTTTCATCACTACAGCAACTATAGTGAAGAGTAGCCTGCCATATACTGGTCTAATCCTAGACTACAAGTCAAGTCAATACCAGGGAACTATGAGAAATGGTGGGCTTCCCATGTGGTGCAGTGGTAAATAATCCACCTTCCAATGGAGGAGACAGAAGAGGCCTGAGTTGGATCCCTGGGTTGGGAAGATCCCCTGAAGTAGGAAATGGCAACCCACTCCAGTATTCTGGAAAACCCCATGGACAGAGGAGCCTGGTGGGCTACAATCCAGGAGATCACAAAGAGTCGGACATGACTGAGGGACTAAGGTCACACAGACACACACATCAGAAATTATATTAATGCGATAAACTAATTCAGATAATCTAATTCAGCTGATCTCTTCCAGGAACACTAACACAAGCTGCTCTGCTAGATTGTATGGAGGAGAAGAAAGAGAAAGAAAAGGAATGAGGAAATGCTTCTCTTCTGATATTAGCTAAATAATCTTTGTTTGGGATAACTGGAAAAGAAATCAAACTATAAATCACACACCAGTACTAAAAATACTTTTTTAAAAAAAAGGTCAAAAGTTAACCACCAATGGTTCCATGTGGCCTGGAAGCATACTGTGTTTGGCCAAAATAGTAACTTAAAATTCAGGAGATGTCACATTAAAAATAAGGTCATTAGAGGACTTCCCTAGTGCTCCAGTGGCTAAGACTCCATGCTGCTAATGCAGGGGGCCTGGGTTCCATCCCTCATCAGAGAACTAAATCCCATGTACCACAGTTAAGACCCAATACAGCCAAATAAATACAAAAATTAAAATAATAAGGTCATTAACATCTTCTGTAATGCTAGAAGACTCAACTGTATAGGCTATATTCCCACAGGACCAAAAAATGAAGAGACATTAGTCAATCCCCAGCCTTCAAGTTGTATAGAAAAGCAGCAGACCTATCTCAAATTCACAAGAGAAGTCAGGGATCTTGGTTTCAGTCATAGCTTCCCAATTAAATAGCACCACCTGTGGAAAACCAGTTACCTGCTCTGGGTCTCAGCTTCCCCAAATTGAAAAAAGGTGGGGGGGAGCTTGGACAAAAAAAAAACAAAACACCACCACCACCACCTATTCTATATTACCAGAAATGTTAGAGACTGCACAGAAAAACAACAAGGGAGAGGAAAGGGAATATTCAAAACACAGAACTGGGTGTTTGGGAAAAAAGCCTATCAAAATCCAAACTTCATAACTTCAGAGGGATAAGGGTATACATGGTAAAATCACCAGGAAAATAGGAAGGAAATATCTGGAGAAGGAAATGGCAACCCACTCCAGTATTCTTGCCTGGAATATACCATGGACGGAAGAGCCTGATAGGCTAAGTCCATGGGGTCACAGAGTCAGACACGACTAAGCGACTTGATTCTCCTTGTTCTATAGCTTTGAATAGCTTGCTGCTGCTAAGTCGCTTCAGTCATGTCCGACTCTGTGCAACCCCATAGATGGCAGCCCACCAGGCTCCTTCGTCCATGGGATTCTCCAGGCAAGAATATTGGAGTGGGTTGCCATTTCCTTCTCCAGTGCATGAAAGGGAAAAGTGAAAGTGAAGTCGCTCAGCCGTGTGTGACTCTTCACGACCCCATGGGCTGCAGCCTACCAGTCTCCTCCGTCCATAGGGTTTCCCAGGCAAGAGTACAGGAGTGGGGTGCCATTGCCTTCTCCGAATTTAGGCCACTGGAATAGCTTATCAGATGGTAAAGAATTTTTAAATATGAAAGAAACAGAAAAGGAAAACATTGGGAAACTTTCTACATGAAAAAAGAAAATCAATATACTTAGAAATGTAAGCAAACATAAGAGGCAAGTGCAAAATGAGAAAACCACAAAAAAAAAAGAACAAAGCTTTATATCCTACCTTCAACCTGATAGCATCTTCCTCCCTCAGTCCTCCACACAGGAAAGGCGGGGCTTAAATGTGACCCAGGAACCAGAGGGAAGCTGTTTAAGCTCGTGGACCTGGTAACCACGTGACAGAGCCGCACCAAACCAGAGGGCTGTTACTAAAAGCCTGAGTAACTACCCAATAGAAGTCACCTGCAAACTGAACCTGGGGTAGGAATGACCAAGGTTATTACCTAAATTTTTAGATGAGAAAATGCAGGCACAGAACAGATAAATGAGATTGCAAAGTCATAACACCTGGTAAGCGTTAAGCTAATTCTGAAACCCAGCTGGGGTTCTGCCTCAGCTGATCCATGAAATGAAGACGTTGGATTAGACCTGTGGTTCTCCAAGTGCGGTGCCCAGACCAGCAGCATGAACCTCCCATGAGATGTCCTAATGCAAATTCTCAGTCTCCCCAGAACCAGAATCCTGATCTCTGGGGTGGGGCCCAGCAATCTGTGGTCCCACAAGCCCTCTAGGTGCTTCCTATATGCACCGAAGTTTGGAAAACCGCTGGATTCCAGGCTGTCTAAGGTCCCTTCTAGACATTTTCCTGAATGTCTGAGCATTGACCTCCAGGCCATTTGGCACAAAATCACATTATTCTTAACCTAGGACCAAAGAGTGGTATACAAAGGAAAAGTCTGATTGCAGTTTGTAATAGTGGGACTAAATGCCCCTCCCCCTTGGTGGAACTAACACCTATTGTATGTTAAAAGCTACCTGTCGAGTCAGTTGCATGCGGCATGCTGGCACTCCTAATCCAGGCCTTCGTCCTGGGGTCTGCTTAGAGGGGACCAATGAGCCCCTCCTCGAAACAAGCCGAGTGGGGGGGGGCAGGGGGAGGGCCAAGGAAGAGATGGCCTGTCACTCACCTTTGTGCAGCAAATTCTCTCAGGCTTAGAGGCCCCCAGGACCAGTTGGAGAAACGTGCTGGAGGGAACAGCAGGGGCCAACCTTCCCTGAGCCTGGCTGTTCCCCTTTGACTTGCCCTGACCTTGGCCAGATTTCAATGCCAGCTCAAGGCCAGCTGACACGGAGGGAATCTCCTAGCCTGACAGTGAGGTCCTGCCCTGTGTTGAGGGCACCAGACTTTCCATCTCAGGAAGGGGCTCTGCTCCTCGGCCATCCTTGCCTAATCCTGGTCACCCAGCAGGGGTGGCTGTTGCCTAGACCAAAGCCCAGCACCCTCCCTGGCAGCCCCCTGGCCCCACAGCCCCCTCACCCCAGCAGCTCCCTGGCACCACACCCCCCTGGCCCCAGAAGCACCACTGAGGCCACCTTTGCTGTTTGCTCTCACCTCTGCCCCCACTTCCCAGCCAGAGCTATTGAGGAGGTTTTATGTTTGATGAAAGTGACATAAAACCAGCTCCACTGGCCCAACCAGAGCTTGTGCTGTGAAGGATGGAGGGGGAGGAGGGGAAGGTGGCAGTCATGTCCAAGGGAGGGTGGAAGACTTTAAACATTTACCTTGATTTGGGGGAGGCAGCTCTTGAAGGCCAGAGGAGGGATCCCACCTTAAGGGGCCAGAAAGAAAGACTACGGTGCCTCGGGTTGCCATCATCTTTCCCCACCCACACCCTCCTGGGCTCCTGTCTTAATGAGATGATGGAGGACACTTGAGCAGCTTGGCTTCATAGTTCACCAGAGGAAGATAAAGGCTCTGAGGTGGGAAAGCAAAAGACCCTCAAGCTATGCCCAGGAGACTCTCTTTTCTGTCACAGAGTCTGTGGCATGGAGACTGGAGTGTGCCACAACTGAGGGGGCCACTATGCTGTTGAGAACAGGAAGAAAGTACTGTTGAGGGGAGGCAAATTCCTCAGGATTCCCAAGAAAGATGTGGTGCTTCAGTTGTAGAACGTGTAAACTGTTTTCAGGACTTGATTAAATATCATTAAGCAACTTAATGCCCTCGGAAAATTCCAGTTAGAACAGGTAAAAACAAAATCTAAACATCATAAAGTAATTCATGATACTGAGAGAAAGTATGCCTCCATCAACCTGTATGATAAGAGATACAAAATCATCTGATGAGCTTACAGATGACGAAAATAAATGGAAACCAGGTACTGTGGTGGCAGTTGTCGAGGAAATTAAAAAGACAGAACTTGAGGAAAAGTCTGAAGGTAAAAGCCACCCTGAAAGAATTCTTTATCTTGGCATGAAAGTTTTGAAGAAAGCAGAATTGCTCAGAAATGTGATTCAGAAAGTCGATGAGCCTATTTTAGAGCACCTGAAATACTTGTTCACAAGTTCTCAGATGCTAGAGAGCCTACAAATTTCACAGTTGAATTTCTCCGAATCCAGTGACTATTTCTCAAATGAGGTGTTGACTAAAACATATCTAATAAAGTCATACCTGGATGATTTTGATCCTTCTTTTCTCATGGACCACAAGTTATAGGCTGCATTGAGTGCTAAATACACTGGAAGAAGAATGTCACTCAGAATGCATTAAGGAACGGGATAGCAAAGGAAATGGAACTTCTAGAATAGGGTACAAAAAAACTTTCAAGGACTCATACTTCAGCTACTTTTGTACTCTGGAAATTCCTAAATTTAGAATACTAACTGGGGTTGGTACAGGTAAAATTCCTGAAGATCAACTGCAGTTCTTCTTTCATGAGTGTACAAGATCAGTATTATACTCAACAGGACAAGACACACAGAATGATGACTATGACACAGGCAAAGAATCAAGTGAGAAGAAGCAAGGCAAGAGGAAGAAAATGGTTAACCAGAAGTGGAAGAAGAACCTAAAATAAACACGACTTTGTTGAGTGCAAGCTGCAGTGAGCCAAAGGCATTATATATCATTAGAAAATAGCTTAAACGTACTCTGCACTGCTTATACCTTGTTTTTTAAAAAAATTTTCTAGGTAGCTAAATAAGCAGCTTTTTAAAAGGTTTTAAAACCAGTGCTTTCTTCTTAGAATTTTAATGGTCTCCACTTTTCTGCCAGATACATAATTTACTGCATCCTTGAACATCCATAGTTTTTTTTCTCGTGAAGTACTTTTGTCATAGATATACGCCTACAGCTGTAAAATATCAGAATCCTTAATGGAAACTAAGAGTGCTTTAGAAAGCCTTCCTGAGAAACCAATTGAAGTAGTTTTCAAATTAGCTTACATGACTTGTGCCTTCATCATTGTGCAGTAGAAATGTAGTCTCTTGTACTCACTAGTACACAGTGCACTTTTAACCTAACCATGTGCATGGCTAAGGGTTCCAGTAAAGCCACCTTCAATAACTGTCAGCTTATTTGAGGATGTTTGCATTGATGGCTAAATTAAAAGAAATTTAGAGACAAGTGATTCATCATTGGGATATTAATAAAGTCTTGTCTTCATTTTATACTTAGCAGAGTAGTTTTTGTAGCACTCTACCTTCTAGGAATGCTACCTTTTCACCTTTTGGTAAACTTGTATCAGATTATTTTGTTGAAAGAAGGCTAAAATATCAAGAGGCAAAAGATGCTCTAGAGCTGTGGTCCCCAACGTTTTTGGCACCAGAGACAAGTTTCAAGGAAGACAATTTTTCCACGGACCAGGGAGGAAGGGGATGGTTTCAGGATGATTCCAGTGCATTGCATTTATTGTGCACTTTATTTCTATTTATTATTACATCAGCTCCACCTCAGATCATGAGGCACTAGATCCCGGAGGTTGGGGATGCCTGCTCTAGAGTCAGTCAGTCAGTTCAGTCGCTCAGTCGTGTCTGACTCTTTGCGACCCCATGGACCACAGCAGGGCAGGCCTCCCTGTCCATCACCAGCTCCCGGAGCTTGCTCAGACTCAAGTGCATCGAGTCGGTGATGCTGTCCAGCCATCTCATCCTCTGCCTCATGCTCTATGGCAGTGGTTTCACAGTGCGGCTCCTGATGCAATGGCCACGTAGTGCAGATGAGCCCAGCCCCGCACTGTGGCTAAGACGGCAGAGGAAGAGGCTCACCTCCATCTAGGGTAAGACCAACCTTAATTCACCGGCTCAAAAGTGTTGTGGGGAAAGTGACCAGGACAGCAAGGGCTCATCTGGAGAGGAGACTAGAACTCCTTGGAGCTTGAGTCACATGCCCCTCTGAGGATAATGATTTCATGGAGGTAGTAGAGAAAAGTGTAAGGCAAAAACTCACGACAGAAGAATACAGATACCGTGATGCCATTTATATAAAGGTTTAAAACATGCCAAAAAATGCTATGTGCTTTGGGATGGAAGTGTATATTTAACAACCTCTTTCATTTCCCATAAATGTAGGCAAAGTACACGGGAATAAAACACCAAACTCATGACACCAGTTATTATTTGAGGAAAGGATGTGCAGACCTCCAAGTCCGTTTCTATTGTTTTATTTCTTAAACTAAACAGAGATTACCTGGGCCCTAAGGAGGTTTCTATTAGTGCTCATACTAATATTGCTATAGTCTTATGTGTGACTTTAAGTAGTAAATGGGCCTAATCTCTAGAATTGTGGTAAGAAAGTGGGTGAAAGGTAGTTAATGAGAGAAAGGGAGTTTGGGGGGAAGGCCTTGTTCTACAGTTAGTTAAGGTTACTTAGATACCCATTCAGGATGGCATTAACAGTCTTCTCCAGTATGCACCAATGGCATACTTCACAAGCAGCCTCCCTACATCCCATCTCAAGACCCTCACTGTATGGAACCTCAAAGAATCTTCTTCACCTTTCTGTCTTAAAGTACCAAATACCTCCAGAGACAAGTTGACCTGAGGCAAAGCTATGAAAGTAGAACAAGACTTGCATCCCTAGATCCTTTGCCTCTTTTTTCAGCAACATCCTGTTAACTCTCAAGCAGTGGCCCCTGCTGTCCTTCTCAATTCCACCATTATCCCCAAGCACCTAGAATCAGGGTCACTGTCACTCCCCATATAGGCCTCCTTTCCCTGGAGCACCCCATGCTCCCAGATCTTTTCTTCATTCCTCTACTCATCTGCTGTCAAAATTCCTGTCCCAGTTCCTCAAGACACTGCCTTGATGTAATACCTGGCTAATGATATAAAAGTGATAGTATTTTCAGGTAGGATGTGATACCATGTTAACTTACAATGTACTTGTTTCTGAAAGGTCCAATGAAATGATGTTAAGATAGGCAATTTCAGACCCTGTGGCAAAGTAGGAGAAGAAAATTTTAGAGGATTTTTAACTTACGTTATGTAAAGAGACAGCAATTTAATATGTAACCTCTCGACCTCCAAAAGTTGAAATTTAGAATGAGCCAACCACAAAGAATCTGCCTGTAGTGCAGGAGACGTGGGTTCGATCCCTGTGTTGGGAAGATCTGCTGGAGAAGGAAATGGCAACCCACTCCAGTATCCTTGCCTGGAAAATCTCATGGACAAAGGAGCCTGATGGGCTGCAGTCCATGGGGTCGCAAAGAGTTGGGAACGACTGAGCGACTAACACTAACCACAAAGCAAACAAACATTAACACTGATGCAATTCTCTGCCATCTTATATATACTTTTAATGGCCAAATTAAAAGACTTTTTTTTCTATGAACTTGTCCCCCTCAATCTAAAGATACTTATGTGTATGTGTTAGTCACTCAGTCATGTCTGACTGTTTGCAACCTCATGGACTGTAGCCCACCAGGCTCCTCGGTCCATGGGATTCTCCAGGCAAGAATACTGGAGTGGGTTGCCATTTCCTCCTCCAGGGGATCTTCCCAAGCCAGCAATTGAACTTGGGTCTCCTGCATTGCAGGCAGATTTTTTACCATCCCTCTGGCAATATGAGATATACTGGTATATAGAGAAATTACCCAAACTTTACTGACATTCAAGGCTCAACTTTAATCTCACCCACTAGGGGCTCTCCAAATTCATAAATGTGATCCTACACATAATAGCATTTGACTTTGTAACTTGTACAATTAACCAATATAGAGGAAGCAAGTTGTTTATAGTCATTTAACAAATGTTGAAGGGGCCTCCTTGGTGGCTCAAGGGTAAAGAATCCACTTGCCAATGCAGGGGATGTGGGTTCAATTACTGGTCCAGGAAACCTGTGTTCTAGAGTCCAGGAGCCACTACTGAGCCACATGCCTAGAGCCATGCTCCACAACAAGAGAAGCCGCCACAGTGAGAAGCCTGCACCCTGCAACTAGAGAGTAGACCCTGCTTGCTGCAACTACAAAAAAACCCGTGCAGCCTGCACCCAGTGCAGGCATAAATAAATAAATCTTTAAAATAAATAAATAAATGTTTGAGTATTTACTCTGTTTCAGATATCATTCTAGGTGTTTGGGGGACATAGTGAAGAAAACAGACAATAAGCCCTGCCTTTGTGGCACTTAACTCTTAGTGGTGGTTGGGGAGGCTGGGGAGTGAGAATAGGAGTAATAAAAACAAAGATAAAATGTATTAAATGGGAAAAGTTCAAAGCTATGAAGGAAACAGAAAGGGTGGCAATATAAGAGTGTTTGGGGTGGCAGTGGGTGACAAGTTGTAGTCACGAATGATCCCCTGTGAGTGTTCTTTGACTAAAACCTGAATTCCAACAAGGAGGCAGACATAGAACAATTTGGGAGGAAGATTCCCATGAAAATTACTAAGAACATAAAAGTGGGGGAGGGGGCATTTCTTCTGTACAGAAGGCAAGCATTTACTGATTGAGAGTGGACAAGAGGACCAATTTAAAATTCTGCTTCCTCTGAATAAAAGGGCATGCTTAGAAGATGAGGAGACCTGGACAAACCTCACTAATAACCCTTAATTCTGATAATGTTCATTGTATATTATCATGTTAAATATTCAAAAAAACCCTGTGGGGTGGTAATTATTCTCATTGTTAAGATGAAACTAAGGACCATACGGCAAGTTTACCCTAAGCCACACAGCTATTAACAACAAAGGGACAGAAAACTTAACATGGTCAAGAATATCTGTTTGCAATCAACAGCCAACTTCATATTATTTAAGGGTTGGAAACTGGGAATCTCTAATCAAAGAGAAGAATTAACAACCATAGTTTCTTGCCAACTCGGAAAAATGAAACTGAACTATTTACTAAATAGCAGAGTGATCATTTCTAGATAGTGAGATTAAGGGTGATTTTTATTTTCTTAATCCAGGCTCTGTTCCTTACTGGCTGTGTATCCTTGAGAATGTTGCTAAACATCTCTGTGTTTTGGTTTCCTTATTTGCAAAAGATGGATAATAACAGTACTCACATCATAAGGCTGTTGCAAGGAGTAAATAAAATAATCTATGTGTTTAAAATAGTGCCCAACCTATAAGTACTTAATAAATGCTAATGATTATCATTACCTCAATATAATTTTAATTTGAATTGTTTGAGCATACGTACTTATGTTCAAAAGCCATTTGTCCATATGTTTAAAAACCAATTTATCTATGATTTATCTACACATGTCTTTTGCTTATATTTCTATTATTATCTTGTTCATTTGTATGGGCAAGATATGTGCGATTTTTTGATCCCCTATTTAGTCTTATGTCTGTTATTAATCTGTTGTACAAAGAATATGTATTATTTCTATAAAGAAGAAAAGTGTGGGATACTAAAACTTGGCAGAAAGACCTTGGAGGGCTTTAGCAGAACTTTTCTTGACTCAACTCATTCCTAAATGCACCAAAACTCTTCTGCTAACTCTACCACCATCTCAATGGTTTTTTGCTTTGGAGGCCAACATCCTTTTCAGGGCAAAGGGCAAACTCTTTACTGGAGCTTTCATGGCCTTATCTACTTTAAAGGCCCATCTACCACTCTGCTCTACACTCCTGCCATTTTACTCCCTGGATAGGTACACACCAACACACCTCTGCCGGTGTTCAGTCTGCTTCCTTTACCTCTAGTAGCCTCCCTGCCCCCTGCCTTTTTACTGCCATTTGAACTCCTAGCTTCATGACCCCCTGAAGTGCCCCCTCTTGAACACTTTCCCAGGCACCAGCCCACCCCCTTCATCCACCAGCCATAGCTAATCATCCACTCTCCCATGCTTCCTTAACACTTTGTGCTCATCCTTGTTATAGCACTTGACAGTGTGTATCGTCATTGCCCAGGTATCTGTCTAACCCTCTAGATCATAAACCAGAACAAGCCATGGGTCTTAGATACCTGAGTCCCCAAGTCCTAACATAATTCCAGGTATATAGTAGGTGCTTATATGTGCTCAGTGAATGCTTAAATGACTAGGGTCTGGAGTATTTGTCCTATAGCTTCAAGTGGACAGACTAGTTTTTCATGATCTGGAAAGACACTTGTATGATTTATCTTGTTTTGTTTGCTTTGTTTGGTAACATGCTATCTCCTCTAAAGTGAATAGTGATGGTCTTGTTGAAAGTTCTGAACAAAGAATGTACAGAGATAGGAGGAAGTAAAGAAAGCATTAATACTCTGGTTTCATGGGTGGGGCGACTTCCCTGGTGGCTCACATGGTAAAAAATAGGAGACCCTGATTCGATCCCGGGTCAGGAATATCCCCTGGAGAAGGGAATGGCAACCCACTCCAGTAGTCTTGGCTCGAAAATCCCATAAACAGAGGAGCCTGGTGGGCTACAGTCCATGGGGTCACAACTTCTATAGGGGGAAAAAAACAAAACCTGTCTACCTGGGAGTATGTGCTTCTCTGCTAAAGAGGAGTGGAGGCATCCCTGTCACAGCATGGGATAGGAAATGGGGGTGTCCTATTTAAGCACCTTCCTCACCCCAGGACCTCCATCACATCACCCAGGTCTGCCCTCTGGCCGGAAACAACATCTGCCTCCTTTTCCTACCCCTCAGTTCAGTTCAGTCGCTCAGTTGTGTCCGACTCTTTGCAACCCCATGGACTGCAGCACACCAGGCTTCTCTGTTCATCACCAACTCCTGGAGTTTACTCAAACTCATGTACATTGAGTCAGTGATGCCATCCAACCATCTCATATTCTGTCATCCCTGTCTCCTCCTGCCTTCAATCTTTCCCAGCATCAGTCTTTTCAAATGAGTCAGTTCTTAGCATCAGGTGGCCAAAGTATTGGAATTTCAGCTTCAACATCAGTCCTTCCAATGAATATTCAGGACTGATCTCCTTTAGGATGGACTGGTTTGATCTCCTTGCAGTCCAAGGGACTCTCAAAAGTCTTCTCCAATACCAAGGTTCAAAAGCATCAATTCTTTGGTGCTCAGCTTTCTTTATGGTCCAACTCTCACATCCATACATGACTACTGGGAAAACCACAGCTTTGACTTCCTAGCCCTAAAGTTAAAGTGAAAGTAAAGTCATGTCCGACTCTTTGTGACCCCATGGGCTGTAGCCTACTAGGCTCCTCCGCCCATGGGGTTTTCCAGCCAAGAGTACTGGAGTGGGTTGCCATTCCCTTCTCCAGGGGATCTTCCCAACCCAGGGATCAAATCCAGGTCTCCCGCACTGCAGACACCAGGCCGCAGGCTTTTTTACAGCCAGGGACCCACTGGGGTTTACAAGCGCATTTTAACAAGGTCCACACAGAGAAAACATCCTGTCTTTATTGTCCTTAGTTCAGGCCTGTTGCCCATCTTTTGGGTCCAACACCTCCCTCCTCTGAGAAGCCTTTTCTGAGAAAAAAATTTCAATGCCTTGAGTTCATGTATTACAGTGTAAAGATGGAAATGTTTTACACCGTCAGTGTCTTCCAGCTAAAGATCACAAAAACATGCCTGTAGTTGAGTGAGTTCAGTTTACTATTCATTGCAGTAAGGGAGAACACACATTATGGGGGAACCATGTAATGTCTTAACAAGTATCAGAAAGAACCTGTTACAGAGGTTTGGGTTTGGTTGAGTTATTTTGGGAAGTTTTTCCTTCAAGGAAACAGGGGTTTGCTCGAGATTAGATGTCTTTAGGTAGCTGAGGCAATTCTCTGATTGGTATTTGAATAAATCTTACCTGTAGGGAGAGGAGACTAGAACCAAGATAAAGATGTAATTGGTAAAGAAGTTGTAGGCATTCATTTTAGCCAAGAGAAAGGGATGTTTAGTAATGTATGACCTTGTTTTTGGTCCTATTTGATCTCAGAGTGACTATGTCTGATGTTGATGTTCTATGACACTGTTCTATGACAAGTCCAATAGGAAATAAGATGGCCAAAGCTGATGTGTGAGGTATGTTTCAATTCCAGATTAGATGTCAGGAGATATGTCCTAGTCCTGGCTCTTCTACTAACTGGCATGACTTTTGGGAAGCCAGTTAGCAGCTCTAAACCTAAGTTTCCCCATTTAAAAAAGAATGGTCTTAGATTCCATATCTAAAGGCCTTTCCAGCCCTGAAACTCTAGGAGAGTGTGTGTTTCTCTTGCATCTCTTCTGTCTTTATAGAAAATGCTAAAGGGGACTTGGCCACACATCCTTACGTGTGTGCGTGCTAAGTTGCTTCAGTTGTGTCTTACTCTGTGTGACCCTATGGACTACAGTTCCCCAGGCTCCTCTGTCC
Source organism: Okapia johnstoni (assembly GCA_024291935.2). Classification (NCBI taxonomy): domain Eukaryota; kingdom Metazoa; phylum Chordata; class Mammalia; order Artiodactyla; family Giraffidae; genus Okapia; species Okapia johnstoni. The sequence goes on along the minus strand of CM044305.1, from coordinate 102,139,765 downwards.
ATAGAATTCTCCAGGCAAGAATACTGGAATGGATTGCCATGCCCTCCTCCACGGAATCTTCCCAATCCAGGGATCGAATCCAAGTCTCTTACATCTCCTACATTGGCAGGCAGGTTCTTTACCACTAGTGCCACCCCGGAAGCCCACACATCCTTACAGAGGGGAATTAATACATAACAAATGGTATTATAGGTGAGCTGTTTAAAAATCAACTGAGATTTTAATCTTAACACTATGAGTCATTATTGATTCCAAATTAAAGAGTTAAATGTAAACATTCAGAAGATCTCCAAAAAGAAGAAAGTATAAAATTCATTTCAGAATGAGAAAAGGTTTGCAAACTTATGATGTTAAAACCAAGAAAAAAGAAAATATTATTAGATTTTACAACATAAAAATGAAAAACTACATACTTAGAAATATTAACCAACTTAGAAGGCAAAATCAAACTAAAAAAAACATTTTCAACAAATGCTCAGTATCCTAAATATAATTTAATCTTGTTCCATCTACCTAACTCATATCTTGATTGAACTCCACCTATACAGATGATAAAACTGAAGCCTAGAAATGATAAGTAACTGTTCCAAGATCACTTAGGGCAGCAAATGTTAAACCAACTCAGACCTCAGATTGGGATTCTGCCTCTTTTTTGCTGTCTTTATAATGAGAATTTTGGATTAGAGATTATTGACATTGCCTTCCAAATTTAAACCAAGGATTTACAGCAACACCATGCTCCATTCCTGAGGTGAGACAGAGGAAAAATAAAAACACTGAAATTTGATTGGATTAATGAAAGGAAAAAAAATCCCTCTTTACAATTATGAGACTTATTAGTATTTTTCCTAAATGTAACATCCAGATGTAATTTGCTATGTCTTTTTTCAAAAAAATATTTTTAGTGCTACAAAACTTTTTTTTACAGAGTGACTGTAAAGGCAGTTAATTTCTGTATAATTTTCAAAATTACACTTGAGGTCTTGACTAAGTGGATCTTGAGATCAATAAAAAGTCTGGGACTGTTGCCTCTGAAACATCCTAGGAAGATGGCCTTTTTAACGTGTCATGCTTAGCTCTTAGGAGATGACCTGATCCTTTAAAGAAACCTCTCTTTTTTAATTCAGTCTTCAAAGCTTTAAGTGAATTTGTCTGGGTTCATTATACACCTTCTAGCTCCTAACTTCTTCAACATTCAGTTGACTGCATTCATTTCAATTTGTCTACTCTTTTCCAACTATTTTTAACCAAGTTAAATCGTCCAAATTCTCTTTCTCTTCTTGGGAGGTTTTTAGTATTGCTAACATCTGAGATATACAACATTTTTATGACCCTGTCTCTATTCACATGAGCCATTACCAGGTGGAAATTCCCAGGTGGGAAATTTCTCACAATTCACATGGCCCAGGATGCCTTCATAAATAATTTTCTGCACAGCCACATAAAGGACATGAGCCTAGAAGACCTCAACACATGTCAGAACCCTAAGGCGTCAAAGAACAAGCAGCCAATTGTGAGCAATTTGACAACCAAGGGCCTTGGCCGTTCATTGGACATAGAGCACATCAATCCTTGTTTGTCAGCAAATGAGCCCAAAGCTTGTAACGAGGGGGCACATGCTACGGCCTACTCTTCTGGCCCCGCCCCTCAACTGACACCTGGCTTCACTGCCTGAGGCCCGGCTTCCGGGGGCCGTTTCTGCCGTTGGCCACCTACCCTCCCGGCCATGGGGCCTCCTCTGTGGTCCCTTCAGTGACTGTCTCGTTCCATCTCACTGCCCTCAGCTTCCTCTCAGGGCAGCCACTTCGGGTGCCACAACCTGCACCACTGCCATCATCGCCTGCCTGGCTGAGGTAACTGCTCGCTGCCATGTTCACCATGGGGGATGGAGATCCGGGCCCCGGCGGGCAGGAAGGCCCTGCAGGGGCGGCGGGGGCACCGGCCAGTGTGGACGGCAACTCCGGGCCTCACAGGGGTGACACCATGCCTGAGGCCGAGGCGGGTGGAGTCGTGGGGGCCTCAGCAGGCCTGAGGGAGGTGGCCCTGGAGGGCGGAAACGCCGAGGAAGACTCGGACATCGGGCCGGCCGAGGAGGGGGAGGAAGAGGAGCAGGCCCGGGGCATGGGCCACATGGTAGACGCGCGCCATTTCCCCATGACTGGCTTCCGCTTAACGTTCATGGATCTGTTGCGCTCGATGATGAACCGTTTGTACTACAACAACCATGTCATCATCCGGCCAAATGACCCTGATGTGTCCGTCCGGCGCCGGACTCGGCAGCGCTTGTCTGACCACGGCTCGGCCACCGTGGTCGGGCCCCCTGAGGTCCAGGTGCTGTCGGATGAACTGGGAGAGGGGCCGGTGGAGATAGCCCCGGCCCAGGAGGTGGAGCAGGCGGAGGAACCCCAGGAGGCCAACGATGCCCAGGAGGCTGAGGAAGCCGAGGAGGCCTCTTTATGGGAGACAGCCGCTGAGGAGTCTGAGGAGTCCAGCTTGTGGGAGGTGGTGCAGGAGCCGGCCGCCCCTGGGGGTGAGTCTTAGAGGGGCGGGGGGGAGTTGGGGGAGGACGGAGACACTGGCAGCTGCAAGCCGGGTCTGGGGACCAGGGATCCCGAGAAGGGCGCAGGCTCGGAGAGGGCAGGCTCAGAGAGGGGGGCCTCAGGAGGGGAAGCTGGGAGTCAGGGCCTCCTTGAATCTAAGGCCAGAGGGGCCCAACTCCATAACGACTTCTTTGGTTTGGGGGGAAAATAAGCTGCCCTCTACCAACCCTGGTAAGAGGCCTGAGATGATCGGTGTCAGTTACGAGCCCACAGGTGAAGGTCAGTGGAGGCAGGTGTTCGAGAGGGAGCTTGAGAGGACATGGAAGAGAACAAGCAAATGACATACCTCATATTTGGTTCATGGCTTTTAAAAATGGCAAGATTCTTGGAAAGTTGATCCCAAAACATTATGAACTCATACAGGAGCACTTGGTCAAAATGAAATATTCAGAAGATTGAGGAACTAATGAGCTTCCCCATGGAATTTGTTACTGAGGCAAAACATATTTTAGCGAGCAAGTTCTGACCAAAATATCCAGAATGTATCAGACCCAGAGGATTCTGATCCTTGACCAGAAGTAATCAGTAGCACAGGGTGACAGATTTACTAGAAAATAAGAAATAATGTCATTGTGAAAATTATCAAGCAGCAGCAAAGTGAGGGCCATGGAAGTGTTGTATCCACCAGAATAAAGGCCCCCAGTTACTCTTTTCTTAGTTGCTTCTGTCCTCCTGCTTCTCCTAAGGGTAGAGTACTGGATGTCTTGCTATTCCTTTTGAGTTGGAATTTTTTTTTCTGTGAATGTCTGGTCCCAAAGTCTATTATTCTTCTTTAAAGAAACAACTGAATGCCAGGATGAGAACTCCAAAGAAGAGGCTCAGGGCACCAGAAGTGAGGGGAAAGAAGAGAAGTATAACAAAAAAGAAGAACCATAAAAGGATCTGGACCCACCAAAGGACAGGCCCAGAAAGTCCAGGTATCTGTGTATAGCTTTGAAAATAACCCAGCTATTCCCAAGCATTTACCAATTTTGTTTTTGCTTTTTAATTCTCAGAGTAAATTAAGAAAAAGTTTGTTTAAAATTAGTTCAACAACTCAAATTTACCTAATGTTTATAGAACATTCCTGCACCCAGTAATATAAAGAGCATGAAGTGAAATACACTTCATGACTTCTCATTTGTTCTTATGAGGTCTTTTTTCCTCTATCTTTAAGACTACTGCTGCTGCTGCTGCTGCAGCTAAGTTGCTTCAGTCGTGTCCGACTCTGCGCGACCCCGTAGACGGCAGCCCACTAGGCTCCCCCATCCCTGGGATTCTCCAGGCAGACACTGGAGTGGGTTGCCATTTCCTTCTCTAATGCATGAAAGTGAAAAGTGAAAGTCGGTAGCACGGTAGTGAAGGTATAAGATATATCTTGTCTTTAATGATTAACATTTTTTCCCTCATTTTCATAGTGGTGTGTTTCATAATAACAGCCTCTTTCTCATATGGTGGATATGGAAACCGAGGGTCTGGGAGGGTAAGGGAGTATCATCTGTGGAGTGAGCACAGGCTTTTAAGGTAGAAAGAATGATTTAAGTCCCAGACTAGCCTCTCAAAGGAAGGGGGAAAAAAGCATTTATGGTGTTGGGCAAGAGGGAGACAAGGTTGGTAGGATCACATGATTGAAGCCATTGGGTTGTACATGCACCCAGTATTCAGGGTGCAGGTTACAAGAGGAAAATGTGTTTTTCTTCTCTCCTTGTTGAGATACAACCCTCAGATGCAGCAGATATACATAAGGCTGACTGTTTTCTTAGATTTAGAAAGTCTCTGGTGCTGGCTAATGCTGTATAATTGTTCATTTTCTCTCTTTTCTTCCTGCAGTTTGGAGGACTAGAAAGAAGACAGAGAAAGAAGAAAGGATCCATTGTTCACTATTTTTAGATTTTTCAGAAGCCAATGGGAATGTTATTAACATTGATTTTCATTCCAAAATTCATCACCCAAAAAGCAACTAATAATAATATCTAATAAAAATCCAATATCTAATTGGCTTTTATTTTTTACAGATAGTTTTAACTAGAACAAATGCTGTCAGATATAAGTTTTAAAGTAGTAAACTGAAATGTAGACAGATTTATGTATATAAATAATCCTGATTTAAATATCTTTAACAATGAGAAGCCGTTTTACATCATTGGAAGGCATCACATTCCACCATTTGATATGTTTGTTTTAAATTCTTTTATTGCAGCCCTAAATAAAATTTGTATTTAAAACAATTTTGTAAAGACAGAAATGGAGGTCAAGGCTTTGGATGTGAACTTGTTTACTGTACTAGTCACTAGCCATGTGTGGCTGTTGAGCATTCAAAATGTGGCTAATCTGAGTTGAGATGTGCTAAAAATGTAAAAAATAATATAGTCTCATTAATAACTAATTACATGTTGAAATGATAATCTGTTATTAAATATAGCATTAAAATTACTTTCTCCAGTTTCTTTTTACTTTTTTAAAAATTTATTTTTACTTTTGGCAGCACTGGTCTTCATTGCTACACGTGGGCTTTCTCTAGTTACGGTGCACAGGCTTCTCATTGAGGTGGCTTCTCTTGTGGAGCATGAGCTCTAGGGCAAATGGGCTTCAGGAGTTGCAGCACATGGGCTTAGTTGCCCTTCAGCATGTGGGATTTTCCTGTACCAGGGATTGAACCTGTGTCTCCTGCACTGCAAGGCGGATTCTTAACCACTGGACCACCAGGGATACCCTCTTTTAACTTTTTAAATGTGGCTGCTAGAACATTTAAAATTATACATGACTTGTGTTATATGTGTATTTCATAGTACTGCTGGGTGCTTTTGAAGGAAACCTGATGGATGGCCCACCTTGCCTGGAGGCCAGATGGTACTGTTGAGCCTGAGCCCAGACACTGATTTGGAGCACTGGTTCTCAAAGTTTGGTCCTTAAAATAGCATTATTAGCATCACCCACGAATTCCTAGGCTCCACCCAATACCTGTGAATCAGAAACTGGGAGTAGAGCCCAGCAGTCTGTGTTTTAACAAGCCCTCCAGGGGATTCTGATGCAGCCAAGGTTTGAGAAGCACTGGTGGAGAGCCACAAGGGGAGAAGTTGAGACCCACCTATGGTGGGACCAGCCTTCGTTCACTGCCTTGGGGCTTTGGAGGTAAATTGAACAGGACGGTAGGGGCTGGACTGGGGAAGAAATTAGGATTCACAGGGGCTGAGACACAGAGTGGCTGTGGATAGGGGATGGCACCAGAAAAAGACCCAAGGGACAGAGCTGGTTCCAGAAAGTAACAGACATTATACCGGGTATATGAAGTCTAAGAGAACCTTCACTCAGCAGGAATGGATGGTAGATACATACAGAGAGTAAAAGGCAATGCCTGTGAGGATGTATGCATATGCAAGCATACAGAAAGGCATGCAATGGAAAGATAAACCACATTTAGGATAGTGGTTACCTCTTGGGGAAAGAAAAGGACAGCGATCCTATTGGGGAGGGAAACATAGTGGGCTTCAACTGTATCTGTAATTTACATTTCTTAAACTGGGTGGTGGGTAAATAGTGTTTATGGTAGTAGTAGTTATAATTTTGTGCAGATCTGAAGTATGTTATAATAAGTAAAAATAGAAAAGGGAGAAAATGGACTTAATCTTTGAACTCCGTTTAAGGTAATAAAAAAAAAGTTGTAGATGACCAGAGTGGAGGAACAGAGAAGGGGGAGGGCCTGGGGGTTTGAAACTATACAGGCTCATTTCTGCATTTACCTAAGGCTTTCTAGGTATCTGAAACATGGTCTAGCTGGAGAATACTTTGTTCCTACAGGCTTGGCTCCTGACCTTCTTGTAAATAACTGATAACCTACTGTCATGTTCTGTGGTGGCATGTCTTATATTCTAACTATGTGCACATGGAAATACACACACTACATCCACCTATTCCATCAAAACCAACCCCTGGACTGAACCTCTAAATGCCTGGGACGTTTAAGGGTTTTATCTTTCTTTCCCAAAGCCCTAGGCAATGAATTTTCCTCTTCAGTTCAGTTCAGTTGCTCAGTCGTGTCTGACTCTTTGTGACCCCATGAACCGCAGCACGCCAGGCCTCCCTGTCCATCACCAACTCCTGGAGTCCACCAAACCCATGTCCATTGAGTCAGTGATGCCATCTAACCATCTCATCCTCTGTCATCCCCTTCTCCTCCTGCCCTCAATCTTTCCCAGCATCAGGGTCTTTTCAAATGAGTCAGCTCTTTGCATCAGGTGGCCAAAGTATTGGAGTTTCAGCTTCAACATCAGTCCTTCCAATGAACACCCAGGACTTATCTCCTTTAGAATGGACTGGTTGGATCTCCTTGCAGTCCAAGGGACTCTCAAGAGTCTTCTCCAACACCACAGTTCAAAAGCATCAGTTCTTCGGAGCTCAGCTTTCTTTATAGTCCAGCTCTCACATCCATACATAACCACTGGAAAAACCATAGCCTTGACTAGATGGACCTTTGTTGACAAAGTAATGTCTCTGCTTTTTAATATGCTATCTAGGTTGGTCATAACTTTCCTTCCAAGGAGTAAGCGTCTTTTAACTTCATGGCTGCAATCACCATCTGCAGTGATTTTGGAGCCCAGAAAAATAGTCAGCCACTGTTTCCACTGTTTCCCCATCTACTTGACAGGTATTTAATTTCGATTAAAGTGAAGTAAACTTAAGATCCCCACAACTCTTTTTTTTTTTTTTTTTTTTGGTCACCAGTGTTGACATTTTCAACTGTGTTATATTATTCCATACGGCTAGAACCACATGGTGAGACAGAAGGCAAAGCACTCCCTGTCACCATTATTTCAACTGAAAGGACAGGTCAACTAGTGTGATTTGAGGACCTTCAAACTGGTTCTGATTTGTTAGTATTTCTGCAGTGCTAGTTGTTAAAACAGTATTGCTTCCAGGCCCAGGCAAGAGGTATCACTGTCTTGAGCTCTATGCTTTAGAGGGCCACTTTGGTCCTCTTCCAGCCACACCCCTCCCACCAGGGCCAGGAACCCAGCCTGTGGGAACAAGGGGTGTGTCTCTGCTAGCCAATGCTCCAGGTACCTGGCAGCCCTGAACAGTCCCTAGCCTGCTTCCAGGGCCCATGTGCTCCTCTTAGACCTGTCCCGGGGAGGGCTGACTGCACTCACTACCGGGATGGGTGCTCCCAGGCCCAAGGAGGGGTTGTAGGCCCAGAAGGGGATGCGGCCTAGCCTAGGAGCCAGGGCAGGGACAAGGGGAGGGGAGGGAGGGCAGCTCTTCCCGCACCATCAGGGCAGAACTTAGAGGTGTCCGAGAATTCTAAATCCCAACCTGGCCTTTCAGGTCATTCAGTTCAGTTCAGTTCAGTCACTCAATCGTGTCCGACTCTTTGCAACCCCATGAATCGCAGCACGCCAGGCCTCTCTGTCCATCACCAACTCCCAGAGTCTACCCAAACTCATGTCCATCGAGTCGGTGCTGCCATCCAGCCATCTCATCCTCTGTTGTCCCCTTCTCCTCCTGCCCCCAATCCTTCCCAGCATCAGGATCTTTTCCAATGAGTCAATTCTTCGCATGAGGTGGCCAAAGTATTGGAGTTTCAGCTTCAACATCAGTCCTTCCAATGAACACCCAGGAATGATCTCCTTTTGAATGGACTGGTTGGATCTCCTTGCAGTCCAAGGGACTTTCAAGAGTCTTCTCCAACACCACAGTTCAAAAGCATCAGTTCTTCGGCACTCAGCTTTCTTCACCATCCAACTCTCACATCCATACATGACTACTGGAAAAACCATAGCCTTGACTAGATGGACCTTTGTTGGTGGAGTAATGTCTCTGCTTTTCAATATGCTATCTAGGTTGGTCATAACCTTCCTTCCAAAGAGTAAGCGTCTTTTAATTTCATGGCTGCAGTCACCATCTGCAGTGATTTTGGAGCCCCAAAAAATAGTCTGGTACTGTTTCCACTGTTTCCCCATCTATTTCCCATGAAGTTATGGGACTGGATGCCATGATCTTAGTTTTCTGAATGTTGAGCTTTAAGCCAACTTTTTCACTCTCCTCTCTCATCACTTTCATCAAGAGGCTTTTTAGTTCTTTTTCACTCTCTGCCATAAGGGTGGTGTCATCTGGATGTCTGAGGTTATTGATATTTCTCCTGGCAATCTTGATTCCAGCTTGTGCTTCTTCCATCCCAGCGTTTCTCATGATGTACTCTGCATATAAGTTAAATAAGCACAGTGACAATATACAGCCTTGACATACTCTTTTTCCTATTTGGAACCAGTCTGTTGTTCCATGACCAGTTCTAAATGTTGCTTCCTGACCTGCATACAGGTTTCTCAAGAGGCAGGTCAGGTGGTCTGGTATTCCCATCTCTTTCAGAATTTTCCACAGTTTATTGTGATCCACACAGTCATGGAAGGAGATACAACTTATTTAATGGTTTATCATTTGATTTGAACATTTCAAATATTTTTAGACATGTGGATCCCTAGCTGAACTCTTTTTCTGAACCTTGCAAATAGGACAAATGTTTCAGGCAGGCCAGATTAAATATCTGCTCTATCACCCCTTTCCCTTTTCACTCCATGTTACACATATTCCTGAGCATAGTAGGCCTCATGCTTCTGAAAATGTTTTTTTAAAATTTACTTATTTTTTAAATGCAGTATAATTGCTTTACAGAATTTTGTTGTTTTCTGTCAAACATCAACATGAACCAGCCATAGGTATACATTTGTCCCCTCCCTCTTGAACCTCCTTCCCATCTCTCTCCCCATCCCACCCCTCCAGGTTGATACAGAGCACTTGTTTGAGTTCTCCAAGTTATACAGCAAATTGCCATTGGCTATCTATTTTACATATGGTAATGTAAGTTTCCATGTTACTCTCTCCATACATCTCACCCTCTCCTCCCACCCTCCTGTGTCCATAAGTCTGTTCTCTATGTCTGTCTCTCCATTGCTTCCCTGCAAATAAATTCATTGGTACTATCTTTCTAGATTCCATATATATGTGTTAGTATATGATATTTATCTTTCTCTTTCTGACTTACTACACTCTGTGTAATAGGATCTAAGTTTGTCCACCTCATTAGAACTGACTTAAATGCATTCCTTTTCATGGCTGAGTAATATTCCATTGTATATATGTACCACAGCTTCTTTATTTATTCATCTTTTGATGGACATCTAGGTTGCTTCCATGTTCTAGCTATTGTAAAGAGTACTGCAATGAACACTGGGGTACATGTGTCTTTTTCAATTTTGATTTCCTCAGGGTATATGCCTAGGAGTGGGATTGTTGGGTCATATGGTGGTTTTATTGCTAGTTTTTTTTAAGGAATCTCCATACCATCTTCCATAGTGGCTGTATCAATTTACATTCCCACCAACAGTGCAAGAGGGTTCCCTTTTCTCCAGACCCTCTCCAGCATTTATTGTTTGTAGAATTTTTAATGATGGGCATTCTAACTGGTGTGAGGCAAGATCTCATTATAGTTTTGATTTTCATTTCTCTAATAAAGAGCCTCTTGATGAAAATGAAACAGGAGAGCAAAAAAGCTGGCTTAAAACTCAACGTTGAAAAACCTAAGATCATGGCATCAAGTCCCATCGCTTCATGGCAAATAGATGGGGAAACAATGGGAAAAGTGAGAGACTTTATTTTCTTGGGCTCCAAAATCACTGCAGATGGTGACTGCAGCCATCAAATTAAAAGACGCTTGCTCCTTGGAAGAAAAGCTATGACAAACCTAGACAGCATATTAAAAAGCAGAGACATTACTTTGCCGACAAAGGTCCGAACAGTCAAAGCTATGGTTTTTCTGGTAGTCATGTATGGATGTGAGAGTTGGAAAATAAGGAAGCTGAGCACTGAAGAATTGATGCTTTTGAACTGTGGTGTTGGAGAACTCTCATTGAGAGCCCTTGGACTGCAAGGAGATCCAATCAGTCAATCCTAAAGGAAGTAAGTCCTGAATATTCATTGGAAGGACTGAAGCTGAAGCTGAAGCTCCAATACTTTGGCCACCTTATACAAAGAACTGACTCCTTAGAAAAGACCCTGAGGAGAAGAGGACAACAGAGGATAAGATGGTTGGATGGCATCACCAACTCGATGGGCATGAGTTTGAGCAAGTTCTGGGAGTTGGTGCTGGACAGGGAAGCCTGGCATGCTGCAGTCCATGGGGTCGCAAAGAGTCAGACACGACTGAGTGACTAAGCTGAATAATGAGTGATGTTGAGCATCTGTTCATGTGTTTGTTAGCCATCTATATGTCTTCTTTGGGAGAAATGCCTGTTTAGATCTTTTTCTCACTTTTTGATTGGATTATTTGTTTTTCTGGTATTGAATTGTATGAGCTGTTTGTATATTTGGAAATTAATCCTTTGTCAGTTGTTTCATTTGCTATTATTTTCTCCCATTCTGAGGGTTGTCTTTTCACCTTGTTTATAGTTTCCTTTGCTATGCAAAAACTTATAAGTTTAATTAGGTCCCACTTGTTTACTTTTGTTTTTATTTCCATTACTGTAGGATCTTGCTTTGATTTCTGTCATCAAGTGTTCTGCCTATGTTTTCTTCTAAGAGTTTTATAGTTGCTGGTCTTACATTTAGGTCTTTAATCCATTTTGAGTTTATCTTTGTGTATGGTGTTAGGAAATGCTCTAATTTCATTCTTTTACATGTAACTATCCAGTTTTCCCAGCACCACTTATTTAAGAGGCTATCTTTGTTCCATTGTATATTCTTGCCTCCTTTGTCAAAAATAAGGTACCCATAAGTGTGTGGGTTTATTTCTGGGCTCTCTATTTTGTTCCATTTGTCTGTATCTATATTTTTGTGCCAGTACCATACTGTTTTGATGACTGTAGCTTTGTTGTATAATCTGAAGTCAGGAAGACTTATTCCTCCAGCTCCATGCTTCTTTTTCAAGGCTACTTTGGCTATTCGGGGTCTTTTGTGTCTCCATATGAATTATGAAATATGTTCTAGTTCCGTGAAAAAAGCCACTGGTATTTTGATAGGGATTGCATTGAATCTGTAGATTGCATTTGGTAGCATAGTCATTTTCACAATATTGATTCTTCCAACCCAGGAACATTGAATATCTCTTCATCTGTTCATGTCATCTTTGATTTCTTTCATCAGTGTTGTATAATTTTCTATATACAGTTCTTTTGTCTCCTTATGTAGGTTTACTCCTAGATATTTTATTCTTTTTGTTGCAATGGTGAATGGGATTGATTCCTTAATTTCTCTTTCTTATATTTCATTGTTAGTATATGGGAATGTAAGTGATTTCTGTGTATTGATTTTGTATCCTGTGACTTTGCTAAATTCACTGATTAGCTCTAGTAATTCTGTGATACTATCTTTAGGATTTTCTATGTATAGTATCATGTCATCTGCAATCAGTGAGGCTTTACTTCTTCTTTTCCCATCTGGATTCCTTTTATTTCTTTTTCTTCTCTGATTGGCATAACTAGGACTTCAAAACTATGTTGAATAATAGTAGTAAGAGTGGGCACCCTTGTCTTGTTCCTGATCTTAGAGGGAATGCTTTCAGTTTTTCCCCATTGAGAACATTTGCTGTGGGCTTATCATATATGGACTTGACTATGTTGAGGCAGGTTCCTTTTATGCCCATTTTTTGGAGTTTTAACCACAAATGGGTGCTGAATTTTGTCAAATGCTTTTTCTGCATCTATTATATGGTTTTTATCTTTCAATTTGTTAATATGGTGTATCACATTGGTTTGCATATATTGAAGAATTCTTGCATCCCTGGAATAAATCCAACTTGATCATGGTGTATGACCTTTTTAATGTGTTATTGAATTCTGTTTGGTAGAATTTTGTTGAGAATTTTTGCATCTATATTCATCAGTGATACTGGCCTGTACTTCTGAAAATGCCTCTTTCTAATAGCCCATCTTGCTATAATACTTGGATCTAGTCCCTAGTCCAGACTGGAGCAGAAATACGAACCATCTTGCCCCCTCTACTGCACTACCCTCCCACTGGTCACTTTCTTTGCTTCCTAGGTATTTACATACAAAACTTCAATACCACCTCTTCCCCATACAAATACCCACCTGGAAGCCATCAGCTTGGTGAGGCACACCTAAGTGGAGGCCCTTTACGCCCTGCACAACCTCTTAAGAACATTTCATTTCTCTGACAACCTTCAGGTCTGAATTGTCAATATCCTATTTGATTGCCCTCCCCATGACAGACTACAGAACAGGTTCTGCTGTATTTGTTTTCATATGCAAAGATCAAAGAAGTTACAAGAAGCCAAATGCTTTTAAGAATGTGTCTCTGGGCATGAAAAAATAACTTGTGTTTTAAAACAGAGTTGCTAACTGTGGGAAAAAATTAATAATGGTGAGTTCTCAGAATAAGAATGACCTAACAGAAGCTCACACTGAGAAGAGAGAAGGTATAACAGCTAATCTACCAGAATTACCTGGGTAAAGGGCATCCACCTAAATGAAATTTCATGAAGAAAATACAAAGGAAATAAAATCCAATTAATCAAGAGCCTAGCATTATCAAAAAGGTAAAGATACAGATTTTTTATAGAGAAAGTACAAAAATCCAGCATGTGATTGTTTGGTATCACATTATACTATCATCACGAAAACTAAGCACCCATTGGTTTTTATCAACCATTACATTCAGAACTGAAAAAGCACAGTTATGTCTAGTCGTGCATTTCTGTTTAAGCAAAGTAGCCCCAAGGTATCAGAGGCAGACACAGTGAAATGTATACTATGACACTTCTGGGTTTCCCAAGAAAAGGAGGTAGGCACTGAGCAGGAATCAAAAGGGAGCTCACAGTGTTTGATGTGATCGGGGGATGGAATTAAAGGGCAAGGACTTGGAGAGGAAATTTTAACCAACTTCCAGTGAACCTAGATGAAAATCTAGGGTGGTTGGTACCTTGGAGAGCCAGCCTATTGACCAACTAACTCTTACAACAAATTGTTCTACATCTTTATTCCTCTCCCTGGAAGTTCTTTATGGAGGCAATGCTACAAAAGACTGTGGGACAAGATAGGAAGAAAGGAGTCAGAACTTGCTGGGCTACCTGTCCCCATCCCTCAGAGCTAACCATCCCTCTCTTCCTGATTCCTCTCCTTTCCCACTCCCCATTTTGAACTTCCCTCTTTTCTGTGGTTGTGGGTAACTGGTTCACTGGGGATGTGGAGGCTGTCCAGCCTAGTAACTTTTGAGGTATGTGTGTCTCTAGGAATGGGGGCAGGAAAGTGTGTGTCTGCTCAGTCATGTCAGACTCTTTGCAACCCCATGGACTGTATCCCGCCAGCCTCCTCTGTCCATGGGAGTTCCCAGGCAAGAATACTGGAGTGGGTTGCCATTTCCTTCTCCAGAGGACCTTCTGGACCCAGGAATGGAACCTGCATCTCTTGAAAATCCTGCACTGGCAGACAGAGTCTTTACCACTGTGCCACAGGGTGGGGGTGAGGGCATATAGCCTTGCTTTGGGCTAAAACCTTTGAAGCAGAAGCTCCTGAGTGGAAGGCACTGAAAGTTTGGTTACATGGAATTCTCCACCTCAATGCTGGAGTGAGGGGGTAAGACAGCTCTCCACTGGCCCCAGACTTTCTTCACTGTGGTAAGCTTGTTGTCTTCCTGATTGGAAGTATGGCTTTCGGCATCTGTAGAATTTTGAATTTCAGCAAGGTCTTAAGAGCTTCAACAATAGGATATGTAGGACGTGCAATACATTTATGGGCAATCGAAGACAGGGTCACAGTGAAATTGGGGCAAGATGCCAAACACTAATAGACTAACCAGAGGAGTACAATAATCCCCAAGAAATGTTCTGTCTCATAGGGAGGTTCTTACTGTTTCCAGACCTGGAACAGATTGACATGGGGCATATGTAAAGAGTGTCCCATATAAGTGTTCTATAACTTATAATTAGTACGATAAGTGTACTATTACCCAATTCACAGGCATTGGGGTCCCCCAGGGACACAGGGAAGGTGATTTAAGGGGTAGTGGACTGATTGGGAAACTAGTCTTTACAAAGCATGGAGTAGCAACGAAAAAGTGAGCACATAGTCCACAATCTTTGGACTAAATCATCAGGACTTTTACATTAGAGACACATTTTTTTTTCCTTTGTCAAGGAAAATGATCTTTTAATAATCCAAGAAAACATTTTTGCATCCTCTCTTCTAAAGCACATTGTCCCAAGATAACCGCTTTATAAGTAAATCTGCAATAATGTATCCAGCATCACAGCCCTTTCCTGAAAGCAGAAATCTCATAGGCAATGGTGAGGATTCAAAACAGGATGTGAAAGCCATATGTAGACAGTCAAGACCTAGGCAAGTTGAAACAACAACTGTTAATGGCAATAATTATCCCAAATAGACAAAACAAGTCTCATCAAATTTAAGAAAATTGAAATTTTATCAAGTATCTTTTTGGATTGAAATGTTATAAAACTAGGAATCAAAAACAGGAAGAAGATTGGAAAATTTACAAATACATGGAAACTAAACAGTGCACTCCTGAACACCTAATGGGTCAAAGAAATCAAAGGGAAATAAAAATAATGTATTGAAACAAATAAAAATAGAAACAACATATCATAACTTATGCAGTAAAAGCAGTTTTAAGAAGAAAGTTAAAGTAATAAGTGCCTACATTAATTTAAAAAAAAAGATCTCAAACAACCACACACTATACCTCAAGGAACTAGAAAAAAAATAAGCCCAAAGTTAGCAGAAAGATGGAAATAAAGATTTGCAAATAAATGAAATAGAGAACATGAAAACAGAAAAAAGATCAATGAAACTAAAAGTTGGTTTTTTGAAAAGATAATCGAAATTGAAAAACATAGCTAAAACTGGTCATGAAAAGTAAGAGAAGATACAAAATTATAAATGAAAAGGAACCATCATAAATGATACCACACAAATACAAAGGACTTTAAGGGATAACCATGAACAATTACACACCAACAAATTGGATAACCTAGAAAAAACAGATAAATTACTGGAATCATACAACCTACCAAGACTGAATCGTGAAGATATTGAAAATCTGAATAGAACAGTGACAAATAAGGAGACTGAATCAGTAATCAAAAAACTCCCAACACATAAAATTCTAAGACCAGATGGCTTCCTTGGTGAATTTTACCAAACATTTAAAGAATTAATGCCAGTCCTTCTCAATTACCAAAAATTCAAAGAGGTGGGAACACTCCCAAACTTATTTATGAGACCAGCATTACTCTGATACCAAAACCAGATAAGGACATTATAAGAAATTACAAACCAATATTCCTAATGAAGGTAGATGCAAAATTTCTCAACAAAACACTATCAAATTGAATTCCATAACACATGATCAAGAGGGATTTACCCCTGGGATGCAAGGAAGGTTCAAAATATACAAATCAGTAAATGTCATTCACCACATTAATAGAATGAAAGATAAAATCATATGATCATCTCAACAGATGAGGAAAAAAGAATTTGACAAAATTCAATATCCTTTCATGATAAAAAAAATCTCAGCAAATTAGGTTGGAAGGCACATACTTCAACATAATAAAGGCCACCTGCAATAAGCCCACAGCTAACATCACACTTAATGGAGAAAAATTGAAAGCTTTTCCTATAAGAACAGAAACAAGATAAGGGTGCCCACTTTCACCACTCCTATTCAGGATTGTACTGAAGTCTCAGAGAAAGTAGGCAAGAAAAATAAAAGACATCAAAATCAGAAAGGAAGAAGTTAAATTGTCTGTTTGCAGATGACATGATCTTATATACAGAAAACCCTAAAGACCTCATTAAAAAATTTTAGAACTAATCGGTGAATTTGGTAAATTTGCAAGATATATGATCAACATACAAAAATCAGTTGCATTTCTGTACACTAAGGACAAAGTATCTGAAAAAGAAATAATGCAAATAATCTCACTTACAACGCATCAAACACAGTAAAATACTTAGAAATACATTTAACCAAGGAGGTAAAAGATCTATACACCAAAACTGTAAGACACTGAGGACAGAAATTGAAGAAGACATAAAGGGAAAGATATCCCCATTCCCTGTATAGAAAGAATATTGTTAAAACGTCCATACTACCCAAAGCCAACTACACATTCAATGCAATTTCTATCAAAATTCCAATGACATCTTTTCACAGACTAGAAAAAGCAACCTAAAATTTGTGTGGAACCACAAAAGACTCCAAATACCCAAACAATTCCGAGAATGAACAACAAAGCTGGAGAGATCACACTTTCTGATCTCAAACTATATTACAAAGTATAGTATTTGAAACAGCATGGAACAATGGAACAGAATCAAGAGCTCAGAAATAAGCCCATGCATAATCGGTCAACTAATATTTTACAAGGGAGCCAAGAATATTTAGTGGGAAAAGACTCTTCAATAAATGGTGTTGGGTAAAACTAGTTATCCACATGAGAAGAATAAAATTGGACTCCCATCTTATAGCACTCACAAAAATTCACTTGAAATGGATTAAAGACTTAAATTTAAGACCTGAAACCATAAAACTCCTGGAAGAAAATACAGGTTTCCTGTGACAAGCTTCTTGACCTAGGTTTTGGCAAAAATTTTTGGGTATGACACTGAAAGTCCAGGCAGCAAATGCAAAAATAGACAAGTGAGACTACATCAAATAAAAAAGCTCATGCACAGCCAAGGAAACAACAAAATGAAAAGGCAATCTATGGAATGGGAGAAAATATTTTCAAATCATCTATCTGATAAATGGTTAATATAAGAACTCATACAATACTGTTCAAATGACTATTATCAAAAAGACAAAACAAGTGTTGGCAAGGATATTAAAGAAAAAAGAACCCTTGTACACTGTTGGTGGGAATGTAACTTCGTACAGGCACTATGTAAAACTGCATAAGGTTTCCTCCAAAAAATTAAAAATAAAACTACCATATGATCCAGAAATCCAAATTCTGGATATATAGCCAAAGAAAATTAAATAACTACCTCGAATAAATATCTGTAGCCCCTTGTTCCTTGCAACATTATTCACAATAGCCAAGACAGGGAAACAATCAAAGTGCCTGTGCATGAATGAATGAAGAAAATGTGTGTAAATGTATACATATATACACAATGAAACATTATTCAGTCATAAAAAAGAGGAAATCCTGAATGTTACGACAACATGGATAAACCATGAAGGCATTATGCTAAGTGAAATAAGTCAGACAGAGAAAGACAGATACTGTATGATCTCACTTAAATGTGGGATCTAAAAAAACAGCCAAACTCACAGAAACAGAAAGTAGAATGGTGGTTGCCAGGGGCTGCAGGGAGGGGAAACTGGGGAGATATTGTTCAAAGGATACAAACTTTCAATTATACAATGAACAAGTTCAGGGGATCTAATATTCAGTACGGTGACTATAGTTAACAATACTATATTGTATCTTTCAAAGTTGCTAAGAGAGTGGATCTTAAATATTCTCACAACCACCACCAACACAGAAAAGGTAACTTATGTAAGGTAATGGATGTGTTAACTAACTTTAACGTGGTAATCACTTTACAATATATATGACCATCAAAATGTCACACTGTTCAGCTTAAATTTATACAATTTTATATACCAAACATATCTCAATAAAAATGGGGGGGGGGCGTGGGAAGCTGACATATCAAGCCATGAAAAGACATGCAAGAACCTTAAGTCGTATTACTAAGTGAAAGAAGTCAATTTCAAAAGACTATTTATTGTAGGATTCCAACTATATGACATTCTTAAAAAGGCAAAAGTATGGAGACTAAACAGATCAGTGGTTGGAAGGAGTTGGGGGAAGGAATGGATCTATATGCAGAGCAGAGGGTATTTTTGGGGCAGTGAAGCTTCTCTATATGATAATGTAATGGCAGATACAGGTCATTATATATTTCTCAAAACCTAAACAGTGTATATCAAGAGTAAACCCTAATGTAAACTATGGACTTCGAGTGATAATGACGCGTCAATGTAGGTTAATTAATTGTAACAAATATACCACTCTAGTGTAGAATGTTGATAGTCAGGGAGGCTGTGTATGTGTGGGAGCAAGAGGTATATGAGAAATCTGTGTACCTTCTACTTAACTCTGATGTGAACCTAAAACTTCTCTAAAAAATAAAGTCTATTAAAAAAAAATTCTTGGACTCACATATGCCTATGTAATAATCCATGAGCTTATTCTATATTCACTTCCCTCTCTTCCTCTTCCGTATTTTTAGTTTTGCTATTTATACCTTATCAATATGTATTTCAGTTATGAATTATTTATCACCTTTATCCCAAACTTTCAGTCTTCAGACTATAATTAGATTAAATGCAAAACAAATTAGCAATGACATGAAGCAGGTAAAGAAATAAGAAGTGCACTTTCGTATTAGAAAAAAAATTCTATCTAGTAGTATTTGTTTCTGCTAAGGAAAAGTAGAGAGTAGAGACAGCCCTGTCATAGCATGTAGTAGGAAAGGAGGGGTTCCTACTAGAAACCTTCCTCACCACAGGACCTCCATCACATCACTCAGGTCTGTCCTCTGGCCAGAGACAATATGCCATTCCTTCCCCCATTCCTTGGGTCAGTCTTATAGCTTAGGACCCTCTCAGGCCTTGTGTGAATTTTAACACAGGCCCTGAAGAGACAATTGTTGCCTTTACTGCACTACCCAGGCAGGGAATACTACCATCTTTTGAGTTCAAGTCCTCTCTTCTCTGTGAAACCTTTCCTGAGAAAAGTCCATACACTGTGGGACTTCCTGACACTCTGTTGCAGAGTTGAGTGAGTCAATACATAAGAGTGTAAAGATGGAAATATTTCACAGGCAATCTTTCTCTCAACTAGACTTGAGCCCTTGTCACCAGAGATAGTGACACCTGCTTCTCTGTCCCCAGCAATATCTCATACAAGTCACTGAATTCGTGTGTGCCCAGTCGTGTCCAACTCTTTGTGACCTCATGGACTGTAGCCCACCAGGCCCCTCTGTCCATGGGATTCCCCAGGCAAGAAGGCTGGAGTGGGTTGCCATTTTCACTTCCAGGGGATTTTCCCAACCCAGGAATTGAACCTGAATCTCCCACACATCTCCCACATCTCCTGCACTGCAGGCAGATTGTTTACCATTGAACCACCAGGGGAGTTTGAACATAGGTATGCAGTAAATATTTACTGGTTTCTCTGGGATGGCTGAGGAAGGCTGGTCTCTACCTTTCAGAGACCCTAGGTCATGCTCATTTACGGTTAGTTAACTTTCTCCTATCAAATGTCTCTGGAGCTCAATAGACAAGCAGACCTATATATCTCAAACTCAGATTAGAAGTCACAGACATCTGGACTTTCCTGGTGGCTCAGCGGTTAAGAATTCTCCTGCCAGTGCAGGGTCCATGGGTTCCATTCCTACTCCGAGAGGATTGCACATGTCAAGGAGCAATGAAGCCCACGAGCAGCAACTACTGAACCTGCACTCTAGAGCCCATGCTCTGCAACAAGAAAAGCCACTGCTCACCCCAACTAGGGAAAGCCCAAGCACAGCAAAGAAGACTCAGCATGGCCAAAAAAAAAGAAGATTCGGGGATCATTTTAAACAGCAAATAAATAAATAAACAAACAAACAAAAGAAGTCAGAGTTTCTCCATTAACTAATATGACCTTAGGAAAACCAGTCAGCTGCTCTGGGCCTCAACTTCCTCATCTGAAAAACAAAATGGGCTTGGACAAAAATCTCACTCCCACCTATTCTACATTCCTAGAGTGCTAAGAATGCACAGCCAGACATTATAAGAGAGGAAAGGGATTACTCAACAAATGATGCCAGAGTTTAGCCATTTACAAAAAAAGGAAAGTCAAGCAAGATCCAAACTTTATAACACATGTCAAAATAACTCCAGAGGGATAAGGGTATACAAGATAAAATATCACAAGGAAAATAAGAAAATATATCCTTGAATAGCCTTATTATCAGATGGTAAAAGAATTTTTAAATTCAAAGAATATGAAAGTAACAGAAAAGGGAAACATTGGGAAACTTTCTACATGAAAAAAGAAAACCAATATTCTTAGAAATGCAAGCAAACATAAGAGGCAAATGCCAAATGAGAAAACTACAACTAAAAGAACAAAGTTTTATGTCCTACCGCCAACCTGATGGCATCTTCCTCCCTCAGTCCTCCACACAGAAAAGGTAGGGCTTAAACCTGACCCAGGAACCAGAGGGAAGCTATCTAAGCTCCTGGAACTGATAACCATATGACAGCGCCACACCAAACCAGAGGGTTGTTGCTAAAAGCCTAAGTTTAACTACCCAATAGCTGCTGCTGCTGCTAAGTCGCTTCAGTCGTGTCCGACTCTATGCGACCCCATAGATGGAAGCCCACCAGGCTCCCCTGTCCCTGGGATTCTCCAAGCAAGAACACTGGAGTCGGTTGCCATTTCCTTATCCAATGCATAAAAGTGAAAAGTGAAAGTGAAGTCGCTCAGTCGTGTCCGACTCCTAGTGACCCCATGGACTGCAGCCTACCAGGCTCCTCCATCCATGGGATTTTCCAGGCAAGAGTACTGGAGTGGGGTGCCATTGCCTTCTCCAATAGCAGCCACCAGTAAAATGAACCTGAGGTAGGCATGACCGAGGTTCTTACCTAATTTTGTAGATGAGAAAACACAGGCACAGAACAGCTAAATGAGACTGCAAAGTCATAACACCTGGTAAGCATTAACACCAATTCTGGAACCCAGCTGGGGTTCTGCCTCAGCTGATCCATGAAATGAAGACGTTGGATTAGACCCGTGGTTCTCCAAGTGCAGTGCCCAGACCAGCAGCATGAACCTCCCACGAGATGTCCTTGGCAATGCAAATTCTCAGGTCTCCCCAGATCCAGAATCCTGATCTCTGGGGTGGGGCCCAGCAATCTGTGGTCCCACAAGCCCTCTAGGTGCTTCTTATGTGCACCGAAGTTTGGAAAACCGCTGGATTCCAGGATGTCTAAGGTCCCTTCTAGACATTTTCCTGAATGTCTGAGCATTGACCTCCAGGCCATTTGGCACAAAATCACATTATTCTTAACCTAGGACCAAAGAGTGGTATACAAAGGAAAAGTCTGATTGCAGTTTGTAATAGTGGGACTAAATGCCCCTCCCCCTTGGTGGAACTAACACCTATTGTATGTTAAAAGCTACCTGTCGAGTCAGTTGCATGCAGCATGCTGGCACTCCTAATCCAGACCTTCGTCCTGGGGTCTGTTTAGAGGGGACCAATGAGCACCTCCTCGAAACAAGCCGAGTGGAGGTGGGGCAGGGGGAGGGCCAAGGAAGAGATGGCCTGTCACTCACCTTTTTGCAGCAAGTTCTCTCAGGCTTAGAGGCCCCCAGGACCAGTTGGAGAAACGTGCTGGAGGGAACAGCAGGGGCCAACCTTCCCTGAGCCTGGCTGTTCCCCTTTGACTTGCCCTGACCTTGGCCAGATTTCAATGCCAGCTCAAGGCCAGCTGACACGGAGGGAATCTCCTAGCCTGACAGTGAGGTCCTGCCCTGTGTTGAGGGCACCAGACTTTCCATCTCAGGAAGGGGCTCTGCTCCTCGGCCATCCTTGCCTAATCCTGGTCACCCAGCAGGGGTGGCTGTCACCTAGGCCAAAGCCCAGCACCCTCCCTGGCAGCCCCCTGGCCCCGCAGCCCCCTCACCCCAGCAGCCCCCTGGCACCACACCCCCCTGGCCCCAGAAAGCACCACTGAGGCCACCTTCGCTGTTTGCTCTCACCTCTGCCCCCACTTCCCAGCCAGAGCTATTCAGTTCAGTTCAGTTCAGTTCAGTCGCTCAGTCGTGTCCGACTCTTTGCGACCCCATGAATCACAGCACGCCAGGCCTCTCTGTCCATCACCAACTCCCGGAGTCTACCCAAACCCATGTCCATCGAGTTGGTGATGCCATCCAATCATCTCATCCTCTGTCGTCCCCATCTCCTCCTGCCCCCAAACCTACCCAGCATTAGGGTCTTTTCCAATGAGTTAACTCTTCGCATGAGGTGGCCAAAGTATTGGAGTTTCAGCTTCAACATCAGTCCTTCCAATGAACACCCAGTATTGATCTCCTTTAGGATGGATTGACTGGATCTCCTTGCAGTCCAAGGGACTCTCAAGAGTCTTCTCCAACACCACAGTTCAAAAGCATCTATTCTGTGGCACTCAGCTTTCTTTATAGTCCAAATCTCACATCCATACATGACCACTGGAAAAACCATAGCCTTGAATAGACGGACTTTTGTTGGTAAGGTGATGTCTCTGCTTTTAAATATGCTATCTAAGTTGGCCACAACCTTCCTTCCAAGGAGTAAGCGTTTTTTAATTTCATGGCTGCAATCACCATCAGCAGTGATTTTGGAGCCCAGAAAAATAAAGTCTGACACTGTTTCCACTGTTTCCCCATCTGTTTCCCGTGAGGAGGTTTTATGTTTGATGAAAGTGACATAAACCCAGCTCCACTGGCCCAACCAGAGCTTGTGCTGTGAATGATGGAAGGGGAGGAGGGGAAGGTGGCAGTCATGTCCAAGGGAGGGTGGAAGACTTTAAACATTTGCCTTGATTTGGGGGAGGCAGCTCTTGAAGGCCAGAGGAGGGATCCCACCTTAAGGGACCAGAAAGATACACTATGGTGCTTCGGGGCTGCCCACCATCTTTCCCCACCCATACCCTCCTGGGCTCCTGTCTTAATGAGGCGATGGGGGACTCTTGAGAAACTTGGCCTCACAGCTTACCAGGAGGAATATAAAGGCCCTGAGGTAGGAAAAGACCCTCAAACTGTGCTCAGGAGGCTCTGTTTTCTTTCACAGAGGCTGTGGCATGGAGACTGGAATGTGCCACGACTGAGGGGGCCACTATGCTGTTGAGAACAGGAAGAAAGAAAGGACTGTTTAGAGGAGGCAAATTTCTCAAGTTTTCCAAGAAAGTTGTGGTGAAAAAGTACCCATAGACCACCCAGAATATAGCCAGGATGCCAAGCAGATATCTGTTGTTGTTTAGTAGCTCAGTCTTGTTTGACTCTTTGTGACCCCATGGACTGTAGTCCACCGGGCTCCTCTGTCCATGGAATTCTCCAGGCAAGAATACTGGACTGGTATTCTTTTCCAGGGTATCTTCCCGACCCAGGGATCAAACAAAGCGTCCTGTATTGGCGGTGGATTCTTTAACACTGAGCCACCAGGGAAGCCCTGACATAGCCTGAGGACATGACATAAACTGATTAGAACTAACAAGGTCCAAGATGGCAGGAGATTCAACTTCCAGTGAATTTTAAGCCTCATCATGCGCTCATATTTATATCCATGTTGTTGTTATTTAGTCGATAAGTCGTGTCCAACTCGTTTGCAACACTATGGACTGTAGCTGCCAGGCTCCTCTGTCCATGGGATTTTGCATGCAGGAGCACTGGAGTAGATTGCCATGTTCTTCTCCAGGTGATCTTTCCAACCCAGGGATAGAACCCCAGTCTCCTGCATTGGCAGGCAGGATTTTTTACTACTGAACCACCAGGGAAGCCTGGCAATTATCTAGGGCCCTCAAAAACTTTCAGTTTACAATTTCTCAAACAAAAGCTAACTTTAATAGAGAAGTTCATAATATTTTTTAAATGCTTCTATCAACCTCTATTTGATAAAAGATTCAAAATCATCAATACAATTTACGAGCTTAGAGAAAATAAGTGCAAATTCAAACAGATGTTAAGAAGGCACTTATCAAAGAAATGGAGAAGAGACAGCTCCAGGAGGTGACAAAGTCTGAAGTAAAAGCTACCCTAAAGGAATTCCTCATTTTTGGTGAATGTTTAAGAATATACAGCTGTTCAGAGACATAGTTCAGAAATGCAATTAGCCATTCTAGAGCATCTGAAACACATTAGACTCAAGTTTTCAGAGACTGATGAGACCGAGTTTCACAGAATATTTGTTTGAACTCAATCAGTATTTCTATTCATTGGATCCTGATATTGCATTCAATGAGTTCTTTCTTTGGGTCAAGCCATTGTGTGTTGATGTAACAAGTGATTCAAAACAGCATCTCCAGAAGTTAAAAGCTATGCAAATATTAGTGATTGTTTATTGGTAGTCTTTAGTGGGGTTGGAAACTAATGAATGGAGAAAGGAAAAAAAGCTGATGCTACACAATTACAATTGCAGATTTTGCTAAGAACCTTATCTTCCTCAAGATTTTGTTGAAAAACAGCTTAGCAAAAGAAAGTACAAATTCCTCTTCACCTCCATGGTAGTAATAATTGATGGCTTTATCATCCCTCACAATCTCCATCAGCCATCCTAAACAAACTTAAAGATATTGGTGTTTCTTACAAACAGTCACAACAAGTTAAAACCAAATCATGCTCCCCAAGCTCCTTCTATTAAAAAAAAATTTGGAGCCATTTCTTTTCCTTCTCCTCCACAACTTCCATCTCTTCTTAAATATTTGAGGCTAACTCTAATGAGGAGACTTCCCTGGTGGACCAGTAGTTAAGAATCTGCCTGCCAATGGAGGGAACATGAGTTCAATCCCTGGCACAGTAACTAAGATCTCATACGCTGTGGAGAAACAAAGCCCCTCCCTGTGCCACAACTATTGAACCCGTGTGCCCTAGAGCCCATGCTCTGCAACAAGAGAAGCCCACACACTGAAATGAAGAGTAGCCCCTCACTTGCAGCAACCAGAGGAAGCCTGTGAGAAGCGATGAAGACCCAGCACAGCCAAAATAAATAAATACGTAGATAAATTTTAAAAATAATTAAATATAGCTAATGAAGAGATGCCTTCCAAGAACAACGTCCATGATCTCAAGAAATATCCACCCTTTTCTAATACTTTGGCATCCTACCTTGGAGATTAATTTACTAAATAATGTCAGATCATCAAAGGCCTTCAAAAGATGATAACTTCTGTATGGATAAGCTAAAACACTGGTTCCAAAATTTTGTTGCACATTCCACTTACCTAGGGATCTTTAAAAAAATAAATAAGCCTGGTTCCCACCCAGCCCCCCCAGACATTCTAATTGGTTTGGGGTGCAACCTCAGTATCAGCAGTTTTTAAATCTCCCCAAGTGAGAATTCCCAAAGTTTGGGAATCACTGGGATAAATCCTCAAGATTATCAGAGTTTTTTCTGTGTATTTTCTAGAATTGTCTTGCTGTGGTTTTAGTAGTCATATATAGTTAGGTTGTGCATATGTGTGTGATTTCATATTTTTTGATAGGAATGTGGTGGTTTTTTCATTCTTTGCAATATGATAAGCCTTATTCTTTAGCATTTATTTTTATTATCCATGTCAATAATATCATACACAGACCACAAGATACTAGATACGCCTGAGAACAAATTATCTGTCCAAAACCAGACATCTGCAAGCCACAATAACTCTCACATAACCTGGGAAGACCAACCTGAATTTAATTTTCAGTGTCCCTGCTCCTTCTTAAGGCTATAAACATCAGGGAAAACCTCTGGGATAGCATGGGCTGTAATGAAGCCCTCTTTTAAGCTAGTAATCCTAAAGATCCACTCTGCTCAGAGCCTTTGGCTGCCAGGAATATTCAATTATTCTCAGATAAAAGAAAGTCAGGCAGTTACTTATGCTTTTATCTGCTCATTAGTGTTAGCCCTAATACTGGTTTGGAGAAAGACCGCTATGGGGAGTGGGGTGGTTTTAGTGTTAGCCCTAATACATAGAAGGACCGCTGTGGGAAGTGGGGTAGTGAATGAATATATCTATTATGTAATACAATGACCCTGTACTAATTCAATGTATAGAATTCTAGAATCGAGACCGCTGTGGGGAAAGTGGAATATATCTATTAGAGATCAAGCTCTAAAACCCCAGAATTCTAGAATCCCTTATTCAGACTCAGCTCTGCTCTCCCTCTCAGCTCTGCTACTTGCAGCTGTGTGATATTGGACAAATTACCTAACCTCTCTGTACCTCCGTTTCTTCATTTATAAAATAGAGATTATAGTACCTCCTTCACAGGATGGTTTGTGAGCATGTTTACATGAGGTAATATTTATATAGCACTCGGAACAGTTCCTAATGCACAAACTGGTTAGCTATCCTTATTACATCACACCCTGTAGTAAAAGCTTTATAAGCATTTATTATAAGGACCCTGCAAGGAAGTTGCTGTACCATTTCATGGATGAGGAAACAACTGAAGCTCAAAGTTAACAACATACAAGGTCATCCAGCCAGTCATGTGTGGAGTTGTGAGAGGAAGCCAAGTCTGTATGTCTGATTCCACAGCTCACATAATGTTTGAGAGCAGCACCGTCTTGGTCTCTGGTATACATGTGTGTGTGTGCTGTACTAAGTCACTCAGTCATGTCTGACTCTTTGCAACCCATGGACTGCAGCCTGCCAGGCTCCTCTGTATGGGATTCTCCAGGCAAGCATACTGGATTGGGTTGTCATTCCCTTCTCCAGGGAATCTTCCCAACCCAGGGATCAAACCCATATCTCTTATGTCTCCTGCATTGGCAGGTGAGTTCTTTACCACTAGCACCACCTGGGAAGCCCCATGCATGTGCATATGTCCCAAGAAAGAGGAAAGAGTTTTCACTGAACTGAAACATCAGTGGCCCCAGAGACACTCTTTAGGGTTCCTCTACAGAGGACAACATAATACAGAAAGATCTCCCCACCACATACACACATCCTTAACTTTATCATAGGCAATTCTGGTAATGTAAGAGGACCTATCAGAGCAATGGCATCCATCAACAGGGTACTTCTCTACTCAGTGAAGCAGCAGCAAGACCCACTATGCCCATCAACACACGAAAGAGGCTACAGAGCCTGATGGAATAGGTCTCTGCTACAAGCTGAAACTATCGTACAAGCAGAGCAGTAATGATATCCAGTAAGCCGATAGATCTGTGAAAACTACAGTACTCAGAGAGAACAGCTCTATCTAATTAATCAATAGAGGGCATCAGGTACAGAATAAAAGGTATATGACACATTACGTGGGTATCTCAAACACATAGCATGTAACAGATTCTTTTCAAGCCCCCACACCCACCTCAATATAAGATATATGTTAGACCTTAGGGAAATGTATTTTATTCATTCATTCATTCATTCAATAAATGCTGATTTTGTGTTTTCTGTGAAGATACCAAGTACTATGGCTGCCAAGGATATAATGGTGACAAAGCTTCCAATTTTGCATAGCAAAATTATGTTATTCAAATAATTATACAAATACAGAATTGCACTTATGACAAATGCTATGCGGAGAAGGCAATGGCATGCCACTCCAGTACTCTTGCCTGGAAAATCCCATGGACAGAGGAGCCTGGTAGGCTACAGTCCATGGGGTCATGAAGAGTCGGACACGACTGAGTGACTTCACTTTCACTTTTCACTTTTATGCATTGGAGAAGGAAATGGCAACCCACTCCAGTGTTCTTGCCTGGAGAATCCCAGGGATGGCGGAGCCTGGTGGGCTGCCATCTATGGGGTCGCAGAGTCAGACACGCCTGAAGCGACTTAGCAGCAGCAGCAGCAGCAAATGCTATGACTGAGATGAAGATAGTGCTATAAACATCCATAATGGGAGAATGTTTACCCAGGCAGTGAAAATGAACAATAAAATGAGATCCAAGGGATGAATAGGCATTAATGAAACAAAAAGGGCGGGGGTACTTCCAGGTATAGGAGATAGCATATTCAAAGGCCCTGTGGCAAGATAAAGATTAATAAATACAAAGACTTGAAGACATAATACAGTATGAGGCTGAAGACTCAGATGGAGCACAATCATACAGGCCTTGTAGGTAATTAATTATCTATAGCAAATAATTTGATCTCTATCCCAAAATCCATGGGAAGCTTTTGCAAGCTTTTGCAAGATTTTAAAAGTAGGAGAATGTCATACCATTAATATTATGAAAAAAAATCACTCAGTCATGCCACTCCTCTGTTTTAAATCTTCCTAAGGCTTTCTATTGCTTCCCAGGTGGCACTAATGGTACAGAACCTGACTGTCAATGCTGGTTAGATGTGAGAGATGCAGGTTTGGTCCCTGGGTCAGGAAGATCCCCTGGAGGAGGACATGGAAACCCATTTCAGTATTCTTGTCTGGAGAATCCCATGTACAGAGGAGCCTGTTGGGCAACAGTCCATAGGGTTGCAAAGAGTCAGACATGACTAAAGCGACAACACACACACATGCACCTGCACGCACACATGCGCGCACACGCACACACACACACACACACACACACACACATGGCTTTCAATTACACTAAGAAGAAAAACCCATGTCCTTGTACCATGATCTTCAGAGCTCTGCCCCTGGCTTCTTCCCCTACTCTCCCTTCGTTAGCTCTAGTCCAGTCACACTGGCTTACTTGCTATTCCTAGAAAATGTCAACCTTATTCCCACCTGCAAGGCATTGAACTTGCTGTTAATGCTACCTAGAATGTTCTTTCCCCAGACATTTGCATGCATCACCCCCTCTCTTAGTTCAGGTCTCTGCTCCAATGCCAACTACTTAGACAAGTCTTCTCTTCCAAGTCCATCTAAAACTGCACCCCTGACACTACTTCCTTATCTGTTTAATTTTTCTTCATGGCATTATCATGACCTAACATTTTATTAAATATTTGCTTATTGCTCACCTCTCCCAATAATATGTAACTGTATGAGTTCATGGGCTTTGTTTTGTTCACTGCTATATTACCAACACATAGAATGGTGCCTAGCACGTGGTGAGTACTTGATAAATATATTTTGATTAAATGAATGAATAAATTAGTGACTGCAATGAAAAAAATGCATTGACAGGGGGCCAGAGTAGAAGAAAGAAGTCTAGTTAGGAGACAATTACAGTATTCCAGATGGCAGTTGAAGAGAGCTTGGACTGGGATGGTAATGGAGAAAGCAATGAGAATGTATAAACTCTTAGATATTGGGGGAGGGGTAAAATTGATAAGACAATGACTGATTAGATATAGCAGGTGATAAAGGGGGGAGAATGATAAGGATGACTCCCAGGTTACATGTTAGAATCTTCTTGTATATTACTTCCCAACAAATTTCTAGCAAGAGTACATTGAGTTGGCCAAAAAGTTCATTCATTTGGGTTTTTCCATAAGATGTTATGGGAAAACCCAAACAAACATTTTGGCCCACCCAATATTTCAAGTAAGCTTTGTTAAGGACCCTAAAATGGCATTTCCATTTAATAGAATCATGCCTACAGAGGCTACTACAGAGCCACCATTGAAAAACTAGATTTGATCCTGTTCTAATGGGGAAGACTGATCTAAAATGACTGTGTCACCTGGCAGGGGGCCCACATTTCCCTCCACCTTCCAATACCATCCATCATAGCTAACCATACACATTCGAAGTAAAGTACAATTGGCCCCTGGAACAAAAGCAGATAAACTAGGCCCCAGGAGAATGTCATGTTCACCCCACATTCAAACAACACTGAATCATCTCCAAAAACCACATTAGCCATTAAAAAGAAAAACGACAAATTGAGGGAGAACTTACAAAATTTGGGGCTTCACTCCTTAAAACTATCAAGTTGAAAGGGAGCAGAATTTGCCACTCCAAAATGCTTCTTTGGCATAAGGATTACTTGAGCTTGTGATTTTTAAGAAACAGCAGACATAGAAGAAGCTCTGAAAACCTGAGTAGGAGGCACCCTTTGGTAAGAGACCTCTGTTTGCAAGAGTGTCTCCCTCTCTGTACCAGGGAGAGAAGGATGAGGAGGATGACCAAGTCTCTAAAAACTCTCACCTATGGAGAAGTTAGAGACTTAAATCTGCATAACAACCATGCCCTTGCTTACTGTACTATGCATGAAAACCTCCCATAACCAGCCTTGTCCACCTCCTCCCACCAAGTCTTTTGTCTTTATCTGGAGGCATTTAAGGTGGTGGTTTGGGCGATTTCAGGGAATTACTCAGTTTTCCTGGGTCTTTCCCATGTATAAAGGAATAACTGTTGTTTAGTCACTAAGTCATGTCCAACTCTTTGCAACCCCATGGACTGTAGCCCACTAGGCTCCTCTGTCCATGGGATTTCCCAGGCAAGAATACTGGAGTGGGTTGTCATGCCCTCCTCCAGGGGATCTTCCCCACCCAGGGATTGAATCTGCATCTCCTGCATTGGCAGGTGGATTCTTTACCACTGAGCCACCTGGGAAGACCATACAAGAGGAATACATGTTATTAAATTTCTTTGTTTTTCTCCTTTTAATCTGTCTTTTACCATGAGGGGGGGTCTCAGCCAAGAACCTTAGAAGGGTAAAGGGAAAATTATTTTTCCTCCCCAACAACACCATCAAAAAAAAGTAAGCCTGAGAAACTCTCAAACCATAAGGAACCAAAAGAGATATGGTGACTAAGTATAATTGCTGTCCTGGAAGGGATCCTGGAACGGAGAAAGGATATTAGGTAAAAAATAAGAATATCTGTATTGGTGTTTTTCTTTCTGGCTTACTTCACTCTGTATAATGTGCTCCAGTTTCATCCATCTCAATAGAACTGATTCAAATGTATTCTTTTTAATGGCTGAGTAATATTCCATTGTGTATATGAACCAGGGCTTCCTTATCCATTTGTCTGTTGATGGACATCTAGGTTGCTTCCAATACAGTATACTAATGCATATATATGGAATTTGAAAGATGGTAACGGTAACCCTATATGCGAGACAGAATAAGAGACACAGATGCATAGAACAGTCTTATGGACTCTGAGGGAGAAGGTGAGGGTAGGACGTTCTGAGAGAATAGCATTGAAACATGTATATTATCATATGTGAAACAGAACACCATTCCAGGTTCGATGCATGAGACAAATCCTCAGGGCTGGGGCAATGGGATGACCCAGAGGGATGGGATGGGGAGGGAGGTGGGAGGGGGGTTCAGGATGGGGAACACATGTAAACCCATGGCTGATTCATGTCAATGTATGGCAAAAACCACTACAATATTGTAAAGTAATTAGCCCTTAACTAAAATAAATAAATTTATTTAAAAAAATAAGAATATCTGAATACAATACATTTAGGTGATGCTAATGTATCAGAATCCCTTAGAAGAAATGCAGTAGCCATCATAGTCAAAAAAGAGTCTGAAATGCAGTACTTGGATGCAATCTCAAAACAACAGAATGACCTCTGTTCATTTCCAAGGCAAACCATTCAATAGCACAGTAATCCAAGTCTATGCCTCGACCAGTAATGCTGAAGAAGCAGAAGTTGAATGGTTCTATGAAGACCTACAGGACATTCTAGAACTCACACCCAAAAAAGATATTCTTCTCATCGTAGGGGACTAGAATGCAAAAGTAGGAAGTCAAGAAGTACCTGGAGTAACAGGCAAATTTGGCCTTGGAGTACAGAAAGAAGCAGGGCAAAGGCTAACAGAGTTTTCCCAAGAGAACACACTGGTCATAGCAAACATACTCTTTCAACAACACAAGAGAAGGCTCTACACATGGACATCACCAGATGGTCAATACTGAAAACAGATTGATTATATTTTTTGCAGCCAAAGATGGAAAAGCTCTATCAGTTCAGTCGCTCAGTCATGTCCGACTCTTTGCGACCCCATGAACTGCAGCACGCCAGGCCTCCCTGTCCATCACCAACTCCCAGAGTCCACCCAAACCCATGTCCATTGAGTCGGTGATGCCATCTAACCATCTCATCCTCTGTCGTCCCCTACTCCTCCTGCCCTCAAACACCCCCCATTGAGTCGGTGATGCCATCTAACCATCTCATCCTCTGTCGTCCTCTACTCCTCCTGCCCTCAATCTTTCCCAGCATCGGAGTCTTTTCAAATGAGTCAGCTCTTTGAATCAGGTGGTCAAAGTATTGGAGTTTCAGCTTCAACATCAGTCCTACCAATGAACACCCAGGACTGATCTCCTTTAGGATGGACTGGTTGGATATCCTTGCTGCCCAAGGGACTCTCAAGAGTCTTCTCCGACACCACAGTTCAAAAGCATTAATTCTTTGGCACTCAGCTTTCTTCATACTCCAACTCTCAAATCCATACATGACTACTGGAAAAACCATAGCCTTGACTAAATGGACCTTTGTTGGCAAAGTAATGTCTCTGCTTTTCAATATGCTGACTAGATTGGTCATAATTTTCCTTCCAAGGAGTAAGTGTCTTTTAACTTCATGGCTGCAATCACAATCTGCAGTGATTTTGGAGCCCCAAAAAATAAAGTCAGCCACTGTTTCCACTTTTTCCCCATCTATTTGCCATGAAGTGATGGGACTGGATGCCACGATCTTAGTTTTCTGAATGTTGAGCTTTAAGACAACTTTTTCACTCTCCTCTTTCACTTTCATCAAGAGGCTCTTTAGTTCTTCATTTTCTGCCACAAGGGTGGTGTCATCTGTATATCTGAGGTTATTGATATTTCTCCTGGCAATCTTGATTCCAGCTTGTGCTTCCTCCAGCCCAGCATTTCTCATGATCTACTGTGCATATAAGTTCAATAAGCAGGATGACAATATACAGCCTTGATGTACTCCTTTCCCCATTTGAAACCAGTCTGTTGTTCCATGTCCAGTTCTAACTGTTGCTTCCTGACCTGCATACAGGTGTCTGAAGCTCTATACAGTCAGCAAAAACAAGACTGGTAGCTAATTGTGGCTCAGATCATGAACTCCTATTGCAAAATTCAGGCTTAAATTGAAGAAAGTAGGGAAAACTACTAGACCATTCAGGTATGACCTAAATCAAATCTCTTACGACTATACAGTGAAAGTGACAAATAGATTCAAGGGATTAGATCTGACAGACAGAGTGCCTGAAGATCTATGGACAGACGTTTGTGACATTGTACAGGAGGCAGTGATCAAGACCATCCCCAAGAAAAAGAAATGATAAAAGGCAAAATGGTTGCCTGAGGAGGCCTTACAAGCAGCTGTGAAAAGAAGAGAAGTGAAAGGCAAAGGAGAAAAAGGAAAGATATACACATTTGAATGCAGAATTCCAAAGAATAGCAAGGCGAGAAGAAAGCCTTCCTCAGTGATCAATGCAAAGAAATAGAGGAAAACAATAGAGTGGGAAAGACTAGAGATCTCTTTAAGAAAATTAGAGATACCAAGGTAATATTTCATGCAAAGATGGGCAAAATAAGGACAGAAATGGTATGGACTTAACAGAAGCAGAAGATATTAAGAAGAGGTGGCAAGAATACACAGAACTATACAAAAAAGACCTTCATGACCCAGATAATCATAATGGTGTGATCACTCACGTAGAGCCAGACATCCTGGAATATGAAGTCAAGTAGGCATTAGGAAGCATCACTATGAACAAAGCTAGTGGAAGTGATGGAATTCCAGTTGAGCTATTTAAAATCCTAAAAGATGATGCTATGAAAGTGCTACACTCAATATGCCAGCAAATTTGGAAAACTCAGCAGTGGTCACAGGACTGAAAAAGGTCAGTTTTCATTCCAATTCCAAAGAAAGGCAATGCCAAAGAATGCTCAAACTACTGCACAATTGCACTCATCTCACATGATAGCAAAGTAATGCTCAAAATTCTCCAAGCCAGGCTTCAACAGTACGTGAACCATGAACTTCCAGGTGTTCAAGCTGGATTTAGAAAAGGCAGAGGAACCAGAGATGCAATTGCCAACATCCACTGGCTCACTGAAAAAGCAAGAGAGTTCCAGAAAAACAGCTACTTCTGCTTTATTGACTATAAAAAAAAAACTTTGACTGTGTGGATCACAACAAACTGTGGAAAATACTTAAAGAGATGGGAATACCAGACCACCTGACCTGCCTCCTGAGAAATCTGTATACAGGTCAAGAAGCAACAGTTAGAACTGGACATGGAACAACAGACTAGTTTCAAATGGGGAAAGGAGTACATCAAGGCTGTATATTGTCATCCTGATTATTTTAACTTATATGCAGAGTACATCATGTGAAATACTGGACTGAATGAAGCACACGCTGGAATCAAGATTGTGGGGAGAGATATCAATAAGCTCAGATACGCAGATGACACCACCCTTATGGCAGAAAGTGAAGAACTAAAGAGCCTCTTGATGAAAGTGAAAGAGGAGAGTGAAAAAAGTTGTCTTAAAGCTCAACATTCAGAAAACTAAGATCATGGCATCTGGTCCCATCACTTCATGGCAAATAGATGGGGAAACAGTGGAAACAGTGACAGAGTTTATTTTGGGGGGGCTCCAAAATCACTGCAGATAGTGACTGCAGCCATGAAATTAAAAGAAGCATGCTCCTTGGAAGAAAAGCTATGACCATCCTAGACAACATATTAAAAAGCTGAGACATTACTTTGCCAATAAAGGTCTGTCTAGTCAAAGCTACGGTTTTTCCAGTAGTCATATGTGGATGTGAGAGTTGGACTTTAAAGAAAGCTAAGTGCTGAAGAATTGATGCTTTTGAATTGTGGTGTTGGAGAAGCCTCTTGAGAGTCCCTTGGACTGCAAGGAGATTGGACCAGTCCATCCTAAAGGAAATCGGTCCTGAATATTCATTGAAAGGACTGATGCTGAAGCTGAAACTTCAATTCTTTGGCCACCTGATGCAAAGAACTGACTCATTGGAAAAGACCCCGATGCTGAGAAAGATTGAAGGTGGGAGGAGAAGCAGATGACAGAGGATGAGATGGTTGGTTGGTATCACCAACTCAATGGAGATGAGTTTGAGTAAACTCCAGGAGTTGGTGATGGACAGGGAGGCCTGGCGTGTTGCAGTCCATGGGGTCACAAAGAATCAGACATGACTGAGTGACTGAACTGAACTGAATGTACCAGGATTTGTTAATAAGCTGTGCCCTATGTGACATACGAATGAAAGATGTTTATAACAGGGGAAACTAGGTGTGGAGCATTTAGGAACTCTTCATACTATCTTTGCATTTTTTTTTTCTATAAATCTAAAGCTTCTAAAATAAAAAGATGTCTAAACTACACAAATACACACACACTTACAATGCATGACCTCACTCTATTACCTTGCTCCCCATGTGTAAAAAGATCAGAATTACCTGTTTGAAGTGATTTCCTACAGGTGCTTGTTTCTAATAAACACTTGATCTTTTCAGACACAGTACTTTCAAATCCTGAAAGTGTTAAGGAGAAAGATGACCTCTCTATATTTGTAGGATTAGAAAATTACACGTAAAAAAGAATACAAAACAATTCCTACTTATCCATCCAGAATTACTAGAATACTGAACAACAACAGGGTTAAATAAGGCTTTGTTTTGGGGAGACAGTTTGTAAGTTTGTAGTTGTTTTTCAGTCACTAAGTCATGTCCGACTCCTTGCGACCCCATGGACTGTAGCATGCTAGGTTCCTCTGTCCTTCACTATCCCCTGGAGTTTGCTCAAATTCATGTCCATTGAGTCAGTGATGATATCTAACCACCTTACTCTGTGCGCCCCCTTCTCCTCCTGCCCTCAATTTTTCCCAGCATCACGGTCTCTTCCAATGAGTCAATATTAGTTCCCAATTATCACATTTGTTCTCCAGGAAATAGCCTTCTCAATAAAAGAGTCATTCAGAATTCTTAGAAGTCTTTCTGTTATATTGTGACATACTTAGGTAAGCAACACAGAGCAATAGTTTTATTAAATTATTCCCTCATTCCCTAGACACCCTATATACACACACACACACATGCACGCACACAAAATTTAATGGAAGGGGAAGATTATGCAGTAAGGGAGAAGAATTAAAAGTTTTGAAGAAAATATCAAGGCAGCACAAATTACATAAGCACAAAATTTCAAAGCTAGACTAAATCATAAAAAATCTGGTGCCAAATGCTCATGACGCAGACAGGAACCTGAGATCCAGAAAGATTAACTGACTCACCTAGAATCACAAACCATAAATGCTTTTTCAACAACATCAGGCAGGTCACTCCCTTCAGACTCTTTAGTTTTTCTACACACAGAGCCAATAAATTATTTACAAGGTCAACAAAAAATCTCATAGAGGTAATTTGACTTGTGTTTATGAAACAAGATAGAAATGATACTGTATATATTTAGAGTTCCAAAGAATAGCAAGGAGAGATAAGAAAGCCTTCCTCAGTGATCAATGCAAAGAAATAGAGGAAAACAATAGAGTGGGAAAGACTAGAAATCTCTTCAAGAAAATTAGAGATACCAAGGGAATATTTCATGCAAAGATGGGCTCAATATAGTACAGAAATGATAGGGACCTAACAGAAGCAGAAGATATTAAGAAGAGGTGGCAAGAATACACGGAAGAACTATACAAAAAAGATCTTCATGACCCAGATAAGCACGATAGTGTGATCACTCACCTAGAGCCAGGCATCCTGGAGTTCGAATTCAAGAGGGCCTTA
Organism: Okapia johnstoni; assembly: GCA_024291935.2. Taxonomy (NCBI): domain Eukaryota; kingdom Metazoa; phylum Chordata; class Mammalia; order Artiodactyla; family Giraffidae; genus Okapia; species Okapia johnstoni. The sequence goes on along the minus strand of CM044305.1, from coordinate 102,102,768 downwards.
GGAAGCATCACTATGAACAAAGCTAGTGGAGGTGATGGAACTTCAGTTGAGCTATTTCAAGTTCTGAAAGATGATGCTGTGAAAGTGCTGCACTCAATATGCCAGGAAATTTTGAAAATCCAGCAGTGGCCGCAGGACTGGAAAAGGTCTGTTTTCATTCCAATTCCAAAGAAAGGCAATGCCAAAGAATGTTCGAATTACTGCACAGTTGCACTCATCTCACACGCTAGCAAAGTAATGCTCAAAATTCTCCAAGCAAGGCTTCAACAGTACATGAACTGAGAACTTCCAGCTGTTCAAGCTGGATTTAGCAAGAGAGTTCCAGAAAAACATCTACTTCTGCTTTATTGACTATGCCAAAGCCTTTGACTGTGTGGATCACAACAAATTGTGGAAAATTCTTCAAGAGAGGGGAATACCAGACCACCTAACCTGCCTCCACAGTAATCTATATGCAGGTCAAGAAGCAACAGCTAGAACCAGACATGGAACAACAGAGTGGCTCCAAATTGGGAAAGGAGTACATCAAGGCTGTATATTGTCTCCCTGCTTATTTAACTTATATGCGGAGTACATCATTGAAAATGCTGGGCTGGAGGAAGCACAAGCTGGAATCAAGATTGCTGGGAGAAATATCAATAACCTCAGATATGAAGATGACACCACCCTTATGGCAGAAAACAAAGAGGAACTGAAGATTCTCTTGATGAAAGTGAAAGAGCAGAATGCAAAAGCTAGCTTAAAATTCAATATTCAAAAAACTAAGATCATGGCATCCAGCCCCACCGCTTCATGGCAAATACATGGGTAAACAATGGAAACAGTGACAGACTTTATTTTCTTGGGCTCCAAAATCACTGCAGCTGGTAACTGTAGCCATGAAATGAAAAGAAGCATGCTCCTTGGAAGAAAAGCTATGACCAACCTAGACAGCATATTAAAAAGCAGAGACATTACTTTGCTGACAAAGGTCCATCTAGTCAAAGCTATGGTTTTCCCAGTAGTCATATATGGATGTGAGGGTTGGACCACAAAGAAAGCTGAGCACCGATGGATTGATGCTTTTGAACTGTGGTGTTGGAGAAGCCTCTTGAGAGTCCCTTGGACTGCAAGGAGATCAAACCATTTAATTCTAAAGGAAATCAGTCCTGAATATTCACTGGAAGGACTGATGTTGAAGCTCCGATACTTTGGCCACCTGATGTGAAGAACTGACTCATTGGAAAAGACTCTGATGCTGGGAAAGATTGAAGGGAGGAGGAGAAGGGGACGACAGAGGATGAGATGGTTGGATGGCATCACTACTCGATGGACATGAATTTGAGTAAGCTCTGGGAGTTGGTGATGGACAGGGAAACCTGGCATGATGCAGTCCATTGGGTCACAAAGATTCGGACATGACTGAGCGACTGAACTGACTATGAAACAGATTAGAAATAACATTGTATACAGTAGAATGGTCCATAAAAATACCTTTTTACCCTGGTTATGATCAGCTGTGGTATTGGGTTCTTTTAATAAAACCTGACTTCACCATAAGAATCAGAAACAGATGTATGAGGAAATACCAGAGTCAAGTTTTAACTCAAACTTTGCATTTTATTCTCTGGCTTGTATCTCAATACAACTGAGACAACTGAGCTTCAATTTCCTCTTTAAACAGGAACAACAATTTCCTATCTTACCCAGGGACCATGAAAATTATAAGCACTTGACACCCTCTGTCATCTTTCCCATCTGAAGAGTGATGGGATTTTCCTTAGTGTTACAAAGTCCTAAGTGTGCTTATCTGACCATCCCAGGCCACTATCTGCTCTTGTGACTGACTGACCACCCATCATTCCAGGAGTCACACATTCTTATGTCACTTGGTTTCACCTTAACATCTTTAGAAAATGTAGCAGAAAAACCTGCCAGGTGGTGGTAGTGGTAACGAAGCCACCTGCCAATGCCGGAGATGTAAGAGACGCGGGGTTCAATCCCTGGGTCCAGAAGATCCTTTGGAGAAGGGCATGGCAACCCACTCCAGTATTCTTGCCTGGAAAATCCCATGAACAGAGGAGCCTGGCAGGCTACAGTCCATAGGGTCGCAAAGAGTTGGATACAACTGAAGTGACTTAGCATGCATGCCTAGCAGAAAGAGCAAAGGACAGACAGGAAGTCAGGATAAAGTGTTTTACGCTCAGAGCCGCCACTGCCTTTCATATGACGTTCAACTAGTCACTTCTTCCTTTTGTATAATGAAGGGATGGGACCTCAATCTATGTTCTCTGTGGCTCTGAGGATCCCTATGAGCCCTTCAGCTTGGACAAATGACTCTAGAACTCTATATGCAGGCAACATCAGGCAGGCTGAAAATGAAGATGACATCTGGCCTTTTGCGTCCATATCAAGTTTTTCCAATCAGCTGCGAAGTTCATCTCAGCATGTGGGCTTCTAGTGCCTTTTGCCACTCCATGACCCACACAGGGGTTTCTGAGATGACTCAAGGGGAGGAAGGTGGCAGGTCCCCTGTCAGAGACAATTAATTAACCTTGAAGTCATTATTTCTACTCCATAGTCTGTATTCCCCTGACTAGAAGAGTAGGAAAACCAATCATGACAGTGTTTCTGAAATGGAGGTTGATAATTACAAAGTAGAATTTCTCAGGTAGGTGAGAAGGGACATTGACCCTATTCATATTTATAAGCCTGATATGTCTGAATCTCATTATGTCTATTTTACAGGTAAGGAGGAAATGTACTTCCCCATTTTTCTTACCTCAGCTCCTTTTCCTACCCAATACACACTCTGGAGAGAATATGGAATCCCTTTCATTCTAACCTCAATACAGGTTTAGAAAGCTACTTTCAACAAATATCCCAACTAGAGGCTCTCAGCTCACTTTCCTGAGCAAAAACGGTCAGGTCATGTGACCCTGAAGAGTAGAAGCATTTCAAAATCACCTTTAAGGGGACCAGAAAAGAATGTCAGGCTTCCCAGGTGGTGCTAGTGGTAAAGAACCTGCCTGCCAATGCAGGAGACGTAAGAGACACAGGTTCAATCCCTGGGTTGGGAAGATCCCCTGGAGGAGGGCATGGCAACCCACTCCAGTATTCTTGTCTGGAGAATCTCATGGACAGAGGAGCCTGGTGGGCCACAGTCCATGAGGTCGCAGAGAGTCAAACACAACTGAAGCAACTTAGCAAAGCACAAAGAACGTGGAAACCAGATTATTAAGAGTCTCAAAGGCAGTGAACAGGTTCTAGGTCTGGGTAAGATGAAGTACACACACTCCAGCCTGCCTTTTACACTAAATGAAGCTATCAAACCTGAACAGAAAGCATGGAACAACTATTTTGAGAAAAAGTAAAAATTAGCAGAAAGTTGGAGAAGACGACCAGTATCAAAAGTACCACTGACCCAGTTCTGAGTTTCCCATTCTTCCTTTAGTTGCCTTCTGGCCTAAAACCCAAAATCCAGAATTGAACACCAGGTCAGGACAGAGAGATCTCTGAGAAGCCCTCTAATTAGGGTTCAAAGAATGGAAAACAAGTCTCCTGACACCTGAATACAATGGAAGATATCCCCTTTTTCTATTGTTTTCTTTTTTCTTTTCTCTATCCCCTTCTTTCTTCTGTATTCTCTCATGACCAAGCTCCCCAGGAAATTCCCTAAAGAAAGCATCAGTGGCACAAACAGTGGGGCCACAAGAACAGCTAAACATAAAGTGAAGGTCAGAGAAGCGGTGATCCCCAGAGAGTGGGGGAAAGTGAAAGTAAAAGTCCCTCAGTTGTGTCCGACTCTTTGCGACCCCACAGACGATACAGTCCATGGAATTCTCCAGGCCAGAATACCAGAGTAGGGAAAAATCCACTTTTGTTTCTCCCTGTCTTCCCATCACTTGGCCCCAAATGTGAGCACAATTGTGAAAGTACACAGCAGAATGAGATAAGGAAGACCAATTTTCTGGCCAGAGGACCAAAAGGAAAGTCTCAAAGAACCAGAAAGTTCAGGGGATATGGTTGAAGAGGAGCTTGGCAGAATGACCTGGCCTGGAAACCTGTTGTTTATAAACTTCTGAGCTCACTACTAAGCTGTGCATATGTCAATCTGATGCAAAAATGCAAAGATTTTGACAACTGAACTCCAAGAGAGACTACTGTCCAAGGCCCATACTGGCAACTGAAAATAAATCCAACGCTGAAGCAAAGTCCACAAAAATCTGGTCAGAACTTGCAGCCCAAACCCAAATGGTTGCCTGCCAAAACAAAAGCATCGATTTCTTCATGGATTTAAACAACACAGAGAGGCTTATAATGTTCAAAGTGTGCAAGATAGAATTCAAAAGTACTTTAGCCTGTGAAGAATTAGGAAAATTCTCAACTTGCATGAGAAATCTTGAAATGAATGGAATTATAGAGTATCTTGGAGGAAATGGAAAGAGAAAATAGAAATTTTAGAGCTGAAAAATACAAAAGTAAAAAAGTTCTTGAAACTCACTAGATGGACTCAATAGTACAGTGTGGTGCAGAACATACATCTAAAGAAACAATGACTGAAAACTTCCAAAATTTAGCAAAGGATATAAACCTACATATTCAAGAAGCTCAGCAAGTCATATATAAGACAAATATAAAGATATCTATGCTTAGGTACATCAACATCAAACTGCTGAGAACTGTTCATGGGTAAATCTTAAAACTGAGGAGTGTGATTTATCCAACTTTGTTCTTTATTTTGAAAATTGTTTGGTTATTCTGTTTTCTTTGCTTTCTATATAATTTTAGAAACAGCTTTTGTGTTCCCTGGTGGTTCAAACTGTAAAGAATCTGCCTGCGATGCAGGAGACCTGGGTTCAATCCCTGGCCCAGGAAGATCCCCTGGAGAAGGGAATGGCAACTCACTCCAGTATTCTTGCCTGGGAAATTTCATAGACTGAGGAGCCTGGTGGGCTACAGTCCATGGGGTCTCAAAGACTCAGACATGACTGACTGACTAACACTTCAACCTCCACAGCATATTTGGTGTATGTATGTATGTATGTATGTATGTATGTATGTATACATACACACACACACAAATACTGCTAGATTTGGGTAGAACTGACAACTTAACTATGTTTAATCTTCCAATACAGGAGAATGGTTTATCTCTCCATTTATTTAGGTCTTCTTTGATTTCTTTCATCAGCAGTTTGTAGATTGCAGCACATAGACCCTATACATGTTTTATTAGATTTATATAAAAGTATTGCATTTTGGACTTATTGTAAATGGTATTATTTTCTTCAATTTTGGTTTCTAATTATTCAATGCTGATATACACAAATACAATTAATTTTTGTGTATCAACATTGTATCCTGCGACCTTGCTAAATTCTGTTATTAGTCAAGAAACTTTGTTGTTGATTTGTTAAGATTTTTCTACGTAGAAAATCATGTTTGCAAATAGGGAAAATTTTATTCCCTCCTTTTTAATCTGAATGCCTTCTATATCTTTTTCTTTCTTTATTGTACTGGCTAGAACTTCCAGTACATATAGTGATGAATAGGAGTTGTGAGTGGAGAAATCCATGCTTTGTCCCCACTCTTATGAGGAAAGCATTTGATCCTTTACCATTAAGTATGATGTTAGCTGTAGGGGGTTTGTAGATACCTTTTACCAACCTGAGGAAGTCCTTGTATTTCTAAGCCACTGAGAGTTTTTATCATAATGGATGATGGATTCGTTTTTTAAAGGATCAATTGATAAGCCTACATAGATTCTCTTCTTTATACTGTAGATTCTCTAGATATGGTGGATTATATTGATCATTTTTTAAAATATTGAACCAGTCTTGCATTTCTTGAATAACTCCATTTAGTCATGCTCAATTATTCTTTTTATATTGCTAAATCCAACCTGCTAATGTTTTGTAGAGGATTTTTACATCTATGTTCATGGGGAATACTAGTTAGTAGTTTTCTTTTCTTATAACATCTATATCTAGTTTAGATATCTATTTTTGCATATTTCTTAGTTTAGGTCCCCTAAAAGCAGGGCCTGAGACAAAGACATGGGTACTAGTAATTTATTTGGGGAGTCACTTCCAGGGATCAGGATGAAGGCAATTGGAAGACTAATATAGATAAGACCATATAGCTAATAAGTCTTAGGATATGTTTAACCTGTCTAAGAAAATGAATTGTAGTTTTAGAAATTTGGCAAATTCAGTTTTCAAATATAATTATCAATTAAATATAATTCTTATCTACTCATTTTAAAAAATTGGGGAGTGCTCTAGATGAAATATTAACAGTAGTTTGAGTTATCATAAGGTAGAAAAATGAATTTCTATATTAATCAATTTAGATTTTTCACAACCCCCACATTTTGAGTGAATTAGTGATACTTTATTATAGTTCTGGCATTTTGGAGGGATGAGAAACTTCAAAACTATAATTTGAAAAAGCATATTCTTACTGTAATTGCTTTGATTTGCTCTAAGTCACGATATTAGTATATTTTGAAATTTCAAACTCCATGGAAAAGGTGTGAGGTTTCATACATATCAAAAGGCAGTCAAAAGTTATCACTGCTATAGCTGATTCTCCTCTCCAAAGCACACACACATACACACACTCTCTCTCTTTCATTTCTGGTCTTCCCACCAGGGCTTGCAGGAAAGTGTGCAAACACACAGACAGACACACAAACAGTAACTCATAGCAAACTAAGCCCCTACTCTGTATCCACCAGCTCAGAACAGTAGAACATGTAATATTCCTCCTGGAGCAAACAATCTGACTGGAGGAACAAAACTCACACAAGAAGAACTGAGGGAATACTTAAAGCAACAAGTGCCACCCAGTGGTCAATTCTTTTGGCTGTTCATCAGGATCATCTTGGGAACTTGTTCAAATGCAGATGCCCTAGCCACATCTTCAACCTGCCTGACTTCAGGTTATATGACAAACCTACAGTCATCAAGACAGTATGGTACCAGCACAAAGACAGAAATATAGATCAATGGAAGAAAATAGAAAGCCCAGAGATAAACGCACACACCCATGGACACCTTATGTGTGACAAAGAAGGCAAGAATATACAATGGAGAAAAGACAATCTCTTTAACAAGTAGTGCTGGGAAAACTGGTCAACCACTTGTAAAAGAATGAAACTAGAACACTTTCTAACACCATACACAAAAATAAATTCAAAATGGATTAAAGATCTAAATGTAAGACCAGAAACTATAAAACTCCTAGAGGAAACACAGGCAAAACACCCTCTGACATAAACCACAGCAGAATCCTCTATGACCCACCTCCCAGAGTAATGGAAATAAAAGCAAAAATAAATGAATGGGACCTAACTAAACTTTCAAGCTTTTGCACAATGAAGGAAACTATAAGCAAGGTGAAAAGACAGCCTTCAGAATGGGAGAAAATAATAACAAATGAAGCAACTGACAAACAATTAATCTCAAAAATACATAAGCAGCTCATGCAGCTCAATTCCAGAAAAATAAGTGACCAAATCAAAAAATGGGCCAAAGAACTAAACAGACATTTCTCCAAAGAAGACATACAGATGGTTAACAAACACATGAAAAGATACTCAACATCACTCATTATCAGAGAAATGCAAATCAAAATGACAATGAGGCACCATCTCACGCCGGTCAGAATGGCTGCTATCCAAAAGCCTACACACAATAAATGCTGGAGAGGCGGCAGGGAAAAGGGAACACTCTTACACTGTTGGTGGCAATGCAAACTGTGCAACCACTATAAATTAAAAGACAATTACTCCTTGGAAGGAAAGTTATGACCAACATAGACAGCATATTAAAAACCAGAGACATTACTTTGCCAACAAAGGTCCATCTAGTCAAGGATATGTTTTTTCCAGTAGTCATGTATGGATGTGAGAGTTGGACTATAAAGAAAGCTGAGTGTCGAAGAATTGATGCTTTTGAACTGTGGTGTTGAAGAAGACCCTTGAGAGTCCCTTGGACTGCAAGGAGATCCAACCAGTCCATCCTAAAGGAAATCAGTCCTGAATATTCACTAGAAGGACTGATGCTGAAGCTGAAACTCCGATACTTTTGCCACCTGTTGGGAAGAACTGACTCATTTGAAAGGACCCTGATGATGGGAAAGATTGAAGGTGGGAGGAGAAGGGGACGACAGAGGATGAGATGGTTGGATGGCATCACTGACACAATGGACATGAGTTTGAGTAAACTCCAGGAGTTGGTGATGGACAGGGAGGCCTGGTATGCTGCAGTCCATGGGGTCCAAAGAGTCAGACATGACTGAGCAACTGAACTGAACTGAACAGCCACTATGGAGCACAGTGTGGAGATTCCTTAAAAAACTGGAAATAGAACTGCCATACAACCCAGCAATCCCACTGCTTGGCATACACACCAAAGAAAACAGAATTGAAAGAGGCACGTGTACCCCAATGTTCATCACAGCACTGTTTACAATAGCCAGGACATGGAAGCAATCTAGATGTCCATCAACAGACGAATGGATAAGAAAGCTGCGATACATATACACAATGGAATATTACTCAGCTATTAAAAAGAACACATTTGAATCAGTTCTAATGAGGTGGATGAAACTGGAGCCCATTATACAGAGCAAAGTAAGTCAGAAAGAAAAACACCAATACAGGATATTAACACATATATATGGAATTGAGAAAGATGGTAACAATAACCCTATGTGCGAGACAGCAAAAGAGACACAGATGCATAGAACAGTCTTTTGCACTCTGTGGGAGAAGGGGAGGGTGGGATGATTTGAGAGAATAGCATTGAAACATGTATATTATCATACGTGAAATAGATTGCCAGTCCAGGTTCGATGCATGAGATGGGGTGCTCAGGGCTGGTGCACTGGGATGACCCTGAGGGATGGGATGGGGCGGGAGGTGGAGGGAAGGTCAGGATGGGGAACACATGTACACTCATGGCTGATTCATGTCAATGTATGGCAAAACCCACCACAATATTATAAAGTAATTAGCCTCCAATTAAAATAAATAATTTAAAAAAAATAAATAAGCCTGACAGAGAAATACAAATACCAAATGATTTCATTTAAATGTGGAATCCATAATCAATTTTGAGTTTATTTTTGTGTATGGTGTTAGAAAGTGTTCGAGTTTCATTCTTTTACAAGTGGTTGACCAGTTTTCCCAGCACCACTTGTTAAAGAGATTGTCTTTTCTCCATTGTATATTCTTGCCTCCTTTGCCAAAGATAAGGTGTCCATAGGTGCATGGATTTACCTCTGGGCTTTCTATTTTGTTCCATCGATCTATGTTTCTGTCTTTGTGCCAGTACCATACTGTCTTGATGACTGTGGCTTTGTAGTAGAGTCTGAAATCAGGCAGGTTGATTCCTCCAGTTCCATTCTTCTTTCTCAAGGTTGCTTTGGCTGTTCGAGGTTTTTTGTATTTCCATACAAATTATGAAATTATTTGTTCTAGTTCTGTGAAAAATACCATTGGTTGCTTGATAGGGATTGCATTGAATCTATAGATTGCTTTGGATAGTATACTCATTTTCACTATATTGATTCTTCCAATCCATGAACATGGACTATTTCTCCATCTATTTGTGTCCTCTTTCATTTCTTTCACCAGTGTTTTATAGTTTTCTATATATAGGTCTTTTGTTTCTTTAGGTAGATAACTATAAAACTCCTAGAGGAAAACATAGGCAAAACACTCTCCAACATAAATCATAGCAGGATCCTCTATGACCCACCTCCCAGAATATTGGAAATAAAAGCAAAAATTAACAAATTGGACCTAATTAAACTTAAAAGCTTTTACACAACAAAGGAAACTATAAGCAAGGTGAAAAGACAGCCTTCAGAATGGGAGAAATTAATAACAAATGAAGCAACTGACAAACAATTAATCTCAAAAATATACAAGCAACTCCTGAAGCTCAATTCCAGAAAAATAAATGACCCAATCAAAAAATGGGCCAAATAACTAAACATACATTTTTCCAAAGAAGACATACAGATGGCTAACAAACACATGAAAAGATGCTCAACATCACTCATTATTAGAGAAATGCAAATCAAAACCACAATGAGGTACCATTTCACACCAGTCAGAATGGCTGCTTTCCAAAAGTCTACAAGCAATAAATGCTGGAGATGGTGTGGAGAAAAGGGAACCCTCTTACACTGTTGGTGGGAATGCAAACTAGTACAGCCACTATGGAGAACAGTGTGGAGATTCCTCAAAAAACTGGAAATAGAACTGCAGTATGACCCAGCAATCCCACTACTGGGCATACACACTGTGGAAACCAGAATTGAAAGAGACACATGTACCCCAATGTTCATCACAGCACTGTTTACAATAGCCAGGACATGGAAGCAACCTAGCTGTACATCAGCAGACGAATGGATAAGGAAGCTGTGGTACATATACACAATGGAATATTACTCAGCTATTAAAAAGAATACATTTGAATCAGTTCTAATGAGGTGGATGAAACTGGAGCCCATTATACAGAGTGAAGTAAGTCAGAAAGAAAAACACCAATACAGTATACTAACGCATATATATGGAATTTAGAAAGATGGTAACAATAACCCTATATGCGAGACAGCAAAAGAGACACAGATGCATAGAACAGTCTTTTGGACTCTGTGGGAGACGGTGAGGGTGGGATGATCTGAGAGAATAGCATTGAAACATGTATATTATCATATGTGAAATAGATTGCCTGTCCAGGTTCGATGCATGAGACAAGTGCTCGGGGCTGGTGCACTGGGATGACCCAGAGGGATAGGATAGGGAGGGAGGTGGGAGAGGGGTTCGGGGTGGGGAACACATGTACACCCATGGCTGATTCATATCAATGTATGGCAAAAACCACTACAATATTGTAACGTAATTAGCCTCCAACTAAAATAAATAAATTAAAAAAATAAATGTGGAATCTAAAAAAAACCAACAAACAGAAAATAAGAACAGTCTCATAGATACAGAAAGTAAACTGGTAGTCACAAGAGTGGAGGAGATAGGAGGATGTCGAGTGAAATAGATGTAGCGGATCAAGAGATACAAAGTTCCAGTTATTAAATAACTAAGTTATAATGATGTAATGTACAGCATAGGAAATATAAGCAGTACTATTGCAATAACTTTGTATGGTGACAGATGGTTACTAGAATTATTGTGGTGATCACTTTGTAATGTATATAAATGTCAAATCACTATGTTGTACACTTGAAAACTAATATAACATTGTATATCAACTATATTTCAATTAAAAAATTAAAAGTAAATAAATAAACATAAAGGTCCTGGAACAGTGCCTAGTACATTCTAGTGAAGTGCAAGTCGCTCAGTTGTGTCCAACTCTTTGCAACCCCATGGACTATATATTCTGTGGAATTCTCCAGGCCAGAACACTGGATTGGGTAGCCTTTCCCTTCTCCAGGGGATCTTTCCACCCCAGGGATCAAACCCAAGTCTCCCATATCGCAGGCAGATTCTTTACAAGCTGAGCCACCAAGGAAGCCCATAATAAGTGCTCAGTAAATGTTGGTGATAATGCTATTCATGCTCTTATCCATATTACACAAGACCTGAAGCTGTAACAAGCACACTCAGGCTTTGGTATGTGGATTCATACACATCTGAAACATGCCTCCAGGGTTCAAGGTGTGACTCGAAATAGAAGTAAAAGATGAAGGTCACGATCCAAAAGAATAGAAACCTGAGAGATTGCTGAGGTGTCTACAGCTCATAGTGCATGGGAAGCTCGGAGCAATTTCAAAGTTTAATGTCAAGGCATACAAGACTCACACATATATCACTGTCTAGGAGGAAAGCAAAGGCCTCATTAATTCTCTTTTTATAAGAAAACTTGTAGTTGGACATGAGGGAGGACATCTTGACTGTGGAGACAAAACATGTCTAAACTATCAAAACAGTCTTGAAGAAGAGATGAAATAACTACTTATTTGAGTAGATTAAATGTTTACCTGCCTGGATGTAGGGACTGTGTCAGAGGATATCTTTTAGGTTCTATCAGCCCCATGACTCCATAATTTTTATTGAGGTTCAATTGTCATAGATCATTATATTAGTTTCAGGTATACAACATAATGATTTAATATTTTACATACTGCAAAATGATGAACACCTTAAGTTTAGTTAACATCATCCATCACCATACATAGTTGCAAAAAATTTGTTTTCCTGTGATGAAGACTCTTAATATCTACTCTCTTAGCAACTTCCAGAACACAATACAGTACTCCTAAATCTGGTCACCACACTATATGTAACATGCCCAGGATTTATTTATTTTATAACAAAAAGTTTATAATGGCTCCATTTTAATGCCCATACTAATATTTCTACAACCAAGAAAATCTTTAAAAGAAAGAAAAAGGAAAGTAAAGAAGTTGACTCTAAAGGGGAGGATAAACAGACAGAGAAACACATGAAATTGGATGTTTTACCTCAAGTCATATGGATGCTATACAAACAGAGCTTATGAACACATTTTGGTCTGAAAGGGACACAGAACTTACAAGAAAACTGGAAAGTGTGAAGCGATGTAATCTCGGTAGCAGGAGGAAGATATTATTTTGACAAAAGGACTATTAAAAGGATCATGGGGGGAAAACACTGTTTAGTCAGAATTTTCAATGCTGAGGACGAAAGTGAAAGAACACATAAAAAAAAAATAAACCTCATCAGTGTTACACAATATTTTACTCTTAACCCACATTCTAGATCGAAGTATTTGAGCCAACCTTTTCCTTTCCTCAAAACTGTACTATATTAACATAATCTTGAATGTGACCCTAGAAGGGCAGAGGGGTTGAATGATACTATGTAAAATAGGCCATTCTCCACCAACTTCTCAAATTGCTATCACTTCAAAATAAAGAGGGAAGGATACAGGAACATTATGGGAATCAAGAGACCAGGCTGCTGTGATTCAACAGGACTTTCATTTCCAACTTCCAAAGGCTCCACTAATCTCCTAACCATCCATCTAAGTCTAAGGGATAAGGAAATGGAGAGCTTTGAATATGAAATCTCTGCCCTCACCTATTGTTCTTGGTCACAGAGGAGACAGAAATAAACACTCTCTCAGAAGACCAAAAGATATTCTCAATGCCCAGAGAATAGAAGTGGGTAAAGAGGAGAGTTTATACCAGGGCAGTAATATGAATGTGGGATCTCTCTGAATCAAGGCTCTAGTGCTTGAGTGTCTGCTTTTTGTGTTGTAGGAATAGTAACATTAGACTGTGTCCTCTGCATTCCATTTGTAAAATCTCTTGCCCACAGATCCCCTTGGTCTCCAAGTAATCATTTGTATGCCTGATATATTTGCTTATAAAATTCAAAATTGATGACTTACCTACAATTTATCCCTCTTACTTATGGTCAGGCTGAGCTTAATGACCACATGCTGACCTCTCAGCATTGTTTATACTAAGCATACACCAAGTGCCCATGGCTGAACAGTTAGAGCTTTGTCCCAGGTGGCTATGCTTAAAATGGATATAAGTGGTCCAACATTCTCAAGGAAGAAAGGCAATAGTGTGGGGATTGTTCAAAATGTGATCCCAGACAATCTGTAGGATCAGAATCTATAGGTTGGAGCCCAGGAACCTCTATGTTATTAAGCTCCCCGGGGTGATTTTGATGCTCAACAGCATTTGGGAATCACTAGCTTTTTTCCAAACTCAACCCCACAACTAGATCTCAAGTAATCAATAAAAAAAGTATTTCACTGCCCAGACCAGATCCTTTCAGTAAGCCTCTGTTTTCTTTCTCTAAAATAGAGGTACTAATAGTACCTACCTCTTACAGGCTATGAAGGAAATTAAAAGGTGTATATGTACAAAGCTTCGCACAATGCCTAGCACATGGCGAACCGTTCAGTAAATGTTAGTAATTATAATAAGAAAAAGTCCAAGCTTGTTATTGAAGCCCTTCCAATCCTTGTGTCTCTGTATTTCCTCATCTCCAACCGCTCCCCCCGCCCCACCTGACAATGTATACTCAAAACAAACAAAACCAGCTGGAGTTCCTCATACACTATTCGGGCTTCCTAGGTGGCACTAGTGGTAAAGAACCCGCCTGCCAATGCAGGAGACTTAAGAGACGCATTTTCAATCCCTGGGTTGGAAAGATTCCCTGGAAGAGGGCACAGCAAACCACTCCAGTATTCTTGCCTGGAGAATACCATGGACAGAGGAGCCTGCTGGGCTACAGTCCATGGGTTCGCAAAGAGTTGGACGCTACTGAAGTGACTCAACAGGCATGCATGCATGCATACATTATGCTGCCTTGTATATCCATTCCATTGCTTATACTCTTTCCTTGGCCTGGAAAGCCACAGAACACAGCTCCTTGACTTAGAAAGCTGATGCGTGATTCCTCAAGGCCTAAACCATTGGCTTCTTGGGGAATCTTTTCTTAAACTCCTAGGTCTCAGTTAGGAGTCTCTCCTCTTTGTTCTCTCAGTACCCTGAACTCTACCTGTTTATATGTTTGTTTACCTGTCTGTCTTCCCCACTGGAGAGCAACTTCTTTGAAGTCATGGACAGTGGAATTTTGTGGTTGTTTCTCTAGTTGTTGGTGATCATTTTAAAACATCAAAAAAAGGACAAAAAATAATACAATGATCATCTATCTTTTGTAACATCCACAAGTAACCATTATTGACATTTTGGCTCTTTTGCTTCTAATATTTTTCTATTTATTTCCTTTAAAAATATTAGGTCAAAATGATCATTCAGGTTTTTCCATAACATGTTACAGAAAACCACAAAGAAAATTTTGACCAATACAATAATTTATGAAACATAGTCTACTTTTCAGAAAAAAATATTATAGGTCAAGCCAAATGTTCTCTTGACCTCCACTCCCAGTGCTGTTCACTCCCTGCCTTTCCAAAGGTAACCAAATATTAATATGAGTTTGATATGCATTCCCCCAGTCTTTTTATACACTTACAGATGTATCTGTATCCATATAAAATATATAGTATTGACTTGCACATCATATTTCAAATGTCATGTGACTGTGTGCATCATTCTATCATTTCCTTCTTTCATTCAAAAATGGTTTTGAAATATATTCATGTTGAGGCATATATCTGGTTAATTCCTTTTAATTTCTATATAATAACCTACTATATAGATGTTCCTCATTTTATTTAACCATTCCCCTGTTGATGAACATTTAGATTGTTTCCAAGATTTTACTAGTACAAAAAGTCACAACAAACATGCTTTATTACATATCTCTTGGTGCGTATATTTGTTACTTTAAAAAGAGACCTAGGGGATTTCCTTGGTGGTCCAGTGGCTAAGACTCCATGCTCTCAGTGCAAGGGACCTGGATTCAGTCCTTCATCCAGGACTAGATCCTGCATGCACGCCACAACGAAGATCCTGTGAGCCACAAGTAAGACCCAGCACAGCCAGAGTGAATAAACATTAAAAAACCAGAGAGAAAGACCTAGGAATTTCCCTGTTGTGTAGTAGTTAAGACTTTGCCTTCCAATGCAGGGGGTGCAGGCTTGATTCCTGGCCAGCAAGCAAAGATCCCACGTGCCTCATGGCCAAATAAATAAATAAATAAGCCAGAAACAACACTGTAACAAATTCAATAAAGACTTTAGAAACAGTCCACATAAAAAATTCTAAAAAGAGAGAGAGAGAGACCTAGTAGAACTGCTGGATTGTAGGGTGTGGAAATTTTTAGCTGTACCAATGTTTATGTCCAAAAGTTCTGTTCAAGAGTTGTCACTTCCCTGCATCCTTACCAACACTTGCTGTGGTCAACCTTTTTTTTACATTTTTCCAGTATTATCAAAGAAAAAGGATGTCTCATTGCTGGTTTTGACCATCTTATTTATCTCTATATCCCTGGCTACCGGCAAGTCCTTGGCACATGTTAATGGCTTGGTAAATATTTTTCATAATGTCCCTTATAGGTCCTGGCTGTGGTTGCTAATACTTCAGAACACAACTAGGTGACTCCTTTTAGCAGGAACCTGAGAGAGATTCCAGTTTCCTCACCTCTAGGCAAACCACTGAGGAAAAGATAAAGGGAAAACTGGAGGTGGCATGATTTCCTTTAGAGATTTATCACTGCCTAAGATGGCATGTGGTGAATGATTCTTGACTTCTGGGTCAATAATCTTTTATAATCAGTCAGGTTGGGGTCTAGCTCCTTCCACTTGAGAGCTAAGGGCACATCTCAGAAGATAACAGAAGTAGGAAACAACATATCTGCTCCTCAGTGGCTCTGTTCCACCAGTGAGGAAGGCAGGTATGGAAGGAATGGTTTAGCTTTCCAGTGGCCTCCCTGGAGGTACATGTTGTAAATATTATGCATTCATGAAAATACATTTCCTTTCATTTCTGGGCATACATCTAGACTATGTTTACCATAAGGGCTACACAGTCCATGGAATTCTCCAGGCCAGAATACTGGAGTGGGTAGCCTTTCTCTTCTCCAGGGGATCCTCCCAACCCCGGGATTGAACCCAGGTCTCCCTCATTGCAGGTGGATTCTTTACTAGCTGAGCCACAAAGGAAGCCCATATCTTCTATAAGTAGTTGTATTCTTATGATTGACTTTTGCCCAATGGAATGTGAATCAAAGTGATATATAATATATATATTCCTGACCCATTAAGAAACCTCTTATCCATGAGAAACCTCATGGATAAGAAACCACATATCCTCCATGTTGTTTTCTCTTTACAGCTCTCTGGAATGAAGATAAGCCCTAGGGTACCCTTGGGAATGCCATACTGAAGATAGCAGTTCCATCTTATGAAAGGAGTCTGGGTCCCTGGATTCATTACTCAGAAAAGTGATACGATGAGTAAGAATGAAAATTTATGTTTTTAAGTCACTGGGATTTCAGAGTTTATCTGTTACAGCAGCTAACATTCACTCCAACCAATATAATACTACACCTAAACTACTTGGCAAACCTTTTCAAAGACAACAATAATCCAGCATTTACCATGTCTAAGTGGGGATAGTTCAATTCTTTGGAATAAGAAGTAGAACTGGCAATGTTATCTGTTAGGATAATTGTCAGCTAGTCTTCCGTGATAGCTCAGGTGGTAAAGAATCCACATGCAATGCAGGAGACCATCGTTTGATTCCTGGGTTGGGAAGATCTGCTAGAAAAGGGATAGGCTACCCACTACAGTATTCTTAGGCTTCCCTTGTGGCTCAGCTGGTAAAGAATCTACCTGCAATGTGGGAGACATGGGTTCGATCCCTGTTGGGAATATCCCCTGGAAAAGGGAAAGGCTACCCACTCCAGTATTCTCGCCTGGAGAATTCCATGGACTACAGTCCATGGAGTCGCAAAGAGTCAGACACGACTGAGCAACTTTCATTTCACTTCACAGTCTCACAAAATGGAAAAAATAAGAGCAAAGCATAAATGACATATCTACCAAAGCAAACCCTGTGTAACGACCATTGAAAGCAATTTCCCAAAAGATCCCAGGGCTGAAGTAAACACTGTTGTTGTAAGGAAAAAAAAATTACTAATCAGCTCTAGTGCCTAATCAAGTTATAAAATGAAAGAGGAAGTCATTACTAGTAAGTCTCCATGACATCTGTTACGCAAGAATTTAGTTTGATGATGTCTGAAATGAACAGTGCTCAAAGAGCGCTGACACTGCAGTTCTCAGCAGAAGAGCTAAAGTACCTAGAGGCTGCAACACTGCAGCTTCCAGTCTGAAGGTTGAAAACACACAGGACATGGGCAGATGCAGAAAAAACAGCCAGGAATGGGAGGCAGGGAGGAAAGAATGAAGACATGGGAAATCATGTGTGTACAGTTCTATATTGTCTGATTTAGGATTAAAACTCCCATATTTGCATTAAGATTTTGCTCAGTTTCTAGTGACGTGGTTTTAATTCTGGTAGTTCCTCACCTATAAAAAGCTTTCTTGACAAGGCAGGATCTGTCTGATTCATCTCTGCATAGGGATGCTCTGAGTGCAGCATAGAGACAGAAAAGGATCTCAAATAATGAGGATTAAATGAATGACAAGGACGAAATATTAAGCAAAATTTTGAAAAAGGTATTTTTCTAGGAGCCCCACAAGGTATAAGGGAGGGGTTTCTCTTTTTTTAAGACTATGTTCTATCTCTAATAACTCAGTAGAACCTACATTTTCTTTTCTTCTTCCTTCCTTTCTTCCTTTCTTTATTTGTGCCATGCAGCATGTGGGATCTTAGTTCCCTAACCAAGGATCAAACCCTCCACCCCTGACATTGGAAGGGCGAATTCTAAATCACTGGACTGCCAGGGAAGGACCAAGGGAGGGGTGTCTACATACCATTTGAGTCTTTGTAACAATAAAGTCTTTGACACAACAGGTAAACATTTATTTCGTAGCCCCTCTGTGCCAGTCACTGCAATAGCAAAGGAATACACAGTCCTAGTCT
The DNA here is from genome assembly GCA_024291935.2 of Okapia johnstoni. Lineage (NCBI taxonomy): Eukaryota > Metazoa > Chordata > Mammalia > Artiodactyla > Giraffidae > Okapia > Okapia johnstoni. The sequence continues at coordinate 102,084,297 of CM044305.1, read as the reverse complement.
CAAGGCAGTGAAGCAGTGATGCAAGTCAGTTGGCTCCTAGAATACCGTGCAATCAGTACTCCCACAGCTGCAAGGCAGGGCAGGAAGCTGGGGGTACTGTGGAATGCCAGCTTGCCAAATCAGTTCAGTCCAGTTCAGTCACTCAGTCGTGTCCGACTCTTTGCGACACGATGAGCTGCAGCATGCCAGGCCTCCCTGTCCAACACCAACTCCCGAAGCCCACCCAAACTCATGTCCATTGAGTCAGTGATGCCATCCGACCATCTCATCCTCTGTCGTCCCCTTTTCCTCCTGCCCTCTATCTTTCCCAGCATCAGGGTCTTTTCAAATGAGTCAGCTCTTCACATCAGGTGGCCAAAGTATTGGAGTTTCAGCTTCAACATCAGTCCTTTCAATGAATACCCAGGACTGATCTCCTTTAGGATGGACTGGTTGGATCTCCTTGCAGTCCAAGGGACTCTCAAGAGTCTTCTCCAACACCACAGTATAAAAGCATCAATTCTTTGCTGCTCAGCTTTCTTCACCGTCCAACTCTCACATCCATACATGACCACTGGAAAACCCATAGCCTTGACTAGATGGACCTTTGTCAGCAAATATGTTGTCTAGGTTGGTCATAACCTTCCTTCCAAGGAGTAAGCGTCTTTTAATTTCATGGCTGCAGTCACCATCTGCAGTGATTTTGGAGCCCAAAAAAATAAAGTCAGCCACTGTTTCCACTGTTTCCCCATCTATTTCCCATGAAGTTATGGGATCAGATGCCATGACCTTAGTTTTCTGAATGTTGAGCTTTAAGCCAACTTTTTGACTCTCCTCTTTCACTTTCATCAAGAGGCTCTTTAGTTCCTCTTCACTTTCTGCCATAAGGGTGGTGTCATCTGCATATCTGAGGTTATTGATATTTCTCCCGGCAATCTTGATTCCAGCTTGTGCTTCATCCAGCCCAGCATTTCTCATGATGTGCTCTGCATATAAGTTAAATAAGCAGGGTGACAATATACAGCCTTGACATACTCCTTTTCCTATCTGGAACCAGTTTGTTGTTCCATGTCCAGTTCTAACTATTGCTTCTTGACCTGCATACAGGTTTTTCAAGAGGCAGGTCAGGTGGTCTGGTATTCCCATCTCTTTCAGAATTTTCCAGTTTATTGTGATCCACACAGTCAAAGGCTTTGGCATAGTCAATAAAGCAGAAATAGATGTTTTTCTGGAACTCTCTTGCTTTTTCGATGATCCAGCGGATGTTGGCAATTTGATCTCTGGTTCCTCTGCCTTTTCTAAAACCAGCTTGAACATCTAGAAGTTCACGGTTCACGTATTGCTGAAGCCTGGCTTAGAGAATTTTGAGCATTACTTTACTAGCTTGTGAGATGAGTGCAATTGTGCGGTAGTTTGAGACTCACTGAATACCCATCATGTGCCAGGTCCTATGCTGGATGTTGGAGATGGTGAAGGACAGGGAAGCCTGGTGTGCTGCAGTCCATGGGGTCGCAAAGAATTGGATACGACTAAGTGACTGAACAACAGCAAATTATATCTTACAGGGCTTCCCAGGTGGCACTAGTGGTAAAGGAGTCGCTTGCCAATGCAGGAGACATAAGAAACATGGGTTCGATCCCTGGGTCAGGAAGATCCCCTGGAGGAGGGCATGGCAACCCACTCTAGCATTCTTGCCTGGAGAAATCCCATGGTCAGAGGAGCCTGGCAGGCTACGGTGCATAGGGTCACACAGAGTCGGACATGACTGAAGTGAATTAGCACACACGCACATTATATCTTACAGCCCCCAAACAGAGAAAACAAGCTCAAAAGGCCTTATTGTCTGAGTGAATGATATAGAATACCTGTTGCACCAGTCTCTTGGGACTCAATGATGCCCTCTATGGGACATAATCAGAAGACTTGGGAATTTAGAACCAGAAAGTTAGAGACCCAGAATGCTTAGAGGAAACTTAGAGATCTGTAATCTATGTCAACCCCTTAATTTTACAGATTGCTCATCTGAGGAAAAGGAGACTACCCAAAGCCTAATGGGTAGTTAATGAGAGTGCTGAAACCACAATCCAGGCTCCTCAACCACCTTTGAGAACTCAAGATGCAGGTCAATGTAGGAGCAAGAGAGATCCTAAGAGAGTAAGAAATCTCCTAAGAGAAAGAAAATTGAGGACACTAAGACCCAGCTGGCCCACCCCACATGTAAATCCTCCCTCCAAAACTAACCCTGGAAAATAAGTGGGTGGGATTTCATTAAAGGAACTTCCAGATTTCCTTACATTCTCCCCTCATCCCACACCCCCCACCACAAACAAATATCAATACTTACCTCCAGCCAGGAAGAAAAATAAGACAACTGTGTTGGATTGCTCTCTTTGAGGGCAACCTTATTTACTTTTACAAAAGCATGATGTGTAAGCAATGAGAGAGACCCTGATGGTGAAAGAAACATCTCTTCCTTTATGGGTACTCCTCCACCACCACCAATAGTTTAGACGTCAGCTAATGTACACTGATGCACCAAGGCCCCTCTAGAACGTGAATTTACAAGTGCAACTCCCAAGAGTCTCTCTCACTTCAAAGGGGCTGTATCACACAATGGGATGGAAGGGGAAATGCTGATTCATCCTGTACAACACTGGGGGAGAAGTAGAAGGCACCCTGTGGGCCACAGGCAGAACTTGACTTGGGCAAACAAAGAAGTAGAGGAATGAGGCTTGACCCAATCTTCCTCCCGTGGGTCCCAGCCACCCTTTGGAGATTGTCAGAAATGGAGAGAAAGAACTAGAAGAGAATCTCAGACCTGAAAAATAAAAGCACAGGACCATCACATTCCCAATATGTTTTTCCTCTCCCTTTCAGTCCCTGAAATAAGAAGTGACTGGGCCTGGGTATCTAAAAATATCTTTTGAAGATGGGGAACAATTACCACATCAAAATGATAAAACCCATTAAAAAACATGAACATACAGCAGTTCCACATCAAGATGATAGCTATGCAAGGATTTCAGTCCATACCAACTCAAACAAGCAGCTTTCCTGCCCTTGGAGTCCTCAGATCAGGCATCCAGAGATTCTTACTCACTGACAGGCAGGGTTGATGCCCGTACTCAGCCTTGAAGCAATTGTATAAGACAGACCACTGCCACTCTGTTTCCCATAAGAATATGGGAGTAAAATCTCTAAAGAGGGAATGAAACAGGAAGGAAGGGGGCAGGGCACAACCTTTAAAAGAATGACATGGCCATAGGACATGACAGAGACTGGTTAGAAACAAATGGGTCCAAGGATGGCGGAAGATTCAACTTCCAGTGGACCTCAAGCCTCATTATACACTCATTGTACTACATCAGCATGCTAAATGATATACTCACCAGTGTCTGAGGCCAACCATAAAAGGTCAAAAAGTGGGCTGTGGCCCAATCCCTAGAAAGCCTCACCCCTTCCCTGAAATAATTGGAATAATCCTCCCACTCATTAGCCTATGAAATTACCCAACCTATAAAAACTAACCAGGCCACATTTCAGGGCCTCTTGCCTTCTGAGATGGCCCACATTCTGACAGTGGAATGTGTTTCTTTCTAAATTAATCTGCTGCTGCTGCTTAGTTGCTTCAATCATGTCTGACTCTGTGCAACCCCATGGACTGTAGCCTGCCAGGCTCCTCTGTCCATGGGATTCTCCAGGCAAGAATACTGGAGTGGGTTGCCATGCCCTCCTCCAGGGGATCTTCTTGATCTAGAGATCGAACCCAGGTCTCCCACACTGCAGGCAGAGTCTTTACCATCTGAGTCACCAGGGAAGCCCAAACAAATCTACTTCTTACCAATCAAAAAAGAAATCTGAACAGAGAGATGCTATAAAACATTACTTTGAGTCCAACAGTCTTTACTAGTCAAACTTGTTCAAAAAAGGAAAGAAACCTGCAAGCATTCCAGTTAAGCATAACTCTCATCTCAAGACTTACACACTCAAACAGAAAGGAATAACATGCCTCTTATTGATACCCTTGTCCTATTTCCACATTCAGCCAGTATAAAACAAGGGAAAAGATGAGAGGGTAGGGAGCAATGAGAGAATAATTTGTCTCCACAAAATAATGGTCATAGAGGACCCTCCAAGACGCAATTTGCACAGATGCTTTTTTTTTCCCTTCAAACTCACATCACACTTGGGATTCTTTTTCACCTACATGAGAAAAAATGGTTTTGAAAGTGTTGAGCTTAATTGATTTGCAGCCACACTAATTCAGACCCCAGAGACACCAATTATATATCCCATCATAGCCAGGGCCCGTGGGAAGAAGACTTTCCCCCCAAGATTTGTAGATGGGTTTCACAATCAAGTATTATGATTAACCCAATGTTCCTCCTTCCAGAAGGATGGAGGAACACCACAGTTCTCTCATCCTTTATGCAGGCAACTGATACTATTACACATGAGATACAGCAGCCTGGGATAGTCAGGGAGAGAGGAGCTCTGGACTAGTCAAATGAATTGATCAAATACTTTGTTTGCCTAGTTTATTTCTGCTGCTCTGCTAATAAAGCAAAAGATGGGAGGTGACATTTTCTCTTCTGCAGGCAAAGAGTTAATGGCTCTGAAGCACCCAGAGATAGGCCTCAGATAGACCAAGCACTTATATCAGGTTGTGTCTACATTTTTAGCAGCTTGGCAAGCTTAACGCACTTTCAAGTGCTTTCAAGCATATTAGCCTTGCTTCACACAAAGCATAATAAGCCTGGTTGATGGCAGAGAAATAATAATGTTGTTAATCTATGCAGCTTGGAAGTGAATCATCCACTCCAACAACCCAGATTGATTTTATGCCCTTTGGACAGTCTGACTCAGTCCTTTCCTGGAGGCTAATGGACAATCACTATCTCATTTAGGCCCCATTCACACTCCTCTTTGTTTATTCATGGACAAACAAGCCAACGGCCTCCTGTGATCCAGCCTGAAATGCTGGTCTTAAGTGATTTTGTGTCTCCACAAGAAGAGCTCAGCTATTATACAAACTCAGGGCTGCAAATACCTTCTTCCTTAAATCAGCCCTCTTTGGTAATGGTTATTATCCAGGGAAGATGGTACGAATCAGGTCAGTGTGAACCAGGGCAAAATCCAAATGGAAAAAAAGAAACAGTTTTATTACTCTCAAAAAAAGAAAAAAAAAAAAACTCGACCTGGGCTCAAAGTGCTTTAAGGAAGCATACCAGAATGACTCTGAGAGACCTATCAGAAGAACAATTAGGAATTACTTGTAATTGATAGATCAGTTACTGCTATGTAAAGGAGGACCTTCTGAACTAAAGTATTTACTGTTTCTTAAGATAGTTTCAGGGCTTCCCAGGTGACTCAGTGGTAAAGAATCTGCCTGCCAGTGCAGAAGATATGAGTTCAATCCCTGGGTGGGTTGGATAGTGTGGAGGAGGAAATGGCAACTCACTTCAGTCTTCTTGCCTGGAAAATCCCTATGGACAGAGAAGCCTGGCAGGCTACAGTCCATGGGGTCGCGAAGAGTCAGACACGACTTACCAGCTGAGCACGAGCACAAAGATAGTTTAAAGTCTTAAGAGCATTAAACAGTCCTATATGAAATCAAGATGAAACTCTGCATGAAGAACTGTTTTGTTAATACTGGAAAAATGGTAATCAATGTTGAAGTTGGGTGATGGGTACATGGAGGTTCATTATACTATTCTCAGGATTTTTGCACATGTTTAACAGTCTCTGTAACAAAGTTCTTTTTGAATAGATGGCTGAACAAAGGTAACTTTCAGGCCAGCCCTCTGAGTTATTACAAATTTGAAATTACTGGCATTAATATTAAAGCTTTGACTCTGCTTAAAAAAATTTTTATCAAAGCTCCCAGACCCTTGAACTTCACTTTCCCAAACTCAGCCAGCCTATATTCAAGTTCAAGGGAAGGGTAATTGGGATCTGACAGAGCCATACTTGTTCTGCTTCTAGTGGAAATATCAAGGGAAGCCCAGGAGAAGGCAAAGAGAAGGTATTGGGCCAGTAGATGAAGGGCTGGCTTTGAAAGCCAAAGCCTGTTTTGATGGCATCACCTGCTGTCAGCTTCCCACTTTCAGAGGGATTTGTCACAGAGAGAAATTGTCCAATATTCTCTCTCTTGCTTTGCTCGTGCCAAGCACCATCATAAGTAGGCCATTTCTCGTGGCCAGAATAAGCTCAGCTCGATGGAGAACCCATGGGGGACTGTGGCTTTAGTCCACTGCTTTACTCTAATGAGGGAAAGGGTTTCCAGGCTCCACAGTAGCTTGCATGCTGGGGCAATTCTTAGTCAAGCACATTTCTCATTTGCCTTTGTTCTACTGAACATCTTCATGGAGGAGCTTGGAGGGGCAGTGAGGCTTGGAAATCCTCCTATATGCAAACAGTTTCATTTTACCAAAATAGTATTTCCAGGCAAGAAGAAATAATTCCTATAAACAAATCACACTCTCCCTAAGGCAAAATAAACTAAATTCAGGAAGGGAGATATTTTACAAAGTGAATTCCATACAAGCCATGCAGTACAGCAGGCTTTTTCAAGACTTCTGAACTGCAAAAAAAGAGAGAGAGAGAGAAAAGGTTGGCTAAACTTTCTGCTGTGGCTAGTCACTTGGAATAACTAGCACACTCACAAATCTACCTTTGTCTCCATGGAGACAGAAGGGCCTAACAACTATCTAAATATTATACTGCAAGGTATTACAAATAAGCATCAGGGGCCACAGGGAAATAGTATAAAGCAAAAAGAAAAACATGACCTGCCTTCTAAAACTATAGTCCCACCATAGCACCATGGGATTCTACGATCTGGTCTTACTGTGTTTTTATTATTATTCCCACTGAATAAATCTCCTTTCCTTTAAGCAAGGAGGAATCTAAAACTGAAAGATCCAAAGTGATTGAATTGACCGTAATGTTCTTGAACAAACTGCCTTAACAACAGCCTTAGGTATACACTGAGTTGAATTACCTTTAATAAGGTTGGCAAACTTTTGTGAGACTTACCATATGCTACTCATTCAAAAACCTACTATGTGGCAGGTACTGTGCTAGGTACTGGGAAAATGACACTTGCAACTTTTCAAAGGTCCTCTCGCAAATTTAACTACATTTGACTCCTTCAATAACATATGAATTCTCATTAGCAGTATTTTACAGATAAGGAAATTAAGACTCTGAGAAAAGACTTGCCCAAGGTCACAAAGCAACACTGCAGTGGATCCATAACCTGCACCCTGGTTTTCGGGCACCAAATCCCACTTTAATTTCAACTGTATAACGCCCCAACACTCAAAGGCCAGCCATAGCACTCCACAATGAGGAGTGTGTGTGTGTGTGTGTGTGTATTTGTTTGTGTGTGTGTGCATGCACATGCTCAGCATTACCCAATTCTTTGCAACTCCATGGACTGTAAACCCCCAGCCTCCCCTGCTCATGGGATTCTCCAGGCAACAATACTGGAGTGCGTTGTCATGCTGTTCTTGAGGGGATCATCCCAACCCAGGACTGAACCCATGCCTCCTGCATTACAGGCAGATTCGTTACCACCATACCACCTGGGAAGCCCCCACAATGAGGAATCCTAGGATGAATTTAGTCGCTTGACTCAGTATGGCCCACAAAAAGCATTCTACGAATACAAAACAGTAACTCTTACTGCTTGTTTTCAGTTCGTGAAATTTTATCAGGTTATGTACCTATGACAAATACACTCCTCTGCTCCTCTGTATGTATATTATACTTCAATAAAAGTTTTTTTTAAAACACCCTTCTCTCCTCACTGTCCTGAAAGTGTGCTTTCCTGTGTAGACTGATCCTCAGGCTTCACAGGCCTCATGCATTCAGCCTTTATGCTCTAGGTCAAACAGGTATGGCTTTTCACTTGCAAACTCTTTTGGAGTTCTCCTTCCTAAACCACCGTCTACCACCTTAAATTTGTCTCTCTCTCTCTCATGGGGATACTGTAGGGACAGCAAATCCCTAACACCACTGCTGCCCTTGCTCTGAGCCAAAGGGGAAGAGATGCTCTGACTGGTTCCCTGTAGACTGGACCCCATGCCCAACACTCCCCAAAAAAACTGTAGTTCCTTTTTCTAACAACCCTATTGAGAGTCTTTCCAATTGACCAGAGGAAGCTATGCAGTCAAAACTAGCTTCTTCACACAGTGCCCAACTCTGAGGGCAAAATGCTATGTGGTAATTGAACTGAACTGCTATTTATGAGGGAGAGGATAAAGGGGACCAAGCTAACCACCCTTTGTCTTTGGGCTCCCAGACCCACTGAAGCTTGCTCACTTCCAGTAACTTACCTATACTACTACTGGCACAGGAGCTGTGCTCAGTCACTTCCCACCCTATCCCCTCTGCGATTACTCTTTCCAACTGAGCCCAGACAACCAGGGCACACAGGATTGAAACCCATTTACCATTCCTGTTTTCAGCTCTCATTCCTTCATATGATCTCATTCAACATCATAACCTTGTCAGTGTAACAAAGAGCAGACAGATCACTAGCTTTCTTATATGGATAGAGAAACCAAGACTCAAAGAAGGAAGCAACAATCTCAAAAGTGCCTGGGTGATTAGGGTTTGGCACCATTTTTGTCCCTGGTACAACAGGAATAAAGTTGTCTAGAACCAGGGAAATGGCACCAAGTCTTTGTCTACAAGTAGCCAGTCGGTAGCTCATACTATTTTAGCTTTCTTTACCCTTCTGCTGGGTGGAACAGCTGACTGGAGGGAGCACAGGGATCTAGGCCAATCCACACATTTCTTCTTAACAACCTCCCAGTGTTCAATCATTTCAGATCAGTTCAGTCGCTCAGTCATGTCTGACTCTTTGTGACCCCGTGAACTGCAGCCCACCAGACCTCCCTGTCCATCACCAACTCCCAGAGTCCACCCAAACCCATGTCCATTGAGTTAGTGAGGCCATCCAACCATCTTACCCTCTGTTGTCCCCTTCTCCTCCTGCCCTCAACCTTTCCCAGCATCAGGGTCTTTTCAAATGAGTCAGCTCTTCACATCAGGTGGCCAAAGTATTGGAGTTTCAGCTTCAACATCAGTCCTTCCAATGAACACCCAGGACTGATTTCCTTTATGATGGACTGGTTGGATCTCCTTGCAGTCCAAGGGACTCTCAAGAGCCTTCTCCAAAACCACAGTTCAAAAGCATCAATTCTTCGGCGCTCAGCTTTCTTTATAGTCCAATTGTCACATACATACACGGCCACTGGAAAAACCATAGCCTTGACTAGATGGACCTTTGTTGACAAAATAATGTCTCTGCTTTTTAATATGTTCAATCATTAGTCAATAACAAAAAAGCAGCAGGTTGAATCTGGAGATAGAAATTGGGATTAAAAATTGAAAACTGGGTGAATTCCCTGGTGGTCCACTTAAGAATCCACCTTCCAATGTAAGGAATGTGGGTTCAATCCCTGACAGACAACTAAGATCTCACATGCCACGGGGCAACTAAGACCATGTGGTACAACTACTGAGCCCACACACCTCAACTAAAGAAGCCCGCATGCCACAATGAAAGATCCAGAGTGCGAAACTAAGACCTGATGCATCCAAATAAATAAATAATTTTTAAAAAAGAATTGAAAACTGGGAAAGGGCTTCTATATCACAGTGATGTAATACCTCAACTCTGAATTGCCATCAACCAAATCACTGGATGTTTGGGTCATTTCAGTAAAACAACAGGGCTGTTTTCTTGGATGGATGATTTGGTGGGTGAATATTTTTCTAGCAAGTTATTTAGCATTACATCACAAAGATCACAGAATGAATCATAGATACAAAAATAAACCAAATATTAAGGCTTGATTATTATATTAGAGATGAGACTACTGAGGCCCAGATGGGTTAAGTGACCTCCTAAACTGAAGCACCTACTTAGTGAAAGAACTAGGATTAAACTGTACAGTCCCTGACTCCCAACTACTGCTCTTTCCACCTCACTGGCTGAATTCACCTTGATCAAATTGTATGTGTGGTCATCATGCAGATGTGGCTAAAATAGAAAACGTGAAAAAATGGCCCTATTCCTGAAAGAAAAGAATAACAGAAAAGACCAAATAACAGAAGCATTTCCCACTTCACACCTATAAATTTAGATTTAGGTTTATAACCTTAAGAAAAAGAAGTTTCCCTCATAAGCCTAGAAAGGCAGCTTAAGGAAAGAAGTCAGCCTATTAAAGGACCTAATATCCTGACAGTTATTAATCCTGACTTGACTTTGATAAATTATACAATCCCTATGCATCAGTTTCTCCATTTGCACATTCATAACTATATACCATAGTACCATATCTCTCAAGCATCTCTGAAAGTAAGGGAACCACCATAAGGACATCTTGACTCTTAATTCCCACTACCCTCACCCCCTGCATTTACTTAGTCACTAGTTCTGTTAACTGATGTCAAATATCCCTTAAGTTCAAACCACTTTTCCCTCTTTAATGTTTCTGTTTTAGTTCAGACCCTCCTTATCACTTGCTTGGGTTACTCCATCAAGCTCCTGATCTCTCTCTTTGCCCTCAATCTCTCCCTACTCCAGTCCATCCTCCACATGGCCACCAAGGTAATGTCTAAAACACCCAATTCGGCTATGTCATGCTTCCATTAACTATTTCCTGAAAAAGCCCAAAACCTCTTAGTATGACAAATAAGACTCCAGTTTGTCTGGCCCTCATCTACTTCTTTAACTTTTTATTTAATTTTTATTTTATATTAGAGTATAGTTGATTTACACTGTTGTGCTGCTGCTGCTAAGTCGCTTCAGTCGTGTCCGACTCTGCAAACCCATAGACGGCAGCCCAACAGGCTCCTCTGTCCCTGGGATTCCCCAGGCAAGAACACTGGAGTGGGCTGCCATTTCCTTCTCCTGTGCTAGTTTCAGGTATACAGCAAAGTGGTTCAGTTACACACACACACACACACACACACACACATATTCTTTTTCCGATTCTTTTCCCATACAGGTTATTACAGAGTATTGAGTAGAGTTTCCCGTGCTATACAGTAAGTCCTTGGTGACTACTTTATGTATGTGTGCATATGTTCTCAGTTGCTTCAGTTGTGTCTGACTTTTTGTGACCCTATGAACTATAGCCCACCAGGCTCCTCTGTCCATGGGATTTCCCAGGCAAGAATACTAGAGTGGGTTGCCATTTCCTTCTTCAGGGAGGGGATCCCTCCAGATCCCTCCAACTCAGGGATTGAACCTGCGTCTTCTGAATTGGCAGATGGATTCTTTACCACTGAAGCCACCAGGGAAGCCCTGACCTACAATAAGAACGTTATTTATGGTCAACATGCAGCCTATATGGCCAATAAATAAGGCATGATTGGGCTTCCTTGATGCCCCCACTCTTTATTTGAAGCTTTTATCTAAAGATTTAGGAAATTTAGAATTGCCAGCTAGAAGAAAGAGAAGTTTGTTCTAACTATATCTTCCTTTGAGAACTGTCAATCATTTTGTGGCTATGAAGGAATGGGACTGACCATCAGTCTGTATTTTAGTCTTTCAGCAGCAACAAACCTCTCATTGTACCACTCCACCTCTAACTTTGATTTCAACTCCCTGCCATCATATCACATCTCCTGAAAGTTAGAATTTACTTTCCTTTTTCCTCTTTAATATCCCGCAACTTTATCCTCCGCCTCTACACACACATCAAGAGCTGATTTTCATTGCATGTATTTAAGTAAACTGTCAACCCATTATGCAATTTACATGAGAAGGCTGGTAATAAAGTAGGACCTTCTCCAAGGTCATTTGTATACTCTCTGATATCTGGGAAAGCACCGAGAGAAAAACAGGTAGATAACTCAATCTGCCATGTGGATCTAAGGAGACTGTACAAATACCTCATTTCCATAACAACATTGTACTTGGTGTCCCAACATAATGAATGAATATGCTGTGACTGAAGACTAAACAGAGGCTAACAGTAAATGCATTAATTAACGACCTGTTTACACTTCTCCTGGGAAGGATGGCCATTTGTTACAGCTGCTGTCATGCAAGAATACTGACTGGGTTTGGGTCTCCACTCTGGGAATGCAGATAAATTTGTGAGATTCTCCCACATTGTCATTTGCTGACAGGCATTAATGACACTAATGAAGGCAGAAGACCTTGATTCAAACACACAAGTGATTAGAGTTGATAATAGATTTGTGAACAGGGCCCTCATTAATGAATTTATTAATGATGCAGAGATGGAAGTTAAAAAGGGGTGTCTAGACATGTATTTATAGCACCTCAACCTCCTTCAATCAAAAGTAATTCTTCTATCTCTTTGATTTATCTCTTTTTTAGCTATATACCTAAGAAAGCAGAATAATCATGTTCTGGTGAGAGAAATCAGAGAAAAGAGGATAGATCCAGCTCTATTCAGTTAATGACAATTATGAATGAGAAAATTTCATGAAATCAAAAGATCACCAGCTCTCATCTTAGGAAATATGTGGTGATGGATGCAAATTGGAAAGTTTATTCAGAGCAAAAGAAGCATTTAGTAATCATGCCCAAACCTAGTTGAAGTCTTGTTGTTCGATAAAAGATGAGTATATTATTACCAATTTGTCTCCCACATCATTGATTTCTTAGGTAACTACACCCTTGACCAATAGTCACATTTGAGTGTGGGAGATGGTATGTGTTGACAACATTTCTGTTAACAATTTACACTTTCATTAACTTTTATCATGATTGAATGGCCAGATCCTTCTATTTCTGAGCAAGAGAGAACAACAGAATGTCAGTGTTTGCATAGGGTCATGCCTGTTGTCATTCAGCAGTTTGCACTGGTTTGCACTGGTTCGTAGACAGATTTTATTAAAGCATTATTCAATACAGAATGCTAAAACAACTGGTTGAGGCAAACAATTAAAAAAAAAACAGCTGGTTTGTCCAGTGTAGTAAGAAATTAACAAAGCCGATTGCATTACTGAATTAGCCTTTTACTAATTACTTCACTGAAGAGACCTATCACTTCAAGCGAAGTGTTCAGACCAGGGGTCCTGAGTAGGTATCATTATATTAAACACTGAATAGCACTTCAGTTCTAGCAAGTTGCATTATCAACCTAAGAATTCCAATGATTAGACAGACTGTAGACGTGGCTCAGTATTCTGAGGCGTGAGACAGACAAGGCAGTCTCTGCCATCTTTTAAGTGAAAACTCATTCTCTTAAAACTTTAAAAATTGTTTAATGCCACATAAGGGCCCCAGAGTGAAGGCAGAGAGATTGTGTTTTTCAGAGAGTGATTACCCACTTAGGCTATTAGGCTTTTTTAGGAGTCTGTTTTAATAGGAATCTTGTTGGAATTAAGAGTAAAATGGAGCTGTAATGCACAAGAGGCCTAATACTAGCCCTGAGTTTGGTCTCATAACTGAGAGACAGATGGCTTCTTATTGCTTCTCAGACGTTTTTATGTTATAAGCATGTTGATTATTTCATTCTGCTAAGAATCCATATGTTCTGTGATCACATGATCAGGCAGTTCCCCAGAGAACATGCAGGCTATGGAGAGTTTCCAGCTGCTTCTTGTTGTCTTTGTGTTACAGATCCATATCTGTGTGGACAATCACACGGATTTTTAAATCATAATTGGGATTCTCTCCACCCAGGCTCCTGCTGACTCTGGGCTCCAAACAGTCACATAGGTTAGCAGGTAGCATCTAGGGTTCAACTACAATTTGGAGCTGGGACTCAGAACCATTTTAACAGATCACCAAAGTCACAGGGCAAAGCTAGTATTGTGATTGAGGATATTAAGGCACAACTCTAATTGCCAAGATGCCTGGCTTCACTTCAAACAAACTGGCCCTATGTATAACAAATTTCACCATTACTAGGTAGCCAGTTCGTAATGGGACAATTTGGTCCATACAGCCACACTGGATATTCACTGCAAACCAATGTTTATTCACTTATTTATTCCTTTATTAATGCAATGAATATTTATTGAGTGTATATTATGTGCCAGTCATTATACTGGGTGCTAGGGATTCAGCAGTGAACAAGAGAAACATAGTTCCTGACTTATATTTAGTTTATTTTGTTGAGCTACACTATGTATAGCTTTAGGAATCTGCAGCCAGATATTGTAGTGTGTAAATCCCGGCTCGTCCACTTACTAGTTTTGTGACCGTGGCAAATCACTGCCCCTGTGAGTCTTAGTTTCTTCATCCCCAAAACTGTGATAAAACTAGTACCTGATTTATTGAGCTGGTATGAGAAATATAAGGGTTAGTATATGCTAAAAACTTAAAACAGCATCTGTCACATGATAAGCACTATGTAACTGTCAGACATTCTAGATATCTAGAAAGTAGATAATTTTTTGTTCATTCTACTTAAGATTCATGCCTCCTGAATCTAAAGACTCATGTCATTCAACAAATCTGGAAAACTCTCAATCATTCTCTTTAAAAATTGCCTCTCCTTCCATTCTCTCTAGTTTTTCCTTTTGGAATTGATTTTAGATATCATTCGGACCTTTAATTTTTATTTATTTAAATTAGTTAATTAAAAAATTTATTGAAGTGTAGTTGATTACAATATTGTGTTAGTTTCAGATGTACAGCAAAGTAATTCAGCATATATATATATATACATATATATATGCTGAATTACTGAATATATATATATATATATATAATATATGTATATTATATATACATATATCTCCAGTATATATATAATACTATACTCAGTATTTTGTAATAACATATATATATATATTCAGATTCTTCTCCCATATAGGTTATTACAAAATACTGAGTATAGTTTCCTGTACTATATAGTAGGTACCTGTTGGTTATCTGTTTTATATATAGCAGTGTGTAAATGTTAATCCACTGGAGAAGGAAATGGCAACACACTCCAGTATTCTTGTCTGGGAAATCCCATGGACAGAGGAGCCTGGCGGGCTATAGTCCATGGGATCACAAAGAGTCGGACACAACTGAGCAAGTAACACACAACATATGTTAATCCCACCCTCCTAATTTATCCCTCCTGCCTCATTTCCTAACTGAAGCAGAAGAGATTAAGAAGAGGTGACAAGAATACACAGAAGAACTATACAAGAAAGGTCTTAATGACCTGGATAACCACGATGGTGTGGTCACTCACCTAGAACCAGACATCCTAGAGTGTGAAGTTAAGTGGGCCTTAGGAAGCATTGCATGCATGTGCGCTCAGTCACCTAGTCGTGTCCAACTCTCTGTGACTCCACAGACTGTAGCCCACCAGGCTCCTCTGTCCATGGGGTTTTCCCAGCAAGAATACCGGAGTGGATTGCCATTTCCTCCTCCAAGGGATCTTTCCAACCCAGGGATTGAACCCACATCTCTTGCATTGGCAGGCAGACTCTTTGCCACCGAGCCACTATGGAAGCCCAGAAAGCATTACTATGAACAAAGGTAGTGGAAGTGATGGAATTCCAGCCGAGCTATTTAAAAATCCTAAAACATAATGCTGTTAAAGTGCTGCACTCAATATATCAGCAAATTTGAAAAACTCAGCAGTGGCCACAGGACTGGAAAAGGTCAGTTTTCATTCCAATCCCAAAGAAGGGCAATTCAAAAGAATGTTCAAACTACCATACAATTGTACTCATTTCACATGCAAGCAAGGTTATGCTCAAAACCCTTCACTAGGGTTCAGCAATATGTGAACCAAGAATTTCCAGATGTACAAGCTAGGTTTCAAAGAGGCAGAGGAACCAGAGATCAAATTGACAACATTTGTTGGATCATGGAGAAAGCAAGGGAGTTCCAGAAAAAACATCTACTCCCGCTTCACTGACTATGCTAAAGCCTTTGTGTGGATCACAAGAAACTGGAAAATTCTAAAAGAGACGAGAATACCAGACCACCTTACCTGTCTCTTGAGAAACCTGCATATGGGTCAAGAAGAAACAGTTAGAACCAAACATGGAACAACAGACTGGTTCAAAATTGGGAAAGGGATATGTCAAGGCTGTATATTGTCACCCTAATTATTTATTTAACATCTATGCAGAGTACATCATGCAAAATGCTGGGCTGGATGAATCACAAGCTAGAATCAAGACTGTTGGGAGAAATATCAACAGCCTCAGATATACAGATGATACCACTTTAATGGCAGAAAATGAAGAGGAACTAAAGAGCCTCTTGAGAGTGAAAAAGCTGGCTTGGAACTCAACATTATAAAAACTAAGATCATGGCATCTGGTCCCATCACTTCATGGTAAATAAAAGAGGAAAAATTGGAAGCAGTGACAGATTTTATTTTCTTGGGCTCCAAAGTCACTTTGGACCGTGACTGCAGCCATGAAATTTAAAAGACTCTTGCTCGTGGAAGGAAAGCTATGACAAACTTAAACAGCAAATTAAAAATCAGAGACATCACTTTGCCGACAAAGGTCTGGATAGTCAAAGCTATGGTTTTTCCAGTAGTCGTGTGAGGATGTGAGAGTTGGACAATAAAGAAGGCTGAGCACCAAAGAATTGATGCTTCAAATTGCAGTGCTAGAGAAGACTCTTGAGAGTCCCCTGGTCAGCAAGATCAAACCAGTCAATCCTAAAGGTAATCAACCCTGAATTGGAAGGACTGATGCTGAAGCTGAAACTCCAATACTTTGGCCATCTGATGCAAAGAGCAGACTCATTGGAAGTGACTCTGATGCTGGGAAAGATTGAAGGCAAAAGGAGAAAGGAGCAGCAGAGGATGAGATGGTTAAATAGCATCACTGAATAATGAGTTTGAGCAAACCCCAGAAGATAGGAGAGGACAGAGGAGCCTGGTATGCTACAGTCCATGGAGTCACAAAGAGTGAGACAAAACTTAGCAACTGAACAATGAACAACTACTCCCCTTTCCCCTTTGGTAACCATAAGTTTGTTCTCTAAGTCTGTGAGTCTGTTTCTGTTTTGTAAATATGTTCATTTGTACCATTTTTTTTAGATTACACATATTAATGATATCATATATTCATTTTTCTCTGACTTATTTAGTATGATCATCTCTAGGGCCATTCATGCTGCTGCAAATGGCATTATTTCATTTTTTTATGGCTGAGTAATAATCCATTGCATATATGTACACATCTTTGTCCATTCATCTGTCAATGGACATTTAGGTTGCTTCCATGTCTTAGATATAATAAGTAGTGTTGCAATGAACACTGGGGTTCATGTATCATTACAAATTAAGTTTTTCTCCTGGTACATGCCCAGGAGTGGGATTGCAGGATGATATGATAGCTCTATTTTTAGTTTTTTAAGGAACCTCCATACTATTCTCTATAGTGTTTGTACGAATTTACATTCCCATCAGTATAGAAGGGTTCCCTTTTCTCCACACCCTTTCCAGAACTGGTTATTTGTAGACACTCTGATGATGGCAATTCTGACCAGTGTGAGGTTATACCTCAGTGTGGTTTTGAGTTGCATTTCTCTAATAAATACCAGACAATGTTACCTGCCTCCTGAGAAACCTGTATGCAGCTCAAGAAGCAACAGTTAGAACCAGACATGGAACAACAGACTGGTTCAAAATTGGGAAAGGACTATGTCAAGGCTGTATATTGTCACCCTGCTTATTTAATATCTATGCAGAGTACATCATGCGAAATGCCAGGCTGGATGAAGCACAAGCTGGAATCAAGATTGCTATGAGAAATATCAATAACCTTAGATATGCAGATGATACCACCCTTATGGCAGAAAGCAAAGAGGAACTAAAGAGTCTCTTAATGAAGATGAAAGAGGAAAGTGAAAAAACTGTCTTAAACTCAACATTCAAAAAACTAAGATCATGGCATCCAGCCCCATCACTTCATAGCAAATGGGGAAATAAGGGAAACAATGACAGACTTTATTTTCTTGGGCTCCAAATCACTGCAGATGGTGATTGCCGCCATAAAATGAAAAGACACTTGCTCCTTGAAAGAAACGCTATAACCAACCTAGGCAGCATATTAAAAAGCAGAGACATTACTTTTCTAACAAAGTTCCATATAGTCAAAGCTATGGTTTTCCAGTAGTCATGTATGGATGTGAGAGTTGGACCATAAAGAAGGCTGAGTGCCTTTTGAACTGTGGTGTAGGATAAGACTCTTGAGAGTCCCTTGGACTGCAAGGAAATCAAACCAGTCAATCCTAAAGGAAATCAATCCTGAATATTCATTGGAAGAACTGATACTGAAGCCGAAGCTCCAGTACTTTGGCCACCTGATGCGAAGAGCTGACTGATTAGAAAAGGCCCTGATGCTGGGAAAGATTGAAGGCAGGAGGAGAAAAGGATGAGATTGTTGGATGGCATCACCGACTCAATGGACATGAGTTTGAGCAAGCTCCAGGAGTTGGTGATGGACAGGGAAGCCTGGCATGCTGCAGTCATTGGGGTCACAAAGTGTCAGACATGAGTAAGCAACTAAACAACAATGAACAATAATTAGCAATGTTGAGCATCTTTTTATGCGCCTTTTAGCCATTTGTATGTCTTCTTTGGAGAGATGTCTATTTAGGTCTTCTGCTCATTTCTTTGATTGAGTTGTTTTTTGTTTTTTTTGTTTTGTTTTGTTTTGTTTTACTTTGAGCTGTATGAGCTATTTGTATATTTTAGAGATTAATCCCTTGGTCACATCACTTTCAAGTGTTTTCTCCCATTTTGTAGACTGTCTCTTCATATTGTTTCTGGTTTCCTTAAATCTATCCTCCATGTCTCTTATTCTCTCTTTAAAGGTCTCATATTACTGGTTTAAACACAAGATGCTAAAATATCAAGATGTGGGGACTTTCCTGTTGGCCCAGTGGCTGAGAGTCCACACTCCTAATGCAGGGGGCCCAGATTTGATTCCTAGTCAGGGAACTAGATCCCACATGCCACAACTAAGAGCTGGTATAGCCAAATAAATGAATAAAAATAAATATTAAAAAATAAAATAAAGACATATCCCCTCAGCAATTTTGATTAAAAACTCTGTCAAATAAGTGAAAAAGACAATTCACTCAAATAGATTGGCTAATTTTTTTTAAGTTGACGAATCATCTGAGTGAACTAATTTTTTAATGCCCTAAAGATGTCCATAAAGAAAATGGACATCCAAGGATTTCCAAAGTTATTCTCAAATAAAAAACTAATTCTCATTTTGGGAGAGGACATGAAAATTGTAAGCTAAACTGAGATGCTTTTGACAATGATTACCCAACTCCCATGTTATAAGTTAGAAAAAAAAATTGCTAAAGCATTTATAAACAAGCTTATACTATTTTCATACACTACAAAGGGGATCAAAACAGCAATTTCCAGTTAATTATTTGCTTCAAAAATGGAGAAAAAACCCTTAAAATATTTTATAGGTATCAAATTGTAATACAAGAGACTTCTTTTTAAAACATATTATAAGACAAGGATGCCCACTCGCACCAACTTTATTCAATATATTATTAGAAGTCCTAGTCACAGCAATTAGTCAAGAAAAACAAATGTAAGACATCCAAATTGGAAACAAGTAATATGTCACTATTTGCAGATGACATGATAAAGTATATAGAAAACCCTAAAGACTCCACCAAAAAAATAATTGGAATAAATGAATTCAGTAAAGTGGCAGGATACAAGATTAATATACCGAAATTAGTTGCATTTCAATACAGTAATAACTATCACAAAGGTAAAAGAAAAAAACAATGAAATCTTGCCATTATGGTAATATGGATGGCCTGGATGGTACTATATGAAGTGAAATAAGTCAGACAGAGGGAAAACGAATACTATGTGATTTCATGTACATGTAAAATCTAAAAAACAAAACAAATGAATGAACGAAACAAAATAGAAACAGACTCAAATATAGAGAACAAACTAGTGTTTGCCAGAGGGGAGAAGAGAACAAAATAGGCGAAGAGGATTAAGAGGACGAACTTTCAGCTAGAAAATAAATAAGTCACAGGGATGTAATGTACACACAGGGAATGTAGTCAATAATACTGTAACAGCTTTGTATGCTGACGGATGGCAACTGGTCCTATTGTGGTGATCATTTCACAACATGTAAAAATAGAGAATCACCATGTTGCATACCTGAAACTAACACAATATTGTATGTAAATTATAACTCAATTTTAAAGGTATTATATAAATATAAAAAGTGCTAATACAAAAAGCATTAATTGACTTCCTATAGTGTGCCCAGCACTCTATATGATAGTGAGTTTACAAGATACAAAAGACATGGCCCCTGTCATGAAGGTATATATAGGATCATTGTCAAAACACAAGGTAACCACGTGAAAGAGGAAAGAACAGATGGAGAAAACTTTCATCTTGTATCTGCTATGTGCTGGGCATATTTAGATCTTATCCTCACCACACTGCTGCAAGATATGTTGTTTATTCATTCATTCATTCACCCATTCACTTAAATGATACAGGTGTGCACAAGGTCAAAGCACTAGCAGGAGAACAAGTTCAGATTCAAACTCAGGTCTGATGCCAGAGCCATTATTTCCATTATATCATACTTCCAAACAATTCATTAAATCATACAGATTAAGTAAGGAGTACTGACAAAAGGAGTACTTCCCAGGTGGCTCAGTGGTAAAGAATCTGCCTACCACTGCAGGAGATGCAGGAGATGTGGGTTCAATCCCTAGGTCGGGAAGATCCCCTGGAGAAGAGAATAGGTACCCACTCCAGTATTCTTGTCTGGAGAATCCCATGGACAGAGGAGACTGGTGGGATACAGTCCATGGGGTCACAAAGAGTCAGACATAGCTGAGCCACTGAACATACACACGAAACAAATTAATATACATAAAGGATTTCACATATTGTTTTCCATAGTAACCAATGAATAGCAAGTGTTCTTAGTTAAACACTGATTTTAGTTATCTTTTTAAACCTAAAATTAATCTTTTCTCTTTCTGCATTCTAAAGGAGGAGGCATATTTCATACTAGTAACAGTATGTTCCCTTCTACTCACAGAGACTGGTGGGAATGAAGAAGAAAAATATATTTCATAGCCTCTGCCAGTTCTTTTGAGCTGCTAAAGTAAGGGACTCCGGGAAAGATGGACTACTAAACACAAAAGATATTTTGGATCTGTGAAAGGACACTCTAGGCAATAAGAAGTGGAAAGCCAAATTGTTCTCAGTTAACATGGCAATATAATACTTCATTAACCCAAATCTAGAGTTGACATCTGGATAATATACATATGAAGTGTAGGGATTCAAATAAAATGGGATAAAAGGGGTAGGTAAAATGGAAGGACGTCTGAGCTACATTGCTCCACTTATCAGCATGTTTCATTCAGTTCATTTGACTGCATCAAGAGAGACCCCCTTCTTTCTTCACTGCTTCATGGACATTGCTTCCAAACCTTCCCGGGTAATGAAGACTCATGTTTCCTTCCACCAGGGAGCAGCAAGAATGGGGGTCTTCCTGCTAGAACCACAGAATAACCTATTTTAAAAGAGCTAGAATAATCAGAGGGGGTCATCTGAAGGACATGGATTTGGGGGCTGGACCTGACAGGGTCAATTGGAGTCACTGTGTAGCAGTAAATTAGAAAGAAAGATTCCAGGAAGAAAGAGGGAAAGAGAAATGATGCCTTGATACATCTAGAAAATAACCATCTTGAAAAATAAAGGGCGCTAACAACCTCTTAAATACAGTTATCAATGTGGTTCCAGTCTTCTTGTTGACTCTGCACAGAAGGAAAAGGCAGCTAACGACCCAGTAGCTCTGCTTGGGACAGAGGAAAAAGGTGAGGACAGGACTGGGATAAAAAGGGATATCTCTCCCCAAAGGCAAGCCTAGCAAATTTCCCCCAAACCAGGTCACAAGCTGGACTATATAAGGGTTATTTAACCACTGCTTTCCCCTCAGTCCAACATTCGGACTCTTACTGGTGAATTTTACTGGGTTACAGCTGAGATATAACCTCTCAACAGTAAAAAGAGGTTAGTACCTCCTGTCACACTTACAGAATCAGTGTTAAGTTTTGCTGCTTATAACAACAAAAAATAACAACAAAATTATCTTAAACAAGCAGAAGCTTTGCTGTCACGAAGAGAAGTATGGAGCAAGGCAGTGCAGGACTGTTGCAGTACCTCCACAGCCATTAGGGCCCCAGGCTTGATCTAGCTAGTCCATGATCCTTAGCTTCATGCTTCCTGTTCTATGATGGCTGTTCAAGCTCCAACCACAGTCCAACTTCAAGGAAGCAGGAAGGAGCACCGCTTCCTATATATCTCACACAACACTTCCACTTACATCTTGTTGGCCAAAATAACAAAATAAATAATACTATCATTTCTAGAGTGTTTACTATTTTGCTAGGCACTGCTCTAAAGGCCTTACAAATATAAAATCATTTATTCATCATAGAAACCCAATACAGTAGGTACTATGATCATATCATCTTACAGATGCAGAAACTGAAGCACAGAGGAGTAAATTAGCAGTTAGTAAGAGATGAGGCATGTAGTCATGTATGGATATGAGAGTTGGACCATAAAGAAAGCTAAGCGCTGAAAAATTGATGCTTTTGAACTGTGGTGTTGGGGAAGACTCTTGAGAGTCACTTGGACTGCAAGGAGATCAAACCAGTCAATCCTAAAGGAAATCAGTCCTGACTATTGGAAGGACTGATGCTGAAGCTGAAACTCCAATACTTTCGCCACCTGATGTGAAGAACTGACTCACTGGAAAAGACCCTCATGCTGGGAAAGATTGAAGGCAGCAGGAGAAGGGGATGACAGAGGATGAGATGATTGGACAGCATCACTGACTCGATGGACATGAGTTTGAGCAAGCGCCGGGAGTTGGTGATGGAAAAGGAAGCCTCATGTGCTACAGTCCTTGGGGTCACAAAGAGTCAGACACGACTGAGTGACTGAACTGACCAGCTGAAGAGATGACGTTAAGATCTAAAACCTACATAGCCTGATACCAGAATCTGTGCCTAACCACAGTGCTCCATACACTTCTAAAACAAGCTAGGCCTCACCTATGTAAAAGGAGGACTAGTAATCTTTTAATAGGGTAGCCTCCTTTTGCAGGGGGTCACCATTATCTGCATTACCTCCACCATAGTTTGGACTCAGGTCAAATAACAGAGAGGGAAGACAGCTTCGTCCATCAACAGAAAATTGGATTAAAGATTTACTGAGCATGGCCCCACCCATCAGAACAAGACCCAGTTTCCCCCTCAGTCAGTCTCTCCCATCAGGAAGCCTCCATAAGCCTCTTATCCTTCTCCATCAGAGGGCAGAAAAAATGAAAACCACAATCACAGAAAACTAACCAATCTGATCACATGGACCACAGCCTTGTCTACCTCAATGAAACTATCAGCCATGCCATGTAGGGCCATCCAAGACAGATGGGTCATGGTGGAGAGTTCTGACAAAACGTGGCCCACTGGAGAAAAGAATGGCAAACCACTTCAGTATTCTTGCCTTGAGAACCCCATGAACAGTATGAAAAGGCAAAAAGATAGGATACTGAAAGATAAACTCCTCAGGTCGGTAGGTGCCTAATGTGCTACTGGAGATCAGCGGAGAAATAACTCCAGAAAGAATGAAGAGACAGAGCCAAAGCAAAACCAACACCTAGTTGTGGATGTGACTGGTAATGGAAGTAAAGTCCAATGCTCTAAGGAGCAATATTGCATAGGAACCTGCAATGGTAGGTCCATGAATTGGAAGTGGTCAAACAGGAGATGGCAAGAGTGAACATTGACATTTTAGAATTCAGCAAACTAAAATGGACTGGAATGGGTGAATTTAACTCAGATGACCATTACATCTACTACTGTTGGCAAGAATTCCTTAGAAGAAATGGAGTAGCCCTCATAGTCAACAAAAGAGTCCTAAATGCAGTACTTGGATACAATCACAAAAGCGACAGAATGATGAACTCAGTTCATCTCCAAGGCAAACCATTCAATATCACAGTAATCCAAGCCTATGCCCCGACCAATAATGCTGAAGAAGCTGAAGTTGAATGATTCTATGAAGATCTACAAGACCTTTTAGAACTCACACCCAAAAAAAGATGTCCTTTTCATTATAGGGGACTGGAAGGCAAAAGTAGGAAGTCAAGAAGTACCTGGAGTAACAGGCAAATTTGGCCTTGGAGTACACAATGAAGCAGGGCAAAGGCTAACAGAGTTTTCCCAAGAGAACACAGTGGTCATAGCAAACACCCTCTTCCAACAACACAAGAGAAGGCTCTACACACGGACATCACCAGATGGTCAATACCAAAATCAGATTGATTATATTCTTTGCAGCCAAAGATGGAGAAGCTACATACAGTCAGTAAATACAAGACCAGGAGATGACTGTGGCTCAGGTCATGGACTATTTATTGACAAATTCTTGCTTAAAATGAAGAAAGTGGGGAAAAACCACTAGACCATTCAGGTATGACCTAAATCAAATCCCTTACGATTATACAGTAGAAGTGACAAATAGATTCAAGGGATTATATCTGATAGAGTGCCTGAAGAACTATGAACGGAGGTCTGTGATGCACAGGAGGCAGGGATCAAGACCATCCCCAAGAAAAAGAAATTCAAAAAGGCAAAATGGTTGTCTGAGGAGGCCTTACAAGTAGCTGTAAAAAGAAGAGAAGCGAAAGACAAAGGAGAAAAGGAAAGATATATCCATTTGAATGCAGAGTTCCAAAAAATAGCAAGGAGAGATAAGAAAGCCTTCCTCAGTGATCAATGCAAAGAAATAGAACTAAACAGTAGAATGGGAAAGACTAGAGATCTCTTCAAGAAAATTAGAGGTACCAAGGGAAATTTTCATGCAACGATGGGTACAATAAAGGGCAGAAATGGTATGGACCTAATAGAAGCAAAAAATATTAAGAAGCTGTAGCAACAATACACAGAAGAACTAATCAAAAAACATCTTCATGACCCAGATAATCACGATGGTGTCACCTAGTCACCTAGAACCTGACACCCTGGAATGTGACATCAAGTGGGCTTTAGGAAGCATCACTGCAAACAAAGCTAGTGGAGGTGATGGAACTCCAGTTGAGCTATTTCAAATCTTAAAAGATGATGTTGTGAAAGTGCTGCATTCAGTATGCCAGCAAATTTGGAAAACTCAGCAGTGGCCTCAGAACTGGAAAAGGTCAGTTTTCATTCCAATCCCAAAGAAAGGTAAAGCCAAAGAATGCTCAAACTACTGCACAATTGCACTCATCTCACACACTAGCAAAGTAATGCTCAAAATTCTCCAAGCCAGGCTTCAACAGTACGTGAACCATGAACTTCCAGATGTTTAAGCTGGTTTTAGAAAAGGCAGAGGAACCAGAGATCAAATTGCCAACATCTGCTGGATCATCGAAAAAGCAATGAGAGTTCCAGAAAAACATCTATTTCTGCTTTATTGACTATGCCAAAGCCTTTGACTGTGTGGATCACACTGTGAAAAATTCTTAAAGAGATGAGAATACCAGGCCACCTGCCCTGCCTCCTGAGAAACCTGTATGCAGGTCAGGAAGCAACAGTTAGAACTGGACATGGAACAGCAGACTGGTTCCAAATCGGGATAGGAGTATGTCAAGGCTGTATATTGTCACCCTGCTCAACATTCAGAGAACTAAGATCATGGCATCTGGTCCCATCACTTCATGGCAAATAGATGGGGAAACAATGGAAACAGTGAGAGACTTTATTTTGGGGGGCTCAAAAATCACTGCAGATGGTGACTGCAGCCATGAAATTAAAAGACACTTGCTCCTTGGAAGAAAAGCTATGACCAACCTAAACAGCATATTAAAAAAGCACAGACATTACTCTGTCGACAAAGGTCCATCTAGTCAAAGCTGTGGTTTTTCTAGTAGTCATGTATGTATGTAATAGATGGACTATAAAGAAAGCTGAGCTCCGAAGAATTGGTGCTTTTGAACTGTGGTATTGGAGAAGATTCCTGAGAGTCTCTTGGACTGCAAGGAGATCCAACAAGTCCATCCTAAAGGAAATTAGTCCTGAATATTCATTGGAAGGACTGATGCTGAAGCTGAAACTCTAATACTTTGGCCACCTTATTCAAAGAACTGACTCATTTGAAAAGACCTAGAGGCTGGGAAAGACTGAAGGCAGGAGGAGAAGGGGACGACAGAGAATGAGATGGTTGGATGGCATCACCGACTCTATGCACATGAGTTTGAGTAAGCTCTGGGAGTTGGTGATGAACAGGGAAGCCTGGCGTGCTGCAGTCCATGGGGTCACTAAGAGTTGGACACGACTGAGCGACTGAACTGAACTGAACAGGGCAGCAACTGACTCAACAAAATATTGAGGGGTTTTATTAGGGAAGAAAGGGGAAAGTGGTATTTGAACGCAAATAGCAGCCTCTGCCACACCTATGTCAAAGATTCAAGATAATGTCTGTGAAAGCAGTTTGAAATACAGTAAAACACAGTGTACATATAATGCAGGTAAAGCAAGTTGCCTTGTCAGTCTCCACAGAAACATTAGATAACCCTCTGGGAATTCTGGGACATTGTCTCCTGATTTGGGGTAGGAAAACTCTATCTGATAAACCATTGTTTTTTCTTTCCCAATTAAGAATGTGTAAGTGCACCGAGTAAACCAGAATTGAAAGAGACGCGTGTACCCCAATGTTCATCGCAGCACTGTTTACAATAGCCAGGACATGGAAGCAACCTAGACGTCCATCGGCAGATGAATGGATAAGGAAGCTGTGGTACATATACACAATGGAATATTACTCAGCCATTAAAAAAATACATTTGAATCGGTTCTATTGAGATGCATGAAACTGGAGCCCATTATACAGAGTGAAGTAAGCCAGAAAGAAAAGCACCAATACAGTATACTAATGCATATATATGGAATTTGAAAGATGGTAACGGTAAACCCTATATTGCGAGACAGAATAAGAGACACAGATGCATAGAACAGTCCTGTGGACTCTGAGGAAGAAGGTGAGGGTGGGACGTTCTGGGACAATAACATTGAAACATGTATATTGTCATGTGTGTAGTGGAACACCATTCCAGGTTTGATGCATGGGATGGATGCTCAGGGATGGAGCGTTGGGATGGCCCGGAGGGATGGGATGGGGAGGGAGGTGGGAGGAGGGTTCGGGAGGGGGAGCACATGTGAACCCATGGCTGATTCATGTCAATGTATGGCAAAAACTACTCCAATATTGTAAAGTAATTAGCCCCCAACTAAAATAAATAAATTTATTAAAACAAAAAAACAAACAAACAAACAAACAAAAACAAAAAAAGAATGCGTAAGTGAAGTGTTCTTTAGTATGGGTCCCTGGGAAAATCCCGTTTAAGGGGAATGTAGGCCTTTCCAAACAAAACTCGTGTCGTAAGGAAACTTTCATCACCAGACTCTTCCTTAGAGTAGTGAAAGCCTATAGGCCTCAGACATAAAGCTGCTGATACAAATTGACTTCATGACAGCAGCTCGAATTTAGATACTGTATCAATAAGGGTTCTCCAAAGAAACAGAACCAACAGGAGGTATATATTTATATACACATATATGTTTATATGTATACATATATTAAAAGATTTATTTTAAGGAATTGGCCCATGTGTGTGGAGGCTGGCAAGTCCAAAATTGATAGGGTGAAAAACCTCAGGCAGAATTTCTATCTTATAGTCTCAAGACAGAATTTCCTCCTCTCTACGAAACCTCAGTTTTTGCTCTTAAAGTTTTCAACTGGTTGTTTGAGGCTCACCCACGTTATGGAGGGAAATCCCATCCCTTATATATATCATCCTTGGGCACATACTTAAGCTCTTTAGGGCTCTAAAATGGAATGATAATATCTTCCTCAAATAAATGTTGATAGGATTTTTTAAATATTTATTTATTTGGCTACACCAGGTCTTAGTTGCAGCATGCAGGATCTTTAGTTGTGGCATGTGAACTCCCAGTTGTGGCATGCAGGATCTAGTTCCCCAACCAAGGATCGAACTTGGGCCCCCTACACTGGGAGCACAGAGTCTTAGCCAGTGGACCACCAGGGAAGTGACATTATTACATAATATAACAATATGTAATAACAATTTTTTTTAGGTTCTACCAAAGTTAGGTATTATTTAGTACATGGTTGCTTTCACAATCAAGGCTGTAACTAAGTGTAATGTGATATTATTCAAGCTGGTCCCAGTGGCTAAGGAAGATTCTGTAGTTATAGTGACCGGGCTCATAAACCTTGTACGAGGGGGAGCTGCCCAGGTTAGCCACTGCCTCCTGATCTGTATGGCTGGTGTGAAACATTGAGCTCAATAAACCTGTCTGGGTTGGTTGATCCTCTGACACATTTTGTTTCTATCTGAAGAAGCTGGTCAACTGAAGCAGACTGAATAAATTTCAGGAAAAAGACTACACAAAGTTAAACAGATGACTTTATGGCAGGACTTAATCAGAGTTTTACATGAATCATGAATCTCTAAGAAGGCTTTCTAGTATGCAGCATCAGGAACTTCTCCAACACTTCTTGGTAGCAGAACCACTGTTTCCATTTTGTTGAGCACCTTACATCAGGGGTCCTCAACCTTAAATCAGGGGTCCCCAGCTTAGGAACTGGGGCACACAGCAGGAGGTGAGCAGCAGGCAAGTTAGCGAAACTTCATGGGTATTTACAGTCACTCCCCATCACCTGAATTACTGCTTGAGCTCCACCTCCTGTCAGATCAGCGGAGGCCTTAGATTCTCATAGGAGTGAGAATCCTAACCCTAAAGTCAAGGCAGAATATCCTGAGACTGCCACAAAATAGAAATAAAGTGCACAATAAATGTAATGCAGATGAATCATCCCCAAACCATCTCCATTCCATCCCACACATACCCCTACCACTGCCCCAGTCTGTAGAAAAACTGTCTTCCATGAAACTGGTCCCTGGTGCCAAAAAGGGTGTGGACAGCTGCCTTACATATCATCGTTTGAGAAACTGCTTCACAGAGATCCACAGTACCAGGCTACTTTTTAAATCACTATTTATTAGAATGTCCAACCATTTCTACTGAATGCTTGTCCTTAAACCTGAGAGATGGTAGGAGATACCCAGAATGCCTCATTAGAGAGCTTCACAAAGTGCTACATGATCTTTCTCTAACTCAATTTAAAATGCCAGCTACGACTGTACTAGACTCGACATTAAAGCTGAAATGTTTCAGTTAAAAATTTAACACACAAATGGAAATTCAAG
Organism: Okapia johnstoni; assembly: GCA_024291935.2. Classification (NCBI taxonomy): domain Eukaryota; kingdom Metazoa; phylum Chordata; class Mammalia; order Artiodactyla; family Giraffidae; genus Okapia; species Okapia johnstoni. Next base: position 102,055,032 of record CM044305.1, on the reverse strand, counting down.
AATCAGGAAGGAACTAAAAGGCTTCTTGGCAAAAGGCACCTTCTAGAATGAATGACCTGATGTTTCCCCTCAGCGTGGAATGGGCCGAGTCACGGCGCTTTTCTGGAAACAAGCCCTGAATACACACGTTGTGTAACTTCCTACAGTCTGCTTAATGGCAGCCAAATAATCAGAGGACGAGAGTGTTCCCCTAGCCATTTTAGAGGAGGTGCAGAATTAACCTTTTCTTTTCAAATTCTTTTGCACATTTACACACTACCCTTGATTCCTGGGTTGGGAAGATTCCCTGGAGGAGGGCATGGCAACTCACTCCTGTATTCTTGCCTGGAGAATCCACATGAACAGAGGAGCCTGGCAGGCTACAGTCCATGGAGTCACAAAGAGTCAGACATGACTGAGAGACTAAGCACACTTGGATAGGTAATCTCACTTCTACCCAGCACTCTAGTGCCATATCTTTCTCATGTATTGGGTTGGCCAAAAAGTTCATTCAGGTTTTTCTATAACATCTTACAGAAAAGCCTGAATGTACATTTTGGCCAACCCAATAGACCTGAGCAAACACCGTGAGGGGGTGACCGAGACCACTGAGACAGCCAAGCCTGCAGGCACACTGGTACTGGCAGTACCCTGCAAGCAAACATTTGCCAGTCCACCAACATTCATAGCAGGCTCTGGTCATCCCAACAGATCCACAGAAACTACAACAATAAGAGCTCTCTTATCTGATCATTCCGCTCTTCATTTGGTCAAAGGGTATAATGGTTGCCCTCACTCCTTCTAGTCCAGTGGCTCAAACTTGAGCCTGCCTCAGACTCCTCTGAAGGACTTGATGCATGCAGATCTCTGGGTCCCATCCCCAAAGCCTCAGAGTCAGTGTCTCCATGGCATTCGTATCAGCACAGCAATTGGCTTCTCCCCATCCTGATGTAGATGGTCTGTGGCCCCCACCTCAAGATATTGTCATCTTGGACACCTCAGTCAACCAACACCAAATAAAAACTGGTGCCTATCCAACTTAGACCCAACACGTGAGCTTTCTTCAGGTGTGGAAAGCTAAAGAAGGTTTGTAACACAATTCACCCGCAGGTTCACTTTCTAATAGAGATACAATTGTTCTATTGGGAAAATGTATTATTAACTCATTAATTTAGCAAGAAAATAAAAATATTTAGTTTAAACCTTACTTTTAATTATAAGCAAATCATTACTTAGCAAAATCAAAAACTAAAAGAATTAGAAGGGCTTCCCTGGTGGCTCAGACAGTAAACAATCTGCCTCCAATGCAGGAGACTTAGGTTCAATCCATGGGTCATACAGCTCCCCTGGAGGAGAGAATAGCTACCTCCTCCAGTATTCTTGCCTGGAGAATTCCATGGACAGAGGTGGGCAACAGTGCAGTGGGTTGCAAAGAGTCGGACACAGTACTGTTTAGCCGCTAAGTCATGTCAGACGCTGTGACTCCATGGACTATATGTAGCCTACCAGGCTCCTCTGTTCATGGGATTCTCCAGGCAAGGATCCTGGAGTAGGTTGCCATGCCCTTCTTCAGAGGATCTTCCTGACCCAGGGATCGAACCTCCATCTCCTGCATTGCAGGCAGATTCTTTACCACTGAGCCACCAGAGAAGCCCACCAAGCAAGTGCCTTTGCCTTTATTGAAATGCTGTAATAAACTTTATTTACCTAAAGACTTTCTTTTTTCCTTCTTTTCTCTTCTTTATTTCAGAAGAGACATCTTCAGAAAGGCCATTCTCTTTCTTAGTTGCTTCTGTACTGTTCTGGAATCTTTTCAGGGTACTCAGCCCTGCCACTTGAGCCTGAAAACTGGAGTCATTCATTCCTTATTTTATTCAGTAAATGTTCACTGAGCATCAACAGCACATCTGATGCATCTCTAGGCAGTAGAGGTAGTGATTGAGAAAGACGACGCCTCACCCACGTGGAGCTTCCATTCTAGTGGGAGAGACAGAAAAGTAACAGGGCAATGACAACATACAGAGAGCAGTGCAGGGTGCAACAGGGTCACATACAAGGAGCACCTAACCCAGACTTGAAGGCAGGGATAGATACTCAGGTGGCGCTAGCGGTAAAGAACCTGCCTGCCAATGCTGGAGACATAGGAAAGACAGGTTCGGTCCCTGGGTTGGGAAGATCCCCTGAAGTAGGGCATGGCAACCCACTCCAGTATTCTTGCCTGAAGAGTCCCATGGACAGAGGAGCCTGGTGGGCTACAGTCCACAGGGTCACAAACAGTCCGACCCAACCGAAGCAATTTAGCATGCATGCATAAATAGTCAAGCTTTCCCAAAGAAAATGTCACCCAAAATGAATCCCAAAAGATGAAATAAAGCTGACAGAATGGCAGAAAGGACACAGTGGTTTTAAAGAATTGAAATAATTTCAGTATACCTGGAGCATAGCATGGGCTTGGTGGGGTGGGACTGCCAATGGGAAGGGAAGGCAAAGGACAACACTAAAGAGATAGACATTACTTCCTTAATACTTTTCTGCTTCTGTGTGAGCTATCTTACCTTATAGCTTTGTTTCCATCATCATCAGCTTAGTAAATGGAAAAACATAAACTGAAATAGGAAAACACAATTTGGGGTGATGACTGGGTTCACAAAGATGCCCCAGGGGCCCTGTCTATGCTGCCTCTCTCCTCCCTTCCTTTGGTGAACTACTCCTCCTCCCATCTAGCTCTAGGCACGTGACCCAAATTGTAGCTGCCACTCTTTTCACATGGTTCAGTATCCTCGGCCATAGTAATTGGCTGAGAACTGAACTTGGCTTGCTCCAAAACTGGCCATGGATAGGTCGCATACTCCTGGCCATGGGGATTAGTCTGGGATTAGGCACAAACTCAAGACAAATCCATCAGAGCTCCTCCCCAAGTCTTGCTGGACTGGAGCTAGCAAGGCAGCATCTGTTCCTCTCTGGTCCATGAACTGTGAGCATGTGAGCTGAGAGCTAACACTGCCATGTCCTCTGCCACAGAGGGAATCCTGCTTTCAGGATGGAGAGAGCTTAAGAATGGAGCTAACACAGAGAGAGAGGAGAGATAAGAAGGCACAAGAATCCTGACAGATATTCAGCTTTTAGTTTCCCTTCCCCAAAGGCCAAACACCGAGGGCTGCCCTAGTTCCTGTCCTTCCCAAGACCTAACTATTCAGCATTTTCTCCCAACATCTGAGCCACCAGGAACCCCTCGTAACTAACTTCAGCCCATTCCACCTGGGTCTCCATCACATGCTTGTAACTCTATTTGCCATGTTCTTCTAAAACTGCATTTCTCGAAGTACTGGGTATGGAACAGCCATGAATATGTAGATGATTTCCAACTTGCTCAAGGCTTTCTCCATTTCTTCACCTCATTTCTTTACATCTTTACTCACTTTCTCTCTTTGGAAGGCTTAGAATCCAGCAACCAAAAGAGAATCAGGTTTCACACAGGATTGAAAAGGCCTCCTCACATCTGCCCTCCTGGGAAAAAACATTGCTCCATGGGACCAATTAGCTACTTAAGGGTGAAGGAGAAAATGAGTCAAGTAGACCTTTTCTGAGAAGCTCTCCACACACCCTCTAGCCCCTGGCTTAAGTCACCTGAGTCACTCAGAACTCTGCCGTAACTGGGTGTCCAAGTTAGGGAGGAAAGGAAGTCACCGAGCACAGGACACAACAGAGTTGGCCAACAGAGTTTGACTCATACTCAACACGGGCAAAAATAGAACTCTCTGTCCTCCCCTAAACTAACTCCTTGGCACAGCTCCCTTATTCCTTGCCTTATCATTCTCCTAGTCACCCAGATCTGATCATTAATTTCTGTCTCTCTACCTACCCTGTAGTCAGTGAGATACTGATTCTCACCATTTTTCTTCTTTGAAATATCATTTATAGTCATTCTTTCCACACCATTCTCACTGCCTGAACCAGGATCCATCACCTCCTGCTTGTGCCATGTGCTCAGTCATGTCTGACCCTTTGTGACCCCATGGACCATAGCCCACCAGGCTCCTCTGTCCATGGAATTTTCCAGGCAAGAATACTGGGGTGGGTTGCCATGTCCTCTGCTCAACCAATCTCATATGGTTTCTCTGACATCACCTCCTCTTCCCAAGCCTGAGCCAAAAGGACCAAGGACAGGTCCCTGGTCCAAGGGTTGCCAATCCATACTCTGGCCAGTGACCTGAGACAGAGCCTGGTACAAACACATGCACTATAATGATCATATTCTCTAAGAAATTTGGCCTAACAAGAATTTTTGCAGTAGCATGTGACCCTAACAATGTTGACCTCTAACTTTTCTCCATGGGCCATGCCATCACTTCAGTCTCTTCAGTCGTGTCAGACTCTTTGCGACCCTATGAACTGTAGGGTCCTCAGTCCATGGGATTCTCCATGCAAGAATACTGGAGTGGGTTGCCATACCCTCCTCTAGGATATCTTCCCAGTCGAGGGATCAAACCTGCGTCTCTTATGTGTCCTGCATTGGCAGGCGGATTGTTTACCACTAGTGCCACCTGAGAAGACCCAAATTTTCTCCACATTCCTTTTCAAAGGATTATGCAATTGTATGAGAGGAAAATCTTTGGATATTTAAAAAAAAAACTAAAAATCATTTGGCCTAAAAATACTAGAGGGAGAAGGAGAGAGGGAGGGGTGGGGAAGAGAAAGAAAAAGGAGAGAGAGAAAGGAGGGGGCAGGAAAGGAGAAGAGAAAAGGGGGAGGGAGAGGGGAGAGAAACAGAAGGTGAGGCTGAAAGGATGTGTGGAAAGAAGGCATGAGAACAGACTTTTGGACTCAGTGGGAAAAGGAGAGGGTGGGATGATTTGAGAGAATAGCATTGAAACATGTATATTACCATATGCAAAATAGAGGACTAGGGTGAGTTTGATGCAAGAAGCAGGGCACCCAAAGCCAGTGCTCTGTGACAACCTAGAAGGACAGGGTGGGGAGGGAGCTGGGAGGGTGTGTTCAGGATTGGGGGGGGAACATATATACCTATGGCCAATCCATGTTGATGTATGGCAAAAACCATCACAATATTATAAATTAATTATTCTCCAATTAAACTAAATAGATAAATAAAGAAGGCATGAGGACAAGTCAGAACTTTAAGGGGAGAAGTAGAAAGCTGGAGCCTTGGTGGGCTAGCTACACAACTGAAAACTGTAAGGAGGCCGAGGTGAGGAGTGTGATAGAACTGGGAGCTTTAGGAAGGATGAACTGAGCAGATGGGGGAAAGAAGGCAGTCAGGAGTGAGGGGGGAGTAGGGCTGAGTGATGTTCCTAGTACAACACTCGAATGAAAAGTCCCAGATCCTGCTGCTCAGGTCACTGAAGCTGCCGTGGATCCAACTACAGTTCCCACGAGGTCCCACTGCACTCTGCTTCCAGATCTTTCAGTCCCCTAAAAGTCTCTCTCTCCTTTGTAATTCTTTAACAATGTCCCCACCTCTTAATTCAGGTCATTTAAAAGAGTCTCTATCCCTTGCAAAACAAAAGAAGCTAATAATCAGATGAAATCCTGTCTGGCTTCTGAGAAGCTCATTATCTGGCCCCACACATGCATATCCAGCCGTCCAGTCCCACAACTCCTCAAGCAGGGCCCTCTACTGGGTTGATCCCTGGTCAGGGAACAAAGATCGTGTATGCCACGCAGAGCCAACTGAAAAAAAACAACCCATGCGCCCTGCAGTAGAAGCCCAGAATCTTAACCTCATGGAACACCAGGGAAAGTCCCTATTTCATGTTTTTTAATCTCCCCAACATGTTCTTGAACTCATGAGGAAGAAGAAGAGATTTTGTATTGTTTTGAAGTGGCCCACTGGATTGCGAACATGGCAGATATTCACAAGTATCTGTTGATGGAAAGGCATCTACACAGAGCACTAATATCTCAAGAGGCACATCGCAGAACCTCATTACTACACTAAGGGGCCCTGTGCTGAGTGTGGCCATTTAGATAACATCCAAAGACAGGGGCTCAGCTCAAGGTGAGGCTGCCCTCAGACCCATGGGCCTAGTGAGAGGACCACACTTTTCATTTCCTCCAAGAAGAGAGAGAACAGCAAAGGTCTGAGCCCTGGAAATGTCAACTAACAGCTTGATGTCATGAGATCTCCTTATCTATTCTAGGGAAAGCATAAAATCCTAACCCTATGATCCTTTGGGAACAAGCACCTCAAAACACAGGCCAGGGAAATGCCAATCTTTCCCTCTTTTCATCCACGAGCTTTCCCCAGCCCCCACACCAGAGAAATACTCTGTTCCCTTCCCCAAGGGACAGTGGCCTTTCCAGGCTAAACCCAAGTCACCTTTGAAAAAGGTCACCATTCCTCGTGGGACTTGGCAATACCAAGAAACGCTGAACAGTCTTCTTAGAACTTGTCTCCATTACAGCATTTCAATACCAGAGGAGAGTGTGGTTCCACCCAGTGCCATTTCCAAAATTGACAAAGGACCCGTACATCAGCAGTGGCTATTTTGACACTCCATCATGAGTCATAAAATCTCTATTCAACACCCACTCCCAGAGCTGAAGGCATTATTTATTCCAAGGGTTCCGTAAGAGGTCTCCACTAAGCGCAGGATAATCTGCTTCTGAAAACCATAGTTAAGAAAAGGGCAGGTTTCTTGTCATCCTCAGAAACTGAAATACAAAAAATAAATCTGACTAAGAACATGTGGGTGGGAAGGTACATGAGAAGAGGATTTAAGAAAAACTTCTCCCATGTTACCCACTCAGGAGCTATTGCTGAGCCGTGCCTCTATTTCTTGGTTTCCTGTTTTTGCTTATAGCAGATAAAAACTTGATGGCAGTGATCTTAATCTTCTCTGTCAGCTTTCCAAGCTCATGAGGGTGAGGGGAAGGTACAAATTGTTCCTGTCCTCAGGCAGGAAGGGCTTCCCAGGTGGCTCAGCTAGTAAAGAATCTGCCTGCAATGTGGGAGACCTGGGTTTGATCCCTGGGTTGGGAAGATCCCCTCAAAAAAGGAACAGCTACCCACTTCAGTATTCTGGCCTGGAGAATTCCACGGACTATATAGTCCATGGGGTTGCAGAGTCAGACATGACTGAGTGACTTTCACTTTCAGGCAGGAAACTAAGGTTCAAGAAATGGGGCTCCAGAAGAAGATGGAAAATGTGGGTGACCCCCAAGGCTGCTATGGACACATCTAGAACCACCTCCTGATCTGGGACAGGGACAGCATGTGAGCAAGGAGTCTAGATGGACGTAGAGATGTGGACACCATCAATCTGGAAAATGCATATGAGAGATGTTAACAGATCTAAAGGGAACCTTTACCTAGCCAGACCAGGGTTTGAAATTCCAACATCAGAAGCTCAGTTGGTTCATTCATTCATTCCTATATTTGTTGCCCTTTCCCCAGGAGTCTTCTTTAAAAAGGTAAATATCCACAGGAGGGATCATATACAACCATTAACATTGTAGTATGAATTAATCTGTCAAATTCTTTCACTAGATGTATATATAGAGAAGAGGGAATAGGGAAGGGAGGGGTAAGAAAGAGAGAGAGAGAAAGAGAGTGAGATGGAGGGAAGGGAAAAAAAGTTATCCTTTCTTGTCTCCTAAAAGTATATTCACAATCATCACTGCCAACTGCTGAACATCAGAATGGATGTCAGAGACTGAAAGCCTCATTTCAGTTTCCTCCGTGTCTGGGCAAGGGGCCTGCCAGTTACGTGAGTCTTTATTTGTTTGGAAGGATGTTGATGAAAGGAAGTCCATTTGAGACATCCTCACAGTGTTACCTCCTCTCCTTTCAAAACCCACCACCACAGCCCTTTATGAAGACTGAGACACTATGGCTTTATTTATATTCTGCCTAGAACACTGAGTCCCAGCTCATTGCCTCAATACTAGCTCTTCCCTCTGCCTAAAATGCTATTCTTTCTGAAATTTACATAAATCCTATATCCCCTTCTCAGATATGCCTTTTCTATCTAACATGTGTCTACTCTAGCACATTGCCAATTTATTTTCTTTGTAACACTTCTCAAGTACCTGATTTCATCTGATTTATTTTTGTTTACTTGTTTAATGTTTTCTTCCCTCCATACCACCAATTAGAATTTCTTGAGAATTTCCAATAGCATCAGTTTCATTCACATATGGGCCTAGAACAGTACCTGGTCCATAGAAAACATTCAGCAAATATTTGTTGAATAGGTAAATTGATGGATAGATGAATAATGAGTCACTACTCTCAACCCCCACCATAAATGAATATCCCCAAAACTGGTTTGAAATAATTTTCTCACTGTATGAAAAGATGTTCCACATCATATGTCATTGGAGAGATTCAAATGAAAATAACAAGATACCACTCCACACCTATTAGAATGGCCTAAATCTGAAACACTGTTTATAGTAGCTTTATTCTTGAAGTCCTAAACTTGAAGTCCTTCAGTAGGTGAATGGATAAATAAACTGTGGTACATCCAGACAAAAGGAACGCTATTCAGGGCCAAAAATAAATGAGCTACCAAGCCACTAAAAGACATGGAGGAAACTTAAATGCATATTACTAAGTGAAAGAGGCCAAACTGAAAAGACTGCATACTATATGACTCCAACTACGTGACATTCTGGAAAAGACAAAACTATGGAGACAGTAAAATGATCAGTGGTTTCCAGGGGTAAGGGGGAGACAAGGAGAGAAGGATGAATAGGTAGAGCACAGAAGAGTTTTAGGGCAGTGCTCAGCTAGTAAAGAATCCACCTGCAATGCGGGAGACCTGGGTTTGATCCCTGGGTTGGGAAGATCCCCTGGGGAAGGGAATGGCTACCCACTCCAGTATTTTTGACTGGAGAATTTCATGGACACAGGAGCCTGTTGGGCTACAGTTCATGGCATTGCAAAGCTGGGGCTCCAAGGCTGGGCAAAACAGTCTGGAACCACAAGAACATGTGTTACAAAGGGTAGGGAAAGGCCTCTAGTCCAAAGCCATATATGGGGCTTCCCTGGTGGTCTAGTGGTTAAGAGTCCACCTGGCAATGCAGGGGACACCAGTTCAATCCCTAGTTTGAGAAGATCCACGTGCTGTGGAGCAAGTAAGCCCCTGCGCCACAACTACTGAGTCTGTGCTCTAGAGCCTGGGAGTTGCAACTACTGAAGCACAGCCTCTAGAGCCTGTGCTCCACAATAAGAGAAACCACCGCAAGGAGAAGCCCCTGCACCACAACAGAGAGTAGTCCCCACTTACTGCAACTAGAAAGAGCCTGTGTGCAGCAACAAAGGTCCAGCACAGCCAAAAACAACTAACTAAATTAATAAATAAAATTTTAAAGAGCCATGTATATGCTCAGAATCCTGAAGACCTACAGAAAGCAACTGTTCAGGACAAAGCAAGCAAAGAGCAAGCAAACTGGAGGGGCCAGGCTTGAGGAGACCTGGATTCAGAGGCCAATTCCTGTCCTGTTTAGGAAGTTTCTTAGATGTTTCTTATGATGAAAGCAACTTGGCTGAGGAAGCAAGGAAGTGAATCAGCCTAACTTGAGTAGGGAGCATAATGATCAGGATGAAAAATAAGAACAAGAGCTAATTGTATAGATAGTTTCATTGGCAATTACCTAAACTCTGAATTGAGAGAAAGAGGTGTGTGTGTGTGTGTGTGTGTGTGTGTGTGGGTGGGTGGGTGGGTGTGTGTGTGTGGGTGTGTCTCAGCTGTGGTGGGGATGGAACTTTGGAAGTTTTCTATATGCAGAAACCAAAGCTACTATCAACAAACATGTGACTGGGCTCCAGGGGAGGCACCCCTGAACCATGCCGGGGAGTGGCTCTGCCACAGCTCCCTGGTGGCCTTGCGTATATCCACCCACACAGGTCACGCAGGCAAAGTGTGGAAGTGCAGCCTGAGTCCTGTCTGATGCTTTGTGATCCTCCTGGTACGTAAGACAATGGGAGGAGGCCGTGTAAGGAGTTGCTACGAGTCCATCTCCCAATGATCTACCTTCCCCCTCTCCCTCCACCCCCCACCCCCATCCCTCCTGCCCTGGAGGTTCTCATGAGACAGTTTCTCTTTGCTTCTCAAGTCCTAATGAGGTATGCGGTTTTCTGCCTTGTCTTCTCAGAATATCTAACTGCTTTAATATATAATATATAAACACAAATTTATAAAAATATAAATGTTATAAAAAATATAAAATATAATTTCTAATATAAATTTTATATAAATATTTATTATGCAGAATATAGAACTACTTTGTGGCGGCCTACATAGGGCTTCTCAGCAATGAAGTGCCCCACTACTCGTGTTGTGGTCATCTGGCCCATGTCATTCCTTTTAGTGTGGGGGACCACAACTACAAAAAGGTAGCTCTTTTAGCTTCTTCTTGTTTTTACTGTCTACATAAGTACTCAACTTTCTAAATCTAAAAGTGCCTTACTGTATCCTTACCAGTCAAATCAGTCAGGTCTTGGCCTTGGCCTTGCCTTGTATTGTATGTGTGAGATTGACAGACCTCTGCTGCTGCTGCTGCTAAGTCGCTTCAGTCATGTCCAACTCTGTGCGACCCCATAGACGGCAGCCCACCAGGCTCCGCCATCCCTGGGATTCTCCAGGCAAGAATACTGGAGTGGGTTGCCATTTCCTTCTCCAGTGCATGAAAGGGAAAAGTGAAAGTGAAGTCGCTCAGTCGTGTCTGACTCTTAGCGACCCCATGGACTGTAGCCTACCAGGCTCCTCCGTCCATGGGATTTTCCAGCCAAGAGTACTGGAGTGGGGTGCCATTGCCTTCTCTGTGACAGACCTCAGACAGGAAAAAAAGGCAAGCTTCTTATTTATACTATGATGTTTGTGGGGAAAGATTTCCCTGCTGGATAGTTTGGGTGAAAACATTCAAATACATGTCAATCCCCTCTGAAGAAACCCTGATGTGGTCCAAACCCACTGCTGAGACTTTACTCAGCCAGGTCCCTGCTGACATACATGTACTTTGAAGCTACTGGCCATTTGCTACAGGGGGACAGGGCGTCCCTGCAGTGCAGACTCATGGCGTCCACAGCCACTATACTTAGAGAATCACAACAGTTCATTTTGCAGCAAGCCTCCACTCATCTCAGTCCAATGGGGACACAGCCATTTGTAAAGACTTCTAGGAAAGGTCTATTGCCTCTTCTATTAACCAGTGCAATCCCTCATCTACCAGGACACTGTTACTTAAGTCTTACATGATTCTCATCCTGTGATGGTGACCTCTGTTCCCATAAAGGCAGAGAGGCTAGTGTGTATAGCACAGTCCTTGACCTCCAGGAACTCATAGTCTAAGAAGAAAGCCAAACTGAGCCACAAAAACAAGCACTGAGGTATATAATATACAGTGCTATGTAATAAAAAGGTTCAAGCCAAGGGTTATAAAGGTGGAGGAGGGAAGGCAAATTCGCTTCAAATTTGCAGATTAAGTATGGCATTCTGGAGGATGTGGCATTTCAGCCGGGCCTAGAAAAAAACAGATAAAATTTCAATAAGCACAGAAGGGATAATAATTGGGCAAATAGGAAAAACTAAAGACCCTAGAATATAGATAATCCTGGAAAGAAAAGAGCATGTTTTAATTTAATTCTTTTCTTTAGAGTGATTGGAGACAACATTTGCATCTAGAAAATATGGACAGGATACTACAAGCAGAAACCAAGAACAAGGAAAAGCATACGAATTTAAAATATAATTGCCAAAACAAGAAGCAATGGACAGTGAGTAGATGTAAAAGAGCAAAAGTAAGGATAACCCAGTCATTAGACATACTGAGCAGCTGAAGGGCGAAGAGAGAATAGAGAGCAGGCAGATAATTAGGAGAATAGTCAGAAACAACAAAATGAACAGCAGCTGCTATGGCTCCCCTAACTCCAACAAAGTGCTAGTTGCTTTCCTTACAGACTTTACCTCATTTAATCCTCACAAAACACAGCAAGGTAAGTTCTGTTATTAAGAAACCGAAGCTCAGAGAAATAAAGGAACTGCCCTCGTGTCAGACAAGTAGCGAGTAGCTGAGCTATGTCTGACCACAAAACTATTGCTTTCAGCTCCCTCATTGGCAGGAAGGCAGCAGGGAGGGGACAAGGTTGAAGGTGCCAGACCGGAAGCGGATGTGTTTGGGAAAAGAGCCTTCAGAAGCTGAGGGGGCCAAGGTCTCAGGCATAAGTGGGGAAGTGGCAAAGTGATGGAATAGGGCAGAAGGTGAGGGGGCTTTTCTTCCTCCAAGACTCTGAACACCACTGAGGAGACCAAGGGAGGCTGAGATGCAGTGAAGTGGGAGCTAAGAGGCAGCAGATCCAAGAGGACCTTGAGACCCACACCAGGCCTGCCTCCAAGAGCAAGCTGCTTGTGCCTGATGACTCATTCCCCAGGACACGGCCAGCTCCTGGCCAGCAGCCACGCAGGGTGCTGCAGCAGGGCACTGTTCCACACCACGAGGCACTGTCACATCCAGTCCCCTCCACTGGTCTCCAGGAAGTGTGGCCACACACGAAAGCCACGTTTGACTTTGTGTCACTAAAACATTTCTTCCTGTTGGCCAACTGGAGGACAAAAGGGATCAAGGTAAACCAGGGAAGGGATGTGGCCATTCCAAATTACTCCACAAAATGTTTTCTAAATGTGTCTGAGCTGGCCTCCTATAAAGGGCAAGAGTGGCACAAGAAACTGAAACTCTACCCTTGAAAATTGTTCAAGAGGGGTAGCCCCGAAAATCTGAATTCCAAAACCCCAGAGCAGGTGGCCTTTCCAAAGAGCTGAGTTGATTTCATCACTAGCTTTAGTCTGAATTCGCCACAGATTTCCTCTGTAATCCAGGATGTGATAAGGAACCAACATAACAGGAATTCATCTTCCCCCAAGGAAAGGTAAGCATCTCTGAGCTCAACAGAGACAACTGGAACCTAATTACATTGCCTCTTTTCAAGCCTTCCGGTAAAAATGTAAAATGAAAGAGGACTGAAAGAGGCTGTTTAGCACAGCTATAATGTGACCACGTTTTCTTTTAAAAATGACACACCAAGTAGCTGCCATTTTTAGAAAATGATCTGAAATCAGAGCAAGTGTCACTGTAGCAAAAAATAAATAAATAAAGACCCTCATTCAAGGGCTTTTGGAACCTGGGTCCCCAAGAGCAGTATTTCCTTGTTAGATTTGATTAATTTTACACAAAGGTAGGCCAGGAAGGCTGATCTGGAAAAAGAAAAGCAAACCTTTGTGAAGAAAAACAAGTATGTGGCCTTTGGGGAGCTAAGCACATGTTTAATTTTGTGTTTTAAACTTCTCAGCAGACTGCAGATCTATAAAGGGAATCACTGAAAGTGAAGATAACGGGCGACTTACCCAGAGCATCAGGCTGTTTTCCGCAAGATGGGGCGAGAAGTGAGAAAGCAAAATCTTTGCTTCAGTTACACAAACTCCCTCTCCTTTGCAGAGAAACTTGATAGCTGAAATGGAGCCAGACGCTAATGCGGGAGACGCTGCCAATATATCTGTGCTTGTCCAACACTGACATCTAGTGGTCAAGTATGAATTTTTTTTTCCAGAAAAGGATCCATTGGAAGCACCAAGCAGGTAAATCTCCTCTATACTTTTTTATTGTGAAAGATTCTTCTTCTTTTTCTTTTTGGAAAATATCAAACTATAATTTAATTATTCTTTTGTAAAAGATAGTTATTCAATTTATATTTTTAGTTTAAAAAAGTTATAATGGTTGTTATTTTCATTAAATAAGACCTGGCAATTGTGTGAAAAAAGCACAGAATCTCTAATCTGAATTTGCTAGGTATCATAATTCTCTCTCACATCCATAAAGCACTAATCAGTTTCCAAGGCATTACCAGTTATATTATCTTGTTAGCTATTCAAACAACTCTGAGATGAGGGAGTCAGGACCATCTGATCTTGCAGAAAAGGACACAAAGGCCCAGAAAATCTAATACATCCAAGGTAATAGAGCAAGTCAGAGAGGATGGTAGTTCTAGAATCAAAGTTTTCCAATTTCTAGGCCAGGACTCATCATTAGGGCATCATTTCCTTTGCAGAAAGAAAGAAATTACGCTCAGCTGATGAGGGAAAAGGCAAATGGGGACACACAAACATACACATCCTTCCTTTTGCTCTGCACCATTAAAGCCCTGACATTAATGAGCAGAGAGGAAAGCCACTGTGGATGATAGCCACACTGCATTTTAGTCCACCGAGAAAGACTTGGCTAAAGCTAATGGACCCACTGGGCATTATTAGCCTTCCCCCCTCACGGCCTATCAGAATCAGCCACAATGAAGTGCAGGGGCTGCTGTTTACAAACACCCTGGACTGTCACCCAAAGAGCCTGAGAGTTGGTTACGTTATGGCCAGATTAAGCACCTTCCCCCAAGCAGCTGCATTCTGATGATGCTAGCAAGCTTCCTAATTATCATCTGAACTAGAGGTATATAGGAAACCTCAAGACAAGCAAGGCACACTTGAGGGTAGGGTGAATGGATTAGAAATGTATACATTTCTTTCCTCTATAGGCAACTTACCGAAGGCTTCAGAATTTTAAACAGAGACTTCTGCTTTTAAACAGGATCACTAGCTGGAACTCTAAGAAAGAGAGATCAAACCATGAAGGTTTGAACACCAGTGAGCACTTCGTAAATGTTGTCTGGAATAAAGATATTCCATGAGATTCTCAAAGAGGTGTGGAGGTATATTAACTCATTAATCCTCACAACAGCCCCATGAGGTAGTTGCTATGATCCCCACTCTACAGAAGGATAAGCTGAGGCACAGGAGTAACTTAATTGAGATTTCATATCTTTTAAGTGGTGGGACTAGAAATTAAACCCAGGTCTGTCCAATTGCAGGGTCCATTCCCTTAAACTCTGTATCGGTAGTTTTCAAAGTGTGGTCCTCAGCCTTGTCTCTCCACACCTGCCCCAGACCAGTCCTAGTGAAACAAAAACGGGGGTGAGGGCCCAGCCCCCTGGACTTTAACAAGCCACACAGGTGATTCTGATACACAAGATAGCTTGAGAAGTACTGCTCTATATGATACCACCTGTCGCTAAAAGTTGGTTGCAGGTGTAGATCATCAGCTCAAAAAGAACACTCTGCCCAATCAGGATGCAGCTTGATTTCCTGCCATTTGATGTCTTCTGATGAAACTGGAGTAGGAGAACATGATTTAGTTTGATTGTGGGCTTGGATTAATCTTGAATGCTTTGGTATCACTCCTTACTCCTAGCAAAATTCCAAGACACAATTCAGTAACAGATCCATTTTTTAGATGCAGAAATCAAAGGCATTCAAGTCATTGGATAATTGACAAAACCACTCATTGAGTCCATCCTCCTTCCTCCAAAAATGTACAGACAACCAACTTGAGACCATCAAGTAAGTATCTCTTTATTTTTTTTATTTTTTGATTTTTCAAAGGGTGAGTATCTCTTTAAAAAGAAAGAAAGGGACTTCCCTAGTGGTTCCGTGGTTAAGACTTTGCCTTCCAATAAAGGGGGTGCAGGTTTGATCCCTGGTTGGGGAGCTAATATCCCACATGTCTCGTGGCCAAAGAAAAACAAAAAATGAAACAGAAGCAATACTGAAACAAAATTCAATAAAGACTTTAAGAAAGAATTGTTGTTGTTGTTCAGTTACTAAGTTATGTCTGATTCTTTGTGACCCCATGCACTGCAGCACACCAGGCTTCCCTGTCCTTCACCTTCTCCCGAAGTTTGCTCAAACTCGTGTCCATTGAGTCGGCGATAGCATGCAACCATCTCATTCTCTGTCACCTCCTTCTCCCCCTGCCCTCAATATTTCCCAGCATCAGGGCTCTTCACATCAGGTTGCCAAAGTATTGGAGCTTCAGCTTCAGCATCAGTCCTTCTAAAGAATATTCAGGATTGATTTCCTTTACAATTGATTGATTTGAACTCCTTGCAGTCTAAGGGACTCTCAAGAGTCTTCTCCAGCACCACAGTTCAAAAGCATCAATTCTTCTGTGCTCAGTCTTCTTTATGGTCCAACTGTCACACCATACATGACTACTGGAAAAACCATAGCTTTGACTATACAGACCTTTGTCAGCAAAGTGATGTCTCTACTTTTTAATATGCTGTCAAGGTTTGTCATAGCTTTAGTGAAATAAACTTTTCCAAGGTCCCCTAAGTAGCAAGTGACAGATATTAGCTGGGTTCTAAACCAAGAAAATCTGCTGCCAGAGCCGCCCATGCATAACACCATGCTTGCTGCCTCTCTTTGGGAAATTCCTTCTATTTCACTTTTATTTTCCCCTCCTCGTCTCTACACACATTAGCCCCCCCAGAAGTCCAACAGTAGAGTAACTGTATAACCCAACTGTATTGTCAAATCCATTGTATAATGCAATGTCTCCCAAACTTACTTGATCAGGGAACCCTTTTTAGTCTACCATCTACTAAATTTGCCTGGCACAACTGGTCCTAGAACTACATTTTGGGAAAACCTAGTTTGGTCAGGAAGATAACTGTCTCACCCAATCTTTAAGCCATTGTGAGAAAGTAGATGGACCAATGGGGGAAAAAAAGTGTGTGTGTGTGTGTATATATGTGTGCGCATATGTACTGTAGAACATAGATAAGCATTTACTCTTGTTGCTGGTGGTGGTGTCATTCTTGACATGTACCTAGCGCCTTTACCACATCTTTGGTTAACCTTGAAGGGCAAGACAGACAGATGATCTTGAGGGAAAGAAGCTTGTTTTACTTAGAGTACTAGATACAACTTGTGTCACTGACAGCAAAGGCATGATGCCACCATCTCAGCCCTTTCCACAGCCAGCACTTTGTAAGAGGGAAGCAGAGCCATACCACCCACTCCAGGACATGTGGTTTGCCATCTCCATGCACACTGGTAATGATGGGCGGCTTCCCCTTCACTGCCCCTGCCTCCCCCAGCCCCTCACCTAGAAGCTCCAGAGTGCTTACCACCTTCATCCAAATAGCCAGATGGAGATGTATAGTCACATACAGTAACCTATATTTCAAATGTCTGTGCTCCCAGGAATTCTGCTCGATGGCATGGAGTAGTGAACTTTTTGGGCATGGGAGCAGGAGGAGGGAGGATTCTATCTTTGACAATTAGCACCTCACACAGGGGAACAGAAGTAGGAAGGGCTCCAGATTACAGGGTAAACGGTTATCAATCTGACTTTTGGTGTCAGGTTGCTAATCTGAAATTCCCCAAATCATATCAAGCTACAGGTAAAAAAAAAAAAATTGTCATAAACAGCATTTCTCTGATTTTCACACAACCCATTGTTATGGTACCACCACTATTTCTCAGTGGTTGTCTCAGGTCTATTCATAAAGAACCCTTCTCAGCCTTATGGACTTCTTAGACCTTCACCACCTACAGAAGCCACATCCCAGGCACCTCATCACTGCTATCAGTGCTCATCATGAATGATAAGGGTATTAATGCTTGTACCAAGGATACCACTTACCTCTGTTCCCAAAGCCTCCAGAGCTACATTAAGCCACTGATGCTGCCTTGCACTATACTTTTTTTTTTTTGCTGCACTACATCGCATGTGGAATCTTATTAATAGTTCCATGACCAGGTATTGAACCCAGGCCCCCTGTATTGGAAGTACAGAGTCTTAACCACTGGACCACCAGGGAAGTCCCTACCCTGCACTACTCTTAAAATAAAATGGCCTTCTGTGCTGCCCCTGGTGTCACTGATGTACCACAGCCCTCTAAGTGCCAAAGCTGAGTTCTGTTCCCTGGAAACCCCATGTGCCAGAGTTGGCTATGTTCTGAGCCAATGCTCAATTAGGTCACCATAAAAGCTGTGCTGCCTTATCTCCCCTCCAATGTCTCACAGAGTTCTTTAGAGAAACTGCTTTATTTTTTCCTGCTTTTATCTTCTTTGGGGGCTTCCCAGGTGGCTCAGCAGTAAAGAATGCACCTGCAGTGCAGGAGACAGAGGTTTGATCCTTGGATTGAGAAGATTCCCCTGGAGAAGGAAATGGCAACCCACTTCAGTATTCTTGCCTGGGAAATTCCATGTACAGAGGAACCTGGAAAGCTACAGTCCATGGGGTCACAAAAGAGTTGGACACCATTTAGCAACTAAGAAACAACAATCTTGTTTTTATCTTCACAATCCCTTAACCCTCTGTGTCTATTTAGATAAAAATCCTTAGGGAACTAGACCAATGGGTAAATCTGAGTGGCAGGCAATAAATTATACTCAGATTCTCCCAAGCCCTCCAACAACTAAGGCACTATTACTGTACCTAGCATGTGAACATGACTCTCAGAAGTCTCCTTGGTAACCCATGGAGGCATGGGATGGAGGCTCTTTACAGCATGTCCAAAGAGATCTGAATCCTGGGAGAGAAATCCAGCCTAGGCTCTCTGTAGTTTCGCTTCTACAAGAGATTTTATTCCCAGCACATCTTTCTTTCAAACCAACCCAAATGACCATGGGATTGGACTAGGCAGAAGATGACCAGAATTCAAATTCCAGTTCTATCAGTTATCAGTCATGTGAGTCCTGGGCAGGCCACTTAACCTCCGCCTGCTATGATAATAACTTTCCTGACTATCCCCAGGCTTGCCCATTCAAGAAATACATATTGTGCTTCTTTCTAAAAGATAGAAGACACAGTGCCAGGCCTGTTGCAGATGTAAAGAATAGTCACCGATTTTGCTAGGTATCAGCATGCAAACTAACAATATTTTTGAGAAAATATTAGTTGAGTTCTTATTATTTGTCCTGCACTTTACATGTGATCTCATTCCCCACAATAGCCCTATAATATGAGCATGATTATGCCCATTTTATAAATGAGTATAACAGAAGCTCAGGGGAGATCATAAATTTATTCAAGCCACGCATCTAGTATGTGGTGGAACTGAGATTCTTCCACCAGTCCATCCTGCCTCATGTATATAGGCAGCTATAACACAAGGTAGAAAGCGATTCATCTCATAAGGCATAGATGAAGTGCCACAAAATCAAATGAGATGCATATGAAAGTGTTTTATAAACAGTCAAGCTGACACAATTGTAAGGTGTTTCTGTTATTATCATTAGGGTAAGTGCTCTATAAAATATGCTAGCTGTAAAGTTCCATCTGTAAGTAGGAGTTAACCAAGCCTTACAGAGGTGTAAAAGAAAGGAGTATTTAATTTCAGCTGCAACAGTCCATTGGAAGGCAACTGGTGCCTCAAATTCAATCACTATTCTAAATAGCCCCGCATCTGTATATGGGCGTGGGTAATCCATATGAACAGATCAGGAGCCTCCAGAGCTCAATGGTAGCACCCAAGCAGAATGAAAATGAATCCAGCACACTGCCGTATGCTGTATGGAACTCTCAAGAGGACATATTGGGATGGGTTATTAAGATCACTTGGTGAAGCGGGACCTTGTTCAGGATGTGTGGACCACTGTGGCCACTATGGGCAAGACCGTGTACCCCAGCAGGGTGTAAGGAGCTTGTTTTTGAATGAGGACTGACGCAGAGGCTCTTTGCTGTGAATTCAAGGTGTAATAATCATAGCTCATATATATTGAGCACCTCCTATGTGCCAAGCATTGAGCTAAGGACAGAGTACATCTTGAGTTATCATATTGTGATGAAGCCAACTCTATTTTGCCTTTTTCTACTGTTCATGGGGTTCTCAAGGCAAGAATACTGAAGTGGTTTGCCATTCCCTCCTCTAGGAGGAGAGAGGAAGAGAAGGGGACAACAGAGGATGAGATGGTTGGATGGCATCACTGACTCAATGGACATGAGTTTGAGCAGACTCCAGGAGATAGTGAAGGACAAGGAAGCCTGGTGTGCTGCAATGCATGGGGTCACAAAGAGTTGGACACAACTTAGCGACTGAACAACAACAACCCTATTTATCTGATTAAGAACACGTTTTTTGAAGTTATACAAGCCACTGTTTATTTTACACTGGATAAGTTAATTCAGCTCTCTGAGACCCAGTTTCCTAATCTGTAAAATAGAGATCATAATGCCTACCTCAGAGAGTTGTCATGAGAATTAAGTCAATGAATTTAATAATAAGGCAGTTAATACTATACCCATGGCTTCCCTGGTGGTCCAGTGGTTGAAAATCCACCTTGCAATGCAGGGGACACTGGATCGATCCCTGGACAGGGAGGATCCGACATGTCACAGAGCAACTAAGCCCATGGGGACAACTACTGAGCCTGAGAGTGCCTAGAGCCCATGCTCCGCAACAAGAGAAACCACTTCAATGAGAAGCCCACACATCACATCTAGAGAGTGGCCCCACTCACCACAAATAGAGAAAGCCCGCACACAGCAATACAGACCCAGGACAGCCAAAAATAATTTAAAATAAATAAATTTTCTAAAGTAAACAAAAAATACTATACCCAGCACATAGGAAATGTTCAATAACTGATAACATTGTTGTCATATTTTTCTACTGAAAGTTCAGCATGGATCATTCTTTTGACTTCTAGGAAATAGTACTAGAAAGTCCATTCTAGGCATAACAAGTTACCCTAAAATTTAGAAGCTTAGAATAACACATTTATTATCTCACTGTTTTTGTGGGTCAAGAATCCAAGCATGGCTAAACAGGGTCTTCTGCTCCAGTGTTTCTCACAGGCTATAATCAAGATATTGGCCAGGGCTGGGGTAGCATCTCAAGGCTTGACTGAGGGAGGATCCACTTCCAAGCTCATTCATGTGCTTGCTGGCAGGACTCAGGTCTTCACAGGCTGTCAGCAGGAGTTTCCTCACTTGCTATTGGCTGGAAGCCATGCTTAGTTCCTTGCCAAACAGATTTCTCCAACATGGCATCTTGTTTTGGCAAAGCCAGCAAGAGGGAGAGACAGCTAGCAAGATGGAAGTCACAGTCTTGTAACCTAGTCACAGAAGTGACACCCCACCATTTTGGCTGTATGCTATTCCTTAGAAGCAAGTCACTGGATCCAGCTCAAGGAGGATTACACAAGGGCATGAATACCAGGAGCTGGGGGTCACTGAGAGCCACCTTAGACGTTGCCTTCCACACTGAGAAAGGTAATAAACACAAGAGTCAAAGAGAAACTCTTAAAATTCTTTGGTACACAAAATTAAGATTCAGAGTGAACTGTGAAAATAACTATAGGCTATTACGGGAACAATTAATAAGGAAAGATATTACTAGGTTCTTGGGAGGTTTTGTTTCCCTCAATGATAATAAAAGCATTGGGGTTTTGTTTGTTTATTTGTTTTCTGATGAATGTATAGCTTATTCATTTCGTAATAAGATTTTCACAGGGAACTGTATACAAAAACCTGTAATAACCTATAATGGAAAAGAATCTGAAAAAGAGTGTTTGTGTGTGTGTGTGTGTGTGGAGAGAGAGAGAGAGCTTCCCTGGTGGCTCAGATGATAAAGAATCTGCCTGCAATGCAGGAGATACAAGTTTGATTCCTGGGTCAGGAAGATCCCCTGGAGAAGGAAATGGCAACCCACTCCAGTATTCTTGCCTGGAGAACTCCATGAACAGAGGAGCTTGGCAGACTACAAAACACTGGGTTGCAAAGAGTCAGACACAACTGAGTAACTAACACACACACATACACACACACACACACATATACATACACACATATACTTACATATGTACAACTGAATCACTTTGCTGTATACCTGAAACTAACACAACATTGTAAATCAACTATACTTCAGTTTTTAAATATATTAAAAAATAAATAAAGAATATTCTAATTATGATCATACCCATTTTACAGATGAGGAAACTGTGGCTCAGAGAGAGCTTACACTGGGTCCTTAAAGAGTAAAGTTGTATTGGAATCCAAGTCTGTTCAACTCCAAAATCTCTTTTTCTGCTATATCTAGTTGTCCCCCCATATTTAGCAAATTAGTGTGATTTGTTGCAATTTAGTGTTCATGTTTTAGTTTTGTTCAACATCTTACTTTTTACTATATACTTTTTACTATGGGCTTCCCTGGTGGCTCAGTTGGTAAAGAACCCACTTGCAATGCAGGAGACCCAGGTTCAATCTCTGGGTGGGGAAAATCCCTTGGACAAGGAAATAGCAACTCACTCCAGAATTCTTGCCTAGAAAATCCCATGGACAGAGGAGCCTGGCAGGGTACGATCCATGAGGTCGTAAAGAGTCAGACAAAAATTAGCAACTAAACCACCACCACCATATATACACCCTACCTTTACCTCCCACACCCATAATCCTTGTTATAAACTTTTTCCCCTCCAGAACTGATAGTTTTTGTTTAGAAATTTAACACCAATTCTTTATAGCTTAGAGCAAAACATTTTTTTAATAAATAGATGATATTTTGTTTGTGTTCCTGTGGTTCTCAGGTGCTAGGTGATATTTTGTTAATTCTTTTCTGAAAGTAAAAATACTAGTCAGGATTTCTATTCTGTACCATTCTGGACCATACCAACAATCTTTGCCAGTTTGTAGGAAACTAGATTTTCAGTATAATTCAAAAATTTGTACACACTAAGAGTGCAGAGCACCTTGGTACTGAAAAGCAAAAGTGGAGAGCAAAGGGATTTATCATGGGAGTAACCCACACCGCATTACCAGGATGTTTTTAAAGCAAACAAAGCAAATTTTGCAAGCATACCTACAGCCATCATTGACTGAAAATCCAGTGTATATACACAAGGAACTAAGCTCATTAGCTACTGAGCAGGATACAGCCCTCTATAAAACATAGGAGATTCCTATGTCTCAGGGAGCAGAGCCGTTCAGCCTGTACCCAAGTGAGCATTAGTTCCTCCAAGGAGACATTTCCAGATGGAGTCACTTCCTATCCAGATTAACTGCTTGAAACTACAGGATGAATTCTTTACATCACCAGGTTTTTCATGGGTATATGAAACATCATATCCATCCCGTCCTCACCTGTGTTTGGATCTTGGCGATGGTGTTATTT
Source organism: Okapia johnstoni (assembly GCA_024291935.2). NCBI lineage: Eukaryota > Metazoa > Chordata > Mammalia > Artiodactyla > Giraffidae > Okapia > Okapia johnstoni. The sequence continues at coordinate 102,032,087 of CM044305.1, read as the reverse complement.
GCCAAGGCAGGATTTCTCAGTTAGACTGGAGGCATCAGTATGTATCACATGCTTCCACTTAACTTTGAAGGGTATATATGGAGCATTATAGCTCAGATTATTTCTGGAAGGGAATGCAAAAAAACATAACATTTGCCTCTAGAGAGGGGAGGGTTGAGAACTGTGGAACTAGGGTAGGTAGGAGAGGAAGACTCACTTTTCACTGTATGAACTTTTGTATAATTTGAACTTGTTACTACATTTATGTATTACTGTTTTGCCTAAAATACTTCAAATAATTTTTAAAGATTCAAGAAACAAATCAGGAGTTCTTAACTAGGCATGAAATCAGAAGTTCTTATAGAGCTTTTGGCAAAAAAACATGTACAGGCAGTTTAACCTTAATAGGTGGGACTGGGACTCTCGAGTCAGATTACATGGATTTGAATATCTCCACCACTGGGCAAGACATGGGGGAAATAATTTGACCTCTCTAAGCCTCAGTTTCCTCCTCTGTAAATGGTGACTCTGTGGTAAAACCTGCTTTTCTGAGAACTAGGATGAAAGGAGGAGACTTTAGCAAGAGGTGGTCCTTCCTGGGACTTGACTCAATGGGTAAAGCAAGGGAAAAGGTGGCTCTGATCCATCATCCCACATTTCCACGTTGGGTCTGTGGATCTGAAATTAACAAATGATAATAATGAGACCTGTTTCACTGAAGCCTCATTTGCTTTCTACAGTAGTCTCTATTGCCTTTCAGTTCAGTTCAGTTCAGTTCAGTCGCTCAGTCGTGTCTGACTCTTTGCGACCCCATGAACCGCAGCAAGCCAGGCCTCCCTGTCCATCACCAACTCCCGGAGTCCACCCAAACCCATGTCCATTGAGTCAGTGATGCCATCCAACCATCTCATCCTCTGTCGTCCCCTTCTCCTCCTGCCCTCAATCTTTCCCAGCATCAGGGTCTTTTCCAATGAGTCTGCTCTTCACATCAGGTGGCCAAAGTATTGGAGTTTCAGCTTCAACATCAGTCCTTCCAATAAACACCCAGGACTTTTACTTTGCTTCAAATTGGACCACTGTCTTTCTAGTCTTACGAGCACGCTGGTGGTGATGAAAAATTGTAGAACACTATTTGCCATTAATTACTTGAGTATTAGAAGGCATGCTTGGTTATCTGATGTTAGAGCAGAAGAAAGGAGTGGAATGAATTGAGAATTGGGCAAACCTCCATACAGCTGGCCAGAGAAGTCCTAAGTACCATACTGCCACTTCTACCCTTCTCCTGTATCCATGCTCCAAATACAGGGTGTCAAAGCTAATCCATCTGCATTGGATTCTCAATGAGGTTCCACTCCCTGCAGCAATTTCACAGCATCATCTTTTAGAATTTAAAATAGCTCAGCTGCAATTCTATCAACTCCACTAGCTTTGTTCATAGTGATGCTTCCTAAGGCACACTTGACTTCACATTCCAGGATGTCAGGTTCTAGGTGAGTGATCACACCATCGTGGTTATCTGGGTCATGAGGATCTTTTTTGTTTAGCACTTCTGTGTATTCTTACCACGTCTTCTTAATATCTTCTGCTTCTGTTACATTCATACCATTGCTGTCCTTTATTGTGTCCATCTTTGCATGAAATGTTCCCTTGGTATCTCTAATTTTTCTTGAAGAGATCTCTAGTCTTTCCCATTCTATTGTTTTCCTCTATTTCTTTGCATTGATCACTGAGGAAGGCTTTCTTATCTCTCCTTGCTATTCTTTGGAATTCTGCATTCAGATGGGTATACCTTTCCTTTTCTCCTTTGCCTTTCACTTCTCTTCTTTTCTCAGCTGTTTGTAAGGCCTCCTCAGACAACCATTTTGCCTTTTTGCATTTCTTTTTATTGGGAATGGTCTTGATCACCACATCCTGTACAATATCACAAACCTCCATCCATAGTTCCTCAGGCACTCTGTCTATCAAATCTAATCCCTTCAATCTATTTGTCACTTCCACTGTATAATCATAAGGAATTTCATTTAAGTCATACCTGAATGGTCTAGTTGTTTTCCCTTTCTCCAATTTAAGTCTGAATTTGGCAATCAGGAGTTCATGATCCGAGCCACAGTCAGCTCCTAGTCTTGTTTTTGCTGACTGTATAGAGCTCCTCCATCTTCGGCTGCAAAGAATATAATCAATCTGGTTTCGGTATTGACCATCTGGTGATGTCCACGTGTAGAGTCGAAGAAGGTGTTTGCTATTACCAGTACATTCTCTTGGCAAAATTCTGTTAGCCTTTGCGCTGCTTCATTTCATGTTCCAAGGCCAAACTTGCCTGTTACTCCAGATATCTCTTGACTTCCTACTTTTGCATTCCAGTCCCCTATAATGAAAAGGACATATTTTTTGGGTGTGAGTTCTAGGTCTTGTAGGTCTTCATAGAACCGTTCAACTTCAGCTTCTTCAGAATTACTGGTCGGGCAGAGACTTGGATTACTGTGATACTGAATGGTTTGCCTTGGAAACAGAGATCATTCTATCATTTTTGAGACTGCACCCAAGTACTGCATTTGAGACTCTTTTGTTGACTATAAGGGCTACTCCATTTCTTCTAAGGGATTCTTCCCCACAATAGCAGGTATAATGGTCATCTGAGTTAAATTCACCCATTTCAGTCCATTTTAGTTGGCTGATTCCTAAAATGTCAATGTTCACTCTTGCCATCTCCTGTTTGACCACTTCCAATTGACCTTGATTCATGAACCTAACATTCCAGGTTCCTATGCAGTATTGTTCTTTACAGCACCAGACTTCACTTCCATCACCAGTCACATCCACAACTGGGCATTGTTTCCACTTTGGCTCCGTCTCTTCATTCTTTCTGGAGTTATTTCTCCACTCTTCTCCAGTAGCATATTAGGTACCTACTGACCTGGGGAGTTCATCTTTCAGTGTAATATCTTTTTGCCTTTTCATACTGTTCTTGGGGTTCTCATATCCCTATGTCCCTCCTTCAAATCTGAGTCAGAATCTCCAAGGAGTAGAAACATAGCTTGTAATTATTATTGCTAATATCTATTGAGCATTTGCTTGTGTGCCAGACACTATGCTAAGCGTTTTACATGTATTATCTCATTTAATCCTCACAACAACCTTCATAAGAGTTCAACACTACTATTATAACCATTTACAAAGGTCCATGAGTATTTTCAGGGGCTTCCCAGGTGGTGCTAGTGGTAAAGAACCCACATACCAGTGCAGGAGACATAAGAGATGCAGGTTCGATCCTTGGATTAAGATCCCCTGGAGTAGGAAATGGCAACCCACTCCAGTATTCTTACCTGGAGAATCCCATGGAAAAAAGAGCCTGGTGGCCTACAATCCATAGCATCGCAAAAATTTGGACATGACTGAAGCAACTTAGTGCGCACACACACACAACCATTTTCACTATGTTCCTTGTTAAGCATCTATCTTCAATATCCTCCCTTTATCCAGTTGAAAACAAATGCTCTTTTGTATGGCCCAAACTGCTGGGATTTTTTCCCCCTAATCATACCCATTTTGTGATACTGCTTCCTTGGTGGAAATAACAGCCTTTTCTCAGTCCAAGATGCAAGATCCAAGCACACAGACCTGCATGCCCTACATTGTTTCCCTATCTTGCTCAATGTCCTGTCGAACTCACAGTGAGGCTGCCTGGAACATTAGACCTGAAAAGAAATTCTCCCTTTTCACTGGCAAAGCATTTAATATGGGAAAGGCAGAGGCCGTGAGACTCTTGAAGGCAAAAGGGTCTTCTTGGTTTTACAGTAGCAATACACATCACCTTCCTCAACTGGTTATTTATAATAAGAAGAACAGGTAACATTTATTGAACACCTTATTATGTTCAGAGGGCTTCCTAGGTGGCTCAGTGATAAAGAATCTGCCTGCCAATGCAGGAGATGCAGATTCAATCCCTGGGTTGGGAAGATCCCCTGGAGAAGGGAATGGCAACCCACTCCAGTATTCCTGCCTGGGAAATCACATGGACAGAGGAGCCTGGCGGGCTACAGCCCATGGGGTCGCAAAGAGTCAGACACAACTGAGCATGAGGCTTCCCTTCCCTATAATCTGGTAAGACAAGTGTTATTATTATCCCCCCATTTCATGGTTGAAAAGACTGAGGCCAGAAAGGCAAAATGATTTGCCAGTGATGACTTAGCTGTTCGTTTATGGAACAGGAATAAAATTCAGTTCTATCCAACTCCAAAATTGACATATTTAACCACTCAGTCTTTAATGCCAAGACCAAAAGAAGAGATATGATTGGACTTGTCTAAAATTGTGTTTATGTATGTGAGGGTTTGGGGGATTTTCTGTGCATTTGTATACAAAAAGGAGGAAGATTTTATTTTCCAGTCTATTTGGTCTCAGGAAGCAGATGCTGTGAATTAGTAGCATTAGTAGATTTCTGGCCTGGCCAACTGATATGTGTCAAAATAAAAAATTAATGTGTTAGATCTACTGTCTTTTTATCAAATAATATAAAGAAGTAATTTCTCCCTCTAAAGTTAACATCTGAAGAGATTACCCAGCACCCAATTCCTTCTCAGGGGTGGAATCCCACTCTTGGTATCATCTCTAAAGCCCACATTTCTGCCTTGGTAGGGTAGATAGCCAGATCTTTTGGCCCCAGTAACGAAATAGACATCAGTAATTCTGACATTCTCTGCTCTGCTCAGATATCCTTCAGTCCTTTCTCCTTCTTTTCACTAATACCTTGAAAATGTTCCCCCAAATACATTTCAGTTCCCCCAAACACAAAGCCTTCTTCCCAACCACCCATGATCAAATTGCTATCAGTGACCAAAAAAAAAAAAAAAAACCAACCTCATAGATAGATGATTTTATTTGTAAAACAGAAATGTAGACACAGACGTGGAGAACAAATGTATGGACACCAAGAAGGAGAAGGGGGATGGGATGATCTGGGAGGTTGGGATTGACATGTATATACTACTATGTGTAAAATAGATAACTAATGAGAACCTACTTATAGCTTAGGGAACTCTACTCAATACTCTGTGGTGACCTAAATGGGAAAGAAATCCAAAAAATGAGGGGATACACACACACACACATAGCTGATTCACTTTAGTGCATAGTAGAAACGAACACAACATTGTAAAACAACTATATTCCAATAAAAATTAATTTTTAAAAAACCTTGATCAGTACATGTTACTACTTTTTGAGGGAAATACAGGTAACTAAAATCGGTTCCCTTACAGCGAACAACTCTGTTCATAGTGGGGAACCATATATGGCCTCTCTGAGAGAGAGAAAAGAGGTAAACAGAATTCTCAGCAGCATAGAAATACTTCCCTCTCAAGCTACTCTCCCTCACATGACTGAGCTGTCAGGGCTAGAAGCAGAGGCAGAAGTTGGGCTAGGTATGAAGAAACTAGCTTTCCCATCAGAGTTAAGCAAAGGGGAATTCGTGCCCAGTGCAACCAGATACTCAAGTGCTCTCTCCATTTTGCTCTCTCACTCTGCAATTTTTCTTCTATTTTTAGACATTTTCTGTGTGGCTCTAACACACACAGGCTCACACACACATCCTGCTCCATAGCTTCTCTGTCCCTGGCTCCACTCTGTCAATATGACTTCCAGTTTGCCAGTGCAACTACAAAGAAATACCATAGATATGATCTACATTTGCATACAGATCAGAAACTGTTCCATTTTTTGTACATATAATCACAGACACACACACACATACCCCAACACCTACATCTCCTATAGGGACGTCTCCCTTTTCACAAAAGGATGCTCCTGAAAATTCAGCAAATATGAAAATTTTTATACGTGAAAGTCAATTTTAACTCTAATTTTAATGACTTTCTTAAATCATTTTCATGCTTACAAGCTTTTATTACAGTAAATAAAATTTTCATTGATAGTGGGCACAAAAAAACAAATAAAACATGGATGAAATGCTTTGCAAACTGTAAAACATTACCAAATACTAGTTATCATCATAATTCACTAAGCAGGTAGGAGTGATAATGGGTATAATTTTAAAGGCTTTGCTGTAAGCCAGTATTACAATATGATTAATCCTTCCTTAATGTAAACATTTATACAAATGGATTAGAATACATTGAATACAATGTTAGTCTCATTACGTTGGAGCAAATCTACTTACATTAGACTGTGATTGCTCTTCATTTCTATTATATCCAAATTGGATTATAAATTTTTTTAAACAAAGATGGGTATGGCATTAAAAGACAAATAATTGAATGAAAAGGGGTTTTAATTTCTTCTCTATTATCAACTGACTGTTTTCCATTGCTCCAAGTTCCTCATATGTATTTTTTTAAGTGGTCATAATACCATCCTGCCTATTTAATAATATATGTGAAGACAAGACTTCCCATATAAAGCATAAGGCACTGTACCAGGCAGAATTCTGAAATGACCCCCTGGTATGCATATATCTTCTCTCAGTTACTCACACACAAACCTAGGTGCTGCTTAAAGAGATTTTGCAGATATAATTACAGTTCCAAATCAGTTGATTCTAAAATGGGGGGATTATCTGAGTGGACCTGACCTATGACATGAGCCTTTAAATCTGAGATTTGATTTCTTTCATCAGTGTCTTATAATTTTCTGTATACAGCTCCTTTGTCTCATTAGGTAGGTTTATTTCTAGGTATCTTATTCTTTCTGTTGCAATGGTAAATGGGATTGATTCTTTAAATTCTCTTTCTGATTTTTCATTGTTAGTGCATAGGAATGCGAGTGATTTCTGTGTATTGATTTTGTATCCTGTGGCTTTACTAAATTCAGTGATTAGCTCTAGTAATTTTGTGATAGTATCTTTAGGTTTTCTATGTATAGTAGCATGTCATCTACAAACAGTTTTACATCTTCTTTTCCAATCTGGATTCTTTTTATTTCTTTTTCTTCTCTGATTGCTGTTGCTAGGACTTTCAAAACTATGTTGAATAACAGTGGTAAGAGTGGGCACTCTTGTCTTGTTTCTGACCTTACAGGGAAGAAATCAAAGATGACATAAACAGATGGAGATACATTACATGCTCCTGGGTTGAAAGAATCAATATTGTGAAAATGATTATCCTACCAAATGCAATCTACAGATTCAATGCAATCCCTATCAAATTACCAATGGCATTTTTCACAGATCTAGAACAAAAAATTTCACAGTTCGTATGGAAACGATACAAATAGCCAAAGCAATCTTCAGAAAGAAGAATGGAGCTGGAGGAATCAACCTTCCTGACTTCAGACTATCCTACAAAGTTACAGTCATCAAGACAGTATGGTACTGGCACAAAAACAGATATATAGACCAATGGAACAAGATAGAAAGCCCAGAGATAAACTCACATACCTACGGGCACCTTATCTTTGACAAAGAAGGCAAGAATGTACAATGGGGAAAAGACTGTCTCTTCAATAATTAGTGCGGGGAGAACTGGACAGCTACATGTAAAAAAATGAAATTAGAACATTTCCTGACACCATACACAAAGATAAACTCAAAATGGATTAAAAACATCAGTGTAAGACCAGAAGCTATAAAACTCTTAGAGGGAAACATAGGCAGAACACTATGACATAAATCACAGCAAGTTCCTCTATTACCCACCTCCAGAGGAATGGAAATAAAAACAAAAATAACCAAGTGGGACCTAATTAAACTTAAAAGTTTTTGCACAGCAAAGGAAAATATAAACAAGGAAACTATAAACAAGACAACCCTCAGAATGGTAGATAATATTAGCAAATGAAACAACTGACAAAGGATTAATTTCCAAAATATACAAGCAGCTCATACAACTCATACCAGAAAAACAAACAACGCAACCTAAAAGTGGGCAAAAGACCTAAACAGACACTTCTCCAAAGAAGATTTACAGATGGCTAATAAACACATGAATAGATGCTCAACATTGCTCATTATTAGAGAAATGCAAATCAAAACTACAATGAGATATCACCTCACACTGATCAGAATGGCCATCATCAAAAAAAAAAAATCCACAAATAATAAATGCTGGAGAGAGCGTAGAGAAAAGGAAAACCTCTTGTACTGTTGGCGAGAATGTAAACTGATACAGCCACTATGGAAGACAGTATGAAGATTCCTTAAAAAACTAGAAATAAAATTACTATATGACCCAGCAATACCACTACTAAGAATATACCTTGAAGAAAGCAAAATTGAAAAAAACACATGTAACCCAATGTTCTTTGCAGCACTATTTACAAAAACTAGGACATGGAAGGAACCTAGATGTCCATCAACAGATGAATGGGTAAAGAAGCTATGGTACATATATACAATAGAAAAATACTCAGCCATAAAAAGGAATGCATTTGAGTCAGTTCTAATGAGGTGGATCAACCTAGAGCCTATTATACAGAGTGAAGTAAGTCAGAAAGAGAAAGATAAATATCGTATATTGATGCATATGTATGGAATCTAGAAAGATGGTACTAATGAACCTGTTTGCAGAGCAATGGAGATGCAGACATAGAGAACAGACTTATGGACATGGGCTCGGGGGGGAGGAAGTAGAGGGTGGGATGAATGGATAAAGTAGAAGGGAAGCATATACACTACCATATGTAAAACAGATAGCCAGTGGGAATTTGCTGTATGACTCAGGGAACTCAAACTGGGGCTCTGTAACAACCTAGAGGGTGGGAAGGGGTGGGAGGTAGGAGGGAGGTTCATGAGGGAGGACATACGTATACCTATGGCTGATTCATGCTGATGTATGGCAGAAACCAACACAATATTGTAAAGCAATTATCCTTCAATTAAAAATAAATAAATTTTTTAAAACTTTTAAAAAAAAATCTGAGATTTTAAATACAAGACGGACTTGGTGTGCGATTGCTGGCTATTCTACCACTCACCCAACTCACATCTCCTCTTCGGGTGTGATTCTTTTTGTCATGTGACCAAATGGCAGATTCTTTCTTTGTGAAAGCAGGATGATATTGACATATTAACCATAATGCTTCCCATCCCCATTTCCTGTTATTCTTTTGCTTTCTCATCCCTTCCATCCATACTAGAGAATTCCCTGGGCCACTGAGAGGATGAATAAGATGAGAAGCACAAGAATTATATGCTAATAGGAATCCCTATGCCCTACCAGCCTGAGCCAATTTCTTGGGGATAACCACAGAACCCAACAGATAGATTTGGGGGGCTCAAAAGTAAACAGGATCCTGTGTGCCACAGCTAAGACCCTAAGACCTGGCACAGCCAAATAAATAAATATTAAAAAAAAAAGTAAAAAGGGCTTGTGCCTAACTTCCTGGGTGGATCCCAGAGAAGTGGCAAGCCCTGCAGAGTTAATCCTTACCAACATGTAAAAGGGGCAGTGTGATGGTTGTGTGATTAATCTATACAAATGTGCTTGAGACAGCCTCGTGGGACTTCTCCAGAGTGGTGTGAAGTGCAAGCAGATGTTTCCTATGTATCCAGAAGTAGCTGAGAGAGAGCTGAAGTTGGAGGAACTTAGCCGTCAGGACAAGAAGAATTCAACAGTGGATGGATACCACAGTGGAAAGAAGAAACACCTCAAACACAGATGTCATCTACAGCTGGAGGCAGGGAGGGAGTTGGTACTCTAAATTCACTAAGGAAACCCTGAACTGACTGAGATTGCTTAAAGATAAAAAGACTGAAATTAAGTTTCTGCCCACTGGCTCAATGGAAGCTGAAAACAAATAGAGAAAAAAAATGTTATATTTCTAGCACATGTAAGTAATATTAACTTGTAACCAAGCAGGATCCTATGGGGCCTTCCAAGAACAGACCCCTCCCCATCTCCTCTGCTTTACCTCCTCTCTGAAGTACCTAGACAATAGTATTTGACAATAGCACATTTCCTGAGTTGTTTTACAGATGCTAAAACCTCCACCAAAGGGAAGAAATTAACTACCTGATGATCACAAGCACATACACCCCAGGCCTACCAGATGGAGCCTGAGGTTTGATGGTGTTACCCCTGTGATAGAGCACTGTTACTGCACCATCAGCCAATCAGAGAATTGTGCACAAGCTGATCACAAACCCTGCAACTCCCCTTCCTCACCTGGCATTTTAAAATGCTCCCCTGAAACCGTGGGGGCATTGTGGTGTTTTGAGAAGTCGTTGCCCTGAACTCCCTGAAATAAACTTTGCACTTTCCTTCTCCACAACCTGGTATCAGTAGATTGGCTTTACTGCACATGGGCAAGCAGACCCAAGTTCAGTAACCGACTGAGATTCATATCTACTATATTTGCTTCTGGTCGAGGCTCTTCATAAAGGAAGGAATTTGATGGCCCCAGCCTACATGCAAGACTGTGGGGTCACAAACCAGTGAGGATATTGCTGTGCCTGAAGGGTCAGGTACTCATCCCAGGTCCAATAAGGAAAAGTGAGTATGAAGTTCATTAGTAAAGGTTGCTGCTGCTGCTAAGTCGCTTCAGTCATGTCTGACTCTGTGCAACCGCATAGATGGCAGCCCACCAGGCTCCCCTGTCCCTGGGATTCTCCAGGCAAGAACACTGGAGTGGGTTGCCATTTCCTTCTCCAATGAATGAAAGTGAAAAGTGAAGTCGCTCAGTTGTGTCCGACTCTTAGTGACCCCATGGACTGCAGCCTACCAGGCTCCTCCGTCCATGGGATTTTCCAGGCAAGAGTACTGGAGTGGGGTGCCACTGTCTTCTCTGAGTAAAGGTTGGATGACTATAAAAGAACTCTCCTATAGATAAATAGGAGGGATCTAATTGTCAGGGGCTTCCCTGGTGGCTCAGTGGTAAAGAATCTGCCTGCAATACAGGAGACCCAGATTGGGGTCTCCTGGGTGGGAAAGATCCCCTGGAGAAGAGAATGGCAACCCACTCCAGGATTCTTGCCTAGGAAATCCCATGGAAGGAGCAGCCTGGAGGGCTACAGTCCATGGAGTCACAAAGAGTCAGACACGACTAAGAAACTAAACCACCACCACCATCTGAGTGGTAAAATACGGCATAAAACTTCTAGAACTACAAGAAGCAGAAAGAGCAATCAATTTTTAAGTGAAATTGAAAATAAAATAAAATTTAAAGAAAAGAAATCTCTGTGGCTTAACAGAAAATGGTTTAATGATTTGTTTCAATGCTGAGAAATAAACATGAATGACACGGATTGTAGGGTCTCATATAGATTGTGGGGTAGGGTGAGAGGAGGGCTCTGCTCCAGGCAGTTATTCAGATATGTGGGCTCTTTCCACTATGTGGCATCTTTTAGGGCCACTGAGTCCTCCGCCAGCTCCTATTCATCCAGCAGGCAGATTTTGAAGAGACAGTGAATGGACGAATACAAGGGATGTTTCAGTGGGCCAGGCTAGAAGTGGCACTCATCATTTAAGGACACATTTCAGTGGTGACAACTGTAACACAGTCCAATCTAGAGCAGGAGGGCAGGGAAGGGCATGTGGTACTATGCTTAGGAAGAAGAGGAGATGCAGACATCAGTGAGCCCAGGGCACTAACCAGGCCATGAGGACGGATGAAGGGGCAAACCAAGGGGTGGTAGTAACTGTCCTTTCTCTCATTCCAAAAGGCTGTGTACAATGCTTTTCACTAAGTAGGTGCTTAAAGAGCAAAATCTATGGTAATAAGAATGTCCCTGAAATAGTATCTGTTTTTAGAGTAGACGTTGCTAAAATAGATAAGTAACACTCTGGAGAAGACAGGAACAAGTGAAGTGCCTCATGCTAAAAGCTGCCTGACTGAAGGTTTCAGACTAAAGCAAAATGTGTGAGCAAGTCACTTGGAAAGCTGTAATTACAGACCCTGATTACAGCCATAATAAGCCACAAAGCTTGGAATTTTATCCTGTGTCAAAGCCTGCAGGTATGGAGCATTCTTGAATCTCATTTTTATCCTAAACAAAATGTGAGGAGACAACCACCAACAAACCAGCCGAAAAAGTCAGAGTCCCCTGGATGAATTTTCGCATTTTGCTCTTAAGGGAACACAGACCAGAAGCACTCAGAAAGAACCATGGACATGTAAACCCCAACTTTCCAGAGTGCAAAATATTGACAAACCATATCTACAGTACGAATTGCGGTGTTTTCTTTTGTAAATTAAATCCCACTTTAAAAAACAAAACAATTTCCAGAAAACTATGAAAATGTTACCAAAGCCAAGCTCACTCTGCTCACCACATGACAGGCCAGTAAGTCGGGAAAAGAGGTGTTGAAGCAAGGAATAGGGAGTATATTTGGAAAGCTAGCAGATCAAAAAGATGGCAGATTAGTGTCTCAAAATAACCATCTTATGGGGTTCTGGATGCAAGTTGTTGGTTTTTTTTTTATAGAACACAGAGAAGGAGGAGGTGAGGAAGTAAAGTAAAAAAGCAAATAAAGTAAAAAAGTAAAGTAACCTTGCAAATAACTCCTGGAATAGCCAGTCTGGGGTGGTGTGGGGATACTATGTTAATTTCTTCTTTTTTGCAGCCATTTCACAGGTGGACAAGGTCAGAATATTACCCTGAACAAAGGCACTTCGGTTTAACATTCAGACAGAGGGGTAGGGGTCCCTGAAGTAGACCATTATGTATGGACAGTATCCTTGTAGTGAACAAAAGCAGCTAGAAGCAAAGGTTAAGGTAAAAGAAACAAATCCAACACCATAGTCAGATTTTGTTCTTCTCTGTAACAAAAATATTTAAGGTGTGTATGTATTCAAGTTGCAAGTCAGGGAATTTGTGCAATTGTTACTTTTTTTCCCCATTTGCCATGGGTTTTTAAAAGCTTAAGGTTTCTCTAGCAATGGAGAAAAATATTAGGAATACTAATTTGTAGCTTAAAAAGATTATTTTTTAAATGTACAGAGATCTTCTTCCTTAAGGCTTTTAAGATTCTAATCTGAAAATCAGCTGTAACAGTTGCATTTTCATGGTTACAGGTATATATGGTCAGCCTGCAGTTAGCCAGAAAACTCCATTCTGTGAGCATTTTGTTTAAAAGAGGCTTTCCTAGAAATAATTATTAAATGAATAAATAATGAAATTGAACCAACTTGACTGCACATGACCCTGGCTGATCTATAGATCTAAATGTCTTCGGAAGCATGAATTGCCTGACATTTTATTTTTGGATGAATATTGCTGCCAGTCAGTCACTTATCCTTTCAAATGTTGCATTTGTTTCCCCACAGGAAACTCTCTGAACCCCAAAATGCTAAAAGAAAACTAGGAGGATCTATATTCACAGGCTTTTAGGGGGTGTGTGAGGGTCCCCATGGAGGTTTTCTTCATGTTGAATGACTTCAGACAAATCCTGCTTGTCACCCAGACCAAGTTCATCTAAGACAAGAGGCTAGTCTCCTGATGAGGAAAAGTATTCTCTTTCCCAGGGAGTGACCTTGTCTAATTTGAAGGTCACAGTTTATCTCCTTCCTCTCTGTTAGAGTACTTGCTCAACAACTGAGATAAGTTATCTTTATTAGCTTAAGAGCAGATGTTGTTTAGAGCTCACAGAACAAGTACTCCACAATAATGTCCCTACTGAGCATTCTGAAAATTCTCTCTCTTCTTCCATATAAACCTTTTACTCATTAAAAATCTATACTGATTTGACCCAAACTGTAATGGAGTACACATTGTTGCTCTTTTGGAAGAAGGATATATTGAGCAAATAAACAGTAGGTTTATTACATAAGTAAGTTGGATGTGGGTTTTCATGAGCTCCAGTTTAGAAAGCACTTTCAACACACATTTCATTTTACCCTTATAATCATCCTTTGAAACAGGTTTTATTATCCCTATTTTATGGACAAGGATACTGGGGCTCAGAAAGGGAAGGTGACTTGCTACAGGTTTCACAGATTGGGTTGTAAATAAGGACACAGACATCATTGTCATCAACATCAACAACATTATTATTATAAATAATAGCACTCAGTATATACTGACCAGTGATTATATAACAGGTATTTTATTAACTGTTTCACATGCATTACTGAATTTAATTTATATAGTCAGTCTGTAGATTAGGTATTATTATCTTTCCCATTTTACAGATGAAAACCAAGGTCTCAGAGAAATAGAGCAACTTGCCTGAGACCATATAGCTAATAAGTCTTAGGATATGTTTAACCTGTCTAAGAAAATGAACTGTATTTTAGAAATTTGGCAAATTCAGTTTTGAAACATAATTATCAATTAAATATAATTCTTTTCTACTCATTTTAAAAAATTGGGGAGTGCTCTAGATGAAATATTAACAGTAGTCTGAGTTATCATAAGGTAGAAAAATGAATTTCTATATTAATCAATTTAGATTTTTCACCCCCCCACAACCCCCACATTTTGAGTGAATTAGTGATACTTTATTATAGTTCTGGCATTTTGGAGGGATGAGAAACTTCAAAATTATAATTTGAAAAAGCATATTCTTACTGTAATTGCTTTGATTTGCTCTAAGTCATGATATTAGTATATTTTGACAATTTCTGGTCTTCCCAAGGGCTCCTCCGAGGAGAGCGTTCTCTCCGAGGGTTACTTGAGATGCTGCCTCCCAGATATAAAGTCCTAAAAATTTCAGCAGAATAAAACATAACTCAACTTTTAGGTTGTGAATAATTTTTAGTCAACACCAAGTATAGCTCAAATTCAGTTTGTGAAAGGCTTATTAATGCTGTGGACAGAACCTGAGAATATGGTTTTGTTAGGTAGTTGGAATAGGGAAACAGAGTCCAAGATGATGGTCAGAGGAAGCAGCAACCAGGAAAAGAAAGGATGCAACAGACCAGAGTAAGACCCTCAGGTGGAAAAACACACACCCTTCCCTGATTGGTCCTGGGCATAACCAATCAGACAAATGCTGGTACAATCCCCTATTTTGCATAGGGACCTGCTGGAGGGAGGAAACAAAGGGATATAAAAGAGGAAAGCCAAACCGGGACAGGGCCACTCTTTCATGGATTTGTCCACTCTCATGCCTGGAGAGTGTACTGCTTGCCCCTCGCCCAATAAATCTTACCTGTTTGAGCTGAACACTGGTCTATCATTTCAATTCTTTGCTACAATGAGACAAGAACCAAAGAAGAAGAACCGACCTGATGGTTTCTTAATGTCTTGTTTTCAAAACAGGGCCAAATGGCAAACAAGGTCACAAGCCAATACAGAGGGCATATTCACCCAATGGGCAGAAGAAACAAATCTGGGAGGACTAGTGACAGAAACTAACCCTAATAATCTGTGCGGAATCCTACGAACAATTGGTCAAGTAGAATGCCTTGAGTGCCACCACGTGCCTCATGCTCATGCAGTAGAAAATAATACCCATGCCTACTCGCACATGTGCACAAAAGGACAGTCATCCTCACACCACACACAGATAGGTATTCTGCTGCCAAGGCGAGTCCCTAGTGTCTGTGACACAGTAGAGAACTGTTTGCCACTCTGCCTGGCCACACGGCAGCAAGCCCCTTCTGCTCGCAAACCTCCAAAATCCTAGATGGACCTCGCATGTAAAATCCCTGAGGCTGCCAGGCCTCCAGAGGATCCTGCTATGCACATGGGAGAAGACAGGACACCAGATGTGCTGGTCACAGAGACAGCCACCTCCTGCCTCAAAGAAGGACTTACTGCCTAGCTCCCAGGAATGAAGTTAGCAGACAACCTCCTCAGCTACAGACAGTGGCCTCACCTGAGATCACATCCATCCAGGGACAACCTGCATCCAATGACTGCGTGAGGCAGTGGTGTAAAACCGCCAAACCATTGCAGACCTACACAGGATAGCTCTGATGGACAGTCCTTGCTCCAGAACTTCCCCATCAGATTGACCAACACTTTGACTGGCTTATCTTGCAATTCAACTTCTGCCTCGGCCCAATCCTGCTTCTCTCCTTTCACTTCATGGGTATTAAGTCCCTAATAAATAGCTTGTACCTCAAACTCTGTTTCAGCATCTGCTTCTAGAGAATCCACCCTGTGACACCAGATCAGACCAGTTCAGTGTCAAGGCCAAGTGTACTTGGAAGAGAAAAAGGCAAGGAACTTCTGGGGCCCTTGGTCAGGGCTACCAACACCTTGATTGTCTCCAAGAGGCAGAAATTTGCTTCTCTATGGCACTAAGAACTATGTACCTAGGTTTGCCCAGGTCCCTGGTACTGATGATAAATCTTATGACAGAAAAGCAGAGGGAGGAGGCCTTGTCCCTGGGGAGAAATAGCCATCAATATAGAGGACTAGTTAAATGCATTAGAATACACCATTACCCAGGTGATGTTAGTGGTAAAGAACCTGCCTGCCAATGCAGGAAACATAAGAGACACAGGTTCGATCTCTGGGTTGTGAAGATCCCCTGGAGGAGGGCATGGCAACCCACAATATTCTTGCCTAGAGAATCCCATGGACAGATGAGCCTGGCAGGCGGTCCATAGAGTCACAAAGAGTTGGACACGACTGAAGCAACTATGCATGCACACATAAAATGTCTACTTTGTGGATTCTCCATAAAAACAGTTATAGAGTACTGGCTAAATGCATTAGAATAATCCACAGCCCTTAAAAAAGAAAGAGGTAAAAGCATATTTTCTGACATGAGAGAGTGTCCAAAATACATTGTTATCTGAATTTTAAAAACCAAGTTTTAGAACAGCTTTTGTAATATGATGCCATTTTAAAGTTAACACAGTGTAGTCACATTTTAAATAAATTTAGCTTATAAGAAATTGAAATATTTTGATATAAAAATATTTCAGTCCCAGTTTATGTACAACATTTGAAATAATGCACATATCCCCAAATTAATGTGTCATCAACAATCACAGAATTTCAAAACTGGAAGTCCAGGTGAATTGTAAGCCATATTTACACTGATGCCACATGGTGGCGCCACTTTAGCTGATATTTCTGGCCTTCCTTTGTCAAGACTTGTCTCAAATTATTCTAATTTCTGAATTATGTTGGGCCCTGGGGAACACACTCCTTGCATAAAGCACAGATGCCCTGAATACTGGTAGGTAGAACATTCTGGGGACTATATACCAATCTTAACTGGGGTTATCTCTGGAAAGTGGAAATGGGAAGGATGGGTATTATCTGTCTGTGTTATATACTTTTAATTTTATTATTTTTATATTCAGTAAGAAAGGATGCATAACAAGAAACAATTTCTGATGAAAATAAATACTTTCTTTGGATTCTTAAGTAAAACCCCAAGTGTATTTCAAATGCCAGGCAGATGGCAGATGGCACACAGGAGGCAGAGCAGGAGGCCTGTCATCCTCTGGCCAGGCATCTGGTGCTCCATATGAAGAGTCAAAGCCAGAGGAATGTGAATGCTTCAGTCCCACTGGCCCTAGCGATGTCTCTGCCTTGCCCTGGCTTTCCTCCCAGGCTCCCTCAGCACAACAGCCTCTAGCCCAGAGCCTCTGCTCTTGTCCCAGTTCTGAGTATGGAACTTCCATCAGCCTCAGAGGGAACACCTGGAGAGGAAAACTCCTGCCAGAATTTGCCAAAAAACCCAGTGGAGCTCTAAGTCACTGTGCCACTCTGACCCTCAGAGGATGGTTCAGGGGTTAGGCTGCCCGAAATAATAGGAGCACTCTCATTTGAGAGCTTATTTTGTACAGGTATCACAGACTAAGTATTGTATATATGTGATCTCATTTAATTCTCCGTTCAATCGCTCAGTCATGTCCAACTCTTTGTGACTCCATGGATTTAATCCTCATAGCTACCCTAAGGTGGGTACAATTATTACCCCATTTTACAGATGCAGAAACTGAGGCAGACCAGAAAAGTTAAAGACACCTACCCAAGGTTGTACAATAAATGACAGATGTGAATCCAGGTCTATCTGACCGAGGTGCCAGTGCTCAAGGTTTGCGGCTATTGCTTCTCTGTCCACTTGAGCCCTGAAGCAAAGCAGAACTGAATGCTCAATAGCTTGCCTAAATTTCAATGGATGAATATTATTCTATGGCTTAGAACTTTTAAACCCAAATCACTATTATAAATTTCTGAGCTAGAGATAGACCAGATACCTGGAGTTACTGCCACTCCATATGTTCACTCATTCATGCATTTATTCAAATCTTTACCTCTCTATGGGCCACTTTGTTTTCTGGTCACATTTTAGGTCAAGGATGAGTCCAAGGCCAGAGCTCCAGGCCCTCCTTTAGTAGATCTTTGGCAATATTTACACCTCAGAGAGTGAAAAGCATGTTATAAGAGATCATCTGTAGTTAGGAGGTAGAGATGAAAGACCAGAAATAGGAGTCAAAGAAGGAGCCCTGACACTGACAGTGCTAGGAAACTGAGTATGCAATTACCCTTGAACTCTGAACCAAAGGCCTGCTATGTATAAAGCACATGGCATAACAGAACATAGTACTATGAGATTTTCAGCCCATATGTATGTCGATGCCCCAGACAGCAAGGGAGCGTGCATTTCCCTTGCTCTTCCTAGGTTCTCTGATTTGCTAGAGCAAGAGCCCTTTGAGGACAGGGACCAGTATATCATCCCCAGTCTCCAGCACAGGGCCTGGCATAACACTAGGGCTCAATGAATATTGGCTGAACCAATTTCTATTCATTCTATCACAAGGAAGCCCTTGATTTTGTTTTCTGCTTGGGTTTATTGTTGTCAATTCAGGAAAGTTTTTGGATATATTTGCTACATGCTAGAGACAGAGGGGAATTCTAAAGAAACTGACACCACTGTCTGTGTTCTGAAGGGGCTTACATCCATATTGGAAGATGAACCACAGGTATACAACACAGTTGCATAAAAATATTGGGAAGTAGCAGCCATCCTCAGCTCCCAAATGCAAGTCTTAGGACTAATTCATCCATTCAGAGAGTGCTATTATGGGCTTCCCTTGTGGCTCAGCTGGTAAAGAATCCATCTGCAACGTGGGAGACCTGGGTTCAATCCCCGGGTTGGGAAGATCCCCTGAAGAAGGGAACGGCTACTCACTCCAGTATTCTGGCCTGGAGAATTCCATGGACTGTACAGTCCATGGGGTCGCAAAGAGTCGGACACGACTGAGTGACTTTTGCTTTCTTTCTTTTATTATGGCTGTCCAGTTCTCAGGACTGTAAGCAATTCAGGATTATTCAAAGATATAACACAGAAAGTAGAAATTGGTGCATCTGAGTTAAACCCCATGCATGTCATTTAACTCAGCAGCCCCCAACCTTTTCGGCACCAGGAACCAGTTTCATGAAAGACAATTTTTCACAGGCTGGGGCAGAGGGATGGTTTGGGGATGATTCAAATGCATTACATCTACGGTGCACTTTATTTCTGTAATTATTGCATCAGCTCCACCTCAGATCATCAGGAATTAGATCCCAGAGGTTGGGGACCCCTGATTTAACTAACTCTGGTTTAACTAACCTGATTTAACTACCATCGCTGGTTAGATGGTAGTTAAATCAGGTTAGTTTCTCCTACTTAACCCTCAATGTACCAGGATAAAGTTATAACCACTTACCATCTAGATCCAACAGACTTTTTAATGGTTTTATATTTTAAGTCATTTTACAAATAATTAACAGAAGTAAGGATAAAGGGGTAATGAAAAACAATTTTATTAGCAAGCTTAATAGGAATTTAAGCAAATAAATTGAATTTTTATTCCATATTTTCCAGATTTTAAAGGTATCTACCCTAAATGGGCAACATACTTTTAATGTTGCTCAACAACTGTCATGTACAAACCTGGAACATATCACCTTGTAAATACCGATCCCAGATTTCAAACATATCTCTAAGAACTTCTGCTTTGTCATTGCTTCTGGTTCTTCTTCATACACGTAAAATGTCAAAATGTTATACTTTTGAAAACTTGATGGCTCATAATTTTGCTAAAGAGAGGATGGCCACCTGTACTCCACAATAGCAAAACATTTTCACTTTTAGAATCCTAAATACTGATTAGAATGACTGATTCAATGTTTTATTTTTCATTTCCACATCATCTTTTTCCATCCACTCACCTTTGAATATACATCTGCTTTCAGCCTGTCTCTACTTATGAATTATATCAAGTAACTTTCCATGCAGAAATATTATAAAGGAATAGTGTCATGTGTCCTTTTGCAAAACAGGGTAGTCCACATCCATGTAACAAAATATTGCCTGATGAAGTCCTTCCTACTGAATGAGTAGCTGGATAAGAATATCGTGTTTCCTTTTTGTCCTTGGAAATACACTGCTACCTCAAAGATGCTTGAGTTTGAAAAACTGTATCTAAGATATCCAGGATATCGACATCTGTTGACTCAGTCTGAGATTTCACTAATATGATCAATTCCGCCATCACCATTAGTCTAGAGTGCTGCTGTCTCTTTGGATTCATCTTCTGATTTATCTAATAATTGGGAAATATCATCCTCTGTCAACTTTCTCTTAGAAGAAAATTAAAACTTCTGAATTTTCAACTGTGTTTCATGAAAGCCTTTAAAAACCCACAAAGATGTGTTTTCAGACTTCTTGATACACTTTTTAAGGAAGATGCATGATGATTTGGGGCAGTTTCAGTAAAAAACTGAAAGTGGTGTAAAGGTGATGATTTATTCCAGAATTGCATTATCCCTCTGGGCTATTCCAGAATTCTACTATTTTCTTATTGTTTTATAGTTTTTACCATAGTTGAGAATAATTGATGAGTAATAATGAAATAATTCCTGAGACATTGAAATAGCAAAGTGTTTCAAGATGTGGATCTTCCTCAACTTATGACAGGGCTGCTGCTGCCATTTAATCATCTCTAAGTCATGTCCGACTCTTTGTGACCCCATGAAGCGTAACCCACCAGGCTCCTCTGTCCATGGGATTTCCCAGGCAAGAATACTGGAGTGGGTTTCCATGCCCTCCTCCAGGGGATGTTCCTGACCCAGTGATCAAACCTGCATCTCCTGCATTGCAGGCATCTCCTCACTACTATACCACTGAGCCACCTGAGAAGCCCTATGATGGGGTTACATACTGATAAACACATCATAAGTAGAAAATATTAAGTAAAAACTGCACTAACACACCTACCCTACAAAAAACCATAGCTTAGCGTAGCCTACCTTAAAAGTGCTCAGAACAATTATATGAGCTGACAGTTGAGCAAAATCATCTAACACAAAGACTATTTTATAATAAAGTGTGGAATAGCTCATGTAATTTATTGAATATGGTACTGAAAGTGAGAAGCAGACTGTCTGTGTGGGCACAGAGGGGTTGTAAGTGTCTTGTTTGTTGACCCTCATGATCGAGTGGCTGACTAGGAGCCGTGGCCTGCTGTGCTACCCAGCATCATGAGGGTATCTACAGCATATCGTTACCCCAGGAAAAGATGAAAATTTGAAGTAGGGTTTATACTGAATGCATATTGCTTTCACACCATCATCATAAAGTCTAACCATCGTAAGTCACAGATTGTCTATATAAGAAAAATAAGATCAGTAAGATACCATAATGTATTTTAACTTCATAAAAGGGTTCAAAGGACTCATATGGTAATTTCAAGACAGAATAAGTTGTATTCTGTACTTAAAAAACAATAATCCTTACAACTAGTTAGAAGTATTCAAAATACACACTTAAAGAAAATAAAATTGGGTCCAATAAACTCTGATGATATACCAAGGGTTAAATCTTCCAAAGGTTCCCAGCTGCCTTCAGGGTAAAGTACTTGACAAAAAGGATCCTTCTAATCTGACTCTTGCTTACCATTCTAGCTGCATCACTGTACTCTCTCCACTCCATTGCAAAACCTTGCATTCCATGCTCCAGTTCTGTCAAACCAGGAATTGTTTCACACTTCTGTATCTCTGCTCATACTATTTCCTCTGCTTATAATGCCTCCCCTCCCCCATCTGCTTGGTGAACTTTCATTCTTAACTCAGCTAACACCTCCTCCAAGAAGCCTTCCTGGATCCCTTCCTCAGCTCAGCTTCCCTGAACTAGCTGCACTCAGCAGCACCTTCAGCTTACCCTGCTCATCATGTGCTAACACACTCCTTTGTCTGTCTTCCTTCCAGCCAGTATATTTCTGTAAGTCAAGAATTGTTTCTAATTCATATCCGTAAATTCAGCATCTGGACACTCAGTAAATGTTTATTGAATGAACAAGTGAATACTCTAGCAGGTATGGGACAGAAGGTTTCCATTGGAGTATCCTGGGAAATAAGACTTGAAAAGGAGAGTAGGACCAAACTATGGAGGACTTTGAGTAAGGATCCTTACCTTTATTAGAGTATCCTATAGTTTAATAGACCTTCAAACACTGATCTCATTTAATCTTCCAACAATCCTATAAAGTTGGCAGAGCAGATAGATGAGGAAGTGGATTGTCTGATTCATCAAGTATTATTAATTAGCTTAAGGACATACTGCTAATTAGAAACTGAGATGTTCTGGCCCTTGGTTCAATGCTCTATTACACCAGAGTAACTCCAGGCTGAGGCATTTGGGTTTTAAACTGTAGTGTGGACACTGAGAGAGCCACGGGGATCAGTGAATAGGGGAGCTGCTAGATAAACTTGATGTTTTGAGATTCTGTAACTAGGAGGCAGGTATGATTATTCTATACTAAGAATAAAATCTTGGTATAGTAACAGTATTTGCAAACTAAAGGACAAGTGCCAAGTCTGCAAATTAATCTGATCAATCTACCCTCTAAAACTCACCTTCCAGAGTAGAAAGGAGGTTCAAGGCAGCTTAAAGTACATCTTTATGTGGTATCTTGGATCTGCTTCAAAATAATCTGCAGCTGGATGATGTATAAATGAAGTAAGATTGGCCCTGAGTTCATCATTGTTGAGCTGAATGATCAGTACATGGGGATTTACGATATGGTTTAATCTATTTTTGCATATTTCTTACTTTAGGTCCCCTAAAAGCAGGGCCTGAGACAAAGACATGGATACTAGTAATTTATTTGGGGAGTCACTTCCAGAGATCAGGATGAAGGCAATTGGAAGACTAACATAGAGAAGGTAGAAAATCCAATAAAAGAATGTTATTGAGATCACCACTGTGAGTAGTAGGGGCTCAAATTCTCCAGGACAAGCTGAGATACATACAAAATGCCTCCCAAAATTGACTGCCTAAAGTACGGGGGGGAAACACATTCATTCATCTCTCCTCACTAGTTGTGGTTTACCCAGAGTATGGGAAAAGGTCCTGAGGCAGAAAGTAGAAAGACAAGTTGTTGTTGTTTAGTCGATAAGTCGTGTCCAACTCTTTTGTGACTCCACGGACTGTAGCCTGCCAGGCTCCTCTGTCCATGGGACTATCCTGGCAAGAATACTGGAGTGGGTTTCCATTTCCTTCTCCAGGGAATCTTCCCAACCCAGGGATTGAAACCACATCTCCTGCATTGGCAGGTGGAATCTTTACCACTGTGTCACCTGGGAAGCCCAAGAGGAACATGTTAGAGGGATGATACTGTTACTGCGAGTTGAGTTGATGGACATGAAACTGTCCATCAGAGCTGTGGCTAAAATCTGGGATGAACCAAAGATATGCTATGGGAGTATCATCTGCTACAGTACATGTTTGATATTTTCCATAACAAATTAAACAAAAAATAAAGTATAGGCTGTACACTCTGCAGTCCCACAGATCTGTCTCTTGCTTCAACAACGTTTGGTTGAAACAGACCCAGGGACGCCCCTTGCTCCAGCCTCCGACCACCCTCCAACCTTTTTACCAGTCACAACCTTCGAAATCAGCCACTCAGCTATCCTCAATCACTGAGACCAGCCAACACTATTTTTTGAGCTTAACTCCTTATCACCAATCAACCATGAGCTCCCATATTCCTTAGAATTATTCCACCAAGGCGAAGGCTGCTGTCAACAGACTGATCAACATGCATCTACGGGCCTCTGACACCTACCTCTCTCTGAGCTTCTATTTCCACCATAAGGTGGTTGTGGAGGTTGTGGGCTATTTCTGTGAATTGGCCAAGAAGAATACAAAACCAGCAGAGCGGCCAAGCCCTCTTCTAGAACGTTCAGAAGCCATCTCAAGATGAGTGGGATAAAACCAAAGATGCTAAGGAAGCCTCCATTCTCATGGGGAAGAATCTGAGCCAGGCCCTTTTGGGCCTTTGGGCCTGCGTGCCCTGGGTTCTGCCTGTGCAGACTCCCACTTCTGTGACTTCCAGGAGGAGCAGCTGAAACTCATCAAGAAGATGGCAACCACCTGACCAACCTTCGCAGGTTGGCTGGTTCCCCGATTGGGCTGGGCAAATATCTCTTTAAAATGCTCACTTTCAAGCATGACTAGGAGCCCAGCGGCCCTTGAGTAGCCCCCCTGATGTCAGGGCTTCTGCATCAAGTTTGTCTTTGAGTTGCTAGGCAGCTTTTTACCCACGCTTGAGCCCTCTCCCAAGCCTTGGACCAAATGGAAACAATAAAGCTTTTTGCAGCTACATATATAAATTAAGTATATTTTCTTCCATCTTTATCCCATCCCAGAATGGTAGTCAGGGGGAAGAATGCCTTCCTCAAGTTGGCCTTAGCTTTGACTACAAGAGCATGAAGGTCTCTGGGGCTTTGGGAATGCCAAGATCAGTTCTTTAGGACTGAGCTATAAAAAGATACAAATGCATTGTGATTGTGCTGAGAAGTGAAATTACTGCATCTAAGTAGGACTGAGAGAGCAATTGAATGGATGGAGTCTTTTTTTTCCCCCTTTGAACTCACCCAGGGATCTGTAGCTGATGTAATTTACAAAGGATGCTTCCACTGACATCTCTTTTGTCTGCATTCTTGGCAAGGTTTCCTGAGCACTGCACACCCTTAATAGCCCCAGCTGCTTCACACAGCTTGAGACTGAGGTACCTGCCAGTCTACTGCACCAGCTCTTGAGTTCCAGGACTCTTCCTAAAAGATGGACACAGTAGATGGCCACCCTTATGGTACAATTGAACTTACCATGCAATGACTCCTAAGGGCTCACTCAGCCAAGCAGGCACTGGGTGCCTAAGACTCACACGAGCCCTGGACTGTGGAGCTGATGATTTCATCAACCCAGAATGACTCTTTAAGTGTCTCATTCCACCAGCCTTAAAAAGGATCTCAGGAATATCAAACCTAGCCTTTCACCTGGAATAGAGAATGGCTCAGTGGTAAGGAAACCAGCAATGCAGAAGATACAGGAGATGCAGGTTCGATCCCTGGGTCAGGAAGATCCCCTGGAGGAGAGCATGGCAACCCGCTCTAGTATTCTTGCCTGGAGAATTCCATGGACAGAGGAGCCTGGCAGGCTACAGTCCATGGGGTCGCAAAGAGTCAGATGAGATTGAGCGACTAAGCACAGAGAAGGGGATGGAGTCAAGTGTCCCAAACAGGACTCTGGAATAGGATTCTGGCAACAGAAAGGAGCCAAAATTGGTTTGGGCTGGATATTGCCCAGTAAAGTAGAAAGAGCACTGGCTTGGAACTAAAAGGTCCAAGTTCTTATTCTTTCTGGTCTATTTAGGGATGGGATAATACAAGGTACAGTCTTACTGGCCTCAGTTTTCCATTATGTCAGATGGGGCTAATTATCTCTGCCTTTCCCAACACACAGGATTTTGTGAATATTTAATCAGTCACATTATAAACATAAAAGTACTTATATTCCATAAATTTTTTGCCTTTTCACACTATTCGTAGGGTTCTCAAGGCAAGAATAATGAACTGGTTTGCCATTCCCTTCTCCAGTGGACCACGTTTTGTCAGAACTCTCCATCATGACCCGTCTGTCTTGGGTGGCCCTACATAGCATGTCTCATAGTTTCATTGAGTTAGACAAGGCTGTGGTCCATGTGATCAGATTGGTTTTCTGTGACTGAACTTTTCAGCCTGTCTGCCCTCTGATGGAGAAGGATAAGAGGCTTATGGAAGCTTCCTGATGGGAGAGACTGACTGAGGGGGAGACTGGGTCTTGTTCTGATGGGCGGGGCCATGCTCAGTAAATCTTTAAAGGGCGGGGCTGTTATTTGACCTGAGGCCAAACTATGGTGGAGGTAATGAAGATAATGGAAACCTCCTTCAAAAGGTGCCATGAACACACTGCTACTCTCAGTGCCCCCAGCCCTGCAGCAGGCCACCGCTGACCCACACCTCCGCCAGAGACTCCTGGACACTCACAGGTAAGTCTGGGTCAGTCTCTTGTGGGGTCACTGCTCCTTTCTCCTAGATCCTGGTGCACACATGGTTCTGTTTGTGCCCTCCAAGAGTCTGTCTCCCCAGTCGTGTGTAAGTTCTGGTGGCTCTGTGTGGGTTAATGGCAACCTCCTACAAGAGGACTTATGCCATATCCAAGTCTACTGCACCCAGAGCCCCTGCCCCTCCAGCAGTCCACTGCTGACCTATACCTCTTCAGGAGATACCCAAACACAGTTCTGTCTCAGTCTCTGTGGGGTCTCTGGGTCCTGATGCACACAAGGTATGTTTGAGCCCTGTGAGCATAATTGGCGGGTATGGGGTTTGATTCTAAATACAATTTCGCCCCTCCTATCGTCTTTCTGGGGCTTCTCCTCTGCCCTTGGACATGGGGTATCTCCTCACAGTTGCTCCAGTGCCACACAGCTCAAGGCACTTCAATATTCTTTCCTTGAGACCCCCATGAACAGTATGAAAATGCAAAAACATAGGACACTGAAAGATGAACTCCCCAGGTCAGTAAGTGCCCAGTATGCTACTGGAGATTAGTGGAGAACTAACTCCACAAAGAATGAAGAGACGAAGCTAAAGCAAAAACAAAACCCAGTTGTGGACGTAACTGGTAATAGAAGTAAAGTTGATGCTGTAAAGAGCAATATTGCATAGGAACCTGGAATGTTAGGTCCATGAATCAAGGCAAATTGGAAGTGGTCAAACAGGAGACAACAAGAGTGAAGATCAACATTTTAGGAATCAGTGAACTAAGATGGACTGGAATGGGTGGATTTAACTCAAATGACCATTACATCTACTACTGTGGGCAAGAATCCTTAGAAGAAAGGGAGTAGCTATCATACTCAACAAGAGAGTCCAAAATGCAGTACTTGGATGCAATCTCAAAAAGGACAGAATGATCTCTGTTCATTTCCAAGGCAAACCATTGAATATCACAGTAATCCAATCCGACCAATAATGCAGAAGAAGCTGAAGTTGACGGGTCTATGAAGACCTACAAGACCTTCTAGAACTAACACCCAAAAAAGATGTCCTTTTCATTACAGGGGACTGGAATGCAAAAGTAGGAAATCAACAAATACCTGGAGTAACAGGCAAATATCGCCTTGGAGTACAGAATGAAGCAGGACAAAGGCTAACAGAGTTTTGCCAAAAGAACGCACTGGTCATAGCAAACACCCTCTTCCAAAAACACGAGAAGACTCTACACATGGACATCACCAGATGCTGCTGCTGCTGCTGCTAAGTCACTTCAGTCATGTCCGACTCTGTGCAGCCCACCAGGCTCCCCTGTCCCTGGGATTCTCCAGGCAAGAACACCGGAATGGGTTGTCATTTCCTTCTCCAATGCATGAAAGTGAAAAGTGAAAGTGGAGTTGCTCAGTCGTGTCCGACTCTTAGCGACCCCATGGACTGCAGCCTACCAGGCTCCTCCATCCATGGGATTTTCCAGGCAAGAGTACTGGGGTGGGGTGCCATTGCCTTCTCCGCATCACCAGATGGTCAATACCGAAATCAGATTGATTATATTCTTTGCAGCCAAAGATGGAGAAACTCTATATAGTCAGCAAAAACAAGGCCGGGAGATGACTGTGGCTCAGATCATGAACTCCTGATTGCCAAATCCAGACTTAAATTGAAGAAAGTAGGGAAAACCACTAGACCATTCAGCTATGACCTAAATCAAATCCCTTACGACTACATAGTGGAAGTGACAAATAGATTAAAGGGATTAGATCTGATAGACAGAGGGCCTGAAGAACTATGGATGGAGGTTTGTGACATTGTATAGGAGGCAGGGATCAAGACCATCCCCAAGAAAAAAGAAATGCAAAAAGGCAAAATGGTTGTCTGAGGAGGCCTTACAAATAGCTATGAAAAGAAGAGAAATGAAAGAGAAAGGAAAAAAGGAAAGATATGCCCATTTGAATGCAGAGTTCCAAAGAATAGCAAGGCGAGATAAGAAAGCCTTCCTCAGTGATCAATGCAAAGAAATAGAATAAAACAATAGAATGGGAAAGACTAGAGATCTCTTCAAGAAGATTAGAGATACCCAGGGAATATTTCAAGGAAAGATGGGCACAATAAAGGACAGAAATGGTATGGACCTAACAGAGCAGAAGATATTAAGAAGAGGTGGCAACGGTACACAGAAGAACTAATCAAAAAAGATCTTTACGACCCAGATAATCACGATGGTGTGATCAGTCACCTAGAACCCGACATCCTGGAATGCGATGTCAAGTGGGCCTTAGGAAGCATCACTACGAACAGCTAGTGGAGGTGATGGAATTCCAGTTGAGCTATTCCAAATCCTAAAAGATGATGCTCTGAAAGTGCTGCACTCAATATGCCAGCAAATTAGGAAAATTCAGCAGTGGCCACAGGACTGGAAAAGGTCAGTTTTCATTCAAATCCCAAAGAAAGGCAATGCCAAAGAATGTTCAAAGTACTGCACAATTGAATTATCTCACACGCTAGCAAAGTAATGCTCAAAATTTTCCAAGCCAGGCTTCATCAGTACGTGAACCATGAAATTCCAGATGTTCAAGAAGGATTTAGAAAAGGCAGAGGAATCAGAGATCAAATTGCCAACATCCATTGGATCATCGAAAAAGCAAGAGAGTTCCAAAAAAATGTCTACTTCTGCTTTATTGACTATGCCAACAGCTTTGACTGTGTGGATCACAACAAACTGTGGAAAATTCTTCAAGAAATGGGAATGCCAGACCATCTGACCTGCCTCCTGAGAACTGTATGTAGGTCAGGATGTAACAGTTAGAACTGGACATGGAACAACAGACGGGTTCCAAATCAGGAAAGGAGTACGTCAAGGCTGTGTATTGTCACCCTGCTTATTTAACTTCTATTCAGAGTACATCATGAGAAATACTGGACTGGCTGAATCACAAGCTGGAATCAAGATTTCAGGGAGAAATATCAATAACCTCAGATATGCAGATGACACCACCATTATGGCAGAAAGTGAAGAAGAAATAAAGAACCTCTTGATGAAAGTGAAAGAGGAGAGTGAAAAAGTTGGCTTAAAACTCAACATTCAGAAAAACTAAGATCATGGCATCTGGTCCCATCACCTCATGGCAAATAGATGGGGAAACAGTGAAAACAGTGCCTGACTTTATTTTTTTGGGCTCCCAAATCACCGCAGATGGTGACTGCAGCCATGAAATTAAGAGACCCTTGCTCCTTGGAAGAAAAACTATGACCAACCCAGACAGCTTATTAAAAAGCAGAGATATGACTTTGCTAACAAAGGTCTATCTAGTCAAAGCTATGGTTTTTCCAGTAGTCATGTATGGATGTGAGAGTCGGACCATAAAGAAAGCTGAGTGCCAAAGAATTGATGCTTTTGAACTGTGGTGTTGGAGAAAACTCTTGAGAGTCCCTTGGACAGCAAGGAGATCCAACCAGTCCATCCTAAAGAGATCAGTCCTGAATATTCATTGGAAGGACTGATGTTGAAGTTGAAACACCAATACTTTGGCTACCTGATGCAAAGAGATAACTCATTTGAAAAGACCCTGATGCTGGAAACGATTGAAGGCGAGAGTAGAAGGGGACAACAGAGGATAAGATGGTTGGATGGCATCACCAACTCAATGGAGATGAGTTTGAGTAAACTCTGGGAGTTGGTGATGGAGAGGGAGGCCTGGTGTGCTGCAGTTCACAGGGTCACGAAGAGTCAGACATGACTGAGTGACTGAACAGGACTGATTCCATAAATTGGGGCTTCCCAGGTGGCTAAGTGGTAAAGAATCCACCTGCTAATGCAGGAGCCACAGATTCAATCCCTGGGTTGGGAAGATCCCCTGGAGAAGGAAATAGCAACCCACTCCAGTATGCTTGCCTGCGAAATCCCATGGACAGAGGAGCCTGGCGGGCTATAGTCCATGGGGTCACAAAGAGTCAGATACAACCTAGTGACTAAACAACAACATTTCATAAATAACTCTACACACAAAGAATAATTATTAAATTGATAATGTCAGCAAATATGTACTCCATACAAGGTATGATTTCTTTGTTTTATTGTGTTTGTGTCTTAAAACTGTCTAAACTTAGCTCAAATGCATGAAGAGGAAGAGTAATTTTCATTGCTCTCATTCAAGACTCAGGACTCTGAATTCAGTATAATGGAAGAAAATGAGGGGCAAGTGATAGCTGGGGATTCCTTTCATCTGAATCATTCCCTCAAAGATGGGCACCAATAATGATAATGTTAATAGCTAATACTTAACAAGCAATAATTATATCAGTCTCTGTTCTATGTGCGTTAAATATATTAACCCATTTAATCCTCACAAAAAATCTGTAAGGCAGGTATTATTATTAGCTCCATTTTACAGATGAAGAAACATAGGAACAAATTGGTTATGTTTTTCTCCCAAGACCACACAGCTAGTAAGCAACAGAGGTGGGATTTGAACACAGTTTAATTCTGGGGCCTATAATCTCAATCTCCACCCTCTACTAAACATCAATACATGTGTGCTAAGTCGCTTCAGTCATGTCCGCCTCTTTGCGACCCTTTGCACTGTAGCCCACCAGGCTCCTCTAATCCATGGGATTCTCCAGGCAAGATAACTGGAGCAGGTTGCCATGCCCTCTTCCAGGTGATCTTCCCGACCCCAGGATCAAACCTGCATCTCTTATGTCTCCTGCGTTGAGAGGTGGGTTCTTTACCACTAGCATCACCTGGGAAGCTCACCCTCTACTATACCTGCTGAAAACTCCTCATCTCCCCCTTACCCCCTATTCCACCCTCAGTTCAGTTCAGTCGCTCAGTCATGTCCAACTCTTCATGACCCCATGGACCACAGCATGCCAGGCCTCCCTGTCCATCACCAACTCCCAGAGTTTACTCAAACTCATTTCCATTGAGTCGGTGATGCCATCCAACCATCTCATCCTCTGTCGTCCCCTTCTCCTCCTGCCCTCAATCCTTCCCAGCATCAGGGTCTTTTCAAATGAGTCATCTCTTTGCATCAGGTAGCCAAAGTATTGGAGTTTCAGCTTCAACATCAGTCCTTCCAATGAACACTCAGGACTGACCAGATGGACTGGTTGGATCTCCTTACAGTCCAAGGGACTCTCAACAGTCTTCTCCAACACCACAATTCAAAAGCATCAATTCTTTGGTGCTCAGCTTTCTTTATACTGGAAAAACCATAGCCTTGACGAGACAGACCTTTGTTGGTAAAGTAATGTCCTCTGCTTTTAAATATGCTGTCTAGGTTGGTCGTAACTTTCCTTCCAAGGAGTGAGAGTCTTTTAATTTCATGGCTGCAGTCACCATCTGCAGTGATTTGGGAGCCCCAAAAAATAAAGTCAGGCACTGTTTCCACTGTTTCCCCATCTATTTGCCATGAGGTGATGGGACCAGACGCTATGATCTTAGTTTTCTGAATGTTGAGCTTTAAGCCAACTTTTTTCACTCTCCTCTTTCACTTTCATCAAGAGGCTCTTTAGTTCTTCTTCACTTTCTGCCCTCACTAGTTCCACCCTCACTAGTTATTAATTGATCCTGGAATCAGTATCATCGAATCACCTTTTTTTTTTTTAGCCACATGGGGTCTTAGTTGCCACACACAGGACCTTTGTTGCAGTGCACAAGCACAGGTTCCTCTCTAGTTGTGGCCCATGGGCTCCAGAGCACTAGTGTTATAGTTGCAGCACTAAAGCTAAACCCCATGACATGTGGGATTTTACTTCCCTGACAAGGGATCAAACTCACATAACCTGCACTGGAAGGTAGATTCTTAACTGCTGAACCACCAGGGAAGTCCTTGAATCACTTCTTAAGTTTAGCTAACAACAGCAAGACATTGCCTCCGAGGACCTGCTTCTATGGTTAGGTATCATCTGGTACATCAGTTCAGTTGCTCAATCATGTCCGACTCTTTGCGACCCCATGGACTGCAGCATGCCAGGCTTCCCTGTCCATCATCAACTCCCAGAGCTTGCTCAAACTCATCCATTGAGTCAGTAATGCCATGCAACCATCTCATCCTCTGTCATCCCCTTCTCCTCCTGCCTTTTAATCTTTCCCAGCATCAGGGTCTTTTCTGATGAGTCGGTTCTTTGCATCGGTAGACAAAGTATTGGAGCTTCAGCTTCAACATCAGTCCTTCCAATGAATGTGAAGTCGCTCAGTCATGTCTGACTCTGTGCAACCCCATGGACTGTAGCCTACCAGGTTCCTCCATCTATGGGATTTTTCCAGTTGACTAAACGGACCTTTGTCGACAAAGTAATGTCTCTGCTTTTTAATATGCTGTCTACATTGGTCATTGCTTTTCTTCTGAGGAGCAAGCGTCTTTTAATTTCATGACTCCAGTCACCATCTGCAATGATTTTGGAACCCAAGAAAATAAAGTTTCTCACTGTTTCCGTTGTTTCCCCATCTATTTGCCATAAAGTGATGGGACCAGATGCCATGATCTTCATTTTTTGATTGTTGAGTTTTAAGCCAGCTTTTTCACTCTTCTCTTTCACTTTCATCAAGTGGCTCTTTAGTTCTTCTTCACTTTCTGCCGTAAGAGTGGTATCATCTGCATACCTGAAGTTATTGATCTTTCTCCTGGCAATCTTGATTCCAGCTTGTGCTTCATCCAGCCTTGCATTTCGCATGATGTACTCTGCATAGATGTTAAATAACCAGGGTGACAATATACAGCCTTGACATACTCCTTTCCCAATTTGGAACCAGTCATTGCTCCATGTCTGGTTCTAACTGTTGCTTCTTGACCTGTATACAGATTTCTCAGGAGACACATAAGGTGGGCTGGCATTCCCATCTCTTGAAGAATTTTCCACAGTTTGTTATTATCCACACAGTCAAAGGCTTTGACATAGTCAATAAAGCATAAGTAGATGTTTTTCTATAATTATCTGGTATATAAGCAGAACTTATTACATGTTTGGCAATTGAGGGACAGAGTGGAAAGCGGGAATGGCATGAGAGAGAGAAGGTGCCTGGACTTGTACCACGAGGATGGATTTGTTTGTTAAGTGTATTGTGTTCTTACCATGGAAAACAGAGTCAGCTGCTAGGGCTTGAGCCCTGCCTGGTTCTGGGTCCCTGTAGCTCCCCTCTCCTTCCAAATAGATAATTTGCCCCCATCAGTAGTCTAAGCCCCACTTAGGTTCTAACTCTCATGCACACCAGTGGCAGGAAGTCCAAAGGGGCTTCTCAGAGTGCTCAGGGATTCACCACCAAATCCCATCGGTCCACTCAAGATCTTGGGTCCCAGCACTTCTTTAGGCTTCTGCCTTGCCCCTTAATTTAAGTCCCCACTTGCTGCCCACTTCTGGGAATGGGTTGCTTCATTGAAACCCAGGCCCTCCAAACATGTGAGGGCCTTTTCAGTAATAAAATTTTAAATAATAAAAATAACAAAAAACAAAATAATGACAGGCAGCTCCTTCTCAACCTTCAGTCACTTCCCATTCAGGTCAGTATAAAGCCAGATTCTTTGCCATGGCCTGTAAAGCCCTCATGGTCTGCCCCTCTACCTTTTTGATGTCTCCTCCTGGGCTCACCCTCCTCCACTTCTCTGCAGCCACACTGCATTCATGCTGGTTTGCCAACACTCCAGGCATATTCTTGATCTGGAGTTTTGTACTTGCTAGGCCCTGCTCATGGAACACGATTCCCATGGATTCCTTATGATTTGCAAGGGAAACCGCACTAAGCATACAGTAGAGAGGGGCTTTCCCAGGTGGCTCAATGGGTAAAGAACCTGCCTGCAATTCAGGAGACGCCAGAGATATGGGTTTGATCCCTGGGTCAGGAAGATCCCCTGGAGAAGGGCACAGCAACCCACTCCAGTATTCTTGCCTGGAGAATCCCATGGACAGAGGAGCCTGGCGGGCTACAGTCCATGGGGTCACAAAGAGTCGAACATGAATGAAGTGACTGAACACAGCATAGCACAGCACACTCAGTAGAGAAATGGATAACGCCTGGTCAAAGTGATCAGGATTAGCACTACCAATGAAAGACAGATGGCTACATGAGCTTCGTAATGCCTCAGAAAGGACCCAGCATCTCTCATTAGTCTTCTAACTAAAGACACAGCACCCGAGTGTAAACATGAGGAAATGTCACACAAACCCCAAATGAGGAATGTTCCATTTTTCAAAAAAGACTTTATTCTCCAAAACTGTCGGTGTCATAAAAGACAAAGGTTTTGGAAATATTTCATATTAAAAGAAGTTAAAGAGATATGACAACAAAAAACAGTACCTGACTCTAGATTGGATCCTGTACTGAAGGGGCAAACAATGCTGTGAAAACACTATTTAATCAGCGAAAAAATTGGCATACAATTAGTGGGTTAAATAAAATGTTATATCTGTATTAAATTTTCTGAACTTCATAATTATACTGTGGTTTTGTAAGAAAATATTCTTACTCTTAGGAAGTATCCGCTAAAGTATTAAGAGGCCATGATCATGACAATATATATAACTTACTCTCATAGGGTTCAGGGCCCCATTAGGAAAAAGAGAAGTTAAGACAGAGAATGAGAGAAAATATTTATAATATATAAACCTGACTGAGGACATTTATCCAAAGTATAAAAAGAATAAGAAAAAATTCAATTAAGACATGGACAAAATATTTGAAAAGACACTTCACAAAAGAAGAAACATGAATGGCCAACAAGTGCATGAAAAGATTCTCAACAGATGGATGAAACTGGAGCCCATTATACAGAGTGAAGTAAGCCAGAAAGAAAAACACCAATACAGTATATTAATGCATATATATGGAATTTGAAAGATGGTAATGATAACCCTATATGCGAGACAGAATAAGAGACACAGATGCATAGAACAGTCTTATGGACTCTGAGGGAGAAGGTGAGGGTGGGACGTTCTGGGACAATAGAATTGAAACATGTGTATTATCATATGTGAAACAGAACACCATTCCATGTTCTATGCATGAGACAAATGCTCAGGGCTGGGGCATTGGGATGACCCAGAGGGATGGGATGGGGAGGGAGGTGGGAGGGGGGTTCAGGATGGGGAACACATGTAAACCCATGGCTGATTCATGTCAAGGTTTGGCAAAAACCACCACAATATTGTAAAGTAATTAGCCCACAACTAAAATAAATAAATTTATTTAAAAAAAAGAAAAGATTCTCAACAAAGAAAGGCGATTAAAACCACAATGAGATATCACTCCATATCCACTAAAACAGCTAAAATTCAGAAGGCTGACAATACCGAGTGTTAGCAAGTGATGCTCTCATATGTTGCTAGTGGGAATGTAAAAAGATATAACCTCTTTAGAAAACTGTTTGGAAGTTTCTTACAAAGTTAAATATACCATTATCCTATGAACCCAGAATTTCATCCATAGGTAATGCATTAATATTTCTGTGGGGCATAATAATTTACTACAAACAGTGACTGAAAACAACACAAATTTATAATCTCACATTTCTCATGATTCAGGAGTCCAAATATGGTTTAACTAGTTCCTCTCTTCAGGGTCTCACAGAGTTGCAATCAAAGTGTCAACCAGGGTGGCAGTCTCATCTGAGGCTTGGAGTCCTCTCCCAAGATTATGTGGCTGTCTACAGAATTCATGTCTTTTGCAGTTGCATAGACTGCCTCTAGACACTCTCTTTTAAGGGCTCACCTGATTACATCAGGCCCATCCAGGATAATATCCATTTTGTTAACTGAAAGCTAACCAAAGACCTTAATTACATCTGAAAAAAATCCCTTCACCTTTGCCATATAATGTGATCAAATCATAGGCGTGATCTCCCCTCATATTCACAGGTCTCACCCACATTCAGTGGAGGGAATTATACAGGACATGTAGATCACAGAGCAGGAATCCTGAGGGCCATCTTAGAATTCTGCCTACCACAGGTTCTTACCTAAAAGAAATGTTATACCTTCTGATATTGTACCACAGTTCCTGAATGTTCTCTTCTAGTAGTAGTAGTATTAATACCAGTAGTTGTAGTAATTATTCTCTTTGCATTTCAGTTTGGTAAGTTTCTATTGACCTGTCTTCACAGTCACTGATTCTTTCCTCAGCAATGTCAACTTTGCCAACAAACCCATTGAAAGCATTCTTCATTTGTTACTATTTTTAACTTCTAACATTTTCTTTTGACTCATATAAATCTTCATCTTTCTGCTTGTATTACCTCTCTGTTCCTGCATGCTATCTACTTTTTCCACTAGAGCCCTTCATATATCGATCATAGTTATTTTAAATTCTCTGTCTGCTGATTCTAATACCTGTGTCATATCTGATTCTGATGGTTGCTTTGTCTCCTCAGACTTTTTTTCTTGCCTTTTGGCATACTTTATAATTTTTTTGTTGACCACTAGACCTGTTGTGTCAATAGAAACTAAAGTAAACAGATTATTAGTGGGCTTCAAATTCCTCTAGCATCCTTGCTTTTGTTGCCTTTTGACCTTAGTCTTCCCCAAGTACAACTCCTTCCAGAATGTCTGTGTCTCACAACTCTTTTAGCTGTAACCAACAGTTAGTGTACTGTAGACTACTTGGTGTGGTAATAGTTTGTAGGAGAAGAGAGCATTCTATAATCTCCTGATTAAGTTTCAGTCTTTAATGAGCCTGCATCTCTAGGATATGGCCTTTACAAGTATTTCTGTCCCTCCTCCAGAGGCATAGCTATCCTTCCATCTTGTCCCCAACTCTCTTTACTAGCTGTAGCATTCCCAGTCTATTTCATTGAAACCCTGTCCCTTCTTGACTATTTTGTTCTTTATGGTTTTGTCTTTTTTAATGTAGAAATTTTTACTCATTTATTAATTTTAAAATCTTTATTGAATTAGTTAAAACATTGCTTCTGTTTTATGTTTTGATATTTTGGCCCTGAAGCATGTGGGATTTAAGCTCCCCTGACCAGGGATCAAATCCACACCCCCTGTATTGGAAGGCAAAGTCTTAACCACTGGACCACCAGGGAAGTCCCACTTTTTTTTGATAGGATTGCTGGAGGTAGCTGGAATGGGGGTAGCAAGCAATCTCCTTCTCCCAGGTGGGATAAAATTTCAGTATCACTCAATGGTAGATGTTTTTCCCTAAAGAGGAAGCCTTTGTCATGGAGCAGGCTTCAGGTATGTGTTCCAATGGTTCCTGCTCCCCTTCCCCAGCCAAGGCCAAGAGGGCATCTTTCTCAGATCCTCACTCTGAGAGCCTGGTGGAGTTCCTAGAAGAAAATGCTGTAGGTGGGGGGGGTCCCACTTTGATTGTGGCCCCCAGGAGCTTCTCGCTATAGTGCTACCCCACATACAACCTCTAATGTGTGAGTGTATATGCTAAGTTGCTTCAGTCGTGTCTGACTCTTTGTGACCCTATGGACTGTAGCCCGCCAGGCTCCTCTGTCCATGGGATTCTCCAGGCAAGAATACTGGAGTGGGTTGTCATTTTCCTCCTCCAGATGATCTTCCCAACCCAGGGATCGAACCCACGTCTCCTATGTCTCCTGCACTGGCAGGCAGGTTCTTTACCAGTAACACCACCTGGGAAGCCCCATAACCTCTAATAACTTGTCCAAATTACTAGCCAAGTAAATGATCCTATGGAGTCCAGTGACTTCTGCAAATCTTGAATGTTGTAACTCTCTGTATGTACCTATCTCTGCAGATTTGGGGATGGCAGTTTGCCTTCTGACCTGGTCCAAGAAAAGTCACTAATTTTCAGTTTGTCTAGTTTTGCCTTGTTGTAAGCATGGGAGTGATCACTTCCAATCTCTTTACATGTCAGAGCTGAAACTGAAAGTCACTTCCCTAAGAGAATGAAAACACATGTCTGCACAAACAGCTGGACACAAATAGTCACAGAGCTTTATTCATAACAACCAGAAACTAAAAAAAAAAAAACTCCATCAACAAGTGAATGAATTAAAAATGTGATATATCCCTACAAAGAAATACTACTTAGCAAAAAAAGAATGAACTACTGATCCACACAACAGTATGGGTGAATCTCAAACTGCTGAGTGAAGGAAGACATACAAAATATTACTACATAATGCACAATTCCTTTTATATAAAAGTTTAGGAGGAGACTTCCCTGGTGGTCCAATTGTTAAGAATCTGCTTGCTGATACAGCAGACATGGGTTCAACCCCTGATCTGGGAAGATCCCACATGCCGCAGGGCAACTAAGCCTGTGCACCACAACCACAACCACTCTAGCCCTGTGTTCTAGAGCCCACATGCCACATCTACTGAAGCCTGAGGGTCTAAGAGCCCATGTTCTATAACAAGAGAAGCCAGCACAATGAGAAGCCCAGCACAGCAACCAGAGAGCAGCCCTTGCTCACCACAACTAGAGGAAAAAGCCCATGCAGCAACAAAGATCCAACACAGTCGAAAATAAATGAATATTATTTTTAAAAAGTCTAGGAGATGAAAACTAATCTGGAGCAACAGAAAGATCAGTGGTTGCCTGAGGATGGGCAGGGGACAAAGACTGACAGCAAAAGGGAAGGAGGAAGCTTTTAGAGGTGATGGGTATGTTCTATATCATGGTCATGGTGTTGGTTTCATAAGTATATTCATATGTCAAAACTTATTGAACTGCATTCTTTCAATGGGTGTAGTTTATTGTATGTAAATTGTTACTAAATAAAGTTGATTTTCTAAGTGCTATTTTTGGTATTAGGTAGGCAGGGGTTTTCATCTCAGCTGTACTACTTATCAGCTGTGTAACCATGATCAAGCCACTGGATCTCTCTGAATCTCAGTTTCCTCATTAGTAAAAGTCAATCACACTTTATATATTTTTCTTGAATATTAGATGTAATGACTCATATGAAGCATCTAGTATAATATCTGTCACATAGTGAGTTTTAATAAGTACAAGAGGATGAAGACAGCTTTGATGACAAAGTTTAACTTTGAAACAGTTTTTAGGTAGTCCCTGTGTCACATTGCCAGGCAGCACAGCAAAATCCCTGCCCTCTGCAGCTCCTATGGTCACTCCCTGTGGCCTCTATGTTTTCCTCTCTCCTAGAACTTCACATACTGTATAGCAAGTGTTAGTTTCCTTTGCCAGTATCTATCAGCATTCATATTCTCCTAATATATACTGCTTCAAAGCTTATCTGGTTTTACCATCACAAGCACAGAAATCGAAACTGTAATCAGAAATCTTCCAGCAAACAAAAGCCCAGGACCAGAGGGTTTCACAGCTGAATTCTACCAAAAATTTAGAGAAGAGCTAACACCTATCCTACTCAAACTCTTCCAGAAAATTGCAGAGGAAGGTCAACTTCCAAACTCATTCTATGAGGCCACCATCACCCTAATACCAAAACAAGACAAAGATGCCACAAAAAAAGAAAACTACAGGCCAATATCACTGATGAACATAGATGCAAAAATCCTCAACAAAATTCTAGCAAACAGAATCCAACAACATGTTTAAAAGATCATACATCATGACCAAGTGGGCTTTATCCCAGGGATGCAAGGATTCTTCAATATCCACAAATCAATCAATGTGATACACCACATTAACAAATTGAAAGATAAAAAATATATGATTATCTCAATAGATGCAGAGAAAGCCTTTGACAAAATTCAACATCCATTTATGATAAAAAAAAAAACCCTCCAGAAAGCAGGCATAGAAGGAACATACCTCAACATAATAAAAGCCATATATAATTAAACCCACAGCAAAACCCACAGCAAAAATTGAAAACATTTCCCCTAAAGACCTCTTAAAACAGAGAGAAAGAGGGAGATGAAAAATGTGGGGAAAGAAATTAAAAAAGACAGATAGAGGGGGTCAATTCAAGAGGCCCGCCATCTAACTCATAAGAATTTTAGAAAGATAGAATAGAAAAAATAGAAGAAACTTCCCCTGAACTGAAAAGACACATGACTTTTCAGACTGAAAGGGCCACCTGGATGAATGAATAACAGTGCATCAAAAAAAATACCCATGTGCAATCTCAGAACATCAGTGATAAATGCTTCCAGGAGGAACAAACAGGTCACAAATAAGGAAGAATTTGCTGTAGCATTTGCATGGGCTATGCTGGATGCTAGAAATCATCAGAACAAGGCTTACTAAGACTTGAGGAAAAATCATTTTGAACACAGAAATTAATATCAAGATATTACTCAAGAGGGAAGACAAAGGAAAGTCATTCTTGACATTCAAGGACTCAAAAGTTTTTTTCTACATACTCTTTCTGAAGAGGTTACCTAAGCCCACACTCCAGCCTGACAAGGGTCAAAACCAAGAAAGAGGAAAGAGTGAACAATAACTACAGGTGGATTCCAGTGAAAAGAAATGCCATGATGGCCACTGTGCAGCAGGGCCAGAGACCTGTCAGGCAAAATCTGACTAGTAAGTATACTCTAAGAAGAAAGCCTCTAAGAGGAAAAGCACTGAAAAAGTAAGGAACCAGATAAGATTATAGATGTGGTGAATGCGTGTTCTCTTTCAAACCAGAAAAAAACAAAGGCAATCAGAAAGTCCAGGGGAATCAAAGATACAAAAAACATGTAAAAGTTAGTCATGAATTGTGAAAAAAAGAAAAAAAAATGAAATGTGGCCTGATTTTGAGTAATTTATGGTGTGTAAGGAGAATCCATTTGACATTTCTGGTAAGAAAATTTTACTTTCACTGGCCTAAGTGGTGTTGTTTTCTTGAACCAACAAACAATAAAACATAATCAGAAAAAAAGAAAAAAAAAAGAAAATTACTAGAGCTAATCAATGAATATAGTAAAGTTGCAGGATATAAAATTAACACACAGAAATCCCTTGCATTCTTATACACTAACAATGAGAAAACTGAAAGAGAAGTTAAGGAAACAATCCCATTCACCATTGCAACGGAAAGAATAAAATACTTAGGAATAAATCTACCTAAAGAAACAAAAGACCTATATAAAGAAACCTATAAAACAGTGATGAAAGAAATCAAAGAGGACACAAACAGATGGAGAAATATACCGTGTTCATGGATTGGAAGAATCAATATAGTGAAAATGAGTATACTACCCAAAGCAATCTATAGATACAATGCAATCCCTATGAAGCTACCAGAGGCATTTTTCAGAGAACTAGAACAAATTAACTTCACAGTTTGTATGGAGATACCAAAAAACCTCGAATAGCCAAAGCAATCTTGAGAAAGAATGGAACTGGAGGAATCAACCTGCCTGACTTCAGGCTCTACTGCAAACCTACATTCATCAAGACAGTATGGTACTGGCACAAAGACAGAAACATAGATCAATGGAACAAAAATAGAAAGCCCCAGAGATAAATCCACGCACCTATGGACACCTTATCTGTGACAAAGGAAGCAAGAATATACAATGTAGAAAAGACAATCTTTTTAACAAGTGGTGCTGGGAAAACTGGTCAACCACTTGTAAAAGAATGAAACTCGAACACTTTCTAACACCATACACAAAAATAAACTTAAAATGGATTAAAGATCTAAATGTAAGACCAGAAACTATAAAACTCCTAGAGGAAAACATAGGCAAAACACTCTCTTACGTAAATCATAGCAGGATCCTCTATGACTCACCTCTCAGAGTAATGGAAATAAAAGCAAAAATAAACAAATGGGACCTAATTAAAATAAAAGCTTTTGCACAACAAAGGAAACTATAAGCAAGGTGAAAAGACAGCCTTCAGAATGGGAGAAAAAATAATAGCAAAGAAGCAACAACAGACAAACAATTAATCTCAAAAGTATACAAGCAACTCCTGCAGCTGAATTCCAGAAAAATAAACGACCCAATCAAAAAATGGGCCAAAGAACTAAACAGACGTTTCTCCAAAGAAGACATACAGATGGCTAACAAACACATGAAAAGATGCTCAACATCACTCATTATCAGAGAAATGCAAATCAAAACCACAATGAGGTACCATCTCATGCCAGTCAGAATGGCTGCTATCAAAAAGTCTACAAAGAATAAATGCTGGAGAGGGTGCAGAGAAAAAGGAACCCTCTTACACTGTTGGTGGGAATGCAAAATAATACAGCCACTATGGAGAACAGTGTGGAGATTCCTTAAAAAACTGGAAATAGAACTGCCATACGACCGAGCAATCCCACTGCTGGGCATACACACCGAGGAAACCAGAATTGAAAGAGACATGTGTATGTACCACAATGTTCATCGCAGCACTGTTTAAAATAGCCAGGACATGGAAGCAACCTAGATGTCCATCGGCAGATGAATGGATAAGAAAGCTGTGGTACATATATACAATGGAATATTACTCAGCTATTAAAAAGAATGCATTTGAATCAGCTCTAATGAGGTGGATGAAACTGGAGCCTATTATACAGAGTTAAGTAAGTCAGAAAGAAAAACCCAATATAGTATATTAACACATATATATGGATCTTAGAAAGATGGTAATGATGACCCTATATGCGAGACAGCAAAAGAGACACAGATGTAAAGAACAGACTTTTGAACTCTGTGGGAGAAGGCGAGGGTGGGATGATTTGAGAGAATAGCATTGAAACATGTATATTACCATATGTGAAATAGATTGCCAGTCCAGGTTCGATGCATGAGGTAGGGTGTTCAGGGCTGGTGCACTGGGGCTACCCTGAGGGATGTGATGGGGAGGGAGGTAGGAGGGAGGGAGGGTCAGGATGTGAACACATGTACACCCATGGCTGATTCCTGTGAATGTATGGCAAAACCCACCACAATATTGTAAAGTAATTAGCCTCCAATTAAAATAAATTTAAAAACAAAAAACAAAGCTTACCTGGTTTTAAAAGGCTGGTTTTTATCACTATTCAATGTCACTATTGAATAGTGACTAATGAAACATTATGACATCAGGACACTATTAGAGTCCCTTGGACAGCAAGAAGATCAAACCAGTCAATCCTAAAGGAAATCAACCCTGAATATTCATTGGTAGGACTGATGCTGAAGCTCCAATACTTTGGCCACCTGATGGGAACAGCCAACTCACTGGAAAAGACCCTGATGCTGGGAAAGAGTGAAAGCAGGAGGAGAAGGGGATGACAGAGGATGAGATGGTTGGATGGCATCACCAACTCAATGGACATGAATTTGAGCAAACTCCATGAGATGGTGAAGGACAGGGAAGCCTGGTGTGCTGCAGGCAATGGGGTCACAAAGAGTCAGACATGACTGAGCAACTAAACAACAATGTCACTATTCAATATCTTATGTACCCACTGTCCTCGTTCTAGTCAGATACCTTCTCTAAGAAGCAAGCCTTGCTCTAACCTTTGTCTTACCTGCAAAATCTGTCTGTCCTATATCCCAGGCCTCCAGGACCTGGTCAATGACGGGAGTGGATTCAGGAAACTAATGACTGATATTATATGCTTTCTCTTCCCAGAGAGTATATTTATATTCCAACAAGGACCTTAAGCCAACCAAGAGACTTGCGGTCAAGATTTCAGGCACATGGTACACTAGGAAAGGGATTCATGTACTATGCCCCTTGGGATGCTGCCTCTAACTCTAGCTAAAATACTGGCCCAGAGCTGGCCCTCCATTTCCTCTGACTACTCCCCA
Organism: Okapia johnstoni; assembly: GCA_024291935.2. Classification (NCBI taxonomy): domain Eukaryota; kingdom Metazoa; phylum Chordata; class Mammalia; order Artiodactyla; family Giraffidae; genus Okapia; species Okapia johnstoni. Next base: position 101,988,331 of record CM044305.1, on the reverse strand, counting down.
CCATGCTCCACACTCTACACAGTCACACAATTTCAACGTTTCAGAAAGAGACCATCTTGGGGAGGTCATCCAGTCCAGTGATTCTCAAAGTGTTGTCCCCAGACCAGCCACATTAGCATCACCTGGGAATTTATGGGAATGCAAATTCTCACGCTCCATCTTCTGGATCAGAAACTCTGAGACTTATGGTTATCAAAGGGGAGATGGGGGGAGGGATAAATTATGAGTTTAAGATTATCAGACACACACTACTATGTATAAAACAGATAAGCAACAAGGTCCTACTGTATAGCACAGGGAACTATATTCAATATCTTATAATAAACTACAATGGAAAAAAAAGAAACTCTGGGGACTTCCCTGGCAGTCGAGTGGCTAAGACTTCTCGCCCCCAATTCAGGAGGCCTGGGTTCGATTCCTGGTGAGGGAACTAGATCCCACATGCTGCGACTAAGACCCAGCACAGCCAGATAAATAGATAAAAATATTTTTAAAAAAGAAAGAAAGAAACTCTGAGGAATGGATCCAACAATGTGTGATTTAACAAGCTCTCCAGGTGATTGCAATTCACATGAAAGTTTGAGAAACACTGCGCTAAGCCAACATTGCCATTTTACAGATGAGACCATTGAGACCCAGGTGTCCAAGTTCACCAAGTTGATAGCTGAGAACCAGTGCTCTAACCCTCAATCCAGTGCTCCGTCCAATATACCATATAGTGCCAGAGACACGCTCATTGACTACCAATGGAAAGGGCAGTAATCTCTTCTTTCTACTAAGAAAGACCTTAAAATGTTATTAGGTGTTCCAGGAAACTCAGGATGGTTACTAAACATGTGGGATGAATCAAATACAGTCACGTGCATTCCCAAGGCCAATGAGAGACTCTTACTGCTTTTAGGATTAATTTTGCCTCCCTTGACATCAGAGATTCTAAGTAACAACCACCTCAGACAAATATTTGTGCTGTTCGGCTTTCTCAGACTGCTGCAAGCAGTCAGCCAGAAGCAACACATCCTTTCTGAAACAGCCAACAGAACCCCTGAAGCCTGGATCCCCAGGGTGCTTCAAGAAGCAGCTAATATATATGGCAAGAGAAGCCAGCCCCACCTCCCCACCTTGGAGAACAGGGTAAGCAAACAGCCAGATCTTTTTAAAGGCTCCTGATTAGTGGAGCAGCTGAGGACCCACATACAGAGGTGGAGCCAGGTGGGCTGGGTAGCCCACTGACTTCGATCACATTGAAACCAATTAATGTTTATAAAAGGATGAGGCTTCAGAATCATCAGCATTCCAGTACCATCACCACTATAGCCACGATCCATAAAAAGCTAGATGCTGCATATGGGATGGGATCTGAGCAATGGTTATGGTTTTTAGAACAATTACAACTAAAGTATGCCATCTACCTTTAGAACAAGTACAACCAGAGTATGCCATCTACCTATGCCATCTACCTTGACATTACTTTGCCAACAAAGGTCCGTCTAGTCAAAGCTATGGTTTCTCCAGTAGTCAGGTACGGATGTGAGAGTTGGACCATAAAGAAGGCTGAGCACTGAAGAATTTATGTTTTTGAACTGTGGTGCTGGAGAAGACTCTTGAGAGTCCCTTGGACAGCAAAGAGATCAAACCAGTCAATCCTAAAGGAAATCAACCCTGAATATTCATTGGAAGGACTGATGCTGAAGTGGTAACTCCAATACTTTGGCCACTTGATGCGAAAAGCTGACTCATTTGAAAAGACCCTGATGCTGGAAAGATTGAAGGCAAGAGGAGAAGGGGATGAGAGAGGATGAGATTATTGGACAACATCACCGACTCAGTGGACATGAGTTTGAGCAAGCTCTGGAAGTTGGTGATGGACAAAGAAGACTGGCGTGCTGCAGGCCATAGGGTCGCAAAGAGTCGGACACAACTGACTGACTGAACAACAACATGCCATCTACCATCTATGAGGCAAGAGAAATTACTCAGGGTCAAATTATCAGAGAATCCATAGAAACATTCTGCTCATAAATCATCAACAGAGAATCAGACTATAGTTCAGAAATTGATAATCCAAGTTCCAAGTGGGAGAGATGAGGAAGGAGGGACTCTTGGTTCTTTCCTCCTATCGTATGGATCCTTCCTTTTCTCCAATTTCCTACATCTATATGACTCTGTAACTTCTGCTTACACCTGTTCCCCTCCACCCCGTCCCAGCCTTTGTTCTCCTTACTCCACCCACTCTTGTTTCTTAGATTCACTCTCCTCCAAGCACAGTCCTCATCCCGGCCCAGGCCCAGGTAGGAGCCTGAGACTCCTTCCTGCAGAGTGAAGTCTGCAGACAGATGAGGGGGAAGCAGGGCTAGTGCTGTGGAGGCACGGGCCCACACAGCCGCCAAAACGTTGGGCATTTTTCCCATCCCTTCCGCAGGAAGGCCCCTAAATAGCTCAGACAGCAGTGCCCTGCCCTCTCCATGTCTACCCATGCCCTGGGGGCACAGGCAGTGTCTGTCCCCACTAGGCGTCCACCCACACGATGCTAACCTTGGGGCAACACTGGGTCCTGTGCTGATGAACCCCTAGGCAGACGGGTATAGAAAGGTCATTGTCACCACCTCTGCCATGCACCCCAGAACTGCACTCCTGTCATACTTTCTATAAACACAGAGCCGCATAGCCTCTGTGAGATGAACGCTGCTCCCGTCCTGTTGGGACTCGGCATTTGAACTGTCAGATCCCCCACGCCCGCCCCACTCCCTACCGCCCCCCTCCGCCCCGCCCTCCACACACACACCCCTCCTGGATTTGACGCCATTTTCTCCTCCTAATCTAGGTTTTATTCCTCCGCTCCCCAGGCTTGCTCCCAGCACCCCCTAGTGGTTCTGTCAGCTCCTGCTGAGGCTGAATTATAAGCCCCTCCCCCACTTCCCGTTTCTTTTTTCACTCCTCACTTTTTTTCCATCCCCTCCCTCTTTGGCTTTCATCCCTTCTCTCTAAACTCTTTCCCCTCCCTCCCTTCCATACCTTCCCTTTCCTTTTCCGAATCCCTTCCCCCCCACCATCCTGATGGCACATTTAGTGTCTACATGAAGGAGACAGAACAATCACTCTGTGAGCAGGATCTGGGCACTAAAGTGTCTCCTTATGACCTTGATCATTTTACACAACCAGTTTTCAAAGCAGATGGATTAATCAAGGTTGATTTGAACCTCTTGCCCCCTGTCAGAGTCTCTAAAGCTGATCTTCCCATTGCAACAGTATTCCATTTTAACAGTCTGTCAGGAATAAAGATGTTAAGACAGTCAAGTGCTCTTTGCTTCTCTCCAGCCACCAAAAAGTAATTTTCGCTAATGTTGGTGAGAATTACATTAAAATTGTGTAAAAGAAAGGCATGACCTCATTTTTTTGTTTGCTGGTACTCAGCAGAGCTCTGATGGTGCTCTCTCCCACCAGCTCTAGGTGCCTAGACCAACCTGAAACGGGAAAAGCTCAGGGGTTGGGTGGAAAGGAGGACATTCACTCTGGATCGCCATAATCCATTACCAGTGGTTGAGCCTAAATCCTCACTAACCCCATCTCTCCCAAAGGGATTGTTCATGCTTCTTGGAATTCAGGCTAACCTCCCATTTCAGATCTTTGGAGGGGGAAAGGCTGCTTGAAACTGATACAAAGTTTAAACTGGTGATTTCCCAACTGATTCTGATTGTCCTGGGATAGGAAGGTATTTGTAAATTTGAAAAGGTTCCCAGAGGCATGAACTGATATATCCCAAACACCCAGCTTTCCAGCATTGTAACTTGCCTTCTTTAGGGGAGTGGGGGGTGATTTCTTTTTAACTGTTTATTTGTTCTCTTTTTCCTTTTTTTTTTTTTTGGTCCCAACAGCATGTAGGATGTTAGTTCCCCTACCAGGGACCAAACCCACTCTCTCTGCAGTGGAAGCACAGAACTTGAACCACCAGGCCACCTGAGAAGTTCTGGAACTTGCCTTCTTAATTGAAAGCACAGATATGACTTTAACTGCCATCCTCCCCACCAATCATTGCCAGGGAGAAGTCCTCGGGAGGCCTGTCTGGGGAGAAATGATAAAGCAAAGATCCTCTAAATGCATACAGATTCACTTTTAAAACCCAAAACATTCCACTTGCACATTGCACTCTTAAGAAAAACTATTAGTCCTGCCAGTGGAAGTGTCAACACAACTATAATACACTGATTTGCCACTAAATCTTTTATCTGACCTTGTGTTCTTCAACAAGAATGCCTGAAAACGGCAATCCCCATGTTTCTAATTAAAGAGACCCTGCAGACATATTTTGATTTCAGTAAATAAAAATCTCCCTACATTTTCAAACGGCTACTTAAGCCCCAAGAACACCTCCATCAAGTCAAATCCCTATTTGCACAAACCCTTCTCCTTCTAAAATTAGTAATGGGCATGCTATATTTAAAATGGATCGACTGTTAAGAAGCTGCCTTCCAATGCGGAGGACGTGGTTTCAATCCTCATTCAGGGAAATAAGATCCCATATGTTTGAGGCAATGAAGCCCAAGCGCCACAACTACTGAGCCCTCGGGCTCTAGAGCCCACATACTGCAACGAAGATCCTTACGTGCCACAGCAGAGACCCAACACAGCCAGAAACAAATTAATAAATATTAAAATGGACCTACTATATAACACAGAAAACTCTGCTTAATATTATGTAGCAACCTAAATGGGAAAAGAATTGTAAAAAGAATAGATCCATGTATATGTATAACTGAATCACTTTGTTGTACACCTGAAACTATCACAACATTGCTAATCAACCATATTCCAATATAAGATAAAAAGTTAAAAAAAAAAAAAAAACCTAGCAGTGGCAACCCAACTGTGGGTTCTGGTCTTTGGCTCTGGTAGGCTAAATTTGCCCAAAGGATTGCGTGCAGTGCATGGCTGGGGCTTAAATCACGGCTCCCATTTCCAAACATGGACCTCCCTGCTTGGGATAAGATTCTTCCTAAGGTAACCCCCTGACTTCTTTGTGCATTAAGTCAGCGTGTTCTTTCATCATCTTGTACTCGATCACTCAGATATTTATAGCATGCCTACTTTTTGGCAGTCTATTGGCTGGGTGCTCACGAGAGGACAGCAGTGAGCAAGGGAGTCACACTGTGTTCCCTCAAGGAGCTCACAAACCCCAGTGTTTTGCTGGGTCACACTGTCATTCTTGACTCAAACTCCTTTCCTAAGTCCCTTATTTGAACCAGATGTTCCTACCCTGCTTCTTGGACCAAATGTGGGCATTGAATGCAATCCACAGGGTCTTCTGTCTTAACCTGAGACCCAAGGCCTAGCTGGAAGGATCTTGGCAGGGAAGAAAAGAGGTCAGACAAGTCACCATTACCCTTGATCTGGTCCTATCTTGTGCCCAATCATGATCTATCCATACCCAGATTCCTGAAACCCATATCACAGGAATCTGATGGCCAGCAATCTGTGATTGCTGCTTTGTCCCTGTGCTCTCTGACACTACCCAGTCATTGGACTTGTATGGGGCTTTGTACATTCACATTAGTAGTGTGGTCATATCACTCTGAAACTGATGTCTCAGACCTGTACGTGGAATAAAGATACAGACATCACTCGAAACCTGTGTCAGTCAGGGTCGCAGCAGGAAGTAGATGACACACTCAAAATGGATATGTTGGAGAGTGAAGGTTAATAAAGGGACAGTATATAAATGGAGGGCTTCCCTGATAGCTCAGCTGATAAAGAATCAGCCTGAAATGTATAAAGGTGGGGACAGGGTGCCCAGGGCTAGTAACAGGAATTGGAGATGCCCTTACCATCTAGGCCTGACTATGGATGGTCAGGCCTTTGATGTCATCCCTATAGGTCAGGCTCCTCTCCCAAGGCAGAAAGCAGGGTAGAGAAGGATGGAGATGGAGTCTGAAGGGGCAGATGGATGTTATCCAGCACAGAATGTCTCATTCAAATTTTGCAGGAATTGAGACCAGAGCTGAGATCAGTGTATTGTGCTTTGATCTGTGAAAATTGGCTTTGTTAAGCAAATGAGCAGGATAAACCGAATGGCAAGAAGAGCTTTTAGTCTTTTCAAAAAAAATAAATATTTTCAGACATTTTTAAATGAGGGAAGAATTCATGTGCATAGAACAATAAGTGATTTTAAGTGATTTTTTTTCTTATTTATTAAAATAGGGTCTCACTTTGTCACTTTGGTAACATTAGCTCCTGTTACCAACTGTGACTGAAAGGAATGAAACTGTATGTATTGAGAAGAGCCTGGGTTTTGGATTTATAGCTAATTCAGGTTGCTTTCCTTGCACCAATGCCCACCACCCCACCACCAACCCCCTCTGCAAAAAATAAAAATTAGGTGTACCAAATTAAGGAGCTTTACCACTTACAATAAGGGCTTCCCAGGTGGCTCAGTGGTAAAGAATCCACCTGCCAATGCAGAAGACGCAGGAGATGCGGGTTTGATCCTTGGGTCAGGAACCCACTCCAATATTCTTGCCTGGAGAATCTCATGGACAGAGGAGCCTGGTGGGCTATAGTCCATGGGGTCATAAAGAGTCAGACATGACTAAAGGGACTGAGCATGCACGCACCACTTATAGAAACATGTTAATGCTGTTATCAATGAACTAAATGTTGCTTTTCCACAATCCACTAGAAGAGCCTAGTAACAAGAAAACAAGATGATGATGGGGCTTTTTAAAATAATAATAAATAGGCTTCATTCCCAAGCCTTCTGCTGCACAGCCTGGGCTCCTAATCTCCCCCTGTTCCTGCATCCCTGACCCTAAGTACCTCCCAGGTGACCAGAGCAGTAGCACTGAGACCCTGTCTGAGTCCAGGAATCATGTACAGCAGAGTCCATGAGGGAGAAACATGGATAGGCTGACCCTCAGTATCACACAGATGTGCTCAGCCATTAACCAGCTGTGCCACCTTGGGTGAGTTATTCAATTTCTCCGAGCCTCAGTTTCCTCAGCTTTAAAATGGAATGTAAAGTCTACATCATCAGTTGTTACATGGATTAAATAAGACAATGTCTGTAAAACACCTAGCACAATGCCTGGCACATGATAAGTGCACAATAAAACCCATTATTTTTAGACTTAGAAACAAGAACTAATGCACAGAAAAAAAAGAGAGAGAAAAAAAGCAGGGGTGAGGAGTGGGTTATGTTTCAATCAACTAGAATGTTACCTTGCCCAGCTTCCCCTTCCCTAAAGGGTCCCATTAAGTCCACATTTATGGTATTGATTTTTCCCAGTACAGGGAACATTTTACACGCTAAGCATCTCTACTACCCATTGCTGTTTCACAAGTGGTGCTATATATATATAATAAAATCTCCACTAATATCAATGCAGAAGTCTTTCTCTGTCAAAAGCAGGAGGTAAAGCAGAATAAAAGACCTAGGTCACTGTAGGGGAAAAAATGTGTCAAGGAATAGGTTGGGAAAGGGATATGAGATGGAATAAGAGATAAAAGAGGACGAGACGTTGCCATGATGTGTTTGTTTGGCTCTTCATTCAGAGAAACCACATCTACAAATGTTAGGCACGCTTTCATGTTTGATTTATTTCACCTGTTAACCTTGTGGCAGAAATTCCAGGGTCACAAACTCCTCCCACGACCACCATTCCCACAAGGAGAGACAACAAGAGGAGACAAGAACACCCAGACAAATCTGAACACTCCCAGATACCCTCAGACAGCCTCCTTCTTCCCATTCTCACCCCTCGCCCCACAACAACCAGCATGCTCTTCATAAGTTAGATCATTCCATCCTCTGCTCAAAACCATCCAATGTCTTTTGATCTCAAAGTTAAAATCTAGTCCTAAAAGGGCCTACAAGGCCCTGAGCAGCTTGCCCACCTATTACCACTGCCACCATGAGCTCTTTATCTACTACTCTTCTCATCTCTTCCCTCAGGTCACACCAGGCTCCTTGTTTTTTCCTAAAACACCAAGCACACTCCTGACTTGAGCTCTTTTCACTGGCTATTCCCTCTGCCAAGAAGGCTCTTCCCCAGAAATATGCATGGCTCACCTCAGGAACTTCTTTCAGGTCTTCCTTACTTGTCCCTTTTTCCGTGAAGTTTTCCTTGACCACTGTTGTGGACTAAATGTTTGTATGCACCCAAAATTCATAGGTTGAAATCCTAATGTCCCAATGTGATGATATTGAGGTGGGGCCTTTGGAAAGTGATTAGGTCCTGAGGGTGGGGCCCTCATGAATGGAATTAGTGCCCTTATAAGAGAGAGGAAGAATCAGAGCTCATCTTTTAATACCAGTCATGGCTGATTTTATCAGTTCAAGGGTAGAGTCAAAATTCACAATGTAAAAATGATGAGACAGCTACTGCAAATGAGGCATCTGTCCAAAAATGCTTCAAGAAATTATTGATGAAGGCATGTATTTACCTGAGCAGGTTTTTAATGTGAATGAGACAGGACTGTACTGGAAGAGGATGCCAAACCAAAGTTACATCAGTAAAGAGTCACTCATCCAACCTATGGACCAAGGAGTTATAGTGACTTTAAGAAAATATTATTTACATCAAACTTTATATCAGGCAGTAAAGGCAAGTGATGAATTTAGAATAACCTTGTGGCTATACTATACTGTATGCCGGCTGTTCTACTGTACTACCTGACTCTACTTTAGAATCACCCAGGTGCTGCTGCTGCTGCTGCTAAGTCGCTTCAGTCGTGTCCGACTCTGTGCGACCCCATAGACAGAAGCCCACCAGGCTCCCCTGTCCCTGGGATTCTCTAGGCAAGAATACTGGAGTGGGTTGCCATTTCCTTCTCCAGTGCATGAAAGTGAAAAGTGAAAGTGAAGTCGCTCAGTCGTGTCCAACTCTTCGCGACCCCATGGACTGTAGCCCACCAGGCTCCTCCGTCCATGGGATTTTCCAGGCAAGAGTACTGGAGTGGGGTGCCATTGCCTTCTCTGTTAAAACTGGCTGATACCAATTAAATCAGAATCTCTGTGAGTAGGGCCCAGGAATCTGTTTTAAAACTAACCAGGTGATCCTAATGTATTGCCACCATTAACCTCTGTTTCCAAAAGCTAAATAACTCTCCATATCTTATGAGTAACAGCAACCTCTGGGAACCACTTGCACTCCTCTTAGCTCAATAAAAAAAGAATCTGGATGAAATCACGTTCAAATGACCATCATAGGGGAAAAAACCCAAAAGAGGCAGCCAGTGGAATATGTGGAAGGCAGAGCTATAGGGACTGACTAGGGTGCTATGGTTAAGAGGTGAGACAGAGGCTGTGCCTTTGAGGACCTGTGCCTCCACTGGGGTCAACTTGGGTCTGGGAACCAGCTTTCAGTTTCAGAAATTAATAAACTGTATTTTGTCAGCCCTCTCCGGGGAATATGCCTGAGGAATTAACTCCCATTCACCAAACTCACAAGAGATCGATCACATAGGTTGTATCATTATGTAATCATAAGACTAACTCATAGTCCATAGCCCTGACTGAGGCAGACCACACGAAGATGCAAGGCTGGATGTGTAAGTTCTAACTGAGAAGGAAGGCTATGGGGAGGGGTGAGAAGATAGTCTGAAAGCAGGCACTGCTGGGTAGGCACTTCTCAGAAAAGTGTGCTGTGTTAGACATCTGTAGCCACTATACCGGAGAAGGCAATGGCACCCCACTCCAGTACTCTTGGAAAATCCCATGGATGGAGGAGCCTGGTAGGCTGCAGTCCATGGGGTCACTAGGAGTTGGATACGACTGAGCGACTTCACTTTCACTTTTCCCTTTCATGCGTTGGAGAAGGCAATGGCAACCCACTCCAGTGTTCTTGCCTGGAGAATCCCAGGGACGGGGGAGCCTGGTGGGCTTCCATTTATGGGGTCGCACAGAGTCGGAAACGACTGAAGCGACTTAGCAGCAGCAGCCACTATACACAGAGCCTCTGCTTTGCCCAGGTTTTTAACATTGTTTTTGTTTATTTGTTTAGGGTTGTCACTGCTGCACTCGGGCTTTCTCTAGTTGCAGACAGCAAGGGCTACTCTAGTTCTGGTGTGTGGGCTTCTCGTTGCGGTGGTCTCCCCTGTGGCAGAGCATAGACTCTTGGGCCCATGGGTTTCAATTGTTGTGGTTCATGGGCTCCAGAGTGCCCAGTAGTTGTAGCACACAGCTTAGTTGCTCCAAGGCATATGGGATCTTCCTGGACCAGGGATTGAACCAGTGTGTCCCATACATTGCAAGGTGGATTCTTAACCACGGGACCACCAGGAAAGCCCTTTAACACTGTTTTTAACAAGTACTTAGAGGGGTCAAACACCTGCCTGTGAGAGGACAGGGAGTGCATCAAATAAAGAAAAATAAGTTTGCATTTCCCACTGAAAAGGGGAAGCAGAAAAAATGCATGGGGGGCATAAACTTCTTATTATTAAACAAGAAGTTTAATAACTACCAGTTGAATGAGACATAGTATGTCATTTAATTCTCCCAGTAGTGCTGAGAAGGAGGTATTATTATTATTCCATGCTATAAGGAAGAAACTAAGACTCAGAAAGTGAAATGGCTTGCCCAATATCACAGACCTGTTGTGTAGTGGAGCCCTCTAGAACCCATGTCTTAACGCAGGGTACCTGAGACTCACCTGGAGAACTTGTTCAAAATGCTAACTGTCGGGACCCAGCCCCAAAGATTCTGACGTGGAGGGTCTGAAAGGGGGCCCACTAATCTGCAGGTTGTAAACCCACTCCTCCGTGCCAGGAAATGATGGTGCAAGTGGTCCTTTCTGAGGCCTCACAGCTCTTCTCTTTGTATGGCATCCTTGGTCATGGAAGCTACCTCTACCCTCTTCACAACACATCCAACCTAGACTTTGAAAGAGGCTTAACCATGATTCTCTTGTGTTCTTTGATCCTCTTCCACTTCCTGGAGTTGCCTGATGAGTTCAAAGACCCATCACAGTGAGCGCCAATCTGGGACAAAATGCACACATGTCTTGGAGTGAAGCATCTATCCCAGCTGGCTCACAGCCCAGGAAAAGAGGATGAGCACTCCTGAGCAGGAGGCCCCCAGATGAGGGAGGGGTGACAACAAGCTCTGTTGTGGATGAGGTCACGCTGAACACCTTCAAGAAGAGAGCATCTACTTGGCTTTGAATTGGTTTAATTTGGTCTCTGGTGGTTTCAGGCTCTGCAGGCCTCTCTGCATAAACCCCAGGAGAAAGGGAAGCAAACATCATGTCCAGAGACCCACTCCACTCCAGTGAGTGGAGGAGCCTGGGCCCCACAGCCTCTGGGGGGAGGGGTTTCCATTCTCCAGCCAGGAAGCTGTTACTTTCCCAGCCTCAGTGAAATCACCTACATTTGGATTGAATTCTGCTTTGGCCCTCCTTCAACATGCTGTTCTGACCCTCAGCTCCTCAGAAATCTAGCCCCCACCCCAGCTCTCCCCTTCAGCTTTTTTACCTCCCCACCCCCCACCAGGCCAGGCTTCTGGGGAAAGTCGAAGTAAGATCCTCGGTGGCTCAGTGGCTGTGAGGGTCCCTAAGCATTTCATTTAAAAGTGGTGTTGCTGTTCCACTCCTTCAGAAAGGATGAAACCATTCAGAAATAGCTCAGAACTCCACTCTGCCACTTTGTATAAAAGCTACTTTAATCTTTCTGAACTCGTTTCCTTGTGTACAAAAAAAGGGATAACAATATCTATTATGCTCAAGAAATATGAGGATTATATATGTATGTGTGTATATACATTTATATCTTTTTTTTTAGCTTGAGGCATGTGGGATCTTAGTTCCCTGACCTAGGATCAAACCTGTGCCACCTGCATTGGAAGTGCAGAGTCCTAACCACTGACCCCCAGAGAATTCCAGAGGATTATATTTTTCAAACCAATTATTAAAATGCCTGGCACATCAGGGCTTACTAATAATAATTACAACAATAAGGAGCTAAGATTTGTTTAATATTTATTACACTCCAGGCACTTTCTATTTGCCACATTTGGATTAATTTATTTAAATTGCAAGAACCCTCTGAAAGAAACACCTTGTCTTGTGGCCATTTTATAGACAAGGGAACAGGTTCAGAGGGGTGAAGCACATTTTCCAAGGTCACAGCATGAGTTGGAATCAGAGCTGACATTCACACTCAAGTCTGTGACCCCAAAGCCTGTTGCTGCTGCCATTGTCATTCTTTGTTGTTTACTAAGGAGCCACTATGTGTGACACACCTGGATAGTAATGAAGACCACAAATTATGTAGGGGGGTTGTCCCCAGTAAGTTCACAGTCTAGATCAGATATGGAGACAAGGCCTATGCATTAAAGAGAGACTAATACAAGGTAGCCCTGCCAAGTGTTCATGTGTGGCTCAGAAGTGCACAGAGAGGAGGATATTGGGAGATATTCTTCCATGGGTCTCCTGCGCTCCTGTATTTGTTGCTAGTGAGAAATAGAATATTTCCTGCCATATCAGTAAACAAAGGATGTCAAAGTCAATAGCACTGCAGACACCAAGGATGGTGAGCTGGTGAACCTTGAGGGAACCCAGGAAGGAAAGAATACCTGCTGTCTAGCAGCCATCAGACTGCAGCCACTCCTTACAGTGAGCCCTGAGGAAACTCAGGATACTGGCTCCAAATAGCAGAGGTGCATATCAAAGGAATGATGTCAGTGAGCCCTGACTCTTGCATCTTCCCACACATAGAAAAGTGCTAAATTCCTTAACTTGGGATATTGGGTTTTCTTTAATCAACAATCATCTTTTGACGTTCAGACTACCTGCCCTTTGTTAAAAAACTTCTATATAACTTGACTCCTTCTCCCCACCCCCCGCCACCCCTCTTACCTTCTCAAAGCAGTTCTCTCAGAGTTACTTGAGATGCTGTCTCTTGGGCTTGAAGTCCTAAAAATTCCCATTGAATAAGATGTAATGCTCAACTTTTAGGTTGCAGATAATTTTTAAGTCAACATTGGCCATGCTAAGAATGCAAGGTCCTGAGTGCTCCTTATCTGGGACATTTCTCAGGGTTATGTTTGCAGTGAGTAATCTTTTTTTTTTTTATTTTAGTTGGGGGCTAATTACTTTACAATATTGTAGTAGTTTTTGCCATACATTGACATGAATCAGCCATGGGTTCACATGTGCTCCCCCTCCCGAACCCTCCTCCCACCTCCCTCCCCATCCCATCCCTCTGGGTCATCCCAACGCTCCATCCCTGAGCATCCGTCCCATGCATAGAACGTGGAATGGTGTTCCACTTCACATATGACAATATACATGTTTCAATGTTATTGTCCCAGAACGTCCCACCCTCACCTTCTCCCTCAGAGTCCACAGGACTGTTCTATGCATCTGTGTCTCTTATTCTGTCTCACATATAGGGTTACCATTACAATCTTTCAAATTCCATATACATGCATTAGTATACTGTATTGGTGCTTTTCTTTCTGGCTCACTTCACTCTGTCTAATGGGCTCCAGTTTCATCCATCTCAATAGAACTGATTCAAATGTATTTTTTTAATGGCTGAGTAATATTCCATTGTGTATATGTACCACAGCTTCCTTATCCATTCATCTGCTGATGGACATCTAGGTTGCTTCCATGTCCTGGCTATTGTAAACAGTGCTGCGATGAACAATGGGGTACACGCATCTCTTTCAATTCTGGTTTCCTCGGTGTGTATGCCTAGCAGTGGGATTGCTGGGTCATATGGCATGCAGTGAGTAATCTTAAGAGATGAATTAATGGCACTCTCTGGGACAAAGAGTAGGCATGCTTACTGCCTGCTACAAAATTCTGAGTTCCCCAAGCTCAGTGGCCATCAGCCATCCCTCTGTGTCACCCTGTGGGGTTGGGGATATGGGGAACTGAGGCAAACATGTTGATGTTCATGCTACTTGCTGTGCTGTGAGTCATACAGTCTGTTGTCTCTGATCTGGGAATCTCATGTTTCCTTCCAGCACCCATGAAACAGTAACAGGCTAAGTGATGAGCTTGTAAGTAGGGTAAAATCAAATCCCAGATGTGATGAAAGATACAAGCTATTGAGAAGCTGTGATGTGCCACACACACGTGTAGGCACTGGACATTACACAGTGAACAAAACAGGCAAAAGTCCTCTCTCATAGAGTATGCATTCTATGTGGGTAGGCAGACAAAGGTACAAGTCAACAAGATGATTAGAGATGGTGATCAATGTTGTGAAGGAAATAAGCAGGGGTGAATGAGACTCAGTGTCCTCATTTTGTAAAATGGGGCCATTATTAACATCTACCTCTCTGGGTCATTGTAAATGCTTGATTCATGGAACGTCTTCAACAAATATGGACTTTCATGATTATTTCTCCTTCCTTCTTCCATGGGAATAAGGCAAGAAAGTGGCTTCCTGGGGACTTCCCTGGTGGTCCAGTGGCTAAGACTCTGCAGTCCCAATGTGGAGGGCCCAGGTTTGACCCCTGGTCAGGGAACTAGATCTCACAAGCCACAACTAAAAGATCCTGAATGCCACAATGAAGCTCGAAGACCGTGAATGCTACAACTAAGACCCAGCACAGCCAAATAAATAAATAAATCAAAGAAAGTGGCTTCCTTGTGTGCTTTGTAAGAGTGGAGGAAAGAGAGAAATACAGGAGGAAAGAGACCTCTTTCCTAAGCAGATATGAGGTAACCAGGTCCATGCCACCTGATTTTTGCTGATCAATACTTGGGAACCAGGAATTTGAAATATCACAAACAAAAAAGAACTTGTCATCACACCAGTCATTACACTTGTCACTACACCATTTCAGCGCATCCCTCACACATGAAGATATCCACTGAAAAGCCAGCCTCAGGTGAATGGTTCTGGCCTTAGGATCTCTCTTCCTCTCTCCCTCCTAGTCATTGCCCAGGGTGACCTGATCCAGGGATGGAGCTGATCTGGATGCATGGAACCCAGCAAGCCTCTGCTCTTCTTCCTCCCACCTCCCCACCCAAATGCAGCCACTTCCCCAGCAGCCACTCCCCACCACAGTGCTGATCCCAACAGCAGGGGCTCCAGCCTGTTTCCTCCTCTCCAACGTCTTCCTGGCACCTGAGTCAACATGAAGCTCATGGACAGAGCACACTCCCATCTAGATGCAGCAGACATTATTAAATAGGGCTGGAGTCCTGTTTTTCTTTCTAAGCCATCATACAAGAAACTATTTCAAGGACCTATTCTGTGCTAGGAGTGCCTCTCACCCCCTTCATTAACTCACTCAGACATCACCCTAATAGCTCTGTCTCTCTAGTGGACAAATAGCTGGCCTCCAATTACCCAGACCCATTTGCTGCTGCAATGCGTGGATGTTCAAGTGATGGTCAATGATCAAGTGGCTAATTCACAATAATGATAGGGCAGGACATCTCCTCTTTTTGTTGCAGGCTTTGCTTCCCATGTATTATATTTTTAAGCCCTTTCTGAGAATTTTTTAAAAAGACCTTCTTTAGAAGGGCATGTACCCCTTGTTCTGTGATGGCTGGAACTGGCTTCGTCTGCCTTGGCATAGAGTTTTCCTCTGAGCTGCTTGTGACCTGAGCTTCCCCAGGCCTTGCCAGCCTGCATATATTCAAGGCCATACTGAGTCATCTCCCAAGTTTTACCAGCTCTTGCGTTTATCTCTCACACAGAAATTAGCCTCTAACAAAAGATCCCTGAATAATATTCGAGTGCATATTCGAGGGCAGCTTCCTGCTGCAAGCTAATGCCACTGTTCCCTCTCCCCCTGGCAGTTTATTCCTTAGTACCTGTGCTAAGGAACTCTGTCTGCTGGGCAGCAAACACTGAAGCACTGAGGCCCTTGGGATGCCAAAGCTACCATGTTATGGGTGGAGGACAAGCCCTCCTCCCTTTGTGATACACTTTCCTGGAGGAACAACCAAGCAGGCTTATGGATGGATGTCTTATCAAGGCTTTTTTTTTTAATTTAGAGACCCCCCTCCCTTCTCTTCCACCTTCTTTTTCTGAAAAGATTCTGAGATAGTTTGAAAGGCAGCTGGACCTGGAGATGCACACGTCTGCATTCAGAATTTTCCCCTTTGCTCCCAAGACTAAGGATTCCTCACTAGACCCAGCTCACTGTGTTTGGTTTTTGCTTCCCTCAGAGTAATACACATAAATCAAACTTCAATCCTGTGTATTCTCTCCAACACATCAGCATCACCTATGTGCTCCTTGGCCCCCCTCCCTACAAGGGCTAAAAGAGAAGAGAGAAAAAGGGTGAGTGCAGAGGTGGGGACACCCAAGTGGCCTTATGTCAGGTTGGCACTAGGGGTAAAAGTCTTTCAAATGCCATATACTTATGTCAACATCAAAGGACAAAGAGGAACATGCAATGGCAGTTTCTGATCAGAAGCAAACAGTTTTTCCATGTCTTCATAAGAGAAGTTCAAGGAAATTCCCTGGCAGTCCAGCAATTGGGACTATGCATTTCCTCAGCAGGGGACATGGGTTCCATCCCCGGACAGGAAACTAGGATCCCACAAGCTGCACAGTGCAGCCCCCAAAATTTTTTTTTTAAAAAAGGGCAGAAGTTAAAGCAGAAGCAGGACGATATCAAATGAAAGACTGTGTAGATTGTCTCAGGAGGGGATGGGGGCAAGACAGTTATTAGATGGCCTTCAAGCCCTGTTATAATTCTGAGGATGAAGAAATTGCTTCGAACACTGTGAAAGTGTTAGTCTCTCAGTCGTGTCTAACTCTTTGCGACCCCATAGACTGTAGCCCGCCAGGCTCCTCTGTCCATAGGATTCTCTAGAGAAGAATACTGGAGTGGGTTGCCTTGCCCTTCTCCAGGGGATCTTCCCCACCCAGGGATCAAACCTGATCTCTTACGTCTCCTGTTGGCAGGCGGGTTCTTTACCACTAGCTAGGTTCTTAACACCTATAAGAATCATTCTATAAGAACACTGTAGTGTTCCCCAAAATGTGTGAGGCAAACCACCGGTGAGATGTGACTTGATTGTTAATCATGCCCAGATGAACATTTATAATTAACAGTTACAGGTTAGTTATTACACTTTCCTTTTATTTAGGGTGTTGATACTGGATTTCAATTTATGATAGTGTTACAAAGTTTCCTTTTAATGAAAATTAGTTTAAATATAAAAAACAAGTTGATTCAAAAATATTAAGGAAATAATAGTATAGACAGTACAGTCTCAAAAAGGCCAAGCTGCCCTTCTGTTCTGTGAACAGGCTAGGGTGGGTCACTGAGCAATAAATCCTCCCAGGGCCACCCCCTAAAACACATGCAAACAGCTCTTTCCTTAAAGGAGACTGCAAGACATCTTTAGGGAAACAAACTCCTTACAGCTCACTGTCCAAAAGCCACTCGGCCAAACACCAATGCCGCTTCTGGTTCAATTTGTCTTTCACTTGAATCTGTGTCATTTCTCTCACTTAAATGGCTGGGGAAGGCCCTGGTGGTCCTGTCAGATTCCCAGATTTGGATCCTTTGCTCCCATGTGAATATGCATGGGGCTTCTAAGCAAGTCTGCTTTGGGGTTTTTCTCCTATTATATATTCCACAAGTGGTGGCTTTCTATGGAATCCTGTAGTTTCTGTTTATGAGGGTAAGTTGATTTTAGGCTAAAAATGTCAAGAGCCTTAACTAATTTGGGTTTCCTGTCAGGAAAAGAGGTTTAGAGTAGACTGAAGTATAGTCGTCAGTCCTCACTCAGTATCTGTGGAGGGTTAGTCTTAGAACCCTCCAGATACCAAAATCAGTGGATGCTCAAGTCCCTTATGTAAAATGGTATAGTATTTGCCTATAACCTACACACATCCTTCTGCATACTTTCTTTTTTTTTTTGGCTGCACCACCTGGCTTGCAGGACCTAGTTCCCCAACCAGGGATTGAACCCACAATCCCTGCAGTGGAAGTGCCAAGTTCTCAACCAGCAGGTGGCCAGGGAAGTCCTTCCTGCATACTTTCCCAATCAGCTCTAGATTACTAATAATACCTAATACAATGTATAGTTGTAAATCAATGTAAATAGTTACTAGCCCCAACAAATTGAAATTCTACTTTTTGGAACTTTCTAGAATTTTTATAACAAAATAGTTTCCATCCACTGTTTGTTGAATCCATAGATGTGGAACATGCCAATTCAGAGGGCCAACTATAGGAGGGATTTTCAAGACATACACCAAGGAGAAATTTTAGCAGATTCAGCAAAACCATACCCTGGAACTCCACAGGCAGAAATGTGACTCTAAATTGCCCTTTGAAAATGGGGCAAGAAATCAGGGTCTCCAAAGCTTAAATGTACTTTTCCAAATTATCTAAAGAGGGCCAAACTCTCTAGTCCTAACCCCAGAGCCCCAAACCTGCCATCAGTACACATGGCTAGTTTGCCCATGTTAAGAGCAGCTCACTCCCTCCCTGGCTCCAATTCGCACTTGCTCCATATTACCTGTCTACTCTTCTCACACAAAATGAACTCTTTCCAGGTGAAACCCCAGGGCTTGGGGCTCTGGCTCTGCATTGTTCACCTACCAGTAGATTAAGCTTTAACAAAGAAATCCTATCTGTTTATGGCTCCCCAAAGGATCTAAGCCTGGAGTCTCTCACCATTTATTCATTTAATCAACAAACATGTAATGAGTTTCTACTGTGTGTCAGCACTGCTGAGGCAGCAATGGAAAACAACGATGTAATCTAAAAACTCACGGAGCTGAGGGTCTGATGGGAGATATAGACAAGGAAATGAGGGATTACAATGCATGACATGAAAGAGCAAGTGCTGTGAGAGCATAAAGGAGGGCATCCCACCCATCCCAAGAGGGTCTGAGAAAGGACTGTGTGAAATAATAGAAATACATACATTGGTCTCTGCTTGCCATGCCCCCTCCCCCAGGTTGTTGGCACAGAGCTCCTAAAACCCATGCAATTCCTAAGCCATAAGAGCACTAGGAGTGTCTCTTGTTCTAACATTTGATCTTCAACCCTGGTTCCTGACACAGAGCTTCTAAACTCCTTAGAATTTCCTGGGTAATAGCCGTGTGTCTTGTTCTAAATAGGCAACTCTGGGTGAGCTCCTGGGTAGTTTCCAGATGAGGGCTGGTCACCAGAAAAAACAAGCCATGATTAGAAGCTCAGAACTTTCAGCCCTGACCCCCATCCTCCAGAAAGGTGAGAGGGGCTCAAGGCTGAGTTCATGGTCAATCATGCCTATGTGATGAAGCCACCATAGAAATCCAAAAGTATAGGGTTCAGAGAACTTCCAGGTTGCTGAACACATCTGGGTGCCAGGATGGTGGCGTCGACACTCAACCCCCATGGGGACAGAATGTTCTTCTCTGCTCAGGACCCTCCCAGATCTTGCCCCATGTACTTCTTCATCTGGCTGTTCAACTGTATCTTTCATCATATACTTTATTTTGTAATAAAGCAATGAATGTCTTTCCCTGAATTCTGTGGGCTATCCCAGCAAATGATCAAATCAGAAGAGTGGGTCATGGGAACCCGCAATTTGCACACAGTCATTGAGAAGCACAGGTGACAACTTGGACTTTGAACTGGCATCTCAGTGGGTGGCAGTTTTGTGAGACTGAGCCCTAACCTGTGAGGTCTGTGTTAACTCTGGTTAGTGTTGGAAAAAACTGACTTGTAGGACACTTAGCTGATGTCAGAGAATTGCTAGGTGTGGAAAGCCCATATATCTGATATCAAAAGTATTGTGAGTGTGACAGCAAAAGAAAACACTTCTGAACTGAGGTCTGAAAGATGAAAAGGCTTAACCAAAAAACAGTGTTCCAAGCAGAGGGAACATATACTCATGACCATACATGAGTTTGAGGAGCAACAGAATGGAAGCATGGAGTTTGAGTGTGTGAGAGGGTTCCAACTTAAAATAGAACTGGAGGATTGGAAATAGAGAATCTCAGGCATGTGTCCTCAGAAGAACAGAACTTAACTGAGGACAAATTTCCCATAAATGTCTGACCTACAGAGGACAGAGACCTATCTCCTGACCAATGAATATCTCTCCCCATCCTCAAGCCAGTGAACTTGCTGCTTGGGCTCTGGCTGGACGTCTCCATCTTTGCACTCCTTGCCCAGAAATACAACCTGCTCCGAACCTTCAAGGGACTCACCTGTACCTTACTATTGTATTGGGTTGGCCCAAAAGTTCATTCAAATTTTTCTGTAGCATCTTCTGGAAAACCCAAATGAACTTTTTGGCCAACCTAATAATTTCCCCTGCTATTCCTGAATAAATAAACCCAAATTTTGGTTAATTTGAGCTATGCCTCAGTTTACTTCCATACTTAGGTGGACAAAGGTTAATCATAATAAACACGCAGCATTTATCTAGGATGTCTGAGCGACGGTGCTGTGCTAAGTGTCTGCTATGCCTTCTCAGTTGATGCTCACAGCATCATCCCTCAGATGAGACACAGGGAGATTAAGTTTCTTATCCAAAGCCACACCCTTGGTGAGTGGTAAAGCTGGGAATTAAACTCCAGCCGTCTGGAGCCAGAATGCACATTCTTAACCCCCACTCTCTAATGCCTACGTCTCTAATGCAAATGAATAAAACAAATCATGGGACGTTAGCACAGGACTTGACCCTTTGCTCCAAAGGCCACCAACCCCATTTAGAGATCCGAATCTGTCCCAGCTTCTGGCCCTTTGTGACCTCAGAACCTCTGCTCAGTCCCCAGTTTCTTGCCAGTAACCAGTACCCAGTCATAACCCTCTCTGTTCCCTGGATCCTTGGTGAGCATGTCAGGCTCCCGGATCAGAGGCCAACTCCCTAATTCTTCTGAAAACCAGAGCCTTTCTTGCCTCTGAATCCTAAACTCCTCCTATCAGACCCACAGGCACTATACTATGCTGACTTCTCTGTGCTTCTTCCTATTCTGGTTTCCTGGGCCTCCCCCAGCTGCTTCAGTGTCTCTGACTGGTCTCTGGGGCACAGCCCCCATCCCCAGCCTAGCCTCCTCACCCACAGCCCAACAAAGCCCAGATTGGGAGGGGTGGGGAGGGGCGGAAAGAGGGAGAGACTTATGAAGGCAAGAAGGGCAACTGTGTGAGAGGCTGGCCAAGTGGAGATTATGGAATATGGGTAGAACTGGGGCCCAGAGCCTAGAGAGATGTCCTTATCCTAAGGAGGCATGTATGATCCAACCCACCCCTGATGCCCTAGTCCAATAGCTAGCTGAGCACTGAAATCCCTTTTTAAAAGGCTGTTCACAAAGAAGAAACTGAGTAAGAAAGTAGTGAGCCCAAGGGAAGAGAAACATGTATTTAATTTCACACTAGAGAACATGCATTCCTTCCCAGATGCTCATTTTGGTTGGGGAGGGCACCCCGCGTGTGAAAGGAACAAAGAAGAGGGCCTTGGAAGTGAGGAAATGGAGCCAAAAGGGGAGCCAAGAGTTCTAAAGGGCATGGATGCCACAACCAGGCAGAAATGACAGCCTGACCCAGGTCCAGACTTGCCTAGACGTGGCACTCCCATCATACAGTGGACGTGGTTCCTGATTTCATTTTAGCTGATGGTCCAGAGAGAAAACTCAATGTTATCTGCTATTTAGGCAGCACTGCCCTACAAAACCACTGAATTTGCTGCAGTCCCTATGATGCACGGGCCAACCAGAGTTCGTATTTTAGGCAACCCTCCTCCCATTTCCCCACTCCAGAGTTTAGGGACAGCTGTGGAGCATATGGAAAGAGATTAGCAGCTAGCCCAGGGTTCTCAAGTTTTAATCGGTACACATTTATCACCTGCAGACCTTGTTAAAATGCAAATTTGGATTCAATCAGTTTACTACGGTTCGGCCCAGAGTTTGCATTTCTAACTAGTTCCCAGGCTTCCCTGGTGGCTCAGTGGTAAAGAATCTGCCTGCAATGTAGGAGATGCAGGTTTGATCTCTGGGTCAGGAAGATCCCCTTGAGAAGGAAATGGCAATCCACTCCAGTATTCTTGCCTGGAGAATTCCATGGACAGAGAAGCCTGGAGGGCTACAGTCCACGGGGGGGGTGGGGCACAAAAGACTCAGCATGACTTAGCAACTAAACCGCCACCCAGGTAATCCTGGAGCAGCCACTGGTAGAGGGACAGGCTTTAGATAGCAAGGCCCTCCTGCTGCTATCGTGCATTCCACTCCATTGCCCTGGCTCTTCATAATCTGTGAAGTACTAAACAAATACAGAGGAATCTGAGTGTTCTTTTATTTGATAAAACTAGCAACCCTAAATAGAATGGATGCATGAACAAATAAACTTCTGTAGAAGAAAGATGGGCTGGCAGCCCATTAACGACAACAGGGAAAGTAAAATTACACAGGCCAAGAGGGAGGAGTTCTATTTTCCTTGAGTTTCCTATAGTTGTTTGTTGGTCATCAGATACATAAAACATTCTGTGGACCTTTCACCACCAAAGAAAAGTCTCTTCACGCTGAGCTAGAAGTTAGGTATTAATATAGATATTAATACATCAGAGTTTGACTCAATTGCCACATTGTTTCTTGTGTTGCTTTACAACATGGTAGACCATTAAAACTATTTCTTCATTTTACAGGGTAGGGAACTAAGGCTGGCCAGAGAGGTGATTCACCTTGCTCAAAGTCACATGACTAGTTAGTAGCTAAATGGAACTAGAACTAGGCAATGAACCTGGTGCTCTTTCCAGTA
Organism: Okapia johnstoni; assembly: GCA_024291935.2. NCBI lineage: Eukaryota > Metazoa > Chordata > Mammalia > Artiodactyla > Giraffidae > Okapia > Okapia johnstoni. Next base: position 101,965,665 of record CM044305.1, on the reverse strand, counting down.
CAAGAATTTGTTAAAATAGCATCTGAACAGGGGAAAGACTTTAAGTTGATTGGTTCCATGTGGTCCCCAAACCCTACTGTGGGGAACTTGTTGGAGGCTCCCTACTTGGAAATTAACATTGTTTGGGACAGGAGAAGTTTTCTAGTCCCTCAGTCACTCAAATAGACATCTTTTTGAGCATGGATTAACCATCTGATTATACAGAGATCATGGAAGGCTCTTTTGAGTTAAGTCTAGAACTGAGCCTTCAAGCATGTATAAGAATTATATAACCAGCGAGGACACTTCAGATGCGAAGCAGCATGAGCAAAGGTACTGATAAAAAAAAATACATTGTATATTTGGCTATAGCCTTTTGCATATCAAGTTTAAAATTTGTTAAATCACCCTTCACCTTTTGCTTCTATAACCAAGCAGGACACTATGAGGCCTTGAGGGGAAGCAGGCCCTTTCCCCATGTCCTCTGCTTTAGCTCCTCTCTGAAGTACCTAGATAATAGTATCTGATGCACATTTCCTGAGCTGTTTTACAGAAATGAAAACCCCACCAAATGGAAGATGTTGACTAACTGATGACACTGACCCCAGGTCTACTGGAGTCTGAGGATTGATAATGTTAATCCCTGTGACACGACCCTGTTACCTCACCATCAGTAAATCAGAGAACTGTGCACAAGCTGATTGTATACCCTGTGACACCCCCTCACCTGGCCATTAAAAATGCTTTGCTGAAAGGCCTCCAGGGAGTTTGGGGTTTGGGGGAGGAGAACAAGCCACCCATATCCTTGTTTGGCCCTGCAATAAATCTTTCCCCAATCTCTGACACTTTGGTATTATTTAGCCTCACTATGCGCTGGGCACACAAACTTGTGTTTGGTAACACTGCTCCAAAATAGTTACCTTTTGCTTTTCCAAGTCAGTGGGTCACATTTGAATTGGTCCTTCATCCCCCAGTTTCACTCTTCCCTCTCATTGTACTTCTGACAGTCTGCAAAGATGTCATGTACAGTTGTACGTGTTGTTCACTGCACAAAGATGCCCAGTCATGGAGACAAATGGGGGCTGAAATCCAAAACGCACTGCACACACCAAGCCATGCTTTCTTAATTTGGTACATTATGTGTTTGCCAGACCATGTGCCCAGAAAAGAGCACACTTTTTCTAGTTTACATAAAAGCACCCTAGCCATGGCCAAGGAACTATATCAGCTGCAGGTCAAATCGTGAGGTAAATGAGATTTTGCTCTGATATCTCCTAGCCCCAAATCTTTAGAGCTGAAGCCACTAATGAAGCCACATCTGTAGACCAAGTTCTGCAGCAGTTCTTATAGGGTACTAACCATGACTGAAATAAATCAAGATTCCCAGTCACCTTTTGGGAATTTTAGAGCTGCCACCCTCCTGAATCTAGCATTACATGGCCCAGGGATGACCTAGGTCTAATGCAGCTCACTTGGTTTCATTTCCTTCTAATCCTAAACAGGGTAACTCTGAGCCCCACCAGTTCCCCTGAATCAGTTCATCTTTACTATAGGAACACTATTACATTTCTGCATGACTCATGACCAAGCCTATTCCTTCCTTCTCATTTCCCCTACCTGGCAATACCATCAGAATCAGCGTTAGAAATCAGAGGTGCACTCACCTGCCAATACCCATCTACCATAGTGTCTAGTCTTATGCCAAGTCCTGGATCCTTCGTTCTCCTACTTGCTCTGTGCCACAAAGAACCCCTCTTCCCCACAACCTACCAACCAGGGCTTTCAGACCTCCAGGGTTTCCCCTTATTTATCAGGGTTAAGGCTTCCCTGGTGGCAGTGGTAAAGAATCCATCGATCAATGCAGGAAACGCAGGTTCGATCCCTGGGTCGGGAAGATCCCCTAGAGAAGAAAATGGCAATCCATTCAGGTATTCTTGCACGGGAAATCCCATGGACAGAGAAGTCTGGCATGCTACAGTCCATGGGGTTGCAAAGAGTCAGACACAACTTAGTGACTAAACAACAACAGCAATCAAGATTAAAGAGCTAAGCTGCTCTAACATAAAGACCCAACAATGCAGTAAACAAAGAACAATAAAGTTTCTCTCCACATGACAGTCCAGGGCACATAAGTGGGCTACTTGGCTCCATCCAGTCATTCATGGACTTAGGTTCATTCCATCCCATCAGATTTCTCCACCCTCCTATAGGGCAACTTTGTTGTCTACCCAACTGAAGCTGTGTTCTAGGAACAATCATCTTTCTGCTCACAGAAAGAAGATAGCATAGAGGAGCACATGTATAAAGGGCTGGGCCAAGATTAAGCACATATCTCTTCTGTTCACATTCCATTGCTCACAAAGCCACAAAAGGGAAGCTGGGAAATGTAGTTCCCAGCTGGACAGCCTCATCCTAGCTACAATTCCATTATTACAGAAGATGCCATAACTTCTTTCCTATCAGGAAAAAGCATCTTTTTGTCACAATTTCCTACCCAGAGTAGACATTTGATTAAGTTCAATCAAGTTCAACCAACTTAAACAGAGTCAAAACGTAAAACAATAAATGTGTTTAATGTGTAACATACACCTTTCCCTTAGGCATAGTTTCTCAAAGTATGGTGTATGGACTCTGGATGGCCCAGGGCCACTAAATTCCCCAGAAATCTAGCAAGTGGCAGAGGAAAAAGTGATGAGATTATTTCTTCACATACTTTCCACTATGTGAGATGTAAGGTTAATTATGATTTATCACAGCTGTGACATTACATTCTTAACAATCCTTATGTTCTTCAGGATTGATCGTGAACAAGAGCTGTATGTGTCTCTGTCAACACTCATTTGTCAGAATACAATTCAGCTCTGTTAACATATATTTGTGCCTTTTGCATGTTATTGCTTACGCTTGTTAAATTTACATTTTGTGTTATGACTCGTGAGTACCATTATATCCCCAACCTAATCAGCCACTCAAAAGTGGTTCACTGAATATTAAAGTAGCAATAAAAATAGTAAATTCAATGCTACAACTCAGTAAACATCATGAGCATAAATAGTGAACAGGACTCCAGTATGAATACAGAATATGAATCTGTATGTGATGGGACAAATAAACCTGTGCAGGTGAAAATAGCACACAAGCAGCCAAAAAATGCAAATGTGAAGTGAAGTGAAGTCGCTCAGTCGTGTCTGACTCTTCGTGACCCCATGGACTGTAGCCTACCAGGCTCCTCTGTCCATGGGATTTCCCAGGCAAGAATACTGGAGTGGGTTGCCATTCCCTTCTCCAGGGGATCTCCCCAACCCAGGGATCAAACCCGGGTCTCCCACATTGTAGGCAGACGCTTTACCGTCTGAGCTAGCAAATGTGAAGTTAGAAGACAAATATCTGAAAATCTGATTTTGTTAGACTTACCATCCCCTTGCCCCTAGTTTCTAGCAGGCTGCTTATAATAAAACTTATCAAATTGTAGCATGAAGTCATCAAAGCTTTTACATAATTATTAAACAAAGTACAGTGAACCCTGTGGTTAGCCAATGGAATTTTTTGAGAACAAGCATGAAGTAATTCCTTCATGAAATTGATGAATATTGTGACTAAAGCAGAGAAGATACTAAAGCGATAGGAGTATCCTTCAAAGTTGTTAGGCCTCTTGGCAACACAAGTACAAGTCACTTTACTGCCAATAAGCTTGTAAAACTAGGCACAATTTTAATGACAAATGACTTAGAGAAAGCAAAATGAGCTATTGGCAAAATTCCTGTAACAAACAACATCAGCAGACATCCACAATAACTATGGCACACAATGTAGAAGGCCGATTACTAACATATGTGAGGGCCAGCAAATACTTTATTGTGGAGTCAGACAAAACCACTGATACTCAGACTCTTAGCATACAAGGGGAAAAGCTACATGATTTTTTTGCATTTTTGACACTGAAATCCCATGCTATCAGAGGAAAGGGTTTTTTTTTTAATTAAACTTATTATTCTGAGATAATTGTTGATTTACATGCAGTATAAGAATAATGGACTTCCCAGGTGGTGCTAGTGGTAAAGACTCCGCTTGCCAATACAGGAGACTTAAATGTGAGTTTGATCCCTGGGTCAGGAAGATCCCCTGGAGGAGAACAACCCACTCCAGTATTCTTGCCTGGAGAATCCTCACGAACAAAGGAACCTGGCGGGCTACAGTCCATGGGGTCGCAATGAGTCAGACATGACTGAAGAGATTTAGCCCGCACGTGCGTGTGTGTAAGAATAATACAGAGAGAAACTAGGTATTGTTTACTCAGTTTCCCCAATAAGATTGCCTTCTAAAACAGTAATACAATATCACAACCAGAATACTGACATTGATACAGTCACAACAGAACATTTCCAGAAGCATCTCTCCTGTGGTCCTTTAATAGTCACACCCAGTTCAGTTCAGTTCAGTCGCTCAGTCGTGTCTGACTCTTTGAGACCCCATGAATCGCAGCACGCCAGGCCTCCCTGTCCATCACCAACTCCCGGAGTTTACCCAAACCCATGTCCATTGAGTCGGTGATGCCATCCAATCATCTCATCCTCTGTCGTCCCCTTCTCCTCCTGTCCTCAATCTTTCCCAGCATCAGGGTCTTTTCAAACGAGTCACACCCAGTACCCCTACCTTAATCCTGGCAACCACTAATCTGTTCTCCATTTCTGTAATTCTGTCATTTCTAGGATGTTATACACTTGGACTCATACAGTATGTAGCCTTTAAGCATTGGTTTTTTTCATTCATTATAATTCTTTACAGATCTACCCAAGATGTTGTGTGTGTGTATCAATAATTTGTTCCTTTTTACTGCAAAATAGTATTACATGACATGAATATATTGAGTTCGCCAAAAATTCCGTTGCATAAGTCCATAACATCTTATGGAAAAACCCAAATGAACTTTTTGGTCAACCCAGTACCACAGTTTGTTGAAGCACTCACCTTGTTGAAGGACATCTGGGTTGTTTCCATTTGGGAGCTATCACAAACAATGCTGCTGTGAACACTTGTGCAGTGGTATTTGTGTGAACATAAGTTTTCACTTCTCTGGGATAAATGTTTATGAGTATAATTGCTGACTTGTAAAGTAGTTGCATATTTAGTTTTATTAAAATAAACTTTCCAGGATTCCCTGGTGGCTCAGTGGTAAAAAAAAAAAAATCCACTTCCCAATGCAGGAGACACAGGTTTCATCCCTGATCTGGGAAGATCCCACATGCTGCAAAGCAACTAAGCCCATGCACCACAACTATTGAGCCTGTGCTCTGGGAGCTGCAACTAATGAGCCCACATGCTGCAACTACTGAAGCCCATGTGCCTAGAGCCTGTGCTCTGCAACAAGAGCCATGGCAATGAGAAGTTCAAGCACTGCAATTAGAGAGTAGCCCACACACAGCAACGAAGACACAGAACAGCCAAAATAAATTAATTAAGTAATTTTTTAAAAACTGTCCAACTCTTTTCCAGAGTGTCTGTACCATTTTACATTTCTACCAGCAATTACAGAGTGATCCAGTTTCTCCCCATAAGAGGAAAGGGTTTTCAATACAAAATAAAACCACACTCATAAATAGAGAGAGAAGATCACTGGTTGCCAGAGGGGAAGGAGTTTAGGGGGTCGGTGAAATGGGTGAATGGGGTCAAGAGGTACAAGCTTCTGGTTATCAAATAACTAAGTCGTGGGGATGTAATGTACAGCAAGATGACTGTAGTCAATAATATTGTAATGCATATTTGAAAGTTGAGAATAAATCTTAAAAAGTTCTCATCACAAGAAAAAATGTAATTTTGTATGATGGCAGATGTTAACTCATAGTGGTGATCATTTTGCAATGTAAACAAATATTAAAGCATTATGCTGTACAGCTGAAACTAGTATAATGTCAAATGTTAATTATACAGTAATTTTTTTAAAGAGGAAAGATTTTTAATTCAGTTATCAAGTGTTTTTTGTGACTCACAAAGTACACTGGAATAGGGGCAATGAGATCAATTCTGAAGAGTGTTCACCATAAGCACATGCCAGAAATATGTTACTAAGCAAATATTAGAGGCTGCACCCAAATGCCAACCCACTGCCTGCTCAATTCGCTGATAACAGCAATCAGCAAACACGTCCCCTGATCTCGATTCAGTATTGACGAAAAACCATAAAAATTGTGAATATAATCAAGCCATGGCCCCTAAGGTATGTCTTCCCAGCACGCTGTACAAAGAAATGCAGCAAATACCAAAGTCTACTTTTCCACTCTAAGCACACCAGCTGTTGAGAGAAATCACTTTCCCGCAAGTTATTGAAACAAGGGCTGTGGGGGGAGACTCTATGACTTTGATAATGACACTAAGGATAATTTCTTCGATGTTAAATGCCTTGTTCAAGAGATATTTCATAGCCATATATTCAGAAACTCGAAGAAGCTGCAAGTAATTACTTCAGCGATGAAGTGCAGCTATGTTTAATGTTAAAGATAAAATGAGCAGGATTTCTTTAAAAAGACCAAAATATGGGGCAGTTTTATCACTGAGAATTTGAGACTGCCTTACATGTAGAGATTTCTTCCCTCCTCACAGAAATAAATAAATTACATATCACTGGGGACATTTAAACATCACATCCAAGTCTTTCAGTAGAATTTGGCACCACGCTTTCTAGGATTGTATCAATCAAACAGGTGAATCCACACCCATCTACTTCCTGGTTTAACTATTCAACCTTCCAGCCTTTGAACGTGATTTGTTCAAGGACTTTAGCATCTGATGGAGTGTTTCAAAGTGTCAGCAGGGAACTATCATTGTCATTTCTGGGTCCATGTTTGCTCCCAAAACTCTGCAATAAAGCCACTAAATAGTTGTGGCAGTCCCCAATGGCCTGTGATTCTGAGTTTGGATTTTTAACTTTTTATTATGAAAAGCTTTCAAACATACAAAAAGTAGGGTGGCTAGGACTATGAACTTCCATGTACCCACTACTCAGATTCAGTAATAGTACAAATACCTCTGGGGCCCTACATCACAGTCCTTCCACCCACCTCTGATTTCAGCCAGAGCTGTTCTGCACAAGTTCAGACTCACATCACCCTGTCAGCATTCCGCCTCCAGATCAAGCTCTTGAAAATCAACTATGAGAAACACTGACCATCCAAAGACCACCCCCAGAGCAGTTCATGGGAGTCTGTGAACCCCCATAAAAATGTACGCTGACATGTGCACACACATGTGCATTTCTATGGGGAAAGGTCTTTCACCAGATCTTGAAACAAGTCTTTGACCAAAGAAGGGCTGAGAGTCACGGATGAAGGGCTATCAGGCACTCTGAACCTGACTAGGGGATGATTTTATTGTACAGACGGAGCCCTTCTGGAACTCTTTAAATCATTCTGCATGGCTGATCATCATCTTCACCAAATGGCACGGCTAACCTCATTATGTGAATCCAACTAGAATTGATATGATTACAATGAAAGGATTTTCCCCTCCTCAAGGTCTAGTTTATAAAGAAGAGATTGTTTTTCCTCAAGCCTTAGTTTATAATAAAAGGTTTTTCTTCCCTCCTCAAGGAGATGTATTTTCCACATCTGGATTAGATGATCTGGTCCCAATTTTCTTCTCAAAGCTATCTTTCCTAGCCTCAAAGAACTTTTGGGATCCTGCCAATCAACAGGAAAAGGATTTCGATTACAGTATGTGCTCTTTGCAGACTAGCCCTGCTTCTCCCAGATAGCTCTGTACCCTGAACTGGTGCACACTTGCAGGCATGTGAGAGATTCAGGGCCAGCTGTCCATGAAGCAATTCCTCCCACCTGCATCTTGGCCAGCCCCAAAATTACTAACTCAGAAAGGAAGTTGGAAAGTGAAAGAGGCACACTTTTTCTCTAAAGAGACTTAATTAGGTTTAGCATTTGGGTTTGGGTTTTTTTTTTTCTTTCCCTATTAACAAAGAAGTATTTGTACAACATGAACACAGTAGAGGAAGAAAATAACATCTTAAAATCATTTCCACTTAAAAACCAAGACAAAAATGGTACAGGTGGCCTTTTAAAAAGGGACTCCTCTACACAAGCCCTTTCCTTGAATAGGCCTCTAACTAGCCCTCATGCAGGTGCAAGGACAAGGTAATGTTCCTGTGATTTATTACTTTAAAGAGGATATTCTCAGGAAAGAAGGCACACTTTTTTCTCTTTTTTTAAGATTTTTTTTTTTTTTTTTGCAGCAGACCTGAGTAAGGCACTGAGCCCACTACAAAGGGGAGGAGCTCAAAGCGAGCTTTATAATGAAAGGCAAAACTTCCTAAAGCCACTTCTTGGCACAAAATGTCCTCCCTGACTCAAAGAATTTTAACTTCCATGGTGTGTCTCCCGACCAGGCCACCCTTGCTAGGTAATAAAGAGCAGCTGACACTGACTGAACACTAACTATATGACAGGGAATGTTCAGGGCCACTGGCTTGGGTTATTTCATATTCCATGATAACCTCAGTTTATCATACCTAGTTTACAGATGAGGAAACTTCAGCTGAGAGAAATTAAGTCACTTTACCCATGTTGTTGTTTAGTCCCTCAGTCATGTCTGGCTCTTTTTCGACCCTATGGACTATAGCCTGCCAGGCTTCTCTGTCCATGGGATTCTCCAGGCAAGAATACTGGAGTGGGTTGCCTTGCCCTCCTCCAGGGGATCTTCCAAACCCAGGGATCAAACCCACGTCTCTTATGTCTCCTGCATTAGCAGTCAGGTTCTTTACCCTAGTGGAAACAATTGCCAAGAAAGACTTGTTTAGTTGCTAACTTGTGTCTGACTCTTTGCGAGTTAATGGACTGTAGCCCACCAGGCTCCTCTGTCCATGGAATTCTCTAGTCAAGAATACTGGAGTGGGTTGCCATTTCCTTCTCCAGGGGATCTTCCCAACCCAGAGATTGAACCTGGGTTTCTTTACGTCTCTTGCAATGGCAGGCAGATTCTTTACCACTGAGCCACCTGGGAAGCCCCACCCAAGGTCACAGAGCCTGTGAAAACAGAGCTCAGCTTTCTCCCTGGTTTGAATGACTTCAACAGTAGTGCTTTTAACGACTACATGGTTTTCATCCCCTCCTTTTGTTCTAGGGTCGCTCCCTGACCTCAAATGCCAGGATTTATACTAGCCCCTGGTTACCTAGGCACTCTAGCTACAGTAGCTATCTGGCCTGCCCTCAGGAATAATGCCTCATTATAAAATTTCCCATTTTATCCAAATACATCTAATCCCACTGAACTCTCAGTTTCCCATCAAATCTTTGAGAAAAATTATGGCACTTTTTTATATAATTAAAATCACTTCAGATTCTCTTGATATTATCTTTAAAATTGCTCTTGGGTGTACCCATACATACATATATCCTCTCACAGTATACTCTGTGCCAGACATCATGTTAATTATCTAACGTGCATTTTTTCATTCAATTCACCACAGTAACCTCATGAGGTAGCTACTATTATTACTCCTGCTTTACATATAAGAAAACTAAGGTTTAGAAAAGTTCTACCACTCCAGCAACTAAAGCACCCAGGATCTGAATACAGTTGTGTTTGACTTGAGAGTCAAAGCCTCTAAAGCACTGCTCTCTACTTACACTCTTCTTACCACTAATAAATCATGCTGATAATATATACCTCTAATATAATGTAGTGAGACTTGCACTTTACTTCTGTGTTATTTCTCCCAAACCCCATTGCCCCAGCCTAATAATGGACAAAAACATCAGACAGAGGTCAATGGAGGCATGTTCGAAAAAATATCTGACCAGTATTCCTCAAAACTGTCAAGGCCATCAAAAACAAGGAAGAATCCTGGTGACATTTGTGAAAATGATAGAGTAGGGAACTCCAAAAGTCTATCCCTCCTCAAAAGATAGGAATAAACTGCTAAAACCCATCAGAATTAACTTTTTCAGAACTCTGGATACTAATCAAAAGCTTGCAGGAACAGGGGGTATGCTCAATCAAGAGAAAGCAGCTGGATCTTGCTAAGAGAACTTTGTGGCATTTTAATTGACCTTGGACCCATTCCTTGCTCCCCAGATCAGCAGTGACCTTGGAGCCAACAGCAGCCCACATTCCTGGTATAAGTACCCAGTACAGCAGAACAGACTTCATCCTCTAAGAATTGTGTCTGTTTATTTTAACTTGCCTGGTGACTTCCTGAAAGACCAACTCAAAAGGCTTATCTTTATTTAGACTCACTCAGAACTCTCCATGGGCTGAGTGACTATCCAGGGGGAAATTGTCAAAATCATTTGAAGGCAGCCATTAGTAGCTGCCACCTGGGTAAGGCATAACAGTTGGGGAAACAACAGACCAAGCAAAACTCTCAAGAGGAAAGGCTGCGCAATGAGATGCTTTGGGGAATAAGGGCTTTGAAAAGCTTCCACAGGGACTTCCCTGGCAGTCCAGTGGTTAAGACTCCGTGTTCCCAATGCAAAGGGAAGAGGTTTGATCTCTGGTCGGGGAACTAAGATCCCATATGCCACACAGTGTGGCCAAAAGAAAATAAAAGCTTCCACATATTCCTGGAAATCTAGAAGGCCACACACATGCCCAGGACTGAGCACATACTCAGAAGAGATCTGAGAAGGCCCTAAGTGCTATATCTGGCTGACAATGTATACTTTTTTCATATAATTGTAAAGAAAATTAAACAACATGAATTGTTTGTGAGATAAGAAAACATAGAAGTGTAATTTTATATTGCATTTAGTATACATTTTGGCCCCTAACCTCCCTTATTTTCAGTATGCTACTCAGGCTCACAACCGTGCAATCTTACCTTCCATCATGATATATACAACTGGAAGATAAAAACCAAAATTGTCTTCTACAATGAGTTCCAAAGTCACCTTGAAACCAAGCAGGGCCCTGTGGGGCCTTCCAGAGATAGGACCCCCCCCACCCGCCCCACCAGTAACTGTGTCCTCTGCCTGCCTCTTGTTTATACAAAAGCTCTAGTCTCCCAGGCTTCTCCTGAGTCACAAAGGCCTGGATCGAGAATTAATGATTGAAAACATGTAGTAACAAAAGTAGTAGTTGGGCCAGGAGAACTGGTAAGAGTTTAAACAGTAAATCAGCCACACGGCAGTGACAGAATCTTTAGTTCCACCCTGAAGTATAATAGTATCTGATGAAGACTTTCTGAGTTGTTTTGCCAATGCTAAAAACTCCACCAAATGAAGAAGTTAACCACGTGATGATCATGAGTGCATAGTCCCCAGACCTACTAGTGCTTAAGGATTGATAATGTTAACCCCTGTGACACCGCCCTGTTACCTCACCACCAACCAATCAGAGAATTGTCCACGAGCTCATCACATACCCTGCAACCCCCTTCCCTCACCTGGCCTTTAAAAATGCTTGCCTGAAACTCACTGGGGAGTTTGGGTGTTTTTCACATGAGCCACTCATTTTCCTTGCTTTGCCCTGCAATAAACCTTCCTTTGCCCCAAAATGTTATGCTCTGGTTTTTTGGCCTCAATGTGCATTCGGCACATGAAAACTGTTCCCTAAACAGACTTTTAAATTATCTCCAAGTTTTTATTCCTGTACTCACTGTCAAAGTCACATGGCCAAGCCTATCTGGAATTTTGAAGGGAGAATCAGCTTGCTTTTCATTGGTCTTCCTTTGTGAGCACTTGGGATGACATCTTTCTCCATTCTGTTCATTTACCAGTCTTTCATCTGCTTTTCCTCCCCGTATGCTAAGGTCAGGAGTTACTGATGAAGCTTGGTTTCATCAAACATGGAGAAGAAAGAGGTAAATATAAAATCAATGCACCAGTCAAGGATATCCAATATGTGACTAATAGGTATACTAGAAAGAGACAACAGTAAAAAGGAGAGAAGGAAAACATTAAAGAAAGAATACGAGATTATTCCCCACAACTAAACGACATGAGTTTCCAGATATAAAAACCCGCTGAGTGCCCAGCACAATGAATGAAAAAATAGCCCCAATAAGCCTTATCATCATTAAATTTTGGAAAAATCAGAGCTTGTTGTTGTTGTTGTTTAGTGACTAAGTCGTGTCTGACTCTTCTGCAACTCCGTGGACTGCAGCCCACCAGGCTCCTCTGTTCATGGGATTCCCCAGCCAAGAATACTAGAGTGGCTTGCCATGCCCTCCTCCAGGGAATCTTCCCAACGCAGGGACTGAACCCGTGTCTCCCGCTTGGCAGGCAGATTCTTTACCAAGGAAGCCCAAGTATCCTAAGCTTCTGGAATAACCACAACAGGACACATGTGGAGATCAAGAATACTGATTGGGAATCAGAATCACATTCAATTCCTCAAAAATAATACTGCAAGTTAAATACTGGGGACTTTTTTCCAATTTAGAAATACACACCCAGCTGAATAACAAAAAGTTCTAGAAAAGCATAAAGACATGTTCAGATATTCAAATTCTCAAAGATTTTATTTCCAATGCATTTTTTCTTAGGAAACTTCTTGAGAACATACAAAATCCAAGAAAAGGTGGATGGAATGTAGAAGAGATGCAGGGAGAGGTCCGAGAATGACAATTGTGCATGAAGCCAGAGCAGGACAACCCAAAAAGTAGAAATAAAACCAATAAATAAAATCAAAGTATCATTTGCAGAAAATTGTTGCAGATAGCTTGCTGAAAGATCCTTCCCAGTGAACACCAGAAACAAAATGCAGAAATGAAAATGAAAACAAACGGTGGCTATTTTAAGGGAATTTCTGGAGAAATATATTAGAAGAAATTTTAGAAAATAGTTAAATATAGTTAACCGTATATACTTTAAAAACAGTTCACATGATTCAGTTCAGTTCAGTCGCTCAGTCGTGTCCGACTCTTGGCGACCCCATGAACCGCAGCACGCCAGGCCTCCCTGTCCATCACCAACCCCCAGAGTCCACCCAAACCCATGTCCATCAAGTCGGTGATGCCATCCAACCATCTCACCCTCTGTCGTCCCCTTCTCCTCCTGCCCCCAATCCTACCCAGCATTAGGGTCTTTTCCAATGAGTCAACCCTTCGCATGAGGTGGCCAAAGTATTGGAGTTTCAGCTTTAACATCAGTGCTTCCAATGAACACCCAGGACTGATCTCCTTTAGGATGGACTGGTTGGATCTCCTTGTAGTCCAAGGGACTCTCAGGAGTCTTCTCCAACTCCACAGTTCAAAAGCATCAATTCTTCAGTGCTCAGCTTTCTTCACCGTCCAACTCTCACATGCCTACATGACCACTGGAAAAACCATAGCCTTGACTAGACGGACCTTTGTTGGCAAAGTAATGTCTCCACTTTTAAATATGCTATCAAGGTTGGCCATAAAATTCCTTCCAAGGAGTAACCGTCTTTTAATTTCATGACTGCAATCACCATCAGCAGTGATTTTGGAGGCCAAAAAAATAAAGTCGGACCCTGTTTCCACTGTTTCCCCATCTATATCCCACAAAGTGATGGGACCAGATGCCATGATCTAAGTTTTCTGAATGTTGAGCTTTAAGCAAACTTTTTCACTCTCCTCTTTCAGTTTCACCAAGAGGCTCTTTAGTTCTTCGCTTTCTGCCATAAGGGTGGTGTCATCTGCATATCTGAGGTTATTGATATTTCTCCTGGCAATCTTGATTCCAGCTTGTGCTTCTTCCAGCCCAGCGTTTCTCATGATGTACTCTGCATGTAAGATAAATAAGCAGGGTGACAATATACAGCCTTGACGTACTCCTTTTCCTATTTGGAATCAGTCTGTTGTTCCATGTCCAGTTTTAACTGGTGCTTCCTGACCTGCATACAGGTTTCTCAAGAGACAGGTCAGATGGTCTGGTATTCCCATCTCTTTCAGAATTTTCCACAGTTTATTGTGATTCACACAGTCTAAGGCTTTGGCGTAGCCAATAAAGCAGAAATAAATGATTTCTGAAACTCTCTTGCTTTTTTGATGATCCAGCAGATGTTGGCAATTTGATTTCTGGTTCCTCTGCCTTTTCTAAAACCAGCTTGAACATCTGGAAGCTCACGGTTCATGTATTGCTGAAGCCTGGCTTGGAGAATGTTGAGCATTACTTTACTAGTGTGTGAGATGAGTGCAATTGTGTGATAGTTCGAGCATTCTTTGGCATTGCCTTTCTTTGAGATTTGAATGAAAATTGACCTTTTCCAGTCCTATGGCCACTGCTGAGTTTTCCAGATTTGCTGGCATATTGAGTGCAGCACTTTCACAGCATCATGTTTTAGGATTTGAAATAACTCAACTGGAATTCCATCACCTCCACTAGCTTTGTTCGTAGTGATGCTTTCTAAGGCCTACTTGACTTCACATTCCAGGATGTCTGGCTCTTGGTGAGTGATCACACCATTGTGATCTTCTGGGTCATGAAGATCTTTTTTGTACAGCTCTTCTGTGTATTCTTGCCACCTCTTCTTAATATCTTCTGCTCTTGTTAGGTCCATACCATTTCTGTCCTTTATTGAGCCCATCTTTGCATGGACTGTTCCTTGGTAACTCTAATTTTCTTGACGAGATCTCTAGTCTTTCCTATTCTATTGTTTTCCTCTATTTCTTTGCACTGATCATTAAGGAAAGCTTTCTTCTCTCTCCTTGCTATTCTTTGGAACTCTGCATTCAGATGGGTATATCTTTCCTTTTCTCTTTTGTTTTTCACTTCTCTTCTTTTCACAGCTATTTGTAAGGCCTCCTCAGACAGCCATTTTGCTTTTTTGCATTTCTTTTTCTTGGGGATGGTCTTGATACCTGTCTCCTGTACAATGTCAGAAACCTCTGTCCATAGTTCATCAGGCACTCTGTCAGATCTAGTCCCTTTAATCTATTTCTCACTTCCACTGTATAATCATAAAGGGTTTGATTTATGTCATACCTGAATGGTCTAGTGGTTTTCTCCACTTTCTTCAATTTAAGTCTGAATTTGGCAATAAGGAGTTCATGATCTGAGCCACCGTCAGCTCCCAGTCTTGTTTTTGCTGACTGTACAGAGCTTCTCCATTCATGGCTGCAAAGACTACAATCAGTCTGATTTTGGTGTTGATTATCTGGTGACGCCCATGTGTAGAGTCTTCTCTTGTGTTGTTGGAAGAGGTGTGTTTGCTATGACCAGTGTGTTTCTCTTGGAAAAACTCTATGAGCCTTTGCCCTACTTCATTCTGTACTCCAAGGCCAAATTTGCCTGTTATGCCAGGTGTTTCCTTGACTTCCTACTTTTGCATTCCAGTCCCCTATAATGAAAAGGACATCTTTTTGGGGGTGTTAGTTCTAAAAGATCTTGTAGGTCTTCATAGAACCATTCAAGTTCAGCTTCTTCAGCATTACTGGTCGGGGACATAACTTGGATTACCGTGATATTGAATAGTTTGCCTTGGAAACAAACAGAGATCATTCTGTCGTTTTTGAGATTGCATTCAAGTACTGCATTTCGGACTCTCTTGTTGACCATGATGGCTACTCCATTTCTTCTAAGGAATTCCTGCCCACAGTAGTAGATATAATGGTCACCTGAGTTAAATTCACCCATTCCAGTCCATCTTAGTTCGCTGATTCCTAGAAGGTCGACGTTCACTCTTGCCATCTCCTGTTTGGCCACTTCCAATTTGCCTTGATTCATGGACCTAACATTCCAGGTTCCTATGCAATATTGCTCTTTACAGCATCGGACTTTGCTTCTATCACCAGTCACATCCACAGCTGGGTATTGTTTTTGCTTTGGCTCCATCCCTTCATTCTTTCTGGAGTTATTTCTCCACTGATCTCCAGTAGCATATTGGGCACCTACCGACCTGGGGAGTTCATCTTTCATTGTCCTATCTTTTTGCCTTTTCATACTGTTCATGGGGTTCTCAAGGCAAGAATACTGAAGTGGTTTGCCATGCCCTTCTCCAGTGGACCACATTCTGTCAGACCTGTCCACCATGACCCATCCGTCTTGGGTGGCCCCACACGGCATGGCTTAGTTTCATTGAGATAGACAAGGCTGTGGTCCGTGTGATCAGATTGGCTAGTTTTCTGTGATTATAGTTTCAGTGTGTCTGCCTTCTGATGCCCTCTCGCAACACCTACCGTCTTACTTGGGTTTCTCTTACCTTGAACGTGGGGTATCTCTTCATGGCTGCTCCAGCAAAGTGCAGCCACTGCTCCTTACCTTGGACAAGGGGTATCTACTCACGGCGGCCCCTCCTGACCTTGAATGTGGAGTAACTCCTCTCGGCCCTCCTGTGCCCATGCAGCTGGCGCTCCTTGGACGCAGAGTAACTCCTCTCGGGTGCTGCCCTTGGCCTTGGGTGCGGGGTAGCTCCTCTCGGCCTCCTCCCCTGGCCTCCTGCCCCTAGTAGCTCCTCTGGGCCACCACCCCCGGCCTCCTGCCCGGTGTAGCTCCTCTCAGCCGCCACCCCCGGCCTCGGCCATGGGGTTGCTCCTCTTGGCCACACTTCTGCGCGGTCCATCGCAGCCTCTGCCGAGCTTCTGTGCAGTCTGTCGCAGCCACCGCCGCACTTTTGCTCTTTAGCTGCCACTTAATTGTTCACATGATTATATGAGCACATTCCTAGGGTCACTCTCAGAGCTTCAGAAGGGGCTGGTAGAAACACAGGACTCTGGAGCTCAAATTTCACTGGTTTCAAGGCAAATCTATCTTTGGCACAGACATTGGCACATTTCTGAGAGTACCATCAAGGAAGCTCCTTCAAGGAGCTTCTGGGACATTTCCACCTCATTGCTTTTAGAGTCATACCATGTCTGTATTAAAATGAGAAGTGTGTTCTTTGCACATATAATTTTATTGAACATTTGATCTTTGCCAGGCACCATTCTAGGCATTTTACAAATTCTACTACAAGTATGAATTAATGCTCACAATAATTCTGTCAGTAGATACTATTACTATCTCTTTTACAGATGGAAGTGAGGTTCAGAAGATAACACTATTTGCTCAAGGTCATGCAGATAAACTGCAGTTCAGTTCAATTCAGTCACTCAGCCGTGTCCAATTCTTTGCGACCCCATGAACCGCAGCATGCCAGGCTTCCCTGTCCATCACCAACTGCCAGAGTCCACCCAAACCCATGTCCATTGAGTCGGTGATGCCATCCAACCATCTCATCCTCTGTTGTCCCCTTCTCCTCCTTCTCTCAATCCTTCCCAACATCAGGGTCTTTTCAAATGAGTCAGCTCTTCACATCAGGTGGTCAAAGTACTGGAGTTTCAGCTTCCACATCAGTCCTACCAATGAACACCCAGGACTGATGGCTGCTGCTGCTGCTAAGTCACTTCAGTCGTGTCCGACTCTGTGTGATCCCATAGATGGCAGCCCACCAGGCTCCCCCATCCCTAGGATTCTCCAGGCAAGAACACTGGAGTGGGTTGCCATTTCCTTCTCCAATGCATGAAAGTGAAAAGTGAAAGTGAAGTCATTCAGTGGTGTCCAACTCTTAGCAACCCCATGGACTGCAACCTACCAGGCTCCTCCATCCATGGGATTTTCCAGCAAGAGTACTGGAGTGGGTTGCCATTGCCTTCTCCGAAGGACTGATGGAGGCGGGATTTAAAGTTGGGTCTCTATGAGCCCAGAACTCTAACTTGTTTCACCGAAGCCAAAACCCCCAATTCTTTCTGTTTACCTGATTCTTCCACTCTCCTTATCTGTCATTTAGCTTCTCCAGCTGCTTCTGACCATGGCATTCTTGGTTGTCTCTGGCAGCAGCTATGGCTGCCATCAGCATGAACAACGCTATCAGCACTGTTATCCAAGCAAAGTGGGAAGGAGACTCCCACCTCCTGCAGTATTTGTAGGATTTTCCAATCATCCTGACTCAGAAGAGATATTGTACTCCATATCAATCAGAGGATCAAAGCGTATATCACATTCTAGCATATCCCAAGTGGCACTAGTGCTAAAGAATTTGCCTGCCAGTGTAGGAGATGTAAGAGATTTGGGTTTGATCCTTGGGTCAGGAAGATCCCCTGGAGGAGGGCATGGCAACCCACTCCAGTATTCTTGTCTGGAGAATCCCATGGACAGAGGAGCCTGGTGGTCTATAGTCCATGGGGTCGCAAAGAGTCCAACACAACTGAGCAACTTATCACACACGCATGCAGCATATGATATACAGCACCCAACCCTCTTTCTGGAACTTTAGCTGAGCATTCAGCAGTCGGTTTTATTGTTCTATCAGACATTCTGTAAGCCCGCAGACAGTGATGCCAATGTGGGCAAGGTGGGCAGAGAAGGCAAGTCCATATCTAGAGTAGAAAACCATTCAGCTGAGGGAGAATCACTTACTACTTCAGGACAGAAGGGATCCAAATAACTGACCTGAAACCAAGCAACTGGCTGGTCTCCCTGAAGAATGGTACTGTATGAGGGCTGTTGGCAGACAGGGCAACTCACTGCAGCAGATGCTAGATAAGTTTTAGTGAAAGGAAGTTGACTCCCTGGGAAGATTTCCTTCTCCACTGTCCTTCAGGGCCCCTGACAGCTATATATACTCCCATAACCACCATTCAAAATTAGATATGTATCATTTCCATCACCCCAGAAAGTTCCCTCCTGCCCTTTCCAGTTAATCCTGATGCCCACCCAAAGGTACCCACTTTTCAATTTTCTTTCTCCATAGGTTTGTATGTCTGTTCTTGGAAGTCATTTAAATGGAATCATGCAGCATGTATTTTGGAGTGTATCTGGCTTCTTGCCAACATCTGCTGGAACATCAAAAAAACAACAGAGTTTCAGAAAAACATATATTTCTGTTTTATTGACTATGCCAAAGCCTTTGACTGTGTGGATCACAATAAACTGTGGAAAATTCTGAAAGAGATGGGAATACCAGACCACCTGACCTGCCTCTTGAGATACCTGTATGCAAGTCAGGAAGCAACAGTTAGAACTGGACATGGAACAACAGATTGGTTCCAAATAGGAAAAGGCATATGTCAAGGCTGTATATTGTCACTCTGCTTATTTAACTTACATGCACAGTACATCATGAGAAATGCTGGGCTGGAGGAAGCACAAGCTGGAATCCAGATTGCCAGGAGAAATATCAATAACCTCAGATATGCAGATGACACCACCCTTATGGCAGAAAGTGAAGAAGAACTAAAGAGCCTCTTGATGAAACTGAAAGAGGAGAGTGAAAAAGTTGGCTTAAAGCTTATCATTAAGAAAACTAAGATCATGGCATCCGGTCCCATCACTTCATGGCAGATAGATGGGGAAACAGTGGAAACAGTGGCTGACTTTATTTTTTGGCCTCCAAAATCACTGCAGATGGTGATTGCAGCCATGAAATTAAAAGACACTTACTCCTTGGAAGGAAAGTTATGACCAACCTAGACAGCATATTAAAAAGCAGAGACATTACTTTGCCATCCAAGGTTTGTCTAGTCAAGGCTATGGTTTTTCCAGTAGTCATGTATGGATGTGAGAGTTGGACTATAAACAAAGCTGAGCACCGAAGAATTGATGCTTTTGAACTGTGGTGTTGGAGAAGACTCTTGAGAGTCCCTTGAACTGCAAAGAGATCCTACCAGTCCATCCTAAAGGACATCAGTCCTGGGTGTTCATTGGAAGGACTGATGTTGAAGCTGAAACTCCAATACTTTGGCCACCTGATGCGAAGAGCTAACTCATTGGAAAAGACCCTGATGCTGGGAAGGATTGGGGGCAGGAGGAGAAGGGGATGACAGAGGATGAGATTGTTGCATTGCATCACCAACTCGATGGACATGGGTTTGGGTAGACTCTGGCAGTTGGTGATGGACAAGGAGGCCTGGCATGCTGCAGTTCATGGGGTCGCAAAGAGTCGGACATGACTGAGCGGCTGAACTGAACTGAACTGGCTTCTTGAGTGCAAATAATGGTTTTGAAATTGTGAACTGCTTTCAATTCTCTCCATTGATGGTGATAAAAAATTTCTGGAGCTGGGTGTGTGCTTTTCTATCGAAGCTGTTTGAGATGTGGTTCTGGTTGTCAACTGGAGGTAATGAGGATGGTGGAGTGCATCTTGAGAAGAAAAGGTCATCTCACAAGACAGCTGTTTCAGGTGAAATTATTACATAGTCTCCATGAAAAGGAAAATTCTCCTCCTCTGGCAAGATTTTGAAAGGAGGCTGCTTCTGCCAGCAAGAACAGTTCAGAGAAATTGGAGGGTTCATAATACTTGCATTCATCTATCAAAATAACCATCCCAGATCTCTATGTTCCACTTGTTCCCTATCTGATCTTGAAAAAATGTCCTGACAAGGTTGTACATTCAGTCCTTTTTGCATCTCTGCCACCCTTATCGGATTCTGAGCCTGATTTTTAGTAGTCTGTCCTGCAGCTACAGGAGATAAGGATCTCCTTTAAATCTGCCATGGAGGCAGAGTTCCTTCTTCAGTCAAGAGCAACCATTCCAATCCAAGCTCCTTACAAATAGCATTGTCCATTTATCGATTAAGTGCCACAGCCACTTGACCTCCCCATATCTTGCCTTGTACCTCCGTATCATACCAGTAAAATACCACATTGCACAGGTAAAAGCTCAAGTGATTGCAATACTATTTCATGGCAGGGATTATCTTCATACACTTACCACCAGCCAGTGTCCCTACTGCTTTTTTTTTTTTTAATTTGTCCTTTGTTTATATTTTTTGATAATTTATCATTTGCTTTATTTTATTGATTTTTATTTTATATTGGATCATAATTGATTAACAATGTTGTGTTAGTTTCAGATGTACAGCAAAGTGATTCAGTTATACATATAGATGGATCAGTTCCTTTTCTAATTCTTTTTTTCATTTAGGTTATTACAGAATATTGAGCAGTGTTCCCTGTTGTGTACAGTAGGTCCTTGCTGGTTATCTATTTTAAGTATAGCAGTGTGTATATGTCCATCCCAAACTTCCCAATCTGTGCCCCTCCCCGTATCCCCTGATATCTGTTAATTTCATTCTCTAAATCTGTGAGTCTGTTTCTGTTTTGTAAGTAAGTTCATTTGTATCATTTTTACAGCTCAGGTGACTATTGAAAAAACAAACAACCCAATCGAAAAATGGGCAGAAGACCTAAATAGACAGTTCGAGAGGGTATAAAGAAAAGGGAAACCTCCTACACTGTTGGTGGGAGTGTAAATTGATGCAGCCACTATGGAAAACAGTATGGAGTTTCCTTAAAAAAATAAAAACAATGCTACCATGTGACCCAGCTACCACATGACCCAGCAATACCACTCCTGGTATATATTTGGAGAAAAACATGGTTCAAAAGGATACATGCACCCCAATGTTCATTGCTGTGCTGTTTACAACAGCAAAGACATGGAAGCAACCTAAATGTCCATCAACAGATGAATGGAGAAAGAAGATGCAGTACATATACACCGTGGAATATTACTCAGCTATTAAAAAGAGTGAAATACACCAGTCAGAATGGCCGCTATCCAAAAGTCTACAAGCAATAAATGCTGGAGAGGGTGTGGAGAAAAGGGAACCCTCTTACACTGTTGGTGGGAATGCAAACTAGTACAGCCACTATGGAGAACAGTGTGGAGATTCCTTAAAAAACTGGGAATAGAACTGCCATATGACCCAGCAATCCCACTGCTAGGCATATACACCGAGGAAACCAGAATTGAAAGAGACGCGTGTACCCCAATGTTCATCGCAGCACTGTTTACAATAGCCAGGACGTGGAAGCAACCTAGATGTCCATCGGCAGACGAATGGATAAGGAAGCTGTGGTACATATACGGGGGGGCAATGGAATATTACTCACGCCATTAAAAAGAATGCATTTGAATCCGTTCTATTGAGATGGATGAAACTGGAGCCCATTTATACAGAGTGAAGTGAGACCCAGAAAGAAAAGCACCAATACAGTGTACATAATGCATGTATATGGAATTTGAAAGATGGTAATGGTAACCCCTATATGCGAGACAGAATAAGAGACACAGATGTCATAGAACAGTCCTGTGGACTCTGAGGGAGAAGGTGAGGGTTGGAACGTTTCTGGGACAATAACATTGTAAAAAACATGTTATATTGTCATATGTAAAGCAGAAACAACATTCCATGTTCTATGCATGGGACGGAATGCTCAGGGATGGAGCGTTGGGATGACACTGAGGGATAGTGAGGAAGGGGGAGAGGAGGTATGGAGGAGGGTTTGGGAGGGGGAGCACCGTGTGAACCCATGGCTGATTCATGTCGATGTATGGGCAAAAACTACTACAATATTGTAAAAACATAATTAGCCCCCAAACTAAAATAAAAAAAAAATAAAAAAAAATAAAATAAAATAAAATAAAAAAAAAAAAAAAAATACAAAAAAAAAAAAAAAAAAAAAAAAATAAAAAGAGTGAAATAATGCCATTTGCCAACATGGATGGACCTGGAGATTATCATACTATGCGAAGTAAGTTAGAGAAATACCAAACATGATATTGCTTACATGCAGAATTTAAAAAAACTAAAATGATATCTACTGCTTTTGACAGGTGAACAATACAACTCCAAACCCCCATCCTGATAGTCGGTTTTTCTAGAACCATTTTTAAAATCAAGTGTCTTAGCCAAGGTCTTATAAAACACAGCCTGATTCAGAAAAGTCAAGTGCACTGACCCACATGGGAGTTGTATAAGCCTTAAGGCAACTGGATGTACGTGAAAAAAGACAAGTGAAGCAGGGAAAGATGCATCAGTGTGATGCAACACATTACCTCACTGGCCATTACGTCACAAAACTGCAGATTACTTGCCAAGTGTGTTTGCTCACAAAGGTTGAAAGGAAAACACACATACACATTTCAAAATGGAGAAAGTAGGAGAAATGTATGTGCCTAGACACCTCCTCATTTCCACTAGTCAAATCTCATACCCCAGGGTACTAACTCCCCATCACTACCAGTTGCATCCTCTGGTCCCTTGGCAGCTTCTCACAAAGCCAGATCCCATTCCCTTGGTATGTCATTTTACCCAGGTGTGGAAGTGGAGTGATAAGTTGGCACTCACATGTAAATGGGTAGGACATGAGGGTCTTTCAGGTGCAGGGCTTCAACTTATACTACCTGTAGCTCCAAAAACTCAGGAGGGATCATCCAAAAATGGAATGATGGCAGCACAATTTGAAAAGTGGGCAGTATCTCAGAAATAAGCCTAAGAAGGCATATGAGTTTTTGTCCAATACAGTAAGACAAATACAGCCCAAGTAAGACAAAAGGATAGTTTGGACTAGAGTAATGACCGTGGGATGGAGAAAAAGAGCCAATATCACTGCAAAATAAAACCCCCCCCCCCCCGCCCCCCCCCCCCCCCCCCCCCCCCCCACTGCGCAGAAAACGGTGACTGCAGCTCTAGACAAAATTAAAGATGCTTGTCTATCCATGGAAGAAAAGCTATGATTACCAAACCTTGGCAGCATATTAAAGAAGCAGAGAATGTTCATTTTGCTGACAAAGTCCATACAGTCAAAGCTATGTGGTTTTCTCAATGGTTCATGTACACAGATGTGAGAGTTGGACCATAAAGAGAAGCTCTGAGCACCTCAGAAGAATTTGATGCTTTTGAACTCTGTGGTAAGTTGGAGAATGATGACCCAGAGTCCCTTGGACAGCAAGTGACATCAGGAGGGGGGGAGGGGGGGGGGGGGGAAAGCTAGTCAATTCTATAAGGAAATCAACCCTGGAATATTATCATGGAAGGACTGATGTTGAAGACTGAAGCTCCAATACTTTGGGCCACCTGATGCAAAGAGCTGACTCATTAGAAAAGACATCCATGATGCTGGGGAAGATTGAGGGCAGACAGGAGGAGAAGAGAGGGGACAACAGAGGATCAGATGGTTGGATGGCATCACCAAACTCAATGGACATGAGTTTGAGCAAAGCTCTGGGAGATGGGTAAAAGGACAGACAAGCTGGCGTGCTATGCAATCCATGAGGTCGCAAAGAGGCAGACACAACTGAGAGACTGAACAAAAACAACAAAGTGACCGTGGGGATGGAGAAACAAGGGACAGATTTATGGTACATTTTGAAGGTAGAGTCAACAGTACTTTCCAATGAACTGGATGCAAGGGGTTGTGGAAAGGAAGAAGGAAGGATTCATGGATGACCCATATGTGTTTTACTTGAACAACTGGTTGGTATGTGATATCATTTCTGAGATATGTGATATGGAAGGGATTGATATTTAGTGTAATACTGTCCATATTTTGGTCAAAACCATTTTGTGTTTCTGGTTTATTTTTTAAGACTGAAACATTAGAATTAACAACCATATCCCAGGACAATTCCATTCCCTAATTCAGTCAAAGGCCAGCCCTACATGTGAATAGGACCACTTACCACTGGCATGATGTAGTTGGCAATACATGAACCTATTCACTCCGGAAGATTTCCTCCATCTATTTGCCAACTACCCACAACCTATATTCTGATTATCTGTCATGTATGTGTGTGTGCTCAGTAGTGACTGACTCTTCGCGACCCTATGGACCATAGCCCACCAGGTTCCTCTATCTATAGGATTTTCCAGGCAAGAATACTGGAGTGGGTGGCTATTTCCTCCTCCAGGGGAACTTCCCAACCCAGGGATCGAACCCACGTCTCTTGCATCTCCTGCATTGACAGGCAGTTTCTTTACCACTAGTGCCAGCTGTGAAACCCAATTATCTATTGCTGTCACCTCAAACTTGGCTTAAAACAGAAACATTAATGCTGGTCACAACAATTGGCAAGGTTTGGCAAAGTGGGCTTATCTTTGCTTCATATGACGTCAGTTGGGGTGGCTCAACGTGGAGTTAGAGGACCTATATCCCAGATGGCTCCTCACATTGACTGGCAAGTTCACACTGGCTGGCAACTGAGAGCTCAGCCAGGGCTGAGGGCCAGGAGCTTCATCTCCTCTCCACAAGTGCCTTTCCATGGGCTAGCTGGCTCTTGTCACAGCATCTGGCCCAGTTCCAAGAATGAACACTGCCATAGGAAGTAGAAGCTGCCAGTTTCTTGAGGCATAGGCCCAGAAACTGGCACAGTGCCCCTTCTGCCACATTCTAATTGGTCAAGCATTCACAGAACCCAGATTCAAGGGGAGGGGACTAGATATCACTTCTCAATGGGAAAAGTGTCAAAAACTTTGTTGCCATGTTTTAAAATGACACAAGTTAGAACCCTAAGCTTCCCTGGTGGCTTAGATGGTAAAGAATCTGCCTGCAATGCAGGAGACCTGGGTTCAGTCCCTGGGTCAGAAAGATCCCCTGGAGAAAGAAATGGCTACCCACTCCAGTATTCTAGCCTGGAGAATTCCATGGACAGAGGAGCCTGGCGGGCTACAGTACATGGAATGGTAAAGAGTCAGACATGACTTAGCCACTGAGCACAGGTTAGAACCCATAAGTTGCCACTAGGTAATGGTGTCCTTGGTTTCATGGTGATGGAGTAGGGGACCCTTAACCCATCAAGTGTCCACTAATGTGATTTTGTCAGATGAACTCTTGATACCTCTCAGGTCCCTGAGTGAATGGTAGCCAGGATGGAGAGAACGATATAGATAATAATATAGCTAAAACTTTTTGAGCACTTGCCATGTGTCAGACATTGTTCTGAGCACTTTACATGCACCAGCTCATTGAATCCTCCCGGCAATCCAATGAGGTAACAACACTGTTATCACTATTTTATAGACAAGGAAAGCATGGCACAGAAGGGTTAAATGATTTGTCCAAAGTTGTACAGCCAGGGAGTAGTTGACCTGCGGCTTCCAGCCCAGATCTGTCTACACTCTAGAGCCCACACTCAAAACAATTACACTGCATTGGAAAGGGTAGAGACGGGCTTGTTAAAGACAGAGACACTGCCAGGCCACAGCCCTGAGCAGGACCCAAGGGTTTATCAAGCCTTCATTGGCAGCAGCTTTATAGGAAGAGGTATGTGTGAAATATCAGAGCTCTTGGGATTTTCCACCACAAAAGATTTATGATCTGGAAAAGCATAAAAGGAAACAAATACTTACTGTGGAGTACCCTTTTTGCCAGGCATTACACTAAGTGCTTTATGTGCATTAATTTCATATAATTCTCTGAATAATCATGTGGTATGTATTATTATTATTGCCATTTTAAGGCTGGGGAAATTGAAAGAGATTAAGTAACTCAGTCAAGGTCACATAGATGATGAGTGACCATGATGGGATTCTAGATCAGATTCAACTCCAAACCTGAACTCTTAATCATTATGTGTGAAACTTGGGGTTCAGTCTATAGCAGCATAGCCTCAGGGTTGGGACTGCTGTGTAGCATCTTGGGGGAAAGATTGCTGAAAAAGTTGGGAAAGGGAGCAGGACGCTCTGAGTCCATCTAGTCCATCACACTGCTGTTAACCAAGCATCACCTCTAGCAGGTTGCTTACCTTTGTGCCTACTTCCTTTTATCTAAGATCTCATTAGCAGCCAAGAATAATGACTCTATAAGGTACAAGCTAGTCTGAGCAAATCCATCTCCAATTATTCTCCTCTTTATTCCTAGTTAATTAATAGCTAACTATTGAAGAAAGATTAAAATAATTGACTTCTTGATGACATTGAACAATTAAGTTCTCAACTCTCTTCACAAGTCTAATCACTAGCTATATGGAGATTAATAGAGAAGAATCCTCTCTCCATCTAATTCCCTTTTGCAACCAACTACCCATTGCAAGCTTCTGACACTTCCAAGATACTTTCCAGGAAGCAAGTTTAAATCTTGGCTCACTCAAGCAAACATTTCCAACCAATCAGCCCATTGTTAATTGCAAAATAACTAGTTGTCCAGAAAAGGGAGGAAGTGTTAACAAAAGAGGGCCTAGATTTCAGGATTCCAGTTGGGCCACTTAAATGCTTCCTGAAGGTATGCCCGAAGAGATGAGGTTCAAGCCTACCTTACTTCCTCCCCTGCAGATTTCTAAATCCTGGTAGCCTGGTGCCTTGACCTTCAGCTCTAACCCCTCTCTAGTTTGGGGCAACACAAACTCTCTAGTCTAGAGAGCTATAAAGACTTAAGACTAGAAGCCCATCACTCTGAGCCCTGTAATGGAGTCCTAACCTAGGTTTGTAGACTGATATCCCAGGATTAACTTGAGATTTCCATCTCACTATCACTTTCGGCATCTCTCATCCTAACCTGTCCTGGAGTTCAATATGCTTCTACTCAGATGCTTCCTTTCAAAATGGTTCTCTTAGCCAGCTTTCACTGGGCAGACCTAGACATCAGTACATGAGCCACTTGTCGTAGAGACACCTCCTGAAAGAGTTCACAGCAACTGTGTCATCCTTAATTCCAGTTATCCCAGGAGCTGAGGGAGGAAGCTACCACTTCCAGCTGATGGCAGCAGCCTTTTAAGTAGCTGTCAAATAGTGACCCTATAGACACAAAGCCCCGCCCCCTGCCCCCACCACCCCCAGCAAGAGCCCCAGAGGCATCCCTCTGTGTTAGCATCTCATCACTGTCTGCAGGGACTTGGATAAGCTAAACCTTGCCTCTGAAAGTCTAAAGCATCCAGGTAGGGGAACAGGCAGGACTACTATTCTTTATTTCCTGTTTTGGCAGCTGCTAAAGTCCTGGTGGGGCTTCCCGGGTGGCTCAGCAGTGAAGAATTCACCTGCCAATACAGGAGACACGGGTTTGATCCCTGGTCCAGGAATATCCCCTGGAGAAGGGAATGGCAACTCACTCCTGTATTCTTGCCTGGAGAACCCCATGGACAGAGAAGCTTGGTGGACTAGAGTCCATGGGGTCACAAAGATTCGGACATGACTTAGCAACTAACCACCAGCAACAACAATAAAGCTCTGATAGGTGCAGACCTGGAGCTCTGAAGAGCAGTAAGTTTCATCTTGACCTACCTCTGATCATGCGCCCTGTGACATATAACAGCCGCTTAGCCCACCCTATCTAGACTCATTATGTCTGATGGTTCCATGTCTTCTCCATTGGGCAGCCTCTAAATGCTAGGAGTTCAGACATTGTTTTCTCAAGGAACTAAAATTGCATCATTGGCCTGCACTTCCTCAAAGTAACTATATTGTATCTCAGAGACAGAAAAGAGAACAGATTCCAGTTTTATGTCAGCTTTACCCGTAAAAGAGAAGGTTCACCTACACTCTAGCTATGGAGAAGGCATGAGGGATCCTAAAGGGTTCATTGCAAAACCTGGAGAGTAAGAGGAAGGTAGAGGTCATTTTTCCTGAGCTCTAAGTAAGTGTCCTCAAATATGGACAGTTGTATAGAGGTAAACAGAAGTAGGGGAATTGGGTGAGACCTCATCACTAATATTGATCATCATTAAAATCCTACAAGCCCTGGTACTAATTAAACCTAGGAACAAATAAAAGGGTGGAAGACCTCAAGATCTGAAAGTGTGGGGGCTTTAATTCAGTAACAACTTCTGATCATTATTGAGTGCTTTCTGTGTATAAGGCATGTTATATATAGTATCTCATTCAGGTTTGGCAGCTATGACAGAGATTCATACTAGAGCTGGATTATGTAAGAGTGAGGGGGAGGGGTCTAAGGGTAGGAGGAAAGGCAAAAGCGCTCTGATGGTTGAAAAGAGAAGGGCTAGATCCCCCAAGCCCAAGTGCACAAAGATGCAGGATGCAGGTTCTGAGAGTGTCTGAGATCTGCACCCCAGATAGAAATTCACCTTGGGGAGTCTTTCCCTCCAGGATTAGTTATCCTCTCTATTAAACTTCTTGGTGACTTTAGCTTCTTGTATCAGGGCTAATCCTTTCTAGATTCCATCTCTTTTTGCCTTCACAGGAACTTTAGCTCTTCAGTTATCTCTTCTGGGCAACATTTCACCCTCATTTATTGTCTTTTTGTCACTTCCTTCATCTGATGGAACTTAAAAATATGTATTTATGAACGAAACTATGGAGGCAGTGAAAAGATCAATGCCTGCCAGGAGTTCTGGGAGAGAGAGAAAGGGACACATAGTCTAAGCAACAGGGCATTTTTAGGGCAGTGAAAACATTCTCTATGCTACTATAATGGTGAACACATGAAATGTTGCAGTTGTCAAAATTCATAGACTACACAACACAAAGAGTGAGCCCAAATTTAAACCATGAACTTTAGTTAGTAATATAGATCAATATTGGTTCATTAATTGTAACATCAACTGGAGTAATGCAAGATGGTAATAAAAGGGGAAACTGTGGAGGAGGGAGAGAGGACATGTGTGGGAACTCTCTGTAGTTTGGGCTCAATTTTTCTGTAAACTACAAAATGCTCTAAAAAAATAAAGTCTGTTTAAAAAACAAAAACAAAATTACTTATGCTGATTGTATTTCTCATTAAAAGAATCCATGGCTCCCTGGAGAAATGGCTGTTTCCAGATCTAAGGTAGAAAATGTTTAAGATGAGACTGGGGCATCTTGTCATACCAGTAAGCAAGGATGCTATTAAAGCCTACTGAGGATATGTCAAAAGGACTCAGGAGCCAATTTTCAGGGGCTTCTACTGACCAAAGACTGTCAAATTAACTGAGCATTAAAAAAAAGAGTGTAGTTGATTCAAGCACACCAAGAATATAAAATTCTACAACTTCATGATGATACTCAAGAAAAAAAACTCATTGATTATCACTGGCCATTTCTAGAGCAACAACTGTTTAAGCTAAAAATTAATAAAGGTAAAGAGTTAAGCATTGATTCTGCATTTCCTTGTCAAGCATTATTTCAAGGTCACTAAAAGAGTTGAGAAGGAAAGTTCTTCATCATGGAGAATTCCACTAATCGATGCAAAAGGAATGACAGGATGATAAAATCACCACTTCACAACTCCAAATTAAATAATGGATTTAGAAAAGATCATCAATGAACTCTAAACATATTAGGTGAAAGTTTAACAAGGAATAGGCCAAACACACCTACTAAAAAAATCAATTTTATCCCTAAAACAGGGACAGACACAATGTGCTTTCTGACTGATGCAATTAAATGTACATATAACCACCTACAAAGTATTTTGCCACAAGAAATAAACCTGAAACAAATCAATCCTCTAGTCTAGATCTAAATACCAGTGTATGGGAAATAAAAGAGAGGAACAAATTAATTGGCACCAGAATAAGGTAATCAGCCAAATGCAGAAAGTGGAGCATTTTAAGGAACAAATAACCCAATTTCTCCAACAGCATAGTGTCTTAGCCAGGTTCAGGCTGCTATAACAGAATATATAATAGATTGGATGGCTTTATAAACAACAGAAATTTGTTTCCTACATTTCTGGGGCCTGGACACCCAAGATAAGGGTGACAGCATGGCTGGGTTCTCCGTGAGGGCTTACTCCTTGATTCCGGACAGCTGTGTCCTTGCTGTGCCCTCACATGATGGAGCACTAAATAAAAGCACTAATCCCATTCATGTTCCACCCTCATGACCTAATCACCTCCCAAAGGCCCTTCCTTCTAATACCATCACATTGGAGGGTTAGGATTTCAACATATGAATTTGAGGAGGGTATGGACACAAATACTCAGCCTATTACACATGGGAAGAAAAGAAGGAAGGGAAACTGAAATAAAATAGAAATTCTATTCTGTTTATAGAATAAAAGAGACTTAAGAAACACAGTCACAAAATGTAATGTGTGGTCCTTCTTTGGATCCTGACTCAAACTAACCATTTCTTAGGGTAAATAGGGAAATTCAAATATGAACTGGGTATTAATGAAGTGTTATTAACTTTGTTAGAAGTGCCAATATTATTGAGGTTATATACTAAGTAAGTTATTAGCATTTAAAAAGTTACGTAAACTATATGCATACCTGTGGGTGTATATATAACCTTTTAAGAAGACATTGACTTTAGGAGTAGAAAGGTTAGATACTGGTTGAAAGAGCCACTTTTTCTTTTCTTCATTTGGTTGCTAGAGCACATTAGTCTCAGAACAGCAGAGACAGAGAAGCAACTAAAGACTTCAATATTGGGTTAAAGGAAATGGGTGACACAAAGCACTCTGCTTGCAAACCCACTGACTGGAAGGCCCCCATGAAATTAGCTGGCTACTAAGGCTGCCAGCAACTTAAAATGTCGTCTTATAGGCTGGAAATCAATAGAGCTTCTGATCCAAAAGCTTTCTTTCCAGAAGTTGGTAAGGGAAATTGTCCAGGACATCAAAATAGATTTGTGTTTCCAGAGTACAGCCGTAGGGTACTTCGGAAATCCAGTGAAGCATACAGAGTGGTTTTTATCTGAAGATTTTATTTAAACTGTGAGTCATCTGAGATAAGAGAATCTATATCATGCCCTAGGATGCCCTGGTAGCCTGCTCAATTGAGTGAGAAAGAGCTTAAGTTAAGGCAGTTTTTACGTATTGTATAGTAAATTATGAAAGATACTTTAAGTTATGACTTTTTTTCAAAGAAATGTTTACATGTTGCCTTTGAGCTTACATCATTCCATCATTCACTTTAGATGAGTGTGAAGAGTGAATACCCAGATTAACAAAGGAAGCACTGTGGCTCGAGAGAAGCAAACTGTTAATCTGCAGAAAGGGTGCATGATATATCCTGCTCCTCATTATGTATATTAGTGAGTTGTAATAGAATACAACAACTATTCTAATTATAGTACCAACTAGAATACTACGACATGTACTGGACCCTTTTGCAATAACATTGCTTACGATTTGATCCAAGTAGCTAATAATTGAAACTGTTTTTTAAAAATTGAATCTGAGTAAGTATCTAGAGCCAACTACTAGTTTAGAAGAAATACAGAAGACAGAGGAACATGTTAAACACCATGGGATAGCTTTCAGCAAAATCCAGGAGTGGAAAACTCTGCTGGACAAACAACTCAGTTTCTTCAATAAAGAAATTTCAAAGAATAAAAAGATATGTGAGGAACCTATAAATAAAAGAAATGTAAGAGACATATCCATCAATTACAGTGTGTGGACCTTATTTGCATCCTGATTCAAATAAACAGGAAAAAAATGACATTTATGAGACAACTGAAAATTTATCATGAATTAATATTTGATTATAATTAAAGACATCAATTTAGATGTATTATGAACATTTTGTGGATTTTTATCCTTTTTCTTTTACAGATATACATTGTTATAGTTAAAGATGAAATTATGCAATATCTTTTATTTGACTCAAACTAATACAGGAATAGATCTGTTCTCACCACTCCTATTCAACATTGTGTTGATGGTGCTAAATTAAAGAAAATATAAACAAATGGAGAGCGATGCCATGTTAACGTGGTGAAAAGCTTAATTTGTTAATACGCCAATTCTCTCCAAATCAATCTATATGTTAAACAGAATTCCAATCAAAATTCCAGCAGGATACTTTATGTAGAGATCAACAAGCTAATTAAAAAACATATGAAAAAGCACAAGAAATAGAAATTCCAAAACAATTTGGAAAAAAAAACCAAAGTCATAGGACTGACAATATATGCTCTCAGGGCTTTCTATAAAGCAACAGTAATCAAGAGAAGTGTCAGAATAAACATACAGATGAATGGGACAGAATACAGTCTATAAGTAGATCTACACATATGTGCTAAATTGATTTTTGACAAAGGTGCAGAGGCAATTCAACGGAGAAAAGTATCATTGTCTCAACAAATGCTATTGGATCAAATAAACGTCTATATGCAAAAAATAAAACTAAAGAAAATGTTGACCTAAACTATACAATATTAACTCAAAAAAAATCATACAAAACATAGAAGAAAATATTCCTGATCTGATGTTCAGTAAAGAATTCTTAGACATAACATCAAAGACATGATTCATAAAAGAAAAAAAATGATTATTTAGAACATCAGAATTTTAAATTCTCCTCTTAGAAAGACACTATATTGAAATGAAAACACAATCTATAGACTGGGAGAAATTATTTGCAAGCTATATATCTGATAAAGAATTTATATGTCATCTTTCTATATCTCAAAATTCAACAGTAAAAAACAAACATTACAGTGGAGGAAAAAAAAATGAGTGATGGGAAGATAGGGGTTCTTTATACTGTTCTGTCTACTTCTGCATCAAAATCTAAAATATACTTACCCCTAAAAATGGATTCTGAGAAATCTGGCCATACATATTTGTGATAAAATATAGGCTTTCTATGGGTGAGATTTATTGTTTCCTTATTTGTGATAGAATATGGGCTTTTTAGGTGAAATTTACAGTTTCCTTAGATAGGTGATGATGAGGATGATAATAATGATGATGATAGATATTGTTAGTGTTAGTTTCTCAGTCGTGTCCAACTCTGAGACCGCATGGACTGTAGCCAGCCAGTCTCCTCTGTCCATGTAATTCTCCAGGCAAGAATACTGGAGTGGGTTGCCATTTCCTTCTCCAGGGCATCTTCCCGACTCAGGATTGAATGCAGGGTGTCCTGCATTGCAGGCAGATTCTTTACTGTCCAAGCCACCAGGGAAGCCTTATACGTGTTTATATAGGAGCTATTTTTAATATATTGTAGAGTAGCATTTTTAAATTACATGCTTTGCATTTTATAAAATATAAGTATGCTCTGTCCACACCTCAGAACAATTAAGTCAGAATCCCTGGAGTTTGGAGCCTGGACATTAGTATATTTTCAAATTTTCTCAGGTGATTTCCAGTATACTGCCAGGATTGACAATCATTGCTTTGGGAGAAATGTGATAAGAAAGTGAAGGCTCATCCTTTAGTGTGAATAGCACTCAAAGCCCGCTTTTTCCTGAAGCAAGCACCACCACTGTAATCACTCACCCAGCACAAGAGCTTCACTCACACCCTGCCCTGTCCTCACACATCGAAATCTTCCTCTCTTAAAGCCTCTAGGGATCTTGATTTATAGCTCTTTTGTCTGCTTTCATGTGTCTCCTTCTTGCCAGGATACTAAATGGACATGGAGGTATCTAAGCAACTCTTTGTGAGCATGTGTGTATGTGTGTTTCACAGATTGAAAGGTCACAGAGTATAGATTTCCCAGGGACAAAGAAAAGTATAACAGAGAACAGGTCACTGAATCAATTTCAGAAGAGGTATCTGGAAGTCAATAAGCAGAAGCGAAGCACAATTTGGTTCTTGTCATGCTGCTACCTTTTATAATTGGGGAAATAAAAGAGAAAAACACACCTAAGAGATCAGCCTGGCTAGCATCTCTGTTGTTTGGAAATTTCCCTTTCTATCTCTATCTCCCCCCTTAAGCATTAGATAAGATGGCTTCAGTGAACTTAGGCCCATGGAGTTCAGAGTCTATGAAACCCCTAAAATCCTATGCAAAATTCTTTGTGTGTGTGCATTTTTCTAAGAAGAAGTCTCATAACTTCCATCAGATTCTCAAAGAATATTAAGAATCTGGGACTTCCCTGGTAGTCCAGTTGTTAAGATTGAGCTCCCAATACAGGGGGCCCAGGTTCAATCCTTGGTCAGAGAACTGGATGCTGCATGCTACAATTAAAAAGCCTGCATGCCAAAAGAAAGATCTTGTGTGCCTCAGCTAAGACCTGATGTAGCCAAATAAATTTTTAAAAAAGAATATCAACAATCACTATCTTAAACAAAGGTGTACATGTGTGCACATGCACATACATGTACACTCACACACACATCCTGTCTTTAGGGATGTTTTAGTTTTTGGTCACACCCCAGCAGACCCCAGAGTTATTTCTTCAGGTGAAAAATAGCTGATCTGATCTCACCACTGTTTCGTTTCTTTTCCTTTTGCGTTTACTTTTAGTATCTGCCCTGTCATGATGTTCATTTCTTTGGCTATCAGGTCTTACACTGTGTGCGCAGGGTTACATATCAAGTTGTAAGCCATTTTCAGCCATTGGTAGTTCCACATCTACTCATCCTGAACTCTACCTCGACTTTATCCTGCTTGTGTGGCCCCACTTCCAGGTTCCTGCTGCTGGGCCTTCCCATGAAACTGACTCACAAATGACTACTACCTGCTACTACCAGATCTAAGTCCCCACCCATTCTTGGCCTCCCTCCTCCCTTGGCCCTTAATAGCTGAGGAGCACAGAATGATAAACAGAACTATCTAGTTAGGGGAAAATGGTCCACATAGGCAAGCAGTGGAAAATGAAATCCAGCTCAATTAAGTTAGGGTCAGGTTACAAAGGTCTTTGAAATAAGGCTGACATGGTGGACATCCCCCCACCTCACCCCCACCAAGGAGAAAATGAGGAACCACTGGAGATTTTTTAACTGGGAAAGTAGCATGATCAAAGCAATGCTTTAGGGCAGCATTTCTGAAAAAGTGATGGATGTAATATTAATTGATGCTACATGAAAAAGAAGTTTTGTGGTCAATTAAGCATGGGAAATGCTGGGTTAAAGAAAGTTAAAGATGTTTCTTTAATCACAGAACTTCCCAGACCCTTTAACATGCTAATCTTGTACATCATGAATTTTCAGGAGGGATTTGAACATTCCCTGGTTCCTAAACTTGCATTAGCACAAAATCCTCTTTTTTAATGGGGGTTAACAGCAACAACAAAACATTCCTAAAGCACAATCTGGGAAACACAACTTTAGGAAGATTAATCTGGCCATGGTATAGAGGTGAGGCAGAAGTGAGATGAAAGCAGGCCTGGCAACTGCGGGCAGCAAAGCAGGTCTGGTGGAGCAGCAGCCCATGCTACCACCTTGACAGTGAGAATTAAGTGGGACTGGCGAGCCAAGAAACTATGTGAAGAAAAACAGTGGGGATTGGGGTTGAGCTTCTGGAGGAAGGCAGAAACTGTCTTATTCCTCTTTTATCACTTACACTGTAGTATCTAGCAAAAATTTTGCATATTGGAGAAATATACATACTCACTGACCATTATAATATTCCCAGCACCAGAGATTTAATAAAATTACTTTTTTCTGTTCTACTCCAAAAGTAGTTTACCTGGTGTTTTTAGATATAATTAGCACAGCTTGCAAAATTAGTTTACTATTCACATTGCAACAGTAAACTGCTAATAGTTGGGACTGGGGTTATCTAAACTGAGAGAGTTTCTTTTTATCCACTTGCAAGGCAGATTGGAAATTTTGGTGAGTGTTGGACTGAGAGCTTTTGTATGAAAGAGAGGAGGTAAAAAGGGAGGATGAAGATAAAGAAAGAATGCTCTATCCCAGGGACATTCTGATTTGTTACTCAGCCTGCCTCCCAAAGCTTTCATGGTATCCTTTGGCCAATAGCTATATAGGTTACAGTGTCATGGTTATGTGAAAAACACTCAACAATAAAAGTTAACGAGTTCACTAGCCAGAGAAATCTGACTAAGGTAAGAAATTCCAGAGCAAAATTAGAGGAAATTCAGCTTGGTGTATCAGGGTTTGCAGAATTAGTCCCCATGATTTTAAAATCCTCATGTCATGGCTCTCTCAATTGATGCCAAGTCAATTATAACAAGTTGTGGAGTTTAGGTTGTTCTCCCAAGATCTGACTTTAACTTTACATTCTGGACACATTTTTAAATTAACTAACATGTTTCTGACTCTTCATAGCCTCTTTTAGTAGAAGCAGTCCCTGGTGAAGGCATAAGACACATGGTTTCCCAAGAGAGTTCCAACAGCCTTCAGTACATCATCCATGTTAACAGGATCAACATGGTAGCTGGAGATTCTTAGGCAATAAATACAGCCCCAATTCAAGCGGAGCTGAACTGTACTGTCACTCCCCTCAAGGGTGCTTAACTATCTATGTAAACCTATACACAGCAAAACTAGCATATCAGTCTGTATGTATATTTCTTCATCTGTAAAATATGCATAATAACAGCACCTACTTCATGTGATTGAGAGAAAGATTTAATGAGTTCATACATGTAAAATGCTTAGTATAATACCTGATAACAGTAGGTGCTCACTGTTAACTATTTTTACCATTATTGTTGTTGCTGCTGTTGTTGTTGTTAATAGAACACATTATCAAAGCTGAACAATCTAACAAGATACAACTATATGGTGGTTGGCAGAGGGAAGGTTTTCTTATAAGAACATGCCCTATTTACTTCATTCTAGACCTTTCTATACCTTTCTCACTTGCATCCTCATTATCAAAGCTGAACAATCTAACAAGATACAACTATATGGTGGTTGGCAGAGGGAAGGTTTTCTTATAGGAACATGCCCTATTTACTTCATTCTAGACCTTTCTATACCTTTCTCACTTGCATCCTCAAAGCTTATTTCCTCTATGGAAAACTGTGTATAAAATCCTGAGTTTCTTTGCCAGGTAGACCCCTTCAAAATGTCCCCAGATACCAATAGAGACCGAAGCACTCGTTTCCATAAAGTAATAAGGCAAGGCAGCAATGAAATAAGACTGTGATGAGAAGGCTCCCAAGAATAAGAATCAAGTCTTTTTCATTTTTGAATTCTCAGTCTAGTGCAGGGCCTGGCCCAGAGTAGATGCTCAGTGAAATTTCACTGAATTGCAAGAGAAGAGAAGGAAGAAGTAGTTCTCAGCCTTCCCTAGCAGGGGTCACAGTGTTAGGCCGTAGAAGAACTGAGAGAGGGGTACCTCTCATGCTATTACCCACAGCATGACTGGGGACATGGCAAGGCTTTCATTTCAGAGTCACCTTCTCTTACATTAGACACAAATTCATTATTCCTTCAAGATGGCCTCAGCATCCTGTGTTGTCATCATCAACCACCAGCAAGCAGTATGGTGTTAGGAGCAGAAGGTACAGTTCTGAAAGCACGTCCTGCCCAGAGTGATCGTATACGCTGGCTCATAATGCTACCTTATCTTCTCAGTACAGTCTTCACCCTTTAAAAAGTTAAGATATATACTTTATGCTGTCTTTTATTGGTGGCTCAGTGGTAAAGAATCCACCTGTCAATGCAGGAGATACAAGAGATACAGGTTCAATCCCTGGGCCAGAAGATCCCCTGGAGAAGGGAATGTCAACCCACTCTAGTATTCTTGCCTGGAGAATCCCATCGACAGAGGAGCCTGGTGGGCTACGGTCCATAGGGTCACAAAGACTCAGACACAACTTAGTGACTAAACAACAACTACAGCAATAGGATATATACTTTATACTATCAAGGATTAACATGCAGCAGAGATTAGGTGATCTGACTAACATGGAGAGAGCCAGATCTCACCTCTTTTGTGGGAAATCTATAATTTTTTCAACGCTTCTGTATTATAATATCTTTTGAAACTTTTAATAAATGATATTATTATACAATTATATGTATTATACTCTTTATAGTTCTATTCTTTTACATTTGATTAGGTATGTGGTAAGTACATGGTTCTCCTGCATAATACTGTAAGAAAGCATCCTTCTTGTAGAGTTGGTGGCCAGTCTTCTGGTACTCTATGTTTATATCTGATATCTTTCTCTGACACACTGGCATAGAACACATAGGTTAAGTGACTCTTACTTGCAGAGACTTGATGGGGCCAAGGTCCTGGCTGCATAACCAATCCAAGGGTGCAGGATTTTTTAATGGTAGGAACAATGGTATGAAGTCAAATTTGGACAAAGAACCAAGAGAATTTATGAATCAAGACTGTCCAAAGCAATAGAACTTAATATATAGTATGTAAAAAAATTAACTCAAAATGGATCAAAGCCCTAAATTCATAGAAGAAAACATAAGGGCAAATCTTCATTACCATGGTTTGAAGCACGGTTTCTTAAATATCACACCAAAAAGAACAGGTAACAAAAGAAAAAATATTATTTAAATGCACTTCACTAAATCACAACTTTGTTAATCAACTATACTTCAATATAAAATGAGAGGTTTTTTAAAATGCACTTTGCTGAAAGTGAAAGCTGGGGCTTCCCTGATGGCTCAATTTAAAGAATCCATCTGCCAGTGCAGAGGACACGAGTTGGATCCCTGGTCTGGGAAGAGCCCACATGCTAAGTCCATGCACCACAACTACAGATCCTGTGCTCTAGAGCCTGGGAACCACAACTAATGAGCCCATGCACAACAGCTACTGAAGCCTACGCACCCTAGAGCCTGTGCTCAGCAACAAGAGAAGCCACTGCAATGAGAAGCCCGTGCATCACAACTAGAAAGTAGTCCCCACTCACCACAACTAGAGAAAGCCGAGGAGCAATGACGACCCAGCACAACCAAAAATAAATGAATAAATTTTTTTAAGTGAAAGCTTTTATGCATCAAAGGACATCAAGAGAGTGAAAAGACAACCCACAGAATGGAAGAAAACTACTTGCAAATCACCTGTCTGATAAGGATTTAATATCCAAAGTATATAAAGAATTCCTATAACTCAATGACAAAAAGACAAATAATCCAATTTTTAAATGGGCAAAGGATTTGAAAAGACATTTGCCAAAGATGATATACAAATGGCCAAGAAGCACAAAACAAAATGCTCCACATCATTAGTTATTAGAGAAATGTAAAGCAAAACCAAAAGACGAGATTACCTTACATCTACTAGAACAGCTATCATCTTTTAAAAATCAAAAAATAACAAGTGTTGATGAGAAGTTGGAGAAATTGCAGCCTTCATGTGTTTGCTGATAAGAATGTAAAATGGTGAGGTCACTGTGGAAAGTACTATGGCAGTTCTTCAAAAAGTTAAATGTAGAATTACCATGAAAGTGACAGTGTTGGTCATTCAGTCATGTCTGACTCTTTGCAACCCCATGGACTGCAGCCCGCCAGGATCCTCTGTCTGTGGAATTCTCCAGGCAAGAATACTGGAGTCGGTTGCCATTTCCTTCTCCAGGGGATCTTCCCAGCCCAGGGATGGAACCCGGGTCTCCCACATTGCAGGCAGACACTTTACACAGGGGAAGTCCACGTGATTGAGCAATTCCACTTCTGAATTGAAAGTAGGACCCAAAAAAGATATCTGTACACCAATGTTCATAGCAATCTTATCACAATAGCCAACAGGTGGAAACAACCCAAGTGTCCATCAACAGATAAATGGATAAATAAAATGTGATATAACCATAAAATGGAATATTATGCAGCCACAAAAAAGGAATTAAAGATTGATACATGCTACAATATTGATGAACCTAGAAAATATTATTCTGAGCAAAATAAGCCAGGAACAAAGAACAAATATTACATAATTCCACTTATATGAAATATCTTGACTACTCAAATTCATAGGGACAGAAAATAGATTAGAGGTTTTCAGGGGCCAGTAATGGGAGGGATGGAAGAGAGGGAGTTATTGATTGATGGGTACAGAATTTCTTTTTGAGATGACAAAAATACTATAAACAGTGGTGATGGTTATACAACATTGTGAATATAATTAATGCCACTGAACTTTATACCCAAAACAGTTTAAATGGAAAAGTTTATATTATACATATTTTGCCACAAAAAATAAAGGAATTGCTTTATCTGTGTCAATGTTTATATTTTAAATAAGACACCATAACAGAAACAGAAGCAGCTCAAGGGCATTTTGATGTCCCCTCAAGGGGACCCAAGAGAATCATGCCAATAACTTCAACCTTGCTTTTGCACAAGGATGGTGGTGGTTTGGAGTACTGGTTCAATTTGCATCTCATTCTCATCAGCTGCTGCTTGCTGAGCTAGAGAGTAGGAAGCATGATTCATGACTCTATACAAGAGATCTCTGTAACCCCTGAAAAATGAATGAGCTCAACACTTGTGTTGGGGGAGTGGTGAGGGGGTCCAAGAACTGGGGATAGAACCAACATGGTTGCTGCCCAGGAATATGAGGCATGGAACCAAGGAGCAGATTCCAAATGTAGAGTCCTGAGGATGCCAAGATACAAGCTGATAGAGAGCCCAAAACATAGATCACCCAGTATGAGGGCTTAGCAGAAATGTAGAACCAATATATGAAAGCAAAAACTGGAAAGAGGCTGGGAAACAAGCCCATGAAGTGAGCCAGGAGGGGTGGTGGGGAGGCCTAAGTTAATCCTGAGCTGTATGCCTCATAGGATTCTCATGCCTAATTTTACATTTAAAGGCCTAAAAAGAACAAAAAGTTGAAGGTATTTTGACATTATAAACCATAATTATTAGATTCTTTTAAGAACATTTCCTTTTAAGGAGAGAAGTTACCTGGGAAACTGACAGGAGCTATTAGCCTGAGAAGGGAAGAATCTTAGCATGTAAATCTTTTCTCTTCTGCAAATGATCTATAGAAATAGCAGCATCCCTCAGACAGAGTAAAAGAATGTAGAGGACATTTCATTGTAGTCACAGGGACTTTAGAAATGAATGACAGACTTCTATGGCTGTCCAGTAGTTAAGACTTTGTCTTCCAAAGCAGGGGTGCAGGTTTGATCCCTGGTCAAGGAGCTAAGATCCCACATGCCTCCCGTCATGTGGGAGAAAATGGGGGGGAAGTACAGTTTTGTTTTTACCAACCTCTAAGAAAAGGTCAGTTTTCATTCCAATCCCAAAGAAAGGCAATGCCAAAGAATGCTCAAACTACTGCACAATTGCACTCATCTCACACGCTAGTAAAGTAATGCTCAAAATTCTCCAAGACAGGCTTCAGCAATACATGAACTGTGAAATTCCAGATGTTCAAGCTGGTTTTAGAAAAGGCAGAGGAACCAGAGATCAAATTGCCAACATCCGCTGGATCATCGAAAAAGCACGAGAGTTCCAGAAAAACATCTATTTCTGTTTTATTGACTACGCCAAAGCCCTTGACTGTGTGGATCACAATAAACCGTGGAAAATTCTGAAAGAGATGGGAATACCAGACCACCTGACCTGCCTCTTGAGAAACCTGTATGCAGGTCAGGAAGCAACAGTTAGAACTGGACATGGAACAACAGACTGGTTTCAAATAGGAAAAGGAATACGTCAAGGCTGCATATTGTCACCCTGCTTATTTAATTTATATGCACAGTACATCATGAGAAATGCTGGGCTGGAGGAAGCACAAGCTGGAATCCAGATTGCCAGGAGAAATATCAATAACCTCAGATATGCAGATACACCACCCTCATGGCAGAAAGTGAAGAAGAACTAAAGAGCCTCTTGATGAAACTGAAAGAGGAGAGTGAAAAAGTTGGCTTAAAGCTTAACATTAAAAAAACTAAGATCATGGCATCCGGTCCCGTCACTTCACAGCAGATAGATGGGGAAACAGTGGCTGACTTTATTTTTTGGCCTCCAAAATCACTGCAGATGGTGATTGCAGCCATGCAATTAAAAGACGCTTACTCCTTGGAAGGAAAGTTATGACCAACCTAGACAGCATATTAAAAAGCAGAGACATTACTTTGCCAACAAAGGTCCATCTAGTCAAGGCTATGGTTTTTCTAGTAGTCA
Source organism: Okapia johnstoni (assembly GCA_024291935.2). Lineage (NCBI taxonomy): Eukaryota > Metazoa > Chordata > Mammalia > Artiodactyla > Giraffidae > Okapia > Okapia johnstoni. The sequence continues at coordinate 101,923,396 of CM044305.1, read as the reverse complement.
TGTATGGATATGAGAGTTGGACTATAAAGAAAGCTGAGCGCCGAAGAATTGATGCTTTTGAACTGTGGTGTTGGAGAAGACTCTTGAGAGTCCCTTGGACTGCAAGGAGATCCAACAAGTCCATCCTAAAGGAGATCACTCCTGGGTGTTCATTGGAAGGACTGAAACTGAAGCTGAAAGTAGAAGCTGAAACTCCAGTACTTTGGCCACCTGATGTGAAGAGCTGACTCATTTGAAAAGACCCTGATCCTGGCAAAGATTGAGGGCAGGAGGAGAAGGGGATGACAGAGGATGAGATGGTTGGATGGCATCACTGACTCAATAGACATGGGTTTGGGTGGACCCCGGCAGTTGGTGATGGACAGGGAGGCCTGGCGTGCTGCGGTTCATGGGATCGCAAAGAGTCGGACATGGCTGAGCGACTGAACAGAACTGAACTGAACTGATATTTAACCTTTTCTTCTATCATGAATGTAAGCAATGAACTATAGCAGTAGTCACAGTACCTGCAACTTTGAAACCAGTAGGAATCCTTATATATCATACTACAGAAGTTGTAGAGATTTCCAATTATCTTTTATGATTATCACTGCTTTGGAAATTATGGTAGTGATTACTCTCACCACTAGATCTTGTTATTTAATGTGTTGACTTTATAAACCACAATTTACCAAACCACAAAAAAAAAATAAAACAAAAGCAAGAAACATAAAATAAAAGTAATGAACAATAAATAAAACAGAAGCAATATTATAACAAATTCAATAAAGAGTTTAAAAATAGTCCACATTAAAAAAAGGAAATATATTCTTTTTAAAAAAGAAAAAGGAAAGTAATGGATAAGACAACAATTGTCTATGGCATGATAATTGGATATTGGATATTAGAAAGATTAAACAGATGTTCTGGGGATGTTAGTACCTGCAATGGAAGCCCTACTCCCAGAGTGACCAAGCCCAAATGCTAGTTGTCCAAGGCTTTAGTGTCCTAAAAGCTAAGAGTGGTAAGGTAGAGAAAATGAGGACAGCTGAGTGGAGCTGAGGTGAAGAGTGAAACAAAACCTTCAACAGAGGAGATTTATTACCCACTGGGAAGGTTGCCCCTTTCAACCTCAGCTGTGCTCCTATAGCCCATGCTTATCAATTCAGTGCAGGGACCATCAAACCATGAGGCCCACTAGATTTTTCTGCTGCTACCTAACAGAGATCTGGACCCAGAAGGAATGAAGATGTCTTTTTTTTAATATAAATGTAGAGGAGGCAGAGAAGGTATAGAAAAATGAGAGGAAGCATTGATAAAAGAAAGTGTGTAGGGGGCATAGAAGTCAACCTGCTTCTTCTGTTATAATTTCAAGGGCTGGGGGATGGGAGACTGGGGGGAGGCGGTGCCCAGAAGAGTCAGGGATTAAATATTTACCCATCAGTCAGGGACTAAAATAGATTATAATGTGAAGCTAGCTGAATTATGAGAATTACCTGGGCAGGAGAAAACTGAAATATATTAAAGTCATCCATCAGGCCCTCCTATTGCTAGTAAATGATCATTGGCTGAATCTGTTTTCTGGGGTTGCCAGCCAAGGTTGCTCAGGCTCCTCTTCTGGCCAAGAGTAAAAAGAGAAGACCCTCAGCAGTTAGCCCTGAGGGCAGGATTTGGAAAAGACATGCTTCTTTTCTGTATATTAGGCAGAAAACAAGCAATAAACAGTATAGTAGCAAGGGGCGGGGTAGGGAGGAAGACAGCAAGTCAAAGTTAGAATAGGGAGTTCAAAAATGCTGTCAGTCAAATGTTTAGATCTGAGGTTCTTAAGCTTTTCCTGAGTCATAGATTCCTGTGACAGTTTGGTGAAACCTATGGATTTTTTTTCAGAATAATATTTTTAAATGCAAGTAATAAAACATAATGGATCACAAAGGAAACCAAATATGCCACTCTACAATTATAGAATATTTTATACACGATATAGTAATATATGTGTTTCCTTATTAACACATTAAATAACAAGATCTAGTGGTGAGTGTAATCACTACCATAATTTCCAAAGCAGTGATGAGCATAAAAGATAATTGGAAATCTCTACAACTTCTGTAATATGATATAAAAGGATTCCTACTGGTTTCAAAGTTGCAGGTACTGTGACTACTGCTATGGTTCATTGCTTACATTCATGATAGAAGAAAAGGTTAAATATCAGAGGTTGGTAAAAACAAAACTGTATTTTTTCCCCATACAAATTTAATGACCCCTTGATTTTCATGCATGGACTCCCTGGGAACTTGTGCACCCATGTCAAGAACCCCTAGGAGAAGTGAGACCAAACGTGAGACCAAATAAGAAACGATGAAAAGTTAAGAACAACGAGTCACAGAAGGGGCCAGGAGTTCTAAATGAATTCAGATGATGAAGCTCAGATACCTATAATGGCTTTTTAAGTGTTCCCATCACGCACTTGCTTGACTGAACTGCATTCAGTTAAAGAGCCTGGCAAAAGGTAGGTGGGGTGAAAATGAAAGAGAGGTCATGTGTTGAAAACTACAGAAGCTGGGTAGTGAGTATATCAGAGTACTTTACACTACACCCTCCATTTTTCTGAATAGTTGAAATTTTTCATACTAATGGAATTTCAAAGTAATAAATAAAAAAGGATCTCACATACTGTTTAGGTATTACAATTCCTCAAATTCACTCATTTACCTATTCATTCAATAAATATTTATTGCTACCTCTGGCACAGTGTAGGGCATAGAGAGGCTGAAACCAGAATCACATAGGGGTCAGACCAGGAGAAACAGTAAGGAAGAATCAGTTCCAGTCCAGAATAAAAGCAAGAGGTAGGATGCAAATGGTAGGATGAAGCCAGGGGATGGAGTAGGAGGTCCTGAGGGAGGACATTTGGATGAGATTGAAGTTCTTAAACGGGAGAGGGAGAAGAGGGTGGGCACACTGCCATGGAAGTCGGGCAGAGTGTGCAGTATCTGGGCACAAACTAACTGAGACAGGAATGGGGCAGTGGAGAAAAATGGCTGAAGAAGTGGAGAAGCACCAGCAGCAACTTTTGCATCCTCCTTCACAACTCTACCAAGCCCTGAATGCAGCGATCTCTATGGTTGCTTTTTTCTGCCCCAAAAGACAGAGTTAAGAATACACAATTTGGGTTAATCCAAAAAAGCAGTTCATATCATAGCTCTCTCCTAGAAACATGAGTTTTAAAGTTGATTATCAGTCTCAAAAGAAAAATATATACACATTAACTTCGTTAAACTGAGCTTGAAAAGGAACACAGTATAACTTGGAACTAATGCAAATCAAATGTCAGAGAGAAGAAATTAATTTCTGTTTATATTTCATTTCCTCTAACATTTTCCTAACTGGAAAAACAGCAACTGGGTTTTAATAACATTGGAGGAGCAAAAAATGCCCAGGATACAACCCTTTAAACAAATGTTCTTCCAAAGCCCATTCCAATAAGAGCTTAGTAATTATTGCACTCACAGGAGAGCTCTGGCTGATACCTTCCAATAGGGGCCTGTAGGACTCCGCTGGCAGACAGATGCCGGCATTCTAACCTCCTGACTCATTCAAGAAAAGAAAGTGCAGACAAGTTTCATCAGGAAACCCTTTGGTAAGAAGCTTACCCAATGAGAGGAACTCTGCTTCAACAGGCTTTTCTCCTCCACTCACTTCTAATTGGGCTACCTTTAGCACTTCCTATGTTGACCATGACACAGTGACTTGAACTTGTCTAATTGGCAACTAGGGCAACCTTTCAGATGCCCTAGTTATGTCTGCCATGACCTCTGAACAGTAGGCGGCCCAGTCCCTGTCCACAAAGGTACACAATTTGCAGGGGATAATAATACCTCTTAGAAAAATCTTTTGACACTCACAGTCAGCAGCAAAAAATGTGATATTTGCCAGTATCAGCATTCAAATAGTTTTACTGCTTTAAAATCAAGTTAACCTAACCTATCCTAGTCAAGAACACAGGCTCTAGAGACAAACATGGGTTTTAATTTAAGACATCCCTTCTTACTCAATAGCAGTGTGACCTTAGACAAGTTACTTAAACCCTTTGAGACTGTTTTAGGATCCTTAAATAAGGGATGACCCTAGCTATCTATCTCCTAGAGTTGTTGTAGGATTATGGAGCTCCTCCTCCCTTGGCATGCTACTCCCTCAGTAATGCAGGCCCACCACTAACAGTGAACTCCCTCCAGGGCCTGGGTCTGGGGAAGATCTGGGTATCCCCCAGTTCCCCCCAGCATGAACACCCAGAGCTCTTAGGTGCCCTAGAGTAATGTGAACACTTACTCCACCCCCACCCCACTACTAAGGCCAAAGGACAGGAGAATGGCCACCTGAAAAGAAATAGAGATTAACATCAATAGGCAAAGGGGAGTCTCCTCACTCTGAATAGAACAGAGGTTGCAGCCCAGGCCACCAGAGTGCCAAGGAGTTGGCACCTCCCAATCTTGAGTCCAAGAGAGTGTCCTCAGGAGACTCAGAAGAAGAAAGGAGGACGGGGCAGGAGAAAGGAAGATAGATGGAAAGGAGGAGGAGGAGAAGGAAAATGAGGAGAAATTATTTTCCTGATTGATAGGAGCCCTTCAAACAGAGGCCTGTCCTTCAAGAGAAACCAGAAAGGGGTTGAAGATGTTACATCTCCTACCTTGCTCACCAAGGGGAGTAGGAGAAGGAGGAGGTCCGGCTGGCAGTATTGTGCAGTCTGCCAGGAAGAAAAGGCCACCACCACCCCCTCTTCCCAAGAGCCAAGAGTCCCAGGCAGAGGCTACACCTGCCAGTAACACCAGAGGCACAGAAAAAGAGACAGGGCTCCAGCCAAAAGCTGTCAAGCCTGGAGACCAGCACCTGCACCAAGAGCCAGAGACCTGCGTGGGGGCACGTAGGTGATTTCCAAGCTGCAAACATTTGTCCTGTCGTTGTATGGTCACTGGTCAGACCTGGTGCTCAGGCTCTCTCCTTGCGCTTAAAAAGGAACAAACTGCTGACCCCTCCCAGCCACTTTTTCCCCCTTTTCCTTCCTAAGGCATCTCCCACTATCCATCTGGCTTTCCTTCCTCAAGGACAGTTGAAAATGGTCTCTCTTCAATTTCCCAAGTGAGTTTATGGATGTAATATGCTCCTGTCCTTGTCCCCACCTCCTTCTCTGGCTCTATACCTGCAGAGGTCAATTTTTGATTCACCTTCCTACTTCTACTCTGTGCTGTACTTAGTCACTCAGTCATGTCTGACTCTTTGTGACCCCATGGACTGTAGCCCACCAGGCTCCTCTGTCCATGGGATTCTCCAGGCAAGAATACTGGAGTGGGTTGCCATTTCCTTCTCCACAGAATGTTCCTGACCCAGGAATTGAACCCACACCTCCTGTGTCTCTGCATTGCAGGCGGATTCTTTACCTACTAAGCCATCATAAGTTTTGTTGCCTACTAAGCCCCTGAGCCAGAAGTAGAGTGCCCAGACTCTGAGCACCCACCCTCGCCACCCCATGCTGAGTTTTTAGCCTCTTGTGCTATTCCCAAGGTCTCTGAATTAAAGTATTGGCCCTCATTAAGTTTAGCCTCCAGGCTGTGAAAATCAACTGTGTTTTCCTTTTAGGCATACTAGGGAAATGGTTGTGCTTTGGGGAGGGGGCAAGAAAGTATCTAATGTAAAACAACTTCCTGGTATCTTTTTCTCCCTTGTTGTAATTAACATAAAATGGCAAACTCTAGATAAATACAGAAATAGATGGTACCAATATAGACATAAAGATATATATGTAGATGCAGAGATAGAAATAGAAATACAGATATTTAATTGCTAAAACCATTCTATTCCACTTGAATTTATTGTAACATTTTTAAAAGAAAGAAATTCTGATCCCTCTAAAAAAGAAAAATTCAATAAGATGGTCCTTAGCAATAACCTGACACAAAGTAAGTGTTTAATAAATGTTGAAAGTGAAAGTGTTACCCATGGCTGATTCATGTCAATGTATGGCAAAAACTACTACAATATTGTAAAGTAATTAGCCCCAAACTAAAATAAATTAAAAAAAAAAAAAAAGAAAGTGAAAGTGTTAGTCTCTCAGTCGTGTCCAACTCTTTGCGACCCCATGCACTGTAACCCACCAGGCTCCTCTGTCCATGGGAATTTCTGGACAAGAATACTAGAGTGTTGCCATTCCCTTCTCCAGGGGATCTTCCTGACCCAGGGCTCAAACCCATGTCTCCTGCTTTGCAGGATGATTCTTTACCATCTGAGCTACCAGGGAAGCCCCTATAAATGTTAGCTACTGTTATTATTCATTTTTAAGATTTCAGAGTGCTCTTTTTTATAATTTTTATTGGAGTATAATTCCTTTTGGAGAAGGAAACAGCAACCCACTCCAGTGCTCTTGCCTGGAAAATCCCACGGACGGAGGAGCCTGGCAGGCTACAGTCCATGGGGTCGCAAAGAGTCAGACATGACGGAGCGACTTAACTTTCTTTATAGTTCCTTTACAATATTGTGTTAGTTTCTGCTGTACAGCAAAGTCAACCAGGTATACATATACATATATCCCCTCTTTTTTGGATTTCTTTCCCATTTAGTTCACCACAGAGCACTGAGTTCCCTCTGCTATACAGTACATTCTCATTAGTGTTCTTTCATTTCTCCATTAATTTGCAAATTCAAAAAAATTATTGTTTGGGGCTTACTTTAACAAGAGCATAACAAAATACTAGACACTGCAGGCAATGGGGTTGGAGTACAAAGAAAGATAAGAACACCTCTAAACAGTTTCTACTCTCTGTGAGTTTACACTGTAATTGTGGAGACAAGATGTATGCATGAGCCATAGTGTCAGGAACCCTGGCAAGGCATTAAGTCTCTAAATGAATACAAATTGAAAAGGTGCACACTTGATGGAGTTGAGGGCAAAGACTGCTGCTTGCCACTTGTGTTGACCTTTGAAGGATGGCCAAGAGTTGTGGTAGCAAAAGATTGCAGAAAGTGGCAACAGCATGGCCATAGACTTAAAATTCCAAATGAGTAAAGCATATTCGAAAGTCAGTGAGGAAACCAGGCATAAAGAAACCATGACAGAGGCCAGTACAGCTAAGGTTACATCAAGATTCATGCCTAACAGAAGTTGTGGATATATAGCTCAGCTTTTGACATGTTGGGGGTGGGAAAAAGATGGTATCTGTGGGGATGGGACACTGATAGGAGGAAGAACAGTAGAGGGTAAGAAGTAACAATATGTGGAGATGATAAACTGGATAATAAATGTCAAGTACAGGAAAACCCTATATTAATTGGAAAGTTTGGAGCAATTCTTTTGGGCAATAGGATATTCTAGCAACTAACTGTTAAGCAGAAACCCCTTTGGATTATTCCCCACAACCAACCACACCTCCCTTAGAGAGTCTTTTAACAAAATTTGAGCTCATCCTTAAGTGTCTGCCTGCAATGCAAAAGACCCGGGTTTGATCCCTGGGTCGGGAAGATCCCCTGGAGAAGGAAATGGCAACCCACTCCAGTACTCTTGCCTGGAAAATCCTATGGACGGAGAAGCCTGGGTAGGCTATAGTCCATGGGGTCGCAAAGAGTCAGACATGACTGAGCGACTTCACTTTCACTTCACTTTCACTTTCTTAGTAAAGAGACTCTGGGTGAGTCATAGTATTTGTGTACTGGCCAAGAGCCTAAGAGTCTTAGGCGATAATTTCATTGCTATCAATAGTGAAAAATTAGACATCTAGGGAATATAGTTCTTAGATCAGCTGAGTGTGGACTGAGCCTGGGACATGCTCTACAAATTAATTTTTAAACTAAATTCCCGATACAGTCTGTTTTGCATTCTTTATTTTCCTAAAAGCTAAGCATGTGTTGTTTTGTTGTGTTAGTTGCTCAGTCATGTCCTACTCTTTGTGACCCCATGGACTGTAGCCCACCAGGCTCCTCTGTTCATGGGATTCTCCAAGCAAGAATACTGGAGTGGGTTGCCATTTCCTTCTCCAGGGGATCTTCCCAACCCAGGGATCAAACCCAGATCTCCTGGATTGCAGACAGATTCCTTACTGTCTGAGCCACCAGGGAAGCCCAAACTCAGCATAGCAAGATAAGAAAACCAAAAGTTAAAATTCAGTTAATTGAATTCTGCTTCCAGTCAAGATGGAGTGATAGGGACTAGATATCCTTTCACCTTCAAAACTATGAAATTGTATAAATATATGAAAGAATGTTTTTAGGACATTGGACAACAAGCAGTGAAAGACTGCAAGACCCAAGTGTATGGGAACAAAGCGAGTCCTACAACTGCACCAGGTTACTGCATTGAGGCAGTTTCCAAGATGCATTAGAAGGAGAAGGAACCCAAACAAAGTCCAGCAGTCTCACTGACTTAAGTAGACAGAGACTGGTGTTCACAAGAGCCAAGGCAGCTATAATTTGTAGGTCACACTACCAGAGAGGAAGGAGCTACACAGAGAAAGAGCTCTAGAGATATGCAGAAGGGTCCCCTTAAGTCTTTGGCTGAGTATGCATCTGCACATATATGAGAGGAAAATACCCAGGGCTAGGGAAAGAAACACATCGAAAAGAGTAACTAGGATAATTCCCAGAGCTCACATAAGGCTGGTAATACTTCCTGTCCTAACCAGCCAGAATAGAAAGATCTCCTAATACAAAGATCATCCAGTGGAATCCTCAGAAGGATGGTACCTTAACTTAGTAGGGGGACAAAATTAACCTTATTCTGAAGCCTATTCTGGACCTGTCCTGACAAAGTTTAAAAGCAAGACTTGAAAGGATCAAACTAATTCTGAGTAGCTTGACTATGTATCAGAAAATTAAATCCAACACTATTTAAAGTAATACAACAAAATCCAGCAACCAACAACAAAAGTCTAACAATGTCTGCATTCAATATAAAGTTACTAAGGGGACTTCCCTGGTAGTCCAGTGGTTAAGAATCCACCTTCCAATGCAGGGAACGTGGATTTGATCCCTGGTCATGGTACTAAGATCCCACATGCCACAGAACAACTCAGCCCCCATGTCACAACTACTGAACCTACATGCTCTAGAGCCCACATACCACAACTAGAGAAACCTGCGAGCCACAACAAAGAGCCCAGGCACCACAATGAAAGATCCCAAACCTGCAAGAAGGATCCCATGTGCCTCAACTAAGACCCAACACAGCCAAACAAATAAATATTTTAAAATAAATAAAGTTACTAGGCATACAAAGAAGCAAGAAAATATGATCCCTAATCAGGATGAAAGTCAATAGACAGAGATCAAGATATGACCAAGATGATGGAAATAGCAGACAAGGACATTAAAACAGCATTATAAACATGCCCCCGTATGTTTAGGAAGGTAGAGAAAAACACGAGCACAATCAGAAGAGGAATGGAAGATATAAAAAAAGATTCAAAAGGAGACGCAAAAAGACTCTCTAGAAAGAGATGAACAATTACAGCATCTGAAATGAAAAGTACACTTGATGGACTAAAAGCAAATAAGACATTACAGAAGAAAAGATAAGTAAATTTGAAGAAATAGCAATATTTTTTTTCAAAATTGCATACTGAGAGAAAACAGATGGGAATATAACTAGGTTATTAAATAGTGAACCAATGAAAATGAAAGTAAAGTATCAAAATGGTGGGAAGTCACTAAAGCAACCTTAGAGGGAAATTTATAGCATTGAATACTTAAGCTAGAAAAGAGGAGGGGCTCCTGTGGTGATTCAGTGGTTAAGAATCCACCCAGCAACACAGGGGACACCCATTCCATCCCGGGTCCAGGAAGATCCGTCAGGCCACAAGGCAACTAAGCCCATATGCCACAACTACTGAAGCCCTTGCAGCTAAAGCCCATGCTCCACAGCAAGAGAAGCCACCACAATGAGAAGCCCTCACACCACACCTAGAGAGTAGCCCCTGCACACCACAACTGGAGAAAGCCCATGCAGCAACAAAGAGCCAGCAAAGCCAAAAATAAATAAAGAAAGAAATATTTCTAAAGATGAAAAGTCTCAAATAAACGATATAAACTCCCACCTTAAGAAACTAGAAAAAGAAGAATGAAATAAATCCAAAGCAAACCAAAGAAAAGAAATAATACAGAGAAGAGGAAAAACTAAAGAAATTGAAAATAGAAAATAATAGGCAAGATAAATGAAAATCAAAGCTAATTAATTTAAAAGATCAATAAGAGTAATAAGCATGACACAGGCTCATAAAGGAAGAAAGATAAGACATAAATTACCAATACCAGAAATGAAAGACTATCAGTAGAAATGCTTCACTCATTAAAAGGAAAATAAAGTACTACAAAGAGTTCTATGAACATAGATTTGACAACTTAAATAGGAAAATTCTGCAAAACACACAAATTTGGAAATTCATCCAAGATGAAATAAACTGAATATTTCTATAATTATTAAAGATGTTGAAGTCATATTTGTTTAAAAACCTTCCAAAAAAAAAGAAATCTTTAGTCCCAGATGGTTTTACTGCTAAACATTTAAATAAAAGATAACATCAGTTCTACACAATCTCTATCAGAAAAATAGTAGCGGAACAAACAATTCCCAGTGTATTTTATGAGGCCAGCATTATCCCGATACCAAAACCAGAACAAAAACAGAAAACTACAGACTAATATTTCTCATGAGCTTAGAGGCAAAAATCCCCATCATGGTAGAAATACGGGGACTTTAGAGGTACAGAGGCCTGGGCTTCCAGCTGGCTCAGTGGTGAACAATCCACCTGTAAAGCAGGAGACATAAGAGACTGACTGGTTCAATCCCTGGCTCAGGAAGATCCCTTGGAGAAGGAAATAGGAACCCACTCCAGTATTCTTGCCTGGAAAATTACATGGACAGAGGAGTCTGGTGGGCTACAGTCCTTGGGGTCGCAAAGAGTCTGATATGAGCACACACGTAGGCCTGGGTTAGAGTCCAGAGTCTGCCATTTACTAGCTTTGCCACCTTCACCAACTTACTTAACCTCTCTGATCTTATTTTTTTTGTTTGTAAAATGGAGATGACTGTAACTAATTGCATAGCTTTATTGTAAATATTGGGCTTCCCTGGTGGCTCAGTCAGTAAAGAGTCTGCCTGCAATGCAGGAGACCCAGGTTCGATCCCTGGGTCGGGAAGATCACCTGGAGAAGGAAATGGCAAACTACTCCAGTCTTGCCTGGGAAATCCCGTAGACTGAGGAGCCTGGAGAGCTATAGTCCATGGTGTCACAAAGAGGCAGACACAGGAGTGACTAAACCACAACCATTGTAAATATTAACTGAGATAATATAAAATTGTAACATAATTTCTGAAACATAGTAGCATTTAATAAATGGATAGTATTCCTACTATTGTTGATGTTTCCACATATGTAAAAATGTGAGTTCCATTTAAAGCAAGTGAACCAGAGTGGACAGTAGTACATGCCTCTGATTTTGTGGAAATTGGATGGGCTGATACATTCAGTGTTATAAAGTAGAGGTAGTGTGTGTACCAGGGTTGTTTTTGTTTAGTCACTAAGATCTTCCTGACCCAGGGATCGAACCCGTGCCTCCTGCTTGGCAGGTGGATTCTTTACCACTGAGCCACCCGGTAAGCCCTGTGCATACCAGGGGCCAAGTGGCTAATAGAAGCGGAATGAGAGTGGAATTCCTCCCTCCAAGGACTGATAAGAACAAAGCGAGGAAGCATGACTTCCCCACAGACACAAGCATTTTGATGAGGAGATAATGTGAAGTCCTGCCAAACTGAGGGCTTCTAGAATCAAACACCCATGTGACCTCAGACTCATGATAAGTAGATTCTGAATCAGTGGATCTGGGATGAAGCATAGGATACTTAGCATTCTCAACAAGCACTACGGATGTTTCTAGTGCACATGGCTCATTGTTATGAGCTGAATTGTGCTCCCCCCACAAAATTCATGGACTTCCCAGGTGGCGCAGGGGTAAAGAATTCACCTACAATGCAGGAGACGCAGGAGACTCAGGTTTGATCCCTGGGTTGGGATGATCCCCTGGAGGAGGAAATGGCAACCCTCTCCAGTATTCTTGCCTAGAGAATCCCAAGGATAGTGGAGCTTGACGGGCTACAGTCCATAAGGTCGCAAAGAGTCGGACACCGCTGAGCACGCACACACACCAAAATTCATATGTTGAAGCTCTAACTCCCCAGTACCTCAGAATATAACTGTTATTTAGAAGTAGGACCTTTAAAGATGTGATTAAGATAAAATGAGGCTGTTAGAGTAGGCCCTAATCCACCTTGACAAGTGTCCATTCAAGAAGAGGAAATCTGGACACAGAAAAAGACATCAGAAATACGCACACACAGAGGAAAGTTCACATGAGGACACAGCAAGAAGATGGCCATTTGCAAGTAAAGGAGACAGGCCTCAGCAGAAACCAACCTGCTGACACCTTGATCTTAGACTTCTAGCCTCCAGAACTATGAGAAAATAAATTTATATTGTTTGAGCCATTCAATCTGTGGTCTTTTGTTATAGCAGCCCTAGCAACTAATGTAGTCATGAAACATACTTCTTTTATATGTATATATACTTCTTAATGGAGAAGGGAATGGCAATCCACTCCAGTATTCTTGCCTGGAGAATCCCATGGACATAGAAGCCTGGCAGGCTACAGTCCATGGGGTCGCAAAGAGTCGGACACAACTAACTGAGCGACACACACACACACACACTCACACACACACGCACACACACTTCTTAATCTAAAAAAACACATACTTTTTCATTTTAAAAATCCTAAAAGTCACAGGTTTCAAAATTCAGAAAGTATAAAGGATTGTATAAAGAAAAGTCTTCTTTCCACCAGGCCCCAAGACACTCATTCCCTTCCCTGAAGGCAATTAATGTTTTCAGTTCTTTCTATATCCTTCCAGAGATGTTTTGTGTATATGAAAGCAAATACATATATTTGAGCAGAGTCATGGGCCACACTTTAGAAATCCTGCTGTAGACAGTGGGAGAGCTGTCAGGGTTTTCTGATCTTCAGAGTAACGTGATGATGGGATAGGCAGGCCTTCCAGAAGGGGGAAAATGACTGCTGGGTCCCAGCTTAAGCACGTAATAGTTGGAAGATGGGTAGGGTGCATAGTGAGGGGACCATGATTCACATGTAGGTAATAAGGGCCTGAACAAGGGCTGCAGTTGGGAGGCTAGGATGGCAGAGACACATAGGAAAAATATATCCAAGGGCAAATGAGCAGGACTTCATTAATAAAATGATTTTGTTTGTACTCCTCTAAATTTTAAAAGTAATTGGCAAGGTTGAAAAATACACCTCTCCTCACTCCCATTGGTTTCAATATGGCCAGTGAGCCAGGCAAGAGTGGAGTTTTTCCCTGGACTTAGATCTCCCGAAAGACATATTGTCCACAGTGGTGAGAAATCTGTGCTGTGATTAATATTTCTGAGTGAAAAAAAATGTTTAAATCCTCTATGGGAAAAACGTTTAGCTGCTTTAACCACAAAAATGTGGAAAATGATAAGCCTTCTGTGGACAAGGACTCACTGCCAGGTGGCTGAAGTGTTAAAACAAAATTTGTATTATGGTGTACTTTGCTTTCAACCTCTTAGTGACCCAGACCCAGACTCCTTTCCACCGCCTCCAAGGCTGTGCAGTGGCCTTGTGATGCTTCCAGCCTCCTTGCCAGCCACTCTTCTCTCTGAAACAACAAGACCTTCTGTCAGGTTTTTGGTGGTGCCAAACTGCTGCCTGTTTTATGGTATTAGCACATGCTGTTCCCTCTATCTGTAAAGCTCTATTCCCTCCTCTTTGCCCTACTAACTCCTATCTACTTCAGGCCCCAATCCAAGTGTCTTTCCACAGGGAAACGTTCCCCTAGATTAGAACATTTTTCCTTTTTTAAATTGAAATATATTTGACCTACAACACTGTATAATTTTAAGGTGTACAACATGTTAATTTAATACATTTATCTATTATAATATGATCATAGCAAAAATTAATACCTCTATCATGTTACATAATTATCATTCTTTTAGTGGTTGGAATAATTAAGTTTGAGTCTCTTAGCAAGTGTAATGATTGTAATGCAGTCTTGTCTATATTCACTGTAGTGTGCATTAGAGCTCCAGGACTTATTTAGTACTAACTGCAAGCTTGCATCCTTAAACAACATCTTTCCAGTCCTCCCACCCCCCAGCCCCTGGTAACCACCATTTTACTCTCTACTTTTAAGGGTTTTGTTTGTTTAAAAAAACAAAAACACTAATTCAAAATGATTCATGTATCCCCAGTGTTCATAGCGGCATTATTTACAATTATTTATGTAAGCAACCTGAGTGTCCGTTAACAGATGAATGGAATATTACTCAGCCATGAAGTATGTGAAATATTGCCACTTGCAGCAATATGGATGAACCTAGAGATTACCATACTAAGTGAAGACAGTAAAAGACAAATACCTTATGATATCACTTAAATGTGGAATCTAAAAAACACAACACACTAGTAAATATAACAAAAAAAAACAGACTCACAAATATAGAGAACAAACTAGTGGCTACCAGTGGGGAGAAGTAAAAGGAGAGGGGCAATATAGGGGTGGGGAGTAAGAGGTACAAACAATTAGGTATAAAATAAGCTACAAGGATATATTATACAACATGGCAAATACAGCCAACATTCTATAATAACTATAAATGGAGTAGAATCTTTAAAAATTGTGAATCACCATATTGTACACCTATAACTTACATAATATTGCAGAGCAACTATACTTCAACTAAAAAAGAACAGCCACACCCTTGTGGTCATCCCAACAACTGATTAATTGAATTAAAAAAGAAAGAGGACTTCCCTGGCAGTCCAGTGGTTAAGACTCTGCATTCCCAATGCAGACAGCACGAGTTTGGCCCCTGGTCAGGGAACTAAGATCCCACATGATGCACAGAGTGGTCAAAAAATAAAAAAGTGTTTGACTTTTTTAGATTCCACATATAAGTGAGATCACACAGTATTTGTCTTTCTCTGTTTTGATTTCTCTCACTTAGCATAATATCCTCAAGGATAAAGATGTGGTGTGAATATATACACATACAATGGAGTGTATATATATACACACACAATGGAGTATTTTTCATCCATGAAAAAGGACATTTGTGACAACAGGGATGGACCTTGAGGAAAAGTTTCTTTAGTGCTGATTTTGTTAGCACCTTCTTACTTTCCCTCACAGTATTATGTTTATTGATGTCTGGCTCCCCTAGTCGACAGTGAACTCCAGGAGAGCAGAGGCTATGTCTCCTTTATTCAGGACTGTATCCCCAGTGTCTGGTACAGTGTAGGCACTCAATGAAAATTTCAGTTAAAGGCAGAGAAATAGCACCATATGCCCTAGGAGTGGTTGCCTCCTGAGAAGCCTTGTAAGAGAAACAATCAGATTAGCTCCTCACTTTCTCCCTCTGCCATCTCAGCAGTTTTGTCCAAGCTCTCCATTCCTAACCTAACCTAGTCTTTAGCCCACTCCTGTCCTTTAATTCTTGAATCACCACAGTCCTCTCCCCTCTCAGTCTAACTATTGTTTTCCCAGTTTTTATAGGAGACTTCACATTCTTAATGTTGCTAGAAGAGCAACAATGCCAGTTCTATTCCATAGAAAACAGTAACAGACTTTCAGATTCAATGTCAAGTTGATAATAAGGGTAGCCACTGCTCAGTTCCAGTCAGTTGTTGTCATGAAGAAATGGGGGCTCTAGGTGCCAGGTTCTGTTTTTTCAGAAGTCAGAAATCCATATTTTTGTATGAACCCTCCCATTTTTGAAATATTGGCAACTGTATTTTTAAATGTGAACACACATTAGCTTAATGCAGCACATCTGTAGGCCAAAGGTATCCCGTATGCTACAACTTTGTAACCTCAGAATAATAATTAATTTAATGATAATGCAAATCAGAATGAAAACAGTGATATTATGGGAGTAAAAGCAACATGTCAGGAACTTCCCTGGTGGACCAGTGGCTAAGACTCCATGCTCCCAGTGCAAGGGGCCCGGGTTCAATCCCTGGTCAGGGAACTAGAGCTCACATGCCGCAATCAACAGTTCTCATGTCCCAAATAAAAGATCCCACATACTGCCACTAAGATCCAGCACAGCCAAATAAATATATATAAAAGCAGAATATCATAGGAACACCATGAAATGGAACAATCACAAAATGTACATGGTCGTATTAATGGATACTTTATAAAAAAAAAAAAATAGGCCCAGGTAACTCATTTGGGTTACAGCATAGCCAAGGCAGGATTTCTGTGCCTCAGCCTTTGTTTGGCCTCCCGAGTCATACAGCTTGTCCTCTTATGGTCCGTGACATGCTCTTTTGCCTATCTATCTTTGCCTCCTGGATCTTGGCAATGAAGGCAGGAAGTGAGGGAGGGGTGATGATCATAACAAAGAAAATAAGCTTAGCAAGGAGCGTGGTGTTCTTTCAGAAAAGCACTACAGGAAATAAGTTCAAGAAAAAATTACCCTTAGGCATTTTTATTCATTAATAGTTCATTCCTAGGTGCACCTGTTGAGTTTAGTCATTTTGGTTGTAATTTCCAATACTACACTTTAAGATCCTCACTTTTGTCCCTTGCCTCATCTCTTCCTTCTCTTAATTAACCAGAAAATTCAAGCCTGTGTTTCCCATTTAATCCTACCTAACCCCAATATTCTTATTTTCCTCTAGTAAGAATACACCTAAATACTACTTAAATCTAACCACTTTCTCAAAGTCTGTCTGGGCTATTCTCACTAACTCAACTTATTTATCCAACCATCCTTCTTCCGTTTCATTTCCCTGATCTGCAATGCTTTGTGAATACCTTTGTGTAACTCTGTAATTCATGGACTCCTTTATGATTTACTTTAGGCAATTTGTTTCCTGGACTATAACCACAGTCCACAAAACTAATATTCATAGCCCTCTTGCTGCTGCTGCTAAGTCGCTTCAGTCGTGTCCAACTCTGTGCGACCCCAGAGACGGCAGCCTACCAGGCTCCCCTGTCCCTGGGACTCTCCAGGCAAGAGTACTGGAGTGGGATGCCATTGCCTTCTCTGCATAGCCCTCTTGGGACTACCTGAAATCCTAGTCGAGCATTTCTGAAGACAGTTCACATGAGAGGTTTGAGAACATATGGGCCGTGTAGAGTCAGATGCAAGGATGTTCAGTGAAACATTGTTTGTAAGAGAAAAAGACTAGATAAGTTCATCACTTAGAGAATGGTGAAATGTACCAGGGCACTAACATCCTATGGATTACTATGAATCTTCCAAGTATGAATGGACAGTTTGTCTTAGGTTGGGCTTGCTAGAAGCAGGGCCTGAGACAACGATTCCTGTGCATGTGATTCATCTGGATAGTAGGGAGAAGGGAGTAAGGCAGGCACTCTATCAAACCAGGGGGGAAAGCTAGGCAAGAATTTGGACTTAGCTGGAGACTAGTTTCAGTCTGATCCCACAGAGATTGGAGTATAAACGGCACTACAGAGTCCCCCTCCCCCAACTGGTGGAAAAGATCTTTTGTACCTGCATGCCCATCAGCCCAACAGTTCTCAAAACTTTGAGTTACCCAATAAACAGGCATGGGTCCCTTTGGGAAAGGACTGAAGGAATCATTACTATATAGAGTTGCAGTATATATATTGTGGTGGGATATACCTTGGACTGTTCTGCAGGGTCCTTCCTACCTGAAGACTTGGACCCCATTTAGTCCCTGGGTTTCAGGTCTGAAAACTGGCTCAAGTCCAGAAACTCAGCAAACAGTCATGACTTTGTATTGGAGGAACTGCTTTCAGCATCCTGTTCTTTCAAGCTTGATTGCTTTTGATTTTGCAGATTGAGCAGTGTCCTTGTTGCCAGCCCACCTATTTTGCTCCCAGGGATATCATACAATACGAACCACCTCCACAGTTCCCACTGGATCAGGTCCCCTTCACTGCTACTCTGACCTAGCTCGTTATTATGACTGTTGTATCCACCTAGCTCCTGGCAGTTGAGCAAAACCACCTGGCCTCTATTACTTCAGTTTCCCCATCACCCCTTTGCTACTTATGAGCCTAACTCTGTGATTGCCCCTCCTACTATCCACCTGGACCTGCATGTGGCCTGCACATGAACTTCTTAGCCATGCTGGGGCCCTTTCATAAGCACATTTCTCATGGCCTTGGTGAACAGCGTGTCCCCTGAGTCCTCTGGTGCAACATTCTCCAGTGGATCTTCTGGCCCCATATCCACTCCTAGGCTCCATTCTGAGCCTTCTGAGCCATGTTTGTCATGGAAGTTCAGGCATTTCTACTCAAAGTTAATATCAACCAACCTGTTTTCCATGCTTCTAGGATCCAACCTTCTAGATGTGTTTATATCATCTGGTCCTTGCCAGGGGGTTAAATCCTATATCCCAGGAAAATTCTCCTATATTTATAAACTTATCTTTTATCTAAATTTGTGTTCTACCCCTTCCCCCTTGGTTCAGCAAAAATCCTTGCTCATACCTCCTGTCCCAGCTCCTGCTGGTACATTTTGTGACAGAGGCAGCAGTCTTATCAGAGTATTGTCCCTTTTGTATCTTATCAGCATAGCTCATTCCCAATTGGGTTCCATGGTGATTTAACCCTAGTTATCATCGAAAAATCAAGAGAGTTCCAGAAAAACATCTATTTCTGCTTTATTGACTATGCCAAAGCCTTTGACTGTGTGGATCACAATAAACTGTGAAAAATTCTGAAAGAGATGGAAATACCAGACCACCTGACCTGCCTCTTGAGAAACCTGTATGCAGGTCAGGAAGCAACAGTTAGAACTGGACATAGAACAACAGACTGGTTCCAAATAGGAAAAGGAGCACGTCAAGGCTGTATATTGTCACCCTGCTTATTTAACTTATATGCAAAGTACATCATGAGAAACACTGGGCTGGAGGAAGCACAAGCTGGAATCAAGATTGCTGGGAGAAATACCAATAACCTCAGATATGCAGATGACACCACCCTCATGGCAGAAAGTGAAGAAGAACTAAAGAGCCTCTTGATGAAAGTGAAAGAGGAGAGTGAAAAAGGTGGCTTAAAGCTCAACATTCAGAAAACTTAGATCATGGCATCCAGTCCCACCACTTCATGGCAAATATATGGGGAAACACTGGAAACAGTGGCTGACTTTATTTTTTGGCCTCCAAAGTCACTGCAGATGGTGATTTCAGCCATGAAATTAAAAGACGCTTACTCCTTGGAAGGAAAGTTATGACCAACCTAGACAGCATATTAAAAAACAGAGACATTACTTTGTCAACAAAGGTCCATCTAGTCAAGGCTATGGTTTTTCCCATGGTCATGTATGGATGTGAGACTTGGACTATAAAGAAAGCTGAGCACCAAAGAATTGATGCTTTTGAACTGTTGTCTTGGAGAAAACTCTTGAGAGTCCCTTGGACTGCAAGGAGATCCAACCAGTCCATCCTAAAGGAGATCAGTCCTGGGTGTTCATTGGAAGGAATGATGTTGAAGCTGAAACTCCAATACTTTGGCCACCTGATGCGAAGAGCTGACTCATTGGAAAAGACCCTGATGCTGGGAAAGATTGAGGGCCGGAGGAGAAGGGGATGACAGAGGATGAGATGGTTGGATGGCATCACCGACTCAATGGACATGGGTTTGGGTTGACTCCGGGAGTTGGTGATGGACAGGGAGGCCTGGGTGTTGCGGTTCATGGGGTCGCAAAGAGTCAGACATGACTGAGCGACTGAACTGAACTGAACTGATTGGTATGCTGTCAAGGAGGTGCAAGGTCAGAGGTGAGGGGACAAACCCTGAGAGGGGGCAGGCACATGTTGTCTTTTAAGGGAGAGTCCTTTGTATTGTGTTCAAGCAAATGATGGAGAAGGCAATGGCACCCCACTCCAGTACTCTTGCCTGGAAAATCCCATGGACAGAGGATTTTCCATCTATGTGGTCGCTAAGAGTCAGATACGACTGAATGACTTCACTTTAACTTTTCACTTTCATGCATTGGAGAAGGAAATGGCAACCCACTCCAGTATTCTTGCCTGGAGAATCCCAGGGACAGGGAAGCCTGGTGGGCTTCCGTCTATGGGGTCGCACAGAGTCGGACACGACTGAAGTGACTTAGCAGCAGCAGCAGCAAGCAAGTGAGGCATGCTATTTCTTAATAGGGAGGACTGGGCCACTGACAGGCTCAGAGGGTCAGGGAAATCTGAAAATTCAAGGTTTTCAAGCCCCAGAAGTCCCTCTGTCAGATCTCAGGGTCTCATTCTTTCCCAAGCGCAGCCCTGACTCGGCATAGCAGATCTGCCTTAGTTGGGACTCGAACCATCTTTGGAGACTGACTACTCTTATGATTAAGTCTTGGATCTGGTCCTTCTGCTGCACGAGTGAGAGCCTCTTTATACCCTACCAAGGAGTTTCTTGGAGAAGGCAATGGCACCCCACTCCAGTACTCTTGTCTGGAAAATCCCATGGACGGAGGAGCCTGGTGGGCTGAAGTCCATGGGGTCGCCGAGAGTCGGACACGACTGAAGCGACTTAGCAGCAGCAGCAAGGAGTTTCTACGGCTTTCACACTTAACTTTAAATTGCCAACTAATTGCTATCAGCTTTTTGTCATCCTTTTCCAACATGTCAATCAAACTTAGAATAACCACAAAATTCTATTCCTTTATAGAGTACTAGTCTCCCCATATTTCTCAAATGTCTGACAAGCCAATAGCTAATATATTCCCTTCCACCAATGAAAGTTTTAACCTCACTGCTACATTGTGTCAAGGAATAGCCATGCTCGATCCACCACCAGTATGAAGTCTTCCATGCCACCCCGGCAGTGTTCCAGGTCCAAAATTCCATAACACTTGTTTCTGCAGGCCACTTCTGGTACCAACTATCACAGAGCCTGGGTTCCCCAGGAAACAGACTCTGAGATAGGGACTAGCGTGTGAGATGTTAATTAGGGTGTACCCTTAGGCTCAACAGCTATGGAAAGGCAGTAGGCGAAACAGCATTGGTCAGTGAAGTTATAATGCAGTCCCAATGAAGGCCTCAGCCTATTCCATGGTAGGTTCTGGAAATAGAATGACTGGTTGTCCCAAACTGGATTAAGAAGACTGGGCCTCCTTCACAATGGGAGAAAATAACAGCAAATGAAGCAACTGACAATTAATCTCAAAAATATACAAGCAACACCTGCAGCTCAATTCCAGAAAAATAAGCGACCCAATCAAAAAATGGGCCAAAGAACTAAACAGACGTTTCTCCAAAGAAGACATACAGATGGCTAACAAACACATGAAAAGATGCTCAACATCACTCATTATCAGAGAAATGCAAATCAAAACCACCATGAGGTACCATCTCATGCCGGTCAGAATGGCTGCTATCAAAAAGTCTACAAACAATAAATGTTGGAGAGGGTGCAGAGAAAAAAGAACCCTCTTACACTGTTGGTGGGAATGCAAACTAGTATAGCCACTATGGAGAACAGTGTGGAGATTCCTTAAGAAACTGGAAATAGAACTGCCATACGACCCAGCAGTCCCACTGCTGGGCATACACACTGAGGAAACCAGAATTGAAAGAGACACGTGTACCCCAATGTTCATCACAGCACTGTTTACAATAGCCAGGACATGGAAGCAACCTAGATGTCCATCAGCAGACGAATGGATAAGAAAGCTGTGGTACATATACACAATGGAATATTACTCGGCTATTAAAAAGAATGCGTTTGAATCAGTTCTGATGAGGTGGATGAAACTGGAGCCTATTATACAGAGTGAAGTAAGTCAGAAAGAAAAACACCAATACAGTAAATTAACATATATATATGGAATTTAGAAAGATGGTAATTACGACCCTATATGCAAGACAGCAAAAGAGACACAGATGTAAAGAACAGACTTTTGGACTCTGTGGGAGAAGGCGAGGGTGGGATGATTTGAGAGAATAGCATTGAAACATGTACATAATCATATGTGAAATAGATCACCAGTCCAGGTTCTATGCATGAGACAGGGTGCTCAGGGCTGGTGCACTGGGATGACCCTGAGGGATGGGATGGGGAGGGAGGTGGGAGGGAGGGTCAGGATGGGGAACACATGTACACCCATGGATGATTCATGTGAATGTATGGCAAAAACCACCACAATATTGTAAAGTAATTAGCCTCCAATTAAAATAAATTTAAAAAAGGCTGGGCCTCTATACCCCTGCATTGACTACTCATCAGATGTAGGCTTCCCTTGGAAGGAGGCATGCATGATCTTGACTGAAGGAGTTTTCTTTAGCTGAGGTAATCCATCTCTAAGAAAAGGGGACACCTGAAGGCCATCTTCTAGGTGCGCTCCCACCAGCTAAGGGGAATAATATCTTCATTGCTGAAAGTTCTAGGCAGCACATTTTAGTATTCAGCATATGTATTGAATACACATGTATGGCACATATAGCCATACCATGTCAGCAGAAACTTTCTGATCTGCCTTCTAATGGGTATGGAAAATAATAGTCACTAGCTTAGTAGCCACAGGTGTTCATCTGCTCTAGTGATGATACCACGTTTGGCATAGCAGTTGCTATTGCTACCTAGTAAAATTTCTGGTGCTTCCTTTTATCACCTGCCATGATCCACCTGTTTTTATTTTTCAGGGACAACACAGGAATCTGATGGCAACTGCACTGTGTAAGTCGCTGAGAGCACTAAATTCTGTAATTCTCCCTGGGATGCAATACATTTTTAAATTTTATTTACTTACTTATTATCTTGGTATGTGGAAGTGAAGAGTTTCTGAGGTTTCTATTTGACCTTTCCTACCATGATGGTTCCTACTGTACTAGTCAAGGAACCAATATGAGGGTTCTTCCAACTGCTGAATTTTTCCAATCTAATTATACAGCCTAGAAATAGGGAAGTGACCATCAGGTTGATCCATACCAGAAGATCCAGGATGAACTATTCCTGGGCCAGGAGTCGATTCATTATCTAACCCCCAAATGTTCCCTCTCGAATGAAAAGAGAGGACTGGGTTTCTTCAGTGTACAGTTACTATTTTTCTTTGTGATGCATTTAGATGACACCAATATCCCATTTCTTCTCAAGTTTTTGCCCACTAATATTAGCATCCATTTTATCCACAACAATTATGATTTTGATATTTATCTAATAAAGATTTTGTATTTTTCTCATTTTTTCCAACACTTGTTAATTGGAATTCATGTGTAAGGCTTGTCCCTTCTCTCCAATGTTTAGGTGATTTTTAAGTTCACATAGAGCTGACATTTTAGGATTCATTGTATTCATCACAATTTGTAATAATTTTGTCTTATGGTCTAATTGGTATGGGTTTGTCCCTATTATCAAGTGGTTCCTAAGCAGCAGTCCATTGGCAGCTGCTAGGTCGACTGACTACACTTCCATGGATTCAGTCAACTGGAAGACAATGAGCCCAGACAGATATAGACAGTTTATTACTTACACAGGCAGCAAAAGCCAGAGCTTCATGGTGTCAGCACCCCATGTCCCTAGTCCCACAGGATTACATTGAACTAGAGGGGCCAGATAACAGATGACATGCAGTGGGTCACTCGGCTGCAGAGCCAAGTCTTAGAGCCAACCCTAAACTGTAGCCAAACAGCTTATACTGCTGCTACACTGAAGGGAGCTGTGTCCATGATGGTGGAAAGCTCTATGCCTCACCGGAACCAGTGAGGCCAATGAGAAAGTGTTTCATGGCAGCCTCCCACAAGATAGGGAGATGGATGTGAAATGGTCTTGTAACAGCTCTTCACAATATTGCTTATGTTGCCATGTTCCCGAGAGGATTACAGAGCAGTCCTCTAAGACTTGATAGAGACCCCCTGAGCCTTGACTATGTGGCCTGTGTGGAGACATTCAAGGTCACCAGGACACTGTGGCAGAACTATTCCCCTGTACCCACAACTAGGATGAAAGTCCCATGATTCTAAACTCTGTATCTGGCTTGTTCACGGCTATATCCCCAGTACCCGGAATAGTGCCTGACACATAGGAGGTGCTCAGTAAACACTTGATTTATGAATGAAGGAATGAATATGGACTTAAAATATCTGCTCTTCTAAGGTGAGGAGATGTCTGCCATGCTCTCTCTACCCCAAAGTGAGATCCATGTCCTCTCTTTCCCGGTTCTTCTTTAGCTCTAATCGTTTGCCTGTGTCACTACTGTTCAGTTTGCTTACACTACTTATATCAGATTCGACAAATGACATTTCTAAGATGTTTCTTTACTCCCCTTCCGTCTTCTGCATTGAAGGCTCTTGATGTTTGCCACAACCAGTCTCTGAGAAAGTTGGACTGAGTCTTAGAATGTTGAGTTTGACTTCCTGCTAGAGCAATGTGGTTCTCAACCCAGGCTGCACCTTAGAATTAGCTTTAAAAGAGAAGGAAAAAGGCTTCCCTGGTGGCTCAGTGGTAAAGAATCCTCCTGCCAATACAGGAGATGCAGGTTCAATCCCTGATCCGGGAAGATCCCACATGCCGCAAGGCAACTAAGCCCATGCACCACAACAACTGAGCCTGCTCTCTAGAGCCCAGGAGCTGCAACTACTGGACCTGTGCTCCGCACAAGAGAAGCCACTGCAATGAGAAGCCCATGAACCACAACTAAAGAGTAACCCCCGCTCTCCCCAGCTAGAGAAAAGACCTCGCAGCAACGAAGACTCAGCACAGCCAAAAATAAATACATTTTTTAAGAAAAGAGAAAGAAGAGAAAGACACTTTTCCCCAGGCTTTGCCCTCAGACTCTGATGTAACTACTCTGTTGTGGGGCCAGGACACAGGTAATTGTTTTAACCCTCCAGGAGATGTTAATTTACAACCAGGGCTGAGCCACTGCCTTAACTAGAGGACAGTAACCCACACCAAGTGCTTTTGGGTGCATCTGCTTTAGAGACCTTAAATATTTTTAACAGGAAGCAAAGTGTTTCATTCTACAAAAGAGAGAGAACAGTTAAATGCAAATGGCCTCAGAAAGGAATTAGACGGGACCGAAGGACAACAGGAGATCTTGGGCAACTCACTGAACTTTTCTAACTGAAGTTAGAAAGCACCGATCACCATGCCTGGCATGTAACAGGTCCTCAATATGTGTTTGGTTACTCTAAACTTCATCTTAAATTGAGAGCAATAAAGCCTTCCTGCCTACTACCTTAGACTGAAAATAAATAATGGCTGTAAAGGCACTTTACAATCATTTAGGTGCTATATAAATGTACAGTATAACCACTATTTCTCTTTTTATGGAAATGTTAAAGATATATATCACTTTGTTTAAACTTTTCTAAGAATTTTCCTGCCTGTAATCTCACAGAGCCTCAGAACAGCCCTGGGACTAAATTGGGCAGTAAATTAACTGATAAGAAGACAGACAAGAGAGGTTGTTGCTCAGCAGAACTCAGAATGCATCCAAGAATGGTTAACTCCAAGGCAGAAATTCTCTTCACCAGATGACTGTTATGGAAGGTCTCTTCACAGACCCCCTAAATAAGTAGGTGGGTCATCAGAGCAACACTCTGGACTGCTGAACGTGTTAGGATAGACTCTGTTACTTTTCCCTTTCTAAGCATGGAGGAAATCCAATCACCATTCCCCAGATCTATGTTCCGTCCTTAGATACACAGTTAGTTTGGCTTTTGGTTTGGTTTTTTCTCTTATAAACATTTCAGTGACCATGCTGCTGATACATTGAGGAAAAAAAAAGAAAGAAACCTTCCCCACTTCGCCACCATCACCTTTCTTCCTTACCATGTGCCACTTTTCTAATTTCAACGTTGAAAAACGCTGTGAAAATGGCAGCACTAAAGACCAATAGCCACAAGATGGCAGAGTTTACCATTTCATTTTTTCTTGTTTCCATCATTTATTCATTCATTCATTCAAGAATTATTCTTTGAATGTCCACTATATGTCCAGTGCTTTTCCAGAAATCAAAAGGATTAGAAAAGAAGCACACTATGTGGTATGGTTTCCTGCCTTTGATGAGCTTGGGGAAGGGCAGTCTGAGGAGAAGAAAAACACCTGAGAATATTTAAATGAAAATACACGTTAATGTGTGATTATAGACCAAATGAGTGATACAGACTGCTGTATGACACGACAATGAGCCGGAATGGGCAGGAAAGTCTGAATGAAGGGGGTGAAAACTGAGCTGAGGCTTGAAGGATTAATAAAATATCAATGGCATTAATATATAGGTTGGAAAGAAAGAATAAATCCTAGGCAAAGTACCAGTGTAGGGGTCATGCTACTGAGGCAGAAATGAGCAAAAACATGTGTCCAGGTCAATGATGAGACTAACCTGGTTACACCAAATGGATACTGGATAAACAAGATTGAAATAAATTAGATCTCCATTGATTTTGCTAGAATGATGCCCACCATAAAAGCTAAAGTTGTCTGTTAAGTCTGACAATAACTGTAGCCTTTGGGCAGGCAGTTTAGTCTAGCTTCAGCTCTGTCATTTGTGAAATGTGCAGGTTGGACAAGATGACCTCTAACAGCCCTACCAAATCTTATAAAAGAAATAGAAGGACAGGGAGGCAGGCAGGCAGGGAGGCAGGGAAGAAAGAAGCGAGGGATGAAGGAAAGAAGGAAGAGAATGGGAAGAGAGGGTGCAGAGGGAAAAGAAAACCAATTGTAAGTTCTATAGCAATTTCTGCATGGCCTTTGATATGTTTCAATTGCAAACTTGAACAATGCCAGTCTGCATGGTGGTGAGAGCTTGGGCTCTACTTCAAGTCTTAGATCTGTCACTGTTTAACAGTAGGCCAGCTAAAAAACTCCATATGCTTCACTCTTTCAACAAATATGTATTAATATGTAACACCTTGTGCTTGTCATTGGCAGTAGGGGGATAAACAAGACAGACAAGATCCAGTCTATGGGGACTTCCCTGGCAGTCCAGTGATTAAGACTCCATGCTTCCACTGCAGAGGGCACAGGTTCAGTCCCTGGTCAGGGAACTAAGATCCTGGCATGCTATGTGGTACAGCTCCTCCTCCAAAAAAGATCCCTTCTAGGGAGCTTACAGTTTTGTAGGGGATACAGTCCAAAAATAATCCCACAAGAAACTAGATACAATTGTAATGGGTAAAAACTAGAGTACTATGAGAGCAGACAACCTGCAGGTATAATCCTGTCTGATAGGTCAGGCCATTCCCCAAGGAAGGATGAGCCAGACAAAGAAGAGGAGAAATGTATTTCAGGGCAATAGGAGAGGGCTCTGAGACTAGAGGAAGCTGATATAGAAAGAAACTGAAAGGCCACTGTAGCTGGTACACAGAGGACTAGGAGCCTCTAATTCTCCACATAATGGCATCTGGGAGACCACAACATGTAAGACAGCAAAGTCTAGGTTATACAGTGTCTTGAGGGCCCTATGAAGCCTGTAGTGTGGCCTCCCCAAATGTGAATTTCTGGGCTGGGCAGGAAAGCTATGGCAAACCTAAACAGTGGGTTGAAAACCAGAGACATTACCCTGCTGACAAAAATCCATATAGTCAAGGCTATGGTCTTCCCAGTGGTCACATACGGTTGTGTACACACCATGACCAGCAGGTAACGGTAGTGTCGGTGAGGTTTCATGTCAGTGAAGTCCACTCCCATGTGTTTAAAGGGCAGCGTGCCTTTCAGCTGAATACTCGGAGGTTTTTTGTCTGTGCCGAGAGGCAGCACTAACCTGTGAGCAGGCAGCATGGCCTAGGTGGGTCACTTGGTGTGTTTGACTTACCAGAGTGTGTGCCAGCTCTTTCGGTACCAATAATTTGCCACTTGGCAATTTTCACCATCTCTTTTTAGTCTTGATGGCCCCTTCTGCTTTGGCTAACCTGACAGCCATTGTCCTTGTTTTATCAGGCTAGTGTCATCAGTATACAGGACCCAATTAGGGTCTGGAACCTTGTGTCCTTTTTTAAAACAAACCCCGGATACCTTACCTCCTCCTTGCAGATCTGTGCCTTCTTCTTTGACACCCAGTAACCTGCTTCCATCAGCAGCTGGAGCAGTGCTTTTGTCCCTTTTCAGCATTTTTTTCTTGGTCTCAGGAGCCAGCAACAGGTCATCTACGTATTGTAGGAGCCAACATCCGTACTTTTCTGGCTGGAATGAGTCCAGGTCAGAAGCCAAGGCTTCCCCAAAGATGGCTGGGGAATTTGTAAACACTTGTGAGGGAGTCCAGGTAAGCTGTTGTTTGGTGCCCCCGACTGGATCTTTCCATTCAAAGGCAAAGATGGGCTGTGACGCTGGGGCGAGGCATATGCAGAAGAAGGCATCCTTGAGATCTAGGCAAGTATAAACTTTAGTCCTCAGCAGGAGGAGGCTAAGTAAGGTATAGGGGTTTGGAACAGTGGGGTGTAAAGTCACAGTAGCCTGGTTGACTAGCCTGAGATCTTGTACAGGCCTATAGTCCTGTCCTCCTTCCTTTTGACTGGCAGGATTGGCGTATTCCAAGCCGACTGGCACTCTACCAAAATGTCCGCTTGTTTCAATCTTTTGATGTGGGGTAGTATGCCGGCCCGGGCCTCTGTCGGTAGTGGGTACTGGCACTTTCTAACTGGGATGGTGCCTGGTTTGAGTTCTATTATCACTGGGGCTTGATGTTTAGCCAGTCTTGGGGTGGGGGTGGGGGCGGTTGTCTCCCACCCAGACCTCAGGGAATAGTTGAGTTAGCTCTTTCTCATGCTATTTCAGCCCACCCGGTTTTTTTCTTCGGAGGCTCATGCAACCTCCACTCATCTTGGGGGGGTATTGAGAGAGAGTGCAAATAAGTCATAGTGTCCATCTGGAAGGTGGGCCTCTCCTCAGGGGAGAAAGTCACTTGTGCTTCTAGTTTGGAGAGCAAGTCTCTTCCCAACAGGGGTACTGGGCACTCAGGAATGTTTGGTCCCCCACTTTAAAGGTTACCATGTGCTCTTGGAGACCTAATATCTCTGAGCCCTGGCAGCCCTATTTAATTTTCAAGTCAGCAAGCCCCACAACTGCGGGAGCTTCTTCTTCCTTTCTTGTCTTTCATTCTTCCAGTGGCCAAAACCTCGGCACCGGGCACACTGGTTTGGCTGTAACGGGGCCCGGGGCCTCTGTTGGGACCAGTTGAAGGACTGTCTTGTCCCTGGGGCAGAGGAAGTTTTCCATAGGGCCCGAGATAGACTTTCTCAGAGCAGCAGCTAGCATTACAAATCTCTTGTCTGTTTTCTTTCGTTCCCTCCGGCTCTCTGGCAGAACACAGTCTCTGTTAATTCCAACGTCTCCCTCCCCTTTCTGTGACTACTCACTGGGAGAGGTGGGTATAGCTTGGGCGGTTCAGCTGGAGCTGGATCCTGGAAGTGTTGGCCAGAGGCTTTTACCACCCGGATCGGAGCCTGCCGAGGTGGCGGCTCTACGACCTCCGGGAGAGCTGGCGGAGGAGCAGCGGCTGCTGCAGGAAATTCACCTGGCCCTGGACCAGGCATTAAGGCGGGCTCCGGTCCTGATGGAGCACTGGGCGGCTGGCGCATCATCATCCAGTATGGGTGAGGGGCAGGTCATCCTCGTCCAAATCCTGCCAGATCCCAGAGGGAGAAAGGGGATCAGCGTGTCTTCACCTGCCGGTCAGCACTGCCGAAACAGAACACCACGTGGTCCAAGACTGTTTCTCCCTTAAAGTCCGTTCTGCCTTGGTGGGCTTGATCAGGTACGGATGAAAACAAATGGGTTAAATATCCCATGTCCCAGGATGTCTCCGGAAAAGCCAATTTATACTCACTTATGTATCCCCCTCCTTCTAACCTGACAATTTCAAGGGGGTCAAGACTTTCACAGCAGATGGGACACCTTCTGGGGGAGGGCAGAATACGAGCACACAAGGACCAGTTTCCTATCCTAAAAATCCCCTGGCGATCACTTGGTAATAATTTCCCCCGAGATGACGTGGACACACCTTCTAAATGACCTTCACAAATTCCCTTCCTAAGCCCTAGCACGCTTGTGGACCTGTGTACCAAGCAATCACCACCTGTCTATTCCAGGCTCCTGTGGGTCCTTGCTCCTTCTAATCCCTCCCAGGGGGGTGATCAGGCCCCCTCTTCCACCCTGCCGGGTGGGTTCCTCCTCATCTGAGCGCTCAGTTCCCCTGCTGCCGTCCACTATCTGTTAACATGAAAGGTCCGGGCATTGAGAAGTAGAACCCTTCTAGAAGGGTGAAGCACCTTCCCCCTTCTAGAAGATTCAAGCCGCAAGGCCTCAGAGTAGTCCCAAATGGGACTTGTCTCCTCAAAGCAAGGAGTTTCCCGGCCAATGCACCAAATGTTGGAGCCACATGTTCTGGGAAACAAACTCACTCAGAAGGACAATGCAGGTAGTGGAGTGCAGTTTATTACACTGGCGGGCCCAAGGCAGAGTCTTCTCTTAGCCAAGGACCCCGACCAGCATTTGTGAAAATCTTTTATACCCCATGTGTACCTGTCCGAACTCACCACCCCAAAATCCTTGAGACTTACATAAACAAAGGAAGGGTAAATACAATCACAATAATTCCATCATTCATATGTTATGTGTTCAAACAGTTAAACAACTGGCCAATAATCAATAAGCCCAAGGTTACACTCCGAGAGGAGTTACCCCAGGTCCAAGGAGCGGCAGCTGCATGAGCACAGGAGGGCCGAGAGGAGTTATTCCACATTCAAGGTCAGGAGGGGCCGTCGTGAGTAGATACCCCTTGTCCAAGGTAAGGAGCAGCGGCTGCACATTGCTGGAGCAGCCGTGAAGAGATACCCCACGTTCAAGGTAAGAGAAACCCAAGTAAGACGGCAGGTGTTGCGAGACGGCATCAGAGGGCAGACACACTGAAACTATAATCACAGAAAACTAGCCAATCTGATCACACAGACCACAGCCTTGTCTATCTCAATGAAACTAAGCCATGCAGTGTGGGGCCAACCAAGACGGATGGGTCATGGTGGAGAGGTCTGACAGAATGTGGTCCACTGGAGAAGGGCATGGCAAACCACTTCAGTATTCTTGCCTTGAGAACCCCATGAACAGTATGAAAAGGCAAAAAGATAGGACACTGAAAGATGAACTCCCCAGGTCGGTAGGTGCCCAGTATGCTACCGGAGATCAGTGGAGAAATAACTACAGAAAGAATGAAGGGATGGAGCCAAAGCAAAAACAATACCCAGCTGTGGATGTGACTGGTGATAGAAGCAAAGTCCAATGTTGTAAAGAGCAATATTGCATAGGAACCCGGAATGTTAGGTCCATGAATAAAGGCACATTGGAAGTGGTCAAACAGGAGATGGCAAGAGTGAACGTCGACATTCTAGGAATCAGCGAACTAAGATGGACTGGAATAGGTGAATTTAACTCAGATGACCATTATATCTACTACTGTGGGCAGGAATTCCTTAGAAGAAATGGAGTAGACATCATGGTCAACAAAAGAGTCTGAAATGCAGTACTTGGATGCAATCTCAAAACCGAAAGAATGATCTCTGTTTGTTTCCAAGGCAAACTATTCAATATCACGGTAATCCAAGTCTATGTCCTGACCAGTAACGCTGAAGAAGCTGAAGTTGAATGGTTCTATGAAGACCTACAAGACCTTTTAGAACTAAAACCCCAAAAAGATGTCCTTTTCATTATAGGGGACTGGAATGCAAAAGTAGGAAGTCAGGAAACACCTGACGTAACAGGCAAATTTGGCCTTGGAGTACAGAATGAAGCAGGGCAAAGGCTAATAGAGTTTTGCCACGAGAACGCACTGGTCATAGCAAACACCCTCTTCCAACAACACAAGGGAAGACACTACACGTGGACATCACCAGATGGTCAACACTGAAATCAGATTGATTATATTCTTTGCAGCCAAAGATGGAGAAGCTCTATACAGTCAGCAAAAACAAGACCGGGATAAGACTGTGGCTCTGATCATGAACTCCTTATTGCCAAATTCAGACTTAAATTGAAGAAAGTAGGGAAAACCACTGACCATTCAGATACGACCTAAATCAAATCCCTTATGATTATACAGTGGAAGTGACAAATAGATTTAAGAGACTAGATCTGATAGACAGAGTGACTGATGAACTATGGACAGAGGTTCGTGACATTGTACAGGAGACAGGGATCAAGACAATCCCCATGGAAAAGAAATGCAAAAAAGCAAAATAACTTTCGGAGGAGGCCTGAAAAATAGCTGGGAAAAGAAGAGAAGTGAAAATCAAAGGAGAAAAGGAAAGATATCCCATGTGAAAGCACAGTTCGAAAGAATAGCAAGGAGAGATAAGAAAGCCTTCCTCAGCAATCAGTGCAAAGAAACAGAGGAAAACATCAGAATGGGAAAGATTAGAGATCTCTTCTAGAAAATTAGAGATACCAAGGGAACATTTCATGCAAAGATGGGCTCGATAAAGGACAGAAATGATATGGACCTAACAGAAGGAGAAGATATTGAGAAGAGGTGACAACAATACACAGAAAAAACTGTACAATAAATATCTTCATGACCCAGATAATCACAATGGTGCGATCACACACCTAGAGCCAGACATCCTGGAATGTGAAGTCAAGTGAGCCCTAGAAAGCACCACTACGAACAAAGCTAGTGGAGGTGATGGAATTCCAGTTGAGCTATTTCAAATCCTCAAATATGATGCTGTGAAAGTGCTATACACAATATGCCAGCAAATCTGGAAAACTCAGCAGTGGCCACAGGACTGGAAAAGGTCAGTTTTCACTCCAATCCCAAAGAAAGGCAATGCCAAAGAATGCTCGAACTACCGCACAATTGCACTCATCTCACAAACTAGTAAAGTAATGCTCAAAATTCTCCAAGGCAGGCTTCAGCAATACGTGAACCGTGAACTTCCAGATGTTCGAACTGGTTTTAGAAAAGGCAGAGGTACGAGAGATCAAATTGCCAACATCTGCTGGATCATCAAAAAAGCAAGAAAGTTCCAGAAAAATATATATTTCTGCTTTATTGACTATGTCAAAGCCTTTGACTGTGTGGATCACAATAAACTGTGGAAAATTCTGAAAGAGATGGGAATACCAGACCATCTGACCTGTCTCTTGAGAAACCTGTATGCAGGTCAGGAAGCAACAGTTAGAACTGGACATGGAACAACAGACTGGTTCCAAATAGGAAAAGGAGTATGTCAAGGCTGTATATTGTCACCCTGCTTATTTAACTTATATGCACAGTACATCATGAGAAACACTGGGCTGGAAGAAACACAAGCTGGAATCAAGATTGCCGGGAGAAATACCAATAACCTCAGATATGCAGATGACACCACCCTTATGGCAGAAAGCAAAGAACTAAAGAGCCTCTTGATGAAAGTGAAAGAGGAGAGTGAAAAAGGTGGCTTAAAGCTCAACGTTCAGAAAACTAAGATCATGGCATCTGGTCCCACCACTTCATGGGAAATAGATGGGGAAACAGTAGAAACAGTGTCAGACTTTATTTTGGGGGGCTCCAAAATCACTGCTGATGGTGATTGCAGCCATGAAATTAAAAGACGCTTACTCCTTGGAAGGAAGGTTATGACCAACCTAGATAGCATATTTAAAAGCAGAGACATTATTTTGCCAACAAAGGTCCGTCTAGTCAAGGCTATGGTTTTTCCAGTGGTCATGTATGGATGTGAGAGTTGGACGGTGAAGAAAGCTGAGCGCCAAAGAATTGATGCTTTTGCACTGTGGTGTTGGAGAAGACTCTTGAGAGTCCCTTGGACTGCAAGGAGATCCAACCAGTCCATCCTAAAGGCGATCAGTCCTGGGTGTTCATTGGAAGGACTGATGTTGAAGCTGAAACTCCAATACTTTGGCCACCTCATGCAAAGAGTTGACTCACTGGAAAAGACCCTAATGCTGAGAAGGATTGGGGGCAGGAGGAGAAGGCGATGACAGATGATGAGATGGTTGGATGGCATCACCGACTCGATGGACATGGGTTTGGGTAGACTCCGGGGGTTGGTGATGGACAGAGAGGCCTGGCGTGCTGCAGTTCATGGGGTCGCAAAGAGTCGGACACGACTGAGCGACTGAACTGAACTTTGTCTCCATCCTGAGTTCCCTCAGGGCTCACCATGGGGCAGGCTAGTGGCTGTTGGCTTGATAGCCATAGCATCCTTACTTTGCTGATATGGCAGGCCAGTTTTTCATTCACATCTCCAAAATTCATTTCTACCTCCACTGCCACCACCCTGATCTAAGTCACCACATCTAGCCTGGGATATTGCTAACTGGTCCCCTAACTTCTACCTTTGCTCCCCTCCACTCCATTATCCCTGCAGCAGCTTGAGTAATCTTACTAAAATGTGAATCTGATTATGACACATTCACTTAAAACCTGTCAATGACTTCTCACTGCTCTTAAGAGACCAAATCCACAAGATATGTGTGAATGCCATTCCCCTCCCTGAGATGTGCATTTCAGCTCAAGTCCCATCCCCTGCTCATCTAGTTTATTCCAGTTCATCCGTCCTTCTCTTCAGGGAAGCCTTTCCTGATCCTATTCACCATCTATTTCAGGTTCTTTTGTTATTTGCCGACTGAGAACCATATTATTTCCCTTCTGATCATTTATCTCTATAATTATATAGTCAACATGACTGTTTCATGTCTGTTTCTGCCACTAAACTATAAGCACCAAGAAAACAAGGAATATGTATTTTTTCCTTCCTTTTACATCCACCGAACTTCACCCAATGCTTGATATGTAGGAAGCACTCAATGAATATTTGTTGAATGATGGTGATGTTAATTACTGCTACAAATAAAAATAACGGTAATAATTATTTATTTAATTATATTAAATATTGTTACTATTATTAATGTGCTATTTCACTGATACTTATTCCTCCAGGAACCAACTTTTAAAAAACAAAATTCAACTGAATAAATTTAAAGATCAAACTGGCTCTAGTCAATGATTCATGAATCAGAATCCCATCTAGCAAACAGGAGATCCAAAAAGCTGTGGAAAAGGGGAGGCTTTTAAAGGCAGGAAGGGGTGGGGAAGGAAGGAAGTTACTAGAAGAGAGTGGATCATGTCAAGCAAGATCACATCCTAAGGGAAGCGGTGGGGGTCTACTGGGAAGATAACCTCACTAGTGCTGACCAGGTAATTCCAGATTGACTGGTTACAGGTTACATTCTGGGGAGAAGCTGAAACTGTAATTAGGTTAGGTATTGGTTTGCTGGTGTGGGGTTTAGCATAAATGACTCCATTTGGGGCCTAAGCAAAATCAACATTGTTGATCAGTAAATATCCTACCACCTTTTTTCAGAGCACCTATATATTATTATATATATCACTTATTATAATATAACTAGTTACCACAGGCAGAGTTATGAGACTCTGAACTCAGACTAGAACTAAGTCCTCATGCTGCTACTCTTTGCTACTTTGAACAAATTGGCCTTTTCTGGGACAGAGTTTGTTCTCAGACTCATGAGACTTTAATGAGATCACACATGGAAAGTGCTTAGTACAGTGTCTGGAATAACATGCACTCAACAATATTAGTGTTACATCTTACAGATCATTGATTAGTCTGAACAAGTACCTATTAAAATGTACAGCAAAACCAGAATATCAAAGGGCCTGTGACAACATGGTGGCTCAGACTGCTGGGTGGAAAATGCCCTCATGATATATAAACATGATTGAATATTCCTATAATCTTGAGAAATAAAGGGAACTTTGAAGAAGGCAAGAAAAGCTACAGAGCATTGAATGGGGCTTCTGAAGGTTAAAATGTATTGTTTACTTAACATGCTAATAGCATCATCTGGCATGCAGAAACAATGGAGTTGGTCCCAATGGGTTGGCTTTCTAAATGGTAGCAAACCTCTGAAGGTACCAATATAATACACTTGATCTAATCTATCCTTCTTTGGACCTCTGTGTCCCTGACTCTCCATAACTCCCTGATTACCTTAAGGAAACAGAATTAATTTCCCATGTCCTTTGTTTGGGAGAATTAGCTAACAGCCCATTTTCCTCCACTCTAATGTTATCTGATGTGCTTAAGCCACTGTTACTCCTTTGAGTAGATACCTTTTTAAAAAGGATCTTGGGGTAGGAAAAGCCTTCATGAGGCAAGGGATTGAATCTCCAATGGTGGAATCCTAAGTAAGACATGCAAAGCAGTAAACAGACTCAGGAAGAACACATCACTCTGTGTGCTTCAATCAGGCAGTGGCTAGGAGCAGGTGTTTAGAATCAAATAGATGGGATTTCAAATTGAATTTCAAATCCTAGATCTACAACATACTATCTGGGTGATCCAGGTAAATTAATTAAGTCCACTTCCTCAACTGTTAAATGAGGATAATAAGGATCTACCTTACCAGGTTGTTAGATTAAATAAGATGACATAAAGTCGTCCAAGAAGAATCTGGTATAATTTTTTGAGTGCTTACATATTTTTATTATTTAATCTTATCTGCTGATTAAATAGAACTGACCATGTCCTAGTCTTTTCTGAAACCGTGCTGGGTTCTTCCCAGAGAGCCTTGAGGCCTGGGAGGTGGCCCACCCTGTTTGTATTTCAGGCAGAGGGTGGAAGAAGCAGTAATGATGGGAAGCCCAGGCCTCTGGCCACTGGTTCCACTTCATGGGAAAGAGCCACATGGAAGACACAAAGAGGGAAACTTAGATGAAACCTGTGCCCTCCCCACTACACGTGAACAATAAAAGCACAATTCAGAATAATTACCACCAGACTTCTGCGGGGAGAAGTTTGCACACTGCTTTACATAAAGGCCACCAGGTCTACTGACACCCTGAGGACTTAAAGGAGGGAAGTTGTGGGATGCACATAACAGGCACCCACTCTCCCAACATCTACCCTTTCCAGAAAACCTCAAAACTCTGTTGTTCAGACCCCTTCAGTCTGCTCCCAGAAAGCTCAGATGGTTTCTGCTTTCCACTTTAGAACCTCCAGGCTTTTCCCAAGTCTTTCCCCTCTATCAAAATGTACCTATTTGCTCCCTCAAGTTCCTACTCTTTACTAGATGTCAGTGATATAATTTGAAGTTAAAACACTAATATTTTGATGATTTTGTTTCCCATCAACCACAAATAAGAGTTTCAAAGAGTGCATTATGGAGGATATTAGATCAACAAATATTTTTGAGGGTTTAGTCTGCACCCAGCATTGTGCTACATCCTATAACATTGTCCATGGAACAGAAGAATTGCCACAATGGGTCAATCCAGCCTACTACCCAGTTGCTAACATTAGCAATGAAGAATATGCTCAGGAAAAAGCAGAGGCAAAACATTCATACAAACTTTCTGGCTGGCAATTTAGCCAAACATAGCAAAAGCTTTAAAATTGCATATAATCCTTGACCCAGTAATTTTGCTCCTCAGAATTTTTTCTAAAGAAATAATCAGGTAAAGTAATTAGCCCCCAACTAAAATAAAAAAAAAAAAAAGAAATAATCAGAGATATACACAAAGATGCAAGCACAATGATGTGTATTGCAGGATTATTTATAATACCAAAAACTTCAAAGCAATCTATCCAAAATAGAGGACTGGGCAAATAATTCATTCTGCATCCACATGATAGAAAATTGCATATACATTAAAGCTATATTAATACAAGACTCTTTAAAGACAGGAAAAATCTATTCACTGCTGATTGTGAAATTTTTTTTAATTTTATGTATAGAAAAAAGATTAAAAAGATATATACCCTAAATGTTGAAAAAAAATGATTATGTCAGAATGACAGGATTACTAATGACCTTTTTTGAGCTACATGATCTAAATTTTCCTGAAGAAACATTTTTTAATTATAAAAAACAATAAAACTTATGTTTTTTAAATTTCACATTCCCTGAGGACTGTTTGTCTTCCTTATAACATCAAAGAGTGAAGTCCCAGCTTCTCCTATTGTAGCCATTTAATGGTTTTGGAGTTATAAATGTATCTAACATTTTTAATCCTTTTGATTTCTGGTTAGTAATTTCTTGTATTATTTTTTTAAATCATTGTACATTCAAAGAAGGTTGCGAGAAATGTATAGGGAAGTCCCATGCACTGTTTCTTCAGTATCCCCAATGTTAGCATCTTATATAACTATAATGCAACATCAAAACTGGAAATTGACATTGATATAATTCGCAGTGCTTATTCAGATTTCACCCATTATACATGTATTCATGTCTGAGTTTGTGTATGGATGAGTGTTTAGCTCTATATAATTTTATCACATGTATAGCCTTGCATAACCACCACCACAATGAAGATACAGAATATTTTCATTACTGCAAGGATACTTCATGCCTCCCTCTCCAGTTCTCTAACCTCTAGCAACCACTAAACATTTGTCCATCTCTATAATTTTGTCTCTTCAAAAATGTTATATAAATGGAATCACACAGGAGGTAACCTTTTGGGATCAGACTTTCTCACTCACTGTAATTTGGTGATTCATCCAAGTTGTCATATGTATACATAGTTCATTACTTTTTCTTGCTAAGTAGTATTCCAAAGTATGGATGTGACAGTATGTGCAACCATTCAGCCACTGAAGGACAGTTGCACTGCTTCCAGTTTTTGGCTATTACAAATAAAATTTCTATGGGCATTTGTGGACATTCTAGTATTTTTTTTTAATTCTCAATTTATGTCACCCAAGAACTCAAGAAAGCCTTCTTCTCCTGTATACTAGGACTTATTTTAAAAGAAAATCCACGTTTACCTTAGGTGTACTGGCACAGTTCTAT
Source organism: Okapia johnstoni (assembly GCA_024291935.2). Taxonomy (NCBI): domain Eukaryota; kingdom Metazoa; phylum Chordata; class Mammalia; order Artiodactyla; family Giraffidae; genus Okapia; species Okapia johnstoni. The sequence continues at coordinate 101,884,584 of CM044305.1, read as the reverse complement.
GAGAAACAAGATAAAGAAAAGAACATGGAGTTATACTGTGTTTTCTCGCTGAATTGTATTTTTTAATTTATCTGTCTCTGTCCCTCGACTGTGCGCTACATGGAGGCAAGGATCATGACTGAACTGCCTCTACTTCTATGGCAGGGCACAGGATCTAGTAGAGAGTAGGTGTTTAGAAAATGTTACCATCTCTAGGGATGGGTGGGGCCCAGGGATAGATGTTCTATAAGAAACTCCATGGATTATAATAGGCAGTCATGGTTGAGAACCAGTATTTAGCTGAATGATTATTTAAAGAAGAAGAACAAAATCTCATAATAGGAGAGGGCAGACCCAGGACATAGATGGGGATAAGATGCTTTATTAGCCTTCTCTGCTTGAAAGAGTGAGTTCTGTGTCCAGATTAACCTCTAGACTGCATGGTAGAGGACCAGTCATTTCTAGTGCTGCATTTGAAAAGTGCTATTGTTGAATTCCTACGTCTGACTGGGGCAAAGTAAAGCCAGCTTCATCTGTCCTATGGCGTTTTTTACCTATTTGAAAGGCTGCCCCACACATCTCTGGAGCCCCAAACACCTTGAGGAATTTGATGGAAAAAGCAGTTGGTGATATAAATTGCCTGGAGGTGCTTATTTGTTTAGATGGCATAATTACATTTGGCAGAGCTTTGGAGGGAAGGAACAATGGCTCCTTATATTACTATTACTGTATCACCTGGGAAACAGCCTAAAACTGTCCCTTGACAAATGCCAGTCCTGCCAGACCTCAATAAAATGCTTTGGACATATAAAATCACATCAGAGGCTGGACATAGACTGTGGAAAAATGACTGGAATGGCCAGGGCCCAACATTTTTAAACACTGAGGGGATTCTGTAGACACTACAACAGCTGGTTGAAGGACTATTCGAAGATTGGAAAACACCTCGGTGAGTTGGTGCCTGAGATCAGAAGCAGAGCACAGAGTTGAAGAAAGAGGGGAAGGCTTGTACAAAATACTAAGGTCTGTCAGTCAGGAAGACTTGTGCTTGGGGTTCAACTATGCTGTATCTCAAAATAAAGCTGCCCTTTTGGGAGGATCCCTCAAAGAGCAAACTAACCAAGTTTAGTTTTTGCCTGGGCTAACTTTTCTTATGTGCTCTACCTCTTGAACTTTTGGAGATTGGCACGCTGCCTGGCTTATGGTTTTAGCACATGTTGTCCCTCGCTACCAAGGCCTTTTATAAACTGATGCTGGTTTGAGGACTTGGGATCTGTGCTATGTCATAAAGACACAGGGGCAAAGATCATCACAGCTTTTTGCCAAGTGGAGTCTGTCAGCTGGTGAGATTTAAGAACCAATTCAAAAATTTGAGTCTGTAGCACAAAGTCAACAATACAGACAATGGCCTCAAGTATTTTGTGCCCTGGAGGCAAGGACCACAGGCCTGGGCTGATTGAGGAAAGAACATCTCCTTTGCACTATAGAGGGGAACTATGAGCTAGTTAGGAATAGCGGGGAGGAAGGAGTCAAGAAAGTATAGGCTCAGTCTGTGGAATTAAGAAGGCACCTCCAAAATACTTTCCCTCAGCTTGTGTGAGTCAAATAAGCTCTATTTGGAGAACGTTCACCCTGCCTCACACTTTTTCACAGGGCTTCAAAGTGCTTGTTTCAGCTTCAGCCTGCCCTACTGAGAGGGGCAGATTGAAATCTCATATTGGAATGTGGAAAGGCTGTGACCCAGCGGTCCCTGCTTGCCTCCAAGCTGAGAAGTGAGGTGAGAAGTGACATGATCCAGGTGTATACCCAGGGTCAAAGAAAAAGGGACCATGGAAGCCCAGGTGTTGGCAACCATTTTTGACATCAACTAAATAGTGGAAAAAGATGGCAGGCAGGGCAGGGTTGCTACAGTAAATGCACTGGGCCCTCAGCAGTAACTGTGATAAGGCCCTGAAGAAGAGGTCAGAAAGCTTCTTGAGGCATGTTCAGGTCTTTGCTCTATCAGGAACACCACAACTGAGAAGCTGAGATCAGAGAAGATGAGACAGGGCAAATGCAATGAGTGATAGAATGCTGTCTGGGATTTGCAGAAGTAGGCATGTGGGGTATCCTGATGTTGTGCAAAAATCTGTGGGGGAAGAAATCAACTCTCTACTCACATCTGGATTGGAGAAGGCATTACCTATCCTCTTCTATACCCATCTGGAGGTTGACGGAAAGAACTGACAAGTGGGTCTTCCTTGGTAGTGACTCCTGAGTTTTCTTCCCTAGCAGTTTAAAACATAGTCGAGAGTTTAGACTTCTTTAGACATGAATTCAAATCTTGTCTTTACCACTTATTAGCTGTACACTTATTAGTGTGAGCCTGGGCAATTTAAATCACTTCTCTGAATCTTAGTATTCCCACCTGTAAAATGAGGATGATAATATTTACATAATAGGATTGCTGTACAGTTTAAATGAAATATCTATCAATGTCTGACACTAAGAACTCAGTATATTATTATTTGGCTTGATAATTATACATTTTCATCTGAAAGAAGACAGTTTTAGATAGTGGAAAAAAACAAGCTTTGAAGTCAGACTCAGGGTTGGATCCTGGCTCTAAAACTACCTGTGCTAGTTTGAGCAAGCCAGTATCATCTGTAACAAGGGACATTCCAAATGACCATCAATATTTACCTCACAAGCATGGCAGATTCAGGTTTTGTGGGGCCTAAAACTTATACCATTTGGGTTAAATTGGCTTCCTTTAAGTACAAAATTAGGTACAATCCTAACACTTACTTAGAATCAGACAATAAATCATAAGAAACACACATTTTAAAAACTGACAAACATCACAAACATCATAAAATTTTGAAAGTATTTATTTTTTCATTTAATTAACTCTAATTAAATTAACACATCTCCACGCTACCCTTTTACCTATACTTTCTGGCTGTATAACTTTTGATCACCTCTTCATCCAATACACCTTTTGCAGTACAATTTCTATAGAGAGAATAGAAAAATAATTCAATTTTTTCTGAGAGTTTGCATGCATGCTCAGTCGCGTCCGACTCTTTGTGACCCCATCGACTGTAGCCCACCAGGCTCCTCTGTCCATGGGATTTTCCAGGCAAGAATACTGGAGTAGGTTGCCATTTCCTCCTCCAGGGGATCTTCCTGACCCAGGGATCGAACCTGTGTCTCCTGCACTCCTGCATCAGCAGGTAGTTTCTTTACCACTGAGCCATCGGTTTCTGAGAGTTTGGAGAAGTCTTTTTCAGCTTCACAACTCACAACCTCTGGTTAATATAATGTCCATTTTCTGGGTTGTCGTAAAATTGAGGAAAACCTCTATCATTTCTTTTATATGTGAGCTGTAAGATTTTACATGTCGAGTTTTTAAAGTAATAACTAATCTCAAATAAGCTTTAGATTTACCACTTCAGAAATGCTTCTGCAAGTCATTCCTACACTAATACAGCCAGCAATAACTTAACTATATGCAGAAGTCATAGCAAACCACATAACTATATCCCATTAAGCCCAAATAAATGTATATGCAACTCAATTTATCTTTGGCTTGATTCCCAAAAGAATAGCTCTGATAAAGACAACCTCTCTTTAGAAAGCAAAGCAAGACAGGGAATTCCCTGGTGGTCCAGTGATTAGGACCCCACATGTTCATGCTGAGGGCCCAGGTTCAATCCTTGGTTGGGAAACTAAGATCCCACAAGCTGTGCGGTACGGCCAAAAAAAAGAGAGAGAGAGAGAAGAAAGCAAAAAAAGGCAGAAAATATGAAAAGGCAAAAGTAGTTTCTGGATGGGTGGAAGGTAGAAGACACTCATTCTTAATATATCTTATATCTTCACTTGTAGATTCAAAGTTAATAAAAGTATTCCCCCATCCCAAGTATGTTTCAAGTATTCTAGGGTTGTGAATTCCACTGTAGCATTTGGAACACCAAACCCCAAAAGAATGAAGCCTCAGAGGAAATCTGGTAGACCTAATCTAAGGTAGGAAAGACTTTATAAAGGAATACAGCAAGGAACTTCCCTGGTGGTCCAGGGGTTCAGACTCTGCATTGCCACTGCAGGGTGCATGGGTTCAATCCCTGGTTGGAGAACTGAGACCCCACAAGCTGTGCAGCATGGCCAAAAAAAGACAGTGAAGACCAAAATCCTAAACGAAAATACAGACTTAACTGTATTAAATTTTAAAACATCTCTGTGGTTAAAGCAAACAAAACCAAACATCAAACAAAAAAACTAGAATAAAAGGTACCTTTTTATTCATATTACAAGGATTAATAGCTCCAGTACAAAACCCATTAAAAATTTTAAAGCATGAGGAATCCAACATTAGAACCATCAAAGAGCATGAAAAGGCCATTCACAGAGAAAGAAATACAAAAGGCAAAAATGGAAAGAATTGGCAAGAATTTAGGGAAACTAAGCCCTCTCACCCTGCTGTCAGGAATGTAAATTAGCTCACCTTTATACAGGGCAATCTGACAACATAAAAATAACATTAAATAGAGTTTACTATTTGCCAAGTGCCCTGTGAAGTGCTTCACACTGATTTATTCAATTGCCACTCAACTGTATTGATATTCAACGTGCATCACATGTAATAATGAAAAACGAGATTCCTTAGACAGCCAACAACAGGATTTGGTTAAACAGAACATGGAACCTCTATACAATAGGATTGAAATAATTTATATTACCAACACGGCAAACCCTCTAAAATGTAGCAACTTTTTTTTAAGGCAACAAAAAAGAATTACAATATACCTGTTAAATAACAAAATTCAACTAAGTTTGAAAGATCTTAATGATTTTATTTAACAGTTCATAAATTGGGCAGCATCCCATCTAGCATATAGAAAGGGAGCTCTGAAGAGCTGTACAAAATGGAAGCCTTTTAATAAGCAGAAGGCAGATGGACAAACAAATACTAGTGATGAGTGAATTGTTTCAGGCAAGGTCACCTTCCTTTGGGGGACTGCAGGGGTCTATGAGGTGGATTACTTCACTACTGCTGACCAGACAATTGCAGACAGACTGGAAATTGCATTTCTAGGAGAGGCTGAAACTGCAATTAGGTTGGGTATTAAGTCTCAGTTTGGTTATGTGGGCTTAGTATGAGTGACTCCAGTAGGAGCCTCTTGTGTTTTTTAACAATTCCCCCCTTCTGCTCAGACTCTCAGCTTAACTGGGAGATGTGATCAAAATTTAAGGCAGTAGTGTCACTTTCAGCTATCACTCTGAAGTTCCCACAGTTTTTTGCTGATCCTCTGTGTGGTATTCACAGGTCATGACTTTCTTTGCTGCATTCCTGTGGCATTCACAGGTCATGACTTCTGCTTCACAATTTTTAGCTAGTCATTCCCTTAATTCTTTTCTGACATTCTAGTCTTAGAACATTTGCTTGGTGGTGAGCAGCCACCACCATGCATTTTACGATTCTGAGAGAACACAGCGCACCAGGGGGACTACTGTAACTATGATAAGCAGGACAATTCCCAAAGTCTGGAGTGCACTTTGGAGTCATGGTTTCCAAGACACAAACCAATCAAAATCAAACACATCAAAGAAAGAACCTGTTGAAGAAGTTACTTTCTCAAACCAGTGGCTTATTCAGTGATCTTATGCAACAGAGTTTCAACTTTAGAAGTGTTAATCCAGGTGCAGCAAGTGGTTCTGGTCACAGCACAAACAACTCCTTGATTAGCTAAAAGATAATCAAGGGTTATCTTTTTATCAAGAGCAACCTTAATGAGAGAGTCTAAGGATTTCTATTGGCTGGCTATGGCTTTTGTGGTAGATTCTGTAGTATTTTCAGGAGTTTGAGATTCCTGATCATAGCCTCACTTGTCTTCACTCCTAACCAGGGAAGTAGAGACCTGCCAGGGGAAGTGAGTCCTAAATCATGAACACCTTAATGAGATGTCTCAGTGTGACTGTGGACAGTTAGGAGCACAGTTAGCTAACCTAAGAGGCATTGATTGCACAGTTATGCACCAGCCATCTGGGCATGCATAGGCCAAAGGAGAATGACAAACATCACAGACAAAGATAAATTCTGTCAGGGCACAGAGCCATTCCCGCCAAGGTGGCACTGTTAATGGATTATTGCATGTATCAATTCAAGCCAGGGGTTGGTTAGGTTTTCAGCACAACTGGAAACTAAACCTCCTAACCCAAAATAAAAAGTTGCTTTAAATTCCTTGCAAAGATCAGTGCTGCTGGTGAGACCTTTTCATGACTGGGGAAGATCTGATTTAGATAATCATTAAGTGTGGGGGTGCCAATGTACTACAATTTACATAGATATTTGTATATAATTGGGCAAATACATTATAACTGAAGAAAAGTAAAACAAGGCACAGGATGTTCTGGGCATAAAAGTCAAACTCTAAGTGATTCCTAAGAGTCAGTCGAAAATAGAAATTGGTCACAGGGAGACCAAGGGGTCTCTAGCATCATGTTGCTGTTGTTGTTCAGTCCCTCAGTCATGTCTGCCTCTTTGTGACCTCATGGAATGCAGCACGCCAGGCTTGTCTGTCCTTCACTATCTGCCAGAGCTTGCTCAAACTCATGTCCATTGAGTCGGTGATGCCATCCAACCATCTCAATCCTCTGTCGCCTCCTCCTCCTCCTGCCCTCAATCTTTCCCAGCATCAGGGTCTTTTCTAATGAGTCAGCTCTTTGCATCAGGTGGCCAAAGTATTGGAGCTTCAGCATCAGTCCTTCCAATGAATATTCAGGACTGATTTCCTTTAGGATGGACTGGTTTGATCTCCTTGCAGGGACTCTCAAGAGTCTTCTCCAACACCACAATTCAAAAGCATCAATTCTTTGACGCTCAGCCTTCTTTATGGGCCAACTCTCATATCCATACATGATTACTGGAAAAACCATAGCTTTGACTATACGGACCCTTGCTGGCAAACTAATGTCTCTAGCATCATAGACAGGCATTTATGATGACAAATCCAGCAGTCTGAAAGGTAAACTCTATTAGCAATGGCCTGGAAGATAAGGATGATGGCATTAACTTTCCAGGCTAATGCCAGGGTAAAGGAAAGAAAGAGAAGGAAAGAAGGTTTCATGTTTAGCTAAAGTATGAAATTTTGATCTAGCATCTTAGCAGTCTACATCAACGTTAGCTACTTCTCTTCCTCTGATTTGGAGGTCTCCAGTGTCTGTGCTGTGCTGTGCTTAGTCATGTCTGACTCTTTGCGACTCCATGGACTGTAGCCTGTCAGGCTCCTCTGTCCATGGGGATTCTCCAAGCAAAAATACTGGAGTGGGGTTGCCATGCCCTCCTCCAGGCGATCTTCCCAACCCAGGGATCAAACCCAGGTCTCTTATGTCTCCTGCATTGGCAGGTGGGTTCTTTACCATCTGAGCAACCAGGGAAGCCCTCCAGTGTCTACACAGGACCAGCTGTCAGATGGAGCCTTCTTTAGCTGTGAGATGTGTACTCAAGTTTTAAGTTCCTGAAGTTTGGTTGCCATCTGGATAAATGAGGAAGAGCTGGTATAGTCCCTTGCAAGAAAACTTAAGAGCAGCCTTTATTCTTGTTGATTCCAAATCAGAAGGGTGGGAGAAAACTGGAAACATTAGTTCAGAGAGTCATAGTCAGATATTTGAGCAAACTAAAAGAACTGAGGATCCAGTCCAGTTTACAGGTATATAACAAAACTTCAAAGATCAAAGACAGTTAACAGGACTAAAATCTAGTATCTACAAAGGTGCAAACATAATTTTTCTCTCTACAATCACCCCCATTTTCTAACCAAGATTATCACAGTAAAACTAATTTGTTTGTATTAAAATTGGGCTTGCTATTTATATAAGTACAGCAAGAACAGTGATTGTTCTTTTTAAGTTCAGTCTTAAACTGAACTTAAGTTCTTTTAAAGATACATTTGCTGGAACTTTGCATAAGAAACCTCAGCTTAAACTCTTAAAAGCCTCTGAAAACAGGAAGCCTAGCCAACATTTTGCCTAGAGCTTGTGTGAATCCTCTCTTCTTGAGACCCTCAGAACATCCTAGCTTTCTGAACCTGCCAGGAAGTGACCTTCCTTACTCACCGGTAAGGCTGCCAGGAATCCAGTAAGCAAGGTACTAGGTCAATTTTTCCAAGAGGCTTTATTGGCTCCGTGAAGTCAACCTTAATACCTTAAAGCTATCTGGTCATATCTGAGTCTATGCACGTCTCAAATACAACGCTCCTATCAAAGCCTTGGTAATACAGCCAATGTTTCTGTGTTCTGTTACAAGGAGAACAAACAGATCCTTAGTGAACTTAGGCAAATAACTAACAATATTGCCATGAAAAGAATACCTATGAGTTTCTCAATTATGGAGGTATCAGGTAGGGAGAAAAAGTACATGTTGCCTCTTTGCTTACAAAGGGATACTTAACCAAACTGCTCCATGTCACAGCTAGCTTAAGAGAAAAGCTTTTCTTATATCTGGAAAAACAAAACATTAAGGAACCAGCAATGTTTCAATCAAAGTCATTAAAAATTATAATCATTCTCTTCAATTCATTCAGATCCACATAATTAATACTTGTTCCGCTTGAATCCAGTTTTTCCATTAGTTCTGGAAACTCTTACCCAATTCAGTTTTATGATCTTAAAGTTATCAGAAAACTGTACTTGTCAAAGTTCTTTCCATGAATCTCTTGAAGATGAAAGTACTTTGCAGGAACACTTTTGCAAAAGTATCAGAGTAAAATAATGTACATGCGTGCTCTGTCATGTCCAACTCTGAGACCCCATGGATTGTAGCCCACCAGGCTCTTCTGCCCATGGGATTTTCCAGACAAGAATACTGGAGCAGGTTGCCATTTCCTCCTCCAGGGGATCTTCCTGACCCAGAGATATCCGTGTCTGCTGTGTCTCCTGGATTAGCAGGCAGATTTTTTTTTTTTTACCACCAAGCCACCTGGGAAGCCCAGTAACTGTATAAAGACTTAAAAATGCTTGTTGTTAAAGATCTGATGAGAGTTAATTACAATGGAATTGATGAGAAAATGTGGTTATGTTGGCAATAACTGGAATTACTACTGAAAACATACCAGGACACTTCAAATTCCCAGAAATTTCATCTAATTTCTGGAACATCTATATAGTTATACAAATGCTACATAAAGAAGGTTTAGTACAACTTACTTGACAATGTTTCCCATGTAATCTAGCATATCAAATATACCTAATAAGTTAAACATCTCTCTTTTCCTAAGGAGAGTCATTTTTTTGTCACTTTCCAGAGACCTTCTGGAAAAATCTCAAAGTTACTTCCAGGTCAAAAAGACTTCATGTTGATTTTATTTTTTTGGCAGGGGGGTGGGGAGAGAGTTGTCAAAAATATCAAGTCTTCAAAAACATTTGGTCAAACAGGATCATAGGTCACTGAAACAACAATTATCTGTTTAGCCATAGTGACAAAGACTTCACAGGCAAATACAGAAAGTTAAATAATTGTAAAAAATTTGAAAAAAAAAGACTACCTTAGCTCTTTTAATAGAGAAGACTCAATTTTCTTAAGCAATCAAAGACTTGATAAAGACAATGTGAAACACAGGAAATTATTTTGATAAGACACAAAATCTTTGTCTTCTAAGCAAATTACTTCAAAGATAAAAACCGTTTATAACCTCTTACAAGAGCAGACCAATAGTGCACAAAAACAGCCCTTTTAACAGAGAGAAAATCAAATTCTAAGACTGTACCAGCTACTTTTGACATTAAAATCCATTTTTCGCTCAAATAAATTCATTTTAATCTTAGCCAGCTTAACCATGCATAAAATTATTTCCCTTTCCCATAAACATTTTACAACTGTCATTTTTACATTCAGATTTTGTCATATGTTTTTCCTCTTTCCCATTCTGAAATAACCAGCCTCAGGACAACACTATTAATACTTTCCTTCCCCTCAACAAAAATACATTTCTATTCCTCTTACCTTCTTTTACTGAAAACATACACCCTACTTTCCTTGCATGTGGAAACATTTCCCTTATTATTTCTAGCAGTTTTAATTACATATATAATTGTTAACCGTTAAAAACCTTAATTACTAGTGAAAATAAATAAACAATTGTGAACTATTTTATACATTAGCATCTTGTGGCAAATTTATAAACATTTTATATTTTCTAGAAACATATGCTTTTTCATAGTGATTTTTTTTCAGTGTGGCACAAAACATGTTTACTAATAAACCCAAATATTTTTCGTTCCTCTATAAAATTAAATAAAAGTAAATAGACTTACATTTAGTAATTAGTGTTTTCGGATTGCATCTTATTTGGAAATTATCTAGATATTTAATGACTATCCATCACTTAATTTAACTAAGCAAAACTTTAAGATTTCAGGTTACCAAAAAGGTTGTGGAAACTGCTTAAGTAGACATATTGTGAAACATAATTATTGTTAAAAGTGCACCTAAAAACTCTAACCTCACATCTATTTAAATCACTTGTTTTCAACAATTGTGCTTAGCTTACTTCATCATACCAGGTTATGTTTCTTGCTGACAAGTTTTATAACAGAGCTAACATGAACTTACTTGACTAATAAACCTAGATAAAATAAAAGTTGTATGTCTGCATTATATTCAATGTTGATAACACTAAAGACATGTCTATTTTAATTAAACTAACAGATTTTAATTAGCTTTAATACCAAATATTTTCCTAGATCACATGAACCTGAAAACCATTTGGGTTAGTTTCTATTATATTTTTGAGAATTTTATAAATACTAAATTCACATAGGCATTCTTTTTCTTTAAGCCAGTTATACAGAACTCTATTCTGTTTTTACAAATTAATTTTGACAATACCATATGGAGGTAAAAAAAAAATACAACACATCTACAACATATACAGACACACAAAAACGCTGACCCAAACTTTATAGTTGAAATTTTATAGTCCTTGTTCTAAAATTTTAACCATGAGACAGGTATGACAATGTAAAACTCACTAGCTTAAAAAAGAACAGTTGAAATAAGTATACCTGCTCCAATGTGTATGGCTAAAGCCTTTTCTACTAATATTTGTGGAGAAAACACTTTAGATTTGTATTTGTCCTTAACAAGTAACCTTTTTTTAACTTTCCCAGTTCTTTTTTTATTGGAGTATAATTGATATACAATGTTGTGTTAGTTTCTGCTGTACAACAAAGTGAATCAGCTATATGTATACGCATATCCCCTCCCTTTTGGGCCTTCCTCCCACCCCTCATCCCACTCCTCTAGGTCATCACAGGGCATCTAGTTGAGTTTCATGTGCTATACAGCAGCTTCCCACTAGCTATCTATTTTACACATGGAAGTGTATATATATATCAATCTTAATCTCCCAAATCGTCCCACTCTCTTCCCCCACTGTGTCCACATGTCCATTCTCTACATCTGCATCTCTATTCCGGCCCTGAAAACAGGTTCATCTGTACCATTTTTCTAGATTCCATATGTATGTGTCAATGTACAATATTTGTTTTTTTCTGACTTACTTCACTCTGTATGACAGACTCTAGGTCCATCCACATCTCTATAAATGACCCAATTTTGTTCCTTTTCATGGCTAAGTAATTAATATTCCATTGTATATATGTACCACATCTCCCTTATCCATTCTTCTGTTAATGGACATTTAGATTGCGTCCATTTCCTGGCTGTTGTAAATAGTGCTGCAATGAACATTGGGTTACATATATCTTTTTGAATTATGGTTTTCTTAGGGTATATGCCCAGTAGTAGAATTGCTGGGTCATTTGGTAGTTCTATTTTTAATTTTTTAAGGAACAGCCATACTGTTCTCTATAGTGGCTGTATCAATTTACATTCCCACCAAGAGTGTGGGAGGGTTCCCTTTCCTCCACACCCTCTCCAGCATTTATTGTTTACAGATTTTTTGATGATGGCCATTCTGACCATTGTGAGGTGATACCTCATAGTTTTGACTTGCATTTCTCTAATAATTAGTGATACTGAGCATCTTTTCATGTGCCTCTTGGTCATCTGTATGTCTTCTTTGGAGAAAGGTCTATTTAGGTCTTCCACCCATTTTTTGATTGAGTTGCTCTTTTGATATTGAGCTGCATGAGTTGTTTGTATATTTTGGAGATTAATCTCTTGTCAGTTGCTTTATTTGCAAATATATTCTCCCACTCTGAGGGTTGTCTTTTCATCTTGCTTATGGCTTCTTTTGCTCTGCAGAAGCCTTTAAGTTTAATTAAGTCCCATTTGTTTTTTTGTTTGTTTGTATTTTCATTACTCTTGAAGGTGAGTCAAAAAAGATCTTGCTGTGGCTTACGTCAAAGAATGTTTTTCCTATGTTTTCCTCTAAGAGTTTTATAGTGTCCAGTCTTACATTTAGGTCTTTAACCCATTGAGCAAGAGAGCTTTTATAGCAGCTTGTATTTTTAAAAGGCTTCCCCCCATTTGGGGGAGAATGGATACACGTGTATGTATGGTTGAATCCCTTTGCTGTGCATCTGAAACTATCACAACACTTGTTAATTGGCTATATGCCAATACAATATGAAAAAAATTTTAAAAGCCTTCCCCCTACCTTTTCATTTCGGTCTCAGGAATTGAGGATGGTCTACATAAGAGTTGCCAGAGAAAGACTAGGTAAAACAATTACATATCAAAGACAGGGAAATGATGCAAGTTCCTCCAAGAAGGATTTCTTTTCTTTAAAGACCAGAATTTTTATAATATTTACCTTTCTGAGATAAATAGAGGAGGTTTTGGGATAAAAAGGTAAAAAGGATAGGTAAGCTCTGCATTTTTTCTGCAGCCACATTTCTGGTTTTGCAAAGATTTGTAAGATAAGGATAGTTGCTTTTAATTTCTCAAGAAATTAAGTGGCAACTTAAATGGCATCATAGGCTGTTCCACCCATTTAACCACATTCTCTTCAATTTGCTTTTTCATATCAGAGAGAAGATTCCCAACTAAGATGAAAACCAAAATATTTCTATGTTCTAGATTTAGAACTATTTATCTTTGGAATGTTTGAGTAAATCCTCCCACAAAGGCTTCAGAAGGTTTTTTCTTTCCCTCTGGGTATACAGTTTTCATTTTAAATTGGGAGGGAAGGCCTTTAAAAAAACTTCCCAATAGGCATTGGATATCAGCTTCCAATTTGGCCAACTTCTGACCACAGTTACTTAAAAAAAAAAAAATCCTCTCAAATATCTTGTTAGGTTTCAGCCAGGAAAAACAGTATTTCTGACAGTAATGAACAACTACTTGGAGGTGCCCCCAAAGAGGGTGCAAAGGGCATTTGATTGTCCTTTCTCTACAGGATACAACAGAGTTCCTGGAGAGCCAACTCTAGCGAGAATTCTCACCCTTAGCCAGCTTCTGCCAGTTTTCCCAGGAACCCATCTTGCAGCCTCTGAGTGGGGTTTAAAGTAGAGATTGTAGCTCCAGTATCCACCAGAATTTGGTAAGGCTTTTGATTGATTTTAACTTCAGTTTCCCCTTGGCTACTTAAGGAAATAAAGTAGCAGTTTACTACAAAAATCCCTCAGAGTCTCAATTCTGGAGGGGCCTCTACTTCTAAGGTAGATGAGGGAGCATTCAAGCTGCTGTTGAAGAATTTGCATAGGACCATTGAGGTCTATCTCTTTTCCAAGTATCCCCGTTGATTACAATAGATATCAACCTCTGGGCCAGTGTTTTTGATGATGGACCCCTAGGAGGGTATAACTCGGGAGGCCTGAGTATTGTTTTAGATACTTTTTGTCTTTGATTTTCCATTAGTCTTTTGTAACAGAATTTTCACTGAAGCTAATTTAGAATCTAGAAGGCTTTTGGAAGCTTCTATATACCGATTAAAATAGGTATCCCACGATTATTTGATTTAGGAATCCTTGCTTTTCAGTGAACCTCTTTACTGAATGATCTTGTCTAGTTGGAACATTCCTCATAATAGCCACTGTAATTCTAGGGTTTTTTTAGTAAGATCTTGTCATTTTTATAGATATTTATAGCTTCCAGGACCATCATTCTTAGACATAAAATAAGCAGGTGTGCCAGAAGGTGGTGCATTCAACTATTTGGAATTTAAGGATCCCATTTTTTTTAGCCAAGCCTTTTTGGTCTCTGAGACCCAAACTACAATAGTCCCTCCATAATCACAGGGGATACATTCCAAGAAAGACCTCTAGTGGGTGCCTGAAACCAAGGACAGCACCAAACCCTACACTTACTATTTTTTCCTACATGAACATACGTACCTATTATAATATCAATATCACAGTAATCCAAATCTATCCCCCGACCAGTGATGCTAAAGAAGCTGAAGTTGAACAGTTCTATGAAGACCTACAAGATCTTCTAGAACTAACACCCTAAAAAGATGTCCTTCTCATTAAAGAGGACTAGAAGGCAATAGTAGGAAGTCAAGATACACCTGGAGTAACAGGTAAATTTGGCCTTGCAGTACAGAATGAAGCAGGGCAAAGGCTAATAGAGTTTTGCCAAGAGAACACACTGGTCATAGCAAACACCCTCTTCCAACAACACAAGAGAAGACTCTGTACATGGACACCGCCAGATGGTCAATACCGAAATCAAACTGATTATATTATTTGCAGCCAAAGATGGAGAAGCTCTATACAGTCAGCAAAAACAAGACCAGGAGCGGACTGTGGCTCAGATCATGAACTGCTTATTGCCAAATTCAGACTGAAACTGAAGAAAGTAGGGAAAACCACTAGACCATTCAGGTATGACCTAAATCAAATCCCTTATGATTATACAGTGGAAGCAACAAAGAGATTCAAGGGATTAGATCTGATAGAAAGAGTGCCTGATGAACTATGGACAGAGGTTCATGACATTGTACAGGAGGCAGGGATCAAGACCACCCCCAAGAAAAAGAAATGCAAAAAAGCAAAATGGCTGTCTGAGGAGGCCTTACAAATAGCTGAGAAAAGAAGAGAAGCCAAAAACAAAGGAGAAAAGGAAAGATATACCCATCTGAATGCAGAGTTCCAAAGAATAGCAAGGAGAGATAAGAAAGCCTTCCTCAGCGATCAATGCAAAGAAATAGAGGAAAACAACAGAATGAGAAAGACTAGAGATCTGTTCAAGAAAATTAAGACATACCAAGGGAACATTTCATGCAAAGATGGGCTCAATAAAGGACAGAAATGGTATGGACCTAACAGAAGCAGAAGATATTAAGAAGAGGTGGCAAGAATACACAGAACTATACAAAAAAGATCTTCATGACCCAGATAATCATGATGGTGTGATCACTCACCTAGAGCCAGATATCCTGGAATGTGAAGTCAAGTGGGCCTTAGGAAGCATCACTGCAAACAAAGCTAGTGGAGGTGATGGAATTCCAGTTGAGCTATTTCAAATCCTAAAAGATGATGCTGTGAAAGGGCTGCACTCAATATGCCAGCAAATTTGGAAACCTCAGCAGTGGCCACAGGACTGGAAAAGGTCAGTTTTCATTCCAATCCCAAAGAAAGGCAATGCCAAAGAATGCTCAAACTACTGCACAATTGCACTCATCTCACATGCTAATAAAGTAATGCTCAAAATTCTCCAAGCTAGGCTTCAACAGTACATGAACAGTGAACTTCCAGATGTTCAAGCTGGTTTTAGAAAAGGCAGAGGAACCTGAGATCAAATTGCAATATCCATTGGATTATCAAAAAAGCAAGAAGAGTTCCAGAAAAACATCTATTTCTGCTTTATTGACTATGCCAAAGACTTTGACTGTGTGGATCACCACAAACTGTGGAAAATTCTTCAAGAGATAGGAATACCAGACCACCTGACCATCCTCTTGAGAAATCTGTATGCAGGTCAGGAAGCAACAGTTAGAATTGGACATGGGACAAAAGACCATTTCCAAATAGGGAAAGGAGTACGTCAAGGCTGTATATTGTCACTCTGCTTATTTAACTTTTATGCACAGTACATCATGAGAAATGCTGGACTGGAAGAAACACAAGCTGGAATCAAGATTGCCGGGAGAAATACCAATAACCTCAGATATGCAGATGACACCACCCTTATGGCAGAAAGCAAAGAAGAACTACAGAGCCTCTTGATGAAAGTGAAAGAGGAGAGTGAAAAAGTTGGTTTAAAGCTCAACGTTTAGAAAACTAAGATCATGGCATCTGAGCCCATCACTTCATGGCAAATAAATGGAGAAACAGTGGAAAGAGTGACAGACTATTTTGGGGGGCTCCAAAATCACTGCAGATGGTGACTGCAGCCATGAAATTAAAAGATACTTACTTCTTGGAAGAAAAGTTATGACCAACCTAGACAGCATATTAAAAAGCAGAGACATTACTTTGCCAGCAAAGGTCCGTCTAGTCAAGGCTATGGTTTTTCCAGTAGTTATGTCCATACATGTGACAGTTGGACTATAAAGAAAGCTGAGTGCTGAAGAATTGATGCTTTTGAACTGTGGTGTTGGAGAAGACTCTTGGGAGTCCCTTGGACTTCCAAGGAGATCCAACCAATACATCCTAAAGGAGATCAATCCTGAATAATTATTGGAAGGACTGATGTGGAAGCTGAAACTCCAATACTTTGGCCACCTGATGCAAAGAACTGACTCACTGGAAAAGACCCTGATGCTGGGAAAGATTGAAAGTGGGAGGAGAAGGGGACGACAGAGGATGAGATGGTTGGATGGCATCACTGACTCAATGGACATGAGTTTGAGTAAACTCCAGGAGTTGGTGATGGACAGGGAGGCTTGGCGTGCTGCAGTCCATGGGGTCGCAAAGAGTCAGACACAACTGAGCAACTGTACTGAACATATTATAAAGTTTAATTTATAAATTAGGCACAGTAAGATATTTATAATAATAACTAATAATAAAATAGAACAACTATAACAATATAGTATAATGAAAATTATGTGAATGTAGTCTCTGTCACCAGAGAAGGCAATGGCAACTCACTCCAGTACTCTTGCCTGGAAAACCCCATGGATGGAGGAGTCTGGTAGGCTGCAGTCCATGGGGTCGCTAAGAGTCAGACACGATTGAGCAACTTCACTTTCACTTTTCACTTTCATGCATTGGAGAAGAAAATGCCAATCCACTCCAGTGTTCTTGCCTGGAGAATCCCAGAGATGGCGGAGCCTGGTGGGCTGCTGTCTATGGGGTCACACAGAGTCGGACACGACTGAAGCGACTTAGCAAC
This sequence comes from Okapia johnstoni, assembly GCA_024291935.2. Taxonomy (NCBI): domain Eukaryota; kingdom Metazoa; phylum Chordata; class Mammalia; order Artiodactyla; family Giraffidae; genus Okapia; species Okapia johnstoni. Next base: position 101,867,381 of record CM044305.1, on the reverse strand, counting down.
AGCAGCAGCAGCAGTGTTTGTCACAATATATTCTATGGTATTATACTCACCCTTCTTGAGATAATATGAGACAATAAAATGCCTATGTGATGAGATGAAGTGAGGTGAATGATGAAGGCATTGTGTTGTAGCATTAGGCTACTACTGCCTTTCTGATGATATGTCAGGAGGACCATCTGCTTTGGGTGATCCTAGATCATTGAGCCATGATGATGCTGATGGATGGATGTCAGGAGCAGACAAACTCACTGGTAGGGAATCCCAGGCTGGATGTAGCCAGAGGGCTTGAGGTTTCATCACACTACTCAGAATGGTTTGCAATTTAAAATTTATGAATTGTTTAATTCTAGAATTTTCCATTTAATATTTTCATACCACAGTTAACTAGGGGTAACAAAAACTATGGAATGTGAAACTGCAGATATGACGGACTACTGTAATACCTAAGAGGGTTGTGCTGCTGTGTTGCGAATTATGTGGCGCTTTACAGCACACCTCAATGCATGGAAATTTTCTTGAGGATAGTGATCAACTTATCCTAACTGACTTATCCATGACAAACTTATCCTAACACAAGAGTCTTAAGAGTTAGGTGGCAAGTGCTCCATCAGATTTTAAGTGCCCACCAATTTTTCGACTTTTGGCTTCCAAGATTCTCATTAGCAATAGCCCTTATCTACACAAGACAAGACAAATATGTGTACCTTAACACACCAGCAGTAACCAAGAGATGTTACTGTGGCCTGCCAGGAGAAGGCCTGGTACACACTACCACCAGTTTCCAATGTGGAACCTGGGACTGGAGAAAGGACTGAACTAGTAGACCCAACAAGTGGAGACTGAAGGCTAGATTCTAAACAAATGGGGAACTATTGGCTGAATAGCCAGCAGTTCCCAAAGTGGAATCTGGAGACTGAACTAAGGGCTAAGGTTTTTCCAATCAAACAGGGAACTGTGGTCTAACTACCAGAAGGTCCTAACATGGAATTGCAGAAAGCCAATTAGATCAGGAGCTCAAGGCAAAGAGAGTGGAACCTTGAACCAAGAAGAACTTACCCACAGCCCTATAAAATGGTGAAAAAGACAGAGAATTCAAAGGGTTTGAAGGGTATCACATCTGTGTTTCTCCTTGCCCCAAAGCCATCAGAAGTCTCCTTCAGTCTCACTTCTGCCACCAAATATGTTAAATAACAAAATTCAGCTGAGTAAATTATAAACCTCTTATTGGCTTTATTCAACAATTCATGAATCAGGCAGCATCCCATGTACCAAACAGGAAAGAGCTCTGAGGAGCTGTACAAAACGGAAGACTTTTACAGGTAGAAGGAGGCAGAACAAGGAAGTTATTCTAGCAAAGAGTTGATTGTTTCAGGCAAGGTCACCTTCCTCTGGGGAACAGCAGGGGTCTATCAAGCAAATTACCTCTTTAGTGCTGACCAGGAAATTCCAGACTGACTGGTTAAGATTACATTCCTGGGAGAGGCTGGAACTGTCATTAAGTTTCATATTAAGTCTCTGCTTGTGACATGGGCTTAGCACAAGTGATTCCATTTGGAGCCTTATCTCTTTTTTAACATACAATTTCCATAAAAAATTGTTTACACTGTTTACAATAGCCAAGACATGGAAGCAACCTAAATGTCTATCGACAGAGGAATGGATCAAGATGTGGTACATATATGATGGAATACTACTCAGCCATTAAAAAGAATGAGCTAATGCCATTTGCAGCAACATGGATGGACCTAGGGATCATCATACTGAGTGAAGTAACTCAGACAGAGGAGAAATATTATATAACATCCCTTATATGTGGAACCTAAAAAAAATGATACAAATGAAATTACTTACAAAACAGAGACTCACAAACTTGGAGGACAAACTTATGGTTACCAGGGCAGCAGGGCGGGGGGATGTTTGGGGGGAAAGGGATAGTTAGGGAGTTTGGGATGGACATGTACACACTGATACACTTAAAATGGATAACCAACAAAGACCTACTGTATAGCACAGGGAACTCTGCTCAATGTTATGTGGCAGACTGGATGGGAGAGGAGTTTTGTGGAGAATGGATACATGTGTATATATGGCTGAATACCATTGCTGTTCACCTGAAGCTATTAGAACATTGTTAATTGGTTATAACCCAATACAAAATAGAGTTTAAAAAAACTGTATGAATATATATCTATATATGTATACAAAAACATCCTTGGGATATATACACCAAAATAATAAGGGTTCTCTCTAGCTGGTGGGAATTTTAGATGATTTTGCTTTTTTGCTTTAGACCTTTCTATTTTATCTTCTGGATTTTTGTTATGACTATTCCTGCTGCCCAGAAGTAAAGTCATCTCGATGGGCATATAATTTATGCTATCACACAGGGCCCCATGCTTAGAAGAGTCCGTGTTTGGCTTCATATTCTGCTGTCACTATTTTGAAATTCTGAATAATTCAGGAACAAGGGACCCCATGTTTTCATTTTGCACTGAGTCCTACAAATTACATAGGTGGTCCTGTCAGGAGTATAGCTTGCCTCTTCAGTTCTCATCCAGAAATGTGTTGTGTTGCTCTACAACTACCACCATGGAGAACTTGCTACTCTCATTTTTGTTTCAAGCAGAAGGGTAAAACCTCTTAGTGAGGAGGCTTTTGACATTTTTTTTTCACCGTCAGCAAGGCTATCAGTTCTCTCCCTGAAGGGAAGGGAAAGCCTCTGAAGGCAGAAACTTTTTTCTTCTCTACTAGATTTTTGTTAAACTTGCTCTCCTAGCCCCTGACAGGATGGATTGTAGGTGTCCATAACAGTGTACTAACTTCCAAAATGCCAATCCTAACAGGAGAAAAAAATCTATTCTTCTGTGATCTACAATCAATCCCAGCCACTACTCTAGCATCAAATGCATATATGTACATTTACATACATGAATTGTAAGTCATTCTATAATGAGCGTTCATGCCTACAGCCTTGCCAAGCAAGGCTTTCATAATATCCCTAAGTAGTTTAGCAACAATTCAGAGCAACAACTAAAGCCATCTTCTTAGCTACCAGTGAATATACTCATGCCCATATTGGTGATTTTCTATAGTTCATTTCCATCAACTAAGCTTTTTATTGTCAGGAAGTTTCATGTAATTCTCCACTTGGAGATTTCACTGTTTATTTCTTTTGTAAAGATTATTTTTTTAACCAGGCACCCCTAATTCTGAAGAAATCGTATTTTCTAAATGTCAAAATAACGTCCTTAACCTCCTTTATCTCTATGGTTTGTTTCCTATTTCTAAGGTAATATCTACTCAGATGAAAGAGGGTCACAGTCCTAATGTGACTCAGTCCCCTTAAAACCAGTGGTCTCAGGAACTCCTTGGTTGTCCAGTGGTTAGGACTCAGCACTTTCACTACCATGGTCCAGGGTTCATCCCTGGTCGGGGAACCAAGATCCTGCAAGCTTTGTGGCATGGCCAAAAACAAAACAAACAAACAAGCAAAAACTAAAAAATAAACCAAAAACCCAAAACAGTGGTTGTAACATCTTGTCAGAATTTTTTTGAGGTTAATTTATATTATATCCATCAAATGTCTTATCTGCATGCTGTTTAATTCTTCAAATAAATCCACTTACCTAGATGAGAATTATAAAAATCACCACATTTCCTCTAAGGAGTTCTTTTGGTTCAGATATCCTCTACTAGCTTTACTGACATGGCATCAAACTCCCCAGTGTTTTAGTGACCTCCACTGTCCCATAATTGTCACATAAACAAAAAACTTTTGGGACTTCCCTGGTGGCCCAGTGACTAAGACTCCATAGTCCCAATGCAGGGGGCCTGGGTTCGATCAGGGAACTAGACCCCGCATGCCGCAACAAAAGAGTTCACATGCTGCAACTAAGAAACGGCCCAGCCAAATAAATAAATATTTTTTAAAATTTAAAATAAAAAACAAAAAACTTCTAATTATGGATACTTTCAAACACACACAAAAGTGTAGAGGATAGTGCAATGAAGTTCCGGGTATCTACTACAGTTTCAACAATTACATTCTGCCTATTTTAATCATCACTTCTTAATTTTGTTTCTCGATTTGGAGCAAACTTTGAGCATTAGATTCTAACTAGGAATACAGCCAAATTCATATCCTCACTTGAAACAAAGCTGTCACCTAAGTAGCAGTTATCTAGTTAAAATCTAAAGCCATCCCCACTCCCAGATTTTCCATCTCTACCCAACCTGCTTTCTAACTCCCTCTCTTCCGGCCCCTGACCTTCAACTAGCACTTGCCCCAGCTAACTGGTCTAATCTTTTCAACTACTTAAATGTGGGACTGAAGGACTTTGAGAATAAATTTGCTTAGCATACTGCAGAAGAGGCAAAACTGCCCTCTTACCACTGCCTCCCAGGGCCATTCCATTTCAATTCTTTAACTTCTGAAGAAGTGAACAAATAACAGAATTCAAATAGAACTTATTTTTCAGACCTTTTGTCCAAAGATCTGTGTAAACGCAAGCCCACATCTATCCATGTGAAAGTGGGTATCAGACAAAGAAGGCAAGGGCAAGGCTCAGAGGGAATAAGATGGAGGATTAAGTTATGGATCAAGGGAAAGGAAGCAATGATTCTAGGCTCCCTCTGGGAGACTTTACCTCCTTTAATCTTCCCAGCAACTTCAGGTATCATCTAATTCCCATTTTACATATGAGGAAACTGAGGAAATTCAAACTTCAGAAGTTCTATGGCTCAAGACACCCAGTTTGAGAATGCTGCAGGAGGAACTGAGTCTGAACTGACTCCAGGGTCATGCCTTTCTTACCTAAATAATAAGGTCAGGAGCAATGGAAATTGATTGGGATCCCCCAGGACAATCCCTTCTGAGGCCCGAGCCTCCAAACAAATGCGGCTGTGTAATGAGACTTTCTCTCTTCCTCACCAGATGGTCCCCTAAATTAGTTGAAGCCTGTGGGCCTTGAATATAAAACAGGCAGATGCATCTCGATTATAATACAGCAGTTTGGCTTCAGTTGCAAGTGTTATGCTTTAAATATAAGAATGTGATTGATTTATAGTATTTTTTAATGATAGGGAGTTTTTGTGCTTGGTCAGCCCAGCCCCTGAATGCCTGGCTGCTCTTCCTAAGTAGGCCACCAAAAGTAAGAGTTCTATTTCTCTGGACAGGCCTGAGTAAGAACACCTTTGCCCAACCCATACTGCTGATGCTGCACCTAAGAGACCCACCAGAGGCAGTTCTTGCTCTTCCTCCCTTAGCCAGACTAGGCAAAAGGTATTTCCTCAATAAGTCCCCAGCTTGCTAGAATAATAACCACCTTGCTCCTTTCTTTGCCACCAGCATTTACCCTAGCCTGCCTGAATCTAGAAGCTGATCCCTCTAGACTAGAGATCTTGCCTCTTCTTAGCTGAGTTGAGGGGACAAGAGGCAGCTTTAAAACTTTCTTCTCTTTCACTCACATTTAGGATGCCTCCTTTTTCTGTATGTAAAGGCTCTGCTCATCTACAGCTAACAAAATTCTGCTCTAACTTTGAAACTGAGAAATCAGTCTTTATTCAGACACACGCTTCCTCCACAAAGCACAGCAGTTGGGTGGAGTGGAGGCAGCAGTGCGGAGGCAGGATCCAGGAGGGAGAGGGAAGAAAGCAATTCTGAAAGGGAGTGAGGAACAGCCTCAGGGTGAGGGAAGGGAGGTGTCATCAGAGGGGGAAGCAGGCAGCAGGAAGGAAGATGAATTCACTACTGAGGAGAAATGGAGAAAGGACTAAGCATCAAGCACTATGCTAGATGCTTTACATATACTAAGTGAGAAGGGGCTGGAGAATGGGGAGAAATTTATGAATACCATTACAGTAGTGCAGGCAAGAAGTAATTAGGAACTTAACAGAGTAGTGACCATTTGAATGGGAAAGGAGGACAGAAGCAGGATTCACTGTGAAGGGAGTCTCACAGTGTAGAGCAATTGATTGGGTGTAGACGTCAGGGAGAAGGAAGAAATCAAGAGCTTTGGGTTTTCATAATAAGTGACTATGAATGTAAGGGGAAATGACTGTCAGGAGATGGATGTACACAAGGTTAGTTCAGTTTGGGGCCTATTTGAGCTTTAAAACTTTTTATTATGCAGATTTCCAAACATAGAGAAAAGAGAATAGGATACTGAAGTCCCATATACCCATTACCTAGCTCAATAATTATCAACACACATCCAATATTGTTTCTCATCAATACCCTTACCTATTCTCTCTCCCCAACTGATTTTTTTTGAAGTAAATCCCAAAAATCATATGATATCATCCATAAACATTTCAATATGTATTTCTGAAAAATATCCCTAACATAGCCACATATAATCATCTCAACTAAAAAACGTAACATTAAGTCTTTAACATCATCAAACTTAATGTCATCAGTAAGTATTCAAACTTCCTCAATCAGCTCCTTGTTTGATTTATATAGCTAATTGGTTAAAATCAGGATCCAGGGCTTCCTTGGTGGCTCAGTGGTAAAGAATCTGTCTGACAATGCAGAAGACATGGGTTCAATCTCTGATCCAGGAAGATCCCACATGCCAAAGAGTAACTGAGCCCATGTACCACAACTACTGGGCCTGTGTGCCACAACTACTGAACCTACACACCCAAGAGCCCATGCTTCACAACAGGAGAAACCACCACAATAAGAAGCCTGCGCACCACAACTAGAGAGTGGCCCCCACTCTCCACAACTAGAGAAAAGCCCACACAGCAATGAAGACCCGACACAACCAAAATAAATAAATAAATACATTCTTTAAAAAATCAGGATCCAGATAAGCAGACCCATTGAACATAAGATTCATAAGATACATGGTATTTAGTCAATTGGTAAAGATAACTCTGTATGAGAGACATCAAAAGAGACACAGATATATAGAACAGTATTATGGACTCTATGGGAGAGGGCGAGGGCAGGATGATATGGGAGAATGGCATTGAAGCATGTAAACTATCATATGTGAAACGAATCGCCAGTCCAGGTTCGATGCATGATACAGGGTGCTCAGGGCTGCTGCACCGGGATGACCCAGAGGCATAGGATGAGGAGGGAGGTGGGAGGGGGGTTCTGGAATGGGAACACATGTACACCCATGGTGGATGCATGTCAATGTATGGCAAAACAAATACAATATTGTAAAGTTAAAAAATAGAAAATAAACTAAAAAAAAAAGATTGTCTCAAACAGACATTTGGAGATATCAAGCAGGCAACTGAAATTTTGGGTCCAAAATTCAAGAGGTAGAGGCCAGAAATATAGATGTGAAAATCATCTTCCCAGAGGGAACAGTTGAAGCTATCTGACTAGATGAAGCTATCAAGTAGATATTAAAGGGGAAGAATATAGCAATAAAAATGCCCCAAGGATAGAACCCTGGTGAAAGCGAAAGTCACTAAGTTGTTTCCAACTCTTTGTGACCCCAAGGACTATACAGTCCATGGAATTCTCCAGGCCAGAATACTGGAGTGGGTACCTTTCCCTTCTCCAAGGGATCTTCCCAACCCAGGGATTAAATCCAGGTCTCTTGCATTGCAGGCAGAATCTTTACCAGCTGAGCCACAAGGGAAGCCCAAGAATACTGGAGTGGGTGGCCTATCCCTTCTCCAGGGGATCTGCCCTATCCAGGGATCGAACCAGGGTCTCCTGCATTGCATGTGAATTCTTTACCAACTGAGCTATGAGGGAAGCCTAAATATTAGAAGAAATAGTGGTTGTATAGTCCACAGAATTCTCCAGGCCAGAATACTAGAGTGGGTAGCCTATCCCTTCTCCAGCGGATCTTCCTGACCCAGGAATTGAACCTGGGTCTCTTGCATTGCAGGAAGATTCTTTACCAACTTAGCTATGAGGGAAGCTATGAAGAACCCTGGTGAGCAACGAAATTCAGAAGAAGAGAGACTGAGGATGGGAACCGGGAGATGTTGCAGAAACCAGTACTCGAGAAACCAAGCACGACACTCCGAGAGTTGGAGAGCTCAGGTTTATTATGCCGGCGGGCCCAGAGGAGTTAACACTCCAAGCTCTGAGCCCCGAACAAAGGGATTAAAGAGTTTTTATAGACAGACTGTAGTGGGCAACACTAGCTGTTAATAGGCTGGTTTAAACTAAGGGGTTTCACGCGCACATGCGGGAACACTGGTCAAGATGGGGAGGGGGATGCCTGACCTGGGCAGGCATGATTAAGCAGGTTTGCAGGGGCTGGGTAGCTGCAAAGAGCAGGACAAGGGTGAGTGAGATAAACTCCAGTTCCTAATATTGTAAGTCCCCACTTTCTGAGACTATGTGACCTACGTGATCTATACTTTGCAAGGGGCAAGGTGAGTTACAGAGGCAGAAGGAGGTAACATTTTTACTATTCCTCTTCAGAGAGAGTACTTTGGGAAAGAAACAAGAAGCTGAAAAGCTGAAAAAGCAAACAAGATACTATTGTCACCAGAACCAAGAAATGAAAGTGTTGCACAGAGAAAGGACCACACAATTTTCCTCACTCAATGTTTTCCCTCAAAAGAGCCTTGTACTAGGACTCAGTCCTTACTCTGTTGTGTGACTTTCCAGTTGTGTTACAAGTTGAGCAAGTCACCTCCCTAAGTCCAAGATTCTTCACACTTAAAGGGGACTTCCCTGGTGGTCCAGCGGCTAAGACTCCATGTTCCCAATGCAGGGGGCCCAGGTTCCACCCCTGGTCATGGAACTAGATCTCACATGCCACAACTAAGAGTTCACATGCCGCAACTAAAGATCCCTTAGTGCCACAACCAAGACCTGCCAAATAACCAAATAAAAATGAATATTTTAAAAAATAATAGGACCAGTCCTTGTTGTTAACAGACTGCTATGAGGATCAAATGAGAATGGAATCATGTGAAGAAGGCCTTTGTTGACTGCAAAGCAATGGACAAACAGGACAGGCTGAGAGTTCAATACATCTTTATTGTTATTTGTATTATGTGAAAATATAACTGCTGAATGGAGGACTGAAAGTTTTACTATTGGGAATCCTGAATTTGAAAGGCCATAATTCTTTAAAAGTCTCATTAGATATAATAGCCAGCTCTTAGAACACTGTGCTGGACACTGTTCTAAATCCTCCATGTACCTTAACTCACTTGATCCTAAAAAAAAAAAAAAAACTTATGAGACATGTACTATTATTAAGCTTGTCTTACAGATGAAGAAGCTAAGGCTAAGAAAAGTGAACAAACGCCTTCGGTCACATAGCTAGGAAAGTGGCTGATCCAGAGCTCAAGCCAAGTCTTTCCTATGCCAGAGCCTGACTTCTTGATCACCACAGCAAACTTCCTCTAAAAAATATGCCTTGGAAAATTGGAAGATCACCATATTGCAATCTTAATGAATTATGGATCTCGGCATCAATGGCAGCTATCATCACAAAGGCAACCAGACATAATGTTCCTGAAGGAAGCACATATCACAACCTATGTAAAAACCTTTGACCTCCACCCTCCTCCTCTCAAAATTGAATCTGAATCAAACAAACCTTTTAGATTAGGGTTACAGTTACCAGATAAATTTCAGGATGCCCAGTCAAAACCGAATTTCAGATAAACAACAAATAATATTTTTAGTGTAAGCATGTCCCATGCAATATTTTATATGTCCCAAATGCTATATTTGGGACACAGTTATACTAAAAACGGTATTGTTTATCTGAAATTCAATTTTAACTGGGAACCCTGTATTTTTATTTGCTAAATCTGGCAACCCTACTTTAGATCCATTTATAAAGAACACCAAGGGCAGAGAAACATTAAAGGAACCAGAATGTGGCTATCTGCATCAGACTATGGGTAAATGTATAAGACAATGAGACTTCTTCAAAAGAGAAATGTTAAAGGAGAGACAGAAAAGGAGAAACCTATAGACTAATGAAACACAAAACTCAATCACAATGTGTAGACTGTTTGGATTCTGATTCAGATTATTAAAATCATCACAATCGTGGTATTGGCAGTAACATGAATACTGTTAAGTAATTCCTTAAGTATATTGAGGAATTCATTTTCTAGTGGTATTGTGGGTTTTTTTTTAAGAAGCCCTTATCTCTTATATTTAATAGACACATTTTGAAATGTTTATAGATGAAGTGGCATGTCCGAGAAGTGCTTCACAATAATCTGGATGGGAGGGAAGTGGAAAGGGTAATAAGACTGGCTTTGAATTGAGGATGTTGAAACTTCCTTAAAATGGAAGCAATTTACATCCTTTACAGCCTTTTTTACATGTGGTTTCATTATATTTTTCTATTTCTGTTTATGTTTGAAATTCCCCATAATTAAAAAAAAGGTTTTTGAAAAATCAATACCTAACACAGTACCTGACCTATTGTAGACACTTAATACATATTTGCTGGCAGGTAAATGAGTTTGTTAATTAAAAAAAAAAAAAGCTTCCAGATGGTCATCAAATGGAGAAACATTTTGAAATGAGACTGTAAACAGACTCTGTATGGTTCCAATACCTTTAGACTATGAAATTTTTGCACCTTGTTTTATATCCCTGGATATGTTTCAGTGTCTCCTGGTTTATGGTCTACAGGAACTTGAATAGAATTTGTATCCTGCTGTTGTGTGAAAATTGTATAAATCTTAATTATGTTGAATTGGTTTTAAAAAATAAGTAAAACTCTGGTTACTACATCAAAAAGCTCATATACCATGATCAAGTTGGGTTTATTCCAGGGATGCAAGGATTCTTCAATATACTCAAATCAATCAGTGATACACCATATTAACAAATTGAAAGATAAAAACTATATGATAATCTCAATAGATGCAGAAAAAGCCTTTGACAAAATTCAGCACCCATTTATGATTAAAACTCTTCAAAAAAATGGGCATAGAAGAAACCTACCTCAACATAGTAAAGGCCATATATTATAAGCCTACAGCAAACATTATTCTCAATGGTGAAAAACTGAAAGCATTCCCCCTAAGATCAGGAGCAAGACAAGAGTATCCACTTTCACCACTATTATTCAACATAGCTCTGGAAGTCCTAGCTACAGCAATCAGAGAAGAAAAAGAAATAAAAGGAATCCAGACTGGAAAAGAAGTAAAGCTCTCACTATTTGCAGATGACATGATACTGTACATAGAAAACCCTAAAGATAGTATCAGAAAATTACTAGAGCTAATCAGTGAATTTAGCAAAGCTGCAGGATACAAAATCAATACACAGAAATCACTTGCATTTCTATATACTAACAATGAAAAATCAGAAAAAGAAATTAAGGAATCAATCCCATTCACCATTGCAACAAAAAGAATTAAATATCTAGGAATAAACTTACATAAAGAGACAAAAGAACTGTACACAGAAAATTATAAGACACTAATGAAAGAAATAAAAGACAACAGAAACAGATGGAGAGGTATTCCATGTTCCTGATTAGGAAGAATCAATATTGTGAAAGTGACTATAGCACCAAATGCAATCTACAGATTCAATGAATCTCATCAAATTACCAATGGCATTTTTCACAGAACTATAACAAAAAAATTCACAATTCATATGGAAACACAAAAGACCCTGAAGAGCCAGAGCAGTCTTGAGAAAGAAGAATGGAGCTGGAGGAATCAACCTTCCTGACTTCAGATTATACTACAAAGCTATAGTCATCAAGACAGTATGGTACTGGCACAAAAACAGAAACATAGACCAATGGAACAAGATAGGAAGCTCAGAAATAAACCCATACACCTATGGGTACATTAATTTTGACAAATGAGGCAAGAATATACAATGGGGCAAAGAGAGCCTCTTCAATAAAGGGTGCTGGGAAAACTGGACAGCTACATGTAAAAGAATGAAATTAGAACACATCCTAACACCATACAAAAAGATAAACTCAAAACGGATTAAAGACCTAAATGTAAGACCAGAAGCTATAAAACATAGGCAGAACACTCGATGACATAAATTTTGATGTCCTCTATGACATCATAAATTTTGCAAGATCCTCTATGACCCACCTCCTACAGTAACGGAAATAAAAACAAAAGTAAACAAGTGGGACCTGATTAAACTTAAAAGCTTTTGCACAGTAAAGGAAACTATAAGCAAGGTGAAAAGACAACCCTCAGAATGGGAGAAAATAATAGCAAACGAAACAACTGACAAGGGATTGATTTCTAAAATATCAAGCAGCTCATACAACTCAATACCAGAAAAACAAACAACCCAATCAAAAAGTGGGGGAAAGACCTAAACAGACATTTTTCTAAAGAAGACATATAAATGGCTAACAAACACATGAAAAGATGCTCAACATCGCTCATTATTAGAGAAATGCAAATCAAAACTACAATGAGATATCACTTCACACTGGTCAGAATGGCCATCATCAAAAAGTCTACAAACAATAAATGCTGGAGAGGGTGTGGAGAAAAGGGAACATTCTTGCACTGTTGGTGGGAATGTAAATTGATACAGCCACTATGGAAGATGGTATGGAGATTCCTTCAGAAACTAGGAATAAAACCACCATATGACCCAGCAATCCCACTCCTAGGCATATACCCTGAGGAAACCAAAATTGAAAAAGACACATGTATCCCATTGTTCATTGCAGCACTATTCACAACAGCTAGAACATGAAAGCAGCCTAGATGTCCATCGACAGATGAATGGATAAAAAAGTTGTGCTACATATACACAATGGATATTACTCAGCCAAAGAAAGGAATGCATTTGAGTCAGTTCTAATGAGGTGGATGAACCTAGAACCTATTAAACAGAGTGAAGTAAGTCAGAAAGAGAAAGATAAATATCGTATTCTAACACATATATACGGAATCTAGAAAAATGGTACTGAAGAATTTATTTACAGGGCAGCAATGGAGAAATAGACATACAGAATAGACTTATGGACATGGGGAGATGGGAAGAGAGGGTAAAATGTATGGAAAGAGGAACATGGAAACTTACATTACTGTATGTAAAATAGACAGCCAACGGGAATTTGCTATATGGCTCAGGAAACTCAAAACAGGTGCTCTGGATCAACCTAGAGGGGTGGGATGGGGAGAGAGATGGGAGGGAGATTCAGAATAGAGGGGATATATGTATACCTATGGCTGATTCATGCTGAGGTTTGACAGAAAACAACAAAATTCTATAAAGCAATTATCCTTCAATAAAAAAATAAATAAACTAAAAAAAAACCCTCTGGTTACTTAGCTCCAAAAAAGAATTAAAAATTAAATGAGATTGCAAGCATGAATATGCCTGAAAACACAAATGAGATTCATTTATGGACCAAACTATACTCAAATGGAAACAATAATGAATTTGCTCAAACAGGGAATTTGTTTATTAAAGATGAACATCTGTGAAATTCTAGGCAGCAGAGGTTACATATATTACAGGTATTAATTTTGGTATACACAGAAGACACCTTTAACCCTCCAAAAAGATGTTATGCAGAAGACAATCCACCTTAGATTTTCTTCAATATTTACTATTCCACTGAACTGTTGTGGAAAATCACGTTAATTTCCCAAAGGCCTTTGGACAGATTTCAAAAACTTGAATGTTCAAATGCAAGTGATTGCCAATTACTAAAAATTAATGACTTCTCATGCTGAATAATGCATGCACTTGGCAGGAGGACTTTAACAATAATGCAGTGTTGTCAGTTTTGAATGCAGTCTTGCCTTACCTGCTGGGTACATGAAGGCAACCAAATTTAAAAGCAACCCTCTCCAACCTGAGAAGGTGCAGGTTAGTGTGTTTAGTGAAGTCTTTAGTGCAGGAGAGATAAGCTGTTTATTTTATGCTTAATATTACACTATATGGATGCACTTTAATTAATTCAACCATTGATGGATATTTCCCACTATTATAAACAACGATGTTTTTGACCATATACATTTAGCCTTACATTCTGGTGCTTTAATTTCTACAGGAGAGATTACAAGAAGTGGGTTAGCTGGGCCAAAGAATATTTATAAATATTCTAAATTTTAGCAAAAACTACTTGCATGTATTTTTTAAATTGGGACTACAATGAAGAAAGACGTTTTAAAAATGCAATCACCTAACTACAAGTCAACCATCTCACTAATCTCACTTCAAATGCTAGGTACACTTAAACACTGCTTTAAGTAGAGAACTGGGTTCTTAACCTCTCATTGGCAGTGATTTTGATGTTGAAAATTCCGTGGTTTATTGTTTCAGAACATTTTGTATCAGTATTTTCAGTTTGGTATTCCCTCCTGTACTAGAAAGAAGCAGTGATTTAAATTGACTCTGTGCCACTGTCTCCGAATTCTGAGTGCCACTTCTGTCTTTCCTTGGTCCCTTTTTGCAAGGAGAGATTGGTTGTCTGCACTCTCTAAAAGTATTTTTATTGGTATCTTTCCCTCATTCTTTTTCTCCTTCTAATCTTAAAAGATCCCTTTATTTGCTGTTCTTCAAATTCAAAAATAACAAATCCTTTTTATGACCAGTGAAACAATGCAAACAATGCAACTGAAGAATGTATCAAGACAAAGCTAATCATTCACACCTCGACCTCCTGATGTGATCAATATTAACAGGCTGCTGAGGAGCCTGCCACAATTCCCTTTGCTCATTACCAACAGATCAAACATATGTGCACATATATAAAATTGTTTGTTTTCTGCAAAGCATAATCACACCATACACATTATTCTGCAACTTGTTTCACTTAACTAAATGTGTGTGTGTGTGTGTGTGTGTGTGTGTGTGTGTGTGTGTGTGTGTGTGTGTGTAGATATAGGTCATCGCTGGTGGCTCAGTGGGTAAAGAGTCTGCCTGCAATGCGGGAGACCCAGGGTCAATCCCTGGGTTGGGAAGATCCCCTGAAGAAAGAAATGGCAACCCACTCCAATATTCTTGCCTGAGAATTCCATGGACAGAGGAGCCTGGTGGGCTACAGTCCATGGGGTTGCAGAGTTGGACATATACACACATAGTTGGACATACACACACCTCACACACACATACACGTGAGGTGGTTGTGGTTTAGTCAGTACACATGTATTAATATATATGTGACAATAGACAATATATGTCATTTAACAAAATATAGTGGAAATACTCTGCAGTCTTAAGCTCTTTTCCAGTTCTAAAATTTATTTTTGTATTCCTTTGGAGAACGTACCATCATGTATTTGTAATGGACTGAGATTTCCTTAAAGGCAGGGGGCTAATTTTGTTCGCCATTGTATCTCCAGAATTTAGGGTAGTGCTGCCAGGACAGTGCGTGCCTAAAATCTATTTGTTCATTGTTTCAGTGCTTCCTGAAACTTTCAGTCCACTTAAACTGGGTCACTGCCAATACTCAAATATACGTGTCTTTAGGAACTCAGGGCTGGGTAAATCACCACTCAAAGTTATTTGGATGGAACCTGGTGACAGTACATTTAAAAAATGTGTAAGATTTTGTGCTTTTTAGCAAAAACCCCTTTATGTCACAAAAATGAATTTTAAGATAGCTCACATGTTTAGCAGAAAGCGAGCTCTACACCTGTAATTAGACCTGAGTTCTAGTTCCTCTTCTGCTGTTAATTACTCCGTGATCTTTAGAAAGTTCCTTACTCTTCCTTTCCGGTCCTGGTTCCTCACTTGTGGTCCTAACATTCATTAATTCCACAAATATATACTGTCCACGCCGTGCTGGTACTAAGGCTAGTGATAACAGGGGTGAGCAGCATAACAGCTAACAGCTAACTCTAGGCTTGGTCTTTTGCTAATAAGAGTCAAAGGCACTATCTCATTTAATCTTCTATGAGATAGCACTACCGTGATACTTTGTGTACTTTACAGAGGGTGAAACTGAGGCATAGCGAGCCGACCTAACCTCCCCAGCATACCGAAGGACGCGGTGAAGACAGCACTGGATTCCGGACCGTGGGGCTTCAGATACCGTTCCAATAACCTCAGGGACTCCTTGCCCTCATAATTTGGTGCCTGTTTCAGTGGTCTGCATTTAACCCCAGCCCAGGGGTACTGGATGGAGCACCCTCTTGGTGCAACCCCTCAAGAGTTCGCCAGAGAAACCACTGCGAGACCTGACACGAGCTCGGTCAGGTGGAACGCTCTACCCCACTCCCGCAGTTTCCACGCCCGGAAGGTGCAGAGATGGGAGGTGTCTGCGGGTCGTACGCACGCACGCACGCCTCTCTGGGCGTCCCATTTGGTATGGGCCAGCGTGCGGGTCACGCCAGCCCGACGCGCTTCTCGGAACTCGGCAGGGGGCGGGGAGAAAAGGCGCGCTGCGTGCGCGCCGGCCCTTCCGTCGTCGGTGCGGCAGGAGGCTCCGCCCGTCCGGGGGCTTCTTTGCCCCGCCCCCTTCCCGCGCCGTCGTGGCGGCCACTTCCTGGCCCTCCCCACCTTTTGCGACACCAATGAGAGGACACCGCCTGCATCTAGAGCAGCCCGACCAGGAACGTAACCGAGTGGCGCGCGAACGTGAGAGGAAAGCTGTGCGCGGCTGCGCTTTCCCGCCCCTGAGCCGTTCTAGACGCGGGTGAGTGCTAGGGCTTCGGCCCGCACCTGGAGCTGCCGGCGGAGCAGCCCCCGGAATGACCCCGCCCCTCTCCGGGATAGGCCTGGGCCCTGGCTCACTCCCAGCATGCTCCACGCGGGGTGCCCAGGCAGGTGCAGTGGGAGGAACAGTGAGGGGGAGAGATTGAGCGCCAGCTTCCTAGAGGCTCTCCCTCTGCCCCTCCTTGGGGTCTTGGGTTGACCATGTTCTCCCCCTCACTTCTGTTCTCCATTCCATCCTCCTCCCTTTTGCATACTCCACCCCAGCCACCTTCATCTCAAGAGACTCGTATGGAAAACCACTCTGGTAGTTTCTGCCTTGTTTATGCCCGTGTGCAGTTTTAAGTTTCCCTCCCCTCTGCACCAAATATCCTGTCATGTGCATCACATATCATGTGCTACTCCTTAGGAAAATTTGTGAAAATTATTTATAAGTAGTATCCCCATCAAGAAGAATCCTGACATCCATATGCCATTATCAAGCTAAGAAACACTAGTGAATTATCATATATTGACCAGAAATAATATGAAATGCCGAAGACCTATATAAAAGAATTCATTTTGCAGTGCCTCTGACAATTCTGCTTGTTTCCTTTCAATTCTCTTTTCCTTATTAGAGCTGTGTTTATTGACCGAGTTCTGTGAGTGATACAGAAAAACTCTCCTGCCTCTTTCCCCACTCCCCCACCCCTGCTTAAGAATTACGGCTGTCAAGCTATTCCACACCTGGTCCTTCAAAGGTAATGGAAGTCAAAGTCCATGTCCTCTAAAACCAAGGGATGGTGTCCTTGAGGCAGTATGGTGATGTTAGGTGCAAAATATCAGTTATGGTTAACAGATCCTACATGTTTGTTCATTTATAGGAAAACAGGGTTATTCAGTAACTTGTTTATTAAATTATCAATAATTTGGATAGAAACACTGTTGAGGGCATTATTCTGTACTAGAAAAAGTATTAAACTGATGTCAGGATATCTGATTTCTAGTTCATTTCTACTACTAACTGTGACTTTGGGTCAGTTACCTAAAATCTGCAGACCCTCTGTTTTCCTATCTGTAAAATGAGAAAAGTGACATTAAGTAGCTTCTAAGCCCCACTTTCAACTTTAAAAGACAAAGGGAAATACCAATGCAGTATACTAACGCATATATATGGAATTTAGAAAGATGGTAACGATAACCCTGTATGGGAGACAGCAAAAGAGACACAGATGTATAGAACAGTCTTTTGGACTCTGTGGGAGAGGGTGAGGGTGGGATGATTTGGCAGAATGGCATTGAAACATGTATATTATCATATGTGAAACGTATCGCCAGTCCAGGTCCAATGCGTGAGACAGGGTCCTCGGGGCTGGTGCACTGGGATGACCCAGAGGGATGGGATGGGGAGGGAGGTGGGAGGAGGTTCAGGACGAGGAACACATGTACACCCGTGGCAGATTCATGTCAATGTATGGCAAAACCAATACAATATTGTAAAGTAATTAGGCTCCAATTAAATAAAATTTTTAAAAAAGGCAAATGCAATAAAAAAGAGAGACAAAGGGAAAAATCTAAGTAGCTCATAACATTTCTTGTGGAGATAGAGGGGAGATTAGGAAATTTTCAACAGTTGTATTTAATGTTGACTTTTCTTTGAATTTCTAATTGAAATCAGAGTGTAGACTTTTTACTTCCCCAAAGAATAAACAGATGCCTTTGGAGGAACTAAAAATGTTCATTAATGGTCCCCAGATATGCCTTATATTGACTCAGTTCTCATCCAAATAATTTAACTTTTTTCATTATGGGCTTTTATTGCATCAGTTAGTTGAGGTACTGTGTTGGAAATCATTTAGTCTTAGGAACAAGGGGGTAAATATTAACAAATATGGTATCAATTCCAAGAAACTGGCTTTAGATGTACTCAAAACACCTGATAGCAGCCATTGGTTAAATAACTCATTAGATTGAGAACAAAAGCCAGCACAGATATCAGTGGTGATATAGCAATTGTAAGTGGTTTTATCTGTTCAGTTTAAGGTTTTCTTGTAAAAGTCCATTTTTAGCCACAGAGGTATTTAAATAATATAATGCAAGCTTGTGAAACAAAATTCCTTTAAAGAAAATGATGAACAGATGACCTCTGTAACATTGGTTTCTGGGGTTAGTGCTTTAATTCAGTACTTGGTTAATTAAATCCCCATAGATGAAATGCAGAAATAGCCTCCCAGAAAATTCTACGGCTGCGAGGTACTTCTGCAAAGTTCCAGTTTATACCGAGCAGTAATCAGATACTATTGGAAGCAAAAAATTCTTAAGATTCTCTTGTAATATTTGCAGCTGATTCCATGTCAAACCTGGGAGCCTTTTTTTTCCTTAACATTAAGAGCCAAATGTAAGTATAGGGGAACTATCAAATCATTAGACTAATCCTTTTCTATTAAGTATCCTAAAGTTCTTTTTCTTCTTTATAGGAAAAATGCTTTCTGAAAGCAGTTCATTTTTGAAGGGTGTAATGCTTGGAAGCATTTTCTGTGCCTTGATCACTATGCTAGGACACATTAGGATTGGTCATGGAAATAGAATGCACCACCATGAGCATCATCATCTCCAAGCTCCTAATAAAGAAGACATCCTGAAAATTTCAGAGGATGAACGCATGGAACTCAGTAAGAGCTTTCAGGTATACTGTATCCTCCTGGTCAAACCCAAAGATGTGAGCCTCTGGGCTGCAGTGAAAGAAACTTGGACCAATCACTGTGACAAAGTAGACTTCTTCAGTTCTGAAAATGTTAAAGTGTTTGAGTCAGTTAACATGGAAACAAATGACATGTGGTTAATGATGAGAAAAGCTTACAAATACGCCTTTGATAAACATAGAGACCAATACAACTGGTTCTTCCTTGCACGCCCCACTACGTTTGCTATTATTGAAAACTTAAAGTACTTTTTGTTAAAAAAAGGATCCATCACAACCTTTCTATCTAGGTCACACTGTAAAATCTGGAGATCTGGAGTATGTGAGCATGGAAGGAGGAATTGTCTTAAGTATAGAAACAATGAAGAGACTTAACAGCCTTCTCAGTATTCCTGAGAAGTGTCCTGAACAGGGAGGGATGATTTGGAAGATATCTGAAGATAAGCAGCTTGCCATCTGCCTGAAATATGCTGGAGTGTTTGCAGAAAATGCAGAAGATTCTGAAGGAAAAGATATATTTAACACCAAATCTGTTGGGCTTTTTATTAAAGAGGCAATGACTAATCACCCAAACCAGGTAGTAGAAGGATGTTGTTCAGATATGGCTGTTACTTTTAATGGACTGACACCTAATCAGATGCATGTAATGATGTATGGCGTATACCGTCTTAGGGCATTTGGGCATGTTTTCAATGATGCATTGGTTTTCCTACCTCCAAATGGTTCTGACAATGACTGAGAAGTGAAACAAGAGCATGTATATGATCACTGTACAGGACATTTGTTGTTATTTGTAGTAACAATTGCATATATATATCCAACACAGCAGTATGTTTCTTTTTTTTGTTTTCTTTTTCAATTTGGTGGCACTGATTTATTCCCACATTGAAGTTTAGTGGTACGTTTTAAAATAGGGTGGATTTTTTTTCTTAAAAAATATAATTTCAGCTGTGTTGGAAAGAAATGTCTTAAGAATAATTTTACAAATAAAGGATATATTTATAAGTAATATATGTGATAAATTCTAAATTATGAACATTAAAATCTGTGTGGCACATATTTTTGCTGATTGGTTAAAAATTTAACGTGTCTTTTTAGCTTGCTAAGATATGCAAACGAAATGAATCTGTGATTAAAGTAAAACTTTTAGCTATGTGTTTTTCTGTTACTTCTAATGTTGGTTTATGTTCTAAGCCCTCATAAGTGCCAATGGATTTGCTTTCTCAAAATACACAACCAAGCAACCAAGAGAATGTTCCCAACCCCTGTTAAAGTGAAAGTTGAAATCTGTCCCTGAAAGTGAAGATTACTTACAAAGGTTAATAATTTTCCTGGGAGCTAGTTTAGTGGCATTCCTCAGCATATACAATTTCTCTATGCGTATACTGAAATTGGAGTGGTGACCATAAGGAATGTAATGTCATTTAACTGCATTATTTCCCAGTTAATCAAGCTCTCAGCTATGGCTTGAATAAAAATATACTGGTTGAGATTGATTTACTCCTGCAGAGCAAGTGAGTTCTGTGGAAATCTCCTTTGTTGTTGTTTAATCACTAAGTTGTGATCAATTGTTCTGAGACCTCATGGACTGTAGCCCACTAAGCTCCTCTGTACATGGGAGTTCCCAGGCAAGAATACTGGAATGGGTTGCCATTTTCTTCTCCAGGGGATCTTCCAACCCAGGGATCAAACCCGAGTTTCCTGCATTGCAGGCAGATTCTTTACTGCTGAGCCACCAGGGAAGCCCCTTTGTCCTTAGTCTCACAGTCATGTCCAATTCTTTGCGACCCCATGGACTATATAGCCTGCCAGCCTCCTCTGTCCATGGAATTCTCCAGGCAAGAATACTGCAGTGGGTTGCCATGCCCTTCTCCAGGGAAGCCCCTTTAAATCCCCTTTAAAGAACTCCTTTTGATAGTCTGGCCATTTCATTTACCTGGGTTGAATCTGCCCTGGTTTTTGTTTACCTGTTCCAATTTTGAAATTTTTTTTTGCATGTTCTTGATTGTACCATATGTTGATTGGACCTATTTGGTGTGGAGGCCTTAACCTCACCATTCCCCTCGGATTACTATGCCATTTGCCTGATTTCAGTGGCTACCTAGAAGCTTTAAGGATGGTGGATACAATAACTTCTGTCTTTATAAATTTGTGAAATACTTGGAGCTGACTTGCCCTCTAATTGGGCCTGAACAGGCCATATTAAGTCAGATCCATAAGCCCCCACAGGGTGTGAGACCATGACATTTTAGAGATCAATTTTTCTTGTAACTGGCCTCATGATGTTAATAGTCTCCCACAGCTTTTGTAAGCCAGAAAGAGAATTTCCTTAAGAGGGCCTTGGGCTACAAGTTATCAATCATCAGAGTAGTGTATAAAACCCTTTGTTTTAATTTGTACAATCTTCCTCATTGGGGCTCTTGGTTAAGATGAAAGGTTATTAATTTTGAAAAATAATAAAAACCCTTTTGTCAAGCACCCTAATATGTGGTCTCAGATGTAATTACTACAAACCAAATCATATTCAGTGAGTACAATGATGCACAGTAGCTCACTGAGTGTGACACCCAGTTTACAAGTGTCACCTTGCCCCCAACACCAATATATTAAAATTTTTTCTAGTGTATTATCACCTCCAATTACAATAGGGTATCAAAATATAGTTGAAATAAATACATTAGAGAATGCATTCCATTGTTTGATTTCCTAGTGGGTACTAAGGTAACAATTGCTTTTTAAACCAAACTGATGCTCTTGATTGTATTTTTATATGAGTATTCCTTTATAAAAGGGACTTCCCTGGTAGCTCAGTTGGTAAAGAATCCACCTGCAATGCGGGAGACCCCAGTTCAATTCCTAGGTTGAGAAGATCTGCTGGAGAAGGGATAGGCTAGCCACTCCAGTATGCTTGGGCTTCCCTAGTGGTTCAGCTGGTAAAGAATCCACCCGCAATGCGGGAGACCTGGGTTGGATCCCTGGGTTGGGAAGATCCCCTGGAGAAGGGAACAGCTACCCACTCCAGTATTCTAGACTGGAGAATTCCCTTATAAAATGTTAGTTGTCTTAAAGAATACACTGTCTTTTTTAACATATTTGTACCTAGTGTTATAGATAAAACTGGAATCAGTAACACAGAAAATTGTCCTACAGAGGTCATGGCTACAGATTTGATCATCATGCATTCAGTAGTCAAAAACTGTAACCCTAACTACACTCTTATTGGGAAGAGAGTTGGGAAGAATGGAGGTCTAATGAGAATTGATCATGACTGTGAATATATTTTACATATGGCTGGCTAATGCCTGCTATATTGGACAACACAGGTCTAAACCAGTTCCACAAGCGTGAGACCCACTGGCTGAATGTGAATGAGAGAAAACTAAGTTTCTTCTAAAAGTTATATTTATCTTTCTGGTTTTCTGGAATGCAGTGGAAACTGCACCTTGACTTTCACTAGGCCCCAGGCCATCTCCTTGCACAAGCTCAGTCACAAGACCTCCTTTTTCACAACACTGGATTTGGAGCAAAATATAGATTAGATCTCTTGGCTTTTTTCTTCATGTAGCTAGAAGATTGCTTGTGTATCAAACCTGATTTATAATGCCCAGATTTTTCTGTAATGCATTTAAACAAACCCATCTATTGGTCTTTCTTAAAGCAGGGAACACCTGTACTAGAAAAGTTACTGAAAGCACAGTTTAGTAATGATGTACCACTAATTTTCCACTCATTTAAAATATTCTGTTCCTTTTAGTGCCAGCTCACTTGGACTGATGCATTCAATGCATGTCTGAGTGGTTATGTGAAGAGCCTGTTTATAAAAATTTAGCTTTCTATTGGCATAGGAAAAAAAATTTAGAAATTTCTGCCAACCTTCCCACAAAGGAGTCCCCAAAGTCTAATGAAAGAATAATAACTCAATTCCAATATCAGTTCAGTTCAGTCATTCAGTCATGTCCGACTCTTTGCAACCTCATGAATCACAGCACGCCAGGCCTCCCTGTCCATCACCAACTCCCGGAGTCTACCCAAACCCATGTCCATTGAGTCGGTGATGCCATCCAGCCATCTCATCCTCTGTCGTCCCCTTCTCCTCCTACCCCCAATCCTTCCCAGCATCAGGATCTTTTTCAATGAGTCAACTCTTGCATGAGGTGGCCAAAGTATTGAAGTTTCAGCTTCAACATCAGTCCTTCCAATGAACACCCAGGACTGATCTCCTTTAGGATGGACTGGTTGGATCTCCTTGGCAGTCCAAGGGACTCCCAAGAGTCTTCTCCAACACCACAGTTCAAAAGCATCAGTTCTTGAGCGCTCAGCTTTCTTCACTGTCCATCTCTCGCATCCATACATGACTACTGGAAAAACCATAGCCTTGACTAGATGGACCTTTGTTGGCAAAGTAATGTCTCTGCTTTTAGATATGCTATCTAGGTTGGTCATAAACTTCCTTCCAAGGAGTAAGCGTCTTTTAATTTCATGGCTGCAATCACCATCAGCAGTGATTTTGGAGCCCAAAAAAATAAAGTCAGCCACTGTTTCCCCATCTATTTCCCATGAAGTGATGGGACCAGATGCCATGATCTTAGTTTTCTGAACGTTGAGCTTTACGCCGACTTTTTCACTCTCCTCTTTCACTTTCATTAAGAGGTCTTTAGTTCTTCTTCACTTTCTGCCATAAGGGTGGTGTCATCTGCTTATCTGAAGTTATTGATATTTCTCCTGGCAATCTTGATTCCAGCTTGTGTTTCTTCCAGCCCGGCGTTTCTCATGATGTACTCTGCTAAGCAGGGTGACAATATACAGCCTTGACCTACTCCTTTTCCTATTTGGAACCAGTCTGTTGTTCCATGTCCAGTTCTAACTGTTGCTTCTTTACCTGCATACAGGTTTCTCAAGAGACAGGTCAGATGGTCTGGTATTCCCATCTCTTTAAGAATTTTCCACCGTTTATTGTGATCCACACAGTCAAAGGCATTGGCATAGTCAATAAAGCAGAAATAGATGTATTTCTGGAACTCTCTTGCTTTTATGATGATACATCGTATGTTGGCAATTTGATCTCTGGTTCCTCTGCCTTTTCTCAAACTGACAGAATGTGGTCCACTGGAGAAGGGAATGGCAAACCACTTCAGTATTCTTGCCTTGAGAACCCCATGAACAGTATGAAAAGGCAAAAAGATAGGACACTAAAAGATGAACTCCCCAGGTCGGTAGGTGCCCAATATGCTACTGGAGATCAGTGGAGAAATAACTCCAGAAAGAATGATGGGATGGAGCCAAAGCAAAAACAATACCCAGCTGTGGATGTGACTGGTGATAGAAGCAAAGTCCAATGTTGTAAAGAGCAATATTGCATAGGAACCCGGAATGTTAGGTCCATGAATAAAGGCACATTGGAAGTGGTCAAACAGGAGATGGCAAGAGTGAATGTCGACCTTCTAGGAATCAGCGAACTAAGATGGACTGGAATGGGTGAATTTAACTCAGGTGACCATTATATCTACTACTGTGGGCAGGAATCCCTTAGAAGAAATGCAGTAGCCATCATGGTCAACAAAAGAGTCCGAAATGCAGTACCTGGATGCAATCTCAAAAACGACAGAATGATCTCTGTTCATTTCCAAGGCAAACCATTCAATATCACAGTAACCCAAGTCTATGTCCTGACCAGTAACGCTGAAGAAGCTGAAGTTGAATGGTTCTATGAAGACCTACAAGACCTTTTAGAACTAACACCCAAAAAAGATGTCCTTTTCATTATAGGGGACTGGAATGCAAAAGTAGGAAGTCAGGAAACACCTGACGTAACAGGCAAATTTGGCCTTGGAGTACAGAATGAAGCAGGGCAAAGGCTAATAGAGTTTTGCCAAGAGAAAGCACTGGTCATAGCAAACACCCTCTTCCAACAACACAAGAGAAGACTCTACACATGGACATCACCAGATAGTTAACGCTGAAATCAGATTGATTATATTCTTTGCAGCCATAGATGGAGAAGCTCTATACAGTCAGCAAAAACAAGACTGAGTTCCGACTGTGGCTCAGATCATTAACTCCTTATTGCCAAATTCAGACTGAAATTGAAGAAAGTAGGGAAAACCACTAGACCATTCAGGTATGACCTAAATCAAATCCCTTATGATTATACAGTGGAAGTGACAAATGGATTTAAGGGACTAGATCTGATAGACAGAGTGCCTGATGAACTATGGACAGAGGTTCGTGACATTGTACAGGAGACAGGGATCAAGATCATCCCCATGGAAAAGAAATGCAAAAGAGCAAAATGGCTGTCTGAGGAGGCCTTACAAATAGCTGGGAAAAGAAGAGAAGCGAAAAGCAAAGGAGAAAAGGAAAGATATTCCCATTTGAATGCAGAGTTCCAAAGAATAGCAAGGAGAGATAAGAAAGCCTTCCTCAGCGATCAATGCAAAGAAATAGAGGGAAACAACAGATTGGGAAAGACTAGAGATCTCTTCAAGAAAATTAGAGATACCAAGGGAACATTTCATGCAAAGATGGGCTCGATAAAGGACAGAAATGGTATGGACCTAACAGAAGCAGAAGATATTAAGAAGAGGTGGCAAGAATACACAGAAGAACTGTACAAAAAAGATCTTCATGACCCAGATAATCACGATGGTGTGATCACTCACCTAGAGCTAGACATCCTGGAATGTGAATTCAAGTAGGCCTTAGAAAGCATCACTACAAACAAAGCTAGTGGAGGTGATGGAATTCCAGTTGAGCTATTTCAAATCCTGAAAGATGATGCTGTGAAAGGGCTGCACTCAGTATGCCAGCAAATCTGGAAAACTCAGCAGTGGCCACAGGACTGGAAAAGTTCAGTTTTCATTCCAATCCCAAAGAAAAGTAATGCCAAAGAATGCTCAAACTACCGCACAATTGCACTCATCTCACATGCTAGTAAAGTAATGCTCAAAATTCTCCAAGCTAGGCTTCAGCAATTCCAATATAATCAAAGTTAAATACTGTATTCAAAGGATAATGGAGGAAATGACTTATTTACAGTATGAAATGATGAAATGAAATGAAGGTGTATATCTGGAGTCTCTAGCATAGTAGAAAATCCCACTTTTATTAGTGTGGAATCTGTACACTATACTATTCCTTGAATATATTGAGTATCCATTAGCTCAACACTAGACTTGGTTATTTTGTGGAAACCAGAAAGGCCAAACACATAATTCACACAGGCAGTCAAACAATCATTTCGTATATGCTTTGCATCAGCAATAAAACAAGCCATTGTTTACTATTAGAATATGGTGGTCCTTTTTTCCTTAAAAATCATTTTGATAAGTGCCGTTTCTCTTAACACACATAATTCCCATTTCTTTGATAACTTTCACTGATTCTGTGCAAGAATGGCCACACTGGTTTTGCTATTGCGTTGGCAGTTTAGCGAAAGACCTGGCAGGAAGAGCAGGGCCTAAAAATAAAACTCAGATTTTCTATGAATGGATGGATGGATGGGAGTGAGAAGCTCCATGTGCTCACTCGTGTCTGACTCTTTGTGACCCCTTGGACTGTAGCATGCCAGGCTCCTCTGTCCATGGGATTCTCCAGGCACAAATACTGGAGTGCCATCCCCTTCAGGGATCTTTCCGACCCAGGGATTGAACCCAGGTCTCCTCTGGTGGCTCAGCTGGTGAAGAATCCACCTGCAATGCAGGAGACCTGGGTTCAATCCTGGGTTGGGAAGATCCCCTGGAGAAGGGAAAGACTACCCACTCCAGTATTCTGGCCTGAAGAATTCCATGGACTGTATAGTCCATGGAGTCACAGAGTCGGACACCACTGAGCGACTTTCACTTCACTTCTGCATTGCAGGCAAATTCTTTACCACTGAGCCACCAGGGAAGTCCAGGAGTGAGGAAGTATGCCCTTAATTATGTGACAGGCTTACATTTGGGGGAAAAAAAAGTAAGCAGTTCTTCTCATGAATGAGTGATAAGAGACATCTACAAAGGTACTCATAGTGTAGAATGGGGATGTTCTAATAGTCAAAACGCCAGGCCCATACCATCAGGAGGAAAGTGGTCCTAACTTGGGGCTTCCCTGGTGGCTAAGACAGTAAAGAATCCGCATTGCAGGAGACCTGGGTTTGATACCTGGGTCAGGAAGATCCCCTGGAGAAAGAAATGGCAACCCACTCCAGTATTCTTGCCTGGAGAATTCCATGGACAGAGGAACCTGGCCGGCTACAGTCCAGTCCTAACTTGATGGAAGACTATTTTTTTTAATTAATTTTTATTGGAGTAGAGTTTACTATGTTGGGTTAGTTTCAGGTGTACAGCAAAGTGAGTCAATTATACATATACATATATCCATTCTTTTAGATTACTTTCCCACATAGGTTATTACAGAGTATTGAGTATTTCCTGTGCTATACAGTAGGTCCTCATTAGTGTACATAGTAATGAGTATATGTCAATCACAGTCTCCCAATTTATCCATCCCACTGATGGAAGACTTTAAATACTGGCACTGAAAATCTTCTTTTCCCTATTTACCACTCTAAGGTATTCACCTCTAGAAGGAAACTTCAAGGAACACTGCTCATTCTCCATCCCAGTGCCATCCAACAGAAATGAAAGCCACATGTGTAATTTAAAATTTCCACTAATATTAGCCACATTTAAAAAGACAGGTGAAATTACTTTTAATATTATATTTTAACCCAATATATCCAAAATATTTTCATTTCAATGTATAAGTGACAGAAAAATGGAATAGTTTACATTATTTTCTTAAGTCTTTGAAACCCAGTGTGTATTTTACAGTTACAACGCGGGTCTAACCAATTCCAGAAGTGTGAGACAACATCCCACCCTGGGGCTGACATGTGAATGGAGAAAACTTGAAGTTTCTTCTTAAAGAGCTGTTTATTTTTTTGTCTTGAATGCTATGGAAATTGCAACCTGACTTTTAGCAGGCCCCAGGCCATCTCCTTGTACCAGTTCCATCACTGGATCTTCCTTCTCACAATTAAATCATTGGATACTCCTCAAAATTAACTCAGTAGATCTGGAATGAAATATAGATTAGACCTCTCAGCCTTTTCCCTTATATTGTTGTTGTTATTTAGCGGTTTCAGTTGTGTCCGACTCTTTTGCTACCCCATGGACTGTAGCCCATTATTCTCCTTGTCCATGGGATTTTCCAGGCAAGAATACTGAATGGGTTGCCATGCCCTCCTCCAGGAGATCTTCTTAACCCAGGACTGTAGCCCATAGACTGTAGCCGTGTCTCCTGCTTTCAGGGAAATTCCTTTTTTTTTAAGTATTTATTTATTTATGGCTGTGCTGGGTCTTTGTTGCTGCATGTGGGCTTAATCTAGTTGTGGTACATGGGCTTCTCATTTCAGTGGCTTCTCTTGTGGCAGAGCATGGCTCTAGGGCACGCAGGCTTCAGTAGTTGTGGCACCCAGGCTTAGTTGCCCTTCGGCCTGTGAGATCTCAGATCGGGGATCAACCCATGACCCCTGCATTGCAAGGTGGATTCTTAATCACTGGACCACCAGGGAAGCCCCTGCAGGCAGATTCTTTACTATCTTAGCCACCCAGGCTAGGCAGCCACCCACTCTTACCTCATTCTAATCCTACTCATATTTTCCCACTGTGGTATACAGGCTCGGCCAACTTAAACTTATCTCCAGTAGCCCATAAACAAAGATGGTGATGCAACTGTGGGCCGAGACTAACATTTTATGAAATATGAGGGGAGATTTTCTGCAAAACAGGCTTAGCAATCAAGTTGAAATTAGGTTCAAATCCCAACTCTGCCATTTATTAGCAATGTATCTTCAGAAAAGGTAACCCTTGTTTCCTCATTTGCAAAATGAGAATTAAAATCTACTTCATGGAAGGACTTCCCTGGTAGGTCTGGTCGCTAAGACTCTGTGCTCCCAATGCAGGGGGCCCGGGTTCAATCCCTGGTCGGGGAACTAGATCCCACATGCCACAACTAAAGATCCCGTGTGGCACAACTAAGATCTGGCACAGTCAAATAAATCTATAAAAATAAATAAAATCTACCCCATGGAACAGTCATAAAGATTAAGCGAGATATATAAATAGAGCTTATATATACAGTAGGTACTCAAGGAATGTTATTTCCGTTTCCCTCTGGCCCATTTGAACAAGTTTAACTAGCACTTTACACAGTTAAATATGTATCAATCCTTTTTATTAAGTATCTTTCTGGTAAAATATTAAAATATTGATGTGAATAACAGCTGGTGTTGAATATTCAAAGTCACAAGGGAACTCCTTAATTAATAGTTCTAAGATAACATCTACACACTGAATCTGTGCCATGCAATAAAATAGCTCTTCCTTGAGCAGCTTTTTAATAAAGTAAATATTTTTTAAGGGGAAAATTGGAAGTTCCTTTTAAGAATACATGTTCCCCTTTCACAGCAAATTAGACATTATTGGAGCTGAAATTGCCCAAATCAATATGATTTCTATTTCCTCACACTTTAATCAAGATACTTCTCTCTCTCTCTCAGTCTCTTTTGTTTTGGTTTGGTTTTTTGGCCATGAGGCACGTAGGATCCTAACTCCCCGAGGGGATCAAACCAGCACTGCCCCGCCTCCCCCACACACACTAGAAGGCAGAGTCCTAACCACTGGACCGCCAAGGAAGATGCTTCTCTATATCAAAAAAAAAAAAAAAAAACTACTGTTTTAGTAAGACTCTTCCATCCACAGTAAAATCATCTGGGCTGTTGGTACTTGAGAGAGAACTGGATTTGACAATACCAAGAAGCTCACAAGGCCATGTGCCTTCTCTCAGACCTCTGCATTTGGGAGCAAGAAAGCAGAATTACTTTGTGGACTCCTTTAAAAACATTTTACAAAATACAAGATTTTTAACCCTGTAAAACACAAAATAAGTTCAGTGTAAGCTTACAAGTTTTTAAGACAGTTTAGCCCCTACCATTTTTTTAAGCAGAATAAAGCATTGCCAGTGATAAATTATCTTCCAGTCATGTGCTTTTTTGAAAGCTATTTAGGAGATAGAGGTTAATTTGCTGGGTTAGAGACTGCTGTTATCCCACTAAATGAAGCTGTTTGTACTCTATATTCAAATACAGTTCAGGTTGAGCTTTTTACAGGATTTTAGTTTCCTGGCCAGAGACTGAACTCATGCCCTCTGCAATGGAAGCAATGGAAGCACAGAGTCCTAACCACTGGACCAACAGGGAATTCCAAGGTTGAACTCTCTTAAATCCAAAATGCTTACATAAAAAAACTTTAGAAAGACTTTATTCATGCAGAAGCATACTTTTTCCTCACCCTGGATAAGCCAACTCTCTAAGAAAGCTGTCCACAGCCTATAGGGCAAAAAGGACCCCTCATAGCTCAGTCAGTAAAGAATCTGCCTGCAATGCAGGAGACCCAGGTTCGATTCCTGGGTCAGGAAGATCCCCTGGAGAAGGAAATGGCAACCCACTTGCCATTAGTATTCTTGCCTGGAGAATCCGATGGACAGAGGAGCCTGGCAGGCTACAGTCCATGGGGTTGCAAGAGTCAGACACAGCTTAGCGACTAAACCACCACCACCCATCCTCCTCACCCTGCCCAATTTAATCCAGATGCTTAAGTGAACAGTGAATTTTGGCTTTAAAAAATGAATTCTGGATGGGGCAGCATTAGAACTAATGAGAACAGTATCCAGACTAACAAGTACATACAAAATCTTTCAGATCATGAAAAACTAAAAATCTGTTTAAACATCAATATGATGAAACAGACATTCCATACCTCACAGATAGGGAAACAAAAGTAGAAATTAAGTGCATGCAGCTTTTAAAAGTTGTCTTGGGACTTCCCTGGTGGTCCAATGGTCCAAATGGTTAAGAATCCACCTTCCAATGCGGGATGTGTGTTCAATCCCTGGTTGGGGAACTAAGATCCCATATGCTGCACAGCAAGTAAGCCTACACATTGCAGCTACTGAGCCCGTGTGCTCTGGAGCCCATGTGCCACAATTAGAGTCGATGTGCTGCAGCAAAAGGTCCCAGATGACACAAGGAAGATCTCACATGCCACAACTAAGACCTGACACAGCCAAATAAATAAATAAATACAAAAAATTATTTCACTAATCCTTTTATTTCTCAAAATGTTCAGGGACAAAATTTAGTGTACTTTAATTTTTCACTCCAAGAGGCAAATATTAATAGTACAATTAATTTGGATGTTTTTATCTATTTTTCCTCCCCATGACCTGTTCTAATGAACATGACATTATTAGTAGAAATTCCTGTGAATCATCTCCATGTCCTTTTCCATATATAAATTATATTCTCCAGGAAGCCAGCTCCTACATCAACTGACCAACCAGCCTGATAGTCTCAACACAGATTTTAAAGCTGGTTCTCAATTCTGTTCATTCACTCCTGTTCTGATGGAGTTGTAGTCCTTTACAAGTACTTAATTAGTTTTAATACAATATTAGATAAATTTGCATTATAGTTCATTATATCTACTTATGTTTTTACCTGCTATAAAACAAAGCATAATAAAGTATACACATGATGCATAAAAACATAGACTAAAAGTATACATTTACATGCATCAAACTCCACGTTGACAGGCAAGATTTCTTTAGGAGTATTGCTGAGAAACTAGGATATTAAGAATATAATTATATTTAGTGTAATTTTTACTGCCCTGATACAATTAATGACATACTAAACATAAGTGTTCTGATGGGCTTTCAAAATATATTTTAATGGCCAAATTCTTACAGGTTATTGAATAACTCAGTAAATTTCTGATTGCTTGAGACCTCAGAAGTGATGGTTATATTGACACAGGATGCATACATACATTTTCTTTTTTTTTTCTCTCATCATAAATCAGTTTCAGTAGATACTCGTTTAGAAATTGGAACATTTTGAGTTTCCTGAAGAGCCTTGAGAAATGTATTCTCAAAATTAATGAACCTAGATAAACAAAGTTAAAATATTTACCACATTTTGTTTGGGCATACATTCATTTCATATTCCCACTACTATATAATTGCTACATAATTAATAGTCTCATGAACAACAAAAGGGTGAAATACTTATTATAATGAAATACCTCTGTAAATTTAGTCATTTACCATTCTTATAACTTCTGAAGTACTTTGCTTAGAGATACTGTATCCTTAGTAGCTGATTTGAATGTGCAGGGGGAACTGGGCTGGATATAATCATCATTTGACAAATGCCATCTGACTTTATATTTGGGGACTATCAAATCTCTCCAATTGGAAATGTTCATGCCTGTCCTTTAGCTAAATCCAGCTGCTTGTTTTGGGTCCAGAATATTAAGAAAAGGAAAAATGCAGCTGCTAACTGAGCACCACCAAACCATTATAATAGTCTGCTAGAAGAGGGCTGACCGGGTCTTCATAC
The DNA here is from genome assembly GCA_024291935.2 of Okapia johnstoni. Taxonomy (NCBI): domain Eukaryota; kingdom Metazoa; phylum Chordata; class Mammalia; order Artiodactyla; family Giraffidae; genus Okapia; species Okapia johnstoni. The sequence continues at coordinate 101,834,687 of CM044305.1, read as the reverse complement.
TACAGCAAATCGGGACAACCATCTGAGTTGGAATGCTGAACTGTTGCAACTCCAAGACACCTGGATTTTTTTAACCTCACATTGGATACAATCTAAGGAATATGTTTATATTTGGTTCATGTATAATTTTTAAGTTTTGATGACTGAAACTGGAAATGTATTAGTAACTTCCTACTCACCATTACCCAGATTTTTAAAAATGTAACTTTACTCACTAGCCTGGAAGCTCCTTAAGGGCAAGGGTGACTTGTCTATTAATCATCTTTGTGCCACACACCTAGAACCTAGTGGATATTCAATAAATGTCCAGTGAGCTGAAATGACCTTGGCTGAGGAAAAGTGCACAAAATGACTAGATTGTAGGTTACCTGACACAAAAGTAATTTTCAAACTAAAAGTGAACTGAAGACACATTACCTATGAGAAAACAGGCTCTCCCCTTATTCCCACTCTCAGGAATGTGGGTAAACTAAGTTTCCTTTAATGCACAGTGCATCAAGAGGTTGATATACCTGCTAGTTCAGCCTCTTTGAATTGGTTGACTGGGCTGCATGACTGGGCTCCCACCTGTGGAATCACACCCCCAATTAACTCCATGACCTGAGGCCTCAGACCCAGGGGAAGTAGGAAATGTACATATTTAGCCCACATCACCAAGGCAACAAAGTCAATGTACCTGAACATAGTAGAAAAACAAGCACAGATGATGTTGAATATTTTAAAAGTGTTCCCTATACCCACTGTAACCGTGGTCAGAAACATGGATCAATTATTTCTGAAATCACACAATTAAAACTTCTCTAATATATGTGTGTGCTTTGTTTTTCATAGCTAACACTCCATAGGCAATTTTGGTCAATTTTGGTTTTGACATAAATGACTTATTTTCTTTTTAAGCATATAAGGAACTATAGACCTCAAATACGCTGCCTGTCTCCCAAATCAGGAGACATCTGAATTTGAAACTAGTAAGTCAGCATGAAATGAGACTATCTGTTGAAGAAACCTACCCTGAAAGTTAATTTATAATTATGCCACTGATCAGATTATTTACACTTTTATCCATGAGGAATAAATAATAAAATATTAAAAATATAGCAAGTTGTAGATTATAACTGTCATAACAAAGGGAAATACATAGGACTTAAAAAGGATATAGGAAGAAAAATATCAGGGCACCTCTATGGGCTAAGAAAGAAAGATTTTGGCAGTCATAAGCATTCTAATTAATGATGAAGGAGGAAAAATTCTCCAAGCCCTACCCCAGCCCAGATGAAAGACTCCCCCAAATTATCAACCTTCCTTTACTCTAATCCATCTTCACCAAGAAACCTCCTGTTTACTAATTGTTTACCCTAAGCAGACTTACTACTATAAATTAATACACTTACATTCTAACATGGGAATCTCCAAGTCTTACAGATTTTGTTGGAAATAGTTTCTCAATCTGAGTCAGACCCTGGATCTATACCCTTCACCTATGTTGTGAAGGCCCAGCTGCAACAGCCAGCCCAATGGTATCTCTCTTTTTACTATCCACCCTCACCTTTCTCACCAACTTCTAACTGTAACACAGGTCACCACAATCTTGTAAATGTCTGTATCCATCTTAAAAATAAAATCACATGTAGTATATTTGTCAACAACCAAATGAAGATGGCTGAGACATAGTATAACAGCAATGCTATTAGGAAGAAAGATCTGTTACCACTATATAAATTCACAACTGCTGTTTAATTCTCAAAACAGCTTACTGTTCTTACTGAAGTAGGCTGATAGTCTTCACATGCCACTTATGATAAGAGATACTCATTCTTTAGGGAATACAGTAGGGACTCTAATCTGGAAGTTCTGGGCATCTGTGGAGTATGATTTCACCCAGCTTCAAGACAGGGCATCAAATAAATTGAACCAGAATCTGATCAAGCCTATCTGTTTACAGGCTATATGAGGAGTATAAAAACAAGTTAAATTACTTTACAGTGATACAATCAACAAAATCCAGAATGTGACAGAAAACTATAAGGCAAAACAACTAGATTTCTTAAATAATTAATTTAAAGGGAAAACGAAGGAGGAGGAACTTATAGATTAAAAGAGACAAATAAATAGCAACCAAATGCAACATAAGAACCTTGGCAGATACCAACTTCAAGCAAACCAATGGTTAAAAATATAAAAAGAGAAACAAGTCCATTTGTCACATATCTGAACACAGTTCAGATATTTGATAATATTAAAAAATAGCTAAATTTTTAGGTGTGATAATGATATTGCGGTTATTTTTTAAAAGAAAACATATCTTTTAAAAATACATATTAGAGAAACTATGGATGAAATGATATCTCTGAGATTTGCTTCAAAATAATTGGGGAGTAGGGTGGGAAGGAGTGAGACAGAGACGAAACAATATTGGCCATGAATTGAAGCTGAGTGATGGATTAGAAAGTCCAATATACTATCTACCCATACTTTTCTATGCTCAGAATTTTCCATAATGAAAAGTTTAAAAATGGAAATAGCAACCAAACTAAAAACACACACAAAAGAGAAGGGGCACTTCTAGGTGCCCTTGGGTAATGGGATAAAAATCCAAGTCTAATATATACACTATAATGTGTAAAATAGCTAGCTAGTAAAAAGCTACTGTATAGCACAGAGAGACCAGCCTGGTGTTCGTGACAATTTAGAGGGGTGGGATGGGGGGAGGTGGGAGGGAGGCTCTAGAGAGAGGGGATATATGTATACTTATAGCTGATCCACAATGTTGTACAGCAGAAATAAACACAACATTGTAAAGCAGTTATCCTCCAATTAAAAATAAAAAATGTTTAAAAAAACCAGTCTAGCTTCCAGCCAAACACAGATACAGCACAATATCCATTTTTAGCTCAAGTGCATTTCTTCTGAGGCTCATTTATATGTCTTCATATGCCACAGCCCATCATTTAAATAATGGATATTTTCAATGCCAATTCCTTTGTTGACTTTCTCACTGCAGAAGGAATAAAGCACATAAACACGTTGTTAAGTACTTTTACAGGCTTACTCATGGTAAATATAATTCAGGGTGCATTGCTATTTTGCAATTATTGAGCCATATATAGGGAATTTATTTATATTACACTAACATGATCATCTACATTAAACTACATTACTCTGCTGAAGTTCATGTCTTAAAGTGATTCTAGTGATCTAACTAGTAGGATCACAGAAACAGAGTAATGATGTTGCCAGACCAGGAGAACATCAAAGTGCTATAATTAACCCTGAAACAAAAGTAATAGGAATAATTTGGTCATCAAATGAGTTCCAACCTTTTTAAGTTTATTGACTATATTTTGGTAAACTGAAAGTCAAAGTCGCTCAGTCATGTCCAACTCTTTGCTACACCATGGACTATGCAGTCCATGGAATTCTCCAGGCTAGAATACTGGAAAATATACTGGAAAAATACTGGAAAATACTGGGAAAGGGTAGCCTTTCCCTTCTCCAGGAGATCTTCCCAACCCAGGGATCAAACTCATGTCTCCTGCATTGCAAGCAGATTCTTTACCAGCTGAGCCACCAGGGAAGCCCATGTTTTGGTAATGTATCACTAATATTTCCTTAATCTTTTATGCCACCAGGTAAAAATACAAGATAAATACTGTGTGGCACTAAATTATGCCACTGTTTCTAAAAACTAACAGCAAAATACCTTTCCCCACACCTAAGTGAAATCACACTAAATAAAAAAATTCCTAAAATACCATACACATACATATAATATAGCTGTGTTGGCACACAGGTTCTTTTCAGAGTACTAAAGAAAGAATGCAGTCTCAGAGAGGAAATAACTTTCAATGGATTCCTAAGTCTTAGGAAAAATCAGAAATGAGGCTTCTGTGCATAAACATTTGTAAGATGTGGTATGAACGAGAGCAAAGTTCACCTGTAATTCTGACTCCTCCTGCATGTGCACTAAGTCACTACAGTTGTGTCTGACTCTCTGTGACCCTATGGACTATAGCCTGCCAGGTTCCTATATCAATGGGATTCTCCAGGCAAGAATACTGGAGTGGGCTGCCATTTCCTTCTCTAGGGGATCTTCCCAACCCAGGGATCAAACCAGCATCTCTTATGTCTAACCTGCATTGGTGGGCAGGTTCTTTACCACTAGTGCCACCTGGGAAGCCCCTTACTCCATAGGTTACCTATATCTGAAAAACTAAGAGGGACTAACAGGAGACTTACATATCTTCTGCAGACATCTTCATGACTCCAACACACAGAGCATGCTGTTTTCCTTCTGCCATGATTGCCTGAAAACACACAGCTAAGAAAACCATTTATCTATCAAAATACTTTCGAGAGGGGGTGTCACATTACTGCTTAAGCCACTGGGAACCCAACTTGCATTTTCACCTAGTCCATTAACTCCTTGAAGGTAAGGACCTAGCACCATTTATGGGCACACTGCAAATATTCAACAAATGCTAAATGAATGGAATCTAATAATCATTCTCGGTTTTTGGGTCAAATGCTAATACTATAACCCAATGCCAACCAAAGAAGGAGGAGAAGAAAAAGAAATCATGCAAAAAAGGAGACAAAATTTTTTGCATATAAATATTAAAAAGAAATAAATATCATTTTTTCTAGTGCTTTAATCATTAAATGGTGGTTTTATATAAAGGATACATTAAAACAATAATTATATCCCCTATCTATCTTTAAGAGCCCAATATAAGTTGCAGTCTCTCCAGAACAACCAGAATGTTCTTGGTTCATTTGAAGTGTCTAAAATGATAAACATTACAGTCCATATTTTCAAAGTTTCAAGTGTACACAGCACCTCTCTGTACTAGTTTTGCAGCTTCCCAACAGTCTATAATTATTTCAGAATAAAAGTAATTTAAAAAGTAAAGGCCAGATACTAGGAAAATTTTCCATTTAGGGAAAACTCCAGAACTTTATAAACTTTAAAAACTTAGAGCAGTCATAAACATAAAAGGGTAACCTGTCCTCAGAGAATACTTTTCTCCATCGGTTTTCAATTCATTTATTCATTCCTTCAATGTTCCAAACATATTTGAACACCTATTACATGACCAGTATCTATGTCAATACAAGCTGTTCCTAAGATATACAATTTATACTACCCCTTAGATATAACTTCCACAAGAGAGGACACCTTCCTCTGAGCACTCTTAAACCCATTCCAACGGCCTTCCCTTTCCAGTGATTTCCCATCAAATATGGTTCCTTTCCTCAACCTGAGGCAAATGATCATTTTATCAGTGACAGAAGATGTCATCCTGTCCAGACTAGTTGACAAAAAACTAATCTAGAATATAGCTGAAACAACACCAGAGAAATGGAAGGAATTCAGAATTATTCAGTCATGTCATGAGTTGAATAGATTCTTAAGGGCTATCTCTGATGTCAACATTGCTCTTTGAGAAAACGTGTTCCGAAGCCCAAACAACCAAGTTAAAAATGAATTTTAAAATAAAAGTTCATTGGGACTTTAAAATAAAGCCATAGGGATGGCCAATGGTTCCTACTATTCACCAACATTCCACCTGATGCCTAAGTTCTTTTCCCTTTTGAGTGCTTTTTTACCAGGGTAATTCAAATGTAAAAGTAGCAAGATGATGTTCAAATAAGTGATCCAATCATATCATATACAACCTCTCTATTAATAATCAGGAGTTGTATACTGTGTCCCAAGTCTCATAACACTGAGCCCTAACAGAGCTGAAATGCAGCTGGGACTCCTTATTACTTGTTCTCATTTAACTTCTAACACAAAATAATGTTGTTTCCCACATCTTCAAATGTAAGCAGAAAGATACAACATAACAGTAACTTCCAAAAAATACATCTAATGCTCTCTTGGATGTTAGTTCTTTCAGTGATAACAAGAATACAATGAACACATATTTCAACAGAGTCTGGGAAGGATACAACAATCGTATCTACTGCAGCAGGGTAAAGTTTAGCTCCAGGAGAAGTTAAGCCTGGACACATGATATTTGCTCCACTGAGTACAAATTTGATGGCTCCTTTGTCAACCTGCTGATGTGGCAGGATAAAAGGATCTAGAAGAAAAGAAATACATTACACCAATTAATAAAACTAAAGACTCAACAGAAAAAGGCAATTGACATGAACAAATATTTCCCGAAATTATAGTACTTTGACAAATGCGAAGTAAAACTGAAACACATTCCTTCACTTATAAAATTGGTATATATTTTTGAGAAAAGTAATTCCCAGTGCTAGCAAGAATGTCAGAAAACTGGCATTCCCATTTACTGCTATAAGGCTTATAAATAGGTATAGGCTTTCTTTAGGACTACTTGGCAATATGTACCAACAGCCTTGAAAAGGTTCAAACTCTTTGATTTAGTAATTCTACTTATAGGACCTTATCCTAAGAAATAAATGAGGAATGCACAATATATTTAGGTAGAAAGATACTCATTATAGCACTAATATTCATATTAGAAATAAACAGGAATCAACCTAAATGTCCAACAATTAAGAGATAAATGACTTAAAGTATATGTATAATATCTGTATAATAGAACCATGTTTTTGGAGAATATGTAATACCCTGGGAAATATTCATAATATATGACAAGTGAAAAAAAAACAATAAAAATTGACAAAAAGATCAGTGGTTGCTAAGGGCTGGAGGAGGGGAAGAGGTGGGAGGGGTGAGTAGGTAGAACACAGGGGATATTTAGGGCAGTGAAACTATTCTGTAAGATATTATAACAGTGGATACAGTGCCTGCTCAGTCGCATCAGTCATGTCTGACTCTTGCGACCCCATGGACTGTAGCCCACTAGGCTCCTCGGTCCATGGGATTCTCCAGTCAAGAATACTGGAAAGCATTGCCATGCCCTCCTCCAGAGGATCTTCCTGACCCAGGGATCAAACCCACATCTGCTGCATTGCATGCAGATGCTTTACCACTGAGCCACCGGGGAAACCCATGGATATATGATATTATGCAATTGACAAAACCACAGAATGTGCAACACAAAGAATGAACCCTAATATAAACTATAGACTTGGTTAATTATAATAATATACATAATAACATATCAATATTGGCTCATCGATTGTAACAAATGAAACACACCAATGCAGGATATTAAGAAGAGAGGGAAGGAAGTATATGGGAACTCTCTGTACTTTCTGTTCATTTTTTCTGTAAACCTAAAACTGCTCTAATGCTATCATATGACCCTACAATCCCACTCCGGGGCATATACCCAGAGAAAAACATGGTCTGAAAGAATACATGTACCCCAATGTTCACTGCAGCATTGTTTACAATAGCCAAGACATGGAAGCAACCTAAATGTCCATCAACAGATGAATGAATAAAGAAGATGTGGTACATATATACAATGGAATATTACTCAGACATAAAAAAGAATGAAATAATGCTATTTGCAGCAACATGGCTGGACCTAGAGATTGTCATGCTGAGTGAAGTAAGTCAAACAAAGGAGAAATATCCTATGGCATTCCTTATATGTGGAATCTAAAAGGAAATCATACAAATGAACTTATTTACAAAACAGAAACAGACTCACAGACTTACAGAATGTGGTTGCTGGAGGGGAAAAAGGATGGAAGAGGCAATAGTTAGGGAATTTTGGATCAGCATGTACACACTGCTATATTTAAAATGGATAACCATGTAGGTTCTACTGTATAGCACAAAGAACTCTGTTTAAAGTTATGCAACAAATAAATAAATAAATAAATAAAGTTCTGCAACAGCCTGGATCTTGGATGGGAGGGGAGTTTAGAGGAGAATGGATACATGTATATGTATCGCTGAGTCCCTTTGCTGTCCACCTGAAGCCATCGCAACATTGTTGATCAGCTATACTCCAATATAAAATAAAGTGTAAAAAACTGCTCTAAAAATAAAGCTTATTAATCAAAAGAGGAAAAAATATGCATTTACACATAACACACAGACACACACACACAATATTGGAAATAATGCTATGGAAGTACACTGATCTATTAACCATGGTTACCTCTACGTCATGGGAATACAAGTGATTTTACTTCTGTATTTTCAAGATCTCTAGATTGAACACATGCTCCTTTTATAATCCTAAAAATAATTTGTGTGTTTGTATGTGTTTCTACTGGGCTTCCGAGGTGGCTCTAGTGGTAAAGAACCCACCTGCCAATGCAGGAGATGCAAGAGATGCAGATTCAATTCCTGGGTTGGGAAGATCCCTGGGAGGAGGGCCCAGCAACCCACTCCAGTATTCTTGCCTGGAGAATCCCACAGACAGAGGAGCCTGGCGAGCTACAGTCTAGAGAGTCGCCAAGAGTCGCCTTCGCATGCACACACATGTGTCTACTAATAGTTCATAACCTAACAACTAAATCCCTGAAGGATTTAAAACAATAATTATGAGAAAAACTTTTTAGACTTCTCAGGACTCTCTAGGAATAATAACAATAATTGGTAAAATGTAATCACTTTAATGTCTTACCACTAGCCTTCCCATTAGTCAGAGAACAAATAAGTCATTTTCCTACCAAGACTAGAAATTAAACATGGTTCCAAATTAATTAAAACGTATACTGATAAAAAGGAACCTGAAGGAATGAATGTGTTTACTACTCAGAAGTCATAATTTCTTTTCTAGATCGCCATCCTTATTAATATCTGCCCTTTAATAATAATTATGGTGATGATCCAGATCATGGGGATGATGACAAGTAACAGTAGTGGATGGACATTTACTGAACAATTACTACATCATAATAATGGCTATAATATTTCGACCACTTATTATGTTCCAGGCACTTTGTTAGGTGCATTACATCTGTGTTACTATCTCATTTAACTCTCACAACCCTGGGAGATGTAACATATAATTGTGTCCATTTTCAAAGATGAGGAAACAAAGCTTAAACAGGTTAAGTAACTTGACAAAAGTGACATGCAGTGGAAATTGAGCCTAGATCTGCCTGACTCCAAGTTCACAGTTTTAACCACCATATCATCGTGCTTCTTGCACAAGAGTAACTTTAAGATGTTCTAAAAGGTTGGTTCCCAGCAAAATATTATTAAATGGAAACATCTTTTTCTTCCAACTTATTATGAAAATGCTTAACATATAGAAAAACTGGAAGAACAATTCAATGGACACTCTTCCTCTACCATTTAACATTTCAGATGCAATGCTTCACCATAAATAAGCATACATACCAGACACATACTGGCTTGAAAAGGAGAAATTGTACTTACAGTTGAAAAACTCTTATACACTGGGACAGCATCTTCCTTTGGGTTTTCTTTTGCAATGTAATCAATCTAACAACACGCAAATGTGTGTACATAACAAACACTATTTTGTTTCTTAACACCTGGCCTTGACACTACTAGGAACTGGGACTCCATGCTTTCCCTTATATAGAATTATCTCTATGAAGCAAATCTGGATACAGATGTAAAGAAAATGTTTACAGCACTTATTATATAGTTTGTGAATATATATGTGTAATTATCGAATTGTTGTCTATTCTCCTCACTAGACTGTTAGCTTCCTAGGGACAGGGACCATGTCTATCTTTGCTTCCTATCATATTCTCAATACCTAGCTCAGTGCCTGACACAGAGTAAATTCAAAAACTTTAAATATTTTTTCAATGAATGAATGAATGAATGCTCTTTCTTGGGCTTTCGGAATGCATAATGAGAGAATATGCATTTTTCAGATTTACCACAAGATGGAGAAGGGGGAAATCTTTTCAGTTTTATATTCCATATAACCTAGTACCAGTAAGTTAACTGTGGGACTCCCTGGTGGCTCAGAGGGTAAAGAGTCTGCCTGCAATGAGTTTGATCCCTGGGTCGGGACGATCCCCTGGAGAAGAAAATGGCAACCCACTCCAGTATTCTTGTCTGGAGAATCCCATGGACAGAGGAGCCTGGCAGGCTACAGTCCATAGGGTCGCAGAGAGTCAGACACGACTGAGAGACTTCACTTTCACTTTTCTTTCAATAAGTTAACCAGAAGTCACTTTCAACTCCTTTTGTGTCTTTTCATATCCCCAAATACATATTTTCTAATAAGACTTACATTTGTGAAGTAATCTTAGGGTTGGATAAAAAGGCCCTTCTCTTTGTCTAAAAAATAGTAACTCTCCATTTACTGTAAGGATTTCTATATGTTCATGGCTGTAAAACAAACATCACAAAGTACCACAAGTTAGATATTTTCTTTCAAAAATGAATATGCCAAACATCCTTTAAATAATGTATAATATGAATTATGCATATATAGAAATACAGTAAGTTTTAAAAAAAAATTTCAGTAAAGATCCAGGCCCCCCAAAAAACCCACAAAATACTGCTTAAATTAACACGAGTCCAGTAGAGAAAAATATGATCTGCTACAATTTTATTTCACATTTTATTACATATTTTAATTTCCTTGGTAATTAATAAAACAAATCTCTAAAGCACAAGCTGAAATAAATCTGACTCTGAATAAAAACATTTAATTAACTCTTTAATAAAACAATTAGTACACAAAGCCACATTTTTCACATAGAAAAACATGTGAAAATACAAATATTGATAAGTTTTAGGGTTACTCATTTATAGTAGACAGTTAATATAAAGATAATCACAGTTATCATGAGTGCAATCCAATCATATGGTATTCAGCTTCTCTGAGTTTTACATAGAAAAAAAGCAAAGACTTACCATCGCACTATTTTGACAGGATCTTTCTTAGGCATGATTTGATTAAGCCATGGTTCAATACCTGGAAATTGTTCTATCAATTGATTCTTAATACCCTTTATAACTGAGGTTTTCAACTGGATGCAGTTGGACACATTTTCTTTTTCATCAAATCTGCCAAATGATTTTTGCAAGGAAAAAACAAAAGGCATTTCTAAGAGGACATAACAGAATAGCTAACGGTACTATTTTAATTATTCACCTATTCCCAAGCAAATATTTAGATGTCTAAAATAATTTTGGAAGAAATTGCTTTTAAAAATACAATTTCCCTTTTACTCTGTCCAGCACAAAACCAATGTCTTAATATCAAACTGTCATATACACACAATTAGCTGGAGGAGGGCAGGGAAGAGGGGAGGATATGAGGCATATTTAACACAATAAACTGTAATCAGCTACACAAACGCCTTTCCTGGAAAATCTTACTCAGTTCTACCCAGAAAGAAAAAGATTCCCACCTATAACAAAACCTCTGTAAAACAAAACAAAATGAAAATACCCTCAAGCACAGGATACAAATGACCAACCCAAACATTAACACAGAAAAGCAGCCCCTCCTATGCTAAGTAATCTGTTGAGATTTTTTTGAAGTGATAATGACAGTATTTAACATCCCTAATTATTTTTGCTCAAAATGTCATGCACAAAACCCACCTTCCTTTGCCCATGTTCCCCCTTTTCTTTTTGCGTCTACCAAATCTGCAAAGCAAAGCCACTAGGTGCGTTCCAAAGAATTTTTGTCTTCCTCAACTGAATAGCCTATGGAGCAATCACGTTATTTTCAGGACAAGGTTAATCTGGCAGCTAGGCAATAGGTATGACAGTCCGCTAGCTTCCTGTCACCCAGACTCCTTCACTCCCATGACCCAGGAAGTCAAGCCTTCCCTTGTTCAGTTCCTAACTAGTAACCACATGGCAGAGAGCACAGGGCTGTCCTCCTGCTAAAGAGGGCATGTCCCTAAATCACAGTGCAAGGATGTGATTGGTAGAATTCTAGGAATGGAGCTAGGACTGGGAAAGGGGGCAAATGAGAAAGAGGGGTAACGAGATAGAAAATGAGAGTGGGAGGACCCAACCCGATTGATAAAGAAATGTTGCAAGCATAGTACAGAGACATATAGTGTTGAGAGCATGGTACTACTGAAAAACCTTAAAGAGTAAGGATGGCAGGGGCGTGGGAGAGAGAAAGAAAATCTTTGCTCTTGTCCTCTTCCCCACTCCCAACCCCCACCACCTTCGTGAGCAGCCGAGGGAGGCCACGGCATGTCCTTACTTCTTGAACATGATCCAAGGTGAAGGGGGCGACGATAGGGAAGGGCCCGGAATGGGGAAGAAAAACTGAATTAGCAAGGGTCCGGCAGACCCCCTTACAGGAGGAAGGCCGGCACTGACGGTCGGAGCTGTTGTCTTTATCCGGAAAGGGGGACAGCCAGCTGCACTTTACGGTGTTCAGAGACATTTGACTACTTCCGCTCCTCTAAACACGTCGGCGCTTTTGCTGGCCCTTTCTGGGTTACCGATCCCCATCCAGAGCCGGTAGCTGAAAGGGCGGGACTAGAAAAGGAAGACGAGATAGAGCCATCATTCTAGTAGCACAAATGGAACAACGGAGCACACCGGGCAATCAATCAAAGCCGTGGTTAAGGCCGGTGTGTCACTACGGGTTCCTCAAAGGGTCAAGATTCTTCCGAGTTTCAATGCTACCTGCTGTTTACTTTTTAGTGGGAATGGGTTTTGTTCCCTGAGACAACCGAATGGATTGGTGCTTGCAGACTAGCTTGAACCCGGGCAAACCTCTTGACATTATGTTAACATACTCGTGGCCTTGCCAAATTTAGCAAATAAAAGTACAGGACATTTGGATTTCAGATAAACAATGAATACTTTGGGGGTTTTGTTTTGTTTTGTTTTGTTTTTGAGGTATAACTATACCTCATCCATACTTACACTAAAAAAAAAAAATACTTGCTATCTGAATTTAATTGGGCTTCCTGTATTTTAATCTGGCAACCGTGTCCACTGACCACAGTGAGGTGCCCCCCAAAGAATTATTCACGAGGTTACTGTCCCCTGCCTCACCCTCATATGAATTGAGCTATAAACTTAAAGAGGTGCCTCCCTTGAATGGTAGAATGGCCTCTAGGCGATCAATACTAGACTAATCTGATTGAAGAGATAACAGATAAACACGTTTTACCTGTAATTTTGAAAAGGAGAGCAAATCAAGGGTTTTGATCAGCAGAGAAAGCATGCGTGCGTTAGTCGCTCAGCCGTGTTGACTCTTTGCGACCCCATGGACTGTAGCCCTCCAGGCTTCTCTGTCCATGGAATTCTTCAAGCAAGAATACCGGAGTGGGTTGCCATTTTCTTCTCCAAGAGAAAGCATAGAAAAATACAAAACCTGAATAAGCACTACCCAGGTGGTGGGGTAGGGTGCATTGATCTGTAAAACAAATATAGCAGTCTTTTCCAGGAGCAAATACTCTGCTGGGGAGATGGATGCTTGGAGCAATCACAGCAAACAGCATTCTGTGTTTGAATTGTACAACTAACAACTCACCTTACCTTGATTCTATGGTAGCAACAATCTTCTGATTATAATTTAGCTTCCCATGAAGCTCTACCCAGAAAGAACTCTGATTTCAAATCATATCCACATGAATAACTGTAAATTAATAAATTGTCATTCGGTTTATACGTCAGTTTCTTGTAAATGTCTTTAGCATTAATCTGCTTTCCCAGCATTAGTCGACTCCCTAATATTGAAAATATTGTTTAGGAACATGCAAAACTGAAGCCCAAACCCCCAGCTGTGCTTAGTGCTACACGGCTAAGACTTCTTACAAAGCAGGAGAATATTATTGGCAACTCGCACAACGTCCTCGAAGCCTGCCATGGAACAGCTAATACATTGTAACAGCCATAAACACTTATTATTAAGCAGTTTGAGGTGGGAGAAAACAGATATTTTTTATTCTATCTAAACATGGTAACACCATAGTAATAACAATGTATTCCACTAATAAATAAATTTTAACTTGATGAACTTTCAAACTAAAAACTTCCCAGGTGGTGTTAGTGGTAAAGAACCCGCCTGCTAACGCATATTAGACATAAGAGACGCTTTCCAACCATGGGTCGGAAAGATCCCCTGGAGGAGGCATGGCAACCCACTCCAGTATACTTGCCTGGAGAATCCCATGGACAGAGAAACCTGGCGGGCTACAGTCTATGGGGTCACACAGAGTCGGACAAGACTGAAGCGACTTAGTACACAGCACAAACAAGTAACACCTTGATGAAATTCCTAATTTCTTGAACTTCTTAATTTCTTTTTTTAATTTTACTTTTTGGCTGCCGCACAGCTGTTCTTGAACCATTGGTGGAACCCCTGCCCCCTGCCTTGGAAGTTCAGGGTCTTAACCACTGGACAGCCAGGGACTAATTTTAGACTTATTAAAAAATATTATGCTGAATATTTGCAGTGCTAGAAATAATAGCCAATGTTTAATTCTATAAAAATTTTACATACTCTAGGGGACTTCCCCTGGTGGTCCAGCTGTTAAGATTCAGCGTTTCACTGCAGGGGGTGCGGGTCCAATTTCTGGTTAGGGAACTAAGATCCTGCTTGCCACCAGTCGCAGCCAGAAAGTAAAAAAAGAAAAAGAAATTATACATACTCTAAATTATGACAAATCCCACATGCATGGAATAGACATATAGCTATATGTGCATACATATTTTAATCCACTTTCATATACTCTGATAATCACAGAGACCGAATCTGAAATATTAATAGGACAAATGCCAAGTTAAGTCATTAGTATTAATGAGGGAGGTATTTAGTTCTGTATGCGTGCATGAACATCTTTATTCATAACCCACCTATACAGATACATAAGCAGGGTCAACTTTTCACTGCAGTGTGTTTCTGGTTTTGCGTTGTTCAGAGGATCACTGTAAAGTGGCTTCTGTTTTTCCAAGACTGCATTTGGGGGTTAACTCCTGACAGAACTCATCTTCAAATAAATCACTGCTTCAACAAACAGCGTGTCATAAAAGAAGAAATATCAAAATAAACCTCTTCAAAAACTGAAACAATGAACTTCATTTATTCACACAATAGTTGTAAAGGACCTTGATGTTTTAGACATATATGCAGTCTCTACTATAATTGATGCAGAAATGTTCTGCGCAGTTTATTTTACAAGAGACCTCAATGTATATGCAGCACGGGACACAGAAAACCCAACTCTAGCATACATTTTACTAAAACAAGTAACCCAGCTATAATAAGCTTTAAACATTGCATGATTGTATTTTCCATCTTAGAATTTTGAAAGAATTTTGTAGGGTCATCTTGACATGAGGCTCAAAAATGCTGCTCAAGGAAACTTATGGCAAGGCCTCCTTTTCTTCTTCATCAACTTCCTCAAGCAAGGCACCAAAACCCTTCAGTGAGTTCAAGTCATTCAGTCATGTCCAACTCTGCAACCCCATGGTCTATACAGTCCATGGAATTCTCCAGGCCAGAATACTGGAGTGGGTAGCCTTTCCCTTCTCCAGGGGATCTTCCAAACCTAGGGATTGAATCCAGGTCTCCTGCATTGCAGGCGGGCTCTTTACCAGCTGAGCCACCAGGAAACCCTTCACGGTGTCCAGTAAAAAATGGTTTCTTTAGGAGGTGGGCCATAGCTTTGAACACTTGGGGAGGTGCTTTCAATGCAAGAAAGAATTGGGCCACTGCCAGATCCCTACTGGATCTCTCATCTCAGAATTTGCAGGCTGTGAAGTCTTTCCTTAAGGTTACTTTTCCCACAAACTGCCCCTCAGCCTTATACTTTTGAGCCCCCTGCAGCCTGGCTTTATATCCCCTACAAGATCAAGACACACCTAAGAATCACACCACTACCCCCACCTATCAATCACTCTGCAGACCACAAGTGAGAAAATACACTGGCCCAGCCATTGCCTGGATCTTTCCATACAGAACAATATAAGGAACACCAGCAAAACAGCCTCTCCTACCTCCAGTCCCAAATACAGTTAAATCTGGGGAGAGCTGAGAGACCCCTGTTTATCAGAACTGTCAGAACTAACCATCTTGCCAGATTTATGGTAAGCCAAATCCACTGTGCCTCACTCACATCCCTGTTGTCTTTTGTCATTGTCCAAGGGGTTTCCCTGATAGCTCAGTTGGTAAAGAATCCGCCTGCACTGCAGGAGATCCCAGTTTGATTCCTGGGTCGGGAAGATCCACTGGAGAAGAGAAAGGCTACCCACTCCAGTATTCTGGCCTGGAAAATTCTATGGACTGTATAGTCCATGGGGTCGCAAAGAGTCGGACACGACTGAGCAACTTTCACTTTCGATATGTAAGCACCCAGTTCAGTCTACTTGCTATGTGACCTTGGGCAAGTCACTGAAACTCTTGTGCCTGTCTTATCAGCTGCAAAATTAAGGCTCTACTTTCTGAGGCTGTTATGAGGATTAAATGAGAGAATCCATGCAAAGGGTTCTTAAATTATTTGTATTTGTTATTAAACTACTGTTGTTGTTATTCTGCTTCTCTAACTTCATTCCTACATTCCTCTGTGCTTCTCCTCTTGCCACCTGAGCTCTCATTTCTACCTTAACTTCCAGGTGCTTCTGACGCCTCCCTGGAACACCACCCCAAGATTAACAAACTCTCCTACCTGTCCTCCAACTCATCCCTGAGTGTCCACTGATATTCCTGGCTTTCCCCTAAGGTTTGAAATTCCCTTTTAGCCCTTTCCAGTGAAAGTGAGTCACATCAAGACACTACATGTATTGGGGAGTCAGGAGGTGACCTGGCATCCTCTTCCAGCCACACTACAACTTCCAGATGATTCCTCCTTCACCCTCACACAATACAACCCTGATTCTCCTTCCTCTAAGTTTCAGACCATCTGGTTACACCTTGACTTCCTCTGTATTGTCCTCTACTCATGGTTTGTTGAGGGCTTCACCTGTGCCTCAGCCTTAAAGAATCCACCTGCAATGCAGGAGATGAAGGTTGAATCCCTGGTTCAGGAAGATCCCCTGGAGGAGGTCATGGCAAACCACTCCAGTATTTTTGCCTGGAGAATCCCCATGGATAGAGGAGCTTGGCAGGCTAGAGTCCATAGGGTCGTAAACAGTCAGACACGACTGAAGCGACTGAGCACACACACATGCACTCATTCATTGAAGATCCTGGTTCATTTCATTTTCTACTACTCTCCATCTCCTTCTCTTAATCTTCCCCAATTACACTGACCACCGTGCTATTTTCCAACACACCACATCTTAGGGGTTTTGCACCGTTTGCTCACATCTTAGGTCTTCTCACTGGTTGGTCCTTCTACCTGGAAGCTGTCTGTGTCTGCATGCATGCTCTGTCATGTCTAACTCTATGCAACCCTATAAACTGTAGCCCACCCAGTTCCTCTGTCCATGGGATTTCCCAGGCAAGAGGACTGGAATGGGTTGCCATATCCTCCTCCAGGGGATTATCCCAACCCCGGATCAAACCTGCATCTCTTGTATCCCCTGCATGGCAGGCGATTCTCTACTGCTGAGCCGTCGGTCTACCTTGAAAATTCTCCCTCAGATCGCCATATAATCCTCACCTCCTCAGACCTTGGCTCAAATGTTACCTTCTCAAAAAGAATTTCCCTAATCTTTCCATTTAAAAATGTCATCTACTCAACACCCCATTATTTTACTTAGTTCAATTTTTCTATAGCAAGTCTCATCTTCTAACATACTATAAAATTTACTATGTTATTACTTATTATGCTTCTCTGCTAAATTGTAAGCTCCACAAAGACAAGGATTTGTCTATTTTTTTGTTCACTGTTATATCCAAGTTCTTGGCACATGGTAGACATTCAATAAATACTAATTGAATGAGTAAATGAAATACTACTCTGGCTACCATGAAATTTCACTATTACTCATTATAGCAACAATCTTTGATTCAGTTGCCTGTATTCACCATCTCTAATTCATTTACTCCTATTCTTTCTTGAGTCTGCTCCAGTCAGGCTTTTGTCATGACTATGCCACAGAAACAGCTCTCATCAATCAAGGTTACCAATGATTTCTATCTTGCCAAAACCACAAATCATTCTCAGTTCTGATTTTGCCCAAACTCTCAGTAGTATTTGAGTTGACGATGGTCTCCTTTTTGAAACAGTTTGGTACCTTAACTTCCTTAACACAACCCTCTCTTGATTCTATTTATCCCACACTGGCTCAGTTCAGTTGCCCAGTCGTGGCCGACTCTTTGCAACCCCATGGACTGCAGCACACCAGGCCTCCCTGTCCATCACCTACTCCCAGAGTTTACTCAAACTCATCTCCATTGAGTTGGTGATGCCATCCAAATATCTCATTCTCTGTCATCCCCTTCTCCTCTTGCCTTCAATCTTTCCCAGCATCAGGGTCTTTTCAAATGAGTCAGCTCTGCACATAAGGTGGCCAAAGTATTGGAGTTTCAGCTTCAACATCAGTCCTTCCAATGAACATTCAGGACTGATTTCCTTTAGGATGGACTGGTTGGATCTCCTTGCAGTCCAAGGGACTCTCAAGAATCTTCTCCAACACTACGGTTCAGAAGCATCAATTCTTCGGTGCTCAGTTTTCTTTATAGTCCAACTCTCACATCCATACATGACTACTGAAAAATCCATAGCCTTGACTTGATGACCACTGGGAAAACTATAGCCTGGGCTATATGGACGTTTCTTGGCAAAGTAATGTCTCTGTTTTTTAATATGCTGTCTAGGTTGGTCATAACTTTTCTTCCAAGGAGTAAGCTTCTTTTAATTTCATGGCTGCAGTCACCATCTGAAGTGATTTTGGAGCCCAAAAAAATAAAGTCCATCACTGTTTCCACTGTTTCTCCACCTATTTGCCATGAAGTGACAGGACCGGATGCCATGATCTTAGTTTTCTGAATGTTGAGCTTTAAGCCAACTTTTTCACTCTCCTCTTTCACTTTCATCAAGAGGTTCTTTAGTTCTTCTTCACTTTCTGCCATAAGGGTGGTGTCATCTGCATATCTGAGGTTATTGGTATTTCTCCTGGCAATCATGATTCCAGCGTGTGCTTCCTCCAGCCCAGTGTACTCTGCATATAAGTTAAATAAGCAGGGTGACAATATACATCCTTGATGTACTCCTTTCCCAATTTGGAACCAGTCTGTTGTTCCATGTCCAGTTCTAACTGTTGCTTCCTGATCTGCATACACATTTCTCAAGAGGCAGGTCAGGTGGTCTGGTGTTCCCATCTCTTTAATAATTTTCCACAGTTTATTGTGATCCACACAGTCAAAGTCTTTGGCATAGTCAATAGCAGAAATAGATGTTTTTTCTGAAACTCTCTTGCTTTTTCGATGATCCAGTGGATGTTAGCAATTTGATCTCTGGTTCTTCTGCCTTTTCTAAAACCAGCTTGAACATCTGGAAGTAGATGGTACATGTATTGCTGAAGCCTGGCTTGGAGAATTTTGAGCATTACTTTACTAGCGTGTGAGATGAGTGCAATTGTGCAGTAGTTTGAGCACTCTTTGGCATTGCCTTTTTTATAGATTGGAATGAAAACTGACCTTTTCCAGTCCTGTGGCCACTGCTGAGTTTTCCAGATTCGCTGGCATACTGAGTGCAGCCCTTTCACAGCATCGTCTTTTAGGATTTGAAATAGCTCAACTGGAATTTCATCACCTCCACTAGCTTTGTTCGTAGTGATGCTTCCTAAGGCCCACTTGACTTCACCTTCCAGGATGTCTGGCTCTAGGTGAGTGATCACACCATCATGATTATCTGGGTCATGAAGATCTTTTTTGTACAGTTCTTCTGTGTATTCTTGCCATCTCTTCTTAATATCTTCTGCTTCTGTTAAGTCCCTACTTTTTCTGTCCTTTATTTTGCCCATCTTTGCATGAAATGTTCCCTTGGTATCTCTAATTTTCTTGAAGAGATCTCCAGTCTTTCCCATTCTGTTGTTTTCCTCTATTTCTTTGCACTGATCACTGAGGAAGGCTTTCTTATCTCTCCTTGCTGTTCTTTGGAACTCTGCATTCAAATGGGTATATCTTCCCTTTTCTCCTTTGTTTTTGGCTTCTCTTCTTTTCCCAGCTATCAGTAAGGCCTTCTCAGACAGCCATTTTGCTTTTTTGGATTTCTTTTTCTTGGGGATGGTCTTGCTCTCTGTCTCATGTACAATGTCACGAACCTCCGTCCATAGTTCATCAGGCACTCTGTCTATCAGATCTAGTCCCTTAAATCCATTTGTCACTTCCACTGTATAATCATAAGGGATTTGATTTATGTCATACCTGAATAGTCTAGTGGTTTTCCCTACCTTCTTCAATTTCAGTCTGGATTTGGCAATACGGAGTTCATGATCTGAGCCACAGTCAGCTCCCGGTCTTGTTTTTGCTGACTATACAGAGCTTCTCCATCTTTGGCTGCAAAGAATATAATCAATCTGATTTCGGTGTTGACCATCTGGTGATGTCCATGTTTAGAGTCTTCTCCTGTGTTGTTGGAAGAGGATGTTTGCTATGACCAGTGCGTTCTCTTGGCAGAACTCTGTTAGCCTTTGCCCTGCTTCATTCTGTACTCCAAGGCCAAATTGGCCTGTTACTCCAGGTGTTTCTTGACTTCCTACGTTTGCATTCCAGTCCCCTATAATGAAAAGGACATCTTTTGGGGTGTTAATTTTCCTCCTCTATTCAGCGTCTTCTTGTTGGATTGCTCCAGGACTCAGCCTGTGACCCTCTTGTCCATGATTTTTCCCTTGGTCAGTTTCATACCTTTAAATACAATCTGTATACCATGGACGTCCAATTTTAAATCTCCCATCTGGAAATCTCCTCTACACTTCAGACTATCCGAAGTTAATACCTCCACTTGAATAATAGACATTGGAAACCAATTCATATCCAAAATAGAATTCTTAATTTCAGCCCCTTCCCCAACATGCAGTCATCCTCATCTCAATAAATGGGAGTTCTATCCATATATTTTCTTGTGTCAAATATCCATGAAGCCCTCTCTTTCTCACACATCCTTCACTTAGTCCATCACAAAATACTATCTCTAGCAAATATTTTTACTTTCAAAATATATCCAAAATCTGATCACTTCTCACATACCTCCAAGAGTATGACTTTAGCCAAATCACTATTGTCTCTCACCTTGACTATCAAACTTGTCTCTTACTTGTTTTGCCTTTTCACTTTCATTTCTTATGCCTGCCCCCTTACAATCTATTTTTTTCACAGTAGGTAGGATGAACCTTTTAAAACATAAGTCGGATCCTCTGACTCCCTTGCTCAAAACCTCCAGTGGCTTCCCATCTCAGTTATAATAAGATCCAAGGTCCTCCTCCTGTCCTGAAGGCCCTACACTGTTCAGCCTCCTCCACCCCTCCATTTACTATTACTCTCCCTTTCCCTCCCTCTGCTCAAGCCACCCTGGTTTTTTTGCTACTTCACAAGTATGCCAAGTATGGTCCCTTGCTTCTCAGAATCTTATATTTTTCCACTGGGCCTTGGATGAATAGAATTACATTAATCATAATCTTTGATTGATGGCACATTCTCTTATTAATCCAAGCATGTTCACTTTTAGTTACTTGTTTTTAATAATGTAACAAGCATCCATGAACCTAATAACTAAATCTAACTATATGGCCCCCAATCCCATTCATCCGCCTCCCCTCAGCCCCTGGCAAAGGATCATCATCCTGAATCTTGTGTTCATCATTTTATGGTGCTCCATTTAATACAGTTTTACTTTATACATACATGTTGTTGTTGTTTAGTCTCTGTCTGACTCTTTGCGACCCTGTGGACTGTAGCCTGCCAGGCTCCCCTGTCCATGGGATTCTCCAGACGAGAATACTGGAGTGGGTTGTCATTCCCTTCTCCAGGAGATCTTCCCTAACCCAGGGATCGAACCTGCATCTTCTTCATTGCAGGCGGATTCTTTACCATTGAGCCAGGGAAGCCCACACATATATTCACACACATATATAGATATATACATATATGATATATATATATATACAACATACATATATGTTATATATGTGTGTGTGTATGCATACATATGTGGATATGAGTCTTTCTTAAAGTGTGTGTGTGTATATATATATATATGTATTAACTTTTTGGTGGCATGGTACAGCATGTGGAATCTTAGTTCCCCCACCAGGGATTGAACCCATGCCCTCTGTGTTGGAAGTACACAGTCTTAACCATTGGACCTCCAGGGAAGCCCCTCTTGAAGTATATTATTTATTATAATCTATTTTAACTTTATAGAAAGGTTATTAGGTTGTATGCTGTATGTACTCTTTCAGAACCTAATTTTTCCTCCTTAATATTTACTTTTCTAAGATTCATTTGTGTATCTTTGCATATTACTATAGTTCATTCATTTTGATTGATGTATAATATTTCATTGTGTGAATAACACTTCAGGGTCTTGCCGCTTTTCCCCTCTGCCTAGAATGACTTCTCTTACATATCTACTTGTCTTTCTCCCTCCTTTCACTCATGCCATTATTCAAAGGCCACCTCATCCTAACACTATCTAAAAGAGTGCCCCGTTTTACACTTTCTCTTTCACTCTTCCTTACCTTTCCCCATAGTATTATCACCCCTTCCCTGAATATTCTTGCTTTGCCTATCCATATCCACTTTCCCCCTTTCCACCCTGCTCTGTGCCCTGCAGTAGATTTTAACGATTAAATCCTTATCAATCCTTCATTTTAAACGTATCTCTCTTTTCTGCCAGTACCCTGACTCACAGGACTGCATGATACTACTTATCTATCTTTTTGTTGATTGTTTCCCCCACTAAATGGTAAATTCCAAGAATCCCTGCTATATTACCAAGGCCTAGATTGGTGCTGAACTCATAATCAGCATGCAATAAATATTTAAGTGAATTGCTCATACACAGAATACCACATTTTAAACGCTTACACACAAAAAGTGCCTGCATATATCCTTTTCAAACAAATGCCAATATTTCTTTGAACTACATATCTAGTAGAATTGTAAAGTTGAGGCCTAAGTGGATATTTAATTTAGTAGATAGCACTAAATTTTCTCCATTCTCCAACAGAAGGAGCCAAGGCTCCATGGAGATATGGCTGACTCTAGGACTGGGACAGGGAAAATATAAAATGAGTCAGGAGCACCATAATTTTTTTTTAATTATAAAAAACTAAACAAGCAAATAAACAAAAAACCCCTACAGTTATAGACGTATGTCAAAGGGATACAGGAGCCAACTGAAAGAGCTTTCAATGGCCAAATTTGAAACAATTTGAGTAACAAAATTAAATATCATTGGATTATGATTCAAAGTATAGAATAAATGTTAACAAATCCAGACTGATATTAACAAATGATTGAATAAATAAATAATAGGAGAATAGATAAATCTCCTGTACAGGAGAATTCCAAATAATTTATATAGATGCTCTCTCAAGCCAGGGGAGCATAACTGCCCACTCCTTAAGTGTAGGATGTGCATAATAAGTTCCTTATAAAGAGTGGAGTTTGAACAAAGAGAAAAAGAGGAGTGTTGCAATAGAGAAACAAGCCAAACACTGCCTCAGCCAGGCACTCAAAGTTCGCTCATCAATGATAAGTCATGTTGAGAACATGTACCCTTGCTGTGATGTATAATTATGGAAAATGCATTAGACAAACACAAACTGAATGATATTCTACAAAATATCTGACCAGACTCCTTAGAACTGTCAAGGTCATCAAAAACAAGGAAGGTCTAAGAAATGGTTACAGCCAAGAACAGCCTTAAGTGATATGATCACTAAAGATAATGTGGATTTGGGGTGGGGTCCTGAAAGAGAAAAGGGGGCATTTTGGTAAAAACTAAGGAAATCTGAAGAAAATACGCACATATAGTTAACAATAGTGTATCAATATTGGCTCATTATTGGATGGCATCACTGACTCAATGGACATGAGTTTGAGTAAACTCTGGGAGACGGTGAAGGACAGGGAAGCCTAGTGTGCTGCAGTCCATGGGGTCACAAAGTGTCAGACACGACTGAGCAAGTGAACAGCAACATGGGTTAATTAGTTGTGATAAATGTACCACAGTAATATTAACAATAGAAAAAACTGGATACAAGGTATATATGAGCTCTCTGTAATATTCTTATGTCTTTTCTGTCAATCTAAAACTATACTAAAAGAGTTTGTTAAATGTTTAGAAAATACCCTATCAGGATGGCTATAATTAAAAATACAAGAAATATCATGTGTTGGCAAGGATATGGAGACACTGGAACCCTCACACATCACTGTAGGAAGACAAAATAGTACAACTTTGGAAAACAATTTAGCTGTTCCACCGTAATGTTAATTAGTTAAAGTGTTAGTCACTCAGTCGTGTCCAACTCTTTATGACCCCATGGACCGTAGCCTGCCAGGCTCCTCTGTCCATGGCATTCTCCAAGGAAGAACACTGGAGTGGGTTGCCATTCCCTTCTCCAGGGGATCTTCCCCACCCAGGGATCAAACCTGGGTCTCCTGCACTGAAGGCAGATTCTTTACCATCTGAGCCACCATGGAAGCCCAATGTTAACTATGGAGTTACCAAATGGTCCAGCAATTCCACTGCTAGGCATCTATCCAAGAAATGAAAACATAACCCCACACAAAAGCTTGTACATGAATATTCATAGCAACATTGTTCACAATAGCTAAAAAGCAGAAACAGCACAAATATCCTTCAGCTGGTGAAATAAACAAATCTGACTTACCCATACAACGGAATATGATTCAGCCATAAAAAGGAAGAATTCTGAGACATGTTACTACATGGATGAGCTTTGAAAATATTAGGCTAAGTAAGAGAAGCCAATCACAAAAGCCACATATTATATAGCTCCATTGTATGAAATGTCCAGAATAGGCAAATACATAGAGACAGAAGGTAGATTAGTGGTTGCCAGGGTATGGGGAAAGGTGGGAATAGGATGTGTCAGCTAATGCATACAGGAGTCTTTTGTTTTCCTGCAGCAAAGAGCTCAGTTTTTTATTAAACACGTTACCAAAAAGGTTTAGTCAAAAAAGCCAAAGCCCATGTCATCAACAGACTCTTCAGATTCTTCTTTCTCTGCTTCTACTTTCTTCTCCTCAGCTAGGGCAACAGTGGGGGAGGGGGAAAGACCTCCTGCCACGCCAGGTCCACCAGCCCCCACATTGCAGATGAGGCTTCAGATGTTGACATTAGCCAAAGCCTTTGCAAACAAGCCTGGGCAGAAAGGCTCAACATTTACACCGGCTGCTTTAATGAGGGCATTGATCTTATCCTCCGGGACTGTCACTTCACTGTTGTGCAGGATGAAGGCCAAGCAGATGCAGGTGAACTCAGAGATGGAGGCCACCCTGCAGGTGAATGCTAGGCAGGGGCTGCCTGAAATGGTCCTAGTGGCTGGATGAAGTGAGGGCCTCGCCTAACATGGCCTTAGCTTCCTCAGAAGGACCGATCACTTTAGAGGCAGCTGAGGAAAGGGACAGGATATCTTTATGGGGTGATCACCATGTTCTAAAATTAGAATGTGACAATGGTTGCACAACTCTGTAAATATACTAAAACCATTGAATTGTCTGCTTTAAAAGGGTGAATTTTATGGCCTATAAATTCTATCTGGAGAAAGCTGTTATCTAAGGGACTTGAACCAGAAAAGAATTCTAAAGTGTGTTAATTCAGGGGGACCTTTTTTCTGTTTTTAATTTCTAATGTTATTGTATTGTGATCAGAGAATGTCATTCCTATGATTTCTTAATTTTTGCAGACTAATAAATTAGTTATTTCTGAAAATGTTCTTATGGGTATTTGCAAAAATAAATGCATTCTATATTTGTACAAGGTAATCTCATTTATATATATATATATATATATATATATATATATATATATATATAGTGCTCGCTTTGGTTTATAAATATATATTATATATATATATATATATATATATATATTTACTCAACCTTGTTAAGTAGTGGTATGAGCTTCTCTATATCCTTACTTATTCACATGATCTGATGATTTCTTAGAGAAATATCTCACTTCAAATATGTCTGAAAGTCTGCCCAGCAACCCCAGTACTTATGTCTTGTTAAGTTATTCTGAACTATTTCAAGCCTTCTCCATGTTTCTCAAATTTCTGCCACCCTTCCCCTAATCATCACATCCTACTTTATATATAAGATACAAAGGAACATTGCATCGCCTTCATCTGCCTAGTACCAAACATACAACTTACAACTGTCTACCCTCATCCCATTCGATTTAACTTTTTTTTTTTACTGTTTCTTTGCTCACCACTATTTCTATTTCACATCATCCTCTTTTTCAGATTCATTTATTTAATTTTGCTGTAATTGGGCTTCCGTGGTGGCTCAGACAGTAAAGAATCTGCCTTCAGTGCAGGAGACCCAAGTTCAGTCCCTGGGTGGGGAAGAGTCCCTGGAAAAGGGAATGGCAACCCATTCCCTGGAGAATGGGTCCTGGAGAATCCCATGGACAGAGGAGCCTGGTGGGCTACAGTCCATGGGGTTGCAAAGAGTCAGACACAACTCAGCAACTAACACTTTCACTTGCTGTAATACTTACCTGAGTAATTCATAAAGGTTCTGAATATGCCTACAATATGTTCAGAATATATCAGAAAATTAGAATCTGAAAATTGGAGTTTTGTTCCTTGTATTACTTCACTCCTCATCCTTCCCCCACTCAGGGCCAGTCATTCTATTTACAGTCATCCCTCGGCCTCCACAGAAGATTGGTTCCAGGACCCCAATGGATGCCAAAATCCTCAGATGCTCAACTCTCACATAAAATGGCATGGTATTTGCATATAACCTATGCACATACTTCCCTATACTTTATTATCATATTTTGGAGTGTATTTATTTATTTTTATTGAGGTAATGCTGATTTATAATATTAAATAAGCTTCATATGTACATTATATTTCTAATTCTGTATAGCCTACAACATGCTCACCACCAAAAATTTAGTTTCCATCAATAACCTTACAGTTGATCCCCATTTCATCCTCCCCACCTTCCTCTGGTAACCACTAGTCTATTCTCTGTGTCCATGTCTTTGTTTTGGTTTGATTTGTTCATTTATATTGTTGCAATTGAATACTACTCAGCCATAAAAAAGAAATCTTGCCATTTTGCAACAACATAGATGGACCTTGAGGTTTTTATGCTAAGTGAAATAAGTTAGATGGGAGAAAGACAAATACTGTATGATTTTTACTTGTGTGCAGAATATAAAAAACAAATAAACAAAAATCAAAACAAAATAAATAAACTTTAAAAAAATGAAGTATGGTTGATTTACAATATTATATGTTACAGGTGTACAATACAGTGATTCACATTTTTAAAGGTTATATACCATTTAGAGTCCATCCTAAAGGAGATCAGTCCTGGGTGTTCATTGGAAGGACTGATGTTGAAGCTGAAACTCCAATACTTTGGCCACCTCATGCGAAGAGCTGACTCATTGGAAAAGACCCTGATGCTGGGAAAGATTGAGGGCAGGAGGAGAAGGGGATGACAGAGGATGAGATGGTTGGATGGCATCAGCGACTCAATGGACATGGGTTTGGGTGGACTCCGGGAGTTGGTGATAGACAGGGAGGCCTGGTGTGCTGCAGTCCATGGGGTCAAAGAGAGTCGGACACAACTGAGCGACTGAACTGACTGACTGACTGACTGAGAGTTATTATTAAAACCCCTATGATACTTTAAATCATCTCTGGGTTACTGATAATACCTAATACATGTCAATGTTATGTAAATAGTTGTAAATACAATGTAAATGCTATGTATATAGTTGCCAGCTCTGCAAATTCATGTTTTGCTTTTTAGAACTTTCTGGGTTATTTTCTATCGAAAGCCTTGGTTCTTCTTTTTATGTTGTAGGTTTTCTCTAACTATTTCTGGTAATCCTTTGTTGTCTGTGCATATTAGTGAATAAGGGACAAATTGATTAGCAAAGATAGATTGCCTGGGTTCCCTCTGCATTTGTGTGTCTCTGTCCCGTCTCCTTAGCAGAAGGACTTTGTATAAATGGATTGTGTGTGTTAAACTATCAGGCTTCCCTTAAAGTAAGTGTCTCTGCCAGAGTCAGAAAGGGCCATTCTCCTTACTCTCTGCAAATTGCCAAAACAGTTTTACTCTGGCAGTGGAGAGCTTTAGTGTATTTCTCTCCTGTCCAAAGTTGCTTCCCTCTTTTTGTTTTTCCATATATTTTGTGGAAGTCCAGATTACACCAAGGTCTGCTTTGTTGTTTTTTTTTTCTAGGATCCTGTGTTCATACTAGCAAATTTTTGGAAGCAAATAGCTCACTTTCTTTAGTGTGAAATTTTAGGCTTTAACCTTGGAATGGGTTGGGGAAGGCGGTGTAGGACTGATCACAAGGGGGCCCAATTGATCCTTCTTTCCTGAATGCAATTCTTTAATTGACAGGAGAGCCTCCCCCCCCACCTTTGCATTTATTCTTTCTGAAATTTTATTTTCTCTGGATTTAATCCAGTAATTTTCCCTTGCAGGTTTTGAACTGGACTCCTCCTTCTCTTTTATCACTATAATCATATTCAATTTCTATCCTCAAGGGATCTTCACAATTTCTGAACTGCTTATGGTACAGTTTGCTTTAATTATACCACCCTTGGTCCTTTTGCTATTCTGATGTTTTAAGAGATTTGGAGAAGAGAGGATGGAGACAAAGTTACAAGCACTTAGGCTGCCTTCTTGATCTAATCTGAACAAAGTCATTTTCTTCTGTCAATTTGACTGAGGCAATGATAGTGGCTCACTCTGAGAGACCGGGGAAAGGGCCTCTTCCAGTTCTGGCTTCTGATTAGTCAAGACTTCTAATAACGGTGCATTAAGATTGAGAAATCTAGTTATCTGCATGTCAGTGCTTCTGAGAGCGCCAAGGTAACAAATAGCCGGCATGATCTCAGAGCAGAAAAACTGTACACAAAAAAAGTGCCCCCTTCCAGTGAGCTGATTAGAAAAAGGCACTCCTTTGGGTTGTTGTTATTGTTGTTTAGTCGATAAGTCACGTCTGACTCTGCGCCCCATGGACTATAGACTGCCAGGCTCCTCCTGGGATTTTCCAGGCAAGGATACTAGATTGGGTTGCCATTTCCTTCTTCATGGAATCTTCCTAACCACAGGATGCAGAGGTAGAGCGGACAATACCTTAAGGGTATGAGGTGTCTTTCAGGGGTTTCAGAAATGTTCTGAAACTGACTAGTGATGGCTATATGCATCTGGAATTCGCTAAAAATCATTGAATTTTACACCTTGAATGTGTAAATTTTATGGTATGTGCATGCGAGCTCAGCTGCATCTGACTCTTTTGTGACCCCATAGGCTGTAGCCCAACAAGCTCCTCTGACAGTGGAATTCTCCAGGCTAGAATATTGGATTGCCATTTCCTCCTCCAAGGGATCTTCCCACCCCAGGGATAGAAACCGTGTCTTTTTTGTCTCCTGCATCAGCAAGCTGTTTCTTTACTATTAGCATTTCCTGAGAAGCACTTTAAACACAAAGAAAAGTTTAAAGAATTTCACAGTAAACACCAATATGCCCCCAAGGTAGATTGTGCATTTAAAATTCTATTATTGTATTCCAATAGCTTTATTGTATTCTAGCAGTACTAGAAAGAAACAGGAAAAAGAATTATCCCATTCACAATAGTGGAAAAGGTATGTGTGAGACATTAACTGGCAAGACAAAAAAGGACTCCCCAAATTCAGCTGTCCCCAGACAAAGGATCAGGAAAGGGGAAACCTAGCAAGACAGGACATTTTAGAAAACTGATGTACTCTAGCCAAATGCCACGGAAAAACTGCGCCCCACCCCTCAGCCATGCCACCCTAGGCAAGCTACCTCGAGGCTGCTCGTTTCTTCCACCTGGGCCTCAGCGGAGACAATGTGAGGAGGCTGCCTCCCCTCCCCCTCCACTGGGAGGGCGTGCAAGGAGACTCTGAGGAGAGTCAGAACTTTCCCACTCATTAGTGTTAGTTCAGGAAGTGCACCAGTCTTGAAACAGAACAACTTTGGTTGACCTGCCGATGCCCCATGGGTATTATTATAAAAGAGTGAATAACTCAGACTTTGGGAAACAAACACATCCATCGACAGTACATCTTTTGAGGTGTTCTTTTTTTGGCGCTCACTAGGCCCCGAGGGTTTCCTCTTAAGGGATTGGTCAGATTTGTTGTCAATCATCTTTGAAAACCAATAAGCCCACCTGAAATCCAACCTTGGTAGGGAGTATTTAACTCGAAGGTTGGGCCCTTGCAGCTTAGTGCGACATTGTGAGCCCTGAGGTTTTGAGGTCGAAGTAGATAGAACAACAAATAACAACCAGTCCTGTACATCCTCCTAGGACGGTGAGTGAAGTGGCCCCTTTGAGACTGGGTAACACGGGGAGGGTTTCATGTCTGAACTTACTGACATGGACCTACTTTTTCGGCCAAGAGACCCTAAGTGGTCCCACATCTTTAGTCAGGTTTTCAGTTATTCTATATGTTGTCCTTTCGTTCGTTATTCTCAAACTTTTAGAAGAGGTAGATTAGAGTTACAGCTTTTATTAGCGTGTGGGATGGAGAATTAAAGGCAACGTATGTGAGAGAGTATCTGTCAGAAAACTGCCTCCGACAAAGTGACGACCAGAGGAGGACCCTCAACCACCATAGGTCAGTAGCCCTGATTAGGTCACAATAGGAGATTATTAGGGACCTGGCTCAAATCACAAGTGAGCCCATACTTTGGAGAGCCCTCAAGGTAGTTGCGGGACAGTTGGAGGGGAGCCTAGCGCTATGAATTCAAGCCAGCGGGGGCTCAAGCCATAGAAAAAAAAACTTTTTACCTTCCCGCTCTCACTAAGCCATCGGTATTTGAGGTAAGATTTGAAGGGCTATGCCAGACTTCCAGTTGAAGATGTTTGTCTTAACAAATGTGTTTTTTCTCCCCCAAACTAGCTTTCAATGAACGAAGAGAAATAAGAATAGATCAATAGCCATAGGGAATCACAGGGAAGGGTATGATTAGCGGGCCGAAATGGTGAGTATTTTCTTGAAGATAGGAAACAAATATGGTAAAATTAGATGGGAAACCAGAGTCATTGAATCCATAACGCCATAGAGATATGGGAGAGGGCAGCTGTAAAACTGAATTCTCTGTTCTTTAACCTAGCTCCCAAATACAGACGATGTCACAGTCACCTGGATCATGGGATGGAAGCGATGATGAAACCACCTCAGAAAGCAGTCAAGATGAGGCATCTACTGGTGAGTAAATGAACTTGTAACACTTTAAGTCCAAATAATTGTTAAGAATATGTCCAGGAAGCTTGAGTCAATTACTAAGTTATTCCTGAGAAGATCAAGTATAATGAAACCACTAATAAGAAAAAGAAATAGCAAGGTGGAAATCAGTTTCCCCGAGAGGGATCAGGGGATGGTGATTAAGTGGGCACTTCGGCTTTTACTTTATTGTGGTTGTTTTAGTGAGAATGAACTCATGTAATATTTTGACAAAAACTTTATAATAAAGTTTGATCATATTTAGTGTTGCTAATGGTGTGCACAATCAGTGGTCATTCTGATGGTGGGTGTGTATCTGCAACATTCCTTAATGCTAATATAGCTGTCTATCAAAATTTAAGTATACCTTCTGCCTGACCCAATTCTGTTTCTAATATATCCTCAGAAATACTTTTACACAGGCACAAAGGTCTGTTACAAAATATTCATTGTTTGTAGTAGCAACAATTGGAAGTAACCAAATGTTCCAAAATAGGGGAATGGTTACATAAAATGTATGTCTTTATTATGAAATAGTATGCAGCCCTCAAAAAAATTAGATAGACCATCATGTACTGTCATAAAAAGATCTCCAATGTGTATTAGGCTTAAAAAGCAAATTTTAGAGCTATACATATAGTAATGATACCATTTTAAAAAAACACTAATGCTTTCTATTTGTATAAATATATATATATATATATACACACACATAAATACTGAGGAAAGCTATACACGAAACTTAGTGAACAGACACTTCCACTTTTTATCCTATATTCTTCTATACTTTGTATTTACAAAATGTTTGTGTGTCATTTGTATAAATAAACAAAACTGAAAGATAAGCATCAATAGAATAGAAATAGTTCATAGAACTTCCCAACCACTAATAGCTAAAAAAAAAAAAAAAAAGGAAATTCAGTCAGTCCAGCAAAACTAAGGAAAGGGGAAAAAGAAACAATGAAGTGTGATAGAGTTTTTTTCTTAAGTGACAGGAATGTATATACATCCATAAACAGTTGTGCCTTGCTATCCACTGGGGAGTGGTTCCACGATCCTGTCTCCGCACCCCCCTCCCTCCCCGACCCCATTCCCCCATCTGCCCCCACCTCCCCCCACCCACTACCTCTGGAATCCCCAGATGTTCAAGTCTCTTATTAAAATTGTGTAAGTCTCATGTAAAATGATGTACTACAGTCTCAACTCCACATATGCTAATGTGAACTGGCAGATACAGCCGGCTGAATGTACTATGCTGCCCCTAAAAATGGTAAGGTGAATTCTATGAGTACTGACACAGAAAAATGTCCATGGTATAATATTAAGTGAAATAAATAGTCACAGAACAATTCACACAGTGTGATCTATTTTTTTTAAAGCAAAAACTCTCTAAATAGCTAAATATATAGAAAAAGATATTTAATTAGAAAACCGTTAACTGAAGTTACCTTTGGGGACTGGAAGAAGGTGTCACCTTTTTTTGTAGTCAAAGATTGTTGAGACTTGTACATCTCTAAATGTACAACTGATTGTATTACTCTCTTCCCTGCTTGAAGCCCTTCAGTGGGTTACCCATGACCTAATGGATTGAATCCAAATCCTGGAGCATGACGTACAAAGTTCACCGTGATCCGAACCATATCTGATTGTCTTCATCTCCCACCATCCTACTGCATGCCAGTCACACAGCATGTTATGCTTGCATTTGCTTAAATGTGCCATACTTTTCTTCATACTTGCATGTCTTTGTACACATTGTTGCCTTTTTCAGTTAACCTGTAGGTTTCTAGATGGCACCATCCTGATATGACAAATTAAGTGCAGATTTGTATAATAACAATTCCAAGTATCCGTCTTGTGGACTATGGAAAGCCTATTCTTCCACCAGGTTGGAGGGTGATTCCTCAAGCTCTAGAGTAATTTTGGGGACTCTGCAAGTAATGCGTAAATATTCAAAAAATCAGTCCTAGTTGTCGTTTGTCATCTCTGCCAGGTATTCATTCCCCAAACTGCTATGCTAGCATTCAACTGATCACTGCTTGCTGTCTTTATACTTTTTTAAACTTTTTAAATATAATTTTAATACATACAAAAGAATATGTGTGACATGTAATTTATGGAGTGTGATAAAACAAACATCCAAGAACCCATCATCAGCTTAAGAACTAGAACACTACCACTGCTTTTTTTTTTTTTTTTAAACAGGACATTTTTTAAAATAAATATTTATTTTTGGCTGTGCTGGTAAATCAATATTTATTTTTGGTCTTTGTTGCTGAGTCTGGGTTTTCTCTAGTTGCGGAGAACTGGGGCTACTCTCTAGTTGAGGGGCACGGGCTTCTCACCACGGTGGCTTCTCTTGTTGCAGGGCACAGGCTCTAGGGCACTCAGGTTTCAGCAGTTGTGGCTTGGGGACTCCAGACCAGGCTCAGTAGTTGTGGAAATCTTAACCACTGGACAGCCTGGGAAGTTCCTACTAGAACATTACCAACGCATTTGAATCTACATAGATTCTCCACCCTCTTGCTTCCCCTAAAGCAATCCCCTATCATGCATTTTGTGTTTATTATTTCCTTTCCATATTTTATTTTTATCACACTATATATCCATGAATTTCTTATTTTTGAGTTTTAAAAAAAGTATCAAATTGTATGTATTCATCTGTGATTTGCTTCTTTTTGTGTAACATCCCTGTGATTTATGGATGTAGCTACAATTTATTTTTTAACACTGTAGTATTTGCTTGTGTGAATATACCACATTTAGTCATTCTGTTGAAGAATATTCTCTTGCCATTCTTTGAAATCTGTGTCACAGGTGATACAGACTAGGAACAGAAAATCCTTAGCATGTTTTAAATCATTTTGTCCTTTGTGCTAAGCCCACTAAACATTCTCCATATGCCTCTTATTTAGCATTTAGCATATTTAAGAGCAAGGGTCAGCAATTTTTTTTTTCTGTAAAGGACTAGGTAGGAAATATTTTAGGCTCTGCGGGCCATATGGTCTGTTGCAGCTACTGAACTCTGTTGTTTTAGCATAAAAGCAGCCACAGAAAATATGTAGATGAATGAGTATGGCAGTGTTCCAATAAAACAGGCAGCTGGTTGAGTTTGGTCCACTGGCCATCGTTTCCCAAACCCTGCTCAAGTTCATCTGAATTCCTGTAGCATTGTCCACTATCATGATCATAACGTGCATCTGTATCATCTCATTTCTTTTTCATTATCATATTTCCCATGCATCATCACACCCTCCTCCTGCCCTTTGTGATTCTGAGCTCCTATAGTTAATGATGAGGCCAACTTTTAAGTCCAATTCCTAAATGAGTGTGACTCAAAGCAAGAATTATTATCAGTAGCCACAGCTGCAACAGCAAGTAGGGTACAGAAGTAAGGCCCAGTACTAAGAGACCTAGGAATTGCTGTACCAGATTTGAGTCTGGGCTGCTGCCTTGATTTCTCTCCTGAGCATGCTGGGGTTTCCAGTTAGGACTAAAGCTATTCCCTGAAAACTAGTTTCCTTGGAATTTCCTAAATATGCCTTATTCTCTCTCACCTTCAGGATTTAAAGCGAAGGTGAAAGTTGCTCAGTTGTGTCCGACTCTTTGCCATCCCATGGACTATATAGTCCATGGAATTCTTCAGGCCAGAATACCGAAGTGGGTAGCCTTTCCCTTCTCCAGGGGATCTTCCCAACCCAGGGATCGAACCCAGGTCTCCCGCATTGCAGGCAGATTCTTTACCAGCTGAGCCATGAGGGAAGCCCAATGTGCTCCCTGTTTTCCTTCTTTGTGCCCCCTGCTCATTCACACTCCTTTGCCTGGCTAATTCCCACTTGCCCTCTGAGATTTACTTTCTCTGAAAGCTATTCTTAACTTCCCAGCCCAAACCTTTCTCCACCCCACCACACCCTACCTTCCTAAGCTGTGCAGAGGTCTCTCCTCTGTGTTCCTCTTCCAGTTCAGTCTCTCAGTCATGTCCGACTCTTTGCAACCCCATGGACTGCAGCACACCAGGCTTCTGTGTCCATCACCAACTCCTAGGGTTTGCTCAAACTCATGTCCATGGAGTCGGTGATGCCATCCAACCATCTCATACTCTGTCGTCCCCCTCTCCTCCTGCCTTCTATCTTTCCCAGCATCAGGGTCTCTGCCAATGAGTCAGTTCTTCACATCAGGTGGCCACAGTATTGGAGCTTCAGCTTCTGCATCAGTCCTTCCAATGAATAATCAGGATTTATTTCCGTTAGAGTGACTGCTTTGATCCCCTTGCTGTCCAAGGGACTCTAAGGAGTCTTCTCAACACCACAGTTCAAAAGCATCAATTCTTCTGCACTCAGCTTTCTTTATTGTCCAACTCTCACTTCCATATATGACTACTGGAAAAACCATAGCTTTGACTAGATGGACCTTTCTTGGCAAAGTAATGTCTCTGCTCTTTAATATGCTGTCTAGGTTGGTAATAGCTTTTCTTTCAAGGAGCAAGCGTCTTTTCATTTCATGGCTGCAGTCACCATCTGCAGTGATTTTGGAGCCCCCCCAAAAAAAGTATGTCACTGTTTCCATTTTTTATCCCATCTATTTGCAATGAAGTGATGGGATTGGATGCCATGATCTTCGTTTTTTGAATGTTGAATTTTAAGCCAGCTGTTTCACTCTCCTCTTTCACTTTCATCAAGAGGCCCATTAGTCCCTCTTCGCTTTCTGCCATAGGGTAGTGTCATCTGCATATCTGAGGTTATTGATATTTCTCCTGGCAATCTTGATTTCAGTTTGTGCTTCATCCAGCCTGGTATTTTGCATGATGTACTCTGCATACAAGTTAAATAAGCAGGTGACAATTTACATCCTTGATGTATTCCTTTCCTAATTTGGAACCAGTCCGTTGTTCCATGCCCAGTTCTAACTGTTGCTTCTTGACCTCATACAGATTTCTCAGGAGGCAGGTCAGGTGGTCTGGTATTCCCCATCTCCTTAAGAATTTTCCAGTTTGTTGTGATCCATGCAACCAAAGGCTTTAACATAGTCAATAAAGCAGAAGTAGATGTTTTTCTGGAATTCTCTTGCTTTTTCTCTGATCCAACGGATGTTGGCAATTTGATCTCTGGTTCCTCTGCCTTTTCTAAAACAAGCTGAAATATCTGGAAGTTCTTGGTTCATGTACTGTTGAAGCCTAGCTTGGAGAATTCTGAACATTACTTTGCTAGTGTGTTTGATGAGTGCAGTTGTGTGGTAGTTTGAACATTCTTTGGCATTGCCTTTCTTTGGGATTTGAATGAAAACTGACCTTTTCCAGTCCTGTGGCCACTGTTGAGTTTTCCAGATTTGCTGGCATATTGAGTGCAGCACTTTAACAGCATCATCTTTTGCTCATCAATAACTCAGCTGGAATTCCATCACCTCCACTAGTTTTGTTTGCATTGATGCTTCCTAAGGCCCACTTGACTTCACATTCCAGGAAATCTGGCTCTAGGTGAGTGATCACACCATCGTGGTTATCTGGGTTATGAAGATCTTTATTGTACAGTTCTTCTGTGTATTCTTGCCACCTCTTCTTAATATATTCTGCTTCTGTTATGTCCATACCATTCTGTCCTTTATTGTGCCCATCTTTTCGTGAAATGTTCCCTTGGTATCTCTAATTTTCTTGAAGAGATTTCTAGTCTTTCCCATTCTATTATTTTCCTCTATTTCTTTGCATTGATCACTTAGGAAGGCTTTCTTATCGCTCCTTGCTATTCTTTGGAACTCTGCACTCAGATGGATATATCTTTCCTTTTCTCCTTTGCCTTTTGCTTCTCTTATTTTCTCAGCTATTTGTAAGGCCTCCTCAGACCACCATTTCACCCTTTTTGCATTTCTTTTTCTTGGGGATGGTTTTGATCACTGCGTCCTCTACAGTGTCACAAACCTCCGTCCATATTTCTTCAGGCACTCTATCAGATCTATAATCCCTTGAATCTATTTTCCCTATTTAGGAAAAAATGTCCAGAGCCCCACTCACCAGGAGAAAAAAATGAGGAATAATGAAACAACTCCTTTATTGAGATGAGCCAAATCACAGTGCCCAAAAGGAGAACAAGCTTCTTGGACTTAGTGCAGGCTATCATCAAGTACACAGGACACAGCAGCGAGCAATGCACATTCAAGGAGAGAGTGGCAGTTTGGCTATAGAAAGTCAGTCCATCCCCTGGCTGGACCCTCAGCCAGTGGCTGATCTTCACTGGAGGTTGAATCCAGCTCCTTCTCCTAGTCAAATCCAGGCAAACACTGAACAAACCTTGTCTCAGGACCAGTTACGATCCAGTCACTGAGTATACAAAGACAACCCTTGCCCTCAAACAGTTCTCAACTGGCCTAGTGGGTGAGGCAGACGATTATAGGACAGAGTGGATAAAGGCTGGTAATAGGAACACAGTTCGTTACAATTATACATCTCAATAAAGGCTCATCTCAATAAAGGAGTTGTTTCATTATTCCTCATTTTTTTTCTCTTGGTGAGTGGGGCTCTGGACATTTTTTCCTAAATTGTCTATACCTGAAACAACTTTATGGCATATCTCCTTACTAAATTATAAACTATGGGAAGTACTGTATTTGGAGTTAGAGAAAAGCTAGATTTGGTTAAGTCTGTGCTTTTTGGGCTTCCCTGGTGGCTCAGATGGTAAAGAATTCACCTGCAGTACGGGCGACCTGCGTTGGATCCCTGGGTTGGGAAGATCCGCTGGAGAAGAGAATGGCTACCACTCCATTATTCTTGCCTGGAGAACTCCATGGACAGAGGAACCTGGCAGGCTATAGTCCATGGGGTCACAAAGAGTCACACATGACTGAGCAACTTAAATGCCAATATTCAAATGTTTGTGACTTTGGCAAGTCATTTTAACCTCCTTCCACAAGCCTGTTTCTCATCTGTAAAATGCGGATGGCACTTGACCTATCTCACAGTGTGGTTATGAGGATAAAATAAGATTATGTGTGAAAGTGCTTTGGAAAACTGTAAAATCAACTGCAAATGGAATTTTGTATTAGTTCTGTATTCCCTTCTGACATCTAGCACCATGCCTTGCCCAGAGTAGTTTGCTTAATACATTTTTGTTGAATGACCAAATGAATTGGCAAGAGAGATAATGCTATCTGTGGGAATAAAGGACATTTAATAGAATCAGGAAAAACAGATCATTTGGCAATAGAAACATCCATATGGTGAGTGATAATTCAGAAGTTGGGCATTTATGGATAGCTCCAAACCCACATTCCCAATGTCTGCTCTTTGTTTTGCTTATTTTAAAAAGATGAATTTTCTTTTAACATGATTTTGGCAGCTGAGATAGCTGTTAAATTTGACTTGAAGCTAAATATGCAGTCCTTTCAAAGCAGGGTTGGCCCTAGGCAATACTGTGAGGTCAGTAAAATGTACTCTCAGAAATCTTTCCTCCCTTGATGGTAGCTTTTCCTCCTACCCACACTGCAGGGCCTACACAGAGTTCTGTTTACCTCCAAGCCCTGAAGACTTTTGTATTATCCTTTGTTTCTAAGAAGCATTCACCTAAAAGGGTCAGGAACTAAGTCTCTCTGGTTAATTTGCATTTGAAAGAAGGATTCATAGAGAAGGCTACTATTTTTATCAAAAGGAGTGAATAAATCGTTGTGAAATTTCAGGCATTAAAAGAAATACAAAGGGTTATTAGCCTCATTCAGATCACCATGGTACTTACTTCACTTACTGCTGTGGTCTCAATCCTGGAGTTATTTAGAATCACCCAGAGAGCTTCTTAAAAATACTGATAATTGAGATTTAATTCCATTGGACTAGGTTCAGTCAGTCCAGTTGCTCAGTTGTGTCCGACTCTTTGCGACCCCATGGACTACAGAACACCAGGCTTCACTATCCATCACCAACTCCCGGAACTTGCTCAAACTCATGTCCATTGAGTCAGCAATGCCAACCAACCATCTCATTGTCTGTGGTCCCCTTCTCCTCCTGCCTTCAATCTTTCCCAGCTTCAGGGTATTTTCCAATGATTCAGTTCTTCGCATCAGGTGGCCAAAGTACTGGAGCTTCAGCTTCAGCATCAGTCCTTCCAATGAATAGTCAGGACTGATCTCCTTTAGGATGGACTTGTTGGATCTCCTTGCAGTCCAAGGGGACTCTCAAGAGTCTTCTCCAACACCACAGTTCAAAAGCATCAATTCTTCCACACTCAGCTTTCTTTATGGTCCAACTCACATCCAAACATGAAAAGTGAAACTGAAAGTCACTCAGTTGTGTCCGACTCTTTGCAACCTCATAGACTACATAGTCCATGGAATTCTCCAGGCCAGACTACTGTAGTGGGTAGCCTTTCCTTTCTCCAGGGCATCTTCCCAACCCAGGGATTGAGCCCAGGTCTCCCGCATTGCAGGTGGATTCTTTACCAGCTGAGCCACCACAT
Source organism: Okapia johnstoni (assembly GCA_024291935.2). Taxonomy (NCBI): domain Eukaryota; kingdom Metazoa; phylum Chordata; class Mammalia; order Artiodactyla; family Giraffidae; genus Okapia; species Okapia johnstoni. Next base: position 101,795,054 of record CM044305.1, on the reverse strand, counting down.
GACTACTGGAAAAATCATAGCTTTGACTAGATGGACCTTTGTCGGCAAAGGAATGTCTGTGCTTTTTAATATGCTGTCTAGGTTGGTCATAGCTTTTCTTCCAAGGAGCAAGCATCTTTTCATTTCATGGCTGCAGTCACCATCTGCAGTGATTTTGGAGCCCCCCAAAATAAAGTATGTCACTGTTTCCATTTTTACCCCATCTATTTGCAATGAAGTGATGGGATCGGATGCCGTGATCTTCGTTTTCTGAATGTTGAATTTTAAGCCAGCTGTTTCACTCTCCTCTTTCAATTTCATCAAGAGGCCCTTTAGTCCCTCTTCACTTTCTGCCATAGGGTAGAGTCATCTGCATATCTGAGGTTATTGATATTTCTCCTGTCAGTCCTGATTCCAGCTTCTGCTTCATCCAGCCTGGCATTTCACATGATGTACACTGCGTATAATTTAAATAAGCAAGGTGACAATATACAGCCTTGATGTACTCCTTTCCCAATTTGGAACCAGTCTGTTGTTCCATGTCCAGTTCTAACTGTTGCTTCTTGACCTCATACAGATTTCTCAGGAGTCAGGTCAGGTGGTTTGGTCTGCCCATCTCTTTAAGAATTTTCCACAGTTTGTTGTGATCCACACAGTCAAAGGCTTTAACATAGTCAATGAAGCAGATGTTTTTCTGGAATTCTCTTGCTTTTTCTCTGATCCAGCAGATGTTGGCAATTTGATCTCTGGTTCCTCTGCCTTTTCTAAATCCAGCTTGAACATCTGGAAGATCTTGGTTCACATACTGTTAAAGCCTAGCTTGGAGAATTTTGAGCATTACTTTGCTAGCATGTGAGATGAGTGTAATTGTGCAGAGTTTGAACATTCTTTGGCATTGCCTTTCTTTGGGATTTGAATGAAAACTGACCTTTTCCAGTCCTGTGGCCACTGCTGAGTTTTCCAAATTTGCTGGCATATTGAGTACAGCACTTTAACAGCATCATCTTTTAGGATTTTCAATAGCTCAGCAGGAGTTCCATCAACTCCACTAACTTTGTTCATAGTGATGCTTCCTAAGGACTAGGTTCAGATCTGGGCATAGGTGTTTTTTGGGAACCTCTGATTTAAACCTAAATTGGCCCTGCTCTTGAGAGAAGGAAAAGCTGAATGCCATTGGAAGATTAAACCTTAAAGCAGGATGGAGGTAGAAAGACTCAGCTCCATAATAAGCAAGTGTTTGGCAGCACCAAAGGAAGAAGTAGTCTGTGACTGATTTGTCCCCACTCCCAAACCCCCAGGGGAAACTGCCTGACCCTGTTAGTCCTTAATTCTACTTTCCAGATGGTTCACAGGTAGGACAGTACATAAAATTTCTGAAACAAGGTGATAAATACTCTAATGGTTGCTATACCCAAGTCAGTAAATTTTCAGCTGATAACTTTAGAAATGATATGACATAGAAATGATCTTGTTTTAAAAAATGAGATCTGTGTCATTTATTTACATGTTACTAACTATCATAGATTAAGCATTTGTAATTAAGTTCCTTGCTTTATAAAGCAATTCCAGGATGGGCAAAGGGTGAATACACAATGTATAGTTGGATCATCACTGCTTAAGCTTTGGCCTCCTCAGTCAACCCCCAGCAGTCCCTTGCTGCTGATAGCGTAACAAAGCCCTTATTATGATACAATGTTTACTATGTCACCACTGCTTGGTTTGACACATCTGTATTTCTCTCCTTCAAAGATGGTCCTTCAGAAAAGTGGATAGAGAACATGCACCACCTTTTCCCCAGAAATTGTCTTTTCTGGACACATTCTTAAACAAGGCTTGGTGCAGAAACATGTTTCTGAGCAAGCACTGTCTGCTGTTTTTAAGGAATCCCACCCAAGAATAAGAAGGCTTCAAAGAGTGACTATTCACTGACAAGCCCCTCCTCAGAGATGTCTAGAGAAGAACCCAAACCAAGCACCCTGGGGAATCCCCATGATCAAAAAAGGAAAACTGCTTACACTCTGCCTTTTTAGAGATGCCTACAGAGTAAGAGGGATGGACATTAGATAGTCCTGTCTTTATTTGTATCTCTTCCTTTATGCATATATTTACCTTTATAAATAGCTACAGATTTATTTATTTACTTGATTAAAAGAAGGCCAGTAATAACTATACTTCATCTGGTGGTATTAAGTTTAATTAATGTTTCTAAGGTATGAGTTGAACTCACAAGATGAAAGATTCTGTGTATGGAATATGTGTACAGTGCCCAATTGGGTTTAATCTGATAATGCCATAAATGTGTGGTATCTACATTGCACAATTTTATTATTGTGGTTTCATTGAGTTAACCATGAAAATGTATTTTACTGTTGAGAATGTCTTTAATATTTGTTGACAAACATTTCAGTAGACACCCAGGTGGCGCTAGTTGTAAAGAATCCACCTGCCAATGCAGGCGACACAGGAGACAGGGGTTTGAGCCCTGGGTGGGGAAGATTCCCTGGAGGAGGAAATGGCAACCCACTCCAGTATTCTTGCCTGGGAAGTCCCATGGACAGAGGAGCCTGGTGGGCTATAGTCCATTGGAGACACAAAGAGTTGGACATGACTGAACATGCACACGATTGTATGTTTTGTTTAGCCCCAATTAGTTGATTCTTGACATCAAAGATGTTTTACAAAGCAACGTGGGTTTTTCTTCCTTTTAAATTGGCCCAAAGTTCCAAAAAGACACAAAGTTCTAGTCTTCATACATTACATAGTAATATCTAAGTTGGTTTGTGCCACAAAATGTAAATGTTAAATTTTTAAAATTACGTAAATTACATATCCATACTAAGATGTGCTAAATATGTAAGACTCGACCTGGACAAAATAAATTAAGGTTGTAAAATGTCAAAAGGAAGATTTTTATTAATAAGAAAAAAAGAAAAGATATTTTCCTCTAAATCTCACTTGAAGATATTTCACGGAAAACTTAACTAGTAGGTTAGCTACTGGGTCATTCAAAGTGAGCCTAGAGCTCAAGAGCCAAGTATCTGTGCTTTTAGAGCTAACATGTAACATGGAAGACTGAAGGGCTTAGATAACCACGTCAGATTGGGAGCTATTATTACAACCACATAGTTGAATATTAACAGGATGTGGCTATCCTGTATGTTAGCATAAAAGTTTGTCTTTGTATGGCACTAAGATTTGTAATTTTTTAAACAGCTAGCACTTCCATACATCCTTCTAAGGAATATAATTACATGAATTAGAACATAGCCTACAGGTTTTCTTTTTTTGGGGGGGTCTTGAAGGGTCCCTGGTTAAACTGCAAATCCTCCTAGAAAGGGTACCACTTTGGGCCATTATCAGTTGGCCCATCCATATACCCTTCTAAGGAATATAACTACATAAATGAGAATGACCTTTATCACTACGTCCTGAAAATTGGCCAGTTGATCCTCCTTTATGAAGACATGGTATTATTTTATTCTCATTCAGTGAAATATTCAACTCACTAAGGATTTACTCTGCATTTACAGTTGTTCAGCACCGTGTGAAATGTGAGACACAATAAGGGAGGGTTTAATATTTTGGGACACCTTCCCTGGCCTTAAGAGCTTACAAGTCTCATTTTGGGCAGGAAGAACAACATGGCACATTCAAAACAAATAGGAGCCCATCTTTCCCCTTTGAGGCCTCTTACCTCTCCTCTCTGTGGCCCTGGGGCCTAAGTTCCATTAGAGCCTTGCTTTCAGCCTGTTGTCATCAAACCACACAAAGCTGGACAGTGGCCCAAGGTGGTACCTTTTCTGGGAGTATTTGCTTTTTAATGAAGGACTTTTTTAGACAAAAAATAAAAAGTGGACCTGTGTAAACAAAATTAGAAAACTGATTTATTCTTAGGATTCTGATTTGTCTATCTCAAACTATACAATACAAACTGCTTTTATTCCCCCACAATCCCGTTACTACCCTGCTTTTAAAAGCCCAGTTTGGTCTCCATACTGTCTACTTTGGCCTACAGGGTAGACTCCAAATTTTTTTACTTCACCTGCCAGGCATCCTTGAGCCTCACCTTTCTTACTTCCAACCAGACATCCTGCTTTCCAGTCTCACTGCGTTTTTCATATTTCCATAAACAGGCCAGGTCCTTTTACAACTCCCTGCTTTGCCCGTTTCCACTGCCCAGGGTGCCTTTCAATCCTCTCCCATCTTGTCTTTTTGGCAACTCCCTCTTTGAGACCCAGCATAAACCGCGATTCCTCTGTGAAGCTCAACCTATTCCAGACTTCTCTCAAATGTCTTTCACCTGTTCCCACAGCACTTTGTATGTTGGTTATAGTACGGCTATAGAAACTAATTTTGAAACTCTTCTCCCACTGCTTCTCAGTGACAGGACCTGGTATTGTGTCTGGCATACAAAGTGTTTCAGTACATGCTCCTTGAATGTTTCTGCAGTTAGGAAGAGCAACAGGTTGGTAAATATAGTTTTGTTTGCCAAGTTCTCCTATCTCCCCTCCCCTAATACCCTCGGGTTAAATAAAAACTTCCAACAGGATTTACGTGGCTTATTGTTAATGTAACCAAATTTAAAGGTTTGTTTTTAGGATTAATGTTTTAAAATTTGGGCTTGTGTACTATTTTGATAGAAAACATTGACTTTTACCGATATTGTTCTCTTAAAATGTCTGGGAAATAACATGAACCAGGATTTCGTAAAAAGAAGTGGCTTTGTTTAGTCTGTAAATTAGCGGGTTAACGGCTGATGGGAGTTGGGTTTGGGATTGGCCCTAGGAATTGTGCGAGAGGGACGTGTTAGTTACCTTCCTATTTCTTGGCCTTAGAATGCACCCTTTTAACTCTAGCCAGCCACGTTAGAGAATGCTCCCGGTAGGAAGGTAACAGGATTTGCATCTGTGTTACTGAGAAAGGTATCAAAACTCAGTATTGAGTCAGCGGTGTCCTTGACATGAAAGAGTATAAACAATGAAAAACTATAGCTTCTTTGTATCAACTGAATGCCTAGCAAAAACTCATGTATCTTCTTTGTATCTAAGCTCTTTTCCTTTTCCTTCCCTATCATGACATCCTCCCTAGCATCAGGCATAATGGCATGACTGTGTTTTCCTCCATTTCGAGTTACTCCTCTCTGTGAGCCGTCTCCCCCCGCACCAGCTCCCCCGCCCCCCGGGCGCCTGCAGTGCTTCTCTCCACACACCCCCGCCTTTCGCAGACTGACGCCGCTCCTCCCTCGGCGCCGCGTGACCGGAAGTGGCGCCATCTTTAGCCTCCTGTGCTATTGACAATAACAAGCTCCGGTTCTCTCCCCCTCCCCCCTCCCCTCTAGCACTGCATCTCCCCTCCCAGAGAGAGGGAGAAAAGGAGGAGGAGCTGCAGCCTCACAGACTTACTGAGTCGCTCCTGCAGAAAGGGGGGAGAGAGACTGAAAAGCAGGGGAGGGGGACGGCACGGCCGTTTACCTGTCTGCCTCCTCATTCGCTCTCCCCCCTTGTTCTGCTCACTCCTGGTGTCAGCCTATCCTCCTTCCCAAACCCTCCCATTCCCCGGGTGGAGCCCCCCCTTCACTTTCCTTCTCGTCCTCTGTGTTTCTCCTCTCTTTATTCCCTTCCCCCTCTAGCATTGCCACCTTCTCTCCTACACGCACGCAGGCATATAAACGTAGGTTTTTGATGCTCGTCTGCCTGTTGACCCCGCTATTTTCATGTTTCCAACAGGTTTTTCTTCCCCCAATCCCTCAGCTGCTGCTGCTGCTCAAGAGGTCAGATCAGCCACTGATGGTAATACCAGCACCACTCCGCCCACCTCTGCCAAGAAGAGAAAGTTAAACAGCAGCAGCAGCAGCAGTAGCGGCAGTAGCGGCAGTAGCAGCAGTAGCGGCAGTAACAGTAGTAACGAGAGAGAAGACTTTGATTCCTCCTCTTCCACTTCTCCTTTACAACCCAGGGATTCGGCATCCCCTTCAACCTCGTCCTTCTCGTGCCTGGGGGTCCCAGTGACTGCTCCCAGCCACACAACGGTACAGAAGAAGCTGCGTTTTGAAGATAACCTGGAGTTTGTAGGGTTTGATGCTAAGATGGCTGAGGAATCCTCCTCGTCCTCGTCCTCATCTTCACCAACTGCTGCAACATCTCAGCAGCAGCAACTTAAAAATAAGAGTATATTAATCTCTACTGTGGCTTCGGTGCATCACGCAAACGGCCTGGCCAAATCTTCCACCACCGTCTCTAGCTTTGCTAACAGCAAGCCTGGCTCTGCTAAGAAGTTAGTGATCAAGAACTTTAAAGGTAACCAGGGCCAAAATCCATGATCACGTACTCAGGATTTGACACTTGAATGGTCACGTGCTCTGTTTTATGCTAATATGTTAAACAGTATAGAGGTGGCCTAATGTTTTATGCATAATCAATGAGGAGGAGGGAGGTCCTTTTTGGGTGGAGGGTTCATTTTCTGGGGGTGGTTAGTATCCTTCTGCTGAAGCATACACCAGGTATTTCTGTGCAGTATTTTGAGGTCTGTCTCAGCCTATTGTATCTGATCTGTTATTCTTTATAACATTGACAATCGATATGATTGATCCGGATTTTACAGGTGAGAAATTTGTATTCTAAAAATGTTTATTTATTTCAGGTGCATAGTGAACCTTGGCACTGCTGGGATTTTTATTTTTATGCTTCAGTAGGCCGTATTATCTGGTCCCTAGAAATTGAGGTAGCAATAGTGATCTTTTCATGTTCCAAGAAGACCTTTGGTTAGATTTTTAATGTTGAATACTACATTCTTGAAACTCATGAAAGCAGTAGGTGGAGAAAAGTATTTATTATCTCTGCATTTCTTTCCAAAGGTAGGGTTTGGAAGTGGAACATACTGTGTATACACAGAAGTAGTAACTCGAGTAGTAACTCATCTATTTTTTTTATCACTGAAATGGGTTTTAAAGTACTGACCTGCAGCTTTTAGGAGAATTTGTTCAAGTTTTTGAGGTATGTGATTGAGAGTATTATGAATGCATTGATGCAAATATAAAATTAGCAATTTTGCATAATGTAATTGAGCTGAGTTCCTTTTTAATCTATTTGTTTTGGTTTCTCTGCCTGACTTTTTCAACACCCTAACTGGCAACTAATGCTACAATGTTTATTAAGTGGAGAAGTAAAATGAATGAACCAAAGTAATATTTACCAGATCAGTGCCTTGTGGCTAAATATTAGTATTGAGAAAATTAGATTCCTCATGCCTGTATTTTCACCATTAGTGTAGAAATCAGGAATATGCTCTATTTTGTCTCAAGCAGAGGGTTATAGTGTTATTTTTAACCTTTTCTTTTTCCTATCACTCCACTCCCACCTCTAGGCTCTCAAGTGTTGTAATCTTTCTGATTTAATAGTAGACCTTTCTGAAGTAAATATGAATTGTAATTGACTAGTTTGTTCACTGTTTTACTTTAAATATATCAGTTTAATAGCCAAGGATTTTTAAAGATATGAGCTATGACCCTAATTGTATTTGTATACTGGTTTCAGAGATTTTGCTTGGGTTTTTGTTTCTTCTTCTCCTGAAATAGAAACACATTATTAAGGTATCTGGATGTTCTAATAAAACAGTTGCTGGTCAAGGAAGTTTAAATGAAAGCCTGAGTTAAGATGTTCCTGTTCATTCTGAAAGTGCTACATAGGTTCTGGAGTTATTATAATGTTTTGATTTTTTTATATTTCATTCTCATAAATGTAGTTTAAATTAAAAATTGAATTAAGGTGTTTCTCTCCATTTCTGTAGATGGTACATAAATATGGGAGTCAAACAGACCTGAATTAGAATCCCAGTTTTGCCATTGACCATCTGTGGTGACCTTGGGCAAACTTTATTAAATGAGTCTTCCAGCCTCAGTTTCCTTAGTTGCAAAATAAGGATAATAATACCATCCTTAAGACATTATTAGGAAGATTAAGATGTTTATAAAGTACTTTGTACATAGCAGGCACTCAGTATTTTAAATCTCAGGTACAAAATTCATGTTGACTTAGGTTTTACACATGATGAAATAGGATCAGGATTAGTTTTATCTGTCATTTTCAGATTTTTATCTTTTGAAGTAATTCAGTCAATAGAAAAAACTCTCACCTTCAGTTTTAATAGGTGAAATAAAATGACTTACACAGTGTTCTGGCATTTTAAATTTTATTACTAAGCCTAAATATAATGGTTACTTTAATAACTAGGTATGATAATTATAAACATCACAATTTACTCTTGAAGAGCAATAATACTAGTAGTTTATGGATCCTTTTGTTAGTATATCTTACATGTTATTCTGATTGTCAACCTTTTATATATCATCTAGATAAGCCTAAATTACCAGAAAACTACACAGATGAAACATGGCAGAAACTGAAAGAAGCAGTGGAAGCTATCCAGAATAGTATTTCAATTAAGTACAATTTAGAAGAACTCTATCAGGTATGTATAGATGTGGATAACCAGATTTGGTTAGCGTAAATTGAGGTGCAGTGCATATGGAGTTAACTTTCCGAAATGGGTGCTTATGTAGACTTTTTGTTCCCTTCTCGTTCCAATTTCTTGATTAATGCATGCACTGATTTATAAACAGACCATATATTCTGACATCAACTATGGCTATAGTCTTATTGGTATAAATTGGGCTTATCTTGGACCCTTCTAATTAGGATTTACAGTTAGGAGTACCTTGGTATAGTAAGTTTTACCTGTAATAGAAACTTATAGCTTGGATCCCAAAGATAATTTCTGGTGACATGTTCTATTGTGATACTTCTTGCTAAGTGGTGTTACCTATACGAAAGGCCTCAAGAAATGCCGTATACTTTATTCTACCTCTTTCCTGTTAACATGCTTTTGTCGTTTCATTCTCTTCTTTATGTTTGTCTTATCTCTTGGCCTACAAGACACACCTTAGCCCCCAAAACGAGCAGCAGGTTGTTCATCAACTTGGTCTGAGGTTCAGATTTGTTTCTTTAGCTTAACAAATGGATCTGTCCTTGAAATGTTTAACTTAAAAATACAGTTACTGGTTTAGACTTCTTGCTACCAAGATACTTTGCCCTACTGTATTTTTGCCACAACCAATTCAAGAAGTTACTTTCTATTATAGTGTCAGCAGTTTCATATTTTAAAAAAGTGCTGCACAGTTTTTGGCTTGAGTTTTTGTATTCATGAGTACCTTGTATGAAATTATGTTAGTTCAGTTTATCAGAATTTGTATTTTTCATCTATTCATTTTAGTTGTAGAAGTAGTATGGTGATGGACAAATCGTGGATCAGGAGTCAAAAGACAAAGGGATCTAGTTTTGGCTGTATTAGCCTGTTATCTTGGGCAACGTATTAAACTTCTCTCAGCTTCTGTTTCCTCCTCTGTAAACAGGGGGAAGAACTACTGTATCTATTTCACCAAGTTGCCTATAAGACTCAAATAAGATGTTTGTGAAAAATACCTTGAAGCACTATGATAGAAATATAAGTTGATGTTATCATTAGTTATTTAATAAGCCACAGTATGATTTTTTTACTTACAGTGTGTCAATTAAGATCACCAGTTTCTGTTGCTATTTAAATAAAATATATCAGTACTTGCCAAACTCTCAGAATGGTGCCCACTGCATAGTAATAATGCTGTGTAATCTACACAAGGGTCAGGGAGTAGTAGTAGTACTAAGGTGTTACTAAGGATAAGCCCACCTCATTTGGCTGTGTTGGTACATTTCACATGTGGATCCTGAGCTGTACAATAATCAATGGAGAATTACAGTTAGACTTGAAGCGGTTATGTGGTCCAGTGTCTTTTCTTCATATAGTGTATGTGATAGCCTACAAAGTAGGGATATCCCGTTTAAGCATTATAGAAACGCTTTGTGAACTAGATAAGGTAGTAGTTATTATCCCCACTCTATGAGGAAATGAAATTTCAAAGGGACTCTGCACTGGAGAGCATATTGGCAGAGCAGGGGACTTAAACTGAGATGCTCAAATTTTTAGTCCAGTGCACACACTCCACATGCCTCTGTAGTGCAGTGTTTGAAGCAAATAGATAGTCTTACTTTAGGGGGAAAAAACTCTGTCATCAGAGAAGGTAATTTTTGTTCATACATGCATGTATATGATGTTTGTTTGGATATGCTGGCATACAGCTTTAATTTCAGTAATGTGTTACATATTTCATGTTTATAACATTTAGTTTCTAGTTTTTTAATTTTATTTTTTTTAATTGGTGGAAAATTGCTTTACAAGGTCGTGTTGGTTTCTGCTGTACAATACAAATCAGTCATAATTATATATCTATATCTATATATATATACTCTCCCTCTTGAGTGTCCCTCCCCTCCCCGCATCCCACCCCTCTGGGTCATCACAGAAGGCCAGACAGGGCTCTCTGTTACATAGCAAATTCCCACTATCTATCTATTTTACACATGATAGTGGACATATGTCAATGCTACATTTTCAATTCATCTCACCCTCACCTTCCCCTGCTGTGTCCGCAAGTCCATTCTTTACTAGGTTCATCCACTACCATTTTTCTAGGTTCTATATAAGTGCCTTAATATACAATGCTTGTTTTTCTCTTTGTGATGATTGTAGTTGTTAATGAACTCTATTTACTTTACTTTGAATATTTTTCTGGAGCTTTTGGGTTAAAAACTATTTTTCCTGATAATTTTTTTTTTTGGCCATGCAATGTGATTTGTGGGATCTTAGTTCCCTGACTAGGGATCGAACCTGAGCTCCCTACAGTGGAAGCACGGAGTCTTAACCCCTGGACTGCCAAGGAAGTCCCTTTTCCTGATAAATTGCTTCTGTTAAATCTCTTGATGTTTCAGGAGGTCATAGCTCACATTTTTTTGTGTTTTTCCTTTCTTATACTTCAGAATTTTCTACCTGCTGTTGTTGAGTTGCATTTCTTTAGCCTAAAATCAGTTATAACTTTTCACTGTTAGCATTTTTATAATACTTTACTACTTCTGCTATAATAAATTTAAAAGCATTTGTTTCTAGCTCTTTTGTTGTTTTCTACCTTAATTTTGTACATGCTCCTTTGGGTTCTCAGAAAGATTATACTGAGATGTTCAAGTTCAAAAAAGAGGATAAAAAGTTAAATTATTTCATAACATCTGGATTTCAGGTGCTTGTTTGATTTTCGAGTGGTTAAAATGTAACTTAAAAGTACTCTCCTAAAATTGAAACAATGTAGAAATATGTAGCATACCAAACAAAAGTTCTCCAAACTCCTCATTCCCCACCTCTCTCTCTCTCTATCTTTGATGTAAATACTTATTTGGCATATGTCTATGCATAACTTTTTTCTGTGAATGAAAAACCATTTTGCTTTAAAGCTTAAGCATGGAAGTCTTCCCTAGTGTAGATTGCATGTACTTCCTCTTAAGTTTTTAATTTCTAGAAAAGAACTTGCTGTTCTAAGTATATTTGCAATAAGTAAATGTCATCTTTTAAAAGTAATTCAAAGTGAGACTTACCTTTCCTCCACAACCTTGAAATCCTGTGAGTGAGACAATGGTTCATGTTGTTTTGGTTTGGATATTTTTGTTTGTTTACTTGTCTATTTTTTTAATATTTATTCTTCATTGTGGCATGTGAACTCTTAGTTGTAGCATATGAGATATAGTTCCCTGACCAGGGATTAAATTTGGGCCCTCTGCATTGGAAACACGGAGTCTTAGCCACTGGACCACCAGGGAAGTCTCTGCTTGTTTATTTTGGATTGATGACAGATAGAAGTATGGTTAAATGCACTGACTTTTGAGTTGATCAGCCTGCCTTAGATTAGAGATCTGCAACTCATGATAACTTTGGGTCAGTTACTTTTCTAAGCCTTGGTTTTCTCATTTGCAAAACAGGGAGACTAACACTACCTGTATGGCATGGTTGTAAATAAATACTGCAAAAAAGTACTTAACTACACAGCCTGCTATATGTCTGTGTCATCGATGATAATGATAATAAGTAGTATTTGAGTCTTTAATAAAAGATATCTTTATTTTGAGATTACATTTTATTATACAGCTCTAAAGCCACACATGTTTTTAAATTCTAAATCCACACTAGGCCAGAACAGCTGGCTTATAAATAGATTATATTCCAAAGGTGCATCAGAAAACATCATTAGCCAAACTGAAAAAATAATAGAAAAAGAGAAGAACTGTCTAGGAACACTGTCCCTCTGCACTTCTCAAGAATGTGTCTTGTTTTTACATGTGGTATCTTAATAGTTGGAATCTTGGTTTTAGTGTGTGACTTTTTTTACTAAATAATTTTTAAGTAATGGGATTATTTTCCTCATGTTCTCAGCCTTGTGTGAGTAGCTGTGTAGTGTTGTTGTTGTTGTTTTAATATTTATTTATTTGTGGCTGTGCTGGGTCTTCATCGCTGTGCGGGTGTTTCTCTAGTTGCGGCAAGTGGGGGCTTTTCTCTAGTTGCTCCGAGCGGGGGCTTCTCTATATTTGCAATGTTCAGACTTCTCATTAAGGTGGCTTCTCTTGTGGAGGACATGCTCAATAGTTGCGGCACATGGGCTTAGTTGCTCCATGTCATGTGAAATATTCCTGAATCAGGGATGGAAGCTGTGTCTCCTGCATTGGCAGGCAGATTCTTTACCACTGAGCCACCAGGGCAGCCCCTGTGTAGTGTTTTTAAATCAGCTGCTTTTTTTGGAGCTGGCTGGTTATTTCTATATGAAAGTGTTACATTTATTCTTAATATGAATGTCTAGTTCTTATCTTTGAAGGTTAAGTTTAGTTCCTACTTCAGATCTGATGAAAATAATTCATTAATAATGGGAACTCTGGTTTGCTTCTTGTGAAATAAATCTTAAATAACGAGCCAATTAGTGATTGTAAATGAATCAATTAGTGATTTATTAATCTAGTGGATGGCCACAATACTAGAAACAAATAGTGCATCCATCCTAGTTTATTTCCCATTGTGAAATGGAGTTTCTTAAGCAGTCATTGGCTATGCGAGACTAGGTAGATTCTTAGCAGAGGTGATTATTGTATTCTGTGTTGATCACTAGCTATTGTGTTCTGTAAGTTTAACTGTTGATATTTTTAAGCTTAGTCTGTCACATTACTATTACTCCTGTTTTTACTGAATTGTTAATACTATCCCTGCTATTTATCCCAACTACAAATTCTTAGTCCTTGATAATTTGTCTTATTTAAGATGTTTTTATTGGATGTAAAAAGAAAAATAATTTAGGTTTCATTATTTGGCTTCCTTCCTGCAATTCTCAGTTTTTAATAATTTTGATCATTTCATTTTAGCCATTTTTACTAGACATAAAAAGACATAATTTGGGTGTTATTGCTGTATCAGTTGAAAAGTTTTGTGGTGTGCTTTTTCTTTCTCTGTTTAAGCATATGGTTTGAAAAATAAGCCCCAACTCATTAGATCAGCAACCAGAGTTCAGCACCCTGGAGGGAATTGAATCTTTCTTAAGTGTCTCTTGTTGCTGAATCAGAAAATTTTCTAGATTTACTCTCTTACCATTAATTTTTGCATTCTTTGTATTTTTCATCCTTATTTTAATCCTCATTTTTTAAATTCTAGTCTTAACCTCATTTCCACTCTTTATCCTAAATGGAAGCTTATGTGCCTTTGCTGTTTCTTAAATCTTGTATTCCATAAAGCATCAAATTTCAGGAACTATAGTTTTACATTTCATTTGCTACACATTTATGTTTTCTTTGGAGTTTTGTTTGTTTGTTTTTCTTCAGATAAACATGTTTCTGATGCAATTTGGAGGGAAGAGGCTGGGATTTGGAACAATAAAAGTTAAAACCTTATTAAAATGTTCTTATTTTATAGCTGACACATGGAAAAAGGATTTAAGGCAGCATATTTAACCAGTAGTGATTGGGAGCTTAAGTAAAAAGATAGTTTTATGTAAGAGTCTTATAGAATTATCTAGATTGTTTAATATAGTTACCTGTGAAATGATGTTATGTTAGTAATAATTATACCAGATCAAACTTCCAAGGATTTCCAGAGTGTTTAGTGAAGTGTAAAATAATACATTTCTAAAATTCCTTTTCAAAGATCTGGAATAAAATAGAGTTTACCTCAAACTCCTAAGTGGTGATTTAACTCTTATTCGTATTTCTATCCCAGCACCTAACAGGATAGAGTTCTTAGTAAACACCCCATTCTTCTTGAGTCAGTGACTGTTTACTATGTGCAAAGCTAGACAAATGCCATGGACATACAGAGATCACTTAGACTTTGCCCCTGAGGTCTTGATATTCTACTAGGCTCATGAAGTTAGTAGTTCATGACCAGCATTTTTTTAAAGAAGTAAAATAGAAAATTTCAGAACAGGTCACATATAGTAATGGTAAGTGCAGGTTCATGAAGATATTGTTTTGTTTACATGAATTAATTTTATGTGCAATGGATTGTGACATAAAATGTATTTCTTACTGTGGCTTGTCAAAAACTTTTGGAAGCTACTGTTTTAGGCACACATGATTGTTCCAAACAAACCTTGCTTGAAAGTGAGGAAAGCAGAGTATTTAGATCACAGGGTGTATGGAAGATTATAAACAGACATGAGAGTAAATCATGGTAATATTGAGCCTTGAATTCCATGCTAGAAAGTATGATGGTGGGAAAGATAGTGTTTTATTGGGGGAGGCGAGTACTTAAATTTTTTGAATATTTTATATATTCATCTGGCTCAAAACCCAAAAAATATTAGAGAGCATGTAGTGAAAAGTTTCACTTCCACTCCAACCTCCCTCCCCCAGCAAACAAATGTTATTAGGAGTATCATTCCAGAAATGTTTCATGTGTGCAAAAACAGCTGTGTGGAGGTGTTCTCAATTAATTTTCTTTAGATATATATATATATGATAGTAGACCATGCACTGCACCATTCAGTCCTTTGTATTTTTTTATACCTGTTAGGGAACTTCTCCATAACAGTACCTGAAGAGCTTGATGGAAAGGTTCTTAAAGGTGGAAAATTATTGTATCTGGTCTATATGTTAAGCAGTCAAGGCTAAATTAGAGACTCGGCAAGGGGTTGTGTTCCATCTTGACCTTCAAAACTCACCTTAGAGCCTCCTGCCTTTGCCTTTCCTTCTTTTATTGCTTCTAATAACTTAAGCCTGGCGACAGAGGATGAGATGGTTGAATGGCATCACCAATGCAATGGACGTGAACTTGGGCAAACTCCAGGAGAGGGTGAGGGACAGGGAAACCTGGTGTGCTGCAGTCCATGGGGTTGCAAAGAGTCGGACAAAACTTGGTGACTGAGCAACAACGAACAATCTTAAACCACTCTCCAACTAAGCGCACATGAAGCCACAGGCATATAATGTGTGTGCACATGCACTTAGCTGCTCGGTTGTGGCCAACTGTTGGCAACTGCACGGGCTGTAGCCTGCCAGGCTCCTCTGTCCGTGGAGCTCTTCAGACAGGAGCGCTGGCGTGGGTTGCCATTTCCTACTCCAGGGCATCTTCCCAATGCAGGGCTCGAACCTGCATCTCTTGCATCTCCTGCATTGGCAGGTGGATTCTTTACCATCACTCCACCTGGGCCCAGTTCTTTGTTTCTCACTATTCCCATAAGCTCTTTCTCCACTTCCCTCTGGGTCTTTGGAACTCCACCTCTTTACTTCTGCTCAGCAAGCCTTTCCTGACGTTTCCCTGCCAGAAAGATTGAGTTAGAGACCTCACCTCTATGCTTATCCCCATCATAGCACCTAATAGTATGTTGTAATTACATGTTTTCTGACCAGTTTTCGCTTTATGCTGTAAGCCCCTTCTGTGTGTAGGACACATTGCTAGTTATAAGTACATTAGTTTTTTGAATACTTACTATATTCACCTGGTTTAGAGCCCCAGAAGTATCAAAGAACATACAGGTACATGAGCCCATGGTCTGGTCTCTTGCTGTCATTAAGGAGAGTTGGGGGCCAGGATATACACATCGAAAGATACAGTGTTGATTCAGTGACAAGTCAGTGTGGTATGATTGTTGATAGTGCCGTACGAGTCATTGGTAGCTGAGACAGTTAAGGAAAGCTTATTGGAAGAAGTGGAACCTAGCTGAGTAGTAAGGGAATGTGGTATCCTGTATGAGAAGATAAACAGGTGGGATGAGAACTAATGTATGGGAGAAAGTATCACAGCAGAAGGGAATGGTAGAAGTAGGACTTGATTGAAGTGGGAAACGTAAAGAAGATGCAATACAAAGAGAATTTAAGCAGGGAAGCAAGAAATGCTGAGAAAATTAGTCATTCAAAAGGAACACCAAGATACAATGAGAAGACTACTAAAGGAGAAAGAGAGAGTCCATAGGGGACCAGTGTGAGGCACATGAAATAAACATAAACACACTTAGACATCTGTGGCCTGACCCAAGGCCCCATGGTAAGTGGTGGCCAGCAGGAACTTAGCTTTCTTATTCCTCTTTAGCCTGCTGGATCTAAGTGGTCTGCTATTTCCTGGTAAGGTGTAGCACCTTTCCTCCTTTGGTATAAGTGGTTTCCTTTAAGCTTTCTTTTCATTTATGAGTTATTTGCTGGACCTGCATGCTGGGAATATGACTTCCAACTACATATTTATAAAATTCCAGTCCAACCAACAGGACTTGGATGGTCCCTTAGAGTCAATCTTAATGGAATTTTTGCCTTCTGTTATGGTGAGAAAGAAATCCTGGTGTTATACTTAAGTCATTACTGGTTGGAATTGTAGATTATTTGAGTTCTACCATGCCTGTTGTATTAAATTTGAAAGTCTTTTGATACACCTAAGAAGAAACTCAGTGAAATCTCAGTTTTGTCCTTTTGGGATCTGACTATAAAAGACCAATCCCACAGTTAGAAGAAATAAAAATTCAATATTTCTTTAGTAATTAATGTGTATTCCATTGTGCAAAATTTAAAACATCTTTATTTAAATATTCTTAAGCTGAAATGTTGGAGAAAAATCCTTGTATTATTATTTCATTCTCATAACACTGCTTGCAATAAATTCTGCATTGCTCTGTTCAGGAAAACCAAAGAAAGTATAAATAAATTTAAATTCAGTGGTAGTTGGACTGCCCAGTGAAAGTGAAAGTCAGTTGTGTCCGACTCTGCGACCCAATGGACTATACAGTCCATGGAATTCTCCAGGCCAGAATACTGGAGTGGGTAGCCTTTCCCTTCTCCCCAACCCATCTAATAAACAATTGGTGAAATTATTTTTCAAACTCAGAATGGAATTCTGCTTATGAAAACAATTAACATTTTTATGAATAAAACAGAATTTATATGTAGCAGTTGTTATAAATTGGATGTCTTTACAAGGGGAGAATTTGGCTTGATTCCCCCCATACTTAAACTGTACTGCCAGAATAAACAGATTAATTTGGGGAAGGGTGGTATAGGACACTGGTTATGAAAAAAGTTCACTACTTGCATTGATATTTGGTTGTTTTACCTTGTGTTTTAAATGGATGAATAATCCTTTTTAATAAGCTGACATGGTAGAAGTAACAAATAATAGGAATTTGATGTAAATAATCAATAAATATCTACACACAGACACACACATTCACTCCTTAAGAAAGTATGTATTTAACTTTGCAGGCTGTGGAAAATCTCTGTTCTTACAAGATTTCTGCAAACTTGTACAAACAGCTGAGACAGATTTGTGAAGAGCACATCAAAGCACAGATTCATCAGTTCAGAGAATATCCTTTTAAAAACAAAAAACCTTGTATTTGCATCTTTTCCTCCCTCTCTGTCCCTCACTTTTTAACCCTGCTTAAAATGGAATGCCTATGTTTTGTAGATTTGTTATTTTTTGTGCATCTTGCCTCTAGGGAAAAAAGAAGCAAAATTTCACTTTTTACCTCTAATTAAATTAGGGTCCAAATCTACATTGTACTACTAATGTAAGTAAAGTTTCTTTATGTCTTGACTCTTTTTGTCCTAACAAATTTCCATTTGAGGAAAGATAATCAGGAAATAATAAACTGAAAACACAATGCTCAATTATATCTAAGACTTGGCTTTTTGTTGTTTTGTTTTGACCTTGTGACATGTGGGTTCTTAGTTCCCAACTATAGATTGATCAGACCCATGGCCCCTGGAGTGAAAGCAGTCTTAACCACTGGACCACCGGGGGAGTCCCTAAGACTTGTTTTTAAAGGTTTTTTTTTTCTTTCTTAGTGGAATCTAACATGTTTTTACAGTTTAAGATGTAGCATTTTGTTGTATAAGTACTATTTAGTTTCATTTAGTATGTAGGGCATTCCATATTTAAGACAAATGTGCTCTTAAACATTGCATGTATTACTTGTACTAAGCATTTTTAAAATGTCCTTAACGTGTATCTCACAGACTCTTTGGATAGTGTTCTTTTTCTCAAGAAGATTGATAGATGTTGGCAGAACCATTGTAGACAGATGGTAAGATGGAAAAAAGCATTACATTTCAGTTAAATATTGTAGTTAAAATAAGTTTCTTCAAATACAAGAATATTAGTTTTAAAAGTTTTGCAATGGGGGACTTAAAACTAATTTTGGTTGAGTTTTCTACTTTAAAATTGCAAGTTATGGGCAAACCAGTAGTTTAGAATGACTTATACCTTAGACTCATTTTTATTTTTGTAGCACTATAAATAAGTGTTACAAGTGTAAAATGTAAATAAGTGTTACATTTTATCAGTCTTAATGGCTATCCCACCTGTTATTTGGTTACCTACCAAAGTGCCTCCTGGTCCTGCACTTTAGCTTATTCACATCACAACCTTTTCCTTTTCCCCTAATCTGATAATATTTTAAACCTTATATTCTGCAAGTTAAAAATCTTAAAATCCATCCCACACACCCAAAATCGCATGTATACAATTTTAAGATAGTTTCACCCTGAGAACTGTTGCTGAGAAAAAATTACATGCCCCTTTATTCTATTTTGATTTTTAGTTAATTTTCAAGTTTCAAAGAGGTCATAGACCATTTTAAGTGTCTTTTTTCCTAGAAACTACAGCAAGAATTAAGATTTATTAATAGTTTAATAAAAAATGGTATGGGCGTATTGTCAGATGTGTTAATCTGTATGTTTGATCCTAGTAGTCTAGTATATATACAAGTAAATCCTGCAGTCTTATTTTATAAAATATTTCAGCTTCACAACATATAAAAAATTGTTTGATTTCTTTTTTTCATTGACAGATCATGATCAGGAGCATTTTTTTGTTTCTGGATAGGACTTATGTTCTTCAGAATTCAATGCTACCATCCATTTGGTAAGGATGCAAGAAAAAAAATTATGAAAAGATTTGTTAACAAATCATAGTCGAATTTTAATTACACTAATAGAAGAGAGCAATACAGGGAATATTTTCCTAAAAACTCACATTTGGCTTCTAGACTTGTATTTAGAGCAGTTTTACCTTCTTATTTATGTCTTTTCTATGCTAATATTGGAGATAGCTAACATTCTCTGAGCATATATAAATTTATGAAGAAGTTTTTTGTTACCCGAAAGGATTAACGTTTGCTCTGGACTGTCTGAATGTGCATCATTTTGTTGCTTATCAAGAGTTCACTCATTATCTTTTAACATTATTTGGGAAAATTCCATGTATACACAAAAATAGAAGCGTATAATGAGCTCTTCCCCCCACCATGTGCCTAGGCATCTACCTACAGCAATTATCAGAGTTCACTGATATCTGAGTACTGAAAGCAGATGACAAGTGAGCAGTTAAGCCTTCATTACGAGTACAGTGAAGACCATTTTATAGCTTTGAACTAATTTTGTCTCTTGATTTGACCAAGGAAGAAATCCACCAAAGGAAATAAATCAATAAAACTTAGTTATGGAGGAAGATGGGAATTTAGCTTCAGTTCTCATTAAAGACAAAATGAGTTTCCTGTATGCTTTAATCTAATAATGTTATTTAAAATTAAATATGTGGATTTTATACTTCTACAGTTGTTGCTTCAAAGCCTCAAACCCTAATTAACATGTGGTGAGAAGTTAAGCAAGCCTCTCCAGAAGTGGTATCGTTTTAAATTAATTTAGATTATGTGTATTTTTTTTTTATTTTAGGGACATGGGACTGGAGTTATTTAGGGCTCATATTATAAGTGATCAGAAAGTCCAGAATAAGACAATTGATGGCATTCTTCTTTTGATTGAGAGGGAAAGGAATGGTGAAGCAATCGATAGAAGTTTACTCCGAAGCCTTTTAAGCATGCTCTCTGATTTGCAAGTAAGTTAACTACTTCACTTAACTACAGAACTGATTGCTATACCTAGTCTGATGTTTAAAAAACAAACAATTTCCTGGCGGTCCAGTGGTTAGAACTCCATGCTCTCACTGCTAAGGGGCCTGGGTTCAATCCCTGTTCAGGGAACCAAGATCCCACAAGCCCCGTGGTGTGGCCAAAAAAACTTAAAAAAAAAAAAAAAGCCAGACTCATAATGCTGTTCACATAGAGGGCATTCAGTAAACATTTATTGAATAGTTGAACTTCTTTACTTTGTTACCTGCTCCCAGATTTATCAGGATTCTTTTGAACAACGATTTTTGGAAGAAACTAACCGACTGTACGCAGCTGAAGGCCAAAAATTAATGCAGGAAAGAGAGGTATTTAAAAATCATGATGAATAAATCCACTGTGTCTCATAACCCCCCCTACTTTATAGAATGTAAGCAGCCCTTTCATTTATCTTCCAAATATTATGCTGCTAATATTACATGTGATTTTACATATGATTCAACCCTGTCACATTTGACAGGGCTATTCCCAGGATCTTTTGGACTTGACATTTACTAAATGATTTATGGGGAGGAAAACAATATATAAAAAACTTATCTTTGTAGGTACCTGAATACCTTCATCATGTTAATAAACGTCTAGAAGAAGAAGCAGACAGACTTATTACTTACTTAGATCAGACCACCCAGTAAGTATTACACGCTCAGCCTTAATAGCCTTAACCTGTGCTGCGGAATCACTTAAGGCACTTTGGGCATCCCCAAACATGTTAGTAAGTATTTTCAGGTAAAACTTGAGACTTTAACAGTTGTTTTCATAATGCAAACTTCAAGTTGTTCTTTTCCCTACTTAGTTTAGTCAAGGGTTTGATTATTGGTTGTCCATATGTATTTAGCATGTAATTAAAGAATAGTATTAAAAGCTAATGTGATCTTTGAAATCTTCAGGCTGATTAAAATTCAGTGAGTGTTCATAGGAGAAAGTATTTGTCTGATTTCCTAAATATTACCAACCAAGGAATTCCTATAAGCAGATAGGCAGATACTTCCTAGTAAAAGCAGAGAAGTTTGGGAAAAGCCAGCCATGGCAAGACCATTGAATATTTATTTCGTGATATACCAAAATTTTGAAATATACAATGTTTTCCTTCTAGGCATAAAGTAGAGTAACTCTGAGCACAATAAATTTATACAGAAGAATAGGAATATTGAAATTAACAAAGTGAGCTAGTTAATTTTTTTATCCCCCAGGAGAGAGTAAATTTTCAGCAAAATCAAATGTCTAATTCTAAACTTTTTTTTTCCTTATAGGAAGTCATTAATTGCTACTGTGGAAAAACAACTTCTAGGAGAACACTTAACAGCAATCCTTCAGAAAGGTAATTGGCAATTTACAAATAAGAGATTACTTTTAAAATGATAGCAAACAAGTAGAAACATTTTTAAAGCTTGCCTTTTTAAAGGTTTCATAGCAGATTACTGCATTCCTAAGGTAGGACACAACGCTTTGCCCTTATTCATCACAGTAAACTTTCAGGAGGTGCCTCTTTCCTTAACTTTAAAGATACAAGAAGTGAGATGAGAGGAGTCTTAACCAACTCCAGTAAAGAAACAGTAGGAATTTGGGGATTCTTAATTTTTGAGGAAAATTAAATAAGGAATAATAATAAGGAAATATTAAGTGTTTGATATTTAATATTAAATTAATATTAAGTACATTAAATATTAAATAATAAGCAATAATAAGGAAATGCATTCCTTTTTGCACCAAAGTGTTTTGTTTCTAGCATATAAAACCAAGCATTTCTATTAATCCTAAGTGATATATGAGTATACCCTGAATTTTACTTTAACAGTGTTACAAATAGGCAAGTCTTACCTTTCTTTCCAGCCATCTTTTGTATAAAATATCTTAGAACTTTAATGCAGTTATACTTTTATTTCATTCTGAAAATCAAATACTTTAGGACTTCATTTAAACTTGGCCTATTGATGCATACTTTTTATATACCACAGACCTTATCCAATACTCTGAAATATAACTGTGTACAGTAATACAAATATAATATGGCTATTGCACATATGAGGTATTTGTAACATGTATTTGAAAGTGAAGTGAAAGTCGCTCGGTTGTGTCCGACTCTTTGCAACCCCATGGACTATACAGTCCATATGATTCTCCAGGCCAGAATACTAGAGTGGGTAGCCTTTCCCTCCTTCAAGGGGTCTTCCCAACCCAGGGATCAAACTGAGTCTCCTGCATTGCAGGCGGATTCTTTACCATCTGAGCCACAAGGGAAGCCCAAGAATACCGTATTTACATAGACCAATTTTTATAAGTTGGTTTATACATGTGATCTACTATGTTAAATGGTATAGACCATTATATAATTTTTCTTTTTATGTAAGTTCCCTATATTTAGTTTTCACTTGGAAAGGTAATTCTCTTTGAGTTTAATTCAAAGCACATCTCTATATTAAAATTCACAGACTAGTCATAGTTCAAACCAGTATCAGAATAATTTTAACTTCTTTTTCATTAAAATACCTGATATTTTTGTTCACTTTTTTTTAAATACCAAATTTTCAAAAATCAGGTTTAAATAACCTCCTTGATGAAAACCGAATTCAAGATTTATCTCTCCTGTATCAGCTCTTCAGTAGAGTTCGAGGTGGCGTTCAGGTTCTCTTACAACAATGGATTGAATACATTAAGGTATTAACATTAACCTTTTTTTTTTCTCTCATGGCTTATAATCTGTACACCTAGATTACGTATGAATAAGTGTTTTCTTATTTGTTAGATCCTTTTTTTTTTCAAGTAATGGGAGTTTTGAGAGCAGTCAACCTGAGAATGATAGCCATGTGGCAAATTAACAATAAAACAGTTCTCTTCTTGACGTCTGATGTGATTTCTAGCTCCAATAATTATAGTAGTGAATGTGGAAAAAGGAATAGGACTTTGTTTTTTGGATCCAAATTTCTTTCCTTTGATCTTACACTCAAGGCAGGTTGCCATTTTTTAAAAATTCAAGCTGACTTTAAAAGTAGGGAAAAAACCCTAGAAACTTCTACAGTAAGACCCCATTATGATATTTTATACCCAGTGGCTGTTTCTTACCTTGTGATTATAGATGAGTGGTATCAGTCTGGATGTTTTATCATTTTATCTTTTCTTGATTTCAGAACCTGCTTTATTTTATTTAATTTTTTGAAATTTTAAACTATGTGGGTATGTGTATATACTTAAAATATGATTTAGGGGATTGTTTTCATTGCAGATAATTAAATTCTAGTAAAAAGTCATTTTTGTTTTTTTAGGCATTTGGTAGCACTATTGTAATTAATCCTGAAAAGGATAAAACCATGGTTCAAGAATTGCTGGATTTTAAAGATAAGGTTGACCATATAATTGATATCTGTTTCCTGAAGAATGAAAAATTTATCAATGCCATGAAAGAAGCATTTGAAACATTCATTAACAAAAGACCAAACAAGCCTGCTGAACTTATAGGTATTTTTCCAGTCTCTTTTCCCATTTAATGTTCTTCTTTTATAAGGTTTTGTATATTAACATCTTTGTGCCATGTCTTTCAGTAACAGTCTAATTTATTTCTAGTTGCTTAGTTGGTGGTTTCTAAGAAGCTGGATGCAAGGAGTAGTCCTTCATGCTAAAGAATATCTCAAAGCCCACATTATCAAACATGGTCTTTCTTTGTAAGACAGTACATTGGACCCTGTTTACTTTTTATATATAAAAAGCTTGATAGCTGTTTTACAAGCCAACAGCAATTTAGAGGTGGGACGGGATACTTTTTCTAGAGGCCCACACACAGGAAAGGCTAGCACGAAATTACAGTTGCCGGTGAGAAAGAATGTTCACGATGAAAATAAACCTAGGAATCTGGGCCTATTTAGAGTAGAGAGTGTGGTGTACTGCAGTTCTTCTCAGTTTTTCCCACCTGGGTCAGAGGAGGAGGTATGTGAGAAGATCCTTCACTAAAAGGATGAAATTTTGTTGGTTTATATTTACCCTTAAAATTTTTGCAACTCTGTAATGCATCTGGTTTGTTTTAATAGAAAAGTAATATTTCAGATTGCCTACCATAAGTGTAAAATGAACATTCCAGAAGATGTGCTGTGTCTTTCAGTGACTTTGACTCCTGCACAAGGCTGTAAACACCTCCACCACCACCCCCCACCAGAGTTTCTTTATCCCATCAGTATGATAGAAAGTACATTATGTCTGGAGCCAGAAGACTTGGATTTGAGTTGAGGCTCTTACGTTTTTTAACTCTGTGACACTAAACAAGCCGCTTGATCTCCCTGACTTTGGAAACTTTTTAAAAAAATGCATGTGTACATGTAAAACATTGAAATACTCAGTATATCATACTCCTTTTTGGTATTTATAGTGACCAGTAGCTCATGGGTACTGATGATCACTGAACAACAAACTTTCCCCCCATTTTAGCAAAGTATGTGGACTCAAAGCTTCGTGCAGGCAACAAAGAAGCTACCGATGAAGAACTTGAAAAAATGTTGGATAAGATTATGATTATATTTAGATTTATATATGGTACGTATTTTTGTTTTAATATTATTCTTTTAAAACAAAGTACTCAACAGAGAAACTGGCGAGTAAAATCAACCTGTAAGGTATATTTACTTGGGGGTTAAATATTTAAAATTCTATTAAATTCCTTGCATTTAATTTATTGGGGTACTTGAGGAATGTTGCTTAATTGCCTTGTGCTCTGACTTTTCCACTATTAAGAGTCTTGAATTTTGCTACTTATTTTAATCTCAGGAGTATTGATGCTAAAACTACTAGTCAAATAAAGCTTTTCTAAAGAAAAGTTAATTCAGTCTTAATTCTCTATAGCAAAGAAGTCTTAAAATGTCTGGCACAAAAATCTACCTCTAATGTTTCTTGCATTTAGCAAACTTGGATAAAATGTGTACATTTAAATGACTTGGGTTAATGGTGTGATTTATTAAGCACTTTGAGTCAATTGTGTCCCTTATATTGGAATATAAGAGTTATATTTTATTATTTATATAGGCAAGGATGTTTTTGAGGCCTTCTATAAGAAAGATTTAGCCAAGCGCCTTTTAGTTGGGAAAAGTGCATCTGTAGATGCTGAAAAATCAATGCTGTCCAAACTTAAACATGGTATGTTTGTCATTCTTCTGTTCCTTTTCTTCTTTAATTTCTGAGAGAAAATATTAGCTTAATTTCTACTCGTTCAGTCAGTTGCCTCTTTTGTCAGTCATTGTACGTTCATATGATTAAAAACGTAAATTGAGTAAGCTCATGAGGTTTCCAACCTATTTACATATCCAAAGCTGTCGTGATTTTTTTTAAGTAAAACATTGTTCTTGTTTTTATCATTTGTATAAAATTTCCCATTTATCTTGTGCCTAAAAAGTAGATAAAGTTACTACAGGATTAAGATTTGACTCTGAATTAGTGGGGCATACACTTTGGGGTAAGGCTTTTTTTATTCTTATGAATAGTTACAGACCATATTTCATCCTAAAGTAAGTTTTACATTTCATGTTTTCAATTCTAAATTCTTTGTTTTTAACCACTTTAAAATATTGTAATTGTACAAACATCTTTACTAGAATGTGGAGCTGCTTTCACCAGCAAACTTGAAGGAATGTTTAAAGACATGGAACTTTCTAAAGACATCATGATTCAGTTCAAACAGGTAAAAGTGAGTTAAACTCTTAATTCCTCCAACTTAAATGTATTTAGTTATCTTCTTACTTTGGTTTGTACTAAAGAGGATAAGTAGAAACTTGTATTTGTTATAAATACTTCATAGCAACTTAGATGATAGTCACAGTAGAGGAAAATAATCACCAATGAAATGTAAGTATATTTGACCTACTTCAAAATTTATTCTCAATATACTCCCAAAATAACCCAAAAATAGAGATGAAATGTATTGAGCAGAAGAAGTCAGGACAGGAAGGGCTGTAGATAGGGAAAACAGGGCTTCTAGCATCTAACCACTGTTGGTGAGTTGCATGTTCAGAGCTAGTGATGGAGATGGAAGAGGTGATAGAGTGGTTGTATAAGGCCTTTGGGGACCTTGGGAATGAAATGCTAGATCTATATATTTTGCAGATGTTGGTAGAAGCTAGTTTTGAAAAATTTTAGATTATAGGTAACAGTGATAGCAAGATAGATTTTCCTCTCCTAGGGTTTTAACAGTGATTTCTTTACCACTATGTTGCTATGGTGGGAGATGAGAGTGGAAGACTCAAGAGAAAGGTCAGGGTTAGTAGGATCATGGGTCCTGTAGTAGCTACAGAATAGGGTTTACCTGCTTTGCCCTCTCCCCTTCTTCCTTCCCCATTTCACGTCACTCCCTGCAAACACACAGTGGAACAAGTGAAAAACCAGAGACTTGGGCTGGCTGGTGGGGTGAGGAGTGGGAGTTGCTGCCAGGTTTTCCAAGCCACATAGGGGTCTCCAAAAATGGAGACTGCAGGTGGTATGAGGAAAAGAATGGAGAAGAAATCCTGTAGCAGCCCAATCATATGTGAGAAATTATTTAAGTTGTTAATGCCTCTGAAGGAGTCACCTGATCCTTGTGTACATTGTAGCAAAATGTTACCTGGTGTACTTTTCTGTCGCTTTTAATATAGGCTTCATTTATAGCCCTTTTAATAGTTTTGCCTTTTACTTTAAAGATGGGCAGTATTCACGTGTAGTTTTGTAGTGGGGAGCTTCTTGAATGGGTCATTTTTATAGCATGAAATGTATGCATTTTTATTTTTTAAGATCTCTGTGTGTGTGTTGATCTTATTGTAGTATATGCAGAACCAGAATGTACCTGGGAATATTGAATTAACTGTGAATATCCTGACAATGGGTTACTGGCCAACATATGTGCCTATGGAAGTTCATTTACCACCAGAGGTAAGAGTTACTGTTTTTAAAGTTTGTGTAAACACACCCACACCAAATGTCAACTGTTTTTAATGTTGTATTCATATTACTCTTGTACTTGTATCATTAGAGCATAGCTTAAGATGCCAGTTCCTGAGTTTGGGGCCAATTTCCTTGACTCTTCTTTCAGTTCCCCAGATTGTATTAGTACCCATCACTGCCCAGCTCTCAAAAATTCTTGATGGTATATTACCTGGGCTGGAGGGTGGGATTGATGAGTGATGGATACTTGAGTAAATCCATCCTAACTCCTGGGGAAATGTCTTGACCCAAGACTGAAGCTTAGGAAAGGGGTTAAGGTTAGAGAGATAGATACTGAGTCCTTCATGAAGATGATCATGGAAACTCAGGGAACAGATCTTCCTCATTAAGAGAGAAAATGTGGAAACAAGAACAGGCCTAAGGCAGAACTTTGAAAAAGGCTCACAATTAGTAGGTGGTAGGAAGAGGTACCTATGAAGGAAACCAATGAAGAAGCACTAGTGAGATAAAGGAACTAGCATGGTACAGAGGCACAAAAAACATTGGAGATGAATGTTTCAGAAGAGGGTTATGGGACTTCCCTGGTGGTCCAGTGGCTAAGACTCCTGGCTCCCAATGCAGGGGGCCCGGGTTTGATCCCTGGTCAGGGACTATATTCCATATACTGCAACTAAGTTTATAAATAAATATTTTTTTAAAAAAGAGAGGATGATAAAATGTTGCAGACAGATCAGAGAGGGTAAATTCTGACTAATACCATTAAATTTGGTGGTTATTACCTTACATCAAAGTGATCAGTGGCCCTATTAGGTATAGTCTTTAAAACTTCCACACATTTTTACACATGTAAATATAAAAAAGTAGTGAATGTGATTCAGAGCTTAAATAAAGCATTATTTATTGTAGATGGTAAAACTTCAGGAGATTTTCAAGACATTTTACCTTGGCAAACATAGTGGCAGGAAACTTCAGTGGCAATCAACTCTAGGACACTGCGTGCTAAAGGCAGAGTTTAAGGAGGTAAGTGGATGTTCTCCCAACTTAGTTTTCATCTTCATCTTTGATAGAGATCATCCCTCTTAACTTGAAGGTTTTTAAGGTGTTTTATAACTTTGTCTTATATATGTGCATGACATAGTGATAGCTTGTCACAGCTCTGTGTATATGAATGTGGCCTTTTCCACACTTGATTGGGCTCTGCTGCAAAACAAAACCAGTAACTCTTTTCTCCCACATCCTTTCCCCACCTATGGATGCAAAATTCAAGCTGCCACTTTTGACAGGAAATTTCTTTTTTTGTTGCTGGGAGCTAGAGAGGAGAGTGGGTGTTAAGGGGAACAGTTCTCATATCTAATTTCAAAAAATCCTACAGCTTTTCATGACTAATCCAAATCAGACAAATTGAAAATGCATTGAAATAGTGATTTCTTACTGCCCATAATAAATATCTGTAATGATAGATAAAGCTGAGTTATTAATTTTCATTACTTTGTTGTTCTGTTTTAATTATAAGGCTTAAAAAAGACCTGTAGAAAGGTCACTCAATCCTTCCTCCTATTTTAGGTAGGATCACACCTAAACCCTCCACTTAACATACTGGCTTTTCTGGATAATGTTAATCTGTGTTTTTAAATCCAATAATTGAAAAATGCTTTTCCAGTAAGAGATTAGTTACTTGATTAATTTTCATGTGCTTTTTTAAAAAAAATGATGGCTAAACACTGTTGTTTCTCCAACAGGGTAAAAAAGAACTCCAGGTCTCTCTTTTTCAAACACTGGTGCTGCTAATGTTTAATGAGGGAGAGGAGTTCAGTTTAGAAGAGATCAAGCAGGCTACCGGAATAGGTTTGTGTTGAATCAGTTGATTAGCAAGCATTATTCAGTGTCCACTATGTGCACCCCACTTGGTTAAGTGGTCTGGGGGACTCTAAAGAAATAATCCCTCTCCTCAGCACTTAGAACCATGGGGAAAGGGGGAAATGACACTTAAAATAATTTCACAACCGGTGAGTACCAGTCTGTGGTGCTGACGGAGTGTGTTAGTTCACTGAAGCAAGAGATCACTGTGGGCTGGCACAATGGGGAACACCTTCACGAAGGAGGTAGGGTTTCAGCTTGAGCCTTCAGATTTTAGTTATGTTGCAACAGGAAATAGCGTGAGAAAAGGTGTGGAGAAAGAAATGAGCACACCTTGGGCAGATGTTATTTGGGCAGCTTGCCTAGAATCAGTAGATAGTAGGGCAGCTTGGAAGTTGAAGAGATTCCAGGCCAGAAGCTCTTGGGGTAATTCAGGCATAAAGTGATAAAGAGATTAGACTACAGTGAGGCCAATGAGAAGAGAGACAAGGCATCCCTAAGGAAGCAACTACTAGATGCATGGAGGATGAAGGAGAGGAAAGAGTTAAAAGATGATTCCAGGATTTCTCACCAGAGTAGGTTGGTAGCTTCATGACTAACAGTTGGAAAGAAGATGCAGTTTTATGGGGAAGATGATGACTAAAATATTGGATATACTGAAATTGATGAGAGTAAAAGAGCCAGGTGGAGGTAGCCTTTAAATGTGGGACTGGGGAAAAATGGGATGTAATTTCTGAAGGTTTGATGGTTATCCACAGGGAATGATAATTGAAGCCTTTAGAGGATGACCAGGAAAAAAGTGATTGGGTGGGACAAAGAGGATGTTGTTCATGAACCTTGAGGAAAAAGGAAACAGTTGTAATAGATGGGTAGGGTAGAAGCTAGACTGAGGTTGAATGTAGCTGTCCGTGTTGACGTGCTAGTAACACATAGCTAAACCACTCTTCTTCAGAGGATGGAGAGTTACGGAGAACATTGCAGTCATTGGCCTGTGGCAAAGCCAGAGTTCTGGCGAAAAATCCAAAGGGTAAAGATATCGAAGATGGTGACAAGTTCATTTGTAATGATGATTTCAAGCACAAACTTTTCAGGATAAAGATCAATCAAATTCAGATGAAAGAAACGGTACTTTTTTTTTGCATTCTCCTCATCCTGATGTACTGGAATTATATGTGTTCATACTAAAGATTTATAAAGAATATTTTAGCCTAGAATACCACCACCAGCATTAATATTATCTGGGCCTGTATCTAGCTCAGTGTATTTCAGTATTTGATTTTGCAGGGTTTTGCAGGGGGTAGGGTGTACACAGTTGGGCCTAATACTCAACATAGTTTTATATACTGCTTTTTTGTGTGTTTTAGTTTTATATACTGCTTTTTTGTGTGTTTTAGGTCTTTATTTTTCCATGCCATTAAACATCTTTGTAAAATGGGAGATGGCCACACAATATTCTTTTACACAGCTCTAATAATTTATTCAGCCAATGTCTATTGTTGGGCAGTTAAATTTAAAACTTCTTAGTATTATAAATAAAACAGCAAGGTACATCTCTATACCTAAATCTTAATCTTTCTGGTCTTTCCTTATAAATTTATCACGGAAGTAGATCTTTTGGGTTAAGGAGTGTGAACATTTAAGAGTCTTAATACATTATGCTATTTTGTGTTCCAGAAAGACTGGACTAATTTACACTAATAGCATGAGTACCTGTCTCACTGTGCCCTCGCCAGCAGTAAAGATTATATTTTATTTTTCATTCTCTTCCAGCTTGCTTGGTGAAAAATTGGAATGATTTAGTTAGTACTTTTTTGATCAACAGTGAATATTTTGTTTTTGTCATTTGAGTTTATAAGAGACTTTTATTAAGGAAACCAGAAACTGCAGCATTTCCTGAAACCAGTTGGTTTCAATCCCAACAAAGTTTAATGTAGTACTTGAGAAAAAGTTTTAATATGGGGTAGAGGTCAATGTGGGCTTCCCTCATAGCTCAGTTGGTAAAGAATCCACCTGCAATGCGGGAGACCTGGGTTTGGTCCCTGGGTCGAGAAGATCCCCTGGGGAAGGGAAAGGCTACCCACTCCAGTATTCTGGCCTGGAGAATTCCATGGACTGCATAGTCCATGGGGTCACAAAGTTGGTCACGACTGAGCGACCTTCATTTTCACTTTCAGAGGTCCATGTTGAGCTTCCCAGGGGGCGCTAGTGATAAAGAACCCGCCTGCCAATGCAGGAGACATGAGAGGCATGGGTTTAATCACTGGGTCAGGAAGATCCTCTGAAGGAGAGCATGGCAACCCACTCCAGTGTTCTTGCCTGGAGAATCCCATGGACAGAGGAGCCTAGCAGGCTATAGTCCATAGGGTCGCAAAGAGTCAGACACGACTGAAGTGATTTAGCATAGCACAGAGGTCAGTGTTGCAGACAAGTCCCTATCTTGTTAACATTCACAACAAAGGTGTGATATTCCCTTAAATTACCGTGTCATTTTAAAACATGTATGCTGTATCAGAAAGAAGCTGACTACAAAATGCCCAAACTAGGGACTTGCCTGACAGTCCAGTGGTTAAGACTCTATGCTTCCACTTCAAGGGGCATGGATTCGATCCCTGGTCGGGGAATTTAGATCCCACACACTGCACAGTGTCACAAAAAATAAAAAAGCCCAAACTACTCTTAATTTACGTACTAAAGAGGAACATGCTAGCTGTAATATTAAAATTGGTTAACTGGCTTTTTAAACTCTGCATTTCTGATTTATGTATTACAAAATAAAAATAAATTTTAAAGTTTGACTCTTAGAAAAAAAGAAGTTTGACTCTAATTAGCTTAGCTGAGTGGTACCATATTTTGTTTGAGTCAGATATCAGTGTCAGTCACTTTTACGGATAAGCTAATGTCATACAGAAATCTGGTCAGCAACTGCTTGTGACACATTAAGACTTTGAGAACAGAGTAAAAGGAAATGATACATTCTTCATCAGCTGTCTCTAGAAAAGCCAAGATGATATTTTTCTATTAACTATTATTGGCATTACTTCATTGATATAGGACACTAGGACAGACAGGAGTTATGTTTGTAGGGTTTTTTCTGTCATTGTCGGTATTTATGAGGTTTCTTTTGATAATTCAGCATATTTAAAGCATTAATTGTGTCATGGACCTAAAACGTACAGTTTGTGTCAGTAATCAGGTTTCACTTCAGGTACAGTTCCTAAGTTTAAAAACTTTTTTATTAGGTGGAAGAACAAGCTAGTACTACAGAAAGAGTATTTCAAGATAGACAATATCAAATTGATGCTGCAATTGTTCGAATTATGAAGATGAGAAAGACACTTAGCCACAATCTCCTTGTTTCAGAAGTGTATAACCAGTTGAAATTTCCAGTCAAGGTAGGTACTTCTGTATTTTATTGAGCTGCTTATATATATAAAATTATATTGTTTTATATGTATATATAAATTAGATTTTTTAGACACAAATCTTACAAACATAGAATAAAACCTCGAGACTATTTAGAGGGACAAAAGTTCTCATTTCTCATGCTCATATATATGATTAAAAAAAAAACCCTTTGTTGGCATATGTGGGCAGCTATTACAAAAGGGGAAAACAATTTATAAAAGCTCTTATACCTGAAACTTGAAATTTTCAAGTTTATTCACTTCCATTTTTTTTTTAGCTTCTTTGTTACTTTTTAAATTTTTTTTCTCCTAAGAATACCTTGCTGTTTGACAGATTTGGTTATTTTAATTAAGTCTTCTGTTTAGTTAGCTTGTGTAAGGGTCCACTAAAAACCATACAGGCAATTATATTCCAATTTAATAAAACTATAATGTCATCATTAGGCATCTTTTTGTAAAATTAATGATAGTTCTGGCAAACTAAAATTAGTCATCACATGGATATGTTTCAATATAAATTCCCAGTAATAAAGCACCTTAGACAATGTGGTGGTGTACTGGACTGTATCTCATGTTTTAGAAGATTCCCAAACACTTGTGATGATAAATACTTGTTAGACTTTGGATAGACTCACGGCCCTTGCACCTTTTGAGCTTGTTTTCCTCTTTTGTAAAATGGAGATAATAATAGTACTTACCTCATAGGATTATTGTGAAGCTTAAATGAGATGATATTTGTAAAAACTCAGCACTGGGCCTGACACATAAATGCTAGTTAGCTATCGATACTGTCTCCTCATGACCACACTCACCCTCATCCTCTGCCTTAACAATCATTTCACCTCCAGCCAGAGAGCTCACTGATACTAGCTAGCTAAGGAAGTTATTAGGACCACTATAATAAATATGCTGATATTCTTGGTCTTTCGCCATAATTAAGAGCAAGTCATTTTGATTTTCAAACCTTGGAATTCAAACTTCACTGGAATTTTGACTGCCCCATCAAACTACTTTCCCTCTTTAACTTTCTTGATCAAGTAGGCATTTTACACAATATGAAAAGCTCTTAGCAAGCAAGATTATATTCTCTTTAAGGCTAGATACAAAAGACAGTGGACTTTTGTTGCCCAACAGCTAAGATTGCAATTGAGAACAAGCTATAAGCTTTCTTAATGATTTTTCAACAAGTAGAATTTAAAAATTCAAATCATTTTTGGCAAGTAACAGTTAAATCTTACATTAAACCTGAAATACGGAGATCTGAATTATGAGATGATACTTCACTTATCAAGCCATTTGTTATAGTAGTCTTGTAAATAGTGATTCCATAGTATATCTGTAATTTATAAAAATGCAACCTGACTTTGAATTTGAGTAAACTCTGGGAGATAGTGGAGGATAGAGGAGCCTGGCGTGCTACAGTCCGAGGGGTCTCAAAGAGTTGAACATAACTTAGCTATTCAACAACAACAGCAACAAAACCTGACTTTGAGAACCAGCTTTTTTCCTAATTTAGGATCTAGTTATCTTCTCAAACTATCTTGGCAAAACTAAATAGCATTCTGTTTCCTTAAACTAGAATGTGTTCTTCGTGTGAAGTTATGATGGTCTTTTGTATTTGTGCAGAGAGTAGCTGGTTCTTAGCAGACCTCTTTAAAATAGAGAATGTACTATATAACAATAGGACAAGATATGACAGTATATGTATAGTAGAAAAACATTTTTAACCTGATTTAGTTTCATCATGCTTTCCTCTTTAAAATTAAGGAGATTTGAAAAAGAAAAAAAAATATTAAGGAGATTAAATACATTCAGTGAGCCAAAGCTGTTTTTTTTTTTTTTTTTAATTGAGTATTGGTAAAGGGGCTTGAGCCCGTGGGTTATGAACTATGCACTGAAAATTTGCCTTCTCTTACAGCCTGCTGATCTTAAGAAGAGGATAGAGTCCTTAATTGACCGGGACTACATGGAGAGAGACAAAGAAAATCCAAACCAGTACAATTACATTGCATAAAATATTGTTGGCCTTGAAGCATTTGCTGTCATACAATAGCCAATGGATAAACTAACCTGTTGTTGTTTGAATTCTTTTATACTACCAATGACCAAATGAAGCAGTGTAATGGGAATAGTTGAGTGACTTTTCAGTGGTTAACATGCCCATTTAAAGAGTAATACTTACCTTTAAGAAGAATGTTGTTGAACTCTTTGCATGTTATTTAGTATGATGTGCAGAAAACTCTCTAAGAAAGTACCCAGTTTTCATGATTCCTATTTGGAACTGGGGAAGAGGTCCTTATGGCTATTAAAGAAGGAGGAGGGGTTTCTTATACACCATTTAATTATGAAGCAAAAGGTTTATTTGCTTAAAATGTCATTTAAAGATACTTAAACTGCATGCAAACTTTATTTACTGTACAGAGTTCTGGATGTATTTATCAAATAGAAAAACCACCCTGGAATTGATTGTTCACCTGTTTTGTGATTTCCCTTGAAGAGAAAAATACGTTGTCATAGCTCTTGATACTTTACTAAGTAATGTTCTGTTACACTGAAAGGGACGTTTTTAAAATTTTTATTTGGAAACAAGTTTTCAAGTAGAGGGACAGTTGCTTACATATTGTCTTGTATACACACCTCCTAAAATGTTCCATTTATGAGATGTGTGTATATAGTTCAGCCCTGAGTTTACTGTGCTGATGAACAGGTACTTACAAAAATAGCTGAAATAGAAAATTGCTGATCAGTTGTACTAGAAGAACATGGTAGGAGAGAAAAACCCAACTATTTCTTCATATTAAAAATGACTATAATATGAACTTTGCAAAAGAGACCAAACCTACATTTTGTAACTTTTTACTAGAGCAAAAATTCACAAACTAGTTTTCAACTTCCTTTAGACTTTAACATTGTTTGGACAGTTTTGTCTTTAACTTGGACCAATTGTAGATTGTTACAGGCTTCCTGGGATTTAGCATTCCTATTTTCTCTACCAAAGTTTTTTTGGAAGCACCTCAACTCTCCTTTTTGTTGGCATATTAGTCTTTCCTGCCATCCTTATTTTAACTTCCTTAAAGCCCTAGATAGAACTAGATCCTTCCTCATTTCCCCCACACATCCCCTAGTTGAGATTTCAAATTCTGTATTATGCTGATCTTATTCTTTTCAAAGTTGCTTGAAGATAAAGAGTTCTCATAGCCACTGGACACCTGCTTTTCAGAGGAATGTCCTAGGATTGTTCATACATAGAAAACAGCAAAAGTATTGTTTTTTTTCAAATTGATAATGTGAGTAAAAAGCTTCTCTTTACCATCAGTGGTTTTTTGTATTTTATTTGGGGTTTTGTTTTGCTTCTTTGTTTTTCCTTGAAGCTTTGAAGGGAATTGATCTTGGAGGAGAAGCAGAAATTTTGTTATGGTTAAAAAAAACCAGAACTGCTATAATGCTTTTTGCAGCAGTTTATTTCCTTGACTATTTGAAGCTATTAGGAAGAATACCTAGGTCCTAACCCTCAGCTGAGAAGACTTTTGGTTCTTGTGTTTGCTATTGATTGTTTTCTTGAGATCTCAAAGACCTGTGACCACATTTTTTTTAAGTTGCCTGTTTTCTAATTGCATCACTTTACACACTGTTGTCTAATAATATGTGGAATTTAGAATGCCTTCCTAATTATTTTGAGCAGCCATTGCCTGTATTTTCTTAGCACCTCCTTGGTTTTCTTACATGAACTCATCTGACAGGGAAATGTAGCTTTTTTGTTTGCCCTCTCTGCATACTGGACTGTCTAAGTCAGTATTCTAACTAATCCCTGATGGTCTCTGAGCTACTGTTGTACCAGACTCAATAGTTATGTGCTTCAGGAATTTTTCGGTAGAATTGATCCTGTTAGGAGACTTTTTATCGTAAAAGCTGGTCCCTTTGCTGAAGCTATTAATTTTTTGAAAACTTAATGCTATTTCAGCTGAAAAAAATTGGCAAGACTATTTAAAAAATTGAGGGAAGCCATTTAAGAAATTGAAAAGTAATCGCAAACAACATTTGGTAGTTGTGACTTTCAGTTCTGTATCAGTTGAATTTTTGTGCTCTTTTCCCTGTGTACGTGGTGGTTCTATTTTTCTCCAATAAAACTTTTTATTTAAAAAAAAATTCTGGAGAAGATCTTTAAAATTCAGATATTGTAAGAAATATTATACAACCACAGAACTTAAAATATTCTTCCTAGTGATTAATGAATTCATAGTTGTCAATTTTATTTTTAAAATTTCTCTTTATTTTTGTGGTGGTTTGATGAGAATGCTATAGGAGTGTGGAGGGGAAGGGGATGGTAACAGGTGATTTCCAGGAATCCCCAAGGTGAGTATCATTAACTGTCCTATTTTAGAAAAATCAAGCACAAGTATAAACATTGTTTCATCCAAATCTTTAAAGTAAAATAGTTTATAAAGTCAATATGAAACTAGTCTAGATTAAAGTTGAGAAGTTATTTGTTGTTTTTGTCACTAAGTCATGTTTGACTCTTAACAATCCCGTGGAGTGACTGTAGCCTACCATGCTTCTCTGTCCATGGGATTTTCCAGGCAGGAATATTGGAGTGAGTTGCCACTTCCTTCTCCAGGGATCTTCCTGACCCAGGGATTGAACCCGACCACATCTCCTGCATTGTTAGGCAGGTTCTTTACCATTCAGCCACTGAGGAAGCCCCAAAGTTGAGAAAGAAAGAAAGTGAAATTGCTCAGTCGTGTCCGACTGTTTGTGACCCCATGGACTGTAGCCCACAAGGCTCCTCTGTCCATGGAATTTTCCAGGCAAGAATATTGGAGTGGGTTGCCATTTCCTTCTCCAGGAGATCTTCCCAACCCAGGAGTTGAACCCGGGACCTCCTGCATTGTAGGCAGACGCTTTAACCATCTGAGCCACCAGGGAAGTCCTCAAAGTTGAGAGGAATTGGTGTTTTTAAATATTTACTAGAATTTACCAATGGAGCTATCTGGTCCTGGGCTTGCTTTTATGGGGAATTTTTTGATTATTGATTCAGTCTCTCCACTTAACAGGTTTTTTTTTTTCTGATTTTCTATTTCTTCTTGAGTTGGTTTTAGTATTTTGTCTTAAAATAACTACTCTGACTTTTGTCTAGTATTTGCTTGGTATAGCTCTTCCTTGCCTAACAGCCTTTCCTTATATTCTCATACTTTGGTGAGTCTCTTCATGTTAGGTGAATTTTCCCATTTTTTCCCCTAATCTGACAATTTTTGTCTTTTTTTATTTTTACATAATATACATTAATTTTTTTTTTACTGGAGTGTAGTTGACAATTTCTGTCCTTTAAGTGGAAAATTATATCCATTTGCATTTGTTTCTAACATCTTACTTGTTGCTCTCTCTCCTAATTTTCTTTGCTTTTTCTCCTTTCTCAGCTTTAAAAAATACATATTGAGTTCTGTTTGTTTACTTTCTTATTCCATTTTCCCCACTACTTATTTGGAAATTATATATTCTATTTCTTTTCTTTTACTGATTACCTTCACTATCTTAGTATGTATGCTTAAAATCTAAAATGAATGTCTAAATTTTCCTCCCAATTAATACAAAGATGTTAGAAAACTTGAATACTGATCACCTCTTCCCCAACTTACACAATATTATTGTCCAGTGCTTTAGTTTTGTCCTCTTTTTAAAAAATGAATACCACAAATTAAAACATTAGTCTGCTCAAACACCACCTCCTCAGGGAAGCTTACCATAGCCGTTATATTTAAAATTTCAACTTGCCCACCAGCCCTACCACACACTACCAATTCCACACTCACCCTACTCTTTTGCCTTTTTCACGTATCATCTGTCACCTTTTACATGCTTTGCGGTTTACTTGTTAATGATACTCATGGCACATTGTCTGTTGAGAATAGAGTTGAGCTCTATTAGGGTAGAGACATTTGTTTTGTTCACTAATATATCTCAAACACTTAGGGAAGTTTCAGGCCATGGTAGGTCCATTAGTTTCCTGTGGCTGCTGTAACAAATTACCACAGATGTCATGGCTTAAAACAGGAGAAATTAATTCTCTCACAGTTTTGGAGGCCAAAAGTTGGAAATCAGCTTTATTGGGCTGAAATCAAGGTGTTGCCAGGGCCACACTCCCTCTGGAGCTACATTCCCTGACTCAAGTCCCTTTCCTCCACTTTAAAAGCTGGTTCCATAGCATCTTTTCTCTGACTCTGCTTCTATCACATGACTTACTTCTGTAATTTCTCTTTACCTCTCCTTAAAGGACAGGTGTGATGGCATTTTGGACCTACCCAGAAAATCCCAAAATAACCTCTTCTAAAAATCCTTAAATCACATCTGTAAAAGCCCCTTTTCCAAATAAGGTGTGACATTTTACATGTTCCAGGGATTAAGACCTAATAATATCTTTGGGTGAAGATTATTCAGCTTACTATAGTAGGTGATAAATAATACATGCTAAGTGAACAGTTTATTTTATAACAAGTATAGATTATATACTTGTCAGATTTTTCCTTCACCATTCCTCCTGGCATATCAGAGCTTGTTTCTCAGTTAATTTTCTTTCCTTCTTGAAGTACATCTTTTAGAAATGTATTGGATGTAGGTATATTGTGTAAATTTGTTTTTTCTTGACCAAGAACATTTTTGTTTCAACTCGGTTTTGAAATGTTATTTTTCAAGCCACACAATTCTTCATTGCCTGTTATTTTTTCTCAGCACTTGGAAGATATCATCATACTGCCTTCCAGGTTCCATTAGTGTGATAAAGAATCTGCCATTAGCCTCATTTTTTTTCCTTTACAGATGATCATGACTTATCAGTCTGATTACAGTTTAGATTGCCTCTTTGCAGCAGATGTTCTGCAGCTTCAGTATGGAGAAGTGTGGTTTTGCTCTTATTTATCCTTGGCATATAATAGTGCTTCATTTGCATGTGAATTCATGTCTTAAATTAGTTCTGAAAAATTCTCAAACGTTTTGTTTTTCAACTGTTGCCTCCTCCATTCTTTCTCCTTTCTCCCCCTGGAACTAAGTCAGGCATATAAAGCTTCTTATTTTATTTACCACTTCTATCTCTCTTTCATATTTTCCACCCATAAGGCTGCATTCTTGGTAATTTCTTTAGAACTGTTTTCCAATAAACTAATTCTGTCTTCAGTGCCCAATCTTCTGTTTAATTCATCTACTGAACTTTTAAACAGTTTGAATTTTTTTTTATTTCTAAAAATCCTGTTTGCTTCTTTTATAAATCTACGTAATCATTTCTATAGTCTGCTGTTAATGGCTCATTTTCGTGGTTCTTTTAATTAAATTTTTTTTTTACATTAGCAACATTGTTTTTTGTATCAGGTAATTCCAATATATAAACACTTGAGGGATATGTATTTGTTGTTTATTATTTCTGCTGATTCATTGAGGGTGGTTTGTTTCCTTGCATATTTGTTATCCCCATTGTGATTTTAATTTTCATTTTCTTG
Organism: Okapia johnstoni; assembly: GCA_024291935.2. Classification (NCBI taxonomy): domain Eukaryota; kingdom Metazoa; phylum Chordata; class Mammalia; order Artiodactyla; family Giraffidae; genus Okapia; species Okapia johnstoni. Next base: position 101,755,104 of record CM044305.1, on the reverse strand, counting down.
ATTACTAATAAGGTTAAGCATGTTTTTCATATATTAATTTAGCCATATGGATTTCCTCTTTTGTAGTGTTCCTGTTCAAATACTTGGCCATTTTTCTTAGGGATAGTCTGTCTTTTCCTTTTTTTTATTTTTCTCTTTGTTTTGGGTTTTTTTGGGTTTTTTTTTTTCCTGCTTCACTTAACTTGCAAGATCTTAGTTTCCCAAGCTGGGATTGAACCCAGGCCATGGCAGTGAAAGTGCTGAGTCCTAACCACTGGACTGCCAGGGAATTCCCTCTGATTTCCTCTTTGAATAACATTTTTGGTATCCACTTGTTTGTACTTTTCCCATTTTCTTCCTGTATTGGTTTCTAGTTTCATGCCATTATGATTGGGAAAAAAAATGCTTGATATAGGGAGTTCCCTGGTGGCCTAATGGTTAGGAATATGAGCTTTCAGTCTGTGTGTGTCCTTATAGTCATGTCTGACTCTTTGCAACCCCATGGACTGTAGCCTGCTAGGCACCTCTGTCCGTGGAATTCTCCAGGCAAGAATACTGGAGTGGGTTGCCATGCCCTCCTCCAGGGTATCTCCCTGACCCAGGGGTCTAACCCACATCCCTTACGTCTCCTGCATTGGTAGGCGGGTTCTTTATCACTAGTGCCAAGAATTTCCAAATGTATAAGCTGGATTTAGAAAAGGCAGAGGAACCAGAGATCAAATTGCCAGCATCTGTTGGATCATCGAAAAGGCAAGAGAGTTCCAGAAAAACATCTACTTCTGCTTCATTGTCTATGTTAAAGCCTTTGACTGGGTGGATCACAACAAACTGTGGAAAATTCTTCAAGAGATGGGAATACATCTGTGTCTCTTTTGCTGTCTCACATACAGGGTTATCGTTACCATCTTTCTAAATTCCATATGTATGCGTTAGTATACTGTATTGGTGTTTTTCTTTCTGGCTTACTTCATGTCAATGTATGGCAAAACCAATACAATATTGTCAAGTAAAAAAATAAATAAAAATGGGGAAAAAAGATGGGAATACCAGACCACCTTACCTGCTTCCTGAGAAACCAGTATGAAAGTCAAGAAAGGACAGTTAGAACCAGACATGAATCAATGGACTGGTTCCAAATTGGGAAAGGAGTACATCAAGGCTATGTCACCCTGCTTATTTAACTTGTATGCAGAGTACATCATGCAAAATACCAGGATGAATGAATCACACCCTGGAATCAACATTGCTGGGAGAAACATCAATAACCTCAGATATGCAGCTGACAACCCCTAATGGCAGAATGCAGAGAGGAACTAAAGAGCCTCTTGATGAACGTGAAAGAGGAGAGTGAAAAAGCTGGCTTAAAATTCAACATTCAAAGAACTAAGATCATGGGGACTTCCCTGGTGGTCCAGTGGCTAAGACCCTGTGCAGGGGGCTCAGGTTCAATCCCTGGTCAGGGAACTAGATCCTACGTGCTGCAACTGAGACCTGGCACAGTCAAATAAATAAAAATAACTTAAAAAAAAAACCCCTAAGATCATGGCATCTGGTCCCATCACATCATGGCAAATATGTGTGTTAGTCACTTGGTCATGTCTGACTCTTTGCAACCCCAAGGACTGTAGCTTGCCAGGGTCCTCTGTCCATGGGATTCTGGCAAATAGATGGGGGAAAGATGGAAACTGTGACAAGTTTTATTTTCTTGGGCTCTAAAATCACTGTGGACAGTGACTGCAGCCGCGAAATTAAAAGATGCTTGCTCCTTGGAAGAAAAGCTATGACAAACCTAGATAGCATATTAAAAAGCAGAGATATCACTTTGCCAACAAAGGTCTGTATAGTCAAAGCTACGGTTGTTTTTTTTCCAGTTGTCCTGTACAGATGTGAGGGTTGGACCACAAAGAAGACTGAGTGCCAAAGAACTGATGCTTTTGAACTGTGGTGCTGGAGAAGACTCTTGAGAGTCCCTTGGACTGCAAGGAGATCAAACCAGTCAATCCTAAAGGAAATCTGTCCTTTCAGTGAAAGGACTGATGCTGAAGCTGAAGCTCCAATACTTTGGCCACCTGATGTGAAGAACTGACTCTGGAAAAGACCCTGGTGCTGGGAAAGATTGAGGGAAGGAGGAGAAGGGAGTGACAGAGGATGAGATGGTTGGATGGCATCACCGACTCAATGGACATGAATTTGAGCAAACTCAAGGGCAAGGAAGCCTAGAATACTGCAGTCCGTGGGGTCACGAGTCAGACACAACTGAGCGAATGAAAAATATGGGGCAGAAGCCAGCAGCTGGTTTGCTGCAAGCATGTGTGTGCATGCCTTGTCAGAGGGCACAGCCTCTGGGCACCTCTGTGAGGGTCTCCACTTGCCCTGCAAGTATCCCATGTCTGAGAGAATGTAGCATTAAACAGCACATAAAAGCCACCATGGTGGGTTAAGAGAGAGACTGTGGGGAAAAAAGGAAAACTTTTTCTGTGCCTTTTGCGTAAAGGCGTTTACATTTTCATTTTGACTGGGCCCTGCAGCTTGTGTAGACGGCATCCATCAAAGGACTCACCTAATTTTTTAACCATCTTTCAGAGATCAGTTTTTATTTATTGCCTGATGTGTCTTTGAAATACAATCATTGTTTCATGAATTTTGTATGTTTTTTTTTTATCTTTTTTGGTTGTTTCAAGCAGAACATAAATTCAGTCCTTGTTGCTCCATCTTGGCTGAAGGCAGGAGTCCTCTACATTTCCATACATTTATCTTGAGTGTTATGCATTAGTATTGTGCATAAGTATTATGCAACTGTATAAAAGCTCAACATCAGATTAATGGCAAGCTAAACTAATAATAATATTTGGAATTCTTAAAGATAGATACGTAAGACATGGAGACAATATTGGGGACTTCCCTGGTGGTCCAGTGGTTAAGAATCCACATTCCACAGCAAAAGAGACACATAAAGAACAGACTTTTGGACTCTGTGGGAGAAGGCGAGGGTGGGATACTTTGAGAGGATAGCATTGAAACATGTATATTGCCATATGTAAAATAGATGACCAGTTTAAGTTCAACGCATGAAGCAGGGCACTCAAAGCTGGTGCTCTGAGACAACCCAGAGGGATGGGTGGGGAGGGAAGTGGGAGGGGGGTTCAGAATGAGGGGACACGTGTACCTGTGACAAATTCATGTCGATGTATGGCAAAACCCACAATACTGTAAAGTAATTATCCTCCAATTAAAATTAACTTTTTAATTGGAAAAAAAACAAGAATTCACTTTCCAATGCAGGGGACGTGAGTTCAATCCCTGGTCAGGGAACTAAGATCCCACATGCCACAGGGCAACTAAGCCTGTGTGCCACAATTAGAGAGCCCCTGCACTCTAAAACCCATGTTCTGCAATAAGACAGGCCTGTGCACTGCAACTAGAGAAGCCCCCACACCACAATGAAGACCCAGCACAGCTAAAAATAAAATAAATTTAACATTTTTTTAAGAAAGAAAGAAATGGATACAATCTCATTAAAATGAAAAACATATAACTCTCAGGGAAATCATTTCAGGAAATTTGACCAGAATCTGTTCTTAGGCTTTAATATCTGCTCCAGAATCCTGGCACCCTCCCAGGCAGCCCTGAGTTCCAGGATAGCATAGTGAAAGGGTTAGTTGCTCAGTCAGGTCTGACTCTTTGCAACCCCATGGACTGTAGTTCACCAGGCTCCCCTGTCCATGGGATTCTCCAGACAAGAATACTGGAGTGGGTTGCCATGCCCTTCTCCAGGGGATCTTCCTAACCCAGAGATCGAACCCAGGTCTCCCACATTGCAGGCAGCTTCTTTACCGTCTGAGCCACGAGGCAAGCCCTATAAAGCGTTAATGCACAAATGGGTTATCCTGCTCAATTTCCCTAAAGACACAAGCTGGCAATTAATCATACAAGACCAGTTTGTCACCAAACCAATTATCCAGAGGCCTCCTAATCCAGAACACAGTGTTTTGAAAGGACACATGAAATCTATCATACCCCATGTAGCCTGGCCAGGATTGCATTTGAAGAGTAAAGGTCAACAAGGGGCAATTTCCACCAGACAGATTAGTAATGTCACTAAAAGGCCAGGGCAAGAGCAAGTACCCAGAAGCTGGGGGACAAGATCCAGGGGCCAGGGCCTCAGGTGCGGCTCCCTCCCTCATCCTACCAAAAGAGCACACTGCCTCTCCCTTACCTCTCCTCAGGCACACACTCCTCGGTCATTAAGGTCGTCATTAAGGTCCAACCCCCGTAAAGGATCCAACCATGAGCATTTAACCAGTCTATGAAGAAGCAAAGGTATGGTCACCTGGAAAGAGCACTGGACTTGGAAATAAAAGATTTGAGTTTAGGGCTTCCGTGGTTAGAATTCTGGGCTTTCCCTGCTATGGCCCAGGTTCAATCCCTGGTTGAGGAACAAGATCCTGCAAGCTGAGTGGTACCACAAAAAAAGAGATTTGAGTTTACTTCTATTTCTCACACTACCTAATGGTGGGACCTTGAGCTGGGACCTTGAGCATTTCTGGGCTTCCCTGCTTCATCTGAAGATGGAGAAATACTTTTCTTACCTTCATTTGTATGACTGTTGTGAGGATGAAATTAGATAATAGGCTTTTTGGTGTAGTGAAAAGAGCATGTTGGGACTTCCCTGGTGGTCCAGTGGTTAAGCATCTGCCTGCCAATGCAGGGGACATGGGTTCGATCCCTGATCTGGGAAGATCCCACATGCCTCAGAGCAACTAAGCCCATGTGCCCCAACTACTGAGCCCGAGTTCTACAGCCCGTGCTCCACAACAAGAGAAACCACCACAATGAAAAACCCGTGCACTGCAACAGAGAGTAGCCCCCATTTGCCGAAACTAGAGAAAGAACCTGTGCAACAATGAAGACCCAGCACAGCCAAAAATTTAAAACTTAGTTAATTATTAAAAAAAATAAGACATGAGGCATGTAGGAAAGAAAAATAAAATACCAGATGTAAATCCAACTACATCAATAATAACATTGAATATAATGGGATGAAAATTAAAAAAAAAATAAGAGCATGTTGGATTCAACAAAATAATGCTTCCAATTCCAATATAAACACTTCATATTTGTGTGACTTTAGAGAAGTGGCTCAGACAGTAAAGAATCTGCTTGCAGTGCAGGATATCCAGGTTCAATCCCTGTGTCAGGAAGATCCCCTGGAGAAAGGCATGGCAACCCACTCCAGCATTCTTACTTGGAGAATTCCATGGACAGAGGAGCCTGGTGGGCTCCATGGTGTCGCAAAGATTCAGACACAACTGAGCGACTAACATTTTCTTTCATATGTTTCCAATTCCAATATAAATACTCCATAGTTGTGTGACTTTCAGGAAGTTACTTAACCTTTCAGAGCCAGTTTCCTAATCTGTAGAATGGGATAACAGTATCTGTCTCACAGGGATATTGTGAGGATTAAGTGAGATACTGTTCAGAAGTGCCTGACCTCTAACAGGCACTCAAGAATTCTCCAAAGAAGACATACAGATGGCTAACAAACACATGAAAAGATGCTCAACATCACTCATTATTAGAGAAATGCAAATCAAAACCACAATGAGGTACCATTTCACACCAGTCAGAATGGCTGCTATCCAAAAGTCTACAAGCAATAAATGCTGGAGAGGGTGTGGAGAAAAGGGAACCCTCTTTCACTGCTGGTGGGAATGCAAACTAGTACAGCTACTATGGAGAACAGTGTGGAGATTCCTTAAAAAACTGGGAATAGAACTGCCATACGACCCAGCAATCCCACTGCTGGGCATACACACCGAGGAAACCAGAGTTGAAAGAGACGCGTACACCCCAATGTTCATCGCAGCACTGTTTACAATAGCCAGGACATGGAAGCAACCTAGATGTCCATCAGCAGACGAATGGATAAGGAAGCAGTGGTACATACACACAATGGAATATTACTCAGCCATTAAAAAAATACATTTGAGTCGGTTCTATTGAGATGGATGAAACTGGAGCCCATTATACAGAGTGAAGTAAGCCAGAAAGAAAAACACCAATACAGTATACTAATGCATATATATGGAATTTGAAAGATGGTAATGATAACCCTATATGCGAGACAGAATAAGAGACACAGATGCATAGAACAGTCTTATGGACTCTGAGGGAGAAGGTGAGGGTGGGACGTTCTGAGAGAATAGCATTGAAACATGTATATTATCATATGTGAAACAGAACACCATTCCAGGTTCAATGCATGAGACAAATGCTCAGGGCTGGGGCAATGGGATGACCCAGAGGGATGGGATGGGGAGGGAGGTGGGAGGGGGGTTCAGGATGGGGAACACATGTAAACCCATGGCTGATTTGTGTCAATGTATGGCAAAAACCACTACACTATTGTAAAGTAATTAGCCCCCAACTAAAATAAATAAATAAAAAAAGAAGTAATAATCAATTATAAAACCTAGATGATAATATTTTATAAAGTTCTATACAAATGGAACAAAGGTATATGCAATGGAGGCAACTTGCTTTTTTTTTAAGGATGTAGCCCTTCTTCATAAAATTGATTATCCTGGCTCTTGGCTATAACATCTTTAAATTCAAGATTTCACAATAATGGTTTTCAGTGAAGCTCTGACAGTAGTGTCATTAAAGGACAGAAAAATGATTTTCAGAAAGTTGGCAGAGACCTCTAGCTCTCCCCATAATAAGGTGCTCTCAGAATTAGCTTAGGACATTAATTTCCTTAGGCAAAATACAGAGTTCTTCTTGATTTTTTGGCCTCCGTAGGCTCCACGTTGTTCGTATGTTGCATAATCTAGTGTTTGCCCATCAGAATATTTACTATTTTTCAATTATTCATGTATATTTTTGTACAACACTGGTAATTTTCATACCTATTCTAATATCCTTTCTTTTGTAATCCTATGTCATTATTACTAGGACTTTCAACACTCTTACTGCTTTTGTATGTATCATATATATTAACAATGTTCATTGAACAGGTCAAACCTAGGCAAAATCACAGCAAACACACCTGATGAATGTCAATGTCAGAGACCAAAATGACAATCAATAAGCTGCTGGAGGCAGAGAAAGTTGATGACATTTGCCCTCCATAAAGCTTTGTGGCTCTAAGAAATGTCTCAAGCAGAGGAGTTTCTGTACATATAGGGAACTTACTTATGCCAGGCATTGTGCCAGGAGCTGGGAGTGCAATGGCCAGCAAGAGAGACTTAGTCTCTGCTCTCCCCAAATTCTCAGTCTAACAGATCAGGAAATGGACAACTGCCATGCAGTGTGATGATATGATGGGGAGCTAGAGAAGCAGAAAGGAAGGCCACCTAAACCAGATTTGCAGAGCAGAGAAGACCACTGGAGGAAGTGATGTCTATGCTGAGACCAGAAGCACAAGTAGGATTGAGTTGGGTAAAGATGGAGAGAAGAAGATTCTACACAGGAAACATGGTCTGTTCAGGAAACTGGACTTCATTCCTGCTGGGTGCAAATTGTGATGAGGAGGGCTGCAGAGAGAAGCTGGAGCCAGGCCACACAGGGCCTTACAAACCATGGGGAGGGAGTGAGGAGGACCCTTGCAGTCTCCACTGTCTCTTCTTAGTGTAAACTTGGACAAGTCATTTAAGATTTTATGCCTCAAAAAAAAAAAAAAGATTTTAAGCCTCAGTTTCCACATGTGTAAAATGAGGACAGTACTCTAATAATACTTACTTCATAGGCTTGTATAAGAGTTCATGAGATAGTGCACATAAGATACCTAATACATAGAATGTGCTTAATAAAAATTAGCGATTATTATTTCTATGTTATTTCATCTAATATGAACTTGACATAATTTGGCTGGTTGGAAAATTGCTGATCTCATATATTTTTATAGTATATATGTGTGTATGTATGTACATATACATAGACATCCATATCTATACAGTTTTTTCAAATTACATTTATCTTTGTTTTGTTGATTATAAAACGGAAGTTTTATACGTTGATATACTCCTATTCAGCCTCCCTTTATTTTCTCATTTGTCTTCCATGACTTTATATCTTAAATATTATCATGCCTCTAGTGACAATATCTTCTGTCTTCCTGTCAGTCTTTATTTGAAGCTTGCTGGTTCTGTGGCTTCCTACTCTTCGCGTCTCAATTGATAGACTTGGGAACGGGCGCCCTCTGGCGTTCATCTTGTGTCAGTTCAACAGACAACGTCCCATGAACTGTGATCTGTGGTCCCTTGCCGTCTATGGGGTCGCACAGAGTCGGACACGACTGAAGCGACTTAGCAGCAGCAGCAGCAGTGGTCCCTTGCCTATTGCCTTATGTGCAGAAACTCTCAGTCCCAGAGAATGTGAAGGTTGTTAAAGCTACAGGTTTTGCAATACAAAACCTCTGGCTATCATAAAGGGTCCTTGGCCTTGAATTTTCAAAGGTATCAAACAGCTACTCATTAGCCTACAGTTCATATTATTGTTGTTGCTCTTATTCAGTTGCTCAGTCATGTCTGACTCGGCGACCCCATGGACTGCAACATGCCCGGGTTCCCTGTCCTTCACTATCTTCTGGAGTTTGCTCAAACTCATGTCCATTGAGTCAGTGATGCCATCCAACTATCTCATCCTCTGTTGCCCCTTTCCCCTTCTGCCCTCAATCTTTCTGAGCATCAGGGTCTTTTCCAGTGAGTTGACTCTTCACATCAGGTGGCCAAAGTATTGGAGTTTCAGCTTCAACATCAGTCCTTCCAATGAATATTCAGAGTTGATTTCTTTTAGGATTGACTGATTTAATCTCCTTGCAGTCCAAGGGACTCTCAAGAGTCCTCCAACACCACAGTTCAAAAGCATCAATTCTTCAGCACTCGGCCTTCGTGGTCCAACTCTCAGAACCGTACATGACTACTGGAAAAAACCATAGCTTTGACTCTACAGACCTTTGTCAACAAAGGGGTATCTCTGCTTTTTAATATGCTGTTTAGGTTTATCATAGCTTTCCTTTCAAGGAGCAAGCATCTTTTAATTTTGTGGCTATAGTCACCATCCACAGTGATTTTGGAGCCCAAGAAAATGAAGTCTGTCACTATTTCCATTGTTTCCCCATTTATTTGCCATGAAGTGATGGGACCAGATGCCATGATCTTCATTTTTTGAATGTTGAGTTTTAAGCTTTTTCACATTCCTCTTTCACCTTCCCAGCTTTTTTTCACATTCTGCTACTGTTTCAGCCCTTCATAAAGAAGACTGAGTGCCAAAGAATGGATGCTTTCAAACTGTGGTGATGGAGAAGACTCTTCAGAGTCCCTTGAACTGCAAGAAGATCAAACTGGTCAATCCTAAAGGAAACCAACCCTGAGTATTCATTGGAAGGACTGATGCTGAAGTTGAAGCTACAATACATTGGCCACTTATGCGAAGAGCCGACTCAGTGGAAAAGACCCTGATGCTGGGAAAGACTGAGGGCAGGAGGAGAAGGGGACAACAGAGGATGAGATGGACTCAAAGGACATGAGTTTGAGCAAGCTTGGGGAGATGGTAGACAGGAAAGCCTGGCGTACCACAGTCCATAGGGTCACAAAGAGTCAGATATGACTGAGCAACAACATTTGCATATCTGAGGTTATTGATATTTCTCCCCGAAATTTTGATTCAACCTTGTAATTCATCCAGCCTGGCATTTTACATGATGTACTCTGCATAGAAGTTAAATAAGCAGGGTGACAATATACAGCCTTGACGTACTCCTTTCCCAATTTGGAACCAGTCCGTTGTTCCATGTCTGGTTCTAATTGTTGCTTCCTGACCTGCATACAAGATTCTCAGGAGGCAGGTAAGGTGGTCTGGTATTCCCATCTCTTGAAGAATTTTCCACAGTTTGTTGTGATCCACCCAGTCAAAGGCTTTAGCATAGTCAGTGAAGCAGAAATAGATGTTTTTCTGGAACTCTCTTGCCTTTTTGATGATCCAACAGATGTTGGCAATTTGATCTCTAGCTCCTCTGCCTTTTCTAAATCCAGCTTGAACATCTGGAAGTTCACAGTTCACGTACTGTTGAAGCCTGGCTTGGAGAATTTTGAGCATTACTTTACTAGCGTGTGAGATGAGTGCAATTGTGCAGTACATTCTTTGGTATTGCCTTTCTTTGGGATTTGAATGAAAACTGACCTTTTCCAGTCCTGTGGCCACTGCTGAGGTTTCCAAATGTGCTGGCATATTGAGTGCAGCACTTTCACAGCATCATCTTTCAGGATTTGAAATAGCTCAACTGGAATTCCATCACCTCCACTAGCTTAGTTCGTAGTGATGCTTCCTAAGGCCCACTTGACTTCACATTTCAGGATGTCTGTCTCTAGGTGAGTGATCACACCATCGTGGTTATTTGGGTCATGAAGATCTTTTTTGTATAGTTCTTCTGTGTATTGTTGCCACCTCTTCTTAATATCTTCTGCTTCTGTTAGGTCCATACCATTTCTGTCCTTTATCGAGCCCATCTTTGCATGAAATGTTCCCTTGGTATCTCTAATCTTCTTGAAGAGATCTCTAGTCTTTCCCATTCTGTTGTTTTCCTCTAATTCTTTGCATTGATCACTGAGGAAGGCTTTCTTATCTCTCCTTGCTATCCTTTGGAACTCTGCATTCAAATGGGTATATATTTCCTTTAATCCTCTGCCTTTCATGTCTTTTCTTTTCTCAGCTGTTTGTAAGGCCTCCTCAGACAACCATTTTGCTTTTCTTTTTCTTGGGGATGGTCTTGATCCCTGCCTCCTGTACAATGTCATGGACCTCCATCCATAGTTCTTCAGGCACTCTGTCTGTCATAGCTAATCCCTTGAATCTATTTGTCACTTTCATTGTACATTTGTAAGGGATTTGATTTAGGTCACACCTGAATGGTCTAGTGGTTTTCCCTACTTTCTTCAATTTAAATCTGAATTTGGAAATACGGAGTTCATGATCTGAGCCACAGTCAGCTCCTGGTCTTGTTTTTGCTCACTCTCCATCTTTGGGTGCAAAGAATATAATCAATCTGATTTCGGTATTTACCTCCTGGTGATGTCCACGTGTGGTCTTCTCTTGTGTTGCTGGAAGAGTGTATTTGTGACCACTTAAGGTCACAAAGCTACAAAATTGCAGAGCTGGGACTGAAGCCCTGGCCAGCTGCTGCCCAAGCACATATTTAAGTATGCTATACTTATGGTGATAAAACTTCTTGTCCAAACTGAGACATTTTTGAGAGTGAAGGAGCTCTAAAAATAACTATATAATTTTTGAAATATTAAGCTTTTTCACCAAATCTGATTTAATTATCTACTGTGCAAAGCTTATGGTCAAAAGTAAAATCCTTTGTTAAAAAATGAAAATCAAATATACTTGTATATATTAAAGCAAGATATAAGTTACTTATATTGATTGTATGGACATTTAAAAGTAGCATAAGTAGAGTAATTTTTATTGGTACATATTCACATAGTCTGATCAGTTTCTTAGTTCTGCCTTTTACAGTGAATCTTTAATACATCTTTGTGAAAATGTATTTTTTTCAATATGGTATTTTTGTTTTTAAATTTTTTAAATAAAATTGTCTGCAATAATTTTCAACCTTGAATTTGATGGTTAAGGAATTTCAAATTGTTCATGTCTTCAATTGGCACATTTCTGTAAATCACCCTATTTTTCTTTCTTTAACATATCATCTATTTTATTTATTCATTTCTGGCCACACCATACGGCTTGTGGGGGCTTAGTCCCCCAAATAGGGATGGAACCCATGCCCCCTGCAGTGAAAGAGCTGAATCTTAACCACTGGACCACCAGGGAAATCTCTGTCTATTTTATTTTATTTTTTATTGAAGTGTAGTTGATTTACAATATTATATTATTTTCAAGTGAACAGCACACATAGTGATTCAGTATTTTTATAGGCTATACTCCATTAAAAGCTATTACAAAATAATGGCTATATTTCCCTGTGCTGTACAATATATCCTTGTTGCTTACCTACTTTATATACACTAGTTTGTATCTCTTAATCCCATACCTCTCTCTTGCCCCTCCCCACTTCCATCTCTCCACTGGTAACCACCAGTTGATTTTCTATATCTGTGACTCTGTTTCTGTTTTGCCATATATATTCCTTTGTTTTATTTTTTACTTTCTGCATATAAGTGATATCATACAATATTTATCTTCGAGTTATTTCACTAAGCATGATAATCTCTAGATTCGTCCATATTGCTGAAAATGGCAGAATTTCATTCTTTTTATGGCTGAGAAATATTCCATTGTGTGTGTGTATATATATATATATATATATATATATATATATATGTATACGTATATATATATATATGCATGCTAAGTCGCTTCAGTTGTGTACGACTATTTACGACCTTATGCACTATAGCCTGCCAGTTTCTATGTCCACTGGAGTGGGTTGCCATTTTCTACTCCAGGGGCTCTTCCCAACCCAGGGATTGAACTCCACATCTCTTATGTCTTCTGCATTGGGAGCCGGGTTATTTACCACTAGTGCCACCTGGGAAGCCCATATACATATATATATAGTATATATATATATTGTGTATACATGTATGAAAGATATTATCACATCTTCTTAAGCCACTCTTCTGTTGATGGACACTTGGATTGCTTCCATCTCTTGGCTACTTTAAATAGTGCTGCTGTGAACATTGGGATGCATGTGTCCTATCGAATTAGTGTTTTTGTTTTTTCTGGACATATACCCAGGAGTGGAATTACTGCATTGTATGATAGGTCTATTTTTAGCTTTTTTGAAGACCCTCTGTACTATTTTCTATAGTGGCTATACCGATTTACATTCCCAACAACAATATAGGGGGATTCCCTTTTCTCCATAACCTCGCCAGCATTTGATGATAGTCATTTTTGACAGGTGTGAGGTGATATCTTGGGATTCCCAGGTGGCGCAGTGGTATTCCACCTGCCAATACAGAAGATGCAGGAGACACAGGCTCAATCCCTGGATCAGGAAAATACCCTGGAGTAGGAAATGGCAACCCACTCCAGTATTCTTGCCTGGAAAATTCCATGGACAGAGGAGCCTGGCAGGCTACAGTCCATGGGGTCACAAAGAGTCCACCACGACTGAGTGACTGAGCATGCATGCATGAGGTGATATCTCATTGTAGTTTTGATTTGCATTTCCCTAATAATTATTGCTGTTGATCATCTTTTCATGTTCCTGTTAGCCATCAGTGTATCTTGGGGAAAATGTCTATTCAGGTCTTCTGTCCATTTTTGGATTGGGTTGGATTTTTTAAAATATTGAGTTGTATGAGATATTTATATATTTTTTTATATTAATCCCTTGTTGGTCATATCATTGGCAAGTATTTTCTACCATTCTGTAGGTTGTCTATTCAAAGCATCATGCGTCAATGTACCCACTGCTATATTCAAAATAGATAACCAACAAGGACCTACTGTGTAGCACAGGGAATGCTGCTCAATATTCTGTAATAACTGAAATGGGAAAAGAATTTGAAAAAGAATAGATCCATGTATGTGTATAACTGAATCACTTTGCTGTACACTTGAAATTAACACAACATTGTTAATCAACTATGTTTCAATATAAGTTTAACAAGAAAATACCACACAACAAGAAATACTTCTACAAAAGTTATTTAAAAGTTGTCTCTATGTTTCTTTTGAAACTTTTGCCAAATTTAGATCAACTTCTTTTTTCCTGTGCTGCACTGAGTCAGTTGTGGCACATGGGATCTTTAGTTGAAGCCTGAGGGATCTAGTTCCCTGACCAGGGGTGGCACCCAGGCCCCCCACATAGGGAGCAGAAAGTCTTAGCCACTGGACCACCAAGGAGGTCCCAGGAGCTCTTTCAAAATTTTAAGTGTCTTCTCACAAGTCAAGATATCCCAAAGCACAATTGCAGAATTTCACAATTAAATCCTACTCATTGTTTACCATAATTTGCTCCGGTCCTTTATTAGGGATACATTTGAATGCCTTCCTGTTTTTGCTAACTGCCATTTTGCTATGCCAAAGCCTTTGACTGTGTGGATCATAGCAAACTGGAAAATTATTCAAGAGATGGGAATATCAGACCACCTGACCTGCCTCTTGAGAAATCTGTATGCAGGTCAGGAAGCAACAGTTAGAACTGGACATGGAACAACAGACTGGTTCCAAATAGGAAAAAGGAGAGTACGTCAAGGCTGTGTATTGTCACCCTGCTTATTTAACTTACATTCACAGTACATCATGAGAAACGCTGGGCTGGAGGAAGCACAAGCTGGAATCAAGATTGCCAGGAGAAATATCAATAACCTCAGATATGCAGATGACACCAACCTTATGGCAGAAAGTGAAGAAGAACTAAAGAGCCTCTTGATGAAAGTGAGAGAGGAGAGTGAAAAAGTTGGCTTAAAGCTCAACATTCAGAAAACGAAGATCATGGCATCTGGTCCCATCACTTCATGGCAAATAGATGGGAAAACAATAGAAACAGCGGCAGACTTTATCTTTGGGGGCTCCAAAATCATTGCATATGGTGACTGCAACCATGAAATTAAAAGATGCTTGCTGTTGGAAGCAACCTATGACCAACCTAGACAGCATACATTAAAATGCAGAGACATTACTTTACCAATAAAGGTCCATCTAGTCAAGGCTATGGTTTTTCCAGTAGTCATGTATGGATGTGAGAGTTGGACTATAAAGAAAGCTGAGTGCCGAAAGAATTGATGCTTTTGAACTGTGGTGTTGGAGAAGACTCTTGAGAGTCCCTTGGACTGCAAGGAGATCCAACCAGTCCATCCTAAAGGAAGTCAGTCCTGAATACTCATTGGAAGGACTGATGCTGAAGCTGAAGCTCCAGTACTTTGGCCACCTGATGAGAAGAACTGACTCATTGGAAAAGACCCTGATGCTGGGAAAGATTGAAGGCAGGAGGAGAAGGGGACGACAGAGGTTGAGATGGTTGGATGGCATCACTGACTCAATGGACATGAGTTTGAGTAAACTCTGGGAGCTGGTGATGGACAATGAGGCTGGCGTGCTGCAGTCCATGGGGTCACAAAGAGTCGGACATGACTGATCGACTGAACTGAACTGAACTGAACTGATGTGCTGAGAGCTTCAAAAGCCAAAGGGATTTTTTTTTTAGGACTCTATTTGTTGAATATTTTTATTAAACATTTCCAACTAATGTTGAATAAAATAACCCCAAGTTCAGAAAACTCATTATAAAAAGTTCAATACCACTGTAGGACACTTAGGTGGACTAACAAAGGGTTTCAAAATCACAAACATTTCTAACATCTGACTGATGATGAAGGGCAAAGAGAGAAAGCACATGCTGAGTTTTTCTTTCTTATTTTGGATAATCAACATAAATTTTGTCACATACAAAAATAATAGTTTAGACCCTAATTATGTTTATAGAAAAAATATATTTGTAAATTTGACACTACATAAGCTCTTTCAATAAGCATCCAAATAGCTACTTTGGAGGCAGTCATCAATTGTATATGAACTACAACCGTCCCAAGGATCTTCCTGCTCTACAGATTTATTAATCAAGTCAGAACACTATTTTTTACCATGACAATTTTCCTCTGTTAAAATTTATGCTCATCTTATCACCAAAAAAAAAAAAAAACCAAGTAACTTTATCTTCAATGTTAAACATTTTTTACTGAACTTACAATAGCATTTACAATGCTGGCAAATGTTTCACCTTCATCAAAATTTACTTCCAAAACTTATTTTGGGAAATTCCCTTGGTGGTCCAGTGCTTAGGACTCAGCACTTCTCACTGCCAAGGCCCAGGTTCAATCCCTGGCCAGGGAACTAAGATCCCATAAGCTATGCAGCACAGGTAAAAAAAAAAAAATTAAAAAGTCAAAATTGTTATTTGATTGCATGTGTTGAATGAAATAACTGAACCATTATTAATCTAGCTTCTCTTCTATTTGAAGCACCTAAAGGCACTAGTATAAAGTTGGCATCATGGAACCATTCGTTGGGCTAATTCAGCCAATACCTTCATGGCTACTGTTTCACTTTTCATATGTGAACAAGAACATTTAGAGTAAAAAGTAAGCAAAATAATTTTAGGACAACCACTTGATATACTTGATAAGTCACGCTGCACAGAGTTACATGTAACCCTTCTATACCCGCACGTGGAAATCCTTGATCCCTTCTTCTGAAGTAGATGGTGATTCTTCTTCAGCAGATAGATGTCTTCTAGTTTCTGTGCGGTTACATCGGTGTGGCCTCCATGAATAGTAAACATCAATAGACATTATGTGTGAGCTACATATATGTCATCAACTTCAGTGCCTAGACTTTTATAAACACATACTTTCATTTACTTGTGCTCCTTACTTCTAAGAAGATTTATTGCAAAATAGAAAAGCATTATCAATCAATAAAATATAGTTGTAGATTTCTACTATGTAGAAATTATACAACCACAGCTGCAAGAATATTCAGACTGTTGGATGGACTGCTAGCTTCTGTTCCCGACACATCTTTCCTGTAGACCTAACCTTAATTTCCCACATCTCCCATTGACCCTTCTAACTAGTGACCTGACAGCTTCTACAACTCATATCTGGAACTCTCAGGCAAGAAAACTGGCCAGTGTGCAGGTGGCGGGCAGTGGAACGGTGTCAAATACATCCTCCAACACCACCTGAAACCTGACGTTGATAGCTGTCCCTGGCTGCCGTGATCAGGGCACATTTCCTTTTATCCCTCGTGGGAAGGTTAAACTATGTTTGTCTGAAAAGGGTTAGAAAAGAAGATGCATTATCACTAGTTGTTGTTCAGATGTGCAGGATTCTCAAACTGAAACTTGCAGAAGAAGCAATGTGGGCTGCTCTCGTCTTATGAGATGGTCTACACTCTCCGTGGAGTGTTCTTCTCTCTAAATAAATCCATTTCTTACCTATCACTTTGTCTCTGGCTAAATTCTTTCTGTGATGAGACATCAAGAACCTAAGAGTCCTGAGACAGGTGTGTGATCTCCGTTAAAAGACTGTGGCTAAGACTCTGTGCTCCCAATGCAGGGGACCTGGGTTCGATCCCTGGTCAGGGAAATAGATCCCATATACTGCAACTAAGGACTGGCACAGCCTAATTAATTAATTTTTAAAAAGCAGCAGCAGCAATGTGGATGCCTATTAAACATGCTGATCCTGGGTCTAACCTGAGAGATTCTAATTGGCTAGAATGGTGTAGCGACCTGGGTCTGGGAATTTAAGAAGCATCCCAAGCCACAAGAAACACTGTTATGAAGCCAGATTGATCTCTGGGGCAGCCCTGAGCTAAGAGTTACTCTGCCTCTAGCCCCTTGGCTTCCATGCTAGCTCAGTTGGTAAAAAAAAAAAAAAAAAAAAAATCTGCCTGCAATGCAGGAGACCCCGGTTTGATTCCTGGGTCAGGAAGATCCCCTGGAGAAGGGATAGGCAACCCACTCCAGTTTTGTTGGGCTTCTCTTGTGGCTCAGCTGGTAAAGAATCCGTCCGCAATGCGGGAGACCTGGGTTCGATCCCTGGGTTTGGAAGATCCCCTGGAGAAGGGAAAGGCTACCCACTCCAGTATTCTGGCCTGGAGAATCCCAAGGACCATATAGTCCATGCGGTCACAAAGAGTCAGACTCAACTTTCACTTTCAGCCCCTGGCCTCCCCTCATTCTAACTTCTTGTTCCCATGCTATAGAAAAGCCTGCCAATCACAAGGGACCCATTTGGCAATAGCCTGCTCTCCTTTCCTCTTTGGGAGAGCAAACTCTGCTCATATATGTACAAGTGTCTGGAGCACAGACATTTCAACTCACTTTTGCTACTATCCTCTATCAAGGGAGGACTGCCAATCTTTTTCCGTAACATGTTGAGATATGCTTGGAATTCAGTGTTCTGAACAGTCAGCAATGGTGTGTGTTTCTGCGTCATTGGTTTACCCCCTAATCTGATTCCCATTCAAGGAAGGACCTGATGCTCAGCTCTGGAGAGTATGCTCAGACCCCAGCAGTCAGCCCAGCCACTTTGGGGTCAGCTTCCGTGTAAGGTCTCAAGGTCATGGGGGTAGCCTGCTTCAGATGATTGAGAGAGAGAGGCAGATAAAGGCCTGGCCTTGTCAGCCCATCGGGGACAGTCTGCCAGGCAACACTCGCTCCAGACCTCCCTGTGGGGTTGTTCACGGTTTGTAAGGCTGGCATCACTGTTCCACATTCCCCTCTGTCCAATCCTGCCTCCCACGCTGCCCTTACAGATACTGATCTCTAAACATCTTGCACTCCCAATTCTACTTCAGCATCTGCTTCTGGAAAACCCAAGCCATGAAACCCCACTTCTTGCCCCCACAGCAACTACACATAAAGTCCAGGGCAGCACTTCAGTGCAAACTTAGATGATTTCCGGCAGTTCAGCACCAGGTGACACACCCTGGGTCCCCCACACGAGGCTTCCCTGTGTCCTGGCCCTTAGCCACAGGAAAGGCCGCAGACATTGCCTTGAAGGACTCGAAGCAGGGAAAGCTTCACGGAGTGGGCTGAATGTCAGGTGAACATTTCAAAGCAGGGAGAGAAAAGAGGGAAGAGAACCAGCACCCACTGAGTATCTCTTTCATCTAGGGCTCTCTGCTAGCAACTTAGTTTATTTCATTAATGCAGTGCTCACAATACTATGGGGTAGGTAGTTCCCCAGTAATAACAAAATAATAGGTATTTTGATTGAGGGAGTGCAGGACTTAAGAGTACCTGACACATTGTCAGGTACATCAGGTACTCTTCTGAGCCTTCACATTTCACTGTTATCTCATGCATGCCTTGCCGGTCTTCAAGGCCTTGGAAGCTTTCAGATTTTGAAGACATTCCTCAGACTCCCAGCCTCTAATACCAGAGTTCCATGGATTTCACTTCAGATCAACTTTTGTGATAGTCATTCTCCCAGCAATTCTGCAGGAATTTACTATGAGGAAGAGGTCCAGATTTGAGGCCCCTCTAGACGTGGGGCTTCAACTGAAGGATGCCGCTGTCTGCTCCTCTTCTGCTGACCCTGATTCACTCAGGACTCTGAGGGAGCTGAGGCTTAGAGAAAATTGGGGACTCACTTCCACGAGTACAGCTAGCAAATAGCAGAGTTTGAGTTCAGACCTTAGTCAGCCTCACTCCTTAGCCTGATTCATCGCCTACTGGTCTGTGATGTTTTCTTTTCTTTCTGTTCTTATTTGGTTTTGAGGCACACTGGCTTGGTGTTTTCTTAGCTGTCACAGCCATTGTAAATAAAACACTAATGAATAGCCTCCTCTGGGAAAAAAAAATCTGCAAATAAAACCATGTGCTCCAAAGATAGAAATATAGATCAATGGAACAAAATAGAAAGCCCAGAGATAAATCCACACACCTATGGACACCTTATCTTCGACAAAGGAGGCAAGAGTATACAATGGAGAAAAGACAATCTCTTTAACAAGTGGTGCTGGGAAAACTGGCCAACCACTTGTAAAAGAATGAAACTAGAACACTTTCTAACACCATACACAAAAATAAACTCAAAATGGATTAAAGATCTAAACATAAGACCAGAAACTATAAAACTCCTAGAGGAAAACATAGGCAAAACACTCTCCGACATAAATCACAGCAGGATCCTCCATGACCCACCTCCCAGAATATTGGAAATAAAAGCAAAAATAAACAAATGGGACCTAATTAAAATTAAAAGCTTTTGCACAACAAAGGAAACTATAAGCAAGGTGAAAAGACAGCCTTCAGAATGGGAGAAAATAATAGCAAACGAAGCAACAGACAAACAATTAATCTCAAAAATATACAAGTAACTCCTGCAGCTCAATTCCAGAAAAATAAACGACCCAATCAAAAAATGGGCCAAAGAACTAAACAGACATTTCTCCAAAGAAGACATACAGATGGCTAACAAACACATGAAAAGATGCTCAACATCACTCATTATTAGAGAAATGCAAATCAAAACCACAATGAGGTACCATTTCACACCAGTCAGAATGGCTGCTATCCAAAAGTCTACAAGCAATAAATGCTGGAGAGAGTGTGGAGAAAACGGAACCCTCTTACACTGTTGGTGGGAATGCAAACTAGTACAGCCACTATGGAGAACAGTGTGGAGATTCCTTAAAAAACGGGAATAGAACTGCCATACGACCCAGCAATCCCACTGCTGGGCATACACACCGAGGAAACCAGAATTGAAAGAGACACGTGTACCCCAATGTTCATCGCAGCACTGTTTACAATAGCCAGGACATGGAAGCAACCTAGATGTCCATCGGCAGACAAATGGATAAGGAAGCTGTGGTACATATACACAATGGAATATTATTCAGCCATTAAAAAGAATACATTTGAATCAGTTCTATTGAGATGGATGAAACTGGAGCCCATTATACAGAGTGAAGTAAGCCAGAAAGAAAAACACCAATACAGTACACTAATGCATATATATGGAATTTGCAAGATGGTAACGATAACCCTATATGCGAGACAGAATAAGAGACACAGATGCATAGAATAGTCTTACGGACTCGGAGGGAGAAGGTGAGGGTGGGACGTTCTGAGAGAATAGCATTGAAACATGTATATTATCATATGTGAAGCGGAACACCATTCCGTGTTCGATGCATGAGACAAATGCTCAGGGCTGGTGCACTGGGATGACCCAGAGGGATGGGATGGGGAGGGAGGTGGGAGGGGGGTTCAGGATGGGGAACACATGTAAACCCATGGCTGATTCATGTCAATGTATGGCAGAAACCACTACAATATTGTAAAGTAATTAGCCTCCAACTAAAATAAATAAATTTATTTAAAAAAATAAAATAAAATAAAATAAACACAAAAAACCATGTGCTCACAATATTGTAAAGCAATTATCTTTCAATTAAAAATAAATTTTAAAAATGTGTTTATATTTATAGAAATTTAAGGCTTTAAAATAAGTAACAATTAATTCACCGAAAAGGGCAATCAATATTAATTTTTAAACCACTGAGTGACATAGATAAAGAAATATGTTTTTGCATTTTATCAGTTTCAAGCATATCTCATTTTATTGTACTTTTCACATATGAACACCATTTCACATATGGTGTTTCATTGGGTTTTTTTTGTTTTGTTTTGTTTTACAAATTGAAGGTTTGTGGCAACCCTACATTGAGAAATTTATCAGTGCCATTTTTTCAACAGTAATTATTCACTTTGTGTTTTTGTCACCTTTTGGCAGTTGTCACAATATTTCAATTTTTTTCATTATTATTATATTTGTTACAGTGACGTGTGATCAGTGATCTTTGATGTTCCTATTGTAATTGCTTGGGGGCACCACAACAGTACCCATATAGGACAGAGAACTTAATGGATTGTTGAAAATGACAACAAAGAAATTTAGAATTTTGTATAAACTTAACTAATAAAGCAGCAGGGTTTGAGAGGACTGACTCAGTGGACAAAGAATGTCATCTACCATTTTAGTAAATAAAGGATGTTGTGGCCACAAAGCCATCAGTCACTGCAGCTGCCCACCACAGTGCACCCTGAGGGGATTCCGGATGGAGAAAAACTGGACACTGGTCCTAGATAGTTGAGGTTCACATCAAAGGAATAATTTCAATGACTCTTGCATCTTCCCACAGATAGAAAAGCACTAAAATCATTCACTTGAGACACCCAGTTTTTGGTGATTAGGAGTAATCTTTTTCTGTTCCGAATACATGTTTTGTTTTGTTTTTCCCAGCAAAAACTCATATAGCTCCTCCCTTACCTCTTTAGAACAGTCCCTCAGAGCTCTCTGAGAGGCTGTATCCTGGGCTATAGTCCTCAGTAAGTCTGCTGAATAAAACATAATTCTCAACTTTCAGATTGTGCTTTTTTTTTTTCAGTCAACAACTCCAATTTTGAAAGAAGTTCTATGTGGGTAAAATGCTACCAGTATATTACATCCTATACAATACATTACCTTAATACAGAAATCATTCATGACAGGAAGAGTCCATCGACTTGGCAAACTTCATTCTTGTCTTATTTTAAGAAATTGCCACAGCCACCCCAGGCTTCAGCAAACACCACCCTGATCAGTCAGCAGTCATCAACATGGAAGGAAGACCCTCCACCAGCAAAGACATTACGACTTGCTGAAAGACATTACAACTTGCTGAAAGTTCTGATGATAGTTAGCATTTTCTAGCAATAAAGAGTTTTTTAATAAAGTATTTTTAAATAAGGTATGTACATTGTTTTTTTCAGACAGAATGCGGTTGCACACTTAATAGACTACACTATAATGTAAACATAACTTTTATATGAACTGGGAAACCAAAGCATTCATGTCCCTCACTGTGTTGCCCTGGTCTGGAACTGAACCCCCTATATCTCCAAGGTATGCCCATACTTATATAGTCTTGCTTAGCATTTATCAGTTAATCCGCTGTGTTCCTTTTAAACAGCTTTATTGAAACATAATTGACATTCAATGGCAAAGAGTCGAGGCACTGAGGTACTTTCACTTTCACTTAAAGTCGTGTCCGACTCTTTGCAACCCCATGAGCTGTAGCCTACCAGGATCCTCCGTCCACAGGATTTTCCAGGCAAGAGAACTGGAGTGGGTTGCCATTTCCTTCTCCAGGGGATCTTCCCGACCCAGGGATCGAACCCGGGTCTCCCGCATTGTAGGCAGATGCTTTTATCATCTGAGCCACCAGGGAAGTCTCATTTCATTTTCAAACTACATACATTTGGTGTCTTGGCCACTGGTTAAGACTCCAGGCTTCCACTGCAAGGGGTGTGTGTGTGTGTGTGTGTGTGTGTGTGTGTGCGTGCCACTGGTTAAGACTCCATGCTTCCACTGCAAGGGGTGTGTGTGTGTGTGTGTGTGTGTGTGTGTGCGCGTGCCACTGGTTAAGACTCCATGCTTCCACTGCAAGGGGTGTGTGTGTGTGTGTGTGTGTGTGTGTGTGTGTGTGTGTGTGCACGTGTGTGCCACTGGTTAAGACTCCATGCTTCCACTGCAAGGGGTGTGTGTGTGTGTGTGTGTGTGTGTGTGCACGTGTGTGCCACTGGTTAAGACTCCATGCTTCCACTGCAAGGGGGGTGTGTGTGTGTGTGTGTGTGTGTGTGCACGTGTGTGCCACTGGTTAAGACTCCAGGCTTCCACTGCAAGGGGTGTGTGTGTGTGTGTGTGTGTGTGTGTGTGCGCCACTGGTTAAGACTCCATGCTTCCACTGCAAGGGGTGTGTGTGTGTGTGTGTGTGCACGTGTGTGCCACTGGTTAAGACTCCATGCTTCCACTGCAAGGGGTGGGTGTGTGTGTGTGTGTGTGTGTGTGCGCGTGTGTGCCACTGGTTAAGACTCCATGCTTCCACTGCAAGGGGTGTGTGTGTGTGTGTGTGTGTGTGTGTGTGTGTGTGCCACTGGTTAAGACTCCATGCTTCCACTGCAAGGGGTGTGTGTGTGTGTGTGTGTGTGTGTGTGTGCGCGTGTGTGCCACTGGTTAAGACTCCATGCTTCCACTGCAAGGGGTGTGTGTGTGTGTGTGTGTGTGTGTGTGTGTGTGTGTGTGTGTGTGCCACTGGTTAAGACTCCATGCTTCCACTGCAAGGGGTGTGTGTGTGTGTGTGTGTGCGCGTGTGTGCCACTGGTTAAGACTCCATGCTTCCATTGCAAGGGGTGTGTGTGTGTGTGTGTGTGTGTTCTCAGTCCTCTGTGGCTCTTTGAGACCCCATGGACTGTAGTCCACCAGGTTCCTCTGTCCATGGAATTTTCCAGGCAAGCATACTGGAGTGAGTTGCCATTTCCTACTCTAGGGGTGGGGGAACTGGGTTCAATCCCTGGTAAGATCCCACATGCATTGCCACAGTGAAAGTCACTCAGTTGTGTCTGATCCTTTGTGACCCCATGGACTGTGGTCCACTAGGTTCCTCTGTCCATGGAATTCTTCAGGCAAGAATACTGGAGTGGGTTGCCATTCCCTTCTCCAGGGGATCTTCCCCACCCAGTGCTTGAACCAGGTCTCCTGCATTGCAGTCTGATTTTTTTACCAACTGAACCGCAGAGCCAGAAACCAAACCAAAACAACGAAAAAACTACACATATTTAA
This sequence comes from Okapia johnstoni, assembly GCA_024291935.2. Classification (NCBI taxonomy): domain Eukaryota; kingdom Metazoa; phylum Chordata; class Mammalia; order Artiodactyla; family Giraffidae; genus Okapia; species Okapia johnstoni. The sequence goes on along the minus strand of CM044305.1, from coordinate 101,730,964 downwards.
AATGTACCGTTTGATGGGCTTTGACATAGGCACATTTACGAATCAGTTGTGGTGTCTTTCTAAGTCACGTATAGCCAACCCAGCAGAGGCAACAGGCTTTGGTGCAGATTCTTGCAGCCATAAAGGATACCAGGTGACTAAGTGCGCCGGAGAAAGACGTCAAAGCACCAACTTTAGACATAAAGGACCGTACTTTATTGTTCTTTTCTCCGAGAGGTCGTGATTAACTGCTAAGAATTACAGGCTACTCTTGGCGCCAAAGCCAAGAATAAAGCAGCATCACACTGCAAAAACAAAAGGCGTTTAAAGGCTAGGCCTCCAGGGGGAGAATGGTCCTGGAGGAATGCCTGGAAAGCGACAAAGCCTCCGGAGTCACTAGCTCAAAGTACAATTGTCGCTTTGCTGAGCAAGGTCGCCTTGACCGCTGGCAGCAAGCACGGCCGCCCACAGCTGCAGACGGCCCTCCGAAGGTACCAAACGCAGGAGAGACAAAAAGCCAATGTTTCGCCCAGATCGATGTGTTCCAGTTCCCGAAACGCTGACCCACGTGTCCAGAGGCGCGCCTAGCTGGCCCAGATCCCCCTCCTTCCGCCACCCCTCCCGCTCCGGCCCTCGGCGGGCCACCCCGCCGAGGATCCAAAGCATAGAAACCCATGCTCCCCGCGCCGGTAACAACACCAAGAGGGGGTGGAGAAGGGAGGGAGCCAACCACTTCTTGTTAAGTTTCGTTTTCATTAAAAACTTCACGTGACTGCCCGACTCTTGACTCAGCGATTTCTCCAAACCTCCTCCTTTAATGTATTGGTTTGTCGTCACCGCCTTCACCTTTTTTTGATATAGTCCTACCTGCCAGTTTTGAACTTCTACACGGAATTCTCCCATTCGGTACAAAGAACAAATAACTCACGGGTTAAATTCCTTTCACCAATTCACTTCAAGCCGGTAAAATGATGAGATAGGGATTTTAAATAATCACTTAACATAGTTTGCTCACTCATTTTCCACGGAAGCAACTGCCACGCATTTTCTTGAAAAGATCTTAAAGGTGTTGATTATTCCCTCCGTTCCTCTCCCATAGTTTCTGAATTATTATAGATTTATTCTTAAGCAAATAGGGGAATTAGCTGAAGACGATAAACGGATGTCCTGAAATTCCGACACCCCTCCCCCGACAGGCACACCCCACCAGTGACAATTCTGAAAAGTTTTGCAAATTGAATTTTTAGAACTCAAACCTTGATTTTTATTTTTAAAGGTTTATTTTAATCTTTGTGATAAAAATACTTACACTTATTATAGAAAATATGGACAATCAAACAACTCAAAAGACAAAAGGAAGTTATTTACAATCTCAACATTCAGAAACAATCCCTGTTAATAATTTGATGTCTCTCCTTCCAGGTTTCTTACTCTGGATTTTAAAAAATTATTACAATGATACAATTTTGTTTCCAATTTATGTTCCCGCATAACAAGGCTTGCATTTCCCCACTGTATGAAAAACAGAACTTTTAATGACCCTTGGATAGTCCATTGTATGAATGTGACATGGTTCACTTAATCCTCCATTTTGAGACATTCAAGTCCAACATTTTCAACTGAGCAAACTATTTGAAATAGTTCTGTGGTAAATTCGTCCTGGGAACTGAGGCATCCTTTGAAATACAAATAGCCACTCTCAGGTCAAATCTACCTTTATATAAGTGTAAGGGCAGAAAATTTCTCTTCCCTTCTCATTTCTTTCGCTGAGTTGACATAGGACAAGTTAACAGGAGAAAAACAATTTAAATTCCGTTTACTTACATATGTACAGCAGCTCCACAGGGAAAATGAGGAGTCAGCAGCAGTCAGGTACTTGAGGTTTGTACTTTCCAGAGCTGAGGAGAAGTGGGTTGGGCTCTGGGGCTTCAAAGGAAAGGAAAACCATTCACAGGGACTTGGGAAGAGGAAATGTTTGGTAAACAAATGTTTGCCAGGCCAGTCAAGGAAGTCTTTCTGATATAATCAAAGTTCTCTCTGTTAATTGCTCTCTTCCTGGTGCAGGCTGCCTACCTCAATTCTTCAAGGGAGTTAAGGGGGAGGGGAAGAGCTTTTCCTGAGTCTGTTGGGGTTTGCCACAGTGGCACATTTCAGGGTGGTGTGTTGTACTCCCCCCTCATGAAGTTTCTGAGTTCTCATTTATTTGGTTTGTTTGAGGTAATACGGGCTTCCCAGGTGGCGTAGTGGTAAAAAATCCGCCTGCAAGGCAGGAGATGCGGGTTTGATCCCTAGGTCGGGAAGATCCCCAGGAGGAGGGCATGACAACCCATCCCGGTATTCTTGTCTGGAGAATCCCGTGGACAGAAAAGCCTGGAGGGCTACAGTCCATAAGGGTGCAAAAGAGTCAGACACGATTTAGCGGCTAAACAACAAGCTAATATAGGGGCTGTTGTATGAGTTTTCTGTTCCTGCTTTAATGGATCACCACAGACTTGGTGACTTCAAACAACACAAACTTATCTTACAGGTCTGGAGGTCAGAAGTCCCAAAATCGAGATGTCAGCAGGGCTGGGTTCCTTCTGGACACTCAAGGGGAGATTAGTTTCCTTGCCTTTTCTTTAAAAAAAAAAAAACACATTTTTAGTTTATTAATGTTTTTGCCTGCTCTGTGCAGCATGCAGGATCTTAGTTTCTTTACCAGAGATGGATCCTGGGCCCACTGCGTGGAGGCGTGGAGTCTTAATCCCTGGACCACCTTGGAGGTCTCTCCTTGCCTTTTCTAGCTTCTATAGGCTGCCAGCATTCCTTATCACACAACATCACTGTCTTTTGCATTTTCAAACATTTGCAAATTCCCTCCTCTAACAACTACTGAGGCACAAGGAATTTCAGGAACTGTGGAATCCAAGATGATAAGAGTGCTTAGAAGTCATTTTACCTAACTTTTCTTTTAATGCTGAAATGCATTCTTACCTTGTCTAGATAAATGCTCCTTCAGCTTCTTTGTAAACACTTCCTGTGACTCTAAACAAGTCACTATGAGTTATTCCTTTTTAAGATCTTATTGTTAGAAAGTCTTCCTTCCTACTGACCTGAATTCTGGCTCCTTGTGACTTCAAGCTACTCTTCCTATTTTCTCTCCAGAGTTCCGCAGGACACTGTCCACCCTCTTCCTTGTGCTCGTCCTGTAGGACTTTATAGACAGCTGCCCTGTTAGGACTTCGGTTCTCCAGCCTGAGCAAGTCCCCATGGGGAGATTTCTCAGTTCCATTCTGGTCTCCCTTTCCTGGAGGCTCTCTAATGTCCTGAAACTGTGGTACCCAGAACAGAAATCTTTTTTTTTTTTTTTTGGCTGTGCCAGGTCTTAGGTGAGGCTTGTGGGATCTAGTTTCCTGACTAGCAATTGAACCCATCCCCCTGCATTGAGAGCATGGAGTCTTTGCCACTGGAGCACCAGGGACTGGATCTATGGCTCCAGGGCAAAGTGCACTAGAATATTACTGCCTTTGACTCAAGTTTTCTTCCAAGTGGTCCAAGCTTGCACTTGACACTTTTTCTATTTTTTTGACTCACACTGTTGACTCACATTGAGTACATCAGTAATAAGGACCTGCAGATCTTTTTCATGTAAGTGTTCGCCAAGTAGGGTCTCTTCCATCCTGTACTTGTGAAACAGATTAAAAACAAGCAAATGAAAAGTAAAACCAGACTTTATGTTGATCTCTGTTTAATTTTACCTCACTGGTTTGGACCTATTATTTCAGCCTCGACCAAGTCCCTTGAGGAGCATGCCTTCTACTAGGCTGTTTATCCTCAGCGCTGCCCGCAGTGCTTAACAGGGTGCTGCAAGTCATCTACCTTCCTTGTCTGAATACTAATGGTATCTGTAAACTATTGGAATGTTCAGTGCTGAATAAAAGGCATCTTGTTAGAAATATTGATTCATTTGAATCTCAGTCATCAGAATAGCTCGATCTCCTAGATTGGGATCATTTGCAAAGTTTATGACCACTTAATTTTAGGGAAAATATTTATATCATTTAAAACACAATTTTTTTCTTTTCCATACTTACAGTCAGTTCTAATGCATTGGAAATTAACATTGTCCTTCAGTGTGAGTCATTAGTTTAACAATGAACAAATCTTTTTTTTTTTTTCTTTAGAGCAGAGAACCGTAATTGCTTTCCCGTATCTGGCTTATAACAGCTACAGATTCATTTTCTGCCAAAAGTATGTTTTTAAGCAAGTAAATGGACCACAGACTTTCCTAGATATATTTTCATTTAGACTAGAGTTTCTCAAAATGTATCCCACAGACCTAGTACACCTGAATAACCTGGCTATTTTCTAAAAATGCAGGTCCCTGGGCCCCAACCAGTCTCTTAGATTCTCTGATAGTGAGGCTGAGAAATTATCATGTGACATTAAGCAGACAATATTCTTATGGACACTTGAGTTTAAGAACCCTGCTTTAGGACTTCCACGCAGTGATCTATAGCAGTGGGTCTGAATCCTGGCCATACAAGATAATCATGCAGAAAGTGAAAGTCGCTCAGTGTCTTGACTCTTTGCAACACCATGGACTATACAGTCCATGGAATTCTCCAGGCCAGAATACTGGAGTGGGTTGCCTTTCCCTTCTCCAGGGGATCTTCCCGACCCAGGAATTGAACCAGGGTCTCTCCTGCATTGCAGGCAGATTCTTTACCAGCTGAGCCACCAGAGACCTCAAAACCTCTGCCACACAGATCACATCTGGTATGAAGTCAGAATCTCTCGAGAGGGACCCTGGCATTTGTATGTTTTTAAAAGTTCCTGGCTTTTTCGGTAGTTATGCATGGATGTGAGAGATGGACTCTAAAGAAAGCTGAGTGCCGAAGAATTGATGCTTTTGAACTGTGGTGTTGGAGAAGACTCTTGACAGTCCCTTGGACTGCAAAGAGATCCAACCAGTCCATCCTAAAGGAAATCAGTCCTGAATACTCATTGGAAGGATTGATGCTGAGCATGAAAGTCCAATACTTTGGCCACATGATGCGAAGAACTGACTCATCGGAAAAGACCCTGATGCTGGGAAAGATTGAAGGCAGGAGAAGAAGGGGATGACAGAGGATGAGATGGTTGGATGGCATCACCAACTCAATGGACATGAGTTTGAGCAAGCTCTGGGAGTTGGTTATGGACAGGGAAGCCTGGTGTGATGCAGTCCATGGAGTTGCAAAGAGTCAAACATGAATGAGCAACTGAACTGAACTGAACTGAAAAGTTCCTCAAGTGATTCTAATGTGCAGTCATTGTTGAGAAACACTGATTTTTTTGAAGTACAGCTGACTGAGAAACACTGATTTATATGTTCCACAGTATAGTTTTTTTTCACATCTTTCGGTTAAAATCTATGTTTTATATACAAAATTGTATACCTAAAGTTCTCTTTTCTTTTTTAAAAAGTTTTATTGAAGTATAGTTGATTTACAATGTTGTGTTAATTTCTGCTGTCCAGCACAGTGTTTCAATTATACATATATATCCATTCTTTTTCATATTCTTGTCCACGATGATTTATCACAGGATATTGAATATACTTCTGTGCCATACAGTAGGACCTTGTTGTTTATCCATCCTGTATATACTAGCTTGCATCTGCTAATCCCAAACTCCCCATCCATTCCTCCCCCCACCCCCCTCTCCTTAGTCTCTCTATGTCTGTGAGTCTGTTTCATTCCACAAGATAGATTTCAGGGTTAAATAATATTTAAAAACTTGTGAAATCTCAAAACAAAAACCCTTTGAGCTTATAAAATGTCACCCACTTACTTTGGACTTTGAATTACTTGTGCTGGAGTAGAAAAAGAACTTGTCTCTGTGAGGAGATATACAAGGTGCCACTTATTCAACACTAAACATTCCAGTAGTTTACAGACACCATTATTATTCAGACAAGGAGGGTTGATGATTACAGCACCCTGTTAAGCACTGTGGGCAGTGCTGGGGATAAACACCCTAGTAGAAGGCATGCTCCTCAAGGGACTTAGTCTAGCTGGAGAATCAAAATGAACCTAGGAGGAACTTTCCTGGTGGTCCAGTAGTTAAGACTCCGTGCTTCCAATGCCAGGGGCTTGAGTTTAATCCCTGGTAGGGGAAACAAGATCCCACAACCTGTGTGGTGCAGCAGCCGCCGCCCCCACCCCCCACCGCCCAAAAAAAAAAGGAGTGAAAAAAGGAGTGAAAAGCAGCTATTCAAAACCTCATCACAATGAAGTACCAAACTGCAGAACATATGTTAAATGCTAGTTTAGAAGCTCAGCAGAGAAGGAGGATTTGAGCTGCATCCTGAAAACATTTCAGGATTTGAATTGTTGGTGGGACACATGGACAGCTTCCTGGATGCAGGGTATTATAAGTTCAGATGACTTCAAGTGCCAGGCAACAAAGTTCTCCAACAAACAGTGACTTAAGGTCATTTGGACTTTTATTATCCCACTTTACAAGAAGTTGGGAAGTGGGCAGTTCCAGGAATGGTATAGCAACTCAACCATATCATCAATATTTTTGTCTTTTTGCTCTGACATCCTCAGATGTCTTGCCTCATGGTTCCAACAATGATGTCTCCCCTCGTTGTTCCAAGATAGCTGCCACAGCACCAGACATCATATCCTAAGTCTACTACTTAATTCAAGAGGTAGATAGAGTCCTTTCCCACATTTATCTCATTTTGGAAGAAGAAAAGTCTCTCCCAGAAGCGGCCTCGGAGTCCTCCTCGTGTCTCATTAGCCAGAATTAGGTTACTTGATCATCCCTATATCCACCATTAGCAAAGGCTTGTGTCAGTGATTTAGAGTGATTGTGACTCACTTCTTGGAGATGTGCATATTGTCACTTGGAACATAATCAAGTTTCTGTCACTTAGGAACTAGGGGGAATGACTCTTTGGTAGGCAACAGGCCGTGCCTGTGACAGGTGTGATGTCAATGAAAACTTATGCAGCAATAAGGAGACCAACCAGCTAGAGCAGATAATGTAAAATGTATAGATAGGATTTGTTTGGTAGAGAGGAACTAAATTTTGGATGCCTTAAAAGCCAAGCAGAAAAATCTAGAGTTAATATAGTTAGAAAGAGAGCTAGTAAAGGGTTTTGAGGAGGAGGAGTATGTGATAAGAGCAGTCTTTGAGGGACATCAACGTGACATTGGTGTGCAGGAAGGGCTGGAGTCAGGGAGACCAACTAGGCAATGAGGGCCTGGTCTAGGGTGGGAATAGAAAGCTAAGGATGGATTCAAGAGAAATAGTGAAAGAAACATCAACAGAATTTGGTGAGTGGCTAGTTTGGGGTATGGAGGAGCTGGATTAAAGATAATGTCAAGATATTAAAAACAATGTGTAGGGACTTCCTTTGTGGTCCAGTGGTTAAGACTCCACTCCATGCCTCCACTGTCAGGGAGAGGGGACACAAGTTGGACCCATTGTTGGGGAACTAAGATCCCATGCCTTGCAGCACTGCCAAAAAATAAATAAATTTTAAAAATCGCACTAAAAAATAAAAACAATGTCTAGAAATCTTTGTGAGGACAAAGGGAATGAGGAAGGACACTGGTCTTGGGGAACAAGAGAAATGATTAATTTGGTTTAAGAGAAATGAAGTTTGCGGTGACCATGAGCTGTGTAAGTGGATACGACCAATGGGCAGATGGATTTTCAGAGATCAAAAATAGCACCTAGTGTTAGAGACTTTGTACAGCAGTGTAATTGATAGAAAACAGCGACACTGGAGCTAGCTAGTGATGGTTGTGGTTTAGTTGCTCAGTTGTGTCCAACTCTTTGTGACTCCATGGACTGTGGCCTGCCAGGCTCCTCTGTCCATGGGATGTTTCAGGCAAGAATACTGCAGTGGGTTGCTATTTTTTTCTCCAGGGATCGAACCTGGGTCTCCTGCATTGCTGGCAGATTCTTTACCAACTGAGCCACCAGGGAAGACTGCTAGGGTTTGCACTTAATAGATATGCTGTCATGGGCAATGCTATGATTGAATGTCTGTGTCCCCCCTAAATTCATATGTTGAAGCATTAATGCCCAATGTAATGATGTTCGGAGGTGGAGCCTATGGGAGGTAATTAGGTCATGAGGATGGAGCTTTCATGAATGGGATTAGTGCCTTATGAAGAGAAACATTAGAGAGATGATGTCTCTACCATGGGAGGGCACAGAAAGAAGGTAGCTGTCAGCCAGCTCTGACTGTCACCAGACACTGAATCTGCTAGCACCTTGATCTTGGACTTCCCATCCTCCAGAATTATGAGAAAGAAATATCTGTTGCTTACGCCACCCAGTCTATGGTGATTTGTTACAGCAGCCTGAGCTGACAAAGACAGGCAAGTTATTTAGCCTTTTTGTGCTTCTGTCTCCTTATATGTAAAACAGAGACAATACCTACTTCATAGAGTTGTTGTGAGAATTACATGTGAGAAAGGCTTATAACAGTCCCTGGCATATAGGATGTGCAGCTGTTACTATTTTTTTTGGTGTCACCAGCTTAGAGGTGACCCTAGAGGCCTGCCATGGGTGTGCTCTTCATGTCTTCTTGTTTCAGCTGTTCTTTTTAGAACAAAAGATACCAGAATCCTTCATTATCAGACAGGCTTATCTTGGAAACCCAGAATGAACCTTGGGTTTTATTTATTTATTTGGCTGCACTGGGTCTCAGTTGCAGTAATGTGAACTCTTAGTTGCAGCACGTGGGATCTATTAATAGTTCCCTGACCAGGGATCGAACCTGGGCCTCCTGCAATGGGAGCTTGGAGTCTTAGCCACTGGACCACCAGGGAAGTCCTAGAACCTAGGACTTTTGACTGTTACAGCTGAAAGTGATCATGGTGATTTTCCAGTCCAATGTTTCTTATAAATTTTTTTAGCCAGAGAGCCCTTTGTTCAAAAGTTTCCCACAAATTCCACCATCTAAAAGAGAAAACTGGAGCCATTCCAGTTGGTGTGGGTAGGACATCCCGCCTGCCTGCTCTGAGATACGTCCTCTGAGCCTGTGGACTCCCTGGAACGCACTTTGGGAAACTGCTGTTGTTCAAACCCTAAGCAGCAGAGGAAATTGTGATTAAGTGGCCAAAAGAGATAAGGTGCCTGAACAGGCCACAGAACGAGTAGCGGCCAAACTGGGCTCAGGAACCAGCTTTCCTGGGTTTTATGCTGAGGTGCGTGAGCGAGTATTGGGTGCTAGCCCCGTGCTGGATGCTACACGACGGTCGGTATCTCCATTCTGGTTTTAGCAGGGCTTCAGTGGATGTGCCCTACCCCTGGAAGCCATCCTGGCTCGCAGAAATCACTGAGTCTGGGGAGAAAGGGTGGGGAAATACAGATGGAAGGAAACGGATGGAATCAAGTGAAGTGAACTCATTTTTCTTGCCTCCTATTATATCCCTAATGAAGGAGCTGGCCAGATGGACTGTTCCTCAAAGCCCATTGTAAAGGCAGCAAGGACTTCCATGAACAGTCAGCCAGAAAAAAGAATAAATAACATCTGGAAGAGTGAAGTTACAGAGGGGTGGGTGGTAGGATGAATCGGGAGATTGGAACTGACCATATATACACAACTATGTATAAAACATTGGCTTCCCTAGTAGCGCAGATGTAAAGAATCTGCCTGCAATGCAGGAGACCCGGGTTCGATCCCTGGGTCGGGTAGATCCCCTGGAGAAGGGAATGGCAATCCACTCCAGTATTCTTGCCTAGAGAATTCCATGGACAGAACCGAGGGTGTCAACAAAGAGTTTGGACACGACCTGGAGTGACTCAACCACACACGTGTATAAAACAGGACAACAAGAACCTACGTTGGCTGCTGAGGGGCAATGGGTGGTGGCCTGGTCCCGAGGGTGACAGGACCAGGGCCCGCCCACCTCGGCATGCGGCAGCCAAGACGAACGAGCCTGTACTGCACTGAACCGCAGAGAGTTTTTCTGGAGTGTTACAGGGTGCTGCCTGCTCAGCCTGACCAGTTTAATGCCCAGGAGCGCCCTCTGCGGACTGCGACACATCGTGAGGAACTGCTGTCTGCTCAAAGTCAGGTCCCGCATCTGGGTCCCGCAGTGCACGCCTTCGACCATCACTTCTGTACCCACGGCTCAGCGGTGATGGGGTCCGTTGCCCTCCTCTAACTCAACGTCCTTCGAACTCTGGCTCCTTCCTCACTTCCGATTGTCTGAACACCCCTCTTGCCCTGAAGTCACTGTGTTTTTTTTTTTTTTCCCGTCGGGGGCCAAGCTTATCACTTATTCAAGGAATAATCATTGGCTGTGTATGAAATAAGTATCCGGCTGGAGGGTCTGTAGGCAAAACACTTTATTTAAGAGGAGAAGACATGATTTCTGACCTTGAGGAATTGGTTTAGAGGATGATGTTGAGAGAGTCAATTCCTAGGCAGGTTGATAAGAAGTCCAGGGTTCCCGAGGAGGAGAAAGGGGTCTGGGCTCTCAGAGAGGAGATAGGGGTCTGGAATTCTCAAGGAGGAGGAAAGGACAAACATCTTCATTAGTCTTAGTTTCAGGCTTTTTTCTTTAAGCCTGAAACTGATGATTACACAACAAACAACTCAGTTTAAACTCTGTACTAAGGATTATATAACAATAATGTATCCTGCTTGAGGACAGTTTCTCCTTCCTGAAAACCTTCTGGCTAATCCTGTTATCTTAAAATGTAAATTATGGGAGTGGGTCTAGTAAGTCTTTACAACCTCCAGACATTCTTTTGATTTATTGTAATAACTAATTTAAAAAGTATATAACTCCCTTGCTAACACTAGGGAAGTGGGCACTCTCTGTCCCCCTTCTGATGTCTATGTCAGAAGCTTTCTCTGTCCCTTTTTATACTTTAATAAAACTCTGCTATACAAAAGCTCTTGAGTGATCAAGCCTGGTCCCTGGTCCCGAAGCTAAATCTTCTTGGAGATCACGAATCTGACATCGTTCACCATAAGTTATCATAATGGGGGCTCGTCTGGGATCTTCAGGAAAGGGAGATAAAGACTCAGAGGTCCTAGTCTGTCTGCTTTCTCAGTGTGCCAAAAGTTTCCACTTTACTTTACTAATCTACGGAGTTGCTATGTGTGACATGATTGACACGCCCTGCGCGAAAGCAACGATGAGCTTGCTCTGTGGTTTCGCGGAGCCTCATGAACGACTGAAAGCAGCCCCAAAAAGGGGAGCCTTGTTGGGGGTTTATACCAACCTGCCAATGCCAAGAGACACCCAAGGTCCCTGCTAGGTAGCGGCAGAGATGGGCAAAGCGTGTGGACAGAACTTCCTTTCTTGGTCACCTTTCTGTCTCTTTGATCATTTTTGTAATTGAGTGGTGAATTAGACACTAAACATATTCCTGTTGGATCTAGACTTCAATGGATTGTGATTCATGCCATTACTATGTACTTTTACTAGGACACCAAGCTTGGTTAGTCATGGAAGCGCCTAGCCTTGTAGGAGCTGAAAGTTAAGGAGCACGTTTGGGTGAGGCGGGAACTCCTCAAGCCTCCAGGAAACGTCTCTCAGGCTAGAGGTCCCTCTCATGGCTGCATGCCTCAGGGGCCAGCGAACTGAAAGTGTGTCTTTGGCATGGCTATGTCTCCTATTCTATGTGCGACGAAGCACTGCTGGTGAACATGAGGTTTTTGAGGAACACAGATCAGTAATTGCAGGATCTGGTCAGGTTGGAAAGGGCAATGGGCTTCTTCCTTGTAGCGCTAGCTCTTAAATGGACCAGAGGGGGCTCTCTGGTGGCTTTTGTTCAACTCTCAGATGCTTCTTTTAGTGGAATCTGTGGATATGAACTGGAAGGGACTGGCCCTTAGCTAGAGGAACAAAAATCACTTTTTCTCGCATGGCCAGCCTCCACCACCTCTTGCTATCACATTCCTGGCATGGTGGACACTCAGAAAGGACTCTTGGTTGTTGGTTCGTCCCTTAGTGACTCACGGGTCAGGACTGTACTCAGGAATGTGCACAGGCACATAAAGACGGATGCTTCCCCTAGGAGTCCTAGCTTGGCAAACATTCTGAGAAAACTACTCGCTCTACCCCGGGTGCATAGGAAGAGGGCAAATCAAACCAAGGTCTTGGTGGTAGGGATACAAACTAAGTCAGCTGAGATGCTTCAAAGAGTTCTACTCCTGGTGCATTCTTCCCAGCCTCGGTGGTAGAACCAGGAGGGACGAGTAAGACACCTTGCGTCGGTAAGGGCCGGACTAATTCCGACCAGGGAAGGAAAGCTTCGGTGGAAAGTCTGTCTACACCCCCATCTAGAGCAGGGAGGGACGCCTCTGGTGGAAAGAAGCCATGGCTGTGGATGCTGCTTTTTCTCTTACAGATGGGAGCTAGCAGTTTCCAGAACACTCCTTTAAAATGTATTTTTAAAAACTACTGGGACAAGTTTGATCCCCAGAGTTTAAAAAAGGACATGCGGGGAACGCCTGGACTGTTGGAAGGGTCTCTTAATTACGATACTGTTTTACAACTAGACCGGTTCTGTAGAAAACAAGAGAAATGGGTAGAAGTGTCATATGTGTTGCTCTTTATCTCTCTGGACATGCCAGACTTGTGTCCTAAGGGTACAGATTTGGGTGTGAAACTTTTGCCCCTGTATCTGGGGCTCCCAACTGAACAGGCTGAGAGTCAGGGCACCCTTTCAGGAGGGCTTGCCTCAGTCTCGGTAGAAATTCAAACAGTACCAATTGCGATTGAGGACTTTCGAGAGGATCCAAAAAGTACATAGAAGCCTTCACAGGACTATCTTTACTTTATGAGCTCACTTGAAGAGATATAATGTTTGTCTTGGGACAGACGCTGACCAGACACCGAGAGCCTGAGTTTTGGGGGAAGCTTTTGGAGGACCCCTGCCTTCTGCCTGTTACCCTTCAATATGAGACAGTAAATGGCTAGAAACCATAGAAATAGGGCTTCCCTGGTGGCTCAGTTGGTAAAGAAACTGCTGCCTGCAGGAGAAGCCATTTAGGGGGAAGAGGCCAGTGGTGCGTCTAAACATCTCACAAGGCACAGGACAGCACTCCCCCCCCCACAAAGAATTACCCATCTCAGAATGTCAGTGCCAAAAGATGAGGAATCTGGCTCCAAAGCCATGGTCTGGATCATCTGCTGATTCTTAAGGATCTTGGGGGGGGGGAGTTCCTGTCAGATCAAAACTATTTCCAGACTAAAATTAAGACATTTGTCTTTTTCACTCTCATCCTCTCCTCAGTATGGTGGAGTTTTCCAGAAGCTATAGAATGTGTGACGACATCACCACTCTCATGGGTCTGACGTGTTTTAGTCCCGTTTTTAGTTTTAATTTCTAGTACAGCAAGTAGCAAAGGATATAAGTCACATAAACAAAGCCCTTTGAGGTCCTCAGTGGATAAGAGAGTAAAGGGGCCCTGATGCCAGAAGGGAGTCCAGCTGTGCATTTAGTGCAGGAAAACCTTCTGTAGCCCTTGTGAAAGGGGCCACAGAGCTTTGCTCAAATGTAATGTGCAGCCTCGACTCCCCTGTGAAGCACTTAGGGAGGCCAAGTGACCCTATGAAAGAATTGTTTACAGTGAGAAGCACCTTATCAGTGACTGGAACACATCTGACCAAGGCATCTGGTAATCAGTAGTTCTCTGCCAATTGGATTGGCAGAAACAACACTGTTATTATTCAGAGAAAGGGAAAAAAAATTCATTGTCTTGTTGGCTTTCTTGTCTTTTTTTTTTCCTTTTAATGAAAGCGTTTTTGTGTGTTTTTTACAAAAGCATTGCTTGCTCATTGCAGAAAATAAACAGGCAAAAAGAAGCACATAAAAAAACCCATCAGCTCATCTGCTAGTTGGCCATTTATTGTTTGGGACTAAGCTAGATTCATCCTCTTGGAAGATTTCCAGAATGGAGTCCCTCCACAGGGAACCCAGTTCAGAACAGGGTTTGCAGAAAAGGTAACAATGTTCCTAGGTCAGATTTTTGGAAGGTACCAGGATAAAATAGAAACTCCCTTTTCTTTGCAGCTGCTTTCATGCTGCCAGCTGTGGGTGCAGTGGGGAACTCAGACTCCTTCTGTGTGTGTCTGTGTGTGTGTGAGAGAGAGAGGGAGCTCAAACTCCTATGTGTGTTTAAGAATTTAGCAATTCTTCAGTTGCTTGGAAGATTTTGCAACTTCCCTTTATATATCAAAATGGATACCAATAATAGTTTTTTTGGAAAGTCAGTAAAGTATCTGCTGTGAATTTCATGCTGTTCCTGAGCACTCCTCCCATGGAGGAGGATTTGTTCCTGGATTTATGGTTTTATGAACCCTTAATGCACCAGCTGCACTGGTTTCATTTGGTAACTTTATAACTCTCTCCCAGCTCTACCAGGTAGCTCTTTAAAAATAGCTGCTTTAGAGTAAGTATAGAAAGGAATTCTTAGAGCCTGTGTATTGGCCTTTTTCACAGAGATTAAATTATGCTAGTATTTATTGGGATGAATTAGACCTGCCTAGAGAACTTCTAAAGAAAAGCTGCCTAGAGGTGTTATAGAGTAGTGGATGAAAAACTTTTCCTAGCATCATTGCTTATGTTACCCCTGTGACATTATAGATTTCAGAGTTCTGTGGTTACTGATTCCCATAACTAGTCTGACTTCTGGTTTTTATAGGGTGGAGGGAGGCTTTTCTGGGTGGGGAAAAACCTGATAGAAATGTCCGAAGTGTGTACTTCGCTGGTAGACGAGTCCCTCCTTCCCACCGTTGTTGATGGAAGCCACTAGGCGAAAGGGCTCGATGGAGCAATGAAGACGGTCAGGTTCCTGCTCTCAGGGAGCTTACCTCTTAGTGGGGAAACACAGCCCCGCAGGTCAAGAATCGAATTGCAGTGTGATAAGCAGGTGAAGGCAATGAGGGCAGGATGTGAGGAAGGAGAAAGAGCAGCCGGTAGGGAGGGAGTGGTGGGGTTGACCCTCGTTGACATTTGTGGTCAGAAGGTCTTCATTGTTGGGTGACTTTTGAGCCAAGACTTGAAGGAGGCCAGCCCAAGTGACTTATTTGGAGGAAAAGGAGTCAGTCTTGTCTTGCCCAAGCACCTAGGTTATTAGGCTGGCCTGTTTTCCATCCTTTTATCCCCCCTCCCCCCAGTACTAGGCAAATCTCTGTGGATTGAGTCTCTGAGTGGAGACTGTCTGCTGTGCTGTTAATGTTAACTTCCCGTTGCCTCCCTGGCACAGGCACTGGGGGGACGGAGTTAACTTAGTAGGCTTTTGTTGAAGGTCTTCGTTGGTGAGCGCTGGTGAGACATCGGTGAACTAGATTAAGTTGGTTACCTTTTTCTTCTGTGAACCTTACATTAGGCTTTGCAAGATATTTTTCTGTTTTCAGATGGAGAACTTTAAGATCAGTGCTAAGCTGTACAGATGATTATAAACCAACTGATTAAAGTATAATCCCATATAATAATGCTGGTATCTTACCTATTGTTGTTCACTAAGTTGTGTCTGACTCTTTTTGACCCATGGATTGTAGCCTGCCAGGCTCCTCTGTCCAGGGGATTTCCAGATAAGAATGCTGGAGTGGGTTGCCATTTCTTTCTCCAGCTTCAGGGTATCTTTCCAACCCAGGGATTGAACCCGCGTCTCCTGCATTGGCAGGATTCTTTACCGCTAGGCCACCAGGGAAGCCCCATCTTACCTAGATCCCTTCACTTAAACCTAAGCGGTAGTGAAGGTTCACCTGGGGAACCAGAACCTCCTAGGTGAGGAGAATAAGATTTTCACAAAGAACCAGTTTATCTCTCTTGGAGATGATTAAAAAGTCAGAAAGTAAACACTGAGATTTTTCTGTAGCCTTTCCACTGATAACTTTGGTTTCACTGTTCTGCTGAAATTATTCTAGTTTTAATAAAGATACTCGAAAGGACAGGCTTATTATTCGTCTGTTGGTCATTGGTTATCACATCTGATAGGATTTATAGATCTTCACATATTTCCCATGAGTGCAGCTTTCTTCCACTAGATCCTTGAGTGGAATTTGTGATGAAGGATTATTTCACAACATTATAACTGAATTCAGTGATCCTTGGTGCAGGAAGACTGCTCTTCCTCCTATAGTGATGAAAGCATTCTGATCATAATTTCAGATTAAAGTGATCAGAGATCCCGTCAGCTCCAAAAGTGTACTTTATAAGTACTTGCTGGTATCCTGCTGTGCATTGCAAAAGAATTCTGGAGGTCTGCCCAACACCACTCAGCAATAAGCACTTTCCATTAGTTGAATGGAAATCTTTTATTTCCTTACCCACTCTGACCTTAAAAAAATATTCATAGCTTGAAATCTATTATTTCTTTTAATTTTTAAGAGATTTACCAGAAATCCAGAGTACCAGGAACTACCACGTGGTAATTGTACTTACATTAGGAATTGAGGAACAGTCAATTTGACTTGGTTGACTCAAACCTATAAGTTGAAAACAAAGTGTAAATAGATACTGTATGCCGATGTCCTGATTTTTTTTCCATGTTTTTGTTTTTAAGATCTTTTGTTCAACCTCATTCTGAATTGGTAAGTTTCAGGACAAGAGTCCATCACTTAATACAATGGAAGTAGACATACCGAAAATTTGGGAGGGATCCCTTTAGGTGCTGTGTTTCTTAGAAAGGAAAAAAACTTTTAAGTTGGAATCTCTTAACTTGCATGGCAAAGGTCTCTTAGCTCTGAAGGGCTCTTCTGCTTTTGAAGAATGTGTTAGAGAAATACACTGTGCAATTCTTTAGCAAGGTTAACTTGCCCAGAATCTCACAACCAGTGTTTAAAATTGGACTGCCTGATTTGAATTCTAGCTCTTCAGCTCCAGTGATGTGACTCTTTAATTGTCTCATCCTGTTGCCTCTTAGATCATTGTTTTTTATGGTTTTGTTTTTACCACTATTATGATGTTCCCACCCCACCTCCATATTGTTTACAAATGTATGTTTTTCAACCACACTTTGGATCAAAAAGACTTAGGAAAACCTAGCCACTTTTTGCTGTGTGTCATGCTTAGAGACCAGAGTTCTGAGTCCTAAAAGAACCTATAAATGATTTCTTTGGAAACAAGAGGATATTTGCATTTGGGAAAGTTGATTTTGCCTCCCCACCCCCCTTTGAAAGTAAACTCTCAGGTCTATAATTACACACTCTAGGATATATTCAGCTGTGTTTTTTAAGGTCATAAAGCCTTTTAGACAAAAATGGTTGGCTAGTCTAAAATCAGACACTTTGATAGGATGGAAGTGGCTTGCTGAAGATTTTTTTTAACCAAAATGTAAATGTTTCAACTATCAACTTCTGGGAAAAGCATTCTTAGCTTAAATCCATGTCAAAATGTATTGCAAAAAACCGACATGGGGGTTGAGGGCAGTATCCAGAAGACTGATGGGTTGGGTTCATGATTTGGAAGAGGTGAAGGCTTAGACTTCCTGTAATTAGATTAAGCTGTGTTCCAGGTCCTGATTGCATGGTATTTTCAGCTGGATATAATGAATCAGTATTTATTGAGGATCTAATATATTCAGCACTACTAGGGATGGTGGGAGATAGAGGGAAGTAATAGATACAGTCTCCCCTTCTCTGACACCTATGATGGATGACATTCATAAAAAAGGCACACTCCTAAGGGCTGTGCATAGATAAGATCATCTGCCTAAGGGAGACTATTGGAATTCAAATGAGTAGCAGAGACCTTATCAAAAGGGAATCTTGAATCTATTTGTGTATATCATTCATTCACGGACTTTGATACTTTTTTTTATTAGCTAACAAATTACCTGCTGTATACTATAATTTACCCTGGCACATCAGTTTGTTGCAAAGTTACAGTTGAAAACTGTTGTTTTGGAGCTTTCGGTAATAGAGGAGACAGGATTTACAGGCATATAATAACTGAATAATTCAGGGTAGTATAAAATACATGGAAGTGTGGCAGTATGCACTATAAATGCTCCTTGAGGGCTGTTATAGTCAGGAAATCTTTAAGGAGAGAATGGTGGCTGAAAAATGGACAGCTTATCAGTCTGGGTTCTTAATTATAAACAACAGAAATTAAATCTCATCAATTTTTAAGCAGAAAAGGAATTTCTTAAAAATACTGGGACATGTGCATACCCTTAGACCCTGCAGTTTCGTTTCCAAACATATACCCAATAGACAAACAACACACACCTGTGTTCACTGATGCATCCATTTGTAATAGACCCAAACTGGAAACTATCCAAATGTCCATCAGCAGTAGCATAGACATGTAGTGGAGTATTGACCCAATGCAAGCAGGCTGTACATAGAGAATTAGAAATGACAAATCACAATTACGCACAACTCTGTGGGTGAATCTCAAAAGACATAATATTGCGTGAAAGAAGCCAGATACAAAAGAGAGCATAGTGAAATGATTTCATTTACATCAGGTTGAACAATAGGCAAAAGTAAACTGTGCTGTTTGTTAGAAGTCAGGTTGTTGGCTGCCCTTGGAAGGGAATTGGTAACTGGAAGGGGGAAGTGAGGGAACTTTCAGAGGAGCACTTGGAATGTTCTGCGTCCTGACACAAGTGGGTTCAGTTTGTGAAAATGCTTCAAGCTGTATACTTAATGCACTTGAAATCCCTTCCATGTGTATGCTATATACTTTTCTGTATGTATGTTACACATCACACATCAAAAAAACTCACCTTGTAAGAAAGGTACAGTGGATTACTCAGAATTACTGGAGTTCTTGACTATGTATCCCAAAGCCAAGTTTAGTGCTCCAACTCATGCCACTGAGCTGCACTGCGACCACCAAGCATTAAACAGCAACTTGCCCTGCTGGCTGGCCACTGCCACATTCTCAGCTGTTACAGTGGCGGGAGGCAGTATCGGCCAGAAATTGTTTTTTAAAAAGGGTGGGGGTGTTGTGGATTTTGGGACAGCCAGAAATAGTGAAATCCCCTCTGAGGTAAACAGGTCTATTTCAAATGTTAGGAGTGGTAGACGCCTGGGACAGAGGTTGACTAGAGCATGGCGAATGGGTCCAGTGGAACAAGTTCAGCCAGATTGAAGGGTGTGTTCTGGGAACATGGCCTTGAGAGAAGTTGAAGGAATAGGGTGGGACAAGATTAAAGATTACTTTGAAAGTCAGGCAGAGGAATTAAATTCTAGCATGGGTATTTTGGAGCCCATAAAAGGTTTTGAACAAGACAGTATCCTGAGAGGAAGACGTGTTTAAGGACCATTAATCTGACAGCACCTCTAGGGGCTGCTGGGAGGCATCTGTAGTAAGTTAGGGGTGTGCTGGTGAATTTGGAGTAGAAATTAAAGGCAGAGATTGGATTTCAGAGGGAATTGAAAGGGAAAAAAATCAATAGGACTTAATGACGAGAAGGAAGAAGCCAGTTCCCAAAACCTTTTGTGCCTGAATGTCTGTACACGGTGCTGCCTTTCCTTTCAAGCCAGTGAGGCTGAGAAGGGGGGAACGAGTTTGGAGGAAGTTGAAGAATGGATGTTTTGGAATTGTCAAGTGTGAGGTGACAGGCATTGAGTAAAAGTGGCCCTTGGGCAGTTGGGGGTGGAAGAAGCCTTCTGAAGGCACAGTTCTCCCAGGGAGCTGGGTTGTGAAGTTGGAGGACAGAATGTGCTGGGCCCTTGGGCCAGTTCTCAGTTCTGGGATGGTGGGTAGGCTGTTTTGATGTTAGTTTTGATGTCAGTTGCTCAGTTGTGACCAGCTCTTTGTGACCCCATGGACTGCAGCACACCAGGCTTCCCTGTCCATCACCAACTCCTGGAGCTTGCTCCGACTCGATGGACATACAGATGGACTCAAGTCCATCGAGTCGGTGATGCCATCCAACCATCTCATCCTCTATTGTTTCGACGTTAATGTAGCAGCAAATACAGGCGACTGCCTGTGCCTTCTGTTCCAGAGAGCCAAGTTCTCCGCCCTTGATACTGATCTGCTGAAACCAATTGCTGTTTCACACGGTTTTGTTTGCTACTCTAATATCTTTGGAAAGAAAATGATTAACACATGGCAGGCTTTTTTGGTTTTTTTCAGATAGTTTTGAATGCTTTGGTTTTTTTTTTTTTAATGAGTTTATTCAGAATCAACAAAGAATTTATTTTTTGCTTTGCTTGGGCCTCTCTAGTTACAGTGAGCGGGGGCTACTACTCTCTAGTTGAGGTGCACGGGCTTCCCTGGTTGCAGAGCACCGGTTCTAGGGCTCGCAAGCTTCAGTAATTGTGGCACACGGGCTTAGTGGTCCCGCAGCATGTGGGATCTTTCCAGACCAGGGATCAAACCCATGTCTCCTGCATTGGCAGGCAGATTCTTATCCACTGCGCCCCTAGGGAAGTCCTGAATACTTTGAATACAAGGAGAATATGTTAAAATGGGGGACTTTAAACAGACCAAGAGAATGTGTATGGAAAGCAGGCCTCCAGCTGATTAGAAGAATTCTGAGCTGCAGTTCTCAACACCACTGCAGGGTAGCCTTGGATCAGTGATGGCAGCTCCATTCCAGATTGTTCTGAGAAAAAAATGACTGTAAAACCTACTTAAGCCTCACAGGTCTTTTGGAGCCTGTAGCCAGTACATTTAGGCATTGTCGGTAACCACGAGCTTAGGCATATCAGATTCAGGCTTGGCGAGGCAGCTTGGTCTCCAGAGCATGATGTGCGGGCTTTGTGTACAGCTTGAAAGCTGTTGCTGAGGCACGCCTTCTTGGTATTCCTCTTGGGACTTGATTCTCTATAGTCTAGAGCATGCCTTCACTTGTAGGTGACGCTGGCATGCTCAGGTATCATTCATGGCTGTACAGTTATCTCAACAGGAAACAGTGCACCCCTTGGTGAGACAGTGAAGAAAATCCTTAGATGGTGGTCCATCGTTTTATGCTGCTGGTGTGTTTGCTGGCATATCGTGTTTTGAGTCCTTGGGCTCTTCAATGTAATAGGTGATGTCCCCCATTTAACCTAGTGTAGAAGATCAGAGTCAAGTTAGCTGGAAAGCCCCAAAGCTTTTCTGTCCCTGAAAGGTTTCTCTGCTAAAAAAAAAAAAAAAGGTAGCACATTGAGAATGGAGGAAGGGACTTTGAGTCCACATCAAAAGATGAATTAGGCTTTCTAATCGATTAGGTTTTAAAATGAAACCGAAATGATGAATGTTGCATTTCTAAAAATTACCTTTTTGCTTGTGGATCTAACAACCTTTGCAATACGCTTTCTTTGGTCCCATGATACACATGCTTAGACCTGGCCCACATCTTTACATCAGAATAAAAGAGTTTGCCAAGACTTCTCAGTGTCATAGGTCATGTAGTTTGTGACAAGATTTAAAGCACCAAGATTGCAGAAATCAGAGCTATCGTTATTTTTGTAGTGAAGGTTCCACCAGCTGGTTTGAGAAAACACCCCTTCCACATTTCCCCATTACCTCATTTACCTAAAAAAATAACAAAAGTCTTAATAAGTAATAATTGCCTAAAACTAGCAAGGCACAGGGTATGGACATGATTATTAGGTTGAACTTCAGTGATGAATAGAGCTTGCTTTTATTTTATATATGTTTTTGTAGTCCAATTTAAAAATCTTACTGTTTTTAATCTAGGCGCTGTCTCGTCTTATGCATTGGAACTTAATTTGACAGATTCATCAAAAGCCACTTGCCTTTATGCAAAATGGCAGATGAATTTCACAATACGCTATGAGACCACAGATGAGCATAATGTAAGTGTTTTTATTTTTCTTTGGTTTTTTTTTTAAATAAATTTATTTATTTTAGTTGGGGGCTAATTACAATATTGTAGTGGTTTTTGCCATACATTGACATGAATCAGCCATGGGTTTACATGTGTTCCCCATCCTGAACCCCCCCTCCCACCTCCCTCCCCATCCCATCCCTCTGGGTCATCCCATTGCCCCAGCCCTGAGCATTTGTCTCATGCATCGAACATGGAATGGTGTTCTGTTTCACATATGATAATATACATGTTTCAGTGCTATTGTCCCAGAATGTTCCACCCTCATCTTCTCCCTCAGAGTCCATTCTTTGGGTTTTATAGTAGGAATTAGTTGTACTTTTTTTATCCTTTGCATTCATTTATAGAAATTTAATTTCATGTTAACTGACACCATGTATGTTTTGTGGAGCTATTCTATTTAGCATGTACACTTAAAGGTATTCTATTTAGTTTTAGAGTGAATTTTTTTATTTAGGAATGAATATTTTAATTCATCAGTTCCTTGGAGGTTTTTTGGAGTTGGTTAAGGGAAAATGATCTGAAGACTGGTGTTTCAGGTCTAACTACTTCTATAATTTTTTAACATGTACTAACATCAAAGCTTTTTTAAATAGCCTGCTATTAAAGTCTCCTTTGGGTGGAGGTGGGTCTATCCTCTCAATCCTTTTTGCCTTATTTCTTTTGGTTGAGATTCTGCCTGCTTACAGCCTGATATATATTTTTTTTTAAAGTCAACAGCTGAACTTCAGACTGGTTTTCCTTTTGTTTTTAGACATACATGAATTTGTTCAGAGGGACTGGTGTGTAGCTAAAGAATTGGAAACCTGTCAGCATAGATGGGGCAGGCTGGCCAGTGTGGTGTGATGGCAACTTCACAGTGGCACTGCTGGTGGAAATACTTGTTCTCATTGCTGCCTGTTTGGGACTAAGCCCCAGATGTCTTTTTCTTTTAGAAAACTGTAACCATTTCAGACCTTGGTGCTGCAACCTACAATGGAAGCTTTTGTGGGGATGACCAGAATGGTCCCAAAATAGCGGTGCAGTTTGGGTCTGGTTTTTCCTGGATTGTGAATTTTACAAAAGAGGCATCATCTCCATCTACTTATTTAGTCGACCACATCTCATTTTCCTATGACACTAATGATAACACAACATTTCCTGATGCAAAGGAAAAAGGTAACCTTAAGAATTGGATTGTGTTTGTGTTCTCTTGCTCTTCATTAATAATGAACTATGTGAATAATTTAAAAGCCATGCTGATGCACGTCTGTCTCCCTAATTGGAATGGAAATGTCATGTCTTTGGATTCTCTTGCACAGCATAGTATTTGACACAGTGAGAATGTTTGATGTCATTGCTCGATGCTTTACTGTGTACCATGTAGTACCCTAAGTATGTTGCCAGCATCATCTCACTTAAGCCTTAACAGCAACCCTGGGAAGTAGATGTTATCTCAGCTTTACAGGCCTGATGAGATTAGATATCTTTCCCAAAGTTCACACAGGCTAGTAAGTGGTAAGCTGGTGTTTGAACCAAAGTCTGTTGAGCTTATAGAGTCCGTGGCACGTAAGTACTGTTATTTACTTCATTCAATAGTGGGCAGTCAATAAGTGTTGAATGAATGAGAAAATCCTTTACTGATAACTATTTTAAATGGGTACAAGTGGAGAAGGCAATGGCATCCCACTCCAGTACTCTTGCCTGGAAAATCCCATGGATGGAGGAGCCTGGTAGGCTGCAGTCCATGGGGTGGCTAAGAGTCGGACACGACTGAGCAACTTCACTTTCACTTTGTTTCACTTTCATGCATTGGAGAAGGAACTGGCAACCCACTCTGGTGTTCTTACACAGGATTTTTGACTGTAAAGTAAAAAAGCAGTCTTGTTAGGGATATAATTCTCTCCTTTCTTTCCCTTCCACTGAGATTGGGATATTAACATGGTGTTCCTAGTAGCCTAGTATTTCTCACAGATAGTGTTTCATCCTGACCCCAGAAACACAAATAGATGGGCTTCACTTGCCTGGTCTGGAGGATGAGTAATTCATTTGGATTTATGGACTATCAAAAGATTATATTTTTAAAGACCCAGAAGTAAAAAAAATAAAAAATAAAAAAAAAATAAATAAAGACCCAGAAGTTTGAGAGGATAACTGAAGCAAGTTTGTTATTGGATATCTTGTATATTTAGCTTTCTGCCGTATATTGTCTTTCAGAACTAGGATTAGGATTTGCCCCTAACTTTCAAGGAGCTTAAGAACTAGTTGGAGAGACAAAGTGAAGTTGTTTTCCCAAGAATACATGGAAAAATTGGAAAGCATTGACATCTGTGTGGTTTTATTATTGTTTGTATTTTGGGGGTAGAGGGTTCATAAATCTTTTCTGACAATGTGAGGAAAATTATAGACTCTTATTCAAGGTAGAGAGTGAACTTTGCCTATAGTACATAGTCCCTGAGCCCATCAGTGGATGCCTGTGGACAAGAGGGCTTGATGACAAGCAGAGGACAGCATGCATTGTAGGAGTGAGAAAGCTTGGTGTAGAGGAGATGGGCCTGAGCTGAAACTTCCCTAATGGTAGATTTTGAGTAAGCAGAGAATGCTGAGCAGAGTATTTCCAGCAGGGGGAAGCACAGTATGTGCAGTAGTGATTGGAGAGCTGCCCAGTTAAAATAGAGGCTGTGTATAGTAGAAGGAAAATCATGTTGGCCAGGTGCAGTGAGTAAATTAATAGGGGGCTTTGGAAGCCAAGGAACTGCTTTTAGCTTGATGGGGTAGGCACTGGGGAACCATTTTAGATTTTTAAGCAGGAGAATGATGTAACAAAAGCAAGAGACAGTAGTTTATAAAGAATGTTCTGCAGGATTAATTGGGAAGTGAGGAGACTACAGGCAGATACCAGCTTAAGAGACTGTTACAGAGCTCAACGGATGATATAATGAGTACCCGGACCAAGGCGGGGGGTGGCAGTAAAAGCGGATGGGGGTTAAGCTGACAGATTTGATGGGAAGACTGTGGACTCTGAAACATTAACACCAATCTTTCCCCCATTTATTTATTTATCTTTGGCCACGGGCT
The DNA here is from genome assembly GCA_024291935.2 of Okapia johnstoni. Classification (NCBI taxonomy): domain Eukaryota; kingdom Metazoa; phylum Chordata; class Mammalia; order Artiodactyla; family Giraffidae; genus Okapia; species Okapia johnstoni. The sequence goes on along the minus strand of CM044305.1, from coordinate 101,706,171 downwards.
TCCCAGGCAGCTCAGATGGTAAAGAATCCTCCTGCCAAGTGGGAGACGTGGGTTCAAGCCTTGGGTCGGGAAGATCCCCTGGAGAAGGGAATGGCTACCCACTCCAGTATTCTTGCCTGGGAAATCCCATGGACAGAGGAGCCTGGCGGGATACAGTCCATGGGGTCACAGAGAGTGGGACATGACTGAGCTACCAAACAGCATCAGCAACATTTTTTTGACTGTACCACACGGCTTGTGGGAATCTTAGTTTCCTGACTAAGGGAAGATACAGTTTTTATTGCTAGCTTCTGTAATATTTGAAACTATTTGAGATTTTAAATGACTCCCTTAAACAAACTGTTGATGTTAGTTTTTTGAAATAATTTAGCATAGTACTTTTAGGCATCTGGTAATTGAAGTGACTTTGAAGTTGTTTTTTGTTTTTGGCTGTGTTTCTGGGAGTTTAGTTCCCCAACCAGCAATTAAACCCGCACCCTCGGCAGTGAAAGACCAGAGTCCTAACCACGGGACTGCCAGGGAATTACCTCCTGCTGTTTCCTTTAAATTTTTCTTTTTCATGATTAAAATACAGTGTACTCTGCTCAGTGTTATGTGCCAACTTGGATGGGAGTTGGGGGTTGAGGGGAGAATGTGCTGTGCTTCACTGCACAGTTGTGTCTGACTCTCTGCGACCCCACGGACTGCAGCCCACCAGGCTCTTCTGTCCATGGCGGTTCTCCAGGCAAGAATACTGGAGTGGGTTGCCACGCCCTCCTCCAGGGGATCTTCCCAGCCCAGGGATCGAACCCTGGTCTCCCTCATTGTAGGCGGATTCTGTACTGTCTGAGCCACCATGTATATGTATGGCTGAGTCCCTTCACGGCTCACCTGAAACTACCACAACATTGTTAATCGGCTATACACCAATACAAAATGTATTTGGTGTTAAATGAAAAATTTTTAAAAATTACAATGTAGAAATATAAAAGTACAGGAAATAACAGAACCACACATAAACCCATTACCCAGAACTAAATGCTGTTTTTTTCCATGTTTGCCTCATTGATTTATTTCAAGAAATAAAACCTTACCAGGTACTCTAGAGGTTTCCTTTGTACCCACTCCTCAGAGCCATTTTCCTCCCTGCCTCCCAAGAGGGGACCACTCTTGGGAGTTAGGAGTGTGTAGCCTTCTTGTCTATAGTTGGACTGTTGTATTTTGACTAATACATATGTCAATATATGTTCAGACGCAGTACATCATTTTAAAAATGACAGTTTTATAGTGTAACTCCGGTGTGTCTACGACTTGTTTTTGCACTCACTTGTTTTTTAAGGTCTGTCTATGTACAGCCAGTTCAGACATCTGTTCACTTAGTTAACAGTGAAAAACGGTTTTGGAGGAAACTGTTCTGGTTCATTGGTTAAAATTTTTTTTTCCTTTGGCATTTCACTATAGGCATTATAATAACTGCACAGAAAGCAACTTATTGCTTTCATATTCTGAGATTTTCCTGAATGGAATAGTCTCTCAATTCTATCCAGGAAGAGGTTTCAAAAACTCATTTTGGTTACTTTCACTTTGGGATTGTAGCACAAAAATAATCCTTGATTATTCCATCTCTCTTGTTTATTTTGTCACTAAGTCCTGTTGATTCTGCCTTAGATATGTGTTTTCGATTTGCCTCTCTGCTCTCTTCTTGGGCTTCCCTGGTGGCTCAGTGGGATAATGAACCCGCTTGCCAGTGCAGGAGATGTGGGTCCAATCCCTAGGTCGGGAAGATCCCCTGGAGAGGAAATGGCAACCCACTCCAGAATTCTTGCCTGGGAAATCCCGTGGACAGAAGGAGCTGGCGGGTTACTGTCCATGGAGTCACAAAGAGTCAGCCATGACTGAGCACACACGCATGCTCTCTTCTTACTGCCCCTCACTGTCTCGGTTTAGGCAACTCCTCCTCATCTCCCCTGTTTTTTAATACTTTTATTTATTTATTTTTGTGCTGGATCTTTGTTGCTTGCAGGCTTTTCTCTAGTTGCGGTGACCAGTTGTCACCTCTATCTAGTTTGTGGTGTGCGGGCTTCTCATAGAGGTGGCTTCTTCTGGAGCATGGACCGTAGGACACATGGGCTTCAGTAGTTGTAGCACGTGGTCTCTGGAGCACAGGCTCAATAACTGTGGGCTTAGTTGCTCTGTGGCATATGGGATCTTCCAGATCAGGGATTGAGTCCATGTCTGCTGCATTGGCAGGTGGGTTCTTTACCACTGAGCCACCAGGGAAGCCCTCATCTTTCCCCTTAACCAGGTCATTAGCCTACTAACTAGCCTACCTCTGAAATGACTTGGCTTAAAAAGTTTTCTGCTCTGCCTGACCTCTACAGTTTTGCTGTGTTCCTTAAAATAAATGACACGTTTGTTATTTCCAGGTTTAAAAACTGAAACTGACCTTCTATTGCTAACAAAACAGTGCCCAACCTGTCCTTAGGTCGTAGAATATGCTGCAGAATGTGACCACCTGCAATTTATCTTGCCTTCCTAATCCCCATCACCCCTTTCCTCTTAACCCCTTGTGTTTCAGCCACAGTGAATTTGTCAGTCCCTGAACGGGCCTTGTCTGTTGTCACTTCAGGAGTGGGGTGGGGCAGGCACACAGAAAAGGTGAAAGTCTATATATTTATATGATCACTTTCCTCCTACCTTCTTGGAAATAGCTGTTGTTAAATCTTGTCTCACAGGAGTTTTTACTGTTAATTACCATGTGGCACTCAAGATTCCATTGAATGACATCTTTAGATGCGATAGTTTGTCAACCTTAGAAAACAGTGATGTTGTCCAGCACTATTGGGATGTTCATGTACAAGCTTTTGTCCAGAATGGCACAGTGAGCACAACAGGTGAGCACTTTAAAAATGGAGACATTTCTATACTTGGGTCCTAACTTAAGATTAGAGTATACCAAGAAGCTTTAGTTGAAGTATTATCTGAAGCATTTATATGTTAAGACTTACAGCTACATTGCATTGTAAAGTTTTTATAAATAACAGCAATTCTTATTTTGGTAGAACTTGCACTTTCAGGTTTCTGATGGACATGTGGCAGAAAGATCTTCTGAAATGCCCTACCTCTAGTGCTCTCTGTGGGTAAAACCTAATCTTTGTTGGAACAAATCCTCAAATAGCATTTGATCCTCAGCTCTTAAGCTTTTGAAGATCCCAGACAAAAGCTGAGAAATTGGATTTCTGTGTTCTAATCTTGACTTTTATAAATTGATTTTGTAACTTTTATATGACTGTATTGGAAATACATTAATTTCTCAGGCACCAGTTCTGAAAATGACCAACACTTCCTGAGAAGAGGTTGAAATGCCTATGATTTGCTGTAGGGGCAACACAGATAAAAGGTTCATTTGTATTTAAATCCTTCAGTGATTTTTAAATTTTTTTTTCAGCTAAAAAATCTTTTTTTTTTTTTTTATGTAGGGGCAAACTGTTTTCAAACTTAAATCTCTGATTTTCATCTCATAAACAGGTGATGTTTTGGGGGAACAAAGGGTATAAAAAGATGAGTGTGTGGCCACATGTGAGTAGATAAAGGATTTGTATGTGTCTGGAGCCCATCTGCTGTGTCATAACTTTTTTAAGATTGTCTGCATATGAAGCAGCAGTTTGAAAACCTCTGCCTCATTTAATTTAAAATACTAATAATACTTTCAAGACATTCCCTATCCCGATTATAATCCTTTTGGACTTATGTTTTGAGAAATATGTTGCTCTTCCCTGACCTTATGAATTAAACAGTTTATTTTGTCCTTGTATGTTTTTAGAGTTTTTGTGTGATAAAGATAAAACTGTAACCACTGCCGTGCCCATCATTCCCACCACGGTGCCATCTCCAACAAACCCAGTGATCGGATCCTATTCAGTTGTAAATAGTAATGGTACCTGTCTTCTGGCTACGATGGGGCTGCAGCTGAACATTACTCACGATAAGGTATAGTTGCCTGTTTTTATTGATACGTTCTTTTCTGTGTCTCCTTCCCAATGTGGTGGCTCCAGCCTTCAACTCAAGAGTGGTGTGATAGACTGATGCAGTTTTAAATAGTGATCTGATGTTGTCTTATAGAATTGTAACTAATTTGAGTTAATACAACCATAAAGAGTTAATGTCGCTGTCAAGGGATTGTCTTGGCCAGCAGGAAACCTATTAGTGTAGATGCTTTTGCCATCAGCAGGTCAGAATATGAGCAGTTGTTTTTATTTATTTATTTTTTTAACGAGCAGTCTCTTCTAAAAATTTTATTTTTATTTTTCTCTGTGCTGGGTCTTTTTAAAAATTTATTTATTTTTATTTATTTTTCTCTGCTGGGTCTTCATTGCTTTGGGTGGGCTTTCTCTAGTTATGGTGAGTGGGGGCTACTCATCGTTACCATGCACAGGCTTTTCTCATTGTGGTGGCTTCTCTGTTGTGGAGCACGGGCTCTAGGCACACGGGCCTCAGAAGTTGCTGCTCTCCAGCTCTAGAGCTTGGGCTTAGTGGTTGTGGTGCATGGGCTTATTTATTTGCTCCATGGCATGTGGGATCTTCCTGGACCAGGGATGGAACCTGAGTCCCCTGCATTGGCAGGCAGATTCTTATTCACTGCACCATGAGGGAAATCCAAGTAGTTGATCTTTGTTTCAGTTAGTTTAAAATACAACTCATTCACACTTATGTGAGGGCTTCCCTGGTGGCTCAGATGGTAAAAAAAAAATCTGCCTGCAGTGCAGGAGACCCTGGCTCGATCCCTGGGTCAGGAAGATCCCCTGGAGAAGGGAATGGCGACCCACTCCAGTATGCTTACCTAGAGAATTCCGTGGTCAGACCATGGGGTTGCAAAGAGTGGGACACAACTGAGCGACTAACACTGTAAACGTGGAACAGTGCAACTGTTTCTCCAGCTATGTGATGATTTGAATGGTATAGGTAGGTAAATACAGAAAGGAGTACCTGATGGCACTTCTGCTTGCAAAGCTCTGTTTGGCCTACAGAGGGCGTTCTGGCAAACTGATCCCATTTCCAGTGTCTTGGGACTTAAACAAGCTAGACAGATGGCTCTTGTGCTCCATAAAAAATGTCTTTTCATTTGGCTCATTGTTTGAGGAAGCTTCCCTCTTATCTTGTCTTCCTTTTTTTTTTAAAGTCTGCTGAGTTACAGCTTGAGGGGCTTGTGCCAACTATGAAAGTAAGACATCATACATTTAAGTATCCAAGAGACAAAAGGAGTTTTTGTTCTCCATGAACTTGATCTTATTGGAATATAAGGTTTTGCTATAGATTTTTATGGTTAATCTATGCCTTTCTCCCCTCCTCTTCCCCTAAAGGTTGCTTCAGTTTTTAATATCAATCCCAACACAACCAACGCTACTGGCAGCTGCCAACCTAAAACTGCTCTGCTCAGGCTGAGCAGCAGCAACATCAAGTATCTCGACTTTGTCTTTGCTGTGGTGAGTAACAGGTTCATCAAGAATTAGGATCATTATCTCAGAAGCACATCTGAAAGTCTCTCTGTGAATGGGTGTGTATGTTTTATGTGTTGAGGGGGATAATTATCTCTATTTTCCATTTCAACACTGCTTAATTATACTGTGTAGTCCATTGATTCCTGTTAATCCCACAGGGTCACTTCCATGTTCTGTGGACTGGACTCATTCTCCTCTTCTGCTGTTATATAGACCTTAGGGTAGGAGTAAAAATTAACCCATATCAAAAAAATATATAATCTGTCCAAATAGATATATGTAATAATAAAGTCTATTTATAAAAGACAAAGTACTTTCCATAGTTTTTTTCCATTATTGGTTAGAAAATTCTCCTGTTTGTCTATTATAATATTTAGGCTTTTTCAAGGTTATACTACTTGTCAGAGTATCAGTAATAAAGATAGCTAACACTTACTGAGTACTCACTGTGTCCAAGGCTCTGCATGTTTATAATGGCAGTTTATATGGATGGTTTATAATGGCAGCATCCAGGTTTTCTTTGTTCATGGTCCTATCAAAGGCTGGACCCTAAACAGAAGTTTTCATGCATGTTTTACTTCTAGCTAGCTTAAGTTAATCATTGGGGACCTTTATTTCCACCTTATCAAAAGCAGTTGTTATCCCCATAATTTTTTGAAGGGGGTGTGTGGGTGTGTGCATGTGCGTGCACAGGTTACGGCAAATTGGAATGGGGAAGAGGGGCTAGCTACCCATGAGGGAACCTGTTGACCCACCATCAGTTAATATATAAGTGGCTAAAAACAGTTGTACTTTTAAATCAGATTACTCATATCTAGGGATGGGGAAATAGCTTCAACATCTGATATATGAAAAGTTAGATATGTCTTTGTTTCTTGTCTAAACTTGGTATTTTGAGTATAAAGCCTTTTTCCTCTATGGAATATATACGGAATAATGATTATATTTTAGAAAGATTTATAAAAATCTTCTTTTTACAGTATGTAAATAATTTCTCCATTACAGTACACATATGACCAGTGAACTGCTATTAAGAATGTATAGTTAAGCTTGTCATCTTCGATGTGGTAGACCAAGCTTCCCAAGTTACCTCATAGAGATTATATTATAGTCAATAAAAACGAAGAAAGCAATATATTAGATTCATTCCCTTTTGAGGGATTGAGCTTGATCTTTCTAGCTGAGGTAGGATCCTCGAGGGAACATGGTTTTTTCTGACTCTTATGGGGAAATATGTAATACTTAATTCCAGAAGACTATTGTAAAATGTAGTTCAAAATAGTGACATTTTAACCCTGCTACAGGCACTTTGAAAAGTCTAGAAATATCTGCAGTGTCACCAGAGTTCAGTGGGGCCCATCTCACCTTCAATCCTATCATGACAGTTGCTTCTCAGGATAATTGAATTCAGTGTGTATACAGGATGCTTTTTATACTGTTGATGAGGTTCTAATGGCAAGTATACTGGGGTGGTTTGCCATTCGCTCCTCTAGTGGATCACATTTTGTCAGAACTCGCTCTCCTATGACCCGTCTGTCTTGGATGGCCCTACGTGGCAAGGCTTCTAGCTTAATTGAGTTACACAAGCTATTCGCCATGACAAGGCATGTGGTTTGTTTTTTTTTCCATTGGAAAAGCCGTGATGCTGGGAAAGATTGAGGGCAAAAGGAAAAGAGGGTGTCAGAGGATGAGATGGCTGGATGGCATCACCATTGCAATGGACATGAACTTGGGCAAACTCCAGGAGGTGGTGAGGGACAGGGAGGCCTGACATGCTGCAGTCCACAGGATTGCGAAGAGTCAGACACAACTGGGTGACTGAAAAACAGCAACACAGCATGCTATGGTGGAATACAAAGAAGGCCTGTATTCTTAAGATGCCCATGATTTATTGGTCAAGGTGTGTGTGCGCATGTGCTCAGTTGTGTCCAACTGTTTGTGACCCCATGGACTGTAGCCCACCAGTCTCCTCTGTCCATGGAATTTTCCAGGCAAGAGTACTGGAGCAGGTTGCCGTTTCCTTCTCCAGGGGATCTTCCTGACTCAGGGATCAAGCCTGCATCTCCTGCATCGGCAGGCGGATTCTTTACCACTGAGCCACTGGGGAATCACCAAAGTGGTTAAAGATAACAGTGTACAAATAACCACCACTTTTATGGAAGGCCTTGAATGCCATGCTGGCTTTTGGATTTGATTCTGTGGAAAAGTAGACTGTGCTGTAGGAGGTGCATTCAAAGTGGGGTGAGTGCTAGACCAGAGGAAAGTACAAAGTGCTATGGGAGTAAAGGAGGGCTTCCCAGGTGATTCAGTGGTAAAGAATCTGCCTGCTATTGCAGGAGACACACGAGTCCCAGGTTCGATCCCTGGATCAGGAAGATCCCCTGGAGAAGGGGATGGCTGATTCCAATATTCTTGCCTGGAGAGTTCCATGGACAGAGGAGCCTGGCGAGCTACAGTCCGTGGGGTCACAAAGAGTCAGACACGACTGAGCACCCCAACACAACAATGGGAGTATAGAGGAACAAGCTATTACTTCTGGCTGGAGGAGAGTCAGGAGGGTTTAACAGAAGAGATGGCATTAAAGCTGGACATTCAAGAATGGGTCAGATGTGTACACATGGAATATAAGGGAAGTAAGTGAAAAAGTATAAAATATCTCTGGATAAAGGAACACAATCAAGACCAGGTGGAAAATGAGGCATGGAGCATGTTTAGTGAGTGATAAGTTTGGAAGAGTGTTTGGGACAAATTGTGGAGACCCTTGAATGGCGAACCAAGGAGAGATGGGGTGAGGTTGTCAAGACTTCTGTGTCCTTTCTCCTGAAGTTCTCTTAGTCTGCCCCCTTGTTTTCATTCCCTACCAATTCCAGCCTACATTACCGCTTACCTCCTAACTAGTTTCAGACCACCTCCTAACTAGAGCCCCCTTCACCTCCCCTCCCCTAATGTACTTCAGCATCAGCTGAATCTTCTTGAAGCTTAGCTCTTTCTCAGAAACCTGCAGTAGTTCTGTTTTGCCAACAAGAAGACATCTAAATTCCATGCCGGGGGTAGTTCAATCCTCCCCTCCCTACTGTGCAAAGTAACCTGCGTATCCAGCTTTATGATTCCTTCTTCTTTCCCTTGTGAATCTCATGCTTCCATCACCCTGTTCCCTGTGCACATCCAGTGTGGTAGGAGAGCGGCCAAGGAACCAGCACTCAGGCTCTGCAGCCGGACTCCCTGGGGTCAAATCCCAGCTAATTCTGCTAACTCTTTAGCCTTGCGGAAGTTGCTCAACACCCTCCATGGATCAGTTATCCCATCTCAAAATGGGGTGTTGAAATGCTTCCATGAAGCCTCCTGTGTAAAGTTTTAGGAACAGTGCTTGGCACTTAAAGTTCTCCAATGCCAGTGTGCTTGCGATGATGCTCATTTCTGACTTCTTTACTCAGGCTCTTCCCTTCTTCAATACCCATTTCTGCTTCTTTCCTAATTGAATCTTACCCCATTCAAATGGCCCACCCCTAACCTTCTGTTGCCTTTGCTCCTTCCCTAGTTGGAATTCCTCTCCTTTTATTCATAATTTATCACTTTCTTTTTGGTAGTATGGTTATTTATTTTTATTTGTCTTCTCTTGCAGATTGTAAACACGATGGGGTCAGGATCCAACTGTGGTCCGTTTTACTGGCTCCCTGGAACACTTAGATGTGTTACCTTGTACATACTAAGTGGTGAAATAATTAGAACGATTGTCTGATCAGGTTAATGCTTCAGAAAGAAAATAGCATTGGAGGAAAAACAGAGCTGGACAGGCAGAAAGGCAGGGAGCCCTATGAAGAGGCTGTTGTGGTCCAGGCTAGAGGTGATAAGGGCTTGGAAAGTGACAAAGATCGGAATGGAGGGAGTGAATTGCTGAGTGTCTGGGAACCAGGTGAGCACATCATCTCTGGTCCCAAAGTTGGAAACAAAAATGAAGAGGAAAAGGGTTTCAGTCACATTTTGAGTCTCTTGACTTAGTTGCAGTTTGTGCTACTGGGCCAGGTCTAATCAATGGTTGGATCTTCTGGTTAATAGTATTAGATTGTTCTCCTTCCATAGATGTTAACTGTGTCTGTAAACAGCTGTGATGCATTTACTAACTGGATGCTTTTTTTCACAGAAAAATGAAAACCGATTCTATCTGAAGGAAGTGAATGTCAGCATGGTTTTGGTTAATGGCTCTGGTAAGCAAAACATTGGCCTGGGGGGCGGGGAAGAGTATGGGTTTCACTGAAAGAATACAAACCATAGTTATCTTGTTAACCAAACAAGAAGATAAGAGCCTTATTTAATGGAACAGAAGATTCTATGTCAAAATTGGGCTTTGACCATAACTTAAAATCGGTAGCTTAGAACTAGTGTTCTATCTTTGGCAATATCTCATATTTTCAAAGCATAGTAAGTAATAGTTAAGAATGTGACTGGGTTTTAGACTGTTGCAACATCCATAGAGAGATAGGGAACCTAGTTAGTGATCTTAAGAATGGCTTTTTGTGGGCAGACCCTGTACCCTGAGCTCTCCCATATTTCACAGAAAAATCCTCAGGATTGTCTTCCCCCTCCCCCCTTTTTAAAAAATATTGACAGAATAAGAAGTTACTAACTTTTTTTTTCCTTTAAAGTTTACAACATTTCAAATACCAATCTCAGCTACTGGGATGCTCCCCTGGGAAGTTCTTATATGTGCAACAAAAAGCAGATCGTTTCTGTGTCTGGAGCATTTCAGATAAATACCTTTGATCTAAGGGTTCAGCCTTTCAGTGTGACAGAAGGAAAGTATTCTACAGGTAAGAATCAAGCAAGTTTTATTAATAATTTATGCTCATAGGTTGACTGCTAGGTGGCTTTTCTTTTGAGTCGTGGAAATTTAGTCCCTGGAGTAGAGAAATATGAATTCACCTCTCAACTCTTGTAGCCCTGAGCAAGTTGTGTAACTGTATTAGCTCATCATTTTGCTGAAATTAGGTGTGTTTTGTAAGCTCAAAACCATTTGCAGCAAAGTTCTTAAAGCTAAAAACTGATAGGTGCTTTAACTGAGCTTTACATAAGATGCAGACACTCCTCCATGGGTTGTCATTTGTGGGAAGGATGGCATTGGAGAGCAGCAGTTTTTGAGCATCTTGACTGCCTTCCTGGGGCCATCTTCTCACTGGAAACATTTTCATACTCGAATTAAAGCAGTTTGGTCTCATTTTATTAAGACAAAAGATTGCGGTAGGAAAGCCTCAGATGTAGCCTATGTTTTGGCCAGCTAGAATGATCTGGAGAGTTTTAAAAGCATGTGCCAGTGTGAATGAGGCTCTTTGAAGGTCTACTCAGGGCTAATGGTGGTATTTAACAGATTTTTAGTGAAAGCTTTGTGAACGGCTCATTACACTGTGTTTATACGATTATGAAAGATGCATTTGGTATTTCAAGATTAAAATCTGTATGAAGAGGGAAAAGTACATAAAATTACTTAATTGACTCGTCCTCAAACCTGATTACATAAAATGGATGGTTTGTGGATCACAGCTCTGCCGAGCAGAGCCACACCAGTCATCCACATCCTTTTTAACAAAGAATTCAGTGGTTTAGAAAGAAATGTGGAAGCTGCATCTGAAAGTGAATGTGCCATGAGCTGCTCAGTGGTTTTGTAGTAGTGCTGAACACCTAGCCGGTCTTGGTTAGGCCAGAATAAATTAGGCTCTTGACCCTACCATTCTTGTGATTAGAGGGGTTGATCACAATTAAAACATAATCTCAAGAATTCATTTTCCCCTTTGTCAGTTTTTGCTTGTGTGCTCAGTCACTTAGTCGTGTCTGGCTCTCTGCAACCCCATGAACTGTAGCCCGCCAGGCTCCTTTGTCCATGGGATTTTCCCTGCTAGAATACTGGAGTGGGTTACCATTTCCTTCTCAATTATTTTGATCCTTTAATTGTTTTACTTTTAAGTCTTTATCAAACTCCTCCCCTACATTATTACCTTCACATTTTAAGTCCAGATATGTGTTTAGAACTTCCGATTATTTGCAGTGTGCAGTCAGCTCAAGCCTGTTAATCTAGTCAGCTAAAACATAGATGAGCTGTATTTTTTTCTCTTATTTGCCACTTTGGTTTTCATATACATAGAATTAAAAATATCACTCAAAGGAGTATACAACATTTAGTACTGATACTGAATGTGTAATCTGTTTGTGGAGCTAGGTTCTTGACTGGTAATACTTGACTGTATAGGAGGAGGAAATAGACTTTCAGTAAGGTAAAGAGTGTTGATTGGATTTTACTGAATCAGACTGCTCTCTAGAACTGGAAAAGATAGCCCCTGTGAGCCCTGACTGGATTGATAAATGTGGTAAACACACTCAAATTAGTCAGAGGTCTCAATTTCTTGACTTTAACAGCCACTAGAAGCGTTTCCTCAAAGTTGAGAATCTGCAGGCTTTTTTTGTAAAGGCTCAGGCAGTGTTGCAGCTTTGGAGGCCATATGGTCTCTGTCACAACTATTGAGTTCTGCTGTTGAGGCATGAAAAGAGCCACAGGCAATAAACAAGTGAACGTGGCTGTTTTCCAGTAAAACTTGCTTGTGGATACCAGAAACTTGAATTTCATGTAATTTACATGAATCACAAAATCATCTTCTTTTGTCTCCCCGCCCCCGCCCTGCAATCATTTAAAAATGTTCAAATGGCATTTTTTTTTAACCTTCGGGCCAGATTTGGTTCACAGGCTATAGTGTGGCTCTTCTGACCCCATGATGAAACTTTCCTGATGTGCTCCCAGTTTCCCTAAAGACATCACTCTTCCATGAAGAGTCTGTACTGGATATGTAGAAATCTGGCTAGATTGGCTCCCTTCATTTCTGATCAAGTAATACTCCTATTTTGGAAAGCACTTGGAATATGTAAACAAATATAGACACATGTATGTGTTTTACATAAATGAGTATATATGCATGTATATCTAATATATACACATACATGAATGAAAGGACAAATAAGTTTTAGGAGTTTGATTCTAGAACAATCCATAATTTATGTAGCTTTATCATAAAAACAGACCTGTCTTACTTATTTAAAGTTGATCTTTTAAGAGCATTTTCTGACTTTTTAATGAACATCTTTTACTTTTGGAACATCTTTTTTTTTTATTATACTCATTCTTTGTTACACACTTTTTCTCACCTACAGCCCAAGAGTGTTCGCTGGATGATGACACCATTCTAATACCAATTATAGTTGGTGCTGGTCTTTCAGGCTTGATTATCGTTATAGTGATTGCTTACCTAATTGGCAGAAGAAAAAGTTATGCTGGATATCAGACTCTGTAATACTAATCTACATGAGGCTCTGTTACAGAATAATAAAAGCAAGTACAAGTTCCAACATGCAATACTGTTCAATTTAAGGTATATGTAGTTTACAGTGCTGATCTTAAAACAGGTGGTATTGGGGGATTTCAAACTCAAATAGATAAAAACACCCCTAAAATGATAAACTATAAATTAATCACATGATTTGGCTTTTCCAGCTAAGGAATTTAAAACATTTTTATAGCGCCTCCCCTCCAAATGTGCAAAATCACATGGATTATAGAATTCTGTTTTACATTGTCTTGAATTAGTATTTCATTGTTGTCACTTTAGACATTCTGACTAGAACTACACAGTTTAGGAAAAAGAGCTTAATCCCCTCCCCACCCTGGTATGTAGTCAAATTGAGACAACACATTCTACAGTGGATTTGTACTTGCTCCTTTTGCATTTCTTAGTGATTTTGTTTGCAGGTTAACTTAGCTGCTTTGGCATTACTGCATATTTGACTATGAGAGATATGCCAATAGATGTGAACAGGGTCTAATAGTATTATGTTCTTAGCAATTCATGCTTTTCTAATGCCTTTTGAGTACACTTGTACTTAATATGGCTGTAGTGACAAAAGATAAAAAAGCTTTTAAAATTTTAGAATAGGTGTTAATCTTACCGTTGAATCCTTTCTTTAAAAAAAAAAGCTGGGTAATTCAGCCCTCTAAGTGGTAAGACACAAGACTATTCCAACTGGGCATTTCAATCCATTTTCTAGATGCTTTAGAGATAATTGCTAGGCAGTGCCAATTTGGGGTGTTAGTTCTTTGTACCCGTAAATTGGCCCCTACACACAGTGCTAATATTAATGTCACTAGATTTATGTAGATTTCTCTTTAGTCTTTGAGTCTCCGTATTGGTGGTAGTTTGTTTTATTCTTTCCTTTTCCTTAAAGAAGAAATGCCAGTATGTCCTAGAACCTAGATAAAGAACTTGGACCTAACCCAAAAGGCTTTGTCTCTGTTGACAAAAAAGCTGTTCTTCCTTTTCAGCTTGCATTGATGGCTACATTCATGAACGTGGCTTTCATATTTAAATAGTTCCGTGCTAATCAAAGCTTACGTTATTATTGTTCATTATGGTAGCATCATCAGTTCACATACTTTGTGTTAAGTTTTGTGCTGTGGAGAGAGGCACCAATTGTCCATTTCACCTGCACCACCTAATGTTGATAGGAGAAGGCAAAGCATTTCAACTTGATAACAGGTATTTCCTGCTGTTTCTAATAGGTCTTTTTTTTTTGGCTTTGAGATGGCTGAGCAATTTAAAAAATTGTTAATACGCAGCAATATATGGCAGGTTCTGTGTTTTGGGGAGGTGGGAGATTATGTACCCCTCCCTTCACTAGAGAATGAGATAGCTAGGTTCCAAAATGTTATTTGTGTTGAATTATTTTGGTAGTCCAGCAGTATACACACAGAGGCCATAGCATGTTAGCCAGCATATGTCTGTAACTACATTTTGAGTTATATTGGCATGATATTTTCTCCTACTTAAATTTGCTCTGTTTAGAGTGCCCTGAAAATCTTACTGGCTCAGAATTAGATTCCTAACTAGCCCCTCTCTAGAAGGCTACTTGGAGCTGCTTTGCCAGCTTAAGGTACTTTTTAAAGGCTAAATATAAATCTGATTTTTTAAATTTTTTTTATTTAAATAATGTTTTAGTGTAAGATTATTACTCTTATAGGAATGGACAACGCTTCCAAGAGTATGAGCCTTAGATATTTCTCAAGAGTCAGAACAGCAGCTTTTTTAAAAAATAAAAATTGGAAGCACAAGTGGGTAGCACTGGCTTAATGCTGTTAATGTTTCTAGAAGTTTCTACCTTTAGATTGTATACCTGATTCATATTAAAATACCTCTAATTAGCACTGTTTTATAGAGAACCTGACTTAATTGACTATTTTCATACTTTACATGGGCCAGTTTATAGGCTATTACTCACACTTATTATTTCGTATAGCCATGTGTTCTTTGTACCTTTTGTAGTTTTGTTTTACTGGGTTTACATCTTGATGGTCTAACACTATTTGGTTTTGGGGTGTTTCTCACGGGATAGCATTTATATAAAGAATCTGGTCCATGTAAATGCTTTTCATGTTTTTTCCTCACATGTTTAAACCACTAGTTGATGTATGGTATTTCTCTTCGGTTATATGACTGTCCGTTTGCTCAACATATTGCTTCTAAAACAAACAATAAAGATTCTTTTATTTCTTAAGGAAATTTGCTCACATTTCTTTCCTGTTGGCTAAAGTCTAGATTTTGTATACTATATAATGGTAATTTCTTCCTAAAGGAAAAACTTAAGAAATGCTTAGAACTAAACTATTTCCAGAATGTTCTGTGTATTACTATCTGGGAGAATGGTGTGTGTGTGTGTGTGTCTGTGTGTATATATATATATAGGCCCTTACTGACGTTGGGGTGGCTACAGAGTAAAAATCAGGTCGGGGATGAGATGTGTATGGGGGGTGTATGTGTGTGTGTAAGCTCCCCAGTTGAATCTCCCGCGTAGCCAGTTAGGAAACCAATGATTTAGAATATTTTGTAGTAAAAGCAACAGAGTATCTCTATACTTTTCTCAGCATCTAAATTGAGGCTGATATTTAATATCTGTACATTGCAGCCACACAAACCGAGCTATTGATCCAAGCCAAAACAGGATTGTATGTAATCTTTCTCTCAGATCACCTTAAAATGCATGAAACTTCGAATTTCTAGATGACTTCCCAGTCTACCTTAGTGTGTCACATACAACCATCTAGCAGCCTGGCTGGCTTTCCTCTGGATTACCCGGTTAAGCCTGTGACTGCCAGTTAATCATCACAGTTCCCAGCTCTACTAGCGACCGAATGCCTTTGGTCAAGCTACTCAACTGGGGTCTCGCAGTTTTTTCATCTGGGGGCTGAGGGTTTTCAAGTCTTGTTACTCTTATTTCTTTGAGTGAAATTTTTCATTTCAATGAAGAAATACATCTGAGTATTTCTAGAAGAAACCTGATAAGCTATTGTTAGGGATAAAAAACATATTTTCATCAAGTGTAAAACATACCATCTGAAGTTTATTGTATTTTTTTAGGAGCAATTCTTAAAAGAATCAAGATATTTTTAGGATTATAGCATTTTTATTTCTGTTTATTTAAGTAGGTAATATTACATTGTCTTAGGCTTATCTTTCTCCTACCTATCTCCTGATCTTTTACCCTAGTACCTAATTTTCTGCATCAATAATATTTTTGAAACTAGTATAGAGTAGCTTCAAGTATCTTTTCAGATCCCTGTAATAAACTTCAAACAGTTTGACTGTAGATCTAAAAGGTATGTGATAAATGTCACATAAGAATGTGCTTCTTAATGCTGATTCTTCCAAAGTGAAATTGACTCATTGGTTTTAAAGAGGTGTTTGTTTTCTATTTTATTATAAATGTACATCTTGACTTTTCAACCCTCACCCTGAAAACTGTATCTGACAAATTTCTGAACTAACAGAAAATTGAAGATTAACAGCATTTTAAGAATCCATGAGATTTGAATGGCCATGAAATTTTACCTTCAAAAATCTTCACGGCTTCTGTGATTATTAAACTCTTCCACTTTTCCATTCCCCAGAAATACTTTCAGTTTGGTCTCAAGTGTACATTAGGCAGATAGAGCAGGTCAGAATGACTTACAGAAAGAGGTTTTTCTTCAAGATGTGATTTTATTAAAATTTCTGTTTTACCAAAACATCTTTCTATTACCTGAAGAATTTTTACAGGTTGAATTCATAAAATCAATAGTTATTATAAATTAATACTTCGCATACTAATTGAGAGCATTTTAGGTAAATGAAAGCATCTAGAAAGATCTTTGTATTAGTGGAAATTGCCTTTTTGATCTAAGAATATTTGTCTTACATGAAAGCCTTATTGGCAGTATTTATGAAAGTTGTTTCAGTACTGGGTCAAATACCCAATTTGGGAAAGAGAGGACTTGGAATTTGTTTCCAGAATAAGAAATTAATCTACTAATGAATTTTTTAAAAATCAAGTTATATAAAATCCAAGGCATAATACTTTCTGGTACATGTCACCCAAGTGTTTATATGCTGACTAGTAATTTGGGAAATTGAAGGGGAGGAGCTCACTGGGTGATCTTAACACCATAAACCCACAAAAGTCACATCTGGCAATCTCAGCTATCCTGATTGTTAACAAAACCAAGAAGCAAGTGAAAAAGATCATTGAGCTGGCAGCCAAAGTTGATGTCACAAAGTCCATAAACTCTAGGGTTGCATCTTGTTCCCAGTTATTGCTCCAGAGACTAGTGAAAGGCTGGCACATTTCCTACATGAAAATACAGGTTTGCCTTGCAGCTATTCATTCTTGTCAGCGCAGTTCTAATAAGCATAATTATCTGATTTATCAATCCCTGGTAAATTGCAAGCGAGGAGGAGAATTAGAGCAGTAAGAGGCAAAGAAATAAAAGTTGTGATTCAACACACTAGCTGCTTCCTGTCTCTGCAAACATACCACTGTCTACACTGTTGCTTTCTTCTGGAGTCTCAATAGGTTTTCTTCTGGTCAGTGATTCTAGAATTGCATTTCTCCTGTGTCCCAGGAGGCATCTTCAACCTGTAAAAATCTCATGGCTTTTTCCTTGATCTTGTAACCACATAAGTCTCTCCCACCCTGAAGATGACCTTTCTTGACCCTGTGTCCCCCTTCTGTTTACCTTTCTTTGGTCCCTCTAAACTTCTCATAACAAATACTGTGTTCCCCATCCCTAGTTCTTGATCTCCTAACCAATCACTTCCCACTCACTCTTAAACCTGCAACAATATGACTCCTAGCCCCCACCCTCTGTATTGCTTCATCCAGTGGACATTTCTCAGGCATCTCTAATGATTGACACTGTTCTCCCATGATAATGGAAACTATTTCCTTGGCTTCTGAGGCACCGTTTTCTACCTACCTTTCCTTTTCCCTACTCCTTTATTCTTCGTCCCTGGTTTGACCTATCACTTAAGTACATCAACCACTTGGTTAAGACGCAGGTATCTGAAACTTGAATGTCTCCCTCTGCCACAGATCCCTCTCTACCCTCTCCCAACACACAGATTTTAAAAACTAAGAAATTAACCCTCACAAAAATAATTACATATAAAACTGAAATGCATATTCCTCTGTATTCCTTATCACCATGAATGGCACCAGCATCTTACCTAATCACCAAAGCATGGGATTGGAAGCCATTCTATTATCTCCTACCACACTGCTTACATCCATTTGGTCAATTCTGTCTTCTCATTGGCTCTCTAGTCCATCCCTTCTACATCTGTACATTACTGAGTTCAGGACCAAATTATTGGTCCTCTGGCTTCTAGCAGTAGAGCTGCTTCCTAACAATACCTCCAGCCTTCCATCTGCCATAACTTCTGAAACAAACATCCTGCTTAAAATTCTGGAAATTTTTTTTTTTTTTTGCTATCAGTATAAGGCCAGACTACCTAGAGCATACAATTCCTTTGTAAGCTGGTCCTAACATCCTTTTTCCACCTCTTTTCCAAGAGTATTTCTTAATCCATTATTTTAGCTATGCCAGCCCGCTTACATTTCACCCAAAACCCTGTGTTTTGTTACCATCCATAGGTCCATATTTTTGTCTGCTATTTTCTCTACCTGGAATGCATGCACATTACACGCACAGCTAATTCCTACTCATTCTTAAAATCTCAGCCCTAGTGTCACCTTTTTCAAACTATGTCTTGGGTAACAAGGCTGAGTTGAGTGTGCCTCTGAAAAAATTCATTGACACTTCGTGTGTTCCCTTCCTGTATTATAGCACATTTTGAAATTGTAATCACTGATTCTCTTGTCTGACTCGTATACCAGACTGAAATCTTAAGGCTAACAGTTATTTAATCTGGGCCGGTTGATCTCTTTCTTTCCTTACTACTAAGTGACCGCGTATTGCTCTGCATCGAGTCTTCTATCTGCTTTGTATAGTTGTTCATTTGGCTCATTTCATTATTGCTTCCCAATCTGCCATGCACCTGGCACAACTTCATAACAGTTTGCTTCTGAAAGCTCACAGCTTGATCATCAAGGAAAGGCTAAATATATTTATCCATTATCTTCTGTTTAAGAAATCTGGGAAGTAGGTGATCGTTTTATGTCTTTCATCCAAAATGTGACTTTATTTTGGGGGGGGGGGCAGGTACTTAGAAGTATGTTTTGGTTATTTGGAAAATCACTTTCGTGGGACATCTCATCTGCTGGTAATGGGTGCCAGTGATTTGTTGCCTGGGTATGAAAAATGAATGTGTGTGTTGGGAAGAACTGTCATTTTAACTTAAAGTGTACACATTAGAAATGTCACTGTTTTTGTTCTCAATTGTCCTTTCTCCACATCTAGCTCAAGACTGCAGTGCAGATGACGACAACTTCCTTGTGCCCATAGCGGTGGGAGCAGCCTTGGCAGGAGTGCTTATTCTAGTGTTGCTGGCTTACTTTATTGGTCTCAAGCGCCATCATGCTGGATATGAGCAATTTTAGAAACCTGCATTCTGATTGATTATATAAAAATACATGCACATAACAAGATTTTCTTCCTTTTCAGTTTTGAAATATTTTGTGAAGATTGATATAGCGAAACTTTAAGTCTTAAATCAGTCCCAGCATTTTGAGATCATTCTTTATTAATAAAAACTGTAAATAGAACAGCTTAAAATGGAAAAAGTGTCGTGTTAACTGGTTCTGGAGACAAATTTGTTGAAAAGAACATCGGTGTGCAGTGTTTCAAGGTCTATCTTAAGAAGCCTTGGCCAAATTTGGATTCTAACCTAAGATGCCTGAAACTTACTAACGTGGCCGTTGTGGAGGTTGAATGTGTAGTTGTCTCTTCATGGAATTAATAAATATTGTTGCACTACCAGTGTTCTGTTTTCAGTGTATAAGAACTGAACTATCCTGATTTAAACTCATCACAGTGCCTTTGCATATAGTTCATTAAATAAACGATGTGGCATAAATGCCCATCATATGCTTAAACTTGGTTTTGGTCAGTTGAATGTCCTCAGGACCGTCAGCATTTTATGTGACTTTTGCTGACTTAACTTTGAAGCTGAAGTCAGTATCTTAGGCTTGTGATTTTTCCCTAGGTATAAAACAGACCCAAGAGACCACAACAGAGCTTCAACTGGCTTCAGAATTAAGAGCTTTTTTTTAAAAAAAGTTTCTTTTTCAGCAGTATAGACTGAAAAGATTCAAGCATATTTAACCACTTGCCTTTTTTTTTTTAATGTTTTTCTCTTCCTTGGATGCCCAATTAGCATTGAAAGATAGAAATATCCTATGAACTAATTAGGAGAGATGGTGGTGTGTTTCTTGACCTCATCTTGTTGATCTCTGGAGCATTAAAATCTATTTAGTGTCATCATCAAACTGGTACTTATGAAATGTAAGCTAACAGCAATCTCAAAAGGCAGGCAGTGAGGCATAGCAACTAGGCTCATAGTTTTTCCAAGACAGCCCCTGTGGGGCAGAGCATAGATGGGGGTGTAGAGAGAAGCTGTTGGCGTTAAAATGAACTAGATAATCAAGCCCCTATCGAAGTATGCTCCATGTTAGAAGTGCAGCACAGATACTGAATGTATAGACAAGCAAAAAGGAAGCTTGAGAATTTCACATTGAAGTTATTATTTTATTAATTCATTCTATGTATATATTGACTTGTTCAGAATTTTTATAAGTCACTAATCAGTATTATGGCACACAGCTATCAGTCTCTGAAAGCTTTCAGTAAAATACAGTAAATCCTTTTAATAAAAGCTATTGTCATTGCTGAAATTCATATTACATAATAGAACGGTAGCAACTTTTTTTATGCATGACAAAAATGCAAGAGGAGAAAAAGATAAAATTAGGGTAAAAAAGCAAGTTATTGTTCGATCATAAATCACACCAAATAACATATTTGTTATGTGCATGAGATTTATAAAGGACCTTAAAGACTATTTACTCTAAACCCTGTAATTTTTACAGAAGGAGAAGTGACTTCACTGAGGTTATATATCTAGTGGACGACAAAAGCATTATTACCATTTTTAAAAGAGTCCCAATGAAATCTAGTCACTCAATAGTAAAACTGGTTTAAACTTGAAACTATGAGATCAGCATTGGACACTTGGGAGTTTCTGTACTAATTACTTCCAATAAATGATACATGACACCAACTTAAATATTTTTGAAGGTAGTGTTGGCTTTTTGAATGGCTCCTATTTTGGTCTGTTTGCTACTTCAAAGCCTAAAATCTCCTTGGATGGGATCACAAACATGGGAGGAAAAGAGAAGGGAATAAACACTTGTTGACCTTCTGATGTGTATCAGATACTTTAGAAATATAATTGCTTTTAATCCTCAGATACTTTATAATATAGGTATTATCCCCCTTTTATAGATGAGGAAGGTGAAGCTCAGTTTAAGTTACTTGACCAACATCCTTTAGCTAGTACTTGAAGAAGTCAAGATTTAATCTCAGTTCTGTCTCAATCCAGAGCTCAGAATTGACACTGCACGTGCACACAGCCTTCTTGGTGGTCCAGTGGAGTATCCACTGGATTCTGCTTTTCTTCCAGGCCACTGCTCAGTGAAAAATATATATAACCTAATAGTTACCTAATGCTTGTATGAAAAAAATTATACTGCATTTTCTTGATCGTAAATCCTTTTTAACTTGAATTTTATTATTCATTCAGAATTTATATTTTCACGACAGTTGTGGCAAGGGAGGAAGGGAGTGGGGAAATACACAGGCAGTGGTTTTATGTGAAAATGATAGCTCTTCCCGTGGTGCTATTAGACAAATCAACATAAAATCTTCCCATATTAGGCAAGCACAATTCTTTGTTTCAGACCCTTTACCGTTGTCCCCTTAACTTATGGTTTTTGTACTGAGGAATTCGGTGTGATTGAAGATGAAGTGGCAGTGAGACACAGGAGAATTGGTTAGTTGGAAATGTTAATATTTGGGTGGATATAGTAAAAATAGAAAATGGGGTAATGCTCTAAGAGACTAACCTATGTACACTTTCAAAATGCTTGTTTCTTGTTTGCTTGTTTCTGTTTAATTGCATTCCTTACTAATTTCCTTTCCTTGCTTTCTGTCTGTTCTTTTCTGACAGCTGAAGAATGTTCTGCTGACTCTGACCTCAACTTTCTTATTCCTGTTGCAGTTGGTGTGGCCTTGGGCTTCCTTATAATTGTTGTCTTTATCTCTTATATGATTGGAAGAAGGAAAAGTCGTACTGGTTATCAGTCTGTGTAATTAATTAAATCTAGTAGGGTGTGGTTTTTTTTTTTTTGGCTATCAGAAGTTATGTCTTCCATTGGCTAAAAGCCAGGAAATGCTGTGCAGTTGTTTGGGATATGCAGATTAACCTCAGTGAGTTGCTAGCTAACTTGGGCATGAGTAGCACTCTTAGGACCAATTTGTTTTTTATTTTTCTATTTTTTGTTCCTTTGTAAAAGTGTAATTGAAAGAAAAATTGTGGCTTACTGTATCTTTTTTAGTAAATAATGATTTTAAGCCTCTGACTCCAATTATGAAAGCATTTCTATTGAAGGGTAATTTTATATGTTGCAGTTACTTGTATTTTGCCTCTTTGTTTGACATTATTTGCAAAATCAAAGCTGTTGGAGAATTTAACTTGGTTCAGAAAATAAATTCAAGAACATAATGGAATTCATTTTCATTGGCGGCAAACATAAAATTTGGTTTGTCATCAGACTTAGTTTTCCCAAGATTATTTAAATCTTGATTTTTCTGCTAGTCAGAAAGAAAGGAATGTTTTCCCAATATTGTATTTAATAGCAAAAGTCTGGCTGTTTTCTTAATTACAATTAGTTGCTACTCTATTTTAACAAGGGCATCTTTTTTTTCCTACTAGAGTTTGGAATATATTGACTATCTCAGACTTGCCATTTATGCTGAACGTTGAAGTAAGATCTACAACACTTTTTTTTTAAAGGTGTTCATAGCAAATTTTTTTGCCGTACCCTACAACACGTGGTATCTTAGTTCTTCCACCAGGCACTGAACCCTTGCCCCCTGCAGTGGAAGTGCAGGGTCTTAACCACTGGACCACCAGGGAAGTCTCTGGGTTATAATTTTTTTTAGAGTTATAAATTATAATTTTTTTTTCCCCATGGAGCCTTACCTTGTTCAGAAAGTTAATTGATCCTCCACTAAAAAAGAACAAGAGAAAGCTTTATTTTGTGTGCCGTCTGCACTCTCTCATCCCCTGTATGATAAATTTTTAATGTGTTGGTTTCTTTTTCTTACAACAGCAAGTGCTAACTCTAGAAACTAGTGGGCCCTAAAGTATCATCAGTCAGATGGCTGCCTGGCCAAAACTGGACCAGGAATATTCTGTAAATTTGTTGATCTTGATAACAGACTTGTATCCCTGTAAGGACCTCTAATGGCTCTGGCTGCTGGAGTCAGATACTAGAGGCCTCTCCCAGTGTCTGCTTGATTGGCCAGGCTATTGAATCGTCCTGTGATTTGGAAGCACAGTGCTGTATCTCTCTAGTGTGCAGCTTTGCACACGTGTGATTCATGTGATCGCAAGAAGGCAGATGCTGATTTTATCAAGCTATTTTCTCTCTATGTAACTAAAAAACAAGCGTCTTCCAAAGATTTGCCTTCGCTTTAAAAACTTTCTTGGATTAAAAAAATTAGGCTTAAACCTTAAATAAAGTTCGTTATTAAATCCAAGGATAAGATCCCCATCTACCTCTCAGCACAGTGCAGATGCTCTCCACTGTATTGCTGCCATTAAGTGATGCCAGAACTCTGCCAATAACTGGGGCTGGAAATTTTCATTAAAAAATTCAACATCTTTCTTGACTATCTTTATATGTGCACCTCAAAAGCATATATTCCAAACTGGAGTAGAAAGTTAGAATGCTCAACTACTCTTCCCTTAGAATTTTCTAGTTCTGACTTGCAGACTTGAGCTCTCCTCGATTTGCTAAGTATATAAAGAATGTTTTCTTTAAAAATTTTTTTAAACAATTGCTTAGCTGTTATTTGGTCAAAGTGATGGCACCATAAAGAACAGTGGCTTCGTTTCAATAAATATTTTTGAGATGATTGTTTAAAAGCTAGGTTATTTAAATCATCTTGTGACCTTGCCAGGTATATGGGTTGGAAAATTCAGATACATTTTCAAGTATGGATTCATTTAAAAGTTTTCTACCTGTTGGGTAGGAGACTAACATCATTAATTCTTCAATGAGTATCATGGTTTTATCTTAGATAATTAGCAAACATGTTTAATTCTTCTTTGAAAATTAAGATTAATTAAAATATAAAATTATCAGACTGTTAGAGGAAAAAAAAACTGCTTCAATTCCAATAAAATACAGGAAGCCCAAAATCTATGAGTGTTCAATAAGCTTTGCTCACTGAATTCATGTTTGTGTCAGTACAACAATGGATCAGATAGTGGGGCTTTGAACTCATGAATATAAAGAATTATTTTCACCTGAGCTTCTTTGGAAGAACTGATGCTTGCTGTTACCTAAAGTTTTGGATATATCAATATAGTGAACTAATTAATACCTACAAAATAAAGCATACTGTGGCACTCCTGTTTCATCTGATATGTGTGAATTTTAGATCGATGGATTAAAATATAATAAAGATCATTCAATGTATATTACTATGGATAACTTCATTTTCATTCCATGTTCTCAGTATTTAGAGGTTGGATTGGTTTGTATAACTAAGTTCCTCAAATTTTTGTCTCTTGAATTGTCAATAGGACTCACATGATATCATAGGTCTGCAAATTTCCATAGGGCTGTCATTAAGGCATTAGAACCTTTAATGTAGACATTTCAAATATGGGGACCTATATGGTCATGAAAATTCCAAGAAGATATTGAAAATAAAATATAAAAATCAAATTTAAGAGCTTTATAATAATTGTACTTTTAACATATATATCTGTCTGCATTGATAAACTGTATTTACTGTTGAAATTGGTTCCATTCTGAGCAAGATACACCTCAGGGATATGACAGGGGCAGAAGAGGAGCTATCCATTTTCTTAAAATTCCTTTGAATTCCCAATAACCCAGTCTAATGCTCAAATGTTATATGACTGGATTAAATGGCACACATTCCTTTTTACTTAAGAGACATTTTTGGTGGGAGAAGGAATTGAACTTTGGATCTCTAGTTCCTGTGTAACAGGGTTTCATTTTCTGATTGTTAAATGTTTAATGGGCTTTAATTCAGTCAGAAAATGGACTTACCTTGCATTTGTGGGACTGGGGGCAGGTGTCTTTCTTATCTCAGCTGAATATAGTTCATAACTGCACCTCACAAAACCTCTGAAAGAAGCACTTTATAAAAGATAGCAAGTAGAGTGGTTCCATGTATGTTGCTGTCTATCTAAAAAGTCAGTGTGGAGGTCCATCTTTTTTAAGTTCAGTGTGTATACTGTAAGTGCTAGAACAGCCTTTAGAATTCTAAGGAAACGTTTTGCTTTCTCTTTGCTATTATTGTCTTTTTATTATATTTTGATGGCAGTGTAAATTTGAGTCCCTCTATATCAAGAGAGTGTGAACAGGAAAAATCTTGGTATCCAATTCATTTTTGGTAGGAAAATGCAGCTATAGTTTTATTGAACAATTACAGTGCTGTGCATTTTATACACACATTTAATTCACTTAATCCTCACAGCAACTCTCTGAGGTTGGGTACTATCATTCTCAGTTTACAGAGGAGATAACTGAGGTTTGAGCTGTTATTTAACAAAGGTCTCACAAAGAGTAAGTGATGAAACTGACATTTGAGCCCAGCTCTGTCTACCTTCAAAGACCGTGCTCTTCACCACCATGCATCTTGGCTTCTAAGAAAGAATAGAATAAAATATAATATATATATATATATATATATATACACACACACACACACACACACACCTTACATTAAACGGTTACAGAAATCTGACTTCTCTACTCTTCTGTCCTACATGTAGTCGCCCTATAAATGTTCTTCAGTATTCTTAAAATAACTTGAGTTTAGTTCAGCCCAGTTGAAGTGAGAACGAATTTGGTGGCAGCGTGCGTTGTGAAAGATCAAACCAAGGCCAGTTTGTGCTGTATCTCGTTAGAGATGTTAAGCCCTGAATGTCACTGTTTTTCAGAGTAGCCTCATCTAGTTATTCTGATCACGTATCATTATCATTCTGTCCTCAAATTGTTCTGCACCATGAATCATTCTGACCGTGCATTAGTGTGTTTAAGAGACTAAATGGATCTGTCTCCTCACTTTACCTAAATTAATGTCATCCCTACTCCCCAGCCATCCCCTAACTTTAAGTGCAGTGTAGCCATGACACTTGGCAGTCCTTGCTGGGTGGTTCTGAGCCCCAGTATGCAGTTCCTGCTCCTATCTAGAGCCTTTCTGAGAGGGTGTTGAAACATGTATATTACCATAGGTAAAAGAGATAACCAGTACAAATTTGATACATGAAGCAGGGCACTCAAAGCTGGTGCTCTGGGACAACCCAGAAGGATGGGGTGGAGAGGGAGGTGGGAGGGGTGTTCAGGGTGGGGGACATATGTACACCCATGGCTGATTCATGTCGATGTATGGCAAAAACCACCACAATATTGTAATTAGCCTCCAATTAAATAAACAATTTTAAAAAAAAAAGAAATCCTCATTCGCATTTGTTGTTAGTCGCTCAGTCATGTCCGACCCTTTGTGACCCCATGGATTGTAGCCTGCCAGGTGCCTCTGTCCATGGGATTCTCCAGGTAAGAATACTGGAGTGGGTTGCCATTTCCTTCTCCAGGGGATCTTCCTGATCAGGGATCGAACCCACGTCTCCTGCACTGCAGGCATATTCTTTACTGCTGAGCCACCAGGGAAGCCCTTATTCACATACTTATTTTCCAGCCATAATCTGCAACTCTTCCACTCCCACCTTCTGTACTCTCCTGTACTCCCTCCTCCAGCCATACTGGCCCTCTTGCCTGCTCCTCAAAGACCCTAAGGTTGTCTTTCCTTCAAGGCCTTTGTGTTTGCTCTGCCTTCTACCTGGAAAGATCCCCTAGCTATCCTCATGGCTCATCCTCTAGTCCGATTTAGGTCTCTTCAAATGTCACCTAGCCAGGGAAGCATTCCTTGACCACTCTGTAACTCCAGTGTTCCCCCCTACACCACTTTCCATGCCATTTAGTCTGTTTCACTTATATTACCACCCATTAGCATCTGACGTACTATTTCACTTGCTAATCTGTATTTCATGTATACTTCCCACTAGAAGGTAAACTTCACGAAAGCAGGAATCTGCGATGTTTACATAGGCTGTTCCAGTCTCTAGTGCCTGACACATGCTTCACACTGAATAAATATTTGCTGATGGATAAGTGGTCATTTTTTGTAGTAATAGCTAAACACTAACTCCTTAATACCTTGTTTTACCAAATCTAAGATGCTATCAGTTGTAAGGTAAATACTGGTTAAACTGTGAGAGGCCTGTTTTCAAAAATGTGAAAAAAATACAAATCTTAGAGTTGATATGCATCAGGAACTGTGGAGAGTACTATTCCTGCATTATATAACACCTACCATTAATCCACTGAATGCATCTGGGATTCAGACCCAAGCAGTCAGAGCCAAGCCTTAAGCATTCTACCATTATAACCTCCCTTAAGTATGACATACTGCTTCTTGTGTCATCTTCAATTCCAAAAACAAAAGTCTGGTGGCTATGATTTTCCATTTTAAAGCAGACAGTATTTAATATTCATGTTTCCTTCTTTTTAAATGCTGCATAGCATAGCATGGCAGGTATATCAGAAAAGAATTTGCATCCTTGCTCTTGACACACAGCAGGGTGATAAGTAACTTGGAAAAGTTATTCAACCTCTCTAAGCCTAGGTTTCTCCATTTGTAAGATGGAGATGGTACTATCTTCTACTTACTATCTTGTAGGGTTTTAAAGGGAATTGAATAAGATAATGCCACCAAATTTACATAGTAAGCTCACATAAACAAGAGCTTTTAAAAAGTCATATAGGTTGGAATCTTCTTCCTAAAGATGATGTCAAATGTTTAGACAATATCATGGAAAGAGGAAGTGAAGAGAAAATAGGGCTGAGATAAAGCCTTAAGGAGCAGAAATCCACTCAAACTAGGTTATAAAAAGAGCAATGAAGTATGAAGTGATTGTATAAGTCTCACAGAATCCAGTCGAAGAAGTACATTTGAGACTCAAAGGAATAGAGTTAAATTATAAAGCTTCAACTGAGAAGAAACAGGTGATAACTATCAAAATATAGAAAAAAAATAAGTGATAACTTTACTGCATTTATTAAGATGTGTTATAAGCTCGGATCATATGTTAGATGGATAATAATAATAAACCAACAATTTAATGGACAACATATATACACACACTGTATTAGGTATATGATAAAGATGGTCCTTTCAGATCAATGGGGAAAGACTGGAACATTGAAAAATGATGCTGAGATACTAGGTTGATTATTTTTGGGAAAAATACATTGAGACCTACCTCATAAGTACCAAGATAAATTCAAGGATGATTAAGGAGTTAAATTTTGAAAAACTGTAAAAGGTACAGAATCAGGTATAGGTGGTTGTCTTTTATCTCAAAGGCCTTCCTAAGAATAAAAGAAAATGAATAAGTGACAATGGAAAAGATTTCAGTATATAAAACTGTAATACTTCTATCAAAATGCCACCACACACAGATTAGAGATAATCTACAAACGAGGGAAAATACTTGGCATCCTAATTATGACAAAGGGTTAGGTTAATATCCTTACTATCAAATAAAAAGATGAGTATTCCATGAGTACACTTAGGACATGAGTAAATCATGACAGAAGAAATACAAATGGATAAGTAATTGCAAAAAATACTCCATCTTTCTATATAAGCAAAGAAATACAAATCAAACTAAGATCTTTCAAACTGGTTAGGATTTTTTAAATGGTTATATTTACTATTAGATTTTGAAGAGCTGACTCATTTGAAAAGACCCTGATGCTGGGAAAGATTGAGGGCAGGAGGAGAAGGGGATGACAGAGGATGAGATGCTTGGATGGCATCACCGACTCAATGGACATGAGTTTGGGTGGACTCCGGGAGTTGGTGATGGACAAGGAGGCCTGGCGTGCTCCGGTTCATGGGGTCACAAAGAGTCGGACACGACTGAGCGACTGAACTGAACTGAACTTTCTTCTTGTAGCTCAGCTGGTAAAGAATCCACCTGCAATGCAGGAGACCCATTGGGAAGATGGAGAAGGGATAGCCTACCCACTCCAGTACTCTTGGGCTTCCCTGGTGGCTCAGTTGGTAAAGAATCTACCTGCAACGTGGGAGACCTGGGTTTGATATCTGGGTCGGGAAGATCCCCTAGATAAGGGAACAGCTACCCACTCCAGTGTTCTGATCTGGAGAATTCCAAGGATGGTATAGTCCATGGGGTCACAAAGAGTCGGACACTACTGAGTGACTTTCACATTCATATTTATTCTTGAGCATGGTACAGAAGAGTCTGCACACTAATATTGTTGAGAGTGAAATGAAAATTTGAAAATAATCTAAATGCCCAATGAGAATGCCTTAAGTACAATAAGTTGAAACACTGACATGACAGCATATTACATGACCATTTAAAGTCACAGTCTCAAATAATTCAAATGTAAGACAGTGTGCCTCATTGCTAAGTGAGAAACAGATGTAGGAAAGGAATATGTACTGAATTAATTTGTTTTGGTAAATAAATCTCTATATATCTGTAACTGCTCTGCCACCCAAAAAGTGCTTCTCTCAATTCCTATACCTTCCCCCATGTGGGGTGCAGAGCCCACCATAGAAGGGATCCAAATCTGAGTCACTACTTTTACAGTTGAGGAGGCTACAAAAAGTATGTACCATATTGTGTCTTGGTGTATATAAATATGTGGTTCTATATACACCTAAGTGTGTGTGTATGTAAAGTAAATACATTAAAGTATAAACAGTAGTTACCTCCAGGTTTGGGGATTGTGCATGGTTTTAATTGCTTTTCCTACTTCTGTTTTGGTGAATCCAGTTTACTCTGATAGTCAGAAAGGGCCTCAGGAAAATAATTTCCCAGGAGAGTGAGTTATTAATCTCCTTGGTTCTCTCTTGCATTTTGCTCATAAATCAGGGTTGACTCTGTGAGAGGACAAACCTTCCACTCCTGCCAGGTATCAGGCTCTGCCCTCATTTGAAACTTGTTTTTATTAGAGAAAACTTTGACATTGCTCATTAGTCTGGCTAGCTGGCATTTGCGAGGCACTGGGCACAGCTCTCACCCTCGGAGGAATGCAGAAGCACACCTATCATGGAGCAGTCTTTTGTTGCCTCCAACACATGAGCGGCTTCTCCCCATCCCTACACTTGCTGCCTGCAGAGGCCCCCGGAGGAAGGGTCAGCTTGGAGCCACTACGTCTGCAGTTGTGTGAGACGAATGGGAGTGGAAATGTTTATGGCAAGGGGCTCTATGGAGGTGGGGTGGGGAGCGTGGCAGCCACCCTACACTTCTCCGCTTTCTGCATCACTCTCCCTGTAACTTTCAGCAGGCTGACACCCCTAGAAGCCATGTCCACACTCCTTCCAGCACTTTGTTTTGTAGCAGCAACACTCCACAACAACCAACCCTGACTCTTTGGCCACCTCCACTTACTTCCCTCTCCACCAGACTGGCTCTATGATTCTGAGTCCTTCCATTATAGTCAGATACATCCAGCAAGGTATTGACAGACCCTGTTAACTGCTAGTAACTGGTAAGGGTACAAGGTTGAGGTTCTGATATAGTAGAAAGGGCATGGAGTTCAGTGCCAGGCGACTAGGGTTAGAACCCACGCTTCACCAACTCCCAATTAAATGACTTTGGGTAACTTACTGAGTTGCCACATTTGTTAAAATGGGAGTAAAATATCCTCCTTTAAGAACTATTAAGAGGCGTCTATTATACCTATACTTTACAGAGCTATCACCAATGAGAATAGCCATAGTGTTACATGATGGTCACTCTGTGGTATGAGAAGTCACACCATGGGCACCCTTTATACCCATTTACCGGCACTTTTGGGGGATCAGAGAAATTCAGTAGCTTGTTTTAGGTCACACAGCTAGTAATTGGTAGAGCAGGTGTATGAGCCCAGTCACCCAGGCTCTTAAACAACTTACTGCCTTTACTTGCGTGTGCCCAGCCTGGGCACAGCCAACCTTAATGATTCTGGCCAAAGATTCATGCAGGTTGCTCTGAAAAAAAGTCAGCCCTGAAATGTTAGGTGATTACATTGAGCTACGGAAGAGTTGTACCTGGAGAGTCTGGTTTCTCACAGTTCTACAGACATTCCAATGGACATCAGAGTGTGTTGTGAAGCCTTAAGTGAGTCAGCCATAATGAGATCCAGGGTGATTTGTTCCCATTACACTATGGGTTACAAACAAAGGTTCTCAAACTTAAGTAAGCACCAGAAACACCTGTTAGACCCTACCCCCCACAGCTTCTGGAGTCAGGAGGTCTGAGGTAGAGCTTGAGAATTTGCATTTGTGATTAAGTTCCCAGTTGATCCTGATGCTGCTGGTTCAAAAGCCATGCATTGAGAACCACCAGATTAAAATATGCTATAATATTCCCGTCTCATCTCTGTCCTGTCCTCCCAGAATTCCAGGGAGTTACCAGCATACACAAGTGTATCACAAAACCAGGGCTCCAACCCAGAAAGCTTAGCTTTGTGTTGATGCCCTCGATGGTCCCCTTCCTCCCCAGCACCCTCCCGAATAACCAAGGCCTCCCGGTAATCAGGACCCTGGGATTGAGGACACTGGTGGGGCAGCTTCATGTCTGTTCTCTGCCCCATATGTCTCTACACCAAGCAGGGAGCCAGACTCTACCCCTTTTGCCTCTGGGAGCATTCGCCCCGTTAGCCTAAGCCTGGCTCTTCTCCAGAATCCTGAGCGCCTTGATGGGATTGTGCATAGGAGGGAGGGGACAGTGCCCTGTAGGGCAGAAATTTCTACTCAAGGCATTTCTGGGAGACAGGGCCTCAGGGAAATGGCTTCTTGGTGGAGGTAGGGAGGCTGGACATGAGGCACTAGGGCTCCCAGCCTAGGCAGAAGCCCCCTCCTCACCTCACCTCACCTCTGCTCTCTCATGCCCCAGAGGCCCAGGAGTAGCAGAGAAACCCACCTTCAAGGACTTGGAAGGTGAGGGGGGCAGGGACAATCACAATGGACTGAAGACCCCACAGAAGTCCCTCCTCCCTATTCTTGAGTAACTTACAGGAAGAGAAGGGGCCCTTCAATAGTGAATGAGATTGAATTCTCCAGTCACTTCAGTGGGATGGAGGGAAGAGGTAGATTTAAACCGCAGCTTCTGACCAAACCTGCCCCTCGGTACACACAACACAGAAGACACAGCAGGTAAGTGAACACTCTTTATTACTAGTTAGAAGCAGAAAACCTCCGACAAAGGCTGAGCCTGGTGAGCTGGAATCTCCTGGGGGAACTCGAGGACACCTCTTGTACAGACTGGAGCCTGAACTGACTTCCAGCCCCTGAGCGGACCCTGGCTCCCCCTGGCTTGCAGCAGCTGCCTCAGGGGAGCAGAGAGCCTGAAGACACCAAGTGGAAGAGAAGGGCCCAGGGGCATTCTCAAGAGTGCCTATCCCAGTCCACTTCTATTTTTAATCTAGTTCAAGAAAGCACAATTCATAGCACAATGCCTAGAAAATACATTTTATTCTTCATCTACTCTTGACTGAAAAAGGGTTTGGGATGGGAGCAGCCTGGGGCTGAGGGCTTGAGTGTGTAGCAAGACAACCCAGTAGTCTATCAGAAAATCAGGAAAATAGTTGTCCCTCTCGGGGGGGAATCAGCAGGAGTATGAGAAAAGTCCTGCTTGTACTTTTGTGAGGCTACATTCCCCATATATGCTCCTGCTCATTTATTTCCACTGGGATTAATGTGATGAGCAGTTCAGTCATTCGAATTCTTCCATGAAAGTCTCTTTGATTTTGCCCCCAGAACAGGAGAAATGAATCTTGACTTTATTTCAATTGGGTTTACTTAAAAGCCACACTATATTTAAGGCAAAGAAGTCATACCTGGGAGGCGGTCCTAAGATGGCAGACGAATAGGACTGGGAGACAACTTTCTCTCCCACAAATTCACCGAAAGAACATTTAGACACTGAGGAAATTCCACAGAACAACATCTGAATGCTGGCAGAGGACATCAGACACACAGAAAGGCAGCTCATAGTCTTCGACAGGAGGAAGGACAAAATATAAAAGATAAAAAAAGAGACAAAAGAGGTAGGGACAGAGATCTGTCCCGGGAAGGGAGTCTTAAAAAAGAGAGAAGTTTCCAAGCACCAGGAAACACTCTCCGGTGGGTCTGTGGCGAGCCTTGGAATCGCAGAGGGCAAAATAACCAAGAGGAAAAATAAATAAATAATTAAAACCCACGGTTTACGTACCTAACAGCAACTCCCAGTGGGTGCGCAGCCCAGACGGGCGCATCCCCCACTAACAAGAAGGGGCTGGGCAGGGAGGGGCGGGCTGCATTGCTTTGGGTAAGGACTGGGCCTGAATGCCCCGAGGGCAATCTGAGGGAACTAGATTGAGACAGCAACCTAGACCGTGGGATAGCTTTCCCGCGAAAAGCCTTAACCGAAGACACCGCCAGGCCTGCTCACAGAACAAAGGACTGAGCAGAGCAAGCCTGCTGCGGACCAGCCCATCCCCCACAGGAGACAGGCAGGCGAGGGCAGCGAGAGCCGGAAGGGCGGAATCGCGGCCCCAGAGAGGCATCCTATACCAAACTGCAAACAGACCTCGCTGCTAACCAGGACTTCTTGGGACTCTGGAGGGTCACCTGCCAAAAGAGTCGCAGCCAGAGATCAGCTCCCCAGGGGAGAGCACAGCGGCAACCCCAGGGGCCGCTCCAGACAGTTCCCAGCAGTGCAACCTAGAGCCTGAGCAGTGTAGACTGGGAAAGCACACACGTCGGGAGCGGGGCAAACCCAGTGTGGTTGAAACATTGTGAGCACATGCCAGTGAGATTTGTTTGCAGTGTTCCTCCCTCCCCACAGCACGACTGAACAAGTGAGACTAAAAAAACAGTGACCACCACCGCCCCCCTTGTGTCAGGGTGGAAATTAAACACTGAAGAGACCAGCAAACAGAAGAAGATAAAAGAAACAGAGGGAACTGCTTTGGAAGTGACAGATGCAACAGATTAAAACCCTGTAGTTAGCACCGACTACATAGGAAGGGGCCTAGAGACCCTGAGAAGTACAAGCTGGACCAAGGAACTATCTGAAAATGAACTGACCCCACACTGTCCATAACAGCTCCAGAGAAAGTCCTAGATAGATTTTTACTATTATCATTTTTTTAAATTTTTAAAACTTTTTAAAATTTTATTTTATTTTCTTATTTTATTTTTAAGTCCCCTATTACTCCTTCAATATTCATTTTTATAACCTACTATTACCTTGCAAAAAAAGACCCTATTTTTATTCGTATTTTTTTATATATATATATTTTAAGACCTTATTTTTTTAAAGCAAACTTCATATATATATATATATATATATATATATATATTATAATTTTTGTGACTCTGGTGGGTTTTTTTTTCTTTTTTTCTCTTTTTTTCGTTCTTTTTTTTTCTCTTTTTTTAATATGGTATTTTTGAGAACCTAACCTCTACTCTAGATTTTTAATCTTTGCTTTTTAGTGTTTGTTATCAACTTTGTATCTTCAAGAACCCAATCTTCAGCACCCGTTTTTACTTGGGAGCGAGATCACTGGCTTGATTGCTCTCTCCCCCTTTTAACTCTCCATTCTCTCCAGCAGGTCGCCTCCATCTCCCCACTCCCCCTTTTCTTCTCAACCCAACTCTGTGAATCTCTTTGTGTGTCCCAGGCTGTGGAGAACACTTAGAGAACTGATTACTGGCTGGATCTGTCTCTCCCCTTTTGAGTCCCCCATTTCTCCTCCTGGCCACCTCTGTCTCCTTCCTCCCTCTTCTCTTCCCTGTGTAACTCCGTGAACATCTCTGAGACATCCAGACGCTGGAGAGCACATAGGGAAGTGATTACTGGCTAGCTTGCTCTCTCCCCTTTTGATTCCCCTCCTTCTCCTGGCCACCTCTATCTCCCTTCCCTCTTCTCTTCTGCATGTAACTCTGTGAACCTCTCCGGGTGTCCCTCACTGTGGAGAAACTTTTCATCATTAACCTAGATGTTTTATCATCGGTGCTGTATAGATGGAGAAGTCTTGAGGCTACTGTAAGAATAAGACTGAAAACCAGAGACAGGAGACTTAAGTCCAAATCTTGAGAACACCAGAGAACTCCTGAACCCAGGAAGCATTAACCTATAGGAGCTCATCAAACGCCTCCATTCCTACACTGAAACCAAGCACCACCCAAGGGCCACCAAGTCCCAGAGTAACATATACCACGCAAATTCTCCAGCAACACAGGAACATAGCCCTGAGCTTCAATATACAGGCTGCCCAAAGTCACATCAAACCCATTGACATCACAACAGACAACACAGAAATACAAAGGATAATAAGAGACTATTATCAGCAACTATATGCAAATAAAATGGACAACTTGGAAGAAATGGACAAATTCTTAGAAAAGTACGACTTCCCAAAACTGAACCAGGAAGAAATAGAAAATCTTAACAGACCCATCACAAGCACGGAAATTGAAACTGTAATCAGAAATCTTCCAGCAAACAAAAGCCCAGGACCAGATGGCTTCACAGCTGAATTCTACCAAAAATTTAGAGAAGACATAACACCTATCCTACTCAAACTCTTCCAGAAAATTGCAGAGGAAGGTAAACTTCCATACTCATTCTATGAGGCCACAATCACCCTAATACCAAAACCTGACAAAGATGCCACAAAAAAGAAAACTACAGGCCAATATCACTGATGAACATAGATCCAAAAATCCTGAACAAAATCCTAGCAAACAGAATCCAACAACATATTAAAAAGATCATACATCATGACCAAGTGGGCTTTATCCCAGGGATGCAAGGATTCTTCAATATCTGCAAATCAATCAATCTAATACACCACATAAACAAATTGAAAAATAAAAACCATATGATTATTTCAATAGATGCAGAGAAAGCCTTTGACAAAATTCAACATCCATTTATGATAAAAACGCTCCAGAAAGCAGGAATAGAAGGAACATAACTCAACATAATAAAAGCTATATATGACAAACCCACAGCAAACATTATCCTAAATGGTGAAAAACTGAAAGCATTTCCCCTAAAGTTAGGAACAATACAAGGGTGCCCACTCTCACCACTACTATTCAACACAGTTTTGGAAGTTTTAGCCACAGCAATCAGAGCAGAAAAAGAAATGAAAGGAATCCAGATTGCAAAAGAAGAAGTAAAACTCGCACTGTTTGCAGATGACATGATCCTCTACATAGGAAACCCTTAAGACTCCACCAGAAAATTACTAGAGCTAATCAATGAATATAATAAAGTTGCAGGATATAAAATTAACACACAGAAATCCCTTGCATTCCTATACACTAACAATGAGAAAACAGAAAGAGAAATTAAGGAAACAATTCTATTCACCATCGCAACGAAAAGAAGAAAATACTTAGGAATATATCTACCTAAAGAAACAAAAGACCTATATATAGAAAACTATAAAACACTGGTGAAAGAAATCAAAGAGGACACAAATAGATGGAGAAATATACCGTGTTCATGGATCGGAAGAATCAATATAGTGAAAATGAGTATACTACCCAAAGCAATCTATAGATTCAATGCAATCCCTATCAAGTTACCAACAGTATTCTTCAGAGAACTAGAACAAATAATTTCACAATTTGTATGGAAATACAAAAAACCTCGAATAGCCAAAGCAATCTTGAGAAAGAAGAATGGAACGGGAGGAATCAACCTGCCTGACTTCAGGCTCTACTACAAAGCCACAGTCATCAAGACAGTATGGTACTGGCACAAGGACAGAAATATAGATCAATGGAACAAAATAGAAAGCCCAGAGATAAATCCACGCACATATGGACACCTTATCTTTGACAAAGGAGGCAAGAATATACAATGGAGAAAAGACAATCTCTTTAACAAGTGGTGCTGGGAAAACTGGTCAACCACTTGTAAAAGAATGAAACTAGAACACTTTCTAACACCATACACAAAAATAAACTCAAAATGGATTAAAGATCTAAACATAAGACCAGAAACTATAAAACTCCTAGAGGAAAACGTAGGCAAAACACTCTCCGACATAAACCACAGCAGGATCCTCTATGACCCACCTTCCAGAATATTGGGAATAAAAGCAAAAATAAACAAATGGGACCTAATTAAAATTAAAAGCTTTTGCACAAGGAAGGAAACTATAAGCAAGGTGAAAAGACAGCCTTCAGAATGGGATAAAATAATAGCAAATGAAGCAACAGACAAACAATTAATCTCAAAACTATACAAGCAACTCCTGCAGCTCAATTCCAGAAAAATAAACGACCCAATCAAAAAGTGGGCCAAAGAACTAAACAGACACTTCTCCAAAGAAGACATGCAGATGGCTAACAAACACATGAAAAGATGCTCAACATCACTCATTATCAGAGAAATGCAAATCAAAACCACAATGAGGTACCATTTCATGCCCGTCAGAATGGCTGCTATCCAAAAGACTATGAGCAATAAATGCTGGAGAGGGTGTGGAGAAGAGGGAACCCTCTTACACTGTTGGTGGGAATGCAAACTAGTTCAGCCACTATGGAGAACAGTGTGGAGATTCCTCAAAAAACTGGAAATAGAACTGCCATATGACCCATCAATCCCACTGCTGGGCATACACACTGAGGAAACCAGAACTGAAAGAGACACATGTACCTTAATGTTCATCGCAGCACTGTTTATAATAGCCAGGACATGAAAGCAGCCTAGATGCCCATCAGCAGACGAATGGATAAGGAAGCTGTGGTACATATACACAATGGAATATTACTCAGCCATTAAAAAGAATACATTCGAATCAGTTCTAATGAGGTGGATGAAACTGGAGCCTATTATACAGAGTGAGGTAAGCCAGAAAGTAAAACATCAATACAGTATACTAACATATATATGTGGTATTTAGTTAATCGGTAAAGATAACCCTGTATGTGAGACATCAAAAGAGACACAGATAAATAGAACAGTATTATGGACTCTATGGGAGAGGGCGAGGGTGGGATGATATGGGAGAATGGCACTGAAGCATGTAAATTATCATATGTGAAACGAATCGCCAGTCCAGGTTTGATGCATGATACAGGGCGCTCAGGGCCGGTGCACCGGGATGACCCAGAGGGGTGGGATGGGGAGGGAGGTGGGAGGGGGTTTCCGGAAGGGAAAAACATGTACACCCATGGTGGATTCATGTCAATGTATGGCAAAACAAATACAATATTGTAAAGTTAAAAAATAGATAAATAAACTAAATTTAAAAATAAAGATTAAAAAAAAAAAAAAAGAAGTCATACCTGATATAATCGGTATGCCAAACTAGGCTCTCTCCTGTCATGTAGCCAATTTCATCCAATTGAGTTAAAATGTGTGCACCAGATAACCACGTACAGTAGTAATTCCTAAGACATACTAGACAATGAATTAATGAATGCAATTTGACAAACTTGCTAAATCCCTAAAATTTAATATTACCCTCCCACCCCTCTTTGAAATTGTCATTCCCTTTTCCTCAACAGACACATTAAGTGTAACAAAATCTGTTTGCCCTCCCTTGTTACAAGATGTGTGTCAGAATGTCTTCTTTCCTCTGATTCTTCATTCTTTTTTTCTGCTCCAGCCAGCTGAGATCTCAATGAGGCGAAGGCTGCTGAGAGCTGGAAGGGCATTTCGTGGCAATTCACACATGGGGAGCTGGACCTCCTTCAGCCTCATCCAAAGGTCCTGGAGCTTAGAAACACA
This sequence comes from Okapia johnstoni, assembly GCA_024291935.2. Classification (NCBI taxonomy): domain Eukaryota; kingdom Metazoa; phylum Chordata; class Mammalia; order Artiodactyla; family Giraffidae; genus Okapia; species Okapia johnstoni. The sequence continues at coordinate 101,667,248 of CM044305.1, read as the reverse complement.
AAGAACAGGCCCAAACCAATGAATGTTATAAAAACAAATCAAGGAGCAAATATGAACATGGCTGCAGTATAGAGCATAACAATAGCATTCTCAAGGAAAGGCAGTGTTCCTGGAATAAAATGTATCTTATGTTCTAAAAGCACAGTTATTCTCAGCCAAAGACCTGGTATCATGGGAGAGAGGGGCTAAGAAGAATACAGGAAGGAGAAAAAGAGAATGTTTAATCACATCAGCCCCTATACCTTAAGGTGTCAACCAATCGGTAGCAGCCATCAACAGTCCACCACCTGTGAATTTAAATGCCATTGGAGAAATTTTCCTTTAAAATTTAACATATTCAATAGAATCTCATCTTTCTTTGAAACAATACACATATACACACGTATACATGTATAATATGAAAGTGGGGGAAGAGTTCCATATGTAGACACATATTGTGTTAAAATGGTTTATGGCTTGTTGGTAGGATAATGAAAATTTTTGTTTGATGGATTTTCAAATTTTCTATGATGTAAATAAAAGTTTTTGATCAGAAGGGGACCTCCAGAAATTGATTTCCCTTTAGAATATGTCTCCATTCTTTTTCCACATCCCTGAATTCAGTGAGGAGCTTCTTTGGGGCAAGACTTCCCACTTCAGTTAGTATCTAGATTTTCTTGCATTCATCGCAAGCCAAACATCAGGAAAAATTAATCCCATTCTGTACCTTAGGCAGTCCCAATCCCTCCTCCTGAGGATCCCTATTCCTAGGGTTTAAAGGCTTTCTTACCATCTGGCGTCCTGGGCATCTCATCCTGAGGTTGTTGATCCATTGGGTCATCTTGGAAGTGCCCCACAGGGTTTCCAAAGTGGGGACCTTCCCCTTGGCCTTCGATCCTCTGGTCCCCCGGCGAGGCTACCTCTTCCTGGGACACAGCTACAAGCCACATACCAGGTGCATACATCTCCCCAGCAGGCATCTGGGGGGCCGGGTATGCTGCTGTGGCGGCGGCTACTTCGGCTTCTGAGAGTATCCTACGTTGGAGAGGTGGTGGACATGGCATGTGCATGGGGCATGGCGTATGCATGGGGCATAACATGTGCATGGGGCATGGCATAGGAGCTGGGAGTTGAACAATCTGGGCCCAGGGATCCTGGGCTCCCGGCACATACAGCACACCGCCTGCTGAAGCATTCCGCGCCTCCTCCCTCTGGGCCTGCAGCTGCCTGCGCTGCGAGGTTGCGACTAGCAACCTGTTGCGCTCCTCAGGGGTCAGGGGCCACGAGTCAGCCCGGGGCTGCGGGGATCGAGAGGCCTGGGACTGCCTCTGGGCCTGCAGCAGCTGGCTGCGCAGGGCCTCGCGCTCGCTCAGTGCCTGCTGCAGGTCTTGGTGCGTGCGGCACAACTGCATGATCATCTGCTTACGCTCCTCGCGCAGACGCTGCAGCTGCGAAGCCAGGGCCCAGGCGGCCGTCTCGCGCTCCTCCACCTGCTCCTGCAGCCGCTGGATGCGGCGGGCCTGCTGATGTCGCTGCCTCGTGGCTACCCGCACACTCAAAGCCAGCGCACTCCAGGCACAGGCCCTCTTGCGGTTGCGAGGCATATGCAGGTTGGCCAAGACAGACTGCAGCTCGTCCTCGATCTCATTCCAGGGCCGCGAGCGGTAGGTCACGTAGAAATCTGGGCCGCCGCCGTTTCTAAGTACTTCTTCGTTGATGAACATAACCACGTCGCTGTGGCGAAAACCGCTCCTGGGATCTCCGATGTCCAAGGCCATGACCTCCGCGGCCTAGTCTGCAGAGACGCTGCAGCTGTGGTGAGCGATGGCCGCTAAACCGATCCGCCTCTCGGCTCCTCACTCAGTCCTCCTTCAGCTCAGTCCTGGCCTCCTCTTTCGCCTCCTTCCCCTCACACTCACGAGTCCCCTAACGAAGAGTGGGGTGACCCGCTCATCACACCGCGTGGTGCATCAGAGCTGTGGGCTTCGAGTGAGGCTGCAAGGCATGGTGGGAGCCCCCGTCCTCTGCCTGACGCCCGTTGTATGGCGGAAAGTGGGGCGCCTGCTCCACCGGCGACGCACTTTCCTTGGCACAACGCCTCCTACAGGGCTGGCTGGCTAGTGACTACAGTGCGCCGCACAGTGAACTCGCGTTTCCAAGAGATTCTGAAGCACCTGGATACTAAAGAATTTCGAATCTGGGAGTCAGTTGACTGGGCGGGGTCTTGGGGATGGGGTCTTGGGGTGGGGGTGGGGTCTTTTGGTTCAGCGCCCTCTCGCTTTACTGTCAGCCACTGTTTCACATTTTCTATATGGTTTCAAGCTGTCTGTACTCTTCCCTGGAGAAGGCTATGGCACCCCACTCCAGCGTTCTTGCCTGGAGAATCCCAGGGACGGCGGAGCCTGGTGGGCTGCCGTCTATGGGGTCGCACAGAGTCGGACGCGACTGAAGCGACGCAGCAGCAGCAGCAGCAGCAGCAGCAGCAGCAGTACTCTTCCCTAATCCTAAAGCAGACAGCCTTGGAGTTCGGCTCGTCAAGAAAATCAAGTGATTGAGCCATGAAGTCCCTTGGTTTTCCTTGCTGAACCCTATCTTCAAGCTCTAGATCCCAGTTCCTCCTATTCCTTTTATTCAGGGACTTCACTACATCTTCCCCACCCCTCTCCAACCCCACTCCCACCCCCCTTATTTCCTGCATCTCAGCCACGCTGCACCACCCCTGTGCTACTGGGTATTTTTCTCCCAGACGGTAAGCCTGTTCAGGTTCCCTATGTGCTTGGAACAATTTCCTCCCTCTAACCTATGTCTTGGACTTTCTCTCTTCTCATTAGAATAGTCTATACTAGGTCCACTTCACTGTGCTCCCTTTACCGTTCAACCTGCTGCACTTTGGTTTTCACCCTACAAAAACTTTAGTGAAAAATCTCTGATAAGGTCAGCAATAGTCACTATCTCACTACAAAAGCAAGTGGATACTTTGATAGTTTTTATGTGATTTTTTTCAGCAGGCTTTGATTCTTTTGACCATTACCTCCTTGACACTCTATCCTGTCTTGCTTTCTGTGACATCAAATTCTTCTGGTGCTCCTTCTGTCCCTCTGGCTTATCTTTCTGTTTCTTTCAACTGTTTGTTTTTCTCTGCCCACAACTCCAAAGTTAGTATTTTCCCAGTTTTGTCTTCAGACCCCTCCCCTTTTCATTCTATATGTTCTCCTTGAATGAGCTTATTCACTCCTATACTGTTAGTTTATTTTCTCTGGACTTCAACCCCATCAGCTGTAAAATGGGAATATAGGTAGGATCTACCTTATAAGGTTGTGAAGATTAAAATGTTTAGAATGTGTTAATTCTTATTACAATGATTACATAGTTGCTGCTAATAGAAGTCATAATAGTGGTAATGGTGGGGTGATAGTTTTAACAGTCTATGCCCAGTCACAGCCCAGATCCTGTCTGGTTATATATATATATATACTCATACACATATACGTAGAGAGAGAGATAGTTGATTTATAATATGATATTAGTTTCACATATATAACATAGTGATCCAACATTTTTATAGATTATATTCCATTTATGGTTATAAAATATTGGCTATGTTCCCTGTGCTATACAATAAATATATCCTTGTAGCTTATTTATTTTATACATAATAGTTGGTACTTCTTAATCCCCTACTCCTATCTTGCCTTTCCCCCTTCCCTCTCACCACTGCTAATCACTAGTTTGTTGTCTATGAGTCTATTTCTTTTTTGTTATATTCACTAGTTTGTCTTATTTTTCAGATTTTTTAGATATAAATGATAATATGCAGTATTTTACTTTCTCTGACTTATTTTACTAAGCATACTATCCTCCAGGTCCAATTACGTTGTTGCAGATGACAGAATTTCATTCTTTCTTATGGCTGTGTGGTATTCCATTGTGTGTGTGTGTGTGTGTACCTCAGATATTCTTTATCCATTTATCTGTTGATGGACACTTAGGTTGCTTCCATATCTTGGCTATTGTAAATAATTGTAGGTAATGCTGCTATGAACATTGAGGTGCGTGTGTCTTTTTGAATTAATGTTTTCATTTTCTTTGGATATATACCAAGGAGTGGAATTGCTGGATCGTTTGGTAGTTCTATTTTTAGTTTTTGGAGAAACCTCCATACTGTTTTCCATAGTATAGTGGCTGCACCAATTTACATTCCCACTCACAGTGTACTGCAGTTCCCTTTTCTCCACATTCTGACAGGTGTGAGGTGATAGCTCATTGTTTTTATTTAGATTTCTCTGATGATGAGCACTGTTGAGCATCCTTTCATGTCTGTTTGCCACCTATATATCTTTTCTGGAGAAACTATTTTGGTCTTCTGCCTATTTTTTGAATGGGTTGTTTGTTTTTTGATGTTGAGTTGTATGAGCTATTTATATATTTTGGATATTAACCCCTTATTGATCATATCATTTGCAAATATTTTCTCCCATTCAGTAGCCTATCTTTTCATTTTGTCAGTGGTTTCCTTTGCTGTGCAAAAGTTTTTAAGTTTAATTAGGTCCCATTTGTTTACTAGCCAGAGCTAGTGCCAGCCTGCTGATAGGTAAAGCCAGGTCCCGGGATCTGGCTACAGGGCCTGGGGGGGGGGTCCCAGAATTGGTTCCTGACACAGCTGGCAGCAAGGCCCAGAGTGTCTTGAAGCTTGTATTGATCTGCTTGTGGGTGGGACCAGGGCCCAGTCAATCCTAGTGCTGGTTCTGTCCTGCTAGTGATTGATCTGGGTCTGTAGACTTCAGGACTATGGTTTTCCTGGGGCTGGTGTTCACCTGCGGGGGCTGAGGCATGTCTTGAGGCTAGAGGAGGCTTGCTAGTGGGCAGGGCCTGGGATTCTGGGGCTAGTGTCTGCCCACTGTTGGGTAGAGCTGGGTCCCAGGATCGCTGGCCACAGGAACCTGATGGTCCCTGATCTATTACATGTGCACTGATGTATGGGGCCTGCTTCTGGGCACTCTCATGGGCAGGGCCTAGTCTAGGGGTGGCTGTGGGCTCAGAGGATCTTAAGGCAACCTGTCTGCTAGTGCATAGGGCTGTGCCCCCTCACAGTTAGTTGCTTGGCCAGCGGTATCCCAGTACTGGTGCCTACGGGCTGTTGGGCATGAGTGGGGCTGGATCCTGAAGCTAATAAGCTAGAGGGAGGATTCCAAAATGGTGCTTGCCAGCACCAGCGTCCACATGTTAGAAAGAGCTCTTGGAAATGGCTGCCACCAGTGTCTGTGTCCCCAGGGTGAGATATAGTTGCCTCTTGTTTCTCTGGGAGATTCTCCAGAGCAGCAGGTAGGTCTGACCAAGGCTCCTTTCAAATTAGTGCTTCTGCCCTGTGTCCCGGAGCATATAAGATTTGGGTGCACACTTTAAGAGTGGAGTCTATTTCCTCCAGTCTTCTTCGTCTTCAGAAATTGAACTCAGCTGGCCTTCAAAGTCAAACCTTCTGGGGGATCATCTTTCCCCATGCAGGACCCCTGGACTGGGGAGTCCAATGTTGGGCTCAGACCTCTGTAGTTATAATTATTCTCCCTTTTGTGGGTCACCACTTGGGGGGATGAGACTTGACTATATCAGACTCCACCCTTCATACCCCTCTTGTTGTGGTTTCTTATTTATATCTTTAGTTGTAGATTATTTTTTCTTGTAGGTTCTGGGCTTTTTCATTGATAGGTGTGCTGTAAATCATTGTAATTTTCATGTGCCTGTGAGAGGAGATGAGCTCAGGGTCTTTCTACTCTGCCATCTTTGCCCGATCCCACAATTTTATTTTTTTTAATTTATTTTATTTTATTATTATTTTTGGCCACACTGTGCAGCATATGAGATCTTATGTGAGATCTTAGTTCTCTGATCAGAGATCAAACCCGCATCACCTGCAATGGAAATGCAGAGTCTTAACCACTGGACCACCAGGGAAGCCTCTCTATAACTTAACATACTACTTCCACCACAAGTCGAAGTATTCCCAACCTAGACATCTCTCTTAAACTTAAGATCCATACATTTTTCTTCCTTTAACATGTAGCTATTGAACACATATAGAGTCACTTTTTGAAAGTAAATTTGACAGATATTATAGATTGTTTGGATGGGGGTTGTAAAAATTGAGAGGAAAAAAAAGGAGACAAGGATGACCCCTAGTTTTTAAGTTTGAGCAATTGTTTCAGAGTTGTGGTTTGTGATGTTTTTTAGTGACCAGACTAGAGATATCAAGCAGGCCTTCTGGGATATACAGGTTTGGAGCACAGGGAAGAAATCGATGGTACTTAACAACCAAGGACTTGAATGAGATCTCCTAGGGAGAGAGGAGAATAGACAACAGAGGACTGAGTCTCAGGACACTCCAATTTATAAATACACAGTTATAGTATAGTCAGTTATTAAAAGCACAAAAATGATTCTGTGCTAATTCCTATTTAACCTTTAAAACCAGGTAATTCTGATGTATGCCATTTCAACCATAGAAAAATATGAAAAACTCCCCCAGATCATTTTATATAGCCATTGTCATATAATATCTGATGACAAAAATATAGTACCAAAAAAAATACTATTGACCCATCTCATTTATAAATATAGCTGCAAAGAGATTGTACCAACATTTATATGTTACTTTTGATTCATATCCAAGAACAATTCCTTGTTGTGAGATTCTTGCATTATATATGAAGGAGTATAATAACTCTTAAAGGTATATTAAAGATGCATATTGTAAGTTAAAGATATATATTCCACACCATAGAAAAATATGGGCAGCTCCCCAGTTCATTTGTGAAGCTGATAAGCTAATAGCCAATCAGAAAAATAGTGTGTAAGTTAATATTGTATAAATATACTGACCCATCTGCAAAAATCCTACATATCTGAAAATGGACAGTATCAACATTCCTATGACAGCAAACCCTACTTTCTTCCTTGCTAACAGAACCTCTACATTGCTTAGTCAGTGGCGTTATGAACCCTGGGCAGGGTCTTGTGATTGACTTAGGGGTGGACATGTAACCCTGTGCTGGTCAGTGAGACATATCAGGAAATTCGCTGGGAGTTTCAGGGAAAGATTTTCCTTTGTGATTAGATAGAGGGCCAGTAAAGTGAAAACCTTTCACCACGAGCCCTCATCCTTAGGATGCCAGTATGAGGTTGTGTTGTTTGCAGCTGCAGCAGTTACATTGAGACTAGGAGGAGAGACATGGCAGACATATGTTGTGACCATGATGTAGGGTGAGCCTCCATCCAAAATTTGGTCCAGATGTCCAGACTGATGACATCATATGCACAGTAAGAGGGTTTTAAAATGTTTATTCTATTAAGGAGCTTTCTGAGGAGAACAGCCAGATCTCCCGAGTTGGTCCAAAAAAATGGCTTGAGAGAGCAAAGAAAGACTGGCTGGGGATTTTAATTGTAGTTAGAGTTGGGGCTGTGGTGACAGTTCCTGTGTGTAGGTGGGGGCTTGTGGTTTGAAACTCTTGCCATTACCAAGGGAGAAAGCACTAAGGCTTTCTTCTTAGCTTTCCCAGATGAGGGGGTACAAGGGGAGTGTGAGGGTTGAGGCCTAAAAGCTGTCCGCAGTCAAACATCAAAAAGCGAAGTCAGACTCTTCATGATAATTCACCCCAATGTTTGAGTGATGACAGAAGTGTATGTCACTTCATTTAATTGGAGTTGATTATGGCACTCTATGCGGCCTGAGGGCTTCCCAGGTGACTCAGCAGTAAAGAATCCATCTGCCAAGCAGGAGACACAGGTTTGATCCCTGGGTAGGGAAGATCCCCTGGAAAAAGAAATGGCAAACCACTCCAGTATTCTTGTCTGGGAAATCCCATGGACAGAGGAGCTAGGAGGCATGAGAGAAGGAGTCTAGCCGAGGGGTGCTGATGAGAGTGGGTGTTGTATTGCAATTTTGACAGAATCTGGAGTGTTTGTTGGAAGGGGCTCCATTCAAGGTGGGCTGATTTGCAAATAATTGCATAAATGGGTTAAAGGAAAATTTGTAAATAAGGAGTATGTAACCTCCAGACACGACTGAGCAACTTCACTTTCACTTTTCACTTTCATGCATTGCAGAAGGAAATGGCAACCCACTCCAGTGTTCTTGCCTGGAGAATCCCAGGGACAAAGGAGCCTGGTGGGCTGCTGTCTATGGGGTCGCACAGAGTCGGACATGACTGAAGCGACTTAGCAGCAGCAGCAGCAGCAACCTCCAAAACCCAAAAGACCTAAAAGACCTGGGCTTGTTTTAACACTGTATAAGTTGAGAATTAATAACTATTTCTTGACAGTGTCAGGTACAGAGGGGTCCTCCGTTTACCAAATAATTTTCAGGAATTTACAGAGGTAGTGGGGTCTTGCACTGTGTGTGAGGCAATGGCCTAGCCCCCTTTTTGAGCTCCCTTGTGATTATGTGTTCGTCCTGAATAAATGTGCCTAGTGAATAGCCTCAGAAGAGGGTGTCAGGAGTATAAAGCCATATCTGTGCCCCTGGAGAAAGCCGGATTCAGTTAAGATTATTTTGCAAAGATTGTGTGCGATGGCAAGACTGTTGATGTGCTCCATAGATAACCAGGTAAAGGTGTATCATGTACCTTAGGAGGTGAAGGCACACTACAGGTAAGAGACTTTTGAAATAGAGACTGAACAGAATGTATTAGTCAAATCTGTTACAGAAAAATACCTACCATTTGCTTGGACAGAGTGAGTAGTTTCAATAATTTTGAGTATGGAAACCTTAATGAGTGGGAGCACAGCACTGAGGCTACAACAATCTACTGTGGGGCATCATTCATTCTTTTTTCACTTGAAAGTCTTTAATAATTAATACCAAAAGTTATACATTTTTCTTTATTCACTTAAGACTTATATAACATACCTTTTTCTCCTGGTAGATAATTGCTTTACAACGTTGTGTTGGTCTCTGCCATACATCAGTGTGAACCAGTCTTAATTATTGTTGTTGTTCAGTCACTAAGTTATGTCCAACTCTGCAATCCCTTGGACTGCAGCATGCCAGGCTTCCCTGTCCTTCACTATCACCCGGAGTTTGCTCAAACTCATGTCCATCGAGTTGGTGATGCCATCCAACCATCTCATCCTCTGTCATCCCCTTCTCCTCCTGCCTTCAATCTTTCCCAGCATCAGGGTCTTTTCCAATGAGTCAGTTCTTCTCATTAGGTGGCCAAAGTATTGGAGTTTCAGCTTCAGTGTCAGTCCTTCCAATGAATATTCAGGGTTGATTTCCTTTAGGATTAACTGGTTTGATCTCCTTGCTGTCCAAGGAACTCTCAAGAGTCTTCTCCAGCACCATAGTTCAAAAGCATCAATTCTTCGGCACTCAGCCTTCTTTATGATTCAACTCTCACATCCATACATGACTACTGGAAAACCATAGCTTTTTGACTATACGGACCTTTGTCAGCAAAGTGATGTCTCTGCTTTTAAATATGCTGTCTAGATTTGTCATAGCTTCTCTTCCATGGAACAAGCATCTTTTAATTTCGTGGCTGCAGTCAGCATCTGCAGTGATTTTGGAGCCCAAGAAAATAGAGTCTGTCACTGCTATCACTTTTTCCCCTTCTATTTGCCATGAAGTGATGTGACCGGATGCCATGATCTTAGGTTTTTGAATGTTGAGTTTTAAGCCAGCTTTTTCACTCTCCTCTTTCACCCTCATCAATAGACTCTTTAGTTCCTCTTCACTTTCTGCAGTAAGGGTGGTGTCATATGCATATCTGAGGTTGTTGATATTTCTCCCAGCAATCTTGATTCCAGCTTGTGCTTCATCCAGGCCAGCGTTTCACGTGATGTACTCTGCATATAGGTTAAATAAGCAGGGTGACAATATACAGCCTTGACGTACTCCTTTCCCTATTTGGAACCAGTCCGTTGTTCCATGTCCCACTCTAACTGTTGTTTCTTGACCTGCATACAGGTTTTTCAAGAGGCAGGTTAGTTGGTTTGGTATTCCCATCTCTTTAAGAATTTTCTACAGTTTGTTGCGATTCACATAGTCAAAGGCTTTAGCATAGTAAATGAAGCAGATGTTTTTCTGGAACTCTCTTGCTTTTTCTATGATCCAGTGAATGTTGGCAATGTGATCTCTGGTTCCTTGCCTTTTCTATATCTACCTTATACATCTGGAAGTTCTCGGTTCACATACTGTTGAAGCCTAGCTTGAAGGATTTTGAACATTACCTTGCTAGCATGTGAAATGAGTGCAATTGTACAGTAGTTTGAACATTCTTTGCCATTGCCTTTCTTTGGAATTGAAATGAAAACTGACCTTTTCCAGTCCTGTGGTCACTGTTGAGTTTTCCAAATTTGCTGATATATTGAGTGCAGCACTTTAACAGCATCCTCTTTTAGGATTTGAAATAGCTCAGCTGGAAGGAATTCCATCACCTTCACTAGCTTTGTTCATAGTAATGCTTCCTAAGGCCAACCTGAGTTCACACTTCAGGATGTCTGGTTCTAGGTGAGTGACTGCACCATCGTGGATATCCGGGTCATTAAGATCTTTTTTGTATAGTTCTTCTTTGTATTCTTGTCACCTTTTTTAAATCTGTTCTGCTTCTGTTAGGTCCTTGCCATTTGTGTCGTTTACTGTGCCCATCTTTGCATAAAATGTTCCCTTGGTATCTCCAGTTTTCCTGAAGAGATCTCTAGTCTTACCCATTCTATTGTTTTTCTCTATTTCTTTGCATTGTTTACTTAAGAAGGCTTTCTTATCTCTCCTTGCTGTTCTTTGGAACTCTGCATTCAGTTGTGTATATCTTTCCCTTTTTCCTTTGCCTTTTGCTTCTCTTCTTTTATAATTATAATTATGACTGATTCACATTGATGTATGATTATATATATGGCTTCTCTGGGTCAGGAAGATCCCCTGGAGAAGGAAGTAACAACCCATTCCAGTATTCTTGCCTGGGAAATCCCATGGACAGAGGAGCCTGGTGGGCTACAGTTCATGGGGTCGCAAAGAGTCGAATACGACTTAGCGACTCAACAACAGCATTAGTCACAGCTTAGGCTGGAATCAAGACAGATGATTCATTCTAAGACACACAGATAGGTCTGGGCCAAGGCAGACAACCCAGGGTCATTCCCTTTAAGGAGGGCTCTTATCCCATACTTCTAAATGCCAATTAATTATTGAAAAGTCTGACTTAGTTAAATCTTTAACAGAGCTCTGTAGGATTCAGCCAATGCGGTACAAAGCAGCACAACTCAAAGGGCAAGCTAGCCAGCAGGCATCAGAGTCAGTTAGCAAGCCAGAGCAAGAGAAGACACACCCCTGGTGGTGGTGATCATTGTCTCAGCATTCTGCTCACAGTACTGACTGTGGACACCTTACAGAGACAGCATGGACTCCCGCCCCAAATTTGGTTTTGATGTCAACACTGAAATTGCTTACATAGTGAGGCTTTCTGGGGCAACCAGGGCAGGCATCTCAAACTGATCTGAAATGATGTGAGAGAGGAAGGAAAGAAAGACTGGCTTGGGATTTTTTTTTCTTTTTTCTTTTCTTAATACTGGAGTGGGTTGCCATTTCCTTCTCCAGGGGACCTTCACGACCCAGGGATCAAACCCACATCTCCTGCATTGGCGGGTAGATTCTTTACCACTAGTGCCACCTGGGAAGCCCTGGCTGGGGATTTTTATGGTGGTCTGGGGAGTGGTGGGCTGGAGTGAAGGTTTCTGTCCATGGTTTGGGGCCCAGGGGTTTGAATCTATGGTTGGTGCCAAAGAAAGGAGAACCCAGGCTTTCTTACCAACTTACCAAGATGTGAGGCACAAAAGGAAGAGGAAGGGTGAAGCTTAGAAGCTGTCAGCAGTCAAACATTGAAAAAGGGATTTGACTTTATTAGAGCACACTTCTAATGGCAATATGGAAAAGTGAGAGGGCTGGGTCCTTGATGAATTTATTCAGCCTCTCAAAGGCCTTGGAAACACCTGCTCCAGACTTCCACTGTTGCTGAATAATTCAGTGTCTTTATGGTTAACAGGCTATTTTTAATTAAGCTTTCTGTTAGTTGCAGTCAATTCTGAACTGATTTAGTGTTGAAAATATTGTATAATCCATTATTATCATTTTAGATATATTCAAGGAATACAAAGGTGGTTCAGTATAAATAAACCTGTACTTGTAATTCATAAGAAAATGAATTAAAGAAGAACACCATGGGTCATATCAATAATATACTTTTATTGCTTTCATAAAATCCAGTAACTATCCCCAATAAAAACACAAGGTAAAAGAGGAATAAAAAGACCTACCTAAAGGCTCCTTACAAACAACAAATATCATTCTTAAGAATGAAACCCTAAAAAATTTCCAAGATAACCAAGAATTACACAGGAATGCTATTATAATTATTCTTCCACATATTCTAATCAATGCAATAAAGGAATAAAATGATTTAGTATAATAAATATTGAAAAAAATCATAACTCTTTCTGGTGTGAGTGTATACCCAGAAAATCCAAGAGACACTAATAAGTACTAATACGATTGATGACATCATCGAGGTTGCTGGCTACAAAGTAAATATTTATTCAGTCATTTGTTTACTTATTTTAAAATATCTATCTATTTGGCTGTGCCAGGTCTTATTTGCAGCATGCGGGATCTTTACTTGTGACATGCAAATTCTTTAGTTGCACCATGTGACCTCTTAGCTGTGGCATGTGGTATCTATTTCCCCAACCAGGGATCGAACCTGGGCCCCCAGCATTGGGAGCACAGAGTCTTAGCCACTGGACCACCAGAGAAGTCCCCAAAGTAATTATTTAAAAGTTAAATTTTCTTTGTAGTAGGAACAAATGAGGATAACTAAAAATGGAGAAAATACCTCATTCACTGAAATGACTTAAATTATAAAATACTTCACAGTAGATTGGTAATGAGTTAATTCCTTTAGGTCCAACTACATTTCCAAGAATTCCCTTTCCTTTATCTTTCCAGCTAGGGTGGGACACAGGAGAGATTATTGTGGGGGACTTCGAGGCCTGAAGGGAAGCAGTAGCCATTTTGTAGCTTGAACACATTATTTTTTTCTGCTGACTGACTTCAGTGGCACAAGACAGCAACTGGGTTTGAAACTGTCCCACCTTCCCCTCAATTCTCATTTAAGTTTTCTGAGTCCTGGGTCAGGTGTGTGAGTTTAGTTTTTTGACAGTGTCTTGGCCTCTACAGGATACACAGTCCATCAGGGTCAGAGGAAACAAGAACTGACATAAGTTTCAGTTCATCCTTGGGAATGCTAGCTCATGCTTGTGAGGTCCAGTTTGTTTTTGTTCTCTCTCATACTTCATATCTACATCCATCTTGCCTTCCTGACTATCTGCACTGTGGACTTCAAGTTCCAGCTCCAGATGTGAAGATAGGAGCCTTACAGAAACTTCTGAACTAGTTCCCACAATTGTGTAAGGTGAAATCTCTATAACAAATCCCTTAAAAACTACACACATACACTCACATGTGTGCACATGTACACATACATGCAGAGTAGTCCTACTACTTTAATTGAAGCCTGACAGAAATACTTTGAAATAAAATTTAACAAAAAAGGAGGTAGATTTTTTTTCTACTGGCCAAAATGGTATAGTAGAAACTGGATTTACTCTCTTATTGCAAAAAGATTACTACATTTTTACAAATGGACACCAGATATGAAATAACGGTTTTCAAGTCACTGGACATTAAATAATGAAGGACAGTGATCCCTGAGAAATGGGAAACAAAGGAGGTGATCCCCATGTTTGCTCAGCATACTGTCTGGAGAGTTTCCAGGACACAGCATAAGGAGAGGGAGTCAGGCAGAAACTGAAAAACTCCATGAGTTGAGGAGAGGGAGTGAAGAATCTGGGGGACACTAAGGCAGCCAGTATTTGCAAGACAGAGTAAGACTATATACATATATATATGCAGATAACTTCAGAGACCTGCAGAGGGTCCTCTCAAGTATTGATGTGTTCACATGTGAAAAAACTACTCAAAGCGAAGGAATTAATCACAAAAAAGGATTAGAACACAAATAGACATGGAAATAGTGCCTGTTCCCTTAGCCAGACTGGTAATAATCTCACAATTCATGGAACATTGGGTAGAATACTGAGGTTCTGGCTTAGGTGGTGGAGGATATTTAGACTCAAACTGAACACTGCTCTCAAACCACCTAAAATATCATAAAAGTAAGATCCTAAAGGATTTAACTGTTTCCATGTAATAACTTAAGTGTCTCTGAGGAAAAAGCTTCAATAATTGTAGGATTACAGAAACAACTAGTACTCAACAAGTTAAAATTCTCAATGTTGGTTATCTAATAAAAAATGGCTAGGCATGCAAAGAAGCAGGAAAACTTAAGTCATAATGAGATGAAAAAAAAATCAACCTATCAAAAGCAGCCCCAAATAACAGAGATGTTGGAATTAGCAGACAAGGGCATTAAAACAGTTGTTATAGCTACTAAAACAGTTATAACTATAACTCTGTATGTTCAAAAGTTGTAAATACATGTATAATATAAAAAGACAGAAATAAAATCTATGAAATTGAGAACTGTGCAATTTGAAATAAAAATATACTGAATGAGACTAACAATAAATTAGACATTGAAGAAGAAAAAAATAGTAAACTTGAAAATATACCAATGGAAACTATCCAAAATGACACACTCAGAAGAAAAAGCATCCAAAGAAATGAACAAAGCATCACTGAGCTATGGTAAAACTGTTTTTGTGTAATTGCAGTTCTCAAAGGGAGTACAGAAAATGGTTGAAAACTTTCCAAAATTACATGAAAGCTATGAACCCACAGATCCAAGAAGGTCAAAGAACCTCAGCACACAAAATATTAAAGAACACTACACCAAAGCATGTATGATTAAATTGCTCATGAGTGAGAGAGAAAGTCTTTTTTTTTTCACCCCACTGTGCAGCTCGCAGGAAGGATCTTAGTTCCCTGACCATGGTTTCAACCAGAGTCACAATAGTGAAAGTACTGAGTTGTAACCACTGTACCACTAGGGAATTCCCCGAGAAAATCTTAAAAGCAACCAGAACAAGGCATGTTACATAAAAGGATGATAGTAAATTTCATATCAGAAATTATGTAAGATGACAGAAGAGCAAAACCTTTAAAGTCTTGAAATTAAAAAATGATTGTCAACCTAGAATTTTACCCAGTGAAAATATTGTTAAAAAACAATTTTTACTCAGTAAAAATTAAAGATCTTATTGGCTTTATTCAATGATTCATGAATCGGACAGCATCCCATCTAGTAGAAAGGCATGTCCAGGAACTGTACAAAATGAAAGATTTTTATAGGTAGAAGGGAACAAGGGCAAGGAAATTTTGCTAGCAGATTCGTTGTGGCAAGGTCACTTTCCTTTAGGGGATGGCGGGGGTCTATCAGGAAGATTGACTCACTAGTAACGATCAGGTAATTCCTGACTGATTGGTTTAAGATTCCATTTCTGGGAAAGCTGAAACTGTAGTTAAGTCTTGTTTGGTGATGTGAGGCTTAGCATAAGTGACTCCATTTGTGACCTGTTGTATTATTTTTAACAATATCAAGAAAGAAGGTGAAATATTTATTCAGATATACAAAAGCTGAAATAATGCATTACTAGCTGACCCAAACTGTAAGTGTTAAAGGAATTTCTTCAGGCAGAAGGAAAATGATAGATGGAAATGTAGATTTCTACAAAGGAATAAATAACGCTAGAAATTGTTACAATAAGGAGATATACATACATATATGATTTTTTCTTATTTCAATCCCTAAGATATAATTGACTTAAAATAATATTAACAATCTAGTGTAGATAAAGCAACCCTAAAATAACAATAGAGAGCTAATGCTAATAAAACCAACAAAGGCAAAAGTGAAATAACAAACAATATGCAATTAATCAAAAATAAGCCAAAAAGAGGAGAAAAAAGAATAAATGGGGCAAATACACCATTGAAGTTCTACCCCAATTAAGTCACAGGTTCTCAAGAGAGTGGATTTAAAACCAAGGCTCAATTATAAGTTGCCTGCAAGAAACACTTTACATATAAAAACGCAAATAATTTAAAAGTAAAAGAATGATTTAGCAATGATTTCTTGGATTTGACACCAAAAAATGCAGGCATCAAATTTTTTAAAATATATAAATTGCACTATGTCAAAATTTAAAACATCTTTGCATTAAAGGACACAATCTTTGCATTAAAGGACACATTAAAAACACAGATTGAAAAGGAATCCTCATGGAAAGGGAGAAATATTTATAAATCTGATAAGGGGTTAATATGAAGAATATATAATGAACTACAACTGAATGATTTAGAAAACCTTATTTAAAATACCGGCAAAGGTAACAAGATGGTGGACTAGGAAGTTACAGGCCCTCCTTTCCCCATAGAGACACTGAGTCACACTGAGTTAATAATACACAGACCAGAATACCTCTGTGAAAACTCTAGAGACCAGTTGAGAAGCTACAGCAACTAGGCCCTTATAAAACCAAGAGGGATTCCAGTGAAAGAGTAGGAAAGTTCATGCATTTTGGTTACTCGTTCATGTCACTCCTGTGTAGCATAGTACAGCGTAACCAGGAGGAAAACCTCCATACCAGAGCACCTCCCCCCAGAAGGAATAAGAAAGAAACATATGTCCAACATTCTGACTTGTCTGGGACGGCCAGAAGGACTAGTTTCTGTCTTGCCTGATTCAGAACACTGATGGGACCAGCACCACGGTTTGGAAGCCACTGAGAGCAGGTTTGGGCTTCTCAGGTGGAGCTAGTGGTAAAGAACCTGCCTGCAAATGCAGAAGACATAAAAGACGTTGGTTTGATCTCTGGACTGGGAAGATCCCCTAGAGGAGAGCATGGCAACCCCACTTAAGTATTCTTGCGCGGAGAATCACATAGACAGAGGATCCCGGAGGCCAAAGTCCATAGGGTCGCAAAGAGTCGGACACGAACGCATGAAAAGAGAAATATTTAACAAAAAAAAAAAGAGAGTGAGATTTGAAAGTCACCGAGAATAAAGAACAGCATGTTAGGACTGTAGTTCTTCAAGCAGACACCAGGGGGAGCAAGAGATCGGAAACGGTTTGAGAGGTTTCACAGATGCTTGGAGAACATCTTCCCTTGCAAGTAGCTAGCGCTTAAAGATTGGGAGAAGTGGTTGTTTTTCAAATGCCCAAAGCCCAGCAAAAAATTACAAGAAACAGAGAAACATGGCCCAGTCAACGGAACAAAATAAAACTCTTGGCATCAACCCTAATGAAACACAGATCTATGAGCTGCCTCACATTCATTAGTATGGCTACTATCACAAAACGGAAAATAACAAATGATGATAAGGACGTGGAGAAATTGGAACCTTTGTGCACTGTTGAAGGGGCTGTAAAATGGTGCAACTGCTATGGAAAATTATACGGATGTTCCTTTAAAAATTAAAAATAGAACTACATATGATCCAACAGTCCCACTTCTGGGTGTGTACCCCAAAGAATTGAAAGCAGAGTCTTGAAAAGATATTTGTTCACCCATGTTCATAGGAGCATTATCCATAATGGCCAAAAGTTAGAAACAGCCCAAATATTCATCAACATATGAATGGGTTAATGAATGGGTTAACAAAATGTGGAATATGCGTACAATGGAATATTATTCAGCCTTAAAAAGGGAGGAAATTCTGTCATATGTTACAACATGGATGAACCTTGAGGACATGATGCTAGGTGGAATAAGCCAGCCACATGAAGACAAATACTGTATAATTCCACTTATATGAGGTATCTAAATTCATAGAAACATAAAGTAGAATGTTTGTTAACCAGAGGCTGGGAGGAAGGGGAAAAGAAGAGTTTCTGTTTAATGGGTACAAAGTTTCCGATTTGTAAGATGAAAAAATTTTGGAAATCTGTTTCACAAAAATGTGAACTCACTGAACAGTGCTGGACTCTACACTTAAAAATAGTTAAGATGGCAAATTTTATGTTGTGTGTATTTTTTTTTTTTGGCCACAAAAAGTATCCTAAAGGAATAATCAGAAGTGTGCAAAGGCAGATGCATAGAACAGTCTTATGGACTCTGAGGGAGAAGGTGAGGGTGGGACGTTCTGGGAGAATAGCATTGAAACATGTATATTATCATATGTGAAACAGAACACCATTCCAGGTTCGATGCATGAGACAAATGCTCAGGGCTGGGGCAATGGGATGACCCAGAGGGATGGGATGGGGAGGGAGGTGGGAAGGGGGTTCAGGATGGGGAACACATGTAAACCCATGGCTGATTCATGTCAATGTATGGCAAAAACCACTACAATATTGTAAAGTAATTAGCCCCCAACTAAAATAAATAAATTTATTAAAAAAAAAGTGTGCAAAGGGATTTTAGCACAAGAATATTCATTGATATATAATTTTTAATATCAAGGAAAAATAAATAACAACCTTAATGCACAATTTAGAATTGATTAAATAAATTTTGATGCATTCATACTCTGGATAGTACATAAT
Source organism: Okapia johnstoni (assembly GCA_024291935.2). Taxonomy (NCBI): domain Eukaryota; kingdom Metazoa; phylum Chordata; class Mammalia; order Artiodactyla; family Giraffidae; genus Okapia; species Okapia johnstoni. The sequence continues at coordinate 101,648,721 of CM044305.1, read as the reverse complement.
GCTATTTAGCTATTAAAAGTCATGTTACGAACAAAAAAGTGATACATGTTAAAGCAAACGTAATATTAATAACAATGAAGTGTGGTGTTTATAACATACATAGAAGAAAAATGTATGATAAATAGCACAAAGATGAAATGGAAGTTAATTGTTGTAAAGTTCCTATACTATACATGAATTGGTGTAATATGACTTGAATGTAGAGAGTGATAAATTAAAGATTTCTACAGTGAAACCCTAAAGCAATGTCTAAAAACACACACACAAGAAATAAATGAAACAATAATAGCTAATAAGTCAATAAAGTAGAATCATTTTAAAAACAATTAATTCCAATGGAAGACAGAAAAACAAGAAAGGGAGAACAATAAACATATGGGACCAACAGAAAACAAATGGCAGGGTAGTAGATTTAAATACAACCAAATGAATAATCACATAGTATATAAATGGTCTAAACAACTCAAATGGTAGAGGTTGTCAGTATAAAATATATGATAACTACATAATTAAATATATAATAATTTTTCTTATTACTGAAATCTCTTTAAAAATAGTTTACTGTTTAAGTAAAAATAATAACAATGTGTTGAGCAGCTTATGATATATGAATCAGTAAGATGTAGGATAACAGTAGCAGAAAGACCCACAGGGGAGAAGACGAACATATGGTTCTATGCTAAGGCTCACATACAATATGTAAAGTGGTATGATATAACTTAAAGGTAGATTGTGATGTTAAAGATATATACCAGTGGTTCTCAATCAGGGGTGATTTTGACCCCTGGAAGACATTTTGGAATGTCTGGAGACATTTTTGGTTTCCACAACCAAAGCAAGTACTACTGATGTGTGCTGGGTAGAGGCCAGGGATGCTGCCAAACATTCCAAAATGCACAGGATGGTCCCTGAAACAAAGAATTACCTGGACCAAAAAGTCAACAATTTTGAGATTGAGAAAACCTGCTATAAACTCTAAAGCAACCATTGAAATGGAATATTTCTTGCAGAAACTGCCAGGCAGGTCAAAAAATTTACATGGAAATTAAAGGTATGCAGTAAAGCTAAAAATTTTTTTTTAAAAGAACAAATTTGGAAGACTCACACTTCCTGAGTTCACAACTTGCTCCAAAGATTTTTGGCAAATCTTGTATTTGATAAAGGTCTAGAATCCAAAATATATAAATAACCCTAACAAATGAAGAGTAGAAAGACAACCAAACTAAAAATGAGCACAGGGTCTAAATAGACATCTCTCCAAAGAAAATATACAAATGGCCAATGAGCACAAGCAAAAAAATGCTCTCTGTCCTTAGTCATTAGGGAAACGCAAAATGCAAATCAAAACCACGATAAGGGGACTTCTCTGGTGGTTCAGTGGCTAAGACTTCAAGCTCCCAGTGCAGGGGGCCCGGGTTTGATTCCTGGTAAGGGAACTAGAGCCCACATTCTGCAACTAAGACCCAGAGCAGCCAAACAAATGTATATTTAAAAAAACATGATAAGATGCCACTGCACTCCCAGTGGGATGGCTATAAGAAGAAAAAAACAATGCAAGTGTCGGCAAGGATATAAAGAAGTTGAAACCCTCATACTTTGCTGGTGGGACTGCAAAATGGTGCAACTGCTTTGGAAAACAGTATGACAGTTCCTCAAAAAGTTAAACATAAAATTACCATATGACCCAGAAATTTCTCTTCCTCTATATATAGATGGATAGATGGATGGATAGATAGATAGACAGATAAGTGATACATAGATAGATATTCTCATCCCTATTAAAAGTCACTCTCCATTCCCCTTCCTTCCAGCCCTTGGCAACCACAGATGTATTGTGTCTTTATGGATTTGCCTATTCTGGATACATCATATAAAATGGAATCAAACATGTGACCTTTTGTGCTTGGCTCTTTTAGCATAATGTTTTGAGATTCATCCATGCTGTGGCATGGATCAGTATTTCATTCCTTTTATACTTGGATAATATTCCACTGTATGGATATGTTATATTTTGTTTATCCATTCATCAGTTGGTGGATATTGGGGTTATTTTCATTATATATTATTCCAACAATATTATGTAGTTTTCAGTGTGTAAGTCTTGCACTTGTTTTGTTAACCTTTTCCTAAATATTTTATTCTTTTTTATTCTATTATAAATGGAATTGTTTTGTTAGTTTCATTTTTGAATTGTTCACCACTAGTGCAGAGAAAGACAATCAATTTTTTCGTGCTGATATTTTATCTTGCAACCTTAGTGAACTTATTCTCTAGCTGTCATAGTCTTTTAATAGATTCCTTGGATTTTCTATATACAAGATGATGTCATCAGTCAGAGGATTGGAGGGGAGGGAAAGGATGTTACCCTCATCCTGCATCTTATTTGTGAACATATTTGTTCTGATGAGAATCAAATACTTTTATGATTCAAGTTATTAATAACTATTTTATGAAGATTGTATCATTCTATTCTGAGAAGAAAACGTTTTATGGAAGCCAGACTTTGAATGTAGATTTAAATTATGGAATTCTCTTTGGTAAAGACAAAGTAGAATAAATCAAGATAGTTTCTTTCTCTCTTTCCACCTTGCTTTTTTTCCAAGCCAAAGGTGTTGACAAAATGCCAGAGTAGAGTGAAAGGACTATCTTTGGAGACCTTAATGTTAAAATTTTGAAAAGATTTTAGTCTAAAAGTACAGGAACAACCATAAGTAGATGTAGGATTTGACAGGATACTGACAAAATGCAGTAGACAGCTCTTCTATCTTCCACTCGTGCACCTTTCTTTGGTAAAATCACTTCAGTTTTCCTCAGGAGGATCGACCTCTTCCTGACTTTCATTCAAGGCAAGCTGAGTGGTATTGATATCACCCCAAGCTCCAGGGCTGGGCATGTGACTCAAGCCTGGCCAACTAGAGAAGTTTCTCCTTGTGGCCACAGAGGTTGGTTCAGGGATGGACACAGAATCCAATTCAAGCCAAAGAGAGACTCAGAATTTTTATTTGATCAGGGAAGAGAAGCTACCTTTTCAAAGGGAAAGTGAAAGTGTTAAGTTGCTCAGTTGTGCCAGACTCTTTGCAACCCCATGGACTGTATAGCCCGCCAAGCTCCTCTGTCCATGGGATTCTCCAGGCAAGAATACTGGAGTGGGTAGCCATGCCTTTCTCTGGGGGATCTTCCCTACCCAGGGATCGAACCCGGGTCTCCCAAATTGTGGGCAGATTCTTCACCATTTGAGCCACCAGGGAAGCCTTTCAAAGGAAAATTAGCCTTTGAGGACATAGGCCTGATAGTGCTGGCAGCCATTGTACATATCTTGATTTGTGGAGCCTGCGAATGAAGCCAATGTGATGGAAAGAAGTATAGAGAGATGGAGAAAGACTGGTTCCTAATGACATAGAGTTCCAAGACTTGGCTCTGCCTCAAACCAAAGTAACCGGGACCTGGACTTTTTAGTTATATGATTCAGTAAATTTCTTTTTAAGTCTATTTGAGGTTGTTTTTATTCATTTGTTTTGTGACTTACAAGCAAAAGAGTTTTAAATGACATACCGAAGGATTCCAGATTAGGAAAGTATGAAGGAGGAAGTTGGAAAAGGGAATGAACATTAAAGAACAGAGAAAAGCGTTTCTATCATGGGAAAGCCTACTGCCTCTGACCCCAAAGCCGTGGAGCAGAGTATGCATGAAGACAAAATGCCCTGGTCACTGGAGTCAGTTCAGTAGATGGTTCTAGCACTCTACCAGGTTCCCAGGAGTCTGTGCTCAGAATCTCAAAATCTTGGTGGCTGTGCTAGATGTTTTGTGTTTGACCCTCCAAAAGTAGTCTCCCCTCCCCTTTTCACCCTGCTTTCTTCCTTGGGAGACTGACCTGTATGGACCACACCAGAGGGTTTACTTGCCCTCTGATTTTGGGTGGGTTTGGGCAATGGGAATTACCAGCAGGAGATCAGAAGGAGGGAGGAAAATTAAGTCAAGGTATTTATTCTCCTGTTTCCCTACCTACTAGGTCACCTTGAGATAGCTTAGTTCTCCAGCAAGGTCACCACTTCTTTAGAGGTGGTCAGCTGTACCCTAGTCAGTCCTTCTGGGTTTTGGGAACCACTTCCTAACCCTGTCCCTTAGGGCCTAGGGAAGGTTAAGAGTTTAGCTTGTACTAGCCTAGGTTATTGTGCTATTCTTTGTGGTTCCCTACATTGACACATTTTATAGCCTACAACTAAAGAACTGTGTGAAGTAGGCAGGGCTGTTCTGCATCCTAGCCCCCCTCACACCCCTCAGTACATACACAGACACCCAAAATTATTTTCTGTCTGGATAAAATCACACTGTAAATCACACTTCTGCATGATTTGGTTAAATTGCTTTATCATGTTTGAAATTAGTAAGGAAAAAGGACTCTAACACAGAACCTAGGTGGGAGAAATACATTGGGATCACAGACCTCCCCCCAGTCAAACCATATCTGCCTAGTAGACCTTAGCCCAGGGCAGCTTGCAAAGAAAGAAGGGGTTCCTGCTGCAGCCTAGCCTCTGAGTCAAACAAGGGAATGGAAATATTTCTGTCTTTAGCTGCAATTACCACTAGAGATTTGCTCTGGGAGATAGTCTGTGGTCAGATGTGCCCCGAAGTCACTTAACTTGCAGTTTCTCTTTGAATTTCTGTTCCTTTTCCCTGCCTCAAAGTTTCTCTTCATGTTCTTCTTCTATGCAAACAAACAGAATAATTTATACTAGAAACTCAACCTTGATGAAGAAAGGCAGTTTACTCTGACAAAACAGTCTTTCAAGAAACTGGAGCATGAATGTTGCGAAAAGAAAAACGCTTAGAAATGGAACAACTTTTAGTTTCAACCTCCTGTGGCCGAATCCCAAGAGTCAGGAAAAAAAGGTGGGAGGGAGAAGAAAAAAAAAGTCTTAAACTAATAGGCTGTCAGTTGTCAAGTTTTCCACCCACGTGTCTGCCCAATATTCCTGTGGGGAAATTAGTGGTGCAGTTTAGAAAGAGGAAATCATACACTCCTTTTTTATTTTAATTTATTGCTGTCAACATCTCCCCAAGACAATATTAATGTTTTCTACATGAAGATTCCCAGCAAACAGATGCCTAAGAAAGGTAACGTTAGAATAATAATTTCAAGGGCTAAGAAGTAAAAAATCCTAAGTCTAGCATGGACAAAAATCATGAAGGCATTTGGAAGTAGTATTTCTCATTGACAATCAAGTAAAACCAAGTGCAGTGCGACAGCTGGTATACAAATCAAATCCTGGTACAGCACCATTTAGGGGACTATTTAAATTAATCCACTGGAAGTTTCTTTAATTGTTAGAATCCAGTTTTAATGAATATATTATAATATCCAGTTCTGTATAATAAAGCTATTTTTAAATGTCCTGGCTGACATCCCCAAGTATGCTACTTCTATTCAATATTGCTTTGAAACTGTGGAAATGATGGATTCCATTGAATGAGAAATACTGTACGACAAAAGATTCATAATTCCTTGTCTGTTTTATAGTCAACATATTTAACAAGGATAATGTATTATGTATAATATATAGCACCAGTTGAATTCCTGTGAAATGTTAACTATTCTAACTCAAATTTGACATATGTTTTAAAATGTTTGGGCTATCATTCATTGATTTTTAAAAAGATGGTACTTCCTGGTAAGCAGCAGCTCAGAGTAGAAAGAGCACTGGACCTGGAGTCAGATGCAATGCGGGTTGTTTTCACTAAACGCTCTCTAAGTTCCTTTCCAGATCTACTGTTCTATTATCTGTTACTACTAAATCTCAAGACTTTGATCATTTGAGGTGATTGTTAGGAGGTTTTCAAGCTGTTATCTTCAAGTTGGTTTCTTTCTAAAGGTTAGTTTTGAAAGTCGAATTTGGTAAGGGAAGGAGTTGAGGGGAGACAGTTTCGTTGTTTTTTGTATTTTCCACAGATCTGCTGTCGCGTGTCTTTGAATCACTTGTTAATAGCAGTCAGCCCCCTTTTACTGTCACTAAGAGTTGGAAAGGTGTGTGGGAAGGAGATTCCAAAGAGCAGCAGCAGTCCTTTCTGCCATAAGCCAAGAGAGAAGCACTACCTGAGAGACCAGATTGCTGTGATATGTTTACATAAGTGGCTCAAATTCCCATGATTAAATACAGTGAACTTTCTTAAGAGAGTTCACTTAAGCAAATGTTGCTTTTGTTCTCATATTTCCTTCTTCCCCAACCCACTTATATTTACAGCTCCACATCAGTGTCTGACAAGTAGAAATCACAAGCCTAAAATGTCCCAGAATTGATCTCAACATCTTCCTCTCTCTCCAATCCTGCTTCACTCATGTATTCCCAGTCTTAACTGACAGTATCACCATCCCAGTGGTTCTTGCCAAGGTCAGAACCTTAGTGTCATTCTTGAGTCCTTCTCCCTCACTGCCCATTCCCCAGTCTTCTCCCTCTGCAATGCACCCTTCACAATGTGGCTGCCAAAGTGCTCTTTCTGAAAAGTAAGTATAGATCGCAAAGCTTCCCTGCATAAAAAGCTTTTGTTTGTTGTTGTTTAGTCACTAAGTCGTCACTCTTTGTGACCCCAGGGACTGTAGCCCGACCAGGCTCCTCTGTCCATGGAATTTTTCAGGCAAGAATACTGGAGGGAGTTGCCATTTCCTTCTCCAGGGGATCTTCCCCACCCAGGGACTGAACCCATGTCTCCTACATGTCTTCTGCTTAGCAGGTGGATTCTTTACCACTGAGCCACCTGGGAAGCCCATAAAATGCTTTAATGACTCCTTTTCTCCTACTGGATAAAACTCAAAGGCCTCTTTCAGTACCTGATGCCTTTCTAGCCCAGTCCACTGCCCCTCCCTGCTGTTGCTCTGAGCCCTTTACATTCGAGTTACATGAGCTGCTCACAGTTACCCAAACACGACCATGGTCTTTCATGATTGTGACTTTGCATGTGAAATTTCCTCTGCTACTTTCTCAGCTTGACTTATTTCTCTTCATGTTCCCATAGCATTCCCACATACTAATATTAAAACTCTTGTCACACTATATTGTAGTTACTTCTTTACTTGTTTGTCTTCACTACCAAACTGTCAGTTCCCTGTTCTGGGAGAAGGTAAACATTGTAGAGGAGATTCCGACTCTGGATATTTCCAGGTGGCCTTTAAGCTTGCTTTGGACCCTGAGACACTATGCTCTTCTCTGACACTCTCTTTTTCTCCTGGTCCCAGCCTTCCCCCAGTAGAGATAAGCAGTGGAATGGTCATATGGCCAAAGATAAGACAAAGCAGCCTGGCTGATCTACAACCTGGATAAACATCTGCCTCGTACCTTTTTTTTTTTTTAAGAAAATGAAAAGCTGGCTAATGGGACTTGAATATAGGGTGGCCTGGGAGGAGATTTCTGTCTTACCATGTATCAGTTGGGAGACCCTGACTTCAATCCCCAAAAGTGTAGCAGAGGGTGTGAGTGTGGTCAACACATCCATTCCTGAGGTCTCAAAGAACATCACACTCCTGTCAAACAAATAGCCCAAGAAGAATTAGGTGGTGGAGATCATCCTTGTCTTTTCCTCTGCCTGAAGCTGAGACAACGTTTTTGCAGGAACATTTGCCTTTGGATGACTACAGCATAAAGCAAGGAATCTAATAACAGTCACATCCATGTGGTAGGTGTTCTCCCCAGTTGCACTGGGCCTCACCTCCCCAAAAGAAGTCACAGGGAAGGTCTATGTTCTGGTCTATCCCAGAACAACATCCAGTTATCAGTGACTTCTGTTCCAGTTGGAGATAACCTAGTTGGTGAAGAAGTATTTAGTTGCCCATGGAAGGCTATTTCACAAGCACCATTGGATACAGAGTTCCCTGGGCATGGTGGCCCTAGGTGTATTCTAGATTGGTCTGCTTGGTGATTCTCAGGGCAGGACCTTGCCAGGCAGGTTAACAAAAAAGGGTTATTTATCAGCCTGGTTGGAAGGAATCTCACCTCTAAAAACAACGCATTTTTAGAAAACACGATGAATTTATAATTGTTACGGAAATTCTCCTTCATGGCTACTGTGAATTTTATCAGATACTATGTTTACACTACAATGAGACTTCTAGCAGCAAGTAAGGGTTTTAGTTTTAAGTGGGGGGAAAGGAAACGAATATCATCTATTTGTCATCAGGAGAGACTACCTTTAAAAATCAAATAGTTCCCACAATGCCATTTTGTACATATGTCAAAGGCAAGGAAAAATGGTCTACTGTCTCAGGTGTCCATCTGGCTGTGTCCTGATTGAAGAAAAGAATTCAGGTGCTACCAGGGTAACATGAAATAAAACAGAAACAGAACTGGTGGGAGTGGCCCCCCAAAGTTCTTAGGTTTCTATGTTTAGAGTAAAGATTACCCTACCCACAAAACGATCATTGATGACGTCATTTATGATGCCTTTGCCCTTCAGTTGGCACTGCACAGGCACCGCTTGGTTCTTCACTACATCTGTAAAGTGCATTGCCACCAGCGGGGAGGTGTAGTTAACCTGTAGGTGGAAGAACAGTGAATTCTAAGTGGGAGGAGGGGAGGGGGCGTGGGGAAGGACTGTAGGATGGATGTGATTGGATGGTTAGTGCAGGATAGAATAACCTCCACAAAGGGAACTGTGTAAATCCCATGATGCCAAGTCACAGGTGGCTGAAGCAACTGAGATGCTCTCTCTGCCCTGGGACTGGGGGGAAATGACACATTTCTCTCATAAGTCAGTGTCAGTTGTCTGACTGTCCTCTGAGGAGAACCAGTTCTAACTCAGTATGATATGGTTTCTGGGTATCAGACCATGAATCAAAGCAGAACTAGTATTTATTAAGTCTCCATGCTGGCGCTGAAGCCTTCACTGCCCCAAGACTCCAAGCAGGAGAAAAAGGAACCTGATTATTTGGGCATCATTGAGTGCAATGTTAAGTGATTAGTCTGCTCCTGGCTCTTCCACTAATTAGCTGTGTGACCTTGGGCAAGTCACTTCCTCTCTCTGAGCTCTCATTTCTCTAACTGTAAACTGAAGGAGTGAGGCCACACTATGTTTGAGATTCCTTCAGATTTGGCAAAGAGCGGTTGGGATAGGAATTGGTGGAGTGAACTCCTGGTCTGGGCCAGCAGCTGTTCACCCCTTTGCTATTACTACCTGCTGCTCCCTAATTCTCATTGACCCCAGTCTTCCCTGTCTCTGAGCCCTTTCTGACAGCAAAGACTAAAGGGGAGTACAGACTTACATGAGTCAGTTTGCCATAGTAAGGGTAGTAGCGGAGGTCAAAAGAAGCCGACTCTGGGTAGTAATTGATGGATCGGATGTCATTTTCATCACCTCTCTGTAAGTAGAAGCAAGTATGTATCAGGTGCAGGGTCCCTGAGTTGGAGCCTGAGCTAAAGGGGCCTGAGGCCCAGGTGGAAACACTGTGTGTCCACCTCAGGAAGATCAGGAAAGCAGAGTGAGGCATAGCTCAGGCCAGACCTATTGCCAGAGGAGTGTTTCCAGGGAGAGACTGGGCTTTGGTTTTGCAGTTCAAAGAATTCCGAATAGAAGGCCCAGACCATGGGAGGCTGAAGGCTCTCAATGTAGCTCTGTGCTGGCTCCTAGGAGACTCAGGCAGAAGGGCTCCAAGGGGCTCCAAAGGTGTTGCAGTACCTGGTGTTGCTCTGGCAAGAGGGCCTACCATGCCAGCCCCTCTGCAAAGAATCATACTGGGCCTGGCACCCAGCCCTGGACTCTGGAGCCGAGGCAGGTGTAAATTAGAACATGCTCTGTAAATCCCACTCTACAACACCATACACGTGGTGTGCTCAATTCTGGTGGAGGTCAAACCAGATGCACAGGGACACAGCCTGGACATGACTCACCTAAATGCGTGTCTCTGACCACATTCTCTGAGGGGCTTCATTACAGGGGGTGGGGTCAGGAGGATAAGCAAAGGGGGAATGATTAAATAAACAAGTCTACCCTCATTTAACTTCTATGCAGAGTACATCATGTGAAATGCCAGGCTGGATAAAGCATAAGCTGGAATCAAGATTGCTGGGAGAAATATCAATAACCTCAGATATGTAGATGACACCACCCTTATGGCAGAAAGCGAAGAAGAACTAAAGAGCCTCTTGATGAAAGTGAAAGAGGAGAGTGAAAAAAGTTGGCTTAAAACTCAACATTCAGAAAACTAAGATCATGGCATCCGGTCCCATCACTTCATGGCAAATAGATAGGGAAGCAATGTAAATAGTGAGAGACTTTATTTTCTTGGGCTCCAAAATCACTGCAGATGGTGACTGCAGCTATGAAATTAAAAGACACTTGCTCCTTGGAAGAAAAGCTATGACCAACCTAGACAGCATATTAAAAAGCAGAGACATTACTTTGCCAACAAAGGTCCGTCTAGTCAAGGCTATGGTTTTTCTAGTAGTCATGTATGGATGTGAGAGTTGGACCATAAAGAAAGCTGAGCAGCCAAGAACTTATGCTTTTGAATTGTGGTGTTGGAGGAGACTCTTGAGAGTCCCTTGGACTGCAAGGATATCCAACCAGTCCATCCTAAAGGAAATCAGTCCTGAATATTCATTGGAAGGACTGATGCTGAAGCTAAAACTCCAATACTTTGGCCACCTGATGTGAAGAACTGACTCACTTGAAAAGACCCTGATGCTGGGAAAGATTGAAGGCAGGACTGGAGAAGGGGACGATAGAAGATGAGATGGTTGGATGGCATCACCAACTTGATGAACATGAGCTTGAGTAAGCTCGGGGAGTTGGTGATGGACACGGAAGTCTGGCATGCTTCACATGGGGTCACAAAGAGTCAGACACGACTGAGCAACTGAACTGAATTGAACTGACCCTTATCATAGTATGTCAGGTAGGACTTTCTGCCCATGCATTAGGTTTGCCCTAGAGAGCCGAGGTCTGGAGGTTAGTAAGAGACAAATAGTTAATCCCTACTAGCAAATCACTCACTCGGGTCATGTGATTACTTCTATCGATATACTATAATGGCTTAGTATTAACTGAACTCTCCTTAATTTATTCTAGTAATTACCTCATCCTGCTTGACTTCCACAAGTGGGTGTGGATTTGAAAAGTATTGATTATTATACAATGTATAATGACTCAATTTTCTTTTTTTTAAAAAAGACAGTTCTCAGCAAGGTTCGATGTAAGCTGAAAAATGAATGATTTCCACTAGGGAACTCTTAGTTCATTTCAGTCACTCAGTCATGTCTGACTGTGACCCCATGGACTGCAGCACACCAGGCTTCCCTGTCCATCACCAACTCCTGGGGCTTACTCAAACTCACGGCCATCGAGTTGGTGATGCTATCCAACCATCTCATCTTCTGTCATCCCCTTCTCCTCCCACCTTCAATCTTTCCCAGCATCAGGGTCTTTTCAAATGAGTCAGCTTTTCCCATCAGGTGGCCAAAGTATTGGAGTTTCAGCTTCAGCATCAGTCCTTTCAATGAATATTCAGGACTGATTTCCTTTAGGATTGACTGGTTTGATCTCCTTAGGGAATTCTAAGCAGGACTCAATCCAATTACTATGCTAGTTTAAGACTGAGTTCATCTTCATGGTTTATTTATATATTCTAAAAAGTAATGAAATTTATTTTGGTGAATGGTGTGTGGAATCAATTCCACCATTTGTAGTCACACCTCTCATGTGTGTATATTTATACATGCTCACGTATATGTGAACAGAATGAATGTCCTTCCTACCTTGGTCACTGGGCAAGCATGGCCTGACCTTTCAAAGCGCATCTTCAGTGTCATCACCTCCCATGTGGAACCAATCTTTCCTTCTTTTATGTCCCCACTGCATCTGTATTACTTGACTGCCTTGATTTCAGAGACAGATTCATATTTATCTTGGCACCCCCAACACCGAGCAGAGTACCTGGTACTTAATAAGTGATTCATAAATTCTTGCTGAATGTGAACTACTGCTGAATAAATGCCACCTTTTGCTGCTTTCTGATCTGCCACCACCAAGACTGGAATTTTGAGCGGCATTTCTGGTACTGAGAATGGGATTCCTTGGCTTATTTGTAAGACATCTGCCCAGGACTGGGGGCACAGAGGCTGTTAGCAAACAGGAGGCAGCTACTGCCAGTTTAAGAAGCAAACCCAAGATCTAGGGCTTTTTCCTACAAGGGAGCTAATTGGCACAGATGAGATAGGAGTTAATGGTCCCTTGAAGGACAGTTAATTAGCATATTAATGGAGTTCTGTTTATACTTCCTTTATAGTCATTTGTTATTGCAACACCCAGTGCCACTGGTCATTGCTGCTAAAAGTGAAATTCAGTTTTAAAAGCAGGGACTAATGACTCTAATGAAAGCCGCTTGTTTAGTTCAAAGAAACAAGTAATTAGAGCTAAAAGCAAAAGTGTAAACAGAATCCCAGTTAATGACTTGGCACATTGTTGTTCCCTGCTGTGGCCCTTAGCTGAGGTTCAGTCCTTGGCTTTCACAGGTATAAATCAGCACACACATACACACAAACACTACAAACACGAATACACATGAATGGAATGCTTTCTGGAAACAGGGAGGACTGAAGTTATAAATGGAGGCATAGTTATGAAAAGATTAACCCTTTCCCTGATCCTTAGCCAACTGTCCATGGTAAAGTCCTTGGAAGAGATGACCCACCTTTTTGCAAGAAACAGATGTGCTAACAGTACTTATTCAAAAGGGCACTTTACCTGAACTTTGCAGGAAACCTTCACAGGGTCTCCACGCTCAGGACGAAAGCCAACAATCTAGCAAAAGAAAAAAAAATAACAGATTTGACAGTAAAAAAGTGGGGCTTTTCTAAATCCCCCTAGAGTCATCACTTCTTTAGGCACAAACTTGATCTATTTGTCCTCTCAGAAATGTTACAGAAAGCAGAAGATGCAAAATATCTTCAGAGCTACACAGCTCAGCTTAGTCCTTGTTTTATTTGTGGCTGATATTCATACAATGGTAACTGCAGCAAGATTATCCTGAAGGTGTAAAGAACGTACTGGTGTCAAGAGGAGAGCATGCCTGATAAGGCTCTGCCATCCCAAGGCATGGCGGGAGTGGAGGAAAATGCATTTCTGGTGATATAAGAATTGCCCCCCACACCACCTTCATGTCAGTCCCCTGTGCCAAACAGCTCAAGATCTCATTCCTGATACAGGCATCCAAGGGCAGGTTCAGGGGTGCTGGAGAAGAATCCAAATAGAAAGTGTTCAGGGAGAAAAGGCATTATTACTTGGTAGGTTTATCCAGTTGTTTGTATTACTGATGCAGTCGGTAAAAATGGCCAAGCTTAACAGTGTATAAAGACAGAACCCAAGAGACATGGAGTGGCCAGAGCCCTCCTACCCAACTCATCCACTTTTCATCGCCAGAGTATCATGGGCCAATATACCCGGTTCATCTTTAGAAGGATGCAAGGCTGTCCAGTAGAGTAGCCAAAAGTTGGGTCTTCCAGGCCAGAGCAGTTCTTCAGGAAGGAGCGCTTAAATTGGCAGGCCTTCTTGTCTTCATCCTCATCACCATCTTGGATGAAGTACTGGCCCGGGGGACAGTCTACATTCATTTCCTCTTGAAGACTGTCATTGTAACCTAAAGCATGTGGGGATGGCAAAGGGTCATGTTAGGTGCCGCAGAGAGGGCCAGGTTTTCAGTAGTTCTTCTCCCTGGTTTCCTTTCCCCAGCTTACTTGTGCTCCTCTGAAAGCCCACTCAGTCTGTCTTAGACCCTGTGACCTGGCATCAGGGGCCCCAGGCCCTTCATCAACAACATCTCTCCAAGAAGCCTTCTAGGCTAGTCCCCCTAGCCCACTTGGATTGCCTGTCCCCTTGCTTTTCATTCTCTTGGAACTTCTTCCATATCCGTCTCTGGATTGTATTATGTTTGTCGCTTTATAACTCTTCTATATTTTCCATTATTTCTTTTCTGACATGGTAAATTGTAAACGTGGAGGGCTGCCTCTTTTATTAATACTTCTGGGAGAGGAAGAGGTGCATAGTAGGCAGATTTTGGAAGAAGGATTGAGTCATATTGAGGCATGGGACATAGATAGAGGCAAAGCACGGGGGTCATATCTCTTTAAATTCAGTCTAGGAAACCTCTCTTTGAGGTTGATCAGAGGCACCCAATGCAAGAAGGTGAAAACTGTGTGTTGTGCAACAGGAGGAAGGGGGAGGAAGAAGAGGAGGAAATAAATCAGCTCCTCATTCTTTATAGAGGGAGGTTAGCACTGAAAAATAGAAACTTAGGTTGAAAGACAGGAAACAATGACAAACGTAGGGTCTCCACTGAGAGGGTGAGGGGGTGAGGTCTTGTCTGCTGAGACCCGAGGCACTCAGAGTTAGTGTTCCTTTCCCTTGCATGGAATTTAGCATGTGTCCAAGGTACACATGGCTTCCCTGATAGCTCAGTTGGTAAAGAATCTGCCTGCAGTGCGAGAGACCTGGGTTCAATCCCTGGGTGGGAAGATCCCCCGGAGAAGGGAAAGGCTACCCACTCCAGTATTCTGGCCTGGAATTTCACAGACTGGAGTCCACGGGGTCACAAAGAGTCTGACACGACTGAACGACTTTCACTATCACTTTCAAGGTACACATATCAGGGAGAGAGCTAAAAAGGTCCATCTGTGAGCTGATTCTTTGGGCTAGTAGACGCCATAGAACTGGGCTTTAGAAATGACTACATTATTCCCAGTTTGGTTCTCAATGATGAAATCCAGTTAGTGCTATTAGATCCAGCCTCCATGCATTTATGTTCTAAGTAGCTCAGTTTTTCAGAGGAGATTGTGCCACCAGAGGTAAAACTCCAAAAGTACTGCTTGACCCTTATCTAGACAGACTGTGACTTGGGCTTGATATTAGAAGCAACTGGGAATTTTAAATCTATTCCAGTTATGGCTAAGCTTTTATTTTTCCTTTGACAAAGCTACATTCAATTCAAGGTTTTGTTTTAATCTCTCTCTTTTTTTTAATCTTTTTTTTTGAAGAACAAGAACTATGTTCAAATAACTTTCTAAATAGAAGCTCTAATCACATGTTCTTTGTTTCTCTTGAGGATGTTCCTTTAAAAATAATGTGACATGGGCATGACCCTTATTGCAAAATCTCTGTCCTCACAGGAATGAAATTGATACTCTGGGATGTCTATTTCAGAGATGTGTTCCTTTTAAAAAGGGCATAGTATCTACACTTAGGAACTAAAAAATCCAATGCTTTTCCCAATGTTCCCCACCTCTGTCATCGGGTCAGAATTGATATTTCTGCATCTTCTGTCTTCTCGGAGGAATTTCCTCAGCAGAGATTCTGATAGTACATTTGCAATAGCTCACAAGCATTTTGAAAGAAGAGAAAATATTGTGCTGGCTATGATGCCCAAAACATTTTGGGGAGCCAAAAATGGGACTCCATGGATTCAAAAAGAACCATGCCCCTCTCATTTTACAGGTGAGGATTCTGAATCTCAGACTTAATCAATATGACACCTAAACAAAGCTGAGTTTCTAATTCTTGGTCATATGGCAGCAGCATAGAATTGTGAAAAGCAGCACTTCTCAAGCTTTAAAGAGTGTAAAGACCACCTGCAGATCCTCATTCAGCAGGTCTGGGTGGGGCCTGAGATTCTCCCTTTCCAGCAGACTCCCAAGTGATACTGATGTTGCTGGTCCCTGGATCATACTTTGAGTAGCAAGGGTGTCAAGAACAGAAACAAGAGTTTAAATTGAAACACTGGTTCGGCTACTGGAAGACTTTGATCAGGTTTCTTCCCCTTTCTGAGCCTCAATTCCCCCATTTGTAAAATGGGGACAATAGACTCTGCAATGCAGGGTTAAAGTTCAGTGACAACATTTATGCATTTAAATAACGCTTCCTATCACATAAGAAAATCCTCTTAGTTCAGTGCATGTTCTGCAGGCCACCCCCATCACTAGGCTTCAGCCAGCCTAGGACAACCAAACCAGTCCAACTGGCTTTCCCCCATAGATAATAGGTGCAGCTAACCCATGGGTTTACTTTGATAGCTGAAGACACACAGAGACTGTGGGCTCTATGTTTAACCTTAACCAAGCTGCTACCTCAGTTTTCACCCTGTGTAAGGGCTGCTCAGAAAGCCATTCATTTGCCCCTAAAAACGTTATCTGATGATACTATACAGATAGGCATTTTGAAAACACTGGCTATCAAAATGTTGGAGTGACTGCCACCCAGAGGTTTGTCCTCCAACTCCCTTTTGGACTGCTATTTAAATAAAGAGCCTTAAATAAAGGCTCTTTAAGATGGATCATCCTTTAAGATGGATCATCTCCAAGAAATGAATTCTCTCACCTTGAGAAAACACAAGAGGTAAGAGTCTTCCAGTTCTAGAGAACACTCTCCTTTTCTCATCACCACCTGCCCCCCTGGAAATATCTTTTATAATTGATCATTACTGAGCCATCTGAATATGTCCAGGACATAACTAGGTGCTCTAGGGTATTGCCAAGAGAACACACTGGTTATAGCAAACACCCTCTTCCGAAAACACAAGAAAAGACTCTACACGTGGACATCACCAGATGGTCAACACCGAAATCAGATTGATAATATTCTTTGCAGCCAAAGATGGAGAAGCTCTATACAGTCAGCAAAAACAAGACCAGGAGCTGACAGTGGCTCAGATCATGAACTCCTTATTGCCAAATTCAGACTTAAATTGAAGAAAGTAAGGAAAACCACTAGACCATTCAAGTGTGACCTCAATCAAATCCCTTATGATTATACAGTAGAAGTGAGAAATAGATTTAAGGGACTAGATCTGATAGACAGAGTGCCTGATGAACTATGGACTGAGGTTCGTAACATTGTATAGGAGATAGGGATCAAGACCATCCCCATGGAAAAGAAATGCAAAAAAGCAAAATGGCTGTCTGAGGAGGCCTTACAGATAGCTGTGAAAAGAAGAGAAGCAAAAAGCAAAGGAGAAAAGGAAAGATATTCCTATTTGAAGACAGAGTTCCAAAGAATAACAAGGAGAGATAAGAAAGCCTTCCTCAGCGATCAATGCAAAGAAATAGAGGAAAACAACAGAATGGGAAAGACTAGAGATCTCTTCAAGAAAATTAGAGATACCAAGGGAACAGTTCATGCAAAGATGGGCTCGATAAAGGACAGAAATGGTACAGACCTAACAGAAGCAGAAGATATTAAGAAGAGGTGGCAAGAATACACAGAAGAACTGTACAAAAAAGATCTTCACGACCCAGAGATAATCATGATGGTGTGATCACTCACCTAGAGCCAGACATCCTGGAATGTGAAGTCAAGTGGGCCTTAGAAAGCATTACTATGAACAAAGCTAGTGGAGGTGATGAAATTCCAGTTGAGCTATTTCAAATCCTGAAAGATGATGCTGTGAAAGTGCTGCACTCAATATGCCAGCAAATTTGGAAACCTCAGCAGTGGCCACAGGATTGGAAAAGGTCAGTTTTCATTCTAATCCCAAAGAAAGGCAATGCCAAAGAATGCTCAAATTACTGCACAATTGCACTCATCTCACATGCTAGTAAAGTAATGCTCGAAATTCTCCAAGCCAGGCTTCAGCAATACGTGAACTGTGAACTTCCAGATGTTCAAGCTGGTTTTAGAAAAGGCAGAGGAACCAGAGATCAAATTGTCAACATCCGCTGGATCATCGAAAAGGCAAGAGAGTTTCCAGAAAAACATCTATTTCTGCTTTATTGACTATGCCAAAGCCTTTGACTGTGTGGATCACAATAAACTGTGGAAAATTCTGAAAGAGATGGGAATACCAGACCATCTGACCTGTCTCTTGAGAAACCTGTATGCAGGTCAGGAAGCAACAGTGAGAACTGGACATAGAACAACAGACTGGTTCCAAATAGGAAAAGGAATACATCAAGGCTGTATATTGTCACCCTGCTTATTTAACTTCTATGCAGTGTACATCATGAGAAATGCTGGCCTGGAAGAAGCACAAGCTGGAAGCAAGATTGCCAGGAGAAATATCAATAACCTCAGATATGCAGATGACACCACCCTTATGGCAGAAAGTGAAGAAGAACTAAAAAGCCTCTTGATGAAAGTGAAAGAGGAGAGTGAAAAAGTTGGCTTAAAGCTCAACATTCAGAAAACTAAGATCATGGCATCCGGTCTCATCACTTCATGGCAAATAGATGGGGAAACAGTGCAAACAGTGCCAGACTTTATTTTTCTGGGCTCCAAAATCACTGCAGATGGTGATTGCAGCCATGAAATTAAAAGACGCTTACTCCTTGGAAGGAAAGTTATGACCAACCTAGATAGCATGTTAAAAAGCAGAGACATTACTTTGCCAACAAAGGTCCGTCTAGTCAAAGCTATGGTTTTTCCAGTAGTCATGTATGGATGTGAGAGTTGGACTATAAAGAAAGCTGAGTGCCAAAGAATTGATGCTTTTGAACTGTGGTGTTGGAGAAGACTCTTGAGAGTCCCTTGGACTGCAAGGGGATCCAACCAGTCCATCCTAAAGGAGATCAGTCCTGGGTGTTCACTGGAAGAACTGATGTTGAAGCTGAAACTCCAATACTTTGGCCTCCTGATGCGAAGAGTTGACTCATTGGAAAAGCCCCTGATGCTGGGAAGGATTGGGGGCAGGAGGAGAAGGGGATGGCAGAGGATGAGATGGTTGGATGGCATCACCGACTCGATGGACATGAGTTTGGGTAAACTCCAGGAGTTGGTGATGGACAGGGAGGCCTGGCGTGCTGCAATTCATGGGGTCGCAAAGAGTTGGACATGACTGAGCGACTGAACTGACTGAACTGGCTGACTGACTAGGGTATTCCAGAAGAGAAAGCAAGTTCTCTGTCCTAATAAACTTATCACTTTACTGGCTTATATGCTTTCATATAAACATATAACTTACCATCTTTGGCTTATATGCTTTAAGGCAACATACAATCACAAACCACAGTAGTTTTGATTGTATCTACAGGTGCTAAGGGGGATGCAAGGTAAGGAAAAACCAGAATGGACAGTGTTAGTTAAGACTGGGATTTCAGAGCCAAGTGATTTTTGCATTCCCACTCATCACCTTTCCAAAGATATTCTCACCATTCAGAGGCACTTACCCTGGAGAAAGCCATTTAGACTAATCACATAATGTTGCCAAGTGTCAGGTTCAGAAACGTTGAAGTTGAAGTTAAGGCTATGGGCGAAGGGCCTGATCATAACTCCTGGCAATGAAAACAAGTCTTGGATATATTAACCCGTTATTGGGATAACTTTTTTGTATTGATTCCCATGAAACCATTCCCCTCCACCCCCTCCCAGGCAATCAAAATGAAAAGGACAATAATCTGCCAAGTACCATTTTACTTTTACTCCTAATAATTGAATCCCTAAGTCATTACCGGGAAGAACCAAAGTTAATTGAGGCTGAACATGCCGTGCAAGCAGATTTCTGTCCAAGGTGTTGGGACAGCTCAGGGTATTTGGGCACTCACCAGGAGGCTTCACCGTCTCAGTGAAGGTCGGCATGTAAGGACTGATGGTCAGAAATAGTGTGTACATGCAGAGGGTGATCACAGCAGCCAGGGAGGCATAGAAGAAGAAGTAAATGACTAAGATCAGGCCTGCAGAAAAATAAGAGATGAGGGTGGTCAGTGCTGGCCAATAAGCCCTGCGTCTGCGTTTGAACTCACGAATCAGAACCATCGCAAAAACACGTGATATGGCTTTTTTTTGTAATTCCCCAGATTCAGTATGTCCTTGCTTATTCAGATTTCACCAATTTGAAATTGGTGAGAATTGCGTCAGAGGTCTGATTGCAGTTTTACTCTTTACAGCATCTCCGATGGAAGGGCTTGCTGAGCAAATGGTGACCATGAACGAGATTACAGGCGAGCAGAGTTTAAAGTGCTGCAGAGGGCAGGTTGCTTGGGAGTACTCTGGGCTATGGTCGATGTCCTACATACAAATCATTCTCTGCTATTCATCAAAGCAGGTCTCCTAAAGAGTTCTAGCCACTTGGTTCTGGTGATTATATATATTCGCAAGTGATGAAAACAGCATTTCTTTTCACATAGCCCATAATTCAAACTTTTGATTCATTTCCACTGGACTTGCCTCTAATGAAGGCAAAACAAGGTTTCACTTTATGTGCTTCAAATCTTATTCATATTTGGCAAAAGTTTAAGTGACTCTGATTTCAAAAAGGACACTAACACAAGATGGGGAAGGAAGGAGGGGGCAACTGTACTCACAGATACCTGCCACCTGTGAGCTCTAACTGTGCGCTTGGGCAAGTTATTGAACTTTTGGGCACTCCCCAATTCCTTGCAGATAAAATGGTGATAAGTTTAGCACATCCCTCATATTCTGATTTGTGTCCCTAACAATATTCGAAATTCAGCCTTTCCTTCCATCTTGTGCTGATGCTACCACTTCCTAGCTGTTGAATGTTAGACATGCTATTTACCTCTCTGGGCCTCAATTTCCTCATCTGTAAAATGAAGATAATAATAGTACTGACTTCTTAACATTGAATGATGCATATAAATAGCATAGCACAGGGCCTGGCAGACACTCAGTGCTCTATAAATGACACTCTTCATCACTGTTATTATTAATATTATTATTGCCATAGTTTCCAGAGGCACAGTTGTGTGAATTCTTCCTCTGTGGGCTGGATCAGGGCCAGGTTTGCTCCGGGATTAGGCAGCACAGAATGAGTGAATAAGCATGCCCCTTTTGGGGGCTGTCTCAGAAAATAGCATCTAACTCTGCTCACAGCAGTGACATGATGTCAGAACTATGGATTTGAACCATATCATGAGCTGGAAACCGGAACAAACCACCTAACTCTGCTGTACCCCAAACCAAATCCAAATGTCAATTTTTAAATTGAACCATGAACCAAATAAAATTAACGGCCCCCAAAAGGAGTCAGGAAAAGGAGAAAAAAATTCCTTAGGAATTTAACTGGAGGTGAACCTTTATGTTTTCTAAGATGCACTAAAGTGGAACTGGAATACGAACACCTCACGTCAGTTGGAGTCCCCGGAGAAGAAACAGCAGCACCTTGTGTGTCTGTGGTACTTGGCTCCTGCCCACTGGCTGGCCTGATGGGATGTGCCCTGTGCCTCCTCCTCCATTGCTCTACCCCTGTCCTCATCCTGGCAACCCATCCACAGCTGGAACCATCCTGGGGGACCAGAAGGCTCAGTTTCATGGATGAAAGGAAAGCAATAGAAAACAGGTACATTCCCCTGGAGACGTCTTCCTTCTTGCCCAGGATGTGTGGCCGAGAAGCTGTAGACGGGAGAATGGCACTAGCAATGAGTCCCCTAGTTTTGCCCAGGAGTCTGTGCTCTGGAGCCTGTGATAGGCTGTCTCAGCTACACTGTAACACCCCCACCCCCAGCAAAACCAAGCATGGTACCCACCCAAACCCACCGATCCCTCCAACCTTTTCTGCTCCAAATATCCAAATTTTACTTTGGCTGCTCCTCTAGGTAATCCAGGGTTCGCCCCTGAATGCCCCACCCAAGCTTGGATAGGCAATTGTATCTTGAATAGACAAGATACCCACAATCCCAACTCTTCAGTCCCTCCACTAAAATACCCCATCAGGTCCTGAGGCCCTACCCTCAGGGCCTTGCTCACTGCTAGAGTTCATGAAGACAGTGTGGTATTCTGGCAAGAGAAGGAACTCCAGTGTTCATCCAACCTGGGTCTGAATCCCAGTCCTGCCACTTATTAACTGTGTGACTTTAGCTAAGTTACTTACCCTCTCTAAGCCTCAGTTTCTGCATCTGTAAAATGGGGACAATAATATTACTACCTCATAGACTTCTGGTCAGTACCCAATAAAATAACATATAGCTCCTATGAATAGAAGTTGCCCAGCTATAAGAGGAAAAGCCCAGAATATAATAACAGGCTGGGCGAATATGTCTGTCATGTTGATGTCCAGGTTGGACAGGGTTAGTAAGTGCTTAATTGGCACCTAGTTCTCAAGCAAGAGGACAGCAAGGCATGTGGTGACCTGGGCATTAACATAACTATTTGCCCTTTGTCCAGGGCTAGCCTTCTGAGACCTGCTTCCCAGAGGCCTGGATATGCAATGTCCCCACTGCCACATCTCCCCTGGACACTCGAACCTTCCTCTCTTGTCTCCATGTATTGGCTTTTGGATTCTTCTCTGCAGGCACAGTTTGGGTCAGCTTATCTGGTTAAGTTCCAATGGCTGTTTAAGGGTTAATGCAGGGCTTCCTCTCCCAGAACCACACTTGCATTTCACAAGGCCTGTGTTTCCAGTCCTATTTAGGCAAGCCAGAGACAGCTGTGCCCCCTATGGAGCCCCAGTGAGTGTCCTGCATTTGTCTGCAGCTTCCAGAATGTCGGAATGTTCCTTGAAAGGTACATTTGTTCCAGTTGAGAGTTGAGAGTTCGAGGGATGGGCAGGGGTGGGGCTGGGAACTGAAGAGGGGTGAAAGGAGGTGGGTGTTGTTCGGAGCCCCACACCTGCTATTCCCAATTCCAGGAAGCAGGGCTGGCCGTTTCACCCCAACTGAGCTGAACTAGAAACATCAGCTACAAAGGAGAGAATTCTGTTAAAGGGGCCTTTAGAAGGCATGAACGTTGACTTCAGCAATGTAGACTCTTGGCACTGGGGGACTCTTATTTCACCCATAGACTTATCTGTTTTTTCTTCCATGGGTTAACTGAGTTTAGACCAGCAGCTTCTCTTTTCCTGGGATGTGCAGAGAGTGTGGTGAGTGTGAATTTTACCACAAGCTAAATCACCTGAGAAGGATCAGCATTAAGAGTTCAAGAGGTAAGTAGGAGGGACCCTGGGAGAGGAGTGCTGGGGAAGCTGTGAAGTAACAGTGGTGGCTGCATGTGGACTGCAATTCTGCCATGGATCAAGAAATACAGGAGCTTGGGCTTGAATTGCTAGAAATGATCCCTTTAACCCATTTTTCTCTAAACACCCTGGAGCCGTAGAGCACTCACAACCTGGGGCCAGCGACAGCCCTGGCTATCCTTCTCGGACATTATGGGGTGAAATGATGAGACTGTACAAACCCTTGGTCAGGTTAGCAGGGATTTGAGTCTCGTATCCTAGGAATAGTCTTCTGTGTAATACTTTCGATTTTACCATGTTCATATCTTATTGGAGTGTCAGGCTGCTCCTGTGGGAGAGAAAGGGAGCTACTGCTTCCCTTGTTTAGCAGGTGAGGAAACTGAGGCTCAGAGAGGATAAATGATGAGCCCAAAGTTACAGATAGAAAATGACAGGGCTGGGGCTTCCATAAAATCTGTGCTTTTTCAACTCATTTTTACTGTCTCTCTGCACTACAAAATGCCGTTGAGCCCAGTGGATTTCAGCTACACAATTGTCTGTTCACCCACTTGGAGTTTGTTCTGATGAGATCTGCCCATTATTTCCCTAGGCGTTGATCCGGTTATGTGAAGAGCTAAGAGAAGTTTGCAGACAAGCCCATCCAGCGTGTGGTAAAGGAGTCCTGGACGCCAAGCCGAAAGCAAAGGACACCCGACTGGGGCATTGGGACCACTGGGACTTACTCCAACTCTGACCTGTTCGGGCCAGAGACGTCCTTTTCTCCGGATCCCACAGGTAATCATTTACAATCTGCAGTTTCTGCCACCAGGCACTGTCTGTTTCCTGACTGTGACTCTCTTCCTCCTCCTTTTCCTCCTCTTCTTTCTCCTCCTCTTCTTCCTCCTCCTCCTCCAAATCAGGTACCACCATCACCCTAGCCTCTTCTTCTGCTTCTTCCTCTTCATCCGCTAAGTAGTTCTGGTTCACTTCATCCTGATCATCCTGAAACAGTCACAACACATAACCCCTTCTTTTGGAAAAGAAAATTTCCCATGGCACATCCCACCAGCCACAATAAATGAAAAACAACTCAATATTTGGAGATGCTTCCGATGTCACTTACCCAGAAACATACCTGTTGTTACAAGAGGCAGATTTCTTTCTCTCTGTTCTCTTGCAGGAAATATCCTTTCTATGACCCATTTTGACCCAATATTCTTTCCATAGAGGTGCAAGTGTTATTCTCGGCTGCAGGCATTTGGGCTGTTCCCCTAGGACTGTTCATGTCATTACTCTGTCCTGGGGCCATGGCTTCCCATTAACTTTGGCCTGTCAGGGCAGACTGAGCTCAACACTGGAGGATGGAGGAGTTTTAGACACTTGTGTCCATGATGGCACATTCTCAGTCCAAGGCAGCTTTGTCCTAACACCCTGGATGCTTTCAGCTGCTCACCCTCACCATCCTAAGTTGTGGCTAAAAATAGCTTGGAACAGACATCAGGAGGAAAAGCCAGCTTCTGTACCCCTCCTCAAAACTTAGACTGTCTTCCCCACAGAAACAAGAGATTGGGGGTGCAGTTCTTTGCTGCTTCTCTGACTATTGCCCACGCTGGAACCTCTGCCTGCCAGAAGCAGGTTGGACAGACCACCTGAGGGTTGGGATGGCAACTGATATTTCCCTCGTCTTCCCCACCCCCAAGCCTGTACCCTTGGAAGAAATCTGGGCACGTAGAAATGCTCAGCACATATTTGTTGATTGACTGATTGCAGCCATTACTTGAGATCTGAAACTGTAATCTTCTCCAAGTGGTTCTAAGAAAATTAAACAAAAAAGAGAAAAACCCAGACTTCACCAAATGGTATTTCAAATGCCTCCCAGCCACAGGCTGGCGAGTTGGATCTCTGCTCGTTGTGGGTCTGCCAAGGCTCATTGCAGCAGCAGAAAATGAGGCCACCCTCCCTTCTCTGTGCCGTCCAAATCTGAAGAGCGGCAGGGCCTGTGCACCTGTTGGGGGGATGTGTCCAATGATAGAGGCCAGGGGCTCCGTGCTGCCCTCTCCCTGCCTGATTCCTCAAAGGCCATTTAGAGGACACTCAGCTGAAAGGGCTGACGTGGGGGGCAGGGCGGGCCAGAGAGCTAGATTGTTCAGGATCCGTAAAATTGATACAGAATGACAAGGCTCTACTCTCAGCATTCAGTCTGCCCAGCGTTGTCTAGCTCTTGATTACAAGCACTCTTGAATTGCTCTCTAATTTGTTCAAAGTTACAGTCTTATGTCATGCGTGTATCAGACCTGACAGGGATCTTGAAGACTCACTTGTCCACGTGAGGCCCAGAGAGGCAACAGGATGTAGCTAGAATCACGCAGCTAGTTCACGATAGAGCAGACAGTCTCTGAACCCATGTCTCGCAATATCCCTGACAATGATGTTTCTCCTCTACCACTCTGAGCGCAAGAGCTGAGAGGTGATTGAGCAGATTGATGGAGCACAGCAACGTGTTAAATTCTGTGTTCCCAAGAGGCTGGAGGTGCTCACAACTGGAGATTTCTAACTCTGACAAGGACTCACGGGGTAAGGCTTAGGAAAATAACCCCCCATCACTCAGTGTTGAACAGATTAATACATGTTCTTAAATCTCTTTCACTTGTGTGTGAACATAGGTACCCATTTGACCTCCAGAATTACATTCTGAGCACCTGGGGTAGGGGTGGGTGGGACGGAGCCGTATTTTCTAACTCCTTGATGGCCCTCCACAGCGTGGAGCCTGCAGCTAGGTAACCAGTGGGCACCGAACAAACATCAGTGATAACTGCCTGACTGGAAACTCCTGAACCATGTCCTCGCCTAGGCGCTCATCCGGACTGTAGTGGGTAGTCAGTCATCCTGGCCTCCAGAGAATGTGATGTAACTGAAAATCTCGGAGAATTTGAAGTATAACATTTCAAGGTGAAGGAGTTTCTATTCCCTTTGTATTTTCTGGAAAATCTCCTTTTCTCTCCTAGTTGCCTGTTTTGCCTGCCTTCCACCCCTGCTCCACAGAGGAGGCAGCTGTCTTTGGCCTCTGCCTGATCTTATTTGTAGATATGAGCTCTCACGATAATCCCATTAAAGATGGCTTGTCATTAAAGCTTTACCCTCCCGGGAAGAATTAACCTTCTCAGAGCTAATTTCCCCACAGCTCTCACACTGCCTGGGCTTCAGGAACCGCAAATATCTTTCCCCCTCGCCCCAGCTTCCAGGTATAGGAGAACCTCACACTGTACAAGAGGGGCACTTTGGGGGCAGCTCAGTGTTTCATGGAACCCAGTAGGGAATCCTTTTGTAATGACAGGGCCTGTTTTTGTCTGTTTCCTAAAGTGGCACTGACCTCCTGTGATAGTGTGTGTGAGTGTGCAGAGATGGAAGAGTGGGTGTGTGCTGGGGCCGTGGTGTTGCCCTAAAAGGAAAGAGTCTGAAGGGAAGAACATGGCTCCATTTTGAGCACTCTAAATATATAAACATATAAACAAACAGTATGACCCGGAAGACAGATTTGTGCCCTGCATTGAGTGACACCCTGTAAACATTCGAATGGTTGATTAATTTTAAAAGAGACATTAGCACACAATTATTCACTGCATCAGATTCTCTCTTTGTAAACGTGATCAAGTGTTCCCGATAAAGCAAGATCCCCTGATGTATTTAAAATCCAAAACGAGGGACAGATAATTAAACTTGTACACAACACTTTAGCAGCATTATAGAGAAAAGAATCCAAATAAGGAATGATTTTATATGCCCTACAGACTGTGACTGCTCTGAGAACTGGAAGGGACTTTGGGGAATGTCAAAATAGAGATTCTACAAACTGTGGCTAGAAAGTTACGAGAAGCCCTCCATAGGTTGGTATGAGGTTAGAATTCATGTCTTCCTCTGCTGGCTGTTGAGTCTCCACTTAGCTCCCTGGTTGGGGAGTTGTCATTCCCCAAGAAAAATGGATTAAGCTTTGTTTATTCCTGAAGCTCAGATCACAGCCCTCTCTGGGGGAGATTTCAGAATATACTTCCCAGCAAAAAACAAACAAACAAACAACAAAAAAACCACTGCATGTGGCATATACTCATGATTTCTAGCAAAGTAAATGCAAGGAAACTTTGGGTTCAAAGAAAATTTTAATGCACCCTGGAGATAAATGGTGACATTGAAGGTGGGGTGTGTGAGTGTTGGGCAGGGTAGGGTGGCAGGCAGGAAGGCCATGGGTGCTGGAGGGTTAGGGAGTTGCATGCTGCAAATATGAAAGAGCATAGAATGAGAAGTGAGGAAACCTGCATTCTCACTTTGGCTTCTCCAGTAAATGGCCAGTACCTCCTGTGCCTTGAGCCACAGCGGTCTCCTTTACATGATGAGGGATTCTAGAGAAATGATGTCTGGGACTGCTCCTGGCTTCTATCTAGTATTCCAGGATTTTAGCTATAGCTTGGAATTTCAGCTTTAGAAAAAGAGTAGCTGGGTTCCTCAGAAGCTCCCACCCAAAGGGACTGAGACAACTGGGAAGGCAAACGCCTTTCATTTCCTCTTTTCCTTCCCTTCTCTCTTGGCTCCATTTCTTGCTATTGGAATGAAACCTCTACTCCCAGGCTCCAAAAGGTCTGTTCAAATTCTAGACTCCCACGAAAACATTGTAGAAGGCCCCCTCATTCTCTGGCTTCTCCCCCTGTCCCTTATCTTTGTTGCACAGGAGAGAGGCTTCCTCCTTCAGTCTAGCCATTCAGGGTGCAATGGGGTCCCGGGAGTCACTGCTCACGCTTGAGACCCTAGGCTTCCTTAAACTTCACTGTTCCTGCCCATCCTAAAGAGAAGCAGCCCTAAGTCATGACCTACACAACCCCCACCCACCCCATTCTAAAGGGACAGCAAAAGTATTCTGCTCCCCGGGACTCACAAGTCTGTAGCGATAACCGTAAGGCAAGGCCGGAGCCCTTCTGGACCGGAGCTGCCTTCTCATGGCTGTGCAGTGGGCAGAGGCGCAGCAGAGGCAGGCGAGTGGGTGAGAGCTCTGGAGCTGCTGCTGGTACAGGAGACACTGGTTGCTGGGGCTACTTGGCGCCTAGTAAAAGTGAACCCTCCTGGCATGAGCCCTTCCCCAAAATAATCTAACATGCCCCTCTCTCATTGGTTGGCCCCTTCTCTGAATCAAAGGAAAGCCCTTATGGAAAAGCAAGCTCATCATTACAGGGAGGGGGAGATATTCTGGGTCACAAGGATGAACGACTCACCCCCCCGCAGCTTCACTTCTCTTCCCACTCCCTGCCCTTCTCTAGTGCCTGAGCTACTATGGGCCCAATGGCAGTCTTCAGTTGTGTCCTTCTCAGTTGAGAGCTGGATATCAGTGCATGCAGGGGGTGGGGCCTGGGTGGGAGTTGGGGGTGAGGGGAGTTGGCCAAGAATAACTTTCTTTTTTCATAAGGCTGATCTCATGCAAAAGGATCTAAGGTGTCAGGAAAGATTCCCTTTGCTCTCCCCACCTCCCCCGCCCCACACTAAGCCACCTATAATATTCCTTATTTGTGTCAATCCACCAGCCCCTTAAATATGGATTATGCATTCTGATTTTAGAGGCCAGGCTCCTGCTTGGCCCCTCCCCCCCACCAAAGAGGGCCTTGGATATAAAGAAACCTTTTTTCTCTCCCACATGTCAGAATGGCCCCATCAGGACTGCCCCTCACACACACACACCCCTTGGAATCCTGGCCAAATTTCTGTAGTGGTTGAGATCTATATTTATCCCTTAGCATCAGGGCAGGGAACAAGCCAGAACTTTGCAGTGTCGGTTTCCCAGACATGTATAACTTCTGAAGCCAATGTGGGATCCACCAAAAGAAAAATTAGTAGAAACAGCCAAGAACACTGTATAGCAGTTTTGGTCTGTTTGGTTCACCCCACTGGAGCCTGGGTAGCTAAAAGGCCTAGGAGGAATATGTGATCCTTCACAAATCCCCTCCCCCTCCCATCACACCCAAGTGACTGAGAATGTTGCAAGCACTGAGATTCTGGGCATATTGATAACCAGGAAAATCAGCCCAACCACTTAGAAAGATCGATTTATTCGTAATGCCAAACCTAGGCTGTTCTGATGAAGACAGCTTCAATAGTGGCTAATTTAAAATAAAGACTATTTACTAGAACGTTACTACATAGGATTCTTCTTTAACAGAGTCTCCTCTGATACCCTCATTTGACGAGAAAGAGAACACTGACAAAGAAAAGAGAAACTCATTCCTCTTTTGGGATTTCAATGAAAGAAAAATATATTCCAGGGTTTACCCTGGCCTCATTAGACTTTGAGCTTTACCTCTTATGCTTTCTCCATTGAACTTTGTGTGTGATTCCTGATGTTAAGTATATGAGAAACTCAAAGCTCTTGGAAGCTTCAAAAACCAAACAAAGGATAGATACATTGGTCTTGTCTTACTAAGGCAGAAAAGAAGTGTACAGTTATGTTAGCAAGATTTAAAAAATCAGGAGTAGGGGGTAGCATTATTCACGGTAGCCAAGATATGGAAAGAGCCTGAGTGCCCTGTCAACAGAGGAATGGACGAGGAAGGTGTGGTGTGTATACACACGTATGATGGAATATTACTCAGCCGTGAGAAAGAAGGAAATTATGCCATTAATGACAACATGGATGGACCTTGAGGGAATTGTGCCAAGTGAAATAAGTCAGACTGAGAAAGACAAATACTGTATGATTTCACTTATATGTGGAATCAAAAAAAGCCAAATTCATAGAAATAGACAGTAG
Organism: Okapia johnstoni; assembly: GCA_024291935.2. Lineage (NCBI taxonomy): Eukaryota > Metazoa > Chordata > Mammalia > Artiodactyla > Giraffidae > Okapia > Okapia johnstoni. Next base: position 101,619,088 of record CM044305.1, on the reverse strand, counting down.
TTACGCTAGGCATGAGGGAATTGGGGAAATGTTGGTCAAAGGGTATAAACTTCTAGTTTTGAAGTGAATAAGCTCTGGAAATCTAATGTGTGGCATGGTAATTGTGGTTAATAGTACTGTGTTATATACTTGAAAGCTGCTAAGAGAATAGATCTTCCGTCTTCTCATCATAAAAAAAAATAGTAATTATGTGATGTGCTAGAGGTATTAGCTTGCCCTATGGTGGTAATCATTTTGCAATATATATGTGTATCATGGACAAAATCACATTGAACACCTTAAACTTAAATAATGTTGTAAGTCAATTATATCTGAATAAAGCTGAGAGGAAAAAACCAACAATAGAAGACAAAAGGGAGTTTGGATTAAAGTGAACTCAGGTAACAAAGTGTTCCATTCTCCAGAATCTCTCATTCCCTAGCATTCTGGGTGATTTGGGGTTTGCCATATACTTAAGATATTTGCAATGTACTTTGACTATAGCCCAGGCTGCCTTCTGGAATGCCAGCTGTTGGGTGGGGTACAATAACAAAATCCCATAGGATCTCAAAGACAGAAATCTGTCTGAGCTCACACTCAGAAGACTAAAGGAGAAACCATTCCAGCCAATTTTGGAAAAAAAGCAATCTGCTTAACAGGACAGCAGACTGGAGCCAGAAGTGACCAATGGAGCTGCAAATGAAGCAGTGGCTACAGAGGCGAGAGAGGAGGGAGAAAGGAGAGGCTTTGAATTTGATACCGAGTTCAGAGGCAAATGATTCAAGTCAGTCCTTGTGCACAGATGTTAGCAGCTGCTTCTGTAAGCCCCTTTTCCTGCTTGCCTGCCTCAGTCAAACCACATGGCTGCTGACGGGGAACAGAAACAATCTTATGGACCTGGTCGTCCTGTTCCCAGGAAGGAAGAGAACATAGCACTTTTGAGAGATTCTTTCCTTCTGCCATGAGAGAGGCTAGTTTATGGCATCTGTTCTTGTGAGCTATTTACACAGTTGGGTGGGGGTGGGGGTGGGGTGTGTCCCTGCCTGGAGTTTGGCTAAGTCCTCGGGGAGCCTCTAGAAGGTTATATGCAGTGGCATTATGAGTACTGCCTAGAACCCCAGTCCCTCCCAGTGACCTTGAGGACTCTGAAGTCACAGGTGAGGGAACTCCAGGCTGGCCGAGGAGCTGAGGCTGCCATGAATGCTGCCCTCATAGGGTGTCATCTTGAAAATTCATGGAGGAGGGGGAACTCATTCGAGACTGCAAATATCAGGGAAGGCTTCCCAGAATAGGCGGGGTTTGGGCTGGACCTTGAAGGGCAGTCCTTCAAGCTGGAATGGCTACTGCTCGACTTTGATGATGCCAGTATGGTCCTGGGTGCCCAAAGCTCCCCCTCCCGAACAACTAGCCTCTGAGTAGTGGCCAGCAGGTGTGGCCACCGGGCTCACTGGCTAAGGCCAAAGGGTTTCTTTGACCTGAATGGTCCAGATAATGGCCCCGGATCCTTATTTCGCTGGGTTCCAGGAAGAACCCTTAGCACATCACATTCCTGAGCAGTTTCCATCTGTCGAGTACAGTTATACAGTGAGAGATGCTTTCATTTCGAGGGACTGAGGGCCCTAAGCTGGTGACTGCATCAATCTAGACCCCTGTGGAAAAAATGAAGGCTTGGGAAATAGTGAGGTCCTTGTGGAGTTTCAAGCCTATTTCCAGTGGCTAAAAGGCACTAATGAGTATAATGCAGGCAAGAGATGTTGGTTCAAACAAACAACTAATTGGAATTAAGAGAAGAAGTGTGCAGAGGCCCCTAATGAATGGATATGCTAATTGGTCTTCTTTGCTAGCCCCTTGGGCTTTGGCTGTGACATAGACTAGCCTATTAGACGCCTGCTCTGTAATAGCTGCTGAATGCTGGGGCCCTTTATTGCCATGGTAACATTGATGTCGAGAGTCTAGCTGAGCCCCGGATCTCTTAATTTACTACTCAGGCGGCTACAATTCTTTGGGTTTTATTATTCTTCGTGCCCCGGGTGCCAGAGTGGCAGTGAATCATGCTTATTCATCCTCTGCACCGCCCACGGTGTCTTTGAATAAGTCAGGGTGTCTCTTACTGTGGGTGATGAGCAGATTATTAAGTTCGAGCCTATTTCTGCCTTAGCTACACTAGTGCCTCTCAGAAACCCAATGTACCTCTCTAACCACTTGCTTCCTTGCTGTGTCACATGGCTTTTGGCAAGCTGAGTGATGGCACTGCAGTGGGCCCACGGGCCCAGCCTCCCAGGAGCTCTGTGCTTGCTTGCCGGGTGGGGTGGGGTGGGGGTGGGGAAAGCAGAGCAATACAGGTGGGACCGCAGCAGCTGGGAGAGTGATCCTTGCAGATCCATGCCATCCAAAGGGGGCAGTCAGAGGGGGAGGAAGGTCACTGCAGAGAAGATCCTGTCTGGGCACTGGTCCTGGAGGTTTCAATCTCTCTAGGGTCGGAGGACAAGCCTCTATAGAAAAGGAGATCCCTTATTCTGAGTGACTCCAGAGGAAGGGAGCACCCCCTAAAGCCAGAAGTTACTAGGAGGATGGATTTCACTTTATTTTATAAGAGATCATTGTGGGGAAAAAAAAAGCTGGTCACAGGCACAAGCTGCCTCTGAAACTTTTGCATAACTTGATCTGCATTGTTGTTTAGTCCCTCAGTCGTGTCTGACTCTGTAGCCCTCCAGGCTCCTCTGCCCATGGGATTCTCCAGGCAAGAATACTGGAGTGGGTTGCCTTTTCCTTCTCCAGGGGATCTTCCTGACCCAGGATTGAACCCAGGTCTTCTGCATTGCAGGAAGGCAGATTCTTTACCTTGCAGCTACCACAGAAGTCCCAACTTGTCACTGGAGCTGCGCAAACTTTGGTCTCTGAGTAAGAGCTGTTCTGAGCATGTGCGGCCAGGGGATGAAGAGTAGGATGGAAGGTTTGCCAGATGACCTCTTAGGACTCCTCCAACTATGGAATCTTTTGTGTCTATATATGACGTTTTTTAATTTGTCAGGACATATGCTAAACTTGGATGATACTTTATATGTATGTGTGCTTGCTTTAACAGCACATAGGCTAAAATTGGGATGATATTCTATATGTGTTTGTCTGTGTCTATCTCCAGCCAGAGATGAAACCTTGCAACAGGTGCAGAAATATTTTCCTGACACCCCTGTCACTAAGAAACGGGCAACCTGAAGCTAAAGATAAATCATTCAATAACCCCCCTCCTCAATTACAAATGACTCTTACTAGCAGGAGAGAGTCTTGGTTTCTGTGGTTTTGTTTGTTTTCTTCTTTTCATTTCACTGCAGCATTTGACTGGGCATCATCATGGCAGAATTGGCAGACTAGAGAAAACTGTGGGCTACACAAATCTGGAGCACCTTTACAAGGTTTTTTTTTTTTTATTGTTGTTGTTGTTCCTGTTTATTGGGAATGCAGGGTGTAGGGTGAGAGTGAGAGGTTTTCTTGACCTAACTAGAATCTAAGAGGTAGCATTTTCCCCTGTGACAGGCTGGACAGAGCGCTGTAAACCTAAAGGCAGTCAATCAAATGTGCAAAGCACAGAAAGGGGCTGTTAAGCAACACCGGTCTTTTCCACCAAAGCCTGCAAGCCTGTTGATTATCAAGCAGCAGCCTTTCCTCACACAAAGGACAATGATATTAATCCAACCTGAACCCACTCTGGATTCAGCAAGCACCAGTCAGAAATCACAGTGGCTCTCAGCTGCCTCTTAAATCAAAATGAAATTCATAAGCAAGAGCTTAAGGTCCCTCCATCAACATCCCTGTTCGGTTACTCACTTGTTGCAAGACCACAGGAATGCCAATTGATCTTGCTGTTCTCCATCTTGAAAGATAGTAATGTTCCTGCTTCCTCATGCTTAGGGATGCTGTGGGCCTAGAACTCTTCAGAGGAAAATGGAAAGAGAATTCTGAAGTCAGTGGGATTCTTGCTCATTAGGGAGCAGAACTGAGTGTTTAAAAGTATATGCTTTTTAACTGGTACTGGATTTGAATCCAGTTCCCACTTTTTTTTCTACTATGTTTTAATTTATTAATTGAAGGATAATTGCTTTACAAAACAGTTCCCACTTTTAATAGCTGTGTAACTTTGGGGAATTTGCCTCACTTCTCTGAGTCTCACTTTTCTCATCTGTAAAGTCACCTGATTGGCATAGGATCCAATGATGTAATTTATATACAGTGCTTGGCTTAGTTCACCCCACTATTATTATTATTATTATTATTGATAATGATACAAATCAAACAGGCAAAAATACCTTGTCCATTTTCAAGGACTCTTCCTCACAAGGCCAGTGACCTGAGTAAGGGGAGCAAGCTCCCTTGGGTTGTAGGCAGTGCCCCCATCTGGTCTACTAATGTCTCTCAAGCTAGGGATTTGGAGCCAGGCAAGAGGGAGAGGGTCTTTGGAGGTGGAGTTAGAGGTGAAAGGTGAAGGCTGATATGCTAAGCCCGAGGTATTGTGGAGGCAGATCAGGCCTTGGAGGACCCTCATTCACATCACACCATGGAAAACAGTGGTTCAAACTTCAGTGCACTCAAGAATCACCATAAGAGCTCCTTAAATATGCTTATTCCCAATTACTCCATATATTACTTATTAATTGCAAAGGAAACATGTACCTTTTCAAAGAAGAATTCTAGAAGACACCACCTTAAATAAGGGATCAAATTTAGCATCACCAATAACAGGGTAATGGCATGTTAACCTCCCGATGTGACACGCTGGGAAGTAAACAACATTATTCCTGTAGTATTCTTGCCAGAGATGTTTAATACGAATCTAATCATGAGGAAACAATCAGACAAATTCAGACAGTAAACAAGACAGCCAACCTGGACTCTTTAAAAATATCAGTATTTCATTAAGGAAAAAAGCCAAATGTACTGTTCTAGAATCTAGATTAGCAGAAACTGAAAAGACAGTAAAACAAAATCCATGATTCTTGATTGAATTACAAATAGCTAGGATGTTTGGGAGATAATTTGAGAAATTTTGAAATGAGTCAATATTGAATAATGCTATTTTGTCAATGTTACATTTCTTGGATGTGATAATGGTATTATTATTTTGCAAGGGAATGAGAGAATGCTCTTGTTCATAAGAGATACATGCTGAAATTAGATGCAATTTTAGATGCAAAACTTTAGATGCAAAGTGGCATGATACTTGCAATTAAATTTCAAATGTTGTAGCCAAATACACACAAATACAGACATGTTTTTATGTGTGTATATGTGTGTATATAGAGAGAGCATACATGCAAATCTGAAATGTTACTGTCCTGGTTAATTTCCAGGAAGGATATGCTGCTATTCATCATAGTTTACTCTCAGATTTCTCCAAATATAAAGTTGGGGACAAAACATAAACCCTTTCCTACAATTCCATCCTTCCCAGATATGCCTTCTCATATCCCCAATGTCCCTTGAACCCCAGTTCTTAGATGCTTAGTATCCTCTACCCCATAGCACCAGGAGATAGTTTCAGTTAAGGAGACATGAAATCAGGGAAAGCATCATGAAGGCAGCTACATCTGAGCTTGGCCTCCAGGATTGGAGCAGGATTTTGCTAAACAGAGATAGCAGGAGAAGAACTTTCCAGAAGGAGATGATTACTCAAATGAAGCTTGAAGAATATAGAACAGAGGTCCTCAACTTTAGTGGATACAGAGTTATATGAGGAGCTTTTACCTATGCAGACTCTCCGATCCCAACTTCAAAATTCTCATTCTGTAAGACTGAAATAGAGCCCAGAAATTTGAAGTTTTAAAATACTAAGATGGGTCTCCTGCAGGGGTCTGAGGACCATGATTTGGGAAAGACTGGCACGGGAAGCTGCCTATTCCACATGCACACACAGAACTGGCCCTGTCTCTCTTGTGTTCAGTCGAATCTCTCATAGCTGGATTGTCACCAAGGCTGATGTAAAACTTCAGGGGAAGTCCTCTGTACTAGACCTGTCAGTCATGGTGCCTGCCGTGTCCACTACTGTGCTCACTGCCTCCTGGTCAGGAAAGCAAATCCAGCTAGTTGTGGCCTAGGGTGACCTTGACTGTAGCAGGAATGGGCCCCCACAATTTGGTGACAGATAAGTGCGTGTGTGCATGCTAAGTGGCTTCAGTCATGTCCAACTCTTTGTGACTCTGTGGACTGTAGCCCGCTGGGCTCCTCTGTCCATGGAATTCTCCAGGCAAGAATACTGGAGTGGGTAGCCATGACCTCCTCCAGGGGATCTTCCCGACCCAGGGATCCAACCCACATCTCTTATGTCTCCTGCATTGGCAGGCAGGTTTTTTACTATTAGTGCCACCTGGGTAGCCAGGCACAGTTCTGTTCAATAGGATTGACGGTAACAAGCTAAGGCAGTCAGACCAGCAACCTGTGGCACTGTTCCTATAGACTACAGAGGAAGAATTTCCCAGTCCCTGGCAAGAGGAGAATGGAACAGACTTCCAGAGGGAATCAGGGACGTTGTATAATAATACGATGCTGATGACTAAGCCACTTTGGAACCTAGTAGTTCTCCATGCTGTGTGTATCTTCACCATAATCTTTTCTCGAGGTCTCCCAAGTAGACCTCTGTTGTCTAAGATAAAAGAAGTAAATTAATGTGCATTCTCTGAGGTTTCCAGTTCTTGGAGAATTGCTAATGCCCACACTAGCAAGAAGGAAACTGTCTCTACAGCACGTTGCCATTCACCTGAGGAGCCTGCAGGACTGAAATAAACAAATTGTTTCCTAGTCTCTGGCCTCTTCCAACAGACCTACAACTCAAGAAGAGAAACCCTGAGCCCACGTGCTGGAGACTCTCCTTATCTTTCAGATGCCTGCATCCCAAATGCCTCCCTTTCTTGTCCCCAGTCATCTGTGCTTGGTTCAGGATGGGGGCACCTCCAAGTTGTGTAGCCCTTCTGGCTGGACTCTCAGGCCCAAAGACACAAATCTACATGTATGTAGATTTTGCATGCAGAGAATTCATGCAAAAGAAGAATTCATGGTCCAGTCAGACTTTAGGACTCCCAGTCCCCAGCTCTGTGCAGTACACCAATCCTTACATCACCCTTCTACCCTGCCTCTGTGGCAGGAAGCATGACATGTCTAGGCATGGCCCTTTCTTCTGTCAGGATGACAGAAGCTGTCAAAAGGAGGAATCCTCACCCTACCCTTCATCCTACTCTTCTACCTCCTGGAAACTAGGACACCAGCCTCTGAACTCACTAAATATACAAAGTATGGAAAGGGATGCTAGCCCCAGATCTGCTATGAGTGCACAGCAGAATGTTGAACTGCTTAGTCACTTAAATTTTTTGGACCTATTTCCTTAAAGGGCTCTTGTGAGGATGGCATATGATCACTCTGGTGCAAGAGCTAGACAAATCATCAGGTCTTCTGGTAGACCATTCCTCTGGGGACATGATCAGGGGGAATGACCTCACCGCTCCCCAGCCTCTGATTTCCCCTCTCCCCAACTGTGTGCTGGCAGCTGTAGTTCTAACTTTAGTGAATACAGAGAATGATGGCCTGACATGCCAACACTGTTGAAGATCAAAAGAGTTTGTAGATAATAAGAGCAAAAGACCTATATGAACAAAAGGTATATTTGGGACTCCTGAGATTAGAAATCTCTACTGAAACCACTTTAATACATGGGTTCAAAACATATGGAAAATGGGATCTTGGGGTGCCACCATTGTATACTCTCTGAACTACTACCTAGATGGCCCAGCAAGGATATAGGAGCCCCAGGGCCTCGTGATGTCAAGTTTGGCAAGTATCCTCCAAAGTGCTAAACCTAGCTGGCTATTTATTTAATTGTATTAAAGTGTGAATGTTAATTTACTTTCTTTTTTTTAAAGTTATTTATTTATTTATTTTTGGCTGTGCTGGCTCTTTGTTGCTGGGAGGGCTTTCTCTAGTTGCAGCGAGCAGGGACTACTCTCTAGTTGCAATGCGGGAGCTTCTTATCATGGTGGCTTCTCTTGTTGCAGACCACAGGCCCTAGGGTTTGCAGGCTTTAGTAGTTACAGCACTCGGGCTCAATAGTTGTGGCTTGCAGGCTCAGTTGCTCTGAGGCATGTGGGATCTTTCTGGACCAGGGATCGAACCCATGTCCCCTGCACTGCAAGGTTTCTTAACCACTGGGCCACGAGGGAAGCCCTAGTTGGTTATTTATGAAGTATCTAAGTTGCTCCAGTTGTTGCGTCCTCTGGGAATTTTTGTTCATTGAGATGAATATGCCTGACAAAAGCCTGACTATCATAAGAACCATAACCCTGGGCAAATAGTATGATTAAGAAGATGAGATGATAGATGAAGGACTCCCATTCACCTGGGAGACAGAGGGAAAGACAATTATAATCAGATACTTTAAACCTCTTTGCTTCACCGAACACTCCAATCATCCAATTTGAAAAGTAAAGTCAGACTTAATGACACAAGGTATGGGGCAGCGGAGAGCAGGGAGAAATGACATCATATGATGTAGCAACTAGCTCTATGTATAGCTCAGGAAGCAGCAGCATCCTGGGAAAAGAGTGTGGGTTCTGGAGTCAAACAGGTATGGATCCCATTCCCATTTTTGACACTTCACCTGTGTGACCACAGGACCTGTGACGGTTCTGAGATTTTATCTCACTTGCAAGTTACCAACTGAGCTGCCACATCTTTTCATGAATGCTGGCAGAAGATGTGAGACTCCTGGGCCAGCCATAGTAGTGACCAGAGTATAAGCATTTTCTTGTATCAGTTCCCTTTGCCCCCAAAGTCTCAGAGGAGCTACTCAAAAAGGGCCAGGTGACAATTGCACATGCTGTGGGTTGTATTACAGGAGAGCAACACTGACCTTAACGAGTCTGAACCTTTCAGGCTGAGCTGTAGTTTTGCCTTTCCACTGGCCCAGAGGGAGACACTGGATCTTCCAAAGCTGTTTACTGTACAAATATCCTGAAAAAACTAGTCCAGTACAGGGTCAGTCACTGTCTCTGTTCATAGGATGTGCAGAAACAGGAGAGATTCATGAGCATTTGTCTCACAATAACGGTCATCAACAAATTATTAAACCTTTTTGAATCTCTTTTTTTTCACCTGTAAAATGTAAAATTGTCATATTGCCTATCTCGAAGAATCATGAAGATTAAATGAGTTCATACACGTTAAAAGCACCAGATACCTAGAAGATGCTCAACAACTGTTAGTGTCCTTTTACTCATGCTCACTTTCTCACCACAGTTACTAGAAGGCCCTACTATTCTACACTTCCTGTTTCCTTCTTGCAGTCACTTCATGGCTCCCAACAAAGACTTCAGTTCATTTATCCCCAACTTTTCTCACTCATTTGCTAGTTTCCATCTACATCCTGTCAGGATTTCAGTTCAGTTCAGTCGCTCAGTCGTGTCGACTCTTTGTGACCCATAAAATTGCAGCACACCTGGCCTTCTGTCCATCACCAACTCCCGGTAGTCCACCCAAACCCATGTCCATCGAGTCGATGATGCCATCCAGCCATCTCATCCTCTGTCGTCCCCTTCTCCTCCTGCCCTCAATCCTTCCCAGGATCAGGGTCTTTTCCAATGAGTCAACTTGTCACATGAGGTGGCCAAAGTATTGGAGTCTCAGCTTCAACATCAGTCCTTCCTATGAACACAACCCAGGACTGATCTCCTTTAAGATGGATGGTTGGATCTCCTTGCAGTCCAAGGGACTCTCAAGAGTCTTCTCCAACACCACGAGTTCAAAAGCAATCAATTTCTACAGCATCAGCTTCCTTCACCGTCCAACTCTCACATCCATACATGACCAACTGGAGAAAACATAGCCCTAATACTAGACAGGACCTTTTGTTTTGGCAAAGTAATGTCCTCTGCTTTTTAAATATGCTGTCTAGGTTGGTCATAACTTTCCTTCCAAGGAGTAAGCGGTCTTTTAAATTTCATGGCTGCAATCACCATCTGCAGTGATTTTGGAGCCCCCCAAAATAAAGCTGACAATGTTTCCACTGTTTCCCCATCTATTTCCCATGAAGTGATGGGACCAGATGCCACGATCTTAGTTTTATGAATGTTAAGCTTTAAGCCAACTTTTTCACTCTCCTCTTTCACTTTCATCAAGAGGCTTTTTAGTTCTTCTTCACTTTCTGCCATAAGGGTGGTGTCATCTGCATATCTGAGGTTATTGGTATTTCTCCCGGCAATCTTGATTTCAGCTTGTGTTTCTTCCAGGCCAGCATTTCTCATGATGTACTCTGCATAGAAGTTAAATAAGCAGGGTGACAATATACAGCCTTGATGTACTCCTTTTCCTATTTGGCACCAGTCTGTTGTTCCATGTCCAGTTCTAACTGGTGCTTCCTGACCTGCATACAGATTTCTCAAAAGACAAGTCAGATGGTCTGGTATTCCCATCTTTTTCAGAATTTTCCACAGTTTATTGTGATCCACAGAGTCAAAGGTTTTGGCATAGTCAATAAAGCAGAAATAGATGTTTCTCTGGAACTCTCTTCCTTTTTTGATGATCCAGCGGATGTTGGCAATTTGATCTCTGGTTCCTCTGCCTTTTCTAAAACCAACTTGAACATCTGGAAGTTCACGGTTCACGTATTGCTGAAGCCTGGCTTGGAGAATTTCGAGCATTACTTTACTAGCATGTGAGATGAGTGCAATTGTGTGGTAGTTCGAGCATTCTTTAGCATTGCCTTTCTTTGGGATTGGAATGAAAACTGACCTTTTCCAGTCCTACTTAACTGATTAATTATGTAACAGATATTTATAGGACACTGACTATGTGTCAGATGCTGTGTTGGGTGCTGGTGATAAACCAGAGAATGAGAAAGACATGGTCTATAGCCTCATGGAGTATGCCCTTTTGTTGGGGAGATGGACATTAAACAAATAAATTAGAAATGATTGGTCACCAGGAAAGCATGGCATATGGAAGACAGGATTATCCCCATTTCTCTCATTTGACCTGCCCCGGCTCACTGAGAGAGCCTGTCCACATAGGATCCTATCTCTTACCACTTTTCTTTGATGGACTCAACTTCACTCCTGGGCCCTAAGTAGGTGAAAGGTCAATCTAAACTTGTGGACCAGCTAGGATGTAGAACACTGTCCAAGGAGTGGAGTCCTATTACTTTCCAAGACAGGCAGCAGCACTGGCGATAGAAAAGAGGGTCAGAGAAATAAGGTTTCTGTAATGTGCTGAGGACTTGAACACGTCCCAGTTGACATTAGCAGACAGTCTTTTTATAAAACTTTATCTTTTGTATTGAAGTAAGGCAATGGCACCCCACTCCAGTACTCTTGCCTGGAAAATCCCATGGACGGAGGAGCCTGGCGGGCTTCAGTCCATGGGGTCGCTATGAGTTGGACACGACTGAGCGACTGCACTTTCACTTTTCACTTTCATGCATTGGAGAAGGAAATGGCAACCCACTCCAGTATTCTTGCCTGGAGAATCCCAGGGATGGGGGAGCCTGGTGGGCTGCCATCTGTGTGGTCGCACAGAGTTGGACACAACTGAAGCAACTTAGCAGCAGCAGCATAGCCAATTAACAACATTGTGACAGTTTCAGGTACACACCAGACCAACTCAGCCATATATATATACATGTATCCACTCTGCCCCAAACTCCCCTCCCATCCAGGCTAGCAGACATTCTTTAAGAGAAAACACAGCTGCCAAAGCTGTTACTTTGTTGTTGTTATTGGCTGCACTGCAAGGTGTGCCGGATCTTATTTCCTCAATTAGGGATACAACAGGGGGACCAGCAGTGAAAGTGCGAGTCCTAACCGTGGACCACCAGGGAATTCCCCAAAGGTGTTTTTGAAAGCAAATCTGTTGGCCTTCACTTTTAAGGAATCTACCTAATGCCCTCATTTACCACAATTAATTATCAACACAGCCCTCCCTCCCCGTCTTCAAAGGTCAGCCTCACCTCTGGCATATAAAGATATGATCATATCTCCAAACCAGTGAGATATTTTCTCTTCCTTCTCCTAGCTGAATATTCTTTCTCTGCAATAGGACTGTAAGAACCTTGAAGGCAAGGCCTGTACCTTCTCTTGTAATGCATGTCCACTGCTTCCCTTCCCAGCAAAGCCTGCATCTGTTCAGTGACACAATCTGCTCTCAAAAAAAAAATCAAGCTAAAAAAAGGAATGATGCTGTGGAATGGTATGGTGTTTACAAGCATATTCGAGGTTATTTTATTTATAAAAATTCCCAGACTTCTCTGGTTAGTCACTCTTATGGTATCAACAAAAACATTTTCCCCCCGAGTATTTTGTTAGGCCAAACAGATTTGTCTCCCTAGTTTCACAGATAGAAAGTCAGGTGTTAATTTGAACCAATCCCGTGCAAATACAGTACTGCTAGGAATAGAAGCAAGGAAACATTATCCCTAAACTCTCTCTTTAAATCATTAGCTTGGCCTCTTAGTCTAATCCCCTTGATCAGGGGTCAAGGACCTTTCCAAGCAGTATACCAAGACTTCTGTCACTGTTCCTCCCCAGGGCAAGGGGCAAGAAGTGATTAACCTCAGGGGAGGTCATGAGGGGGAAGATGGTTACCTCTCAGCTATTGTAACTTGGAGGTCAAGGGGAGAAGCCAATTTTCTGAAGAGAATGAGATTGGAATGAACTTTCAAGTGCTTATTCTGAGGAGACCCTCATAAGATGGGAAGAAGCAGCCATGACATTTGCAAAGATGAGCCCATGCACTAAATCTGACTGTTTACTTATCAAGAGTGAACCTAGAGACCTTGGAAAGTCAATAATTCCTTACTTGGTTCTAGAGAGAAAGATGGTATAATAGGGGAAAGCATAGAATTTTGACTTTGATGGCCCACTATGCTTAATTAAGTCTAAAGTTAATATATTGACATACCTCCTAAAACATGTGAGAAACTTAGAGCACTATAACTGTAATCACTTCTCCCCAGACGTTTCTTCCTTTCAAAAAGCTGTGAAACATAATATACATACAGATTTTAAAATAGACTTTGCTTTTTAGAGCATTTTTAGGTTGACAGCAAAAATGAACAGAGTACAAAGAGTTTCCATATACTCCTTGCCCTCAACAACCTCCCCCACTATCAACATCCCATACCAGAGTGATACATTTGTTACAATCAGTGAGCCTCCGCTGACACATCACCACTATCCAAAGTCCTTCCTTTACATTGAGGTTCCCTCTTGGTGTTGTACATGCTATGCATTTCGACAAGTGTATAATGGCATGTATCCACCACTGTAGTATCATACTGCCTTAAAAGTCCTCTGTCCTTCATCTATTCATCCATCCCCCAACACTAACCCTTAGTGACCACTGACCTTTTCACTGTTCCCATAGTTTTACCTTTTCCAGAATACAGAAAATGATACATGGAAACATCCGCTTAAGAAAGAGTCTACTTAAATTTGATTAGAACATGGGGAGTATGTGGTATTGGAACCAAGACCCATTCTCTTCCACCCCCTTTCCTAGCTCTGCAAGAAGGAAGCTCCTCTCCTGGTTGGTGCAAGCAAGAACACAGGGCTCCAGCTTTCCCTAGCTCCCAGTTGGAAGGTTGCCTTCTTAGGAGATGCAGGATGTGAGCTTTTCTCATCTTGCCCTTAGCTACCTGTTGCTGAGGCTAAGATCCAGTGAGCATGGCCAGGAAGCACAGGCTTCATTCTTTTACCCACCACCCACTAGTGGGACGCAGGCTCTACCTTGGGCATGGCCCCACTGAGAATACTGGGGCCCCATTACTTTCGTTCTGGCTTGTAAGGTGGTGGTTCTGTGCTGAGAGAAGTGAGTCTAGAAAACTCGGAGCTATACCCCTCCATTCCACTGAATACCAAGCTCCTAGAAGCAGAAGAGATGGAAGGAACAGAAGAATTATTTGAACAAATAATGGCTAAAAACGTCACAAATTTATTGAAAAATATTTGTTTACACATCCAAGAGGGGCTTCCCAGATGGTGCTAGTGGTAAAGAACCTTCCTGTCAATGCAAGAGATGTAAGAGATGCAGGTTTGATCCCTGGGTAGGGAAGATCCCTTGGAGGAGGGCATGGCACCCACTCTGGTATTCTTGACTGGAGAATCCCATGGACATGGGAGCCTGGCGGGCTACAGTCCATAAGGTCACAAAGAGTCAGACACGAGTGAAGCGACCTAGCACAGCGCAGCACACATCCAAGAAGCTCCACAAATTCTAAGGATATACAAAACAAGACAAAAACAGGAAATGCAAGGAAATACAAAACAAGGAATTTATAAAAAACACTTAAAAGTCATTATTACCAAGAGAAATAACCCAGTTGAAAATTGGGCAAAGGATTTGAATAAACATTTCTGCAAAGAAAAAATGTAAATAGTCCATAAGCACATAAAGAGGATGCTTGACATCATGATTGATCAGAGAAATGCAAATTGAAAGGGCAATGAGATGCTATTCACACCCACTAAGATGACTATAATAAAAGGTCAGATAACACAAGCGTTGTCAAAGATTTGATAAAATTATAATGCTGATACACTCCCGATGGGAATGTAAAATGGTGCAGCCACTTCAGAAAGCAGTCTGGCAGTTCGTCTAACTGTTAAACATAGAGTTATCACATGACCCAGCAATTCAACTCCTAGGTACATACCCAAGATTTGTACACAACTGTTTATAATATAGCAGCATTATTCATAATAGGTAAAAGGCAGAAATGACCCAAATGCCTATCAACTGGCAAATGGATAAACAAAATGTGACATATCTATACAATGGAATATTATTTGGCCATAAATAGGAATGAATTGGGCTTCCCTGGTGGCTCAGACAGTAAAGAATCCACCTGCAGTGCAGGAGACCTGGGTTTGATCCCTGGATTGGGAAGATCCCCTGGAGAAGAGAATGGCAACCTACTCCGATATTCTTGCCTGGAGAATCCCATGGACAGAGGAGCCTGGTGGACTACAGTCCTTGGGATTGCAAAGAGTCAGACACGATTGAGCAAACACAGCACAGCACAGGAATGAACTGCTGTTATAGATTGAATTATTCATCCCCCAAATTTATATGCTGAAACCCTAACCCCCAATGTGCCTGAATTTGGACATAGAGCCTTTAAGGAGATGCTGAAGGTTAAATGAGGTGCTAAGGATGGGGTCTTCATCCCATAGTACTGGCATCCTTGTAAGAAGAGGAAGAGACACCAGCGACCTCTGTTTGCAAGTCGGAGTGGAAAGAGTATAAAGGCCATATGAGAACACAGTCAGAATGTAGCCATCTGCACCACAAGGAGGAGTCTCACCAGACACCAACCCTGATGGCACCTTGATCTTGGACTTCCAGTCTCCAGAACTGTGAGAAAATAAACTTGTTGTTTAAACCTCCCAGGTTGTAGTATTCTGTTATGACATACCAAGCAGACTTAACATAAGTAGTGACACGTGCTAGAACATGAATGAACTTTTAAATGAAACTTTCTACATGAAAGTTTTTAAACTTTTTTTAAACTTTCTACATGAAAGAAGCCAATCACAAAAAAATCACATGATTCCATTTACATGAAAGGCCCATGATAGGCAAATCTACGGAAACAGAAAGTATATGCTTGCTTGCTGAGAGGAGGGGGGATGGGTAATTGATAGCTAAAGTATGAAGTGTACATCTGAGGTGATGAAAATGTTATAAAATTGAATATGCTGATGGTTGCATATATCTCTGATTATACTAAAGACCATTGAATTGTACACTTAAAATGGGTGAATTATATGAGATATGAATTACATTTCAATAAAGTTGTTAAAATATAAGTATACATGGAGAGATATAAAGCAAAATGCTAAAATGTTAGCAACTGCTATATCTAATTAGAGGGTAGGCGAGTATTAATTGTATTATTCTTTCAACTTTTCCTGTATCTGCAAAATTTTCCATAATAAAAAATTGGGAAAAAATAGAAGCAGCCCTCCCATGTGCTCTTTCCTGATCACTCCCATTTTTCCACTTCTAAGAAATAACTGATATCCTGACTTTTGTTAACCATGTTCTTGCTTTTCTTTATAGTTCTACTGCCTATGTATGAGTTCCTAAACAATGAAGATTAGGTTTTCCTATTTTTCTACTTTGTATATATGGAGCCATACTGTATGTAATATTTGCTCTTGGTTTGTTTCCATCAACATCATGTTTGTAAGGTACATTCATATTGTTGCATGTAGCTGTAGCTCATTAATTTTCACTGCTGAATAGTTTTCCATTGTTTGGAAATATCACAATTTTTTATCTTCTCTACTGCTGGTCAACATCTTCGGTTATTCAAGTGTAAGGGCTGTTAAAACAGTGCTGCTGAGAACTTTCATACAAACTTCTGTTGGGTGTATACATAGAAGTGGAATTACTGGGCCACAGAAAATGCATTAGCTTTAAATCTACTAGATAATGCCAAACTCTTTTGAAATGGTTAAATCAGATTACATCTCCACTAGCAGTGTGTCAGAATTCCTGTTTTTCCACATCCCTACCAATGGTTGGTATTGTAAGGATTAAAGAACAACATCAGCCGTTTCTGGTAGATGTGATGGTATCTCATAATGGTTTTATTTTGCATTTCTCTGATGAAGTTAAGGACATTTTCATGTATTTATTGGCCATTTGGTTTTCTACTTTTGTGAAGTAACTGTTTATTACTTTTTACCCATTTTTAAAATTTTCTTATCATATTCCAGCAGCTCGGTATATGTCCCAAGTCCTAGAACTTTATTTGCTACATGTAGAATGCAAATATCTCTGCTATTGTATGGATTAATTTTTAATTCTCTTAATGGTAATTTTTAATGAAATGTTTAATTTTATTGCAGTCAAAGTGTTACTTTTTGCTTTTATGGTTAATATTTTTGTGTGCTCTTTAAGATTCTTCACTATCCCAAAGTTGTGAACACAGTCATTTAGATCACAAAAGCATAACCTGCCCTTCAAATTTAGACGTATAATCTACTTGTACTGATCTTGGGGTATTCATTGAAGTAAGGATCCAATTCCTTTCTTTTTTTTCTATATGGGTAGCCTATTGTCCCAGCACCATTTTTGAAAAGAACCATCTGTGTCTCTTGGCTGTTCTTTCAAGAAGAATTTGCCATCCAGCTGCAAGGAGTATAGTCAGCTGTCAGCCTCTAGGTGAAGCACCTTTGAGATCGCTAAAGCATTTAAGCAGAAGCCAAGCTCATCCCACGCAGCCCCTAGCTAGTACCTGAGCATGGGAGGCATACTAAGGCCTGGTCCTTTGAGGGTTTTCTTTAATGAGCTCTTCACTTTCACAATCTGAGGTTCTCCTTTCCCAAACCTGCCTTCCCATCCTTTCAGATGTTACCCACCAATAAACCTCTCGTACTTCGTTCTCCAATTCAGTGTCTCCTTACCAGAGGACCTAAACTAACATATCTGCTACCAGGAGTGATCAAAGAAATCAGGCAGTAAAATGGAATTTGGGAGATGGGATCACTCACGACCAGGCTGTCAATGCAGACCCCGCACCCAGTAGTATGTGAAGGATGGATTGTCCCAGGCACCAGATGGTGGCGCTCTTGCTATAACTTTCGCAGGTAGTGTCTTGGGGAGATAGTCTATGAAAGGGAATAATGCTTTGTCAGTGCAATGATTCAGGCTTTTGGGAAATGGGTTGGGGAGAAGAGGGAATCATACAAAGACAATGAAATTTGCCAGGTCTCATTTAGTTGCATTGATACCTACAGAAGGATAATAAAAAGGTGAGGGTTGTTAAAAAACACTGTGAAATCCAGAATGTCTCTTTGGTAGCTTACACCAAAGCTCTTGTCTTCTGCAGTGGAAGAACAGAAAAAAAGTCTCAAGGCCACGAACTCACGACTGTAAAGAGTTGAGGAGCTTCGAAGATGACTGAACATCTGACGAAGGCAAGTCTGTTGTGCTAAAGTGAGAACCTCGGTTGGGAAAACTTGGGACATGGGCTGGTGAGTGAGCCTGAACATTTTTGACGTCTGTCTGAGTCTGTTTGGGCTGCTCTAACAAAATACCACAGATTGGCTGACTTAGAAACAACAGAAATTTAGTGTTCACAGCTCTGGAGGCTGGAAGTCTGAGATTAGGGTGCCAGCATCGTCGGGTGAGTGCCCTCTTCCCGGGTTGCAGAGTTCTCTCTGTGTCCTCACATGTGGAAGGGGCTTGCGAGCTCCTTGGGGTCTGTTTTATAAGAGCACTAAGCCCATTCATGAAGGCACCAACCTCGTCACCTAATCACCCCCAAAGGCCCCACCTTCTAATACCATCACATTGGGTATTAGGATTTCAACATATGAATTTAGGTGGGGACACAAATATTCAGATCATAGCAGCTCTCTAGGCTCACATTGCCAGATTTAGCAAATAAAAATATAACAAAAATTCAAATATCACCTGGGACACACTTATACCGAAACCTTATTCATGTATCTGAAATTCTCACTTAACTGGGCATCCAGTCAATTATCTGACACCCCTACCCTAGCCCCCTCTGCACCCTCAGAACCTGTTCAATGGCCCATTCCTTCTTATCAAGAAATAGCACTCCAGCCCATCGCATCCCCCATGTGGGAAGACACAGCAAAGGTTTCTGTCTCTGAAGGCAGCAGGAGAACCCCCTCAGGATCTGCCCCCACCTCTTCTCCTGCCAGCCCCAAGTAGCAGCATAACCCATGTAAGAACAACATGAGCCCACTGCGGAGGACAGGCCCTAGAGACCAAGGTTTGGTTTAGTCGCTAAGTCGTGTCTGACTCTTGCAACCCCATGGACTGTAGCCTGCCATGCTTCTCTGCCCAGGGGATTCTCCAGGCAAGAATACTGGAGTGGGTTGCCATTTCCTTCTCCAAGAAGCCTAAGGGAGCCACACAAATTAGCTAGAATGTGTCAGCAGGAGTCAGAAGGGTATTCATGGGACTTGATTGTGACGGTGCTCAATCAAGGGGGCCATGTCATAAGATGGGAAAAGGGAGAGTTTATAGATTTTGTGGTACTCTTAAAGAGTTGGACGCAACTGACACTTTCACACTTTCTTGGGATACAAGATTTAATTGCCATGATATTTCATTTTCTGTGTCCACTTGACTGGGCTAAGGGATGCTCAGAGAGCTGATAAAACATGATTTCTGTGTGTCCCATGGGAGTGTTTTGGAACAGATGAGCATTTAATTCAGTAGACTGATAAAGAGATCCACCCTCACCAGCGTGGACAAGTATCATCTAATCTGTTGAGGGCCCAAACAACAAAAAAGCAAAAGAAAGGCGAATTTCCTTTCTCTCTTCCTGAGCTAGAATGTTCATTTTCCCTGGCCTCAGACATCAGAGATCTTGGTTCTTGGGCCTTTGGACTCAGAAGAAATTATATCACCAACTTACCCGGTCTCCGGCTTATGACAGCTGATCATGGGACTTCTTGGCCTCTATTACCGTGTAAGCCAATTCCTATAAATCTCATCTTACATATATCTATATATATCCTATTGATTATATTTCTCTGGAGAGCTCTTACTTTTTAAAATATTTATTTATTTGGCTGCGCTGGGTCTTAGTTGCAGCTGGTACTGCATGCAAGATCTGTAGTTGCAGCATGTGGGATCTAGTTTCCTGATCAGGGATCAAACATGGGCCACCTGTGTTGACAGTGCAGAGTTAGCCACTGGACCACCAGGGAAGTCCGTGAAGAGCCCTTATTAACACAGATTTTGGTACTTGGGGTAGAATGCTGCTGTAACAAATACCTACAAATGTGAAAGCAGGTTTGAACTGAGTAATGGATAGAGGGGTCTTCCCTGGTGGCTCAGTTGGTAAAGAATTCACCTGCAATGCAGGAAACCTGGGTTCGACCCCTGGGTTGGGAAGATCCCTTGGAGAAGGGAAAGGCTACCCACCCCAGTATGCTTGACTGGGAAATCCCACAGACAGAGGAGCCTGGCAGGCTACAGTTCATGGGGTCACAAAGAGTCGGATACAACATAGTGACTAAACAACCACCTCCAATGGGTAGAGGCTGAAAGAATTTGGAGGTGCATGCTAGAAAAAGTCTGCATTGCCATGAACGGGCCATTAAAGGTGGTTTGGGTAAGGGCTCAGAAGAAGGTAAGAGTATAGAGAGAGCTTCACTCTTTTGACAGAATACCTCAGTGGTCCTAAACAGAATGGTCACAGCATGCCACAGCATGGACACTAAAAGTCATTCTGATGAAGTCTCAATGGAAATGAGGAACATCTCATTGGAAACTGGGAGAAAGGCCATTCTTTTTATAAAGTGGCAGAGAGTTTTGTCGACTTGTGTTCATGTCCTAGAGTTTTGTGGAAGATAGAATTTGTGAATGATAAAGTTGGATATTTGGTTGAAGCTATTTCTAAGCAAAGTGTTGAAGGAGCAGCTTGTCTTCTCTTGACTTCTCATAGTAAAATGAGAGAAGAGAGAAATGGCTTAAAATTGTTCATCAAAAGAAAAACAGAAATTAAAAGTTTGGAAAATTCTCAGCCTATCTGCATGGCAAAATATTGAGAAAGCATGTTGGAATGAGACCATGATAGCGTGACCAAGCGATAAGGGGATTAGTAGGGGTGTCATCCAGGAAGAGGGCCCTCACCAGGACATGACTATGCTGGCCCTTATATCTTGGACTTCCCAGCCTCCAGAACTGTGAACGATACATTTCTATTGTTTATAAGCTACCCAGGCTGTAGTATTTTATTACAGCCACCTGAATGGATTGAGGCAATACTCCAGCCAGGACTGTAGGGAATGACACACAGACACTGCTAGGGTGACTCCTAGGAGCCTGGGGAATGTGAGCCTCACATTAAGTGAGGTTGAAATGCCCGAGTTGCTATGGGAGACACTGGAGGAAGGGATTAAAAGATCTAAAGCCGTAGACACGTTGGAATGTATATATTTTGCTCAGTCACTTCAGTCGTGTCCGACTCTCTGCGACCCCATGGACCATGGCCTGCCAGGCTCCTCAGTCCATGGAATTCTCCAGGCAAGAATACTGGAGTGGGTTGCCAGTTCCTTCTCCAGTGATAAAGTATGAAGTGAGTGAAGTGAGTGGAATGAAGTCGCTCAGTCATGTCCGACTCTCTGAGACACCATGGACTGTAGACTACCAGCCTCCTCTGTCCGTGGGATTTTCCAGGCAAGAGTACTGGAGTGGGCTGTGTATATATTATGTGAGCCCAAAAGACCCACTGGAGATTATGTTCCATGGAGGGGCTCAGGGAACACACTATTCAGCAAGGTCATGAGGAAAGTTCTAGCAAGATGGGCAGCAGCATTACCAGGAAGCTGAGTGCTCATTCATATATGGACCTGCAATGAATGAGCAGGAGTCTGAGAAAACCATGATCCCTTGCCAAGTTCCTGGACCTGATTCAGTTTTCAAGACCTGGAACCCAATGGCTGAAAAAGTGGCCAGGTCCCCAGAAAGAAGGACCCTAAATCACCATGGAAATTATAGACCATAATACTAGCCCCAGTTTTTCCCCAAAGGGACCTAATGGCATTTATTTGGGTGACTGTCCATTGGGGAAAGAGGAGACATTTAGAGGACTACTGGACATTGATACCCAGACACCCAAAGTGTGATCATGACTCCCTTATTAGAGAGTGGGTTATAGGGAGACTGGATAATAAATAGAGTTATTGCAAAAAGACATCTTACAAGGGGTTCACTAGGTTTTTAGACTTACCAGATGCTCATTTCTCTGGTCACTGAGTCTTTGCTGGGATTGGCATACTTGGCAGCTGGAATAACCTTCACACTGGGTGTCTTGTGGGGTAAGAGCTACAATAGTGGAAAGACTAGGTTGGTGATTCTAAAATTTTAGGTGACAGTCAAGATAATAAATAAAAATCAATACTCCATCCCTTACCCCAGGATGGGACATGGCAGAGATTGGTGCTACCCTAAGGATTTCAGAGATGAAGGGATGGTGTTCCCCATTTCATACATTCACCAGTACAGACCCTGCAGAAATGAATAGAACTTGAAAGATGAGTGGAGGTGACTGTAAGTTAAGCAAGTAGTAGCCAATCACAGCTTCTGTGCTGGTCATGGTATCTTTACTAGAGCTGATTAATTTGGCTTTTAGGTATTACATGATGTATGGCCATTGATTTAGCAAATATGTTGTTTGCTAGTCCAAACAAGAAAGAGGATCAGAAAGAGTTCACAGTACATGGAACATATAATAATATTTTTATTTACTGTTTTGTCCAGGGATATGTTACTTCTTCTCCCTATGTCATAAGATAGTTCAAAGAGATCTGGCCTCTCTTAACAGCCACAAAACATCACACTTATTCGTTACATTAATGACATCATTATGCTGATTGAGCAGGATGAGCAAGAAATGGCTACTACTCCACAAACCTTGGTACTGGTACAGACACGTGCTCTAGATTGTAGGAGATAAAACCTGTAGAGATTTAATGAAGTTTTGTTGTTGTTGTTGTTTTTTAAAGGATCCAGTGGTTAGGAGCATGCAGGAAAATCCCTGCCAAAGTAAAAGGCAAATTGTGGCACCTTGTAATCCCTCCTAAAAAGAAGAAAAACCCAGTACCAGGAAGAACTATTTGGGTTTTAGAGCAAATCATTCTATACCTGGGAACACTAGGTCATATACCTGGAGTCAGGGAAGTCTACCACCTTTGAATAAGTCATGGAACAAGAAAGGACTCTTTTTCAACAGATCCAGGAAGTGAAAGCAGTTCTGCTGCTTAAACCATATGATCCAGCAGACCCTATGGAGTGGGAAGAATAATGGGTGAGAAAATATGTATTGCGGAGTTTATGCCAAGTCCCCGTGGGCTGCTGTTACAAAACAGGGACAAGATGAGATGTGAATGGAACTTATGTAATCCATTTGGACAACTCCTGGTAGTCCTTTGCTTGCTCCATTTTAATTGTGAATGGACAAGTGCAGCAACCCCAAACCGAGGTGTGTATGGTTGCCAGGGACTCAGGTTTCACAGTAATGAGGGTTTCACTGACATCAAGTAAGCCAACAGGACTAGCAGAGGTGATATCTGAGGGTGAGAAGAACTTAGGATGGATAGTGAAGGAAGGAGACAACACACATAAAGCAGCTGCAGAATTTTTCACCCATACCCCTGCAAAAAATATACCCACTACCTAGAGTACACAATTTGTTTACAGCTATTTTAAGTCTAGGTTAGTCAAAATATTGTGTTCAGAAGTTTCTTGGGTTAGTCTCTCTCCACTCCCAACCCCTAAAGTGGTTGTGTTATTTATTTGAAATACTGTTAAGTTAGTTTGTTTCTGGTTTTATTCCATTTGGGGCTTCTGTTCCACCCCATACTTGTGGAATTTATTTATTTATGACTTTTGTATATTGATTTTGTATCCAGAAACATTGCTAAACCTGTACTTACTCTCATGCAATTATTGCTTAGTATTTTCACTGTAATATTTTTTAAAATACCACAAGTTATACATTATTTTTTTGCCTTGTTTGTTTGGATTTACTCACATCATCACCAATTCTTTCTCAATGTTTCTTTTTGTGATTTAGACCTTCTTTTTGATATCATTTTTTTCTTGAAGTACATCCTTTACTAAACTCTCTGTTTATATGATAATGCCTTTATTTCACCGTTATGCACAAAAGATAATTTTTCGTGGGTATTAATTCAGAATGGACAGATTTTAGCCCACCCTTTGATGTCACTGCACTATCTTCTGATTTTCATTGCTGCTGTTGACAAGTCTGCTGACAGTCTGCCTTTCCTTTGTGGGTAAATCTATATTTTCTCTCTGGCTACTTTTTTTTTTTATTTTAGTTGGGGGCTAATTACTTTACAATATTGTAGTAGTTTTTGCCATACATTGACATGAATCAGCCATGGGTCCACACGTGCCCCCCATCCTGACCCCCACCCCCACCCCCCTCCCCATCCCATCCCTCTGGGCCATCCCATTGCCCCAGCCCTGAGACCAGAAACTATAAAACTCCTAGAGGAAAACATAGGCAAAGCACTCTCCGACATAAACCACAGCAGGATCCTCCATGACCCACCCCCCAGAATATTGGAAATAAAAGCAAAAATAAACAAATGGGACCTAATTAAAATTAAAAGCTTTTGCACAACAAAGGAAGCTATAAGCAAGGTGAAAAGACAGCCTTCAGAATGGGAGAAAATAATAGCAAACGAAGCAACAGACAAACAATTAATCTCAAAAATATACAAGCAACTCCTGCAGCTCAATTCCAGAAAAATAAATGACCCAATCAAAAAATGGGCCAAAGAACTAAACAGACATTTCTCCAAAGAAGACATACAGATGGCTAACAAACACATGAAAAGATGCTCAACATCACTCATTATCAGAGACATGCAAATCAAAACCACAATGAGGTACCATTACACACCAGTCAGAATGGCTGCTATCCAAAAGTCTACAAGCAATAAATGCTGGAGAGGGGGGTGGAGAAAAGGGAACCCTCTTACACTGTCGGTGGGAATGCAAACTAGTACAGCCACTATGGAGAACAGTGTGGAGATTCCTTAAAAAACTGGGAATAGAACTGCCATATGACCCAGCAATCCCACTGCTGGGCATACACACCGAGGAAACCAGAATTGAAAGAGACGCGTGTACCCCAATGTTCATCGCAGCACTGTTTACAATAGCCAGGACATGGAAGCAACCTAGATGTCCATCGGCAGACGAATGGATAAGGAAGCTGTGGTACATATACACAATGGAATATTACTCAGCCATTAAAAAAATACATTTGAATCGGTTCTATTGAGATGGATGAAACTGGAGTCCATTATACAGAGTGAAGTAAGCCAGAAAGAAAAACACCAATACAGTATACTAATGCATATATATGGAATTTGAAGGATGGTAACGATAACCCTATATGCGAGACAGAATAAGAGACACAGATGCATAGAACAATCTTATGGACTCTGAGGGAGAAGGTGAGGGTGGGACGTTCTGAGAGAATAGCATTGAAACATGTATATTGTCTCTGGCTACTTTTTTAAAACCAAAAATTGTGTTGATATAATTTTAGATTTACATATAGTTATAAATAATGATACAAAGACATATCTTGTATACTTTGCCAAGTTTCTCAATATGCTGTGCTGTGCTAAGTCGCTCAGTCATGTCTGACTCTGTGATGCTATGGACTGTAGCCCGCCAGGCTCCTCTGTCCATGAGGATTCTCCAGGCAGGAATACAAGAGTGGGTTATCATGCCCTGCTCCAGGGGACCTTCCGAACCCAGGAATCAAACCCAAATCTCCCAAATTGCAGGCAGATTCTTTACCATCTGAGCCACCAGGGAAGCACCAGTTTCTCAATAGCAATATGCAAAAACAATAGTGTGATATCACAACCAGGATATTAATATCCACTGAACTTATTCAGATTGCCCCAGTTTTACTCACATTCATTTTTGTGTATATGTCTGTATGTGAGTGTATTTTAAGTTCTATGCAATTTTATCACCTGTACAAGTTTGTGTATCCACCACCAGAGTCAAGACAATAAACAGTTCCAACACCACAAGAATCCTTCATCTTGCCCCATTATAACTACACCCACCTTCCTCTGACCCCTTTCTCCTGTCTATCTTTAAAAAATACCAATCTGTTCCTTATTTTTATAATGCTGTCATTTTGGCAAAAAACAAGCTGGGAACTACACTGGATTTCAAACCATGAAGAACATGGCCAAGGACAAATGCATTTGTAAACTCAGGTTTTTCTCGTTTCTCTTATCTTTCTTATTGTGCCTTCTCAATCTTCTGGGTCTCAAAATTACCTTTAAATATTGCTGTTATTCAGACTTGTGGACACAGCTGGGGAGAGGGTAGGGATGAATTGAGATAGTAGCTTTGAGACATATACATTACCATGTGTAAAATAGATAGCTAGTGAGAAGTTGCTGTTTAACACAGGGAGCTCAGGTCAGTGCTCTGGGATGACCTAGCGGGGTGGGGAGGGGGGATGGGAGGGAGGCTCTACATACTATCATATGTATACTGATAGTTGATCCACGTTGTATACAGCAGAAACCAACACAACATTGTAAAGCAACTCTCCTCCAATTAAAAATAAATTTTAAAAAATATTGCTGTTCTTCACAGTTCTTTCCTAAAACGTCTGTTCTTCATATCATACAAATTCTTCCTGAGTGAGCTCATCCACTCCAGTATTTTAAACTATTCTGATACCTTCCACATTTTAATCTCTATATCAGATTGACCCAGCCTTCAAATTTATATATTCAGTTTCCTATTGGATATCTCTAACTAGATAACCAACAGATATCTCAAACTCCAAATGTTCAAAATTGGATTAGAATGATGTCAGCAATAATGATGTGGTAAGGAGTACAGAAAATACTCTTTTCCACAGAAGCAGTGAGAACACTGGTAATAATTGTCACAGTCAACTTTTTTAGACCTCTTGGAATTAACAAATGCTTGCAGGAATCAGAGAGCATTTATTGAAGAAAAACAGGTAAGTTATGGTAAGAACAGCAAACTTAGTGGCATTGCCCTATGCCCATCCCCTTCTCTCCAGCTGTGTAGTAGCCTTTAACAATGACAACCCACAGTCATGTGGAAAACTGAGAGCCTGGCAGCCACTAGGGGAGGCAAAATGAGGTTAGAGCTCCTTCAAAGCCCTATGCCCATATAACTGTCATCATTTGACCTGTCTGATATTTCTCTGGGAGACCTCACTCACAAGACTTGTCTTTATTTGACCTGACTCAGAGCTCACCCATTGTGAACAGCCTTTTCCCTGAGGGTGTTTGTTGAAATAGTAAGTGGCAGTTATTTAACATCATTGGTACTAAGTGCAATGGATAATAGTTGGGACACAATAGGCTAACCATAAAACTTAAAAGGAAAAGCAGGGAAACAAAAGATCCATAGGGGTTTTTACAAGCTCTGACAAATTCCTAGGAATCTAGAAGGCTAAATACATGTGTGGGGATATGTGCATGCTCAGGAAAAACCTAAGGAGGCCCAAAGCTCTCACCTCTGGATAATTTTGAGGTTCTACATAATCATGAAATACAGCTAAGGCAGAGTTTCAAATGATTTGGCTCAGTGTTGAAAGCTCCAAAGTAAACACAGAGCCCCTCAATAAATACTTGGAGACATTGATTCCAGGCGTTTAAGGAAATCTCTGCCTAATCATTAGCTGATCAGTAAGCTAACCAAGCAAAAACTTCAGTGGTCACACATGACAAAGAATACAAACTTCACAGAATTACTTCAGAAAAGTAATTAACCAAACAAATAGCAACAATAACAAAGACAAACAGAAAAACAAAACAAAACATAAAACACCCTGAACATAAAAGAGAATCTAATTTCAGGAGTAGCCACATTATATTTTTCAAAGAAAACAGTTTGAGACATTCAAAGAAACATGAAAGATTGGTTCATATACAGTGGGGAAAAGAAGTCAATAAGAACTGCTCCTGAGAAAGCCCAGACACTGGAATTACTAGACAAAGACTTTAAATGAGATGTTTTAAATATGCTGAAATAAAGGAATGCAAGTCTCCTGAACTAAAAGCAAAATATGAAAATGATGTCTCACCAAATAGCAATCATCAACAAAGAGATAGAAATTATAAAATTAATGGAATAGAAAGTATGGAATTGTAAAGTACAATGACTGAAAAGAAAAACTCCCTAGAGGGACTTGACAACAGAATTGAGCCAGCAGGAGAAAGGATTAATGAGTTGAGGATAGGTCAATTAAGATTTTTGAATTTGAGGAGCAGAAAGAAGGAATAAAAAGAAAAATAAACAGAGCCTCAGAAACCTCTTGGACACAGTGAAACATAGGCACAATGGGTGACTCAGAGAAGAGAAAAAAATGGGGCAAAAAATATACTTGAAGAAATAAGGTTAGAAAGCTTCCCAAATTTCATTAAAAAAAGAAAACATGAATCTACGCATCTGAGAAACTAAACAAATCCAAGTAGGATAAATGTAAAAAGATCCACACCTAGACACATCATAATCAAATTGTCAAAAGACAAAGAAAAAGAGATCATCTTGAAAGCAGCAAGAGAGAAGTGACTCATTAGATACAAAAGTTACTCAATAGATTGGCAGCTAATTTCTCATTGGAAACAATGGAGGCCAGAGGCAGTCAGATTACACTTTAAAAGTGCTGTAAGAGATGGGATGGGATGGGGAGGGAGGTAAGAGGGGGGTTCAGGATGGGGAACACATGTCCACTCATGGCTGATTCATGTCAATGTATGGCAAAAACCACTACAATATTGTAAAGTAATTAGCCTCCAATTAAAATAAATAGATATAAAAAAAGTGTCAGTTGTTGGGAATGTAAAAAAATGAAAATAAAAGTGCTGTAAGAAAAAGACTGTCAATTAAAGAATTCCATATCCAGCAAAACTTTTCTTCAGAAATGAAGGAGAAATTAAGACATCCTCAGATAAACAAAAACTGAGAGAGTTTACTGCTGGCAGATCTGCCCTACAAGAAATACTAAGGTGATATTTTCAGGCTTAAATGAAAGAACACTAGGTAGCAACTTGAATGCACATGAAAAAAAGTCAACTGTTTAATTTAATTACATAGGTAAGTATGAGACAATATAAATGTATTTTTTTCTTCATAACTCCTTGTTTTGATCACCACCTCTTCACTGGTGAAGGATGAATTCCCCATTCTAGGTTTATAGGGATGGCTAGGACTGATGAGATGGATAGCAGTTTATTAGTCACATATACTCACAGCCCAGGGGAGGAGAGACACCGCATGCCATGCAGGGCCACGAGGGGGTTGTACTTGGAACAGGATGAACAAACATGATCTGAAGGAGTCAGAGTTTATAGTATCAAGAGAATGAGGTGACTCTTAGTTTCCACAGAAGGACGTGATTGGCTTGTTTGAATAATTCCAAGGGCTGGCAGACAACTAAGGCATGCTACTCTGGGTTGAGTAAGAACTGTGCCTAATCCCCATAGTAAGGAGAATTTTTTGGCTAGGGGGCTTTATCATCCACATGAGCAGAGTGAGGAGGGGAACTTGGAGTTAGGCTGTTTGAGGCCCTCCTGATTTTACCAGCTGTCAAGGCAGCGCTTATTAAGATTTACATCACACCTGACCTCTTGAAGGCCTTCATATCAATTTAAATCTTGGTCACAGACTGAGAGTTTCAGGGAGTAGGAGAAGTACTTCCCTAGGAAGTGAAGGAGCAGCTTGACCAGGAGAAAGAGGGCCACATGGTGAGGTGAACATTGAAAAATATTAACTTCAGAGGTGATCCGCTTTTGGCCAGTAAAGTCACACGAGGGTTTTGTGTGGCATTGGTGAAGAGAGTGCATGTCCCCAGGGGCATGAATTTAAACTAATCAGAGCCTGTGGCAATAGTGACACCCAGTGGGGGGTCCATTTGCCACTCTGTACCTTAAGTAAGAGTTCTCTGTGGAGCTCAGTTTGCCGTTCAATTAAACCAACTTCCTAGGGCCTACAGTAGAGGTGGAAGTTCCAGTGAATACCTTCTTTAAGAGCCAGCATTGTGTATTCTGAAAAATGAAATGAGTCTCTTTGTCATGATCAGTAATGTCTACAACTCCAAAGGGAATAAGAAGTATCCTGGTAAGGCCTTGTACTGTGGCCTTAGTATATGTCAAAATGTGGGTGACCTTGATTTATATTTTGGGTATCTATGAGTCAAGAGATTTTTAGAGTTCCTTACCCCAAAGGGGGCACTTCTTGGGCAATGACCCAAGAATTTGTAAAAATATGTAGATGAGACTACTTTTTGGCCAGGGCATCCAATGTTAAAATGACTACCTGAAGTGTGGCCCATTGTGCTGACTCTCATGTGCTATCCTTTTCAGAGACACTCTGGTTAAGGGATGAAAAACAGCAACATTCTACTGAACTCCATCAAGTATGATGGTGCAATACCACCCATAAAGTGTATGAACTCCCATTACTGGTCACTTAGTTGATCCTAAGGGAGTCCCATGGTAGCCAAGGGTCTGGGAGAGGCTTGATCTCCTTCAGCATCATGACACCTTGCAAATGACTGAGGAGGCATATGACTGGCTACGCCTCCTGTAGCTGGAATCTACTAGAGGGCACAGGTTTGGCTCTATCCTGGGTCAAGGAGGCCTCATTAGCTGTGACGTGCTTGTGGGGTGCTGCTTTCAAGACCCAAGGCATAATGAGCAGCGAGGTATAGAAGGTAAGAGGCTCAGGGACTGTAAGAAACTGTGAGAAACTCAAATTTCAGGAGATCTCAATATGTGGCCTTCAGTTGCTGTCCTGATGGTATATAGTGCAGGCCTGGGAAGGGCAGCTGCTTGCATCAGAAACCTAGGGACAACCTATGGTCATTTGTAGGTGGCCTAGAGATTCCAGGAGGCATGAAAGGAGTTTGCCTAAGCTACAGTGAAGGAGTCTGTGAGGGCACTAACAGAAGTGCTTTTTGATTTCAATTTGACAGATTCTAAAGCTTTTTGTTGGAGAAGGCCCCATTTAAAATTGGTCAGTTTGCAAGTAACAGCGTTAGTGAGGTAAAGTAAAATTTGTAAGTGAAGAATATGGTGCCTCTGGAACCAAAAAAAGAAAAGAAATACTCAAAGATGTGGGACTTCCCTAGTGGTTCAGTGGTTAACACTCCACCTTCCAATGCAGGGGACTTGGGTTCGATCTTTGGTTGGGGAACTAAAATCCCACATGACCCAGGTCAACGAAGTCCGCCTGCTGCAGCGAAGGCCCAGTGCAGCCAAAATTGAAAAAAAAAAGGTTTTCATATTGGACTTGTATTAACATTGTGAACACTTAAAGGGTCAATAACTGTTTCCTGACAGCGTCAGAGATGAAGCAGCTGTCAGTCTACCAACGAATTTTCAGGATTGTAACAGAGGTAGTGAGGCTTTGCACTGTGTGTGGAAGAATGGTCTGTCCCCTTTTCGTGAGCTCCTTGTAAGTATTTGCATATCCTTAATGAATGTGGTAAATGAACCTCCTTGAAGTAGGATATCATTGAAGTAATGTCATATCTGTATTTCCAAAGAAAGGCAGATGCAGTTGGGGTCTTGGGTGTGATGGCAAGGCCATTGAGGTACCCCATGAGTAGCCTGGGAAAGGTGTTTTGTGTCCGTCCTTTCAGAGGGGAAGCCAAACAGCAGTTGTGAAGGTATTGGGATAGATACTGGACAGAATATATTATCCAAATATATAATACTTATAGCAAAATAGTTGCTGAGTGGCTGGAGTAGGTAATTCCAATAATACTGAATATTGGATGCAGGAGCCATATGGATAGGACCACAGCATTCAGGCTGCAGTTACATACTATGAGGCACCATTCCTTCTTTCCAGGTTGAGGAATAGGCCAAACTAGGATGTCAAATGAAGGAGCAGTGGAGATAATCACTCCTTCACTAATTAGGTCTTATCTATAATAAGTTTTAATCCTGGAAGGCCCTATTTTAGGTTACATTAGGTCACATCAATTATTTTAACTGGGGAATCCATGGCACCTCACTTATTCAAAGAAATTTGTAAGTGCCAAAACTTTATTTAATTTTGATTAATTACTCATTGGGTCAGAATGCCCATGCCCACTTCAGTTCAGTTCAGTTGCTCAGTCGTGTCCGACTCTTTGTGACCCCACGAATTGCAGCACGCCAGGCCTCCCTGTCCATCACCAACTCCCGGAGTCCAACCAAACCCATGTCCATCGAGTCGATGATGCCATCCAACCATCTCATCCTCTGTCGTCCCCTTCTCCTCCTGCCCTCAATCTTTCCCAGCATCAGGGTCTTTTCAAATGAGTCAGCTCTTCGCATCAGGTGGCCAAAGTACTGGAGTTTCAGCTTCAACATCAGTCCTTCCAATGAACACCCAGGACTGATCGCCTTTAGGATGGGTTGGTTGGATCTTCTTGCAGCCCAAGGGACTCTCAAGAGTCTCCTCCAACACCACAGTTCAAAAGCATCAATTCTTCAGCACTCAGCTTTCTCTATAGTCCAACTCTCACATCCATACATGACCACTGGAAAAACCATAGCCTTGACTAGATGGACCTTTGTTGGCAAAGTAATGTCTCTGCTTTTTAATACGCTGTCTAGGTTGGTCATAACTTTCCCATGCTGACTACAGGATATTTTAGGATAATGGGTGCTGTGACCATGGGGAATTTAGGCAAAATAATAATTCTGATGGCTAAGGTAAGGCATACCTATTTGTCCTATATTTTACAGTCAGTAATTCCCTTAAATTTATAGTGGGTACCTTGTTTAAATTTAATGGGTCCCCAGGTATAATGATAATTTTAGCTCTAGTATTGACTAAGTCCATGAAGGTTTGTCAGTTGGCGCATTTCAACTGCAAATGTTGAAGTTAATTCCGAACCTGTGTTGTAGAGGTGTGAAAGTGCCCTTTCGTCTTTCTGCTGTATAAATTATTTTAGTCAATGTTGTATTTCCTGTTGTATCAAATTGGGCACTTGTGTTTCAGTTTAATTGTTTTTCTGTAGCCCTGAGAATTGAGCTCCTGTTGCAATGGAGGCATAAGCAGAAGAGTGGTGTAGCAGCAGATCACTGGGGCCACAAGTCTGCTACAGCCCTACTCTTTCCCCCATGGGGACTGCCCTTTTCCTCCTCTCTTCTTTTTCTTACAATTTCCTCATAACAACTTAGATTTCTAGCCATGTAGAACTGCTGCTTTCAGTTTCTGTCTCTACCCAGTCACCTGTGATGTGGACCTTCTTGGTTGTTACGGGGAAAGGTTCATGGCCCCTGGGGCCCACTTCATAGGCAGTTGCCTCCTCCTCCAGGGAATGCCAATCTTTCCTGAGTTGAGGTCCACATCCAGTAAGATCATTTTGTCTGTGGCCTGAATGGGATTCATCAAGCCCTGTGATTGCAAAATTAGGACTTCTGGCGTGCTGGCAAGCAGCAGTGTTAGGCAAAGCCCAGGCACACTGGCTAGGGGTTATAGATTGGGATAGAAACTAAGTATGAAATATTCCTTCCCATTTTTAAAATCATGGGTGCCTGGGCCATGGGCCACCATGAATGTGCACCTCAATACCTTTGGGAGTCAGGAGAGCATACAGGACAGTAGCAAGGGAAGCAGCAGTACAGGAGCGAAGCAAGGATGCTATCCTCGCCTGAATAACAATGACTATTAGGCAACGAATAATCAAGTAATTCTCCTCAGGATGATGGTATCTTTCCTTTCCATGAACCTTACAAAGAAGTGTCCCCAGGCCCGTCCTGGCAGTGCACAATCATGAACAAGGTAGGTGATGGCTGTCTGAATGCCTAGTGACAGTCACCAGGCTAGACACTGACCAGAGAGCTATAGCCTCACCTTTGGTAACTGTGATCAAATGCCAACTGGTCAAGATGCTGTGTGTGCTGTCTTGACAGGCAGGTGCCTCAAAAACCACCTGCCAAATATGGGTGAAAACCAATAGCATACCATGATGGGATATACTCAAACAGCGACCATTCTTATCTTGAGGATTAGAGCGTTCAGAACAGGAAGAGACGAGCAAAGACAACACATTGCCTTGCAAGCCAAAGCACAAGTCCACTGGACAGAACCGCCAAGTCTAGACAGCATTTGCCACATGATGGAACCATTTCATTAGCCATGAATAGTTAATTAAACCTAAGGGTGTCCTTGGTCATGGTTGGTCCATCTTGTTCATGACACTGATTGTGCTGATCACCTCCTCTTCAACCCTCTGTTGAGGGAGGGATGCTGCCCTAGGGTTATGGGGATGACCAAACATACAACATCCAACACTGGACAGATGAAACAGACAGCAGTTCATTAGTCACATATATTTACTGCCTGAGGGAGGAGGACACTTCCTGTAACACAGAGCCACAAGCAGTTTGAGCTTGGGAACAGAGTGAACAACCAGGGGTGTGAGCGGAGACTTTGCAGTATCTAGAGGATGGGGACTTCCCTGGAAGTCTAGTGGTTAGGACTCTGTGCTTCCACTGCAGGGGGCATGGGTTCAATCCCTGGTCTGGGAATTAAGATCCTGCAAGCTGCAAGGCACAGCCAAAAAAAAAAAAAAAGAGGATAGAGTAACCCCTGGTTCACATGGGAGGCTGAGATTGGCTTGTTTAGTTCTCTGGGCTGGCAGGAAACTGGAGCTCACTACTCAGGGAGAAGCAGGAACTGTGCATGGTCTCCATGATAGAGGGCCATTTGCTAGAGGACCTTATCTGTGGAAGCAGAATGGGAAGAGGAATTTGCAGTGAGGTCATTCAAGGCACTCTCAGTTTTACCACATATCAAGGCAATGCGTGCGTTATATACTAATATAAAAAAATAAACTTTAAGATAAAAATTGTTACAAGAGACAAGGAAGGGCATTTTATAATAATAATAGGGTCACTAATTCAGGGAGATATAACATTTGTAAATATATACATACCAAAAAACAGACGCCCGCCAAAATACATGAAGCAAAACCTGAGAGAATTACAGAGAGAAATAGACAATGCAACAGTTACAGTTAAGGACATTACTACTGATCTTATAGAAGTTTTTTAAAGGCATATTATGAACAAATGTATGCCAACAAATTAGATAACATAGATGAAATGGACAAATTTCTAGAAAGACACTAGTTAGCAAAATTGATTCAAGAAGAAATAGTCTGAATAGACCAATACAAGTAAGATGATTGAATCAGCAATCAAAAATTCCCACATACACTCACAGACACAAAAAGTCCAGACCATATAGCTTCCCCTGTCAAATTCTACCAAGCGTTTAAGGAAGAATTAATACCAATCCTCTGCTCAAGCCAAAAACCTAGAAATCTTCATTGACTCTTCAGTTTTCATCACCCCACTCCCACCAGGTATCCCAAGTGCTTAGCACATTTTTGTTGATGTTGTTGCTAAGTCGTGTCCAACTCTTAGCAGATAGTAGGCATGTATTTATTTATTCAATGAGTTTTGTGTTCTTACCATAGTCCAGGTATCGTTCTAGGCATTAGACCTCCAACAGCAAACAAAACAAGTCCCTGACCTCATGGGATTTACATCCTAGAGAATGAATGCATTAATCTTTTAATACTTAAATCAGGAACCACTTCTCCCCTCCCTTCTTGGTCCTCTTTCAGAATCCAGCATAAATCTCCTTTATCATTCCTTTTAGATTCCTGTGCTGAAATTTTATATACATATATATATCATATATGATATATATATGATATATGATATATATATTGGGGGCTTCCCTTATGGCTGAGCTGGTAAAGAACCCTCCTGCAATGCAGGAGACCTGGGTTCGATCCCTGGGTTGGGAAGATCCCATGGAGAAGGGAAAGGCTACCCACTCCAGTATTCTGGCCTGGAGAATTCCATGGACTGTATAGTCCATGGGGTCGCAATGAGTTGGACACAACTGAGCAACTTTCACTTACTTACTTATACATATATTTACAAACCTCTCTCTGCCCACTTAACTGTGAACTCATTGAGGGAATTCCCTGGCAGTTCAATGATTAGGACTCTTGTTTTCATTGCCAGGGCCTGGATTCAATACTTGGTCCAGGAACTAAGATCCCTACAAGCTGTGTGGGGAACAAACAAACAAAACAAAAACCAACCAAGCCAAAAAAACAAAACAAAAAAAAAAAAACTGCAAACTCGTTGAAGGAAGGATCTTATTTATTTTTCAAATCTTAATTATTTCTAGGACCTGGTACATAGCAGGGGCTTCCCTGGTGGCTCAGATGGTAAAGAATCTGCCTCAATGCAAGTGCTCAAAATAGTCAAGATGTTTTCTAACTTTGAATACGATGTCTACCTTCTCTGGTTCAATTCTGCCTCTAGACCCTCTCACACGCATCCACAGCTTGATGGAGCCAGGAACACTAGTCTATGCTTTCCTGGTTTTCAGATTCATTTCATACACAGAACCCTGGGGTGGTGCCTTGGGGAAGCCTGAGGGTCCTTGCAACTTCTGGTGGAGAAGAGCCTGCTCAGCATTACTTTGAGTTTAGAGAGGGTTGTTACAGCCCTCTCCACTTTGATTCCTTTTCATTCTATTTTTTTAATTTATTTATTTTAGTTGGGGGCTAATTACTTTACAATATTGTAGTGGTTTTTGCCATACATTGACATGAATCAGCCATGGGTTTACATGTGTTCCCCATCCTGAACCCCCTTCCCACCTCCCTCCCCATCCCATCCCTCTGGGTCATCCCATTGCCCGAGCCCTGAGCATTTGTCTTATGCATCGAACCTGGAATGGTGTTCTGTTTCACATATGATAATATGCATGTTTCAATGCTATTCTCTCAGAACGTCCCACCCTCACCTTCTCCCTCAGAGTCCATAAGACTGTTCTATGCATCTTTGTCTCTTATTCTGTCTCGCACATAGGGTTATCGTTACCATCTTTCAAATTCCATATATATACATTAGTATACTGTATTGGTGTTTTTCTTTCTGGCTTACTTCACTCTGTATAATGGGCTCCAGTTTCATCCATATCAATAGGACTGATTCAAATGTATTCTTTTTAATGGCTGAGTAATGTCTAGTCAAGGCTATGGTTTTTCCAGTGGTCATGTATGGATGTGAGAGTTGGGTGGTGAAGATAGCTGAGCACCGAAGAATTGATGCTTTTGAACTGTGGTGTTGGAGAAGACTTTTGAGAGTCCCTTGGACTGCAAGGAGATCCAACCAGTCCATCCTAAAGGAGATCAGTCCTGGGTGTTCATTGGAAGGACTGATGTTGAAGCTGAAACTCCAATACTTTGGCCACCTGATGTGAAGAGTTGACTCATTGGAAAAAACCCTAATGCTGGGAAGGATTGGGGGCAGGAGGAGAAGGGGACGACAGAGGATGAGATGGTTGGATGGCATCACCGACTCGATGGACATGGGTTTGGGTAAACTCCGAGAGTTGGTGATGGACAGGGAGGCCTGGCATGCTGCGATTCATGGGGTCGCAATGAGTCAGACACGACTGAGTGACTGAACTGAACTGAATATTCCATTGTGTATATGTACCACAGCTTCCTTATCTATTCATCCAATGCCTTTTCATTCTAAAAGGCTACCATTTCCACTGTAAACCGGGGCCTTAATTCCAAGCACTTCCCCTGTGCTGGGTCAGGTCCCTGTGGTGATTCTGGGGTACACCCTGGAGGGGTTAAGTGGAAACTTTTCAAACTGGGGAAACAAACAGCAGCAAGAAAGTGTGACTAGCTCCTTCAACCTGGCTCTACTACCGGGAAAACCTCTCAAACCACAGGTCTTGGTGAGGACGGCCCAGCACAGTCAGCTTGGGTGGAAGGCACACCATGGCATTTGAGTGGCAGCACATGGCAGTCAGGGGCTTCCCTGGAGGTTAGGTTGGTAAAGAACCCACCTACCAATGCAGGAGATGCAAGAGATGAGGGTTCGATTCCCTGGGTCTGGAAGATCCCCTGGAGAAGGAAACAGAAACCTGCTCCAGTATTGTTACCTGGAGAATTTCATGGACAGAGGAGCCTGGCGGGCTACAGTCCATGGTGTGGCAAAGAGTCGGACATGACCGATCACACATGCACACAGACACACCCACATACATGGCAATCACCTAGGTATCTGCTGCATTTCCTACCTGTTAGGGAGTATAATACTGACTACAGCGA
Source organism: Okapia johnstoni (assembly GCA_024291935.2). Classification (NCBI taxonomy): domain Eukaryota; kingdom Metazoa; phylum Chordata; class Mammalia; order Artiodactyla; family Giraffidae; genus Okapia; species Okapia johnstoni. The sequence continues at coordinate 101,581,368 of CM044305.1, read as the reverse complement.
CTTCTCTGACAGTCCAGTGGTTAAGACTCCGGGCTTCCAATGCAAAGGGCGTGGGTTCAATCCCTGGCTGGGGAACTAAGATCACACAGGCTGTATAGTGTAGTCAAAAACGTGTTAGAAAAATCATTAAAAAAATACTGACTACAGAATTTCTGCCAGTCAGTATTATGGCCTCTGTGCTTCTGATGAGAAAATAGGCCAAGAAGGGTTAATTAGACCAAAGAGAGACCATTTTTCATTTCGCTTAAGCCTTGAGAACACCTGTGGGAGGAGTGGAGGGAGGCACGCTTGCATGTCTGAGTGTGCTGGAGGAAGCTGTCAGGGAAGGCCTTGAAGCTGGTGGGGGGAGCACTAAGAATGATGGATCTGAGGGGCCTTGGGGATGGAGAATAATGATAGGAGTGGGTTAAAGGAGCTGACAGGGAAGACCCCGGGGGGCAGGCAGGAGGCTGACAGTAAAGGTCTTCTGAGTGGGGAGGAGCTGACAATCTGAAAGCAGTGATCCTACACAGAGCCATAGAAGGGCTGCGGCTGTTTGCTGAATTTCCTTACTAGTTGAGCCAGTGTCCTGTCTGGGCCCCCCTGGGCTGGACTAATAATGTACGTGCCCCACAACAGTGCCAACACATCAAACAAGCCACCATTAGAACAGGATATTTTCCTCCAGGCAGCTGCTTGCTGCAATCATTCTGCTGATTAAATTTCATTCTGGAAAGTACTGCACAGACATTAATCAGGTGTCACAGCCACTCCATCCTATAGAGCCAAAGCCTCTCTGACCTTTAAAAATACACCAAACAGTTGCTAGAACACAGGCCCGCCCACAGAAATCTATGCTGTTCTCGCCCCCATTCCAACCCATCTTCCTCTCCCCTGGAGACAGAAAAGGGAAACAGAGACCCTTCTGCCATTTTAGCCTGGGGGGAGTCTGGTCAGCCTTCCATCTTGGGGGTGCCCACAACCCCCATCATATGTGGGTTTGAAGGTCTGGAAGGGATTCCCCATCTCAAAATAGCTTCCACACTGGCCCGATCCACAACGTGACATTTTCACCCTCATAAGCACTCCTCCCAGTTAAAACACTGTAGTCTCCAGAAATCCCCCATCTAAACAAAATCAAATCAAATTGGTTTATCTGGAAGAGATAATCCATAAATAATAACAGCACCTCACAACCACAGAACACTCTTCCTTGCTTTCAGTGGCCTTTTCCCTACACTACCTCGTTTCATCTCTACATCAACCCTGAGAAGAAGATGTTAGTCCTAACCCCATCTTGCAGATGTCAAAATGGAGGCTCAGAGAGATTAATTGACTTGATCAAAGGCCGAGGGCTAGGAAATGGTCTCTTGATGCCAATCGTTAAGCTCTGTCATGCTAACACAAATGAACACTGGCAACTGAGAGTTCTGAAAAGAAATGTGTTCTGATGGGGGTGCAGGCAGTGGCTGAGGTTGCCTCCAAGGAGGGTGACTCTTTCTAGGGCCTGCAAGCCACCAGAAGGTTAGTGGAGACAATGAGCACCTGGGCGTAGTGGGGAGACATGGGGAGGGGAGAAGGGTGGAAAGCAGCCTGGTCTCCCTCCATTCAGACGTTACTATTACTGTTCTCCTATTTCTTTCCCCCAGGTCAGTCGGTGGCAAAGAAAATACCTTATATCTAATTGGGTCTTCCTGCCAGAAGTGGTAGAGAGATGCTGAATACAAGTGGATGAGGGAAGGTCACATATTTGTGTCCCCCTGTGTTGGGCCGCAGTGCCCACTCCGGTCCAGGGCATTAGTATGAAGATAGAGCATTACGGCACTGTCAGTAATGCAAGACAGTGCCCTGTCCTTAAAGCATAATGTCATTTAAAATGCAGTGTGTAGTAGACTGCAGCTTAATTGGAAAGGATGCCTTAGACCATTCGGGATGCTACAGAACATTTGGCATGGCCATTAAAAACTGTTCTCCAGAGCCCAGGAAACTAATTGCAAATACTTAGGTAATGCACAGTTGATGCAAAGAAGATTCCCCCTAAAGTTGATTCCATGGTATATACACAGGGATGTTTATTGCACTATTGCTTGTAACTATGAAAAACTGGATCTAAATGAAATGTGCAACCAAGGGGACTTGGTTCAATAAGTCTGAAGCATTCCCACGATGGAATGTTACACAGTTGCTAAAAAAATGAGGGAAACCTATATAAGCTGACATGGAAACATGCCCATGAAATAATATTGGGCTTTTAAAAAAAGTAAGTCGCAGAATAATATTTATAGTTTGGCTCCATTTTTGTTCACTACCTATGCATGTAATTCTCTATGTGTGTGCCTATTCTTGTATATGCATAGGAAAAGTGGAAACACACACCAGACTTTTAATAGAAGTTACCTCTGAAGAGTGAGATTGGTGAGGAAAAGAATTTCACTTTTTAATTTATACAAATTGCTGTATTGTTCAAAGTTTAAGTTCATATTTCACTTTTGCAATCGTTGGCTGTTTGTTAAAGGAAGTCAACCTCTATTGAACCCCCTCCTCGTTAAAGTAGGATCTGAGCATCTGACAGAGCTGAGAGGCAGGCAGAACTTGCTACAGGTCTAACTGAACTACAGAGCTGTATTTCTTTTAAACACTAAGACCCTAAAATACAACTTTACTAAGGGTATCCTTTCTAATAAACAAAGCTGCTCATTTTACCCTCTCTCTAGGCTATCTTTCCCTCAAATTCCCACTTCCCCACCTTACCCCAGGCAGCATTCCTCTTATTTTCCCAGACAGGTCAGTTTTCCAGAAATCTGTTCCTTTCAGGCAATCCACAGAGTAGACAGCCCCCTACTGGTGTAATTTCCAGGGCATAGAAAGAGCTGGATCAGAGAAAGTACTTGCCACCTGCCAGCATCCACAAGCTTTAATCACAAAATGAAAAAGAAGTATAAATTCCCTTTAGAGAGGTGGCACATTGCCTGAAACTTGCACGCAGGCAAGGAAGACTGAAAGCAAAGCAGTGTGTGTGTGTCTCTGTGTGTGTGTGTCTGTGTGTGTCTGTGTGTATGGGTGTGTGTGTGTATGAGGGAGAAGAACCAAAGTGAGTCCTGAGTGGCCCCAAACACACACTGCAGGGAGGACAGAGTGCAATTTATGAAACATTCACCTGTTCAATTTGTGTATAAACTAGAATTTGGAGGGTTTGGGAGGCTAATTTTAATAAGAATACATGCTCACTGAATATATTTGAAAGATACAGAAAAGTATAAAGAAGCAGGTAGTCACCTGAATCCCACCTCCCAGAGGTAACAACAGTGAATGTTTATGACTTTCCTTCTAGTCATTTTGCTCTGCATATAGATGTAATTTTAAACAAAATCGGAATCAAACTATGCATGCAGTTGTTAACCTATGTGTTCACTCATTATTATGGATATTTCTATGTCCTTAATATTTGAAACAGCTTTGATACTGGGTTGGCCAAAAAGCTCATTCAGATTTTTCCATCAGATGGTACAGAAAACACGAATGACCTTTTTGGCCAAACATAACTATATAACATGTGCATCCGATGGCTGTGGTATCACCTGGTTAATCTTTCCCCTAAATTTGGGCATTTCAGGATTTTTTCCCCCCAGTTTTCCTCCTTATTATAAATAACATTTCCATGGACATCATTGCACATAAATCTCAGTCCAGATTTCTCTTTCCTTAGTACAGATTCCCAGAAGTGGAATTACTGGGTCACAGAGTGTAAACATTTTCAAAGGCTCTGTGGAGCAGTTTGAACTGGGAGCAAATCTATTGCTTCCCAGAAAACGCTGAACACAGAAATCCTCTCCAGTCCAAACCTGAACAAAGCAGTTGGACACACACGCCCCCGCCTGCGACAATGCCACATCTAATTAGGTGTTTAATGAATGTTTTTTGATGGGGATAAGGGAAAAGGATGTACTGAGCTCTATAATTAATTAGAGGAAGGAAACAAGGCAGTTACAGCTTCATTAAATCCTATTTGATGCTCCCCACCAACTACCATCTCTGGCAGGTAAACCAGGGCATCCAAACCATGAAACCCACCAAACGATCCCCCAACCCATTTCTGTGGGCTTGTGGCCACTAGACTTCATTTCCTGCCCCTTCTCCCTGATCAGAAAACAATACGTACGGTGAATTTTTCTGTACGGATTTTTCCTTCAGTAAATAGTTTACAGTATAAAATATGTTAATTATGTTTACTCACTGACTGATCTCACTCTAACATTAACATTCTGTGATTATTAAACTCTGTCACATTTATTCTAAAATTCAAAAAAGCATTATCTGGCCTTTTTGAATATCAAGATTTCCTCAGTGTATTCACTGCTGCATGCATTACTGTTCTCTGTTTTAGCCCTTCAAATTGAGAAAACGTGAAGTTCTGTGGAAAAAACCACTAGGTTTTAAAAAGTAACTGCCTTCTTTCTGTAGGAAGAAACAGGTTGTTTGTTCTTTAGAAATTCCTATCAAAAATTTACTAGAAGTATGTATACCTGTATCATTTTTTATGCTTTTGGTAATGTTTCCAAACCACCTACCTTGAAATCAGAATCATTTCGTTATATGCATTTTCATATAATTCTCTTGATACTCTTCACCACACATTAGTGATCAGAAGTGAGATGTAATTTCTATTCCCTGTCCATAAGAGCTAAGTAGGTGTAATAACATAAATTGAAGGGGATTTTATTGTGCAAGAATGGACTGTTGTTAGGCTTGACTGATTGAAGATGAACTTTGATGTGGTGTATTGGAATGCTACTAAATGCAGCTTACAATGCCTAACAAAAGATATATTATCTTATTGAGAAAGTTTACTTTTTAAAACGAGTATTTAACTCTCAAAACAAACAAAAGTAAAAGTATGCATGGAGAAAAAACTCAGAAAAGATGCGTTCCAACTTGTTATCTCTGGGGAGTAGAATTGTGGGGGAGGGGGTAATTTATCACATCATGCATCTCTGCAGTTTGGAGAATATTTAGTGTTATGTTTTATTTCAGGAAGCAGATAAAAGCTAGGGGATAACAAGTGCCATAGGTATACAGGATGCAAATTACCCCCTCTCCCACAATTCTACTCCCCAGAGACACATGTATACCTATGGCCAATTCATATTGATGTATGGCAAAAACCATCACAATATTGTAAAGTAATTATCCTTCAATTAGAATCAATCAATCAATTAAAAAAAGTGCCATACATTCAACAACTATCTAAGTTCCTACTTCGTACCAGGCATAACTAAGAGATCATTATAGAAATTTTGAAAGCTGCAAAAAAGACGTTGGGTATGTATGAAGGAGAACAAAAGTGAAAATAAGGAAATGACTGAGCAGTTGTTTCTAAGGTACTTGTGGATTTGGACACTTGCTGCCATCTGGACCTGCCCTCCACCTCTTGCTCCTACATCTGTGGTTCCCTGTGGACACCTGCTGCCCAGCTGAACCCCAGGTTGGCTTCTTGACTGGTCCTTCTGGTCGCTGACTGTAACCAGGTGTGTGTTACATGCTAAAACATCTCCTTTGCAAGGTAAAGCCACAAGGGTGATGACCCAGACACTTTCCCATGCTGATGATGGGAATGTATTTACTACAAATATTTTGGGGGGAAATTTGGCAATATGTATTAAAAACCTTGAATATATTCAGCGTTGATGATCAAAATCAGAGTAGTGGTTGCATCCAGAAAGGTTACTGGCTGGCAAGGGGGCCAAAGGGAGTCATCTGAGATGCTGGAAAGGTTCGACATCTCGATCTGGGTGGTGGTGACAAGTATATTTATGTAAAAATTCATTAATAGGTACACTTTAGGCCTGTGAACTTTACTGTATGTTGATAAACATGTTGTAATTGGGGAATATATATTTGAAACTTTAGAACCAATGATTCCAGTGTAATGTTGTATCCCATGGTAATAAAGATGCCAATATTTAGTTCACTGTGTTATTTATAATGTTGAAAATTAGAAACCTCTAAAATATTGCTGGGAGAAATATCAATAACCTCAGATATGCAGATGACAACACCCTTATGGCAGAAAGCAAAGAGGAACCAAAGAGCCACTTGATGAAAGTGAAAGAGTGAAAAAGCTGGCTTAAAAGTTAGCATTCAAAAAACTAAGTTCATGGCATCCGGTTCCATCACTTCATGGCAAATGGATGGGGAAACAATGGAAACAGTGACAGATTTTATTTTGGGGGCCTCCAAAATCACTGCAGATGGGGACTGCAGCCATGAAATTAAAAGATGCTTGCTCCTTGAAAGAAAAGCTATGACCAACCTAGACAGCATATTAAAAAGCAGAGACATCACTTTGTCAACAAAGGTCCGTCTAGTCAAAGCTATGGTTTTTCCAGTAGTCATGTATGGATGTGAGAGTTGGACCATAAAGAAGGCTGAGTGCCAAAGAACTGATGCATTTGAACTGTGGTGTTGGAGAAGACTCTTGAGAGTCCCTTGGACTGAAAGGAGATCAAACCAGTCAATCCTAAAGGAAATCAATCCTGAATATTCATTGGAAGGACTGATGCTGAAGCTGAGGCTCCAGTAGTTCGGCCACCTGATGCGAAGAACTGACTCACTGGAAAAGATCCTGATGCTGGAAAAGACTGAAGGCAGGAGGAGAAGGGGACAACAACGGATGAGATGGTTGGATGGTATCACCGACTCGATGGGCATGAGTTTGAGTAAGCTCTGGGAATTGGTGATGGACAGGGAAGCCTGGCATGCTGCCGTCCATGGAGTCGCAAAGAGGTGGATACAACTGAGAGACTGAACTGAAAATATTCCATAGCAGGGAATGATAAATAAATGATGTTCCATCCATTTAAAATCATGTCATCAAAAATTTCTTACTGGTACTGGAAAACACTAATGAGACAGTGTTTGGTAACTGATGCAGGTCACAGAATAGGAAGGAAACAATAACAAAGTAAAGACAAGTACCAGCTTTGTTTCCTGGTGCTGTGGTGATATTCCTGGTACCCAAAGAAAATTACCAGCTAATGATAGGAACCAGTCATGCTTTTTTGGCGAAATAACACCATCAACCATGGTTCTCCTCTGATTTACCTGTTTTCAGTGCAGGCACTGGTACTAGACATTGACCTGTGGTAGCCTGGGTGGACACAACTCTGGCCTCAATTAGAAATGTTTGGATTCTTTCAGGTTCTCCTTTATTCTGAAGCTCCTTTCTTATCCTTGGTCAACTCATGTCTGGAGCTGAGAGGCAGGTGGTGGTAACCACAGTGGAGAGGGAATGGTTAGGATGTAAATATGTATGTGTGTGTATGTGTGTCTGTGCATTTGTGAATACTGGTGTTGCCACTATTCCAAATATGCATGGATGCATATATGTGTATGTACACATGTAGACATGATCTCTCTAGTCTACATCCCCAAATTTGGAATCATGAAGGTACTACACTAATTTGACCAGTCAAACTGATCATCCAAATAAGGAAGTGATGGAGTGCTATTGCTATTCCCAGAGTGAACGTGTTAGAGGCAGGGTGCCATCTGGCATTTTTCTAGTGGTCTGAAGGCTTTGGGGGAGCACGCTCATCATTGGTTTGAAGGAGAAGAGAGAAGCAGGCTGCAGCCCCACTGGCAAATGTCTCCTCATGCTATAAAACAGTTTGCAACCCAGGGCAACATTGTATGCTTGATTAAGCTTGCAATGAAAAGGATTTATTTTAAGCCATTTTAATAATTTCTTTTTTATCAGACGCTAACCAAGCAGTTTTATAGTATCCTTCATTAGCATGAAAGACCTGTTCCTTCATCTAGGCGGCTTGCCTACTGGCAAATTTTACTATGAGCTGATGTATGTAGAAAACCCACAAGTGTTTTGACAGGAAGAAAATCAGAATAGAGCCCATGAAAAATCGCCTCTTGCTTTTTAATTGTTCGGCTCATTCTGAGTTAAAATAAACTTTCTTTTGGAGGAAAGGGGGTCTCTGTGCCAGGCTCAGCTGAAATGTGTTGTTGTTTTTTTTTTTCCAATTTCCCATTCTAGTCCCTCCACTTGTGCCAGGTCCTCTGAGCAAACAAGCCCAGCATCTCTGGGGAGAAGACTGCTACTACTCTCTGAGCTGCCGCAGCTGCTGCTATTGTCACTGCTACTGGTCTCCAAGTCATTTTTAACTTGACTGAGAGCCTGCTGTGTTCCAAGTCCCATACGGTACCCCGAGAGACAGTGTGAAGGAAATACACAGCATGCTGTTCTTTGAAATAGCCAGATTCTCTAGTATTTTGTAAAACAGTGTTTCATTTTCGCGCCAGATTCAGAAATACAGATGGTGCATAAAGCAAGGCTCACTCCCCCATTAAGGGTTTCTGGCTTTGATTATAAAGGTCAAATTACATATGCCTTCTGTGTCAACTCACAGGTAATGTGCTTCTCTCTCAAGTGAAAAGACCGCATTCGATCCACTGTAACCAGCATAGTAACAAGTTTCCGTTTGGTTTCTTTAGGGCTCTCTAGCTGTATGGTTGCTATTGGGGAACCCAGATCCCTGAAGAAGGTGTAAAGCTGTCTTTTCCCGCCTGTATAAAAACCTCTTCAAGGCTACCTTCACAGCAACAAAATCAGTTAATTATGAAGTATTCCTGAGAAATCAGTGCTGGTTGCAGGAGTTCTTCCCATTAAATCTGTGGATATTTAGAGTGGGGAAAGAGACGAGTAAACAGAACTGGAGACAAACATGGCAGAATATATTTATGGGGTTTCTCTCTGCCTTTGTGGGGCTCTTGGAGACTCTGACACATAAGCCAAACATGCTTAAGACACACACCTCTACAATCGTGGGCATCCTATCTCTTTCTAGGACATGAATCACAGATTTTGAAATCGCATCTATAGCATGCTGCTGCTGCTGCTGCTAAGTCGCTTCAGTCGTGTCTGACTCTGTGTGACCCCATAGACGGCATCCCATCAGGCTCCCCCGTCCCTGGGATTCTCCAGGCAAGAACACTGGAGTGGGTTGCCATTCTATAGCATGCTGCTAAGTCGCTTCAGTCATGTCCGACTCTGTGCGATCCCATAGACGGCAGCCCACGAGGCTCCGCTGTCCCTGGGATTCTCCAGGCAAGAACACTGGAGTGGGTTGCCATTTCCTTCCCCAATGCATGAAAGTGAAAAGTGAAAGTGAAGTCGCTCAGTCATGTCTGACTCTTAGCAACCCCATGGATTGCAGCCTACCAGGCTCCTCCGTCCATGGGATTTTCCAGGCAAGAGTACTGGAGTGGGGTGCCATTGCCAGGGCTGCTAATAATACCTGACACAGCCTTCAGCCTGGCCCCTGGGGTGCCCAGGTTCTTGACAAAGGGCTCCCTTTTCAACCATCAGGAAGCATCTCTTCTTCCTTGGGAAGATGGGAAAGGACAAGGGCCTTTGGTTCCGTTTTCTGGATAAGGAAAGAAAGTAGATTAGCAAGCCAGAGCTGGAAAGAAAAAGGTATTCTTCTTCATCCCATCAACTCTCAGGAGAGTTTTATACTTGATCTGGGTGTGTTTTGAGGGTACACATGGAGAGAGGGTTGTAGCAGTCATCAGGGGGAAGTGGTCGGAAGGAGGCCTGGCAAGCAGAGCCCGGGAGCTCTCACTGGGGCAGAATGAATGCCTTCAAACCGTTGATTCACCCACTGCTCTCCTCTCCCTCACCTTCCACCTCCCTTGGCCATCAGGCAAATGTCTCAAGGCACACCAAGGATACTTCCTCTTGTTCTGCTACTTGGGAGATGTCAGAACCATCCTCTGGGCCAACAACAGAGTGATTCCAGCCCAAGAGCTTGATGGGGTCTGGAAGAACAGGTTGGGGGAGGACTTGATTGTTCTCCAAGAGCAGGGACCTTCCTACTGCATCCCCAGTTTCCCTCAGCAATCCACAGTGGGTCTGTCAGCCGTAACTTTCTCACTCTTGGTGAAGCTACTTGTTTTTTCATCCTGTTGCACCTTTCCAGGCTAATGAATTCTTCAGGTTTTCAACGTGCTATACACAATAGCATTTCTCTACTAGCTGTCTTAGCAGGAAGAGCACTGACCTGGGAGTCCAACCAACTTAGGTTCACATTTCACCTCTGTCACTGACTAGCTGAGTGAATACAGGAATTTTTCATCTCTTCTCTGAGACTCAGTTTCTCCATCTGTAAAATGGAGCTATTGATACCTCCTCTTCCTGCCTTGCACGGCTGCTGCGATGAGAAAATGAGATCGTTGACCTAAAAGAACCTTGAACAAAAGCACAAATTCAGGTGCCGATGCAGAGTCATATTTGCTTTTGCTGAATCTACATCTAGCTTTTAGGGAGCTATTGGTTCTAGAATTCTCAGATTTGGTGAATAAGGCTGTGTTCCCTCGCTCTATCCCTGGATAATTTTATACACTCTAGTCACATCCCTTCCCAGCCTTCATCTTTCTAGACTGAAGAGTCTGCATTTGTTTAATCTATCTTCATATGGCAGCCCCCTCCACCCTCCCCCATCCCCTTGATTATAGAGTGGCCCTTCTCTGGATCATCTCCAGCTCCATTATGTCATTCTTTAAGCACTAAGACCAAATCTGCACAAATGTGCGTGCGTGTGTGTGTGTGTGTGTGTGTGTGTGTGTGTGTGTGTTCTCAGCTCTGAACCTCTTACTCTGCCCCCTCCCCAATTATAAATCCTAGAACGGGATGCTAGCTCAAGACCCTCTCTCCAAAGTACAGAGAAGGCCACTCGGCCCCAGGCTGTAGCCTCCCCCTCTTTCTCTACGCAGTCCCGGCCCCAAGGGGCTAAAACGGCTCCCTGTCTGGCTTGGGAGGCTGGGAGGTGGATAACTAGGATGTGGGGGGGACGAGGGGGAGGGAGGAGAGGGGTCTTGCGCAAGCGCACGTCGCTGCTCGGACCGCCAATGCTGCTGCCTCCCAGAGCAGAGGGAGGCAGGAGAGGAGGGAGGGAGAAGAGGGGAAGGGAGGGGGAGGAGGCACTTGGGCTGCAGCTTGCAACCGAGGCAGTCTCTTCTCAGCTCTCTGGAGGGACGGGGAGCGGCAGCCGCGGAGTAGGATGCTCTGCGGGGCGCCCTGAGCCGGGGGCGCCTGAAGCAGCTTCGGGGGCCGGGGCCACAGGGCAGCTCTCACCATGCATCAGTCCCTGACTCAGCAGCGGTCCAGCGACATGTCCCTGCCGGATTCCATGGGTGAGTCTAGCCGCCCTGCCTCGGGGCGGCGGCGGCCAGGAGTGAGTACGCTGCCCCCTGGACCGCGAGCGCCCGGGGCCGCCCCGGGAAGCCAGGGGGCGGGAAGCGGGGCGAGGGAGGGGGGTCCGCGCGCCCCAACATCGGGGTCGCGGACCCGAGCCCCAGGGGAGCTTGCCGGCGGGGGCGGGGGCGACGCGCGGAGCTGCGAGCGCCCAGCTTGCGTCGGAGTATCCCTTACCGGAGTGCGGGTGTGCGCGTGTTTGTGTGCGTGTGCCGACAGACTTGCAGCCGGCGGTAAATCTCAGCTGTCTGGGGGATCAAAACACTTCCCTGCAACCTGCGCCTTCGCTTTCCATTCGACGCTCCCTCTTTGCAAAGTCCCCGTCACTTCTAAGAGCTCACCACTAACGATAATTAGAAGAAACAGGGTCCTCGCCCCCTCCCAACTCAGTCAAAGCTGTCCTGAAATTCAGAGCTGCAGTGGGGAAAGCCTGACTTGCACCTCGCTGATGGGGGGGGGGGGGGGGTTGCGCAACCCCTGGGGGATGGGCGGCAGGAGGGGGGTAAGAAGAAACAGAGGGGGGGCTGGCAGGAGGGCAGTTCATTAGGAATCTCTCAAGACAGCCCAGCTCGGCCGTCTGCAGCGGCAGGATCAACATTCCTTGAATCCTGTTTTTGCTCCTAGTGCACGGAGTGTGCGTTGACTGTAAAAAAAAAAAGGGGGGGGGAAGAACGAGTGAAAGCGCAAGAAAGAGCGAGCGCGAGCTCGCGCATCTTCTGAAGTCGCGCTTTTCCTCTCCGGGTGGAAGAGAGGGGGAGGGGGGATCCACTAGACTGATTTTGTTCAACACCTTTCCTCATGAAAAGTGGGGAACAGCTGCCTCCAGGCATCAATTTGGCTGCTCCTCGAAGCCGCTTTTAGGTAGTTACAAACAAACAAAAACCTCCGTCCCCCCTCAGCTGTTAGGCACCTTCCCAAGCCCTATGATTTCACTGGGCGGAGAAATTAATTTGGAGCCCAGGAGAGCGGGAGGGGATCGTCAAGCCACGATTCCACCTAATCTTCACATTCGCCTCGGATACATTTGAACCACATCGAATCCCCGCTTTCCAACATATTTTACATTCTGCAAAATCCCTCCGTCCCGAATTCTTGCCATCCAGCCTGCTCAGGTCTTCTCCAAAGAATTTGCGGGAACATCGAGGGGAGGGGGCGGGGAGAGGGCTGAACTCCCTACGTAAGCTCCCTACTGCCTGCAAAAGACTGCAAAAGACTGTCTCAACAGAATTCGTTCACCCGAGGGGCCTCAGAAACTCTTTCTTGGATGGTGGAAAGATCCCTATTTTTAACTGTTTTGCCTATTCAGTACAAGAATTTGCTTTTTTAAAAAATTATTTTAAGGGTGTAGTTATTTGCAACGTGGTAGGTAAAATAAGGCCAAGGACTCGGGTCCGAATCCAGAACACAGCAGTACCAGACTCTCCCCACTCCCCAGGTCTCTCTACCCCCCCACCCACCCACCCAACGCGCGCGCGTGCGCGCGCGCGCAAACACACACACACACAAGCGCACACGCACACACAGAATGCCACTCCCTCACACTTTGGCCAGCTGTGGCGCCAACGCAAGCCCTGGCTCCTCGACGCCGGCAGAGGAGGGCTAGGATGTGCAGAGCGCGAGGTTCCGGCCACCGCGCATTCCAGCGGGCCATTGCCAGCAGGCGCCGCCAACAGAACACAGCAGATTCAAGACTCTCGCAGGGAATTCCTCTCTACACCACCCACCCAACGCGCCTGCAAACCACACCCACACGCCAAGCGCCACACGCACACCAGAATTGCACTCCTCACCTTGGCCAGCTGCGGAGCAATTGGGGCTCGAATGGCAGAGGCGCGAAGTTAGACGCGCATTGCAGCGGGGCCACAACCACCTGCAAAGCCGGCCGCCCAACGCCAGCCACTGCCAGTGGGGTGAAGGTTAGGGACCCCGGGTTAGAGCGTTGCTCTTCGGCACCCTGTTGGGGAACGGGGATGAAAAGAGTTCTTTCTTGGGCTCCCAGGGGCCCTCAGCCAATCAGGCGTTTCCCGAAAGATCTGCACAACAAGAAGATGAGTGGGCTTCGCCCAGTCTAGACTCGACACTGCGGGAAAAAGAATCACAGATCCCCTGTGGACGTGCGAGCCAGCTCCACTCAGCCCGCTTCGTAAAGTGCGCAGACCCAAGGCAGAGCAAATTCCCAAGTAGAGTGGTAACCCTGGGTTTCCAGAGTTTGGACAGGGGAGTCTCCCCGGAGTTCCCTGGCGTAGGTCCCGCACAGCCCAGGCCTGAATCAGCGTCTGGGCTACTTCGGAGCTGCTCCCACTTACCTCAGCCCTGGCAATGCCACCTTCCCTTGCAGGGGGGAGGGGAAGTGGAGGTGGGTGGGTTAGTGTTTCAGCCTCCAAGGGTAGCATTTCTGAGGGAATTCCCTCTACACGCAGGACACAACTTCAGCCAAAACAATAAAATAGAAAACACACAGACACACACTGCACCAAGGTGCCTGCACTGTACGCTTGCCGGCTGCCTGGGATTGAGCGATGAATCCGTGACCGGGGCGGAGAAGGCGCTTGGACGGTAATTTGACTCTGGCGCCCCTTCATCCCCCTCCCGGCAACCCCCATCTCCCTTTTGGCAACACCGCCCCCAGGCGCTAAAGCACCTCTACTACAGCGGGGCTCTCCTACCCTTGCAAATAACACATTTGTAATTCACCGGTGGACTTGGAGGTCTCTGGTCAAAGTATTGCCCGAAGCGGGGATTTCAGCACCTTTAAGAAAACGTTTGGGAGATTGGCAGAGCCTTGAGGCTCTTGCGTGGGCAGCCACCTGTTTCCACGGATGCTCAAGGCTGGACTTCCTGAAACCCACCCTGTATGGTCCAGCTGACCCAGGTAAGCAAATCCTAGTGGGTTCAAAGGTCAGCACGAAGGATTAGCCAGTCAGCAACAACCTAGTGCACAGGACAAAATTATGGGCCTCAGTCCTTGCTGCACTCTGATAGAGACTGCATCCCCTGTCATCAAGGTGGGAATCAAAAACATGTACATGTACAAGGTTAAAAAAAAAAAGTGAGCAGATACCATCCATCCTACCTTGTGACAACCCACACCTTGGTTCTTGTCAGATATATAATCCTGGGACTGGTGGATATCTTATGGGTTGTGGACCAGACGCACAATTACAGCATAACTGTAGCAGTTATGATGAATAGACTTCCTGAGTGAGGTAGCTAGGAACTCAGGGACATGAAATAATGAGTGATTAGAGGAGAGCAAGCTTGATCAAGGAGAACTTCTTGGAGGAGGTGAATTTTGAGCAGGTCTGAGAGGAAGGGAGGGACCCGGATTCAATGACCGCAGTGCAGGTGGGGGCTCTGACCAGGGAGGGGACTGCGAGGAGGGAGAAGCTGGCTGTATTTGGAAGGGTGGAGATGGCAAATAATTGGGCCCTTCTCAAGAGCAGAGCATCTTGGTCGTCATGAATCTGAAGTGGAGGTGGGGCACTGCAGAGAGGGAGGGCTGCAGTGGTTCTGCAGGGAGGCTGCTGGGGGCGGAGGGGGGGCAGGCAATGCCAATGACGGGATTCAGACTCTCCTACTGCTGGTGGTTGCAGGGGTGGTTGTTGTCTAAACAGAAAGATACTGGGCACCACGTAGACAGGCTACTGGAAGCCAATGGAATTATCCCACTGATTGGGCAGAAGGCTTTTCGTTCTGGGGAGCCCTCAGATGCACCCTATTTTTTAAAAAAACAATTCTATGAGTGTCGCCCATGTTTATTCACACAACCTCCCCTACAGCTTTCCTGATTAGGAAAGGAAGCTATTTTGAGATGTGGCCTCTTGTTTATTCAACAAGTATTGACTGCTCACTAGGTATCAGACACTGGTGGGCGCTGTTTTCACATACCTGCGGCTGTACTGAAGTACCTCATGATGTTTGAGTTTTATGGGTTTTTTTTGATACACTGATTTAAAATCAGAATAAGATGTCCCTGTATATATGGGAACATCTAAGGCCGGCCCCACGTTGTACACTAAGAAGAACAGAACTCTGCTTCTCTGTTCTTCAATAAAACAACAGCCAGGAAAATGTCCTAAGCAGACACAAAGAGCTGCTTTTGGGAGCCTGGACCACACCATCAGAGAACAGATGTGTCTTGCTCGAGGTAGATGTGACTTTTCAGTCAAACTGCCTCTAAAGATAAATGGAAGGGTGATTCTTCACTTTTCAAAAGGATTCACCCTGGGGTTCCTTAAAATGGTCAGCTCCCTAAGTTCAGCTAGAGATAATTTCATTCTACACAATTTTAGTCCTTATAGTATAAAACAAGGGGTGACTTGGGGGAGGGTGTGAGGGGACAGAGGATAGATATTCAACCTAGTGATGGGAGAGTTTTCTTAGGAATTTGATCCAAAGCTAATCCTATCTGGGGGCCAGGCCCCTGTGGAGCTCCAGGATCTCTGCCTGGGTTTCTCAACTGACTGGATTTTCAATTTAGGTTCTAAAGCAGTAGAAAAAAAAAACAAAACTGATTTTCAAATGGCACCATGTGGTTTGCTGAGTCACTTTTCTGACCTGGCTCTTGTGCTTTTAAGAGTTAGAGTGATATTTGCTAAGGGGACCCAAGAGCTGTGAATAAAATCAAAAGCCAGTTGGCCGGGAAGGAGCCAGGTGAGTGATACAGCCCCAAATTTAGAAAGACCAAGACCGTATATACACACACTCCCCCACCTCTAGACTCTAAAGGTGAAGTGTTTTCCCTGTGAGGTGTTGAGACACTTTTCGTGTGTCACAAAGATACCCTTGTTGTGTCCAGCTGTTTCCTAACTCTCTTTGGCTAGCCTGGGGTCTGGGAGGGCTCAGATTGTGTAGAAATGCTGACAGGGATGGGAGGCCGTGTTGGTAAGTTTATGTTGTGTGCTTGCATACTCAGTCGTGTCTGACTCTTTGGGACCCCACCAGACTCCTCTGTCCATGGAATTTTCCAGGTAAGAATACTGGAGTGGGTTGCCATTTCCTTCTCCAGGGGATCTTCCCGACCCAGGGATCGAAACAGAGTCTCTTGTGTCCCCTGCACTGGCAGGCAAATTCTTTACCAGTAAAGTTTATGTTAGAGCCCCTCTGTGGAGCCAACTAGCAGATTCACTGAGAAGCTGTCATCAAATGGATGTCAGACCCTGGTTTAGAGACTCATTTAAGGTCCCTGCAATCCAGAGGAAGGGTAACACCTTCAGATAAACAGGAGAAATCAATCCTGCTCCCCCACCCCCAACTCTTCGCAGTCCAAGCCTCCCTGTTCAGCTCCTCCGATTACCAGCAGTCAGCTCCCCATTTGCAGCCCAAAGAGCCCTCTCACACGAAGGGCTTTAATAACACAGGTGTCTCCAGCTCTCCTGAGGTTTTCCCCTGGAGGCAGGACTCAGCACATAACCCCCAGAGGAGCCCCCTTTCCCAACTCACTTTACATCTCCTCCCAGGGTGCGACAAGAAGCTTTAGTCTGTGAGTGCCTCTAAACACTCAGGCCACTTCTACATTTCGATGTAAAATGGTCTTACAATAGGACCGTATTAGAAATGACCCTCATGAGTCACGTCCCTCACTTTCGAGGCTGACGTCAAAGGAGAGACCGCCAGCCCCTCCCACCTCCCTTGGAGCCTGAGGCAGGGACCGCACTAGGGGAGACAAGTTGGATGGTGGGGCTCACCCAGGGTGGCTCTTTTTCCCTCAGGGGAGGGGGCATCTGCTGGGGGCTGCAGGGCCAGCCACAGCCCCTCCTTCTCAGCACCGCCAGGCCTCCTGGGTCTCACTGGCTTTCTCGTCCCCTCCTCCCCTGGCTTCCTTCATCCCCTCTCCCCTCCCTCCCTCCCAGTGGTGCAGTCTGAGCTTCAATGGCAGCCGCTTCCTGAGGCTGCAGCGAGGCCTCCCAGAATGACAGGGTCCTAGGAACAGTCCCAAGTGGCCTCTTCAGGCCCATAAATGACAGCCAAGCCACCTGGGTGGGTGACCCCGTCATAACACTCCTCTCGAGAGAACTGGACTCTCAGAACTAGTCCCCCAGTTGTTTATTTTTATGACAACTCCTAGGTGGTACCTCATCCCTCCTGTTTCCTGTTGAGAACCCCCTCCGAACGAGGAGTGTTGAACAGTGCTCTATTCCTTTAAAAAAACTAAACTGAAAAGCGAGTCTAGATACCATTTTTCTATCTGACTCCATAAGCCTGTTTTCGAAAAGAAAAATATTGGTTTGCGCTATCATGTCTGATAAGCACTGAGTAGGAGAACGGGTCTCTCATCATTCGTATTTATGTCACCCTCACATAAGCCTAAACAATGTAAGCTATAATCCTCCCCATCTACCTCCCCTGATACAGATCTTTGGGGACTAATGGCCTCCAAACATTTACTTTATTACACACATTTGTTTTGTGGCAAACCTTGCCAACACACCATTTTAAAGTTTATACATGAGGTGGCAAATGTCAGAAATAAATGAAAAAAAAAAATCCCAGTACCTGGCTTGGTTCTGGTATTTACACTGAAAATGAAATTTCATATCTCCAGCTTATGAGAAAATCCTTCTTAGTTGCATATTGGTTTTAAAATATTGTCATTTAATATCTTCACAGTACGCTTTTCATTTATCATACACCTGGTAATTTGGCTTAAAAAACACTCCACTAAGTGGGTATGACACATCTTTTATCAGATGCCAAAAGCACAAAAATGTGTTCAGTTTTGTTTTTATGTAACTGGTACAGTTCCTTCTGATGTTTATTTTCAAACAAGAAATGTATATATTTTACTGTAAACGTAACCCCTGACGACTGCACAAACCTAAAGCTCCATCTCTTCTCCATCATCCGACTCCCCAGAGATCATCCCACTTACCAGTTGGAGTAGGGAAAGAACACCTTCCTAGCGACTTTTTTCTTTAAGTCCATCCCTTCTGCGGCCGAAATGGGCAATTTCAGTTTCTCTATGTGCTTTCAGGAGCCTTCAATCGGAGGAAACGAAACTCCATCTATGTCACCGTGACTTTGCTCATTGTGTCCGTGTTAATTCTCACGGTGGGCCTCGCTGCAACCACCAGGACCCAGAATGTGACTGTCGGAGGTTATTACCCGGGAGTTATTGTAAGTATCAGAGGCATAGGTAGGACTCAGCAGCTTGCTAGCTAGAGACATTTGGTTCTATTCTGATGGCTTTCAATTCTGTTTGAGTTTCTGTGTTTGCTCAGGTTTCCTCGTTTATATCTCTCTGTGTTCATATAGAGAGACAACTCGGGCCTATTTAGAAGAGCACTGGACTAAGAAGAACCCTAGCTCCATGCCTAACTAGCAGTGTGATCCCGAGCAAGTCCCCTCACTCTTTGGACCTCAGTTTTCTCATCTAGGAGATGTTAGTAGTTAGCAGTGTTAACCTTAGGCTGAGGTTCTTTCCTCTCTGGGCATCTGGTTTCCTATACATAACAGAGGTCACTCGACCTTACTTGAACTCTGAGGACCCTTGCAGCTGGATAGTCTTATGACCCACAGCACACTGATCTCCAAAGTCATCCTGCCGTCCTCTCAGGAAAAATATGTGGAATATCCACTCCTAAAATATGTGTATGTATTCACTTACAAATTATATACATGTTCATAAACCTATTAAAATGGAATTCAAAAATTAGATAAAAGTGAATGCACTTTTAATTTTTAATATCTTCATACTAACACTAAAATTTCAAGGAATGATACACACTTTGTATGAAGTCTCATTAAAGTTAGTGGCTATAAATCCTTATTTCAAGTAACCTACTAGACAATTTCGAATATGTGGGACTTTCTTCTCAGATATGATTGTCATTGGCATCATTGCGTTTTGAATGTACTTTCACATCTCACAGGTTGGCAAAGAGCTTACCCCGAGAGTTCCTGTCATTTTCTCACTGTGTTACTTTATTAGGGTCATCTTCTTTGTGGTTTATCAACAGGAGTCTTTGCTTACCCCTTGTCCATTTTGTTAGGACTAGTTAGGACTAGATAAGACTATCTGGGTACACATAATCTGCCCCACCCCCAACTTCCTGCTGCTTTCAAACTGCTTTCCTCCCAAAGGATAGCTGCCTTGTCACCTGACGTTCACACCGAGGGAGGGCACCAGTGACAGTCCGTGTGTTGAATAATTGTAATGTGCAATTTCCTATTCTTTCGGATAAACAAAAAATAGGAAACAAGAGTTCGAATAATTTCTTTCCCTACTTGAGTGGATTGTTTTACCCATCCCCAGGCTGCATGCAATCCACTCTGGAAAGCGCTGAACTCTGCATACAAAACCTCATTTGATACTAAATCATCACATCATATATGAAATGAAATATATACCATTTTGTCAATTATACCTCAGTTGAATTAAGGAAAAAGAAAAACAAACAAAAACCTCATTTGGATCTACACATGCTACTACTGACCCCCAAAACTTAATTGAATATCAGTTAAATGACTTCCCAATTGTAACTGTGTTTTTTACATTTTAGGTTATCACAGAGGACAGACGAATTTGTTGTTTTTTTTCTCTCTTCTTTTTTACTCTTTTTTTTTGGAGTGGTGGGGGTTGGAGAGAGAAGCAAAGGAAGGGAAAGAGATTAAAGATGGATGCCTTTGACAAGCCAGCACTGTGAGTGACCAAGCCTGACGCCTGTTTCCTAGGTCACCGATTCCACAGTCAGCCTCCTCAATAGCCCTGGACGCTGGCAGCCAGCTGCTTAAGGCCGCCCGCCCCACTGGGGGAGTTCCTTCTTGGGCCCACAGGGCTCCCCTCAGCCAAGGGCAGGTGTCCCACAAACAGCATTTGGTGCCCTCTGCTAAGCATGTGACGTGAGAACTCACCCGGTCTACTTCCTGTGGTGAGGCAAGAAAACCAGTCATCAGCAGAATTGGATTTTATTTTTAAACACATGAAGGAGGGGGGAACGGAGGGAGGTGGGGTAAGATTGCATTTTGGTGGCTTGGGAAAACAATTTATAGGGTCTGTGTGACTTTGTGGGATTCAGGTAACTGCATTTAGTAAGAGATTTCTGACTTCTGAGCACATGCTCAAGCCAAGATTCAGACTCCCCCTGGGTGAGGGGAAGGTATTTTCCAAGTCATTTAAGAGTAACAGCTGCTATTCATGAACGGTGGCTCTGAACCTTCTCTGTAGAATATCCGCCTGTGGGTGGCTGGGTTGGAATACATTAACAAAGGAAGGAGGGTTGGTGATTGTTGTTATTGGAGTACCTGATGTTCAGCTAGCACTGGAAGTTGAAGCAGTGGGAGAGTGTCTGTGTGTGTGTATCTTACTGAGAGCTGATATGGAAATGTTAATCAGACAGCTGGCCTTATGGGTTAACCTTAAAATTTTTGCTTTTATAGTTCCTGTGGATTGTTTCTTTAAAATGGGTTTTAATTATAGAAAGTGAAAGGGGGAAGATTGCAGGTTGAACAGCCGAAAAATCCATTTGAGGTGATAGGTCAGATCATGTTATAACAGATACAATAATGACTCATACCTCTGAAAAAATAAATGCCTGAGAATCTAGATTTATTCGGGACCTGGGTGCTTTCACTAATTGAATAGTTTGGTTATTAGAGAGTTATTATACAGACTCTAAGCCAATGGTTTCCTTACCTTGGCATGTATTTTAATAAACACCCGGGGGAAGTCTTAATTCAGGTGGATCGGCAGCCATTTGGAGGACTAAAACACAATAAATAAACTATGCTTAGCAATAAAACCAGAGTGAGCGAAATGTGGCATCTTTAGATTCCGTACTATCAAGTTGGCCAGTCTGAATATAAATAACTACTGTATAGATTTGGGGGAAAAAATGTCAGGTTATTTGGAACTCTGCTGTTTTAGGACTCTGGTTAAATGCGTATGTGAGAATGTAAAATTTTAAAACAGACCAATTAGGGAGCAGTTATTAGATTAAATGATGACTTACCATACACTTCATTTAAAAATATTGAGATCTCAGGCATTGAAAAATCTAAGTCACGTGACACTTTTCTGGGGCATCTTTATTTTACCAAATAAGATGCCTTTCGACAATGAGGTGCATTTTGATAGAGTGTTAACTACTGTACCTGAACCAGAATGTGGTGTCATCATCTTAAGACACGTGTGCAACAGACATCTTTAAAGATGTGCTCATCTCTACAGGCTGAACTGTGTCATTTTTAAAAAATTAAAACCAACCCAGAAAAACAAACTGGCTTAGGATTTTTACTGTCCTCAAATATTCAAGACATAGTCCATTCTGGAAGAGTTCCAGTGAACTTTCTACCCAGGAGGACTAAAAAAAAATAATAATAATAAAATGAAATAAAACAAGAGCCTCGGTTGTATGAAGCTGGAAAAGACAAAGGAGAAAGCCCACTCCTTCTCTATAGCTCTAACCTTAGATCCAGGAGAACGAGGCCTCCAGATGTGTTTCCCATGCAACCCGCAAGATGTAGTTGGCCACCTGATCAGTGCTAAAAGTCTTTCATGCCAACATCTTTTCCCCTACCTGTTGTACTGCTAGGGCCCACATCCACCTGGGATTTCTTTCAGGGAAGAAACCATGAGTTTCTGTCCTCTCTCCCAGGCAGGGAAGGGAAGGCTCAGTTAAGTGAAAATTATATCAGAGTTGCCATGGGGGAGTAGGAGGCAGAGACAACAGGGATCATTCAAAACTATCAATAGCCCAGAAACCTTCTCTAAGGCCAGTGTGGCTTCAGCTTCATATATGAATACTCTTGAAATCCAACAAAATTTTGACTAACTGGAATGCTCAGGAAATATAAGGAGCTCTGAACAGTGGGATTTTGTGGTTTTGTAATCACAAAATAGTTTTGTAGTCACCACAATAAACAGTGGTTTATTGTGAATGAGGAAGAAATTTTTTCTGCCTCTTGTTTGAAACTGTTTCTAAAATATAAGATCATTCTAAGATAAAGTTCCTTGCCTAGTAAGTACGTTTCAAAGATGAGTCTTGAGTCTTGATTTGCTTGATAAGACTAACCCTCCACTAGCTTCCTGTTGTCTCCTTAGCATTGTCATTCAAATCTCTCTGAAGATGCCCTCAGCCTGGTCTCCCACACCTTTCTTTTGCCAAAATTGTCCATTCACAGTCCCCTGAACATTACTTGGGCTGGGACGTCCTCCCAGTGCTCTCTCTCTGTTTATGCAAATGTTCTTTTCTATCCCGTCTTAAAGACAGCTGGGACATTTCTCAGCTACTGGGATCCACAGTTGTGTCTACCATCTTTGAACTCTCTACCTTAGATTCTTTCTACTCATAATTGTTGGAAAATAGCCACATTTTGTTTTGTGGGATGTTGGGCTATATTCTCATTTAGCTTTTGTTTATACACATCAACAATACCTTATCTAAACCCTTGGGCCAGCTGTGTTTGCAAATTTGTTTTTTTTATATATATATTTTAGAAAGATAATACAGTGCATCCATCATATATTGGGTTGGCTGAAAAGTTCATTTGGGTTTTCCATAAGCTTCAGAAAAACCTGAATGAACTTTTTGGCCAACCCAATATTATCTAACATCCCAGTGGAGTCTTGAGATATACCCAGTAATCAAGCATCTTCATCCTTCTACAGTGAACTGTGAATTTTTACACTAATTAGATAAACATTATAAAATAACCTCACAGCAGTTTGAGGTCAGGTTTTGCCACTAAGTTACAAAAAAGCCTTTTGGTTTTAAGAGCTTTGTTAATTTCAGGATTACAGAATGGATTGTAGACCCATTACCTAATTATAGTTCCTTGAGGCTATTTTCATTGGTCTTGGTATCGTATCCTACCTCATTTCCTGGCCTCCAAATCACAGGTCTAGCACTGAGCCTGCCAGAGTAGCTGTCCAATGAAAACTTATTGAATGATTAATCCTTTTGAGCTTCATCCCTAGGACGGGACTAGGCATGGGTTATAGGGTGCAGTCTAAAAAGAGCCCTGGAATCTGGTTTCTAATGATTTGTCTTTTTTCCCCTACAATTGGAGAGCAGCCAAAACAAAGCATGCTGGTTATTTGTTCAGGTAATGGGGAGTCAAGATGGAGGTCCAAAGGTCTGAACATTTCACGATTCAGTGCAGCTCTCGAGGGAGGACCATAGAGCTTACCTCTCTGAGGCCTCTGGGGAGCAAACAGTTGATTAGAGGCCACTGCCTAGTTGCAGAAAATTCTGTTGAATTTTTTCCTCCTTTGCTTTCACCGCCTCAGCTCTTCCTCAAATAGAATCTCTCACTCCCTCCTTGCAGAGAGCATCTTCCCTGATGGGAGTGGGCAGTGGCAAAGGTCACTGTTCTGCTCACAGTGGCCACAAATGCAGCAAAGTGTGGCCCGAAGAACACCAGCTGTTAGTCAGGGGATCTGAGGGCTACTCCTGGTTCTGCCTGAACTTGCTGTCAGAGGGGACAAGCCCAGACAATTCTCTAGGCCTCCATTTTGCTGTCTAGCAAATGGGACTCATAGGAGCTCCACCCAACTCTGTAACATGACTGTGATCAACATGGAGGGCAAGTGCTTCTTTAAATTCAAATGGTTTTCATATGTAAAGTAGTTTTAGCGGCACTGGCGAGTTAATGCCATCATCCAGATGAGTGAATTCTTCCAATTAGAACTCAGGTCATCTTAGTGTCCCACCTGGTGAACTCTGTCTGTCTTTGATGCCATTTCTCTCCTTCTCTGTGAGATCTGAAAACGACCGTGTGTTTAACAGCCTCCCTTATGCAGGTCACGGTACATACATGCCTTGTCTCATTTCATCCCCACAGCAGCCCTGTGTGGATGAGATCATTGTGATTCCCATTTAATAGAGGAGGAAACTGAAGCACAGAGTGGTTAAAGAACTAGCCCAAGACCACACAGTTTCTAAAAATAGCAGAGTCAAGGATATAATACAAAATGAATTATTCTCAGCTTCGTTCTCACCTTGTTTCTACCTCACCTGTGGTCCTTCGGCCACAGACTCTCTCCCTCACTAGGCTATGCATTTGTACAGGGCAGGGGCCATGTCACCTTATTTATGTGACAAAAGTACTCAGTGAGGGTTAGAAAATGGAATGAGTTGGAGTGGAATAGAAATGGAATGGAAGGAAAGGGGAGGGAACTGGGTAAAGTAACTGGCTGCCCTGGGATTTCCAGACAATTCCATGAGGCTTCAGGCTGCCTCTTCTGGTCATTGCCATCAGAGAGTTATTTGTGAGTGCCAACAAAAGCGAGTGTCTTTGCTTTGCTTCCTGTCTTAAGGCAAAGATTGCCGTTGGGGATCAGGAGACATTCAGTGAATATCTGTGGAAACTGATGAACCACTCAGTAAAAGGACTTATTTTCCTTGTAAGAAGCTGCCTCTAACTTTCTTTCAATCTCCACAAATGGCCCAGAGTGTCATAAGCACAGACTATTCATGGAATTCTTCCTGAAAAAATAGAAACTGTGAACATATTGGAAGGGCAGATAAGATGGAATATGAAACTCTTCTGAAATAGGGCAAAGAATAGTAGGATTTCCCAGCTTAAATCAGATTCAGTTCGGTTCAGTTCAGTCACTCAGTTGTGTCCGACTCTTTGCGACCCCATGAATCGCAGCACGCCAGGCCTCCCTGTCCATCACCAACTCCCGGAGTTTACCCAAACCCATGTCCATTGAGTCAGTGAGCTGCTCAAAAGTTAAATGTCTTTTAAAAAAGTGATAATAATCGCTAGAACAATAACTCCTATTTACTGAGTACTTGCTGTGTGCTAGGCTGTGTGCAAAGTTCTTTGACTGCAGCATCCTGGCTAATCCTTAAAAAAATCCTGCAAGACAACCACTTTGATGGTCCCCATTTTCCAGCTAAGGAAACTGAGGTTTAGGGAGGTCAGTCAGTTTGTTCAAGGCTGCACAAATACAAGTGTAAGAGCTGGGTTTAGAAGCCAGGCTAGTCTGATGACCAGCTTTTAATCACTATACTTTAAAATTTTTATTTATTTGTTATTTGGCTGTGTCTGATCTTAGTTGTGGCGTATGGGATATTTTGTTGTGGTACACAGGCTCTCTGGTCGTGGTGCCCAGGCTTACACAGTATGTGGGATCTTAGTTCCCTGACCAGGGATCAAACCTGTTTTCCCTGCACTGCAAGGTGGATTCTTAACCACCGGACCACCAGAGATGTCCCTAATCACTATACTTTTATCACAACACATTTTAATTACATTTTAAACAAGACCAGGTGGGAGACAGGCATAGAGTAACTGTTGAGAGGATGTTCTCTGTAGGGCCTTGGATGGCACGGAATACACCCTTATGCTCTTCAGCTTGTATTTCCTAAGAGGGGCTGCTGGCTGAGTGGCCCTACAGAATGAGCCTTGGAAATTTGCATTCATTCCTTCCCTTCAATCTCTTTCTTCCTTGGGTCTCGGAGGCAAGTGCCCAGTCCTCCTACACTGTCCCACCAGGCTCCGGCCCAGCCTTTGGGTCCTTCAGATTTCCAAGCCTGGTGTAAGGCTTGGGGGGCCTCAGGCTGAAAGAGATACTCCTGTGAGCCAAGGTAAGGGTGCAGTTGGAAAGCCTGATCATTAGTGAAGCTCTAGAGAAATGTAACTACACCACTGGACTTGCGCTAAGATTTATTGGTCCATTCCCGCCACATTTTACTTCTTCCACTTTCAGTCCTGATAACGGCCATCGGTTAGTGATTGTTCCAGCCGAGACTGGCAGACTCAGTCCACTAATGGCAGAACTGAGAGCAAAGTGGGATTTGCTGCTCCGAGCCATCATCCCAGACACTAAGACAGGGAGATTGTTTCTCAGCGTTTTACACTGCCATTTCTGCTCACCCTTTAATGAATGCTTTCTGTCCATAAATGAAGCAGAGATGGAAGAAGAGGTGAATAAGTGCTCACATAAATTGCAGTGGGTCAACCACAAATACAGGCTTTCAAAAAAAATTGTTCTTTTTTTTTTTAAGTCTAGTTTAAGGTGTTTGCTGATTTCTAAAGTACTTCCTGGGTTTGATTAGTGTGGCAGATGCATCAAAAATTTCTATTTCCAACCTTTATTTTGTGATTTGTGCATCAGGGTAGAAGGTCTCTTTTCAAAAAAAAAGATAAAGATCAGAATATAATGTGTGCTTTTCACCGTTATCCAACTCTTACTGACTCACTGGTCATATGCTAGGTAATGGATATGGAAATCGAAATCAGCAGGCTCTGAAAAGATATGGTTGACTTTTAGCTTTCGGGCACTTGAGTTTCTTCTTAGGTGTGATTCATATCTACAGGGGAAAATTGGCAAATGGTGGGAGAAATGCTTTTTTTAGCTCATACTGTATTTGTGTGCATAACAACTGCACAGGTTTAGCAGGTTATTTTCTGTGATCCTGAATCCTGTCCTGAGGCTGGAATGATTGTGTGGTCAGGCTGACCATCTATGCCCTGTTGCTTTACAGCTTGGCTTTGGATCGTTCCTTGGAATCATCGGATCAAACCTCGTGGAGAACAAACGGCAGATGGTAAGTTTTCATGGCTACACAATCAGACCACCTCTTCATCTGAAAGAGCTCAACATTTCTGTGGATGGGTAGCACACTTCCTAAGGTTGCCCGCACTGGACCACGAAAGAAACAGCTACATTCCCCTAAGCTTCCAGGAAACTTGTTTTAAAAGTGACTCTGTGGTGTGGGACTTGTTCTCACCTTGCCTGATGCTCTCTCAGTTGCCCAGCTCGTCTCCTTATGTCACAAGGATATAATAATCTGTATCTTCCCCTTTGCTTTTCTCCTCATCAGCAAATGAGTGTGCCAGCCTAGCCAGTCAGGCCACTGTCCCCTCTTGGGGTACCTTTGCTACTCTGATTCCCGCACTCAGTGGCCACCCTTACCCCTTCCTCTCAAATGTACAGCCTGAGATTTCCATCTAAGGGGCTTTAATTAACAGAACAAATACATATAGGGCACAAGAAGACAAAGTAAAATTACAAAGCCGGTCTCCAGTAGTCCCATGACCCTTGGTTCAAAGCTACCTGTGTGATGAGGTGGAGAGGAAGGATGGGCATATACTGGGAGGTAAAACTCACCAAGTTCTCTGTCCGAATGGGGCCCTGCAAGGGCAAGCTGTTGTGTCTTCCTGCTTCAGCCTGAGAAGGCTTTGTAGAGGGCAAGAGAAGAAAGTACAGACCAAATTGCAAGCTTATTGCAGCTTTATAGGCTTGTAAATCAAGAGGCCTGGTGAGTGGTCAGATGGTGGACTGATTAGGCTCCCCAGTACAAGTCTCCGTGGCATCTAGACTTTGATAATGGAGTCTATTTAACAGCAAGTTTAATCAGATAACGTAATAGCTCCAGGGACAGAGAGCTCTAACCATATGTTCTCCCCCAGCAATGTGGGGAATCGGCCTCGGGGGAGTTCTAATAGTCCTCTTCTTCCATTTCACCTGGGCTTTCCCGCAGCTAGTGTGTTTGCACTTTGGGTTTAAATTATTCAAAGTAATAGGGGAGTTCTAATTGTAGAGCTGATCATAGCATAGCTAGTAATGCCAATTTCATGACATCGTTCATCCATTATTTACCAATCCTTTGTACTGCTGTGAAGTGAGATTTATGGGACAAGGTTTCTGAACAACTCCCAAAGGAGATCTGTATTTCCTTGTAGCCTGTTGAGATGGGAGAACCTTAGGGTGGTCTTGACTTTTATTTCCCCTCTTATCCCTGGAGAGCAGCCTGATGTCATCCTATTTCTCCCCTCTCCCCCCCAAAAAGCACCTCAAGGAGTGTTGTTTTGAGGGTCAACAAGGGCAGGTGGGGGCTTCCCACGTGGCTCAGATGGTGAAGAATCTGCCTGCAATGCAGGAGACCTGGGTTCGATCCCTGGGTCAGGAAGATCCCCTGGAGGAGGGCATGGCTACCCACTCAGTATTCTTGCCTGGAGAATCCGATGGAGAGAGGAGCCTGGTGGGTTAGAGTTCTTGGGGTTGCAAAGACTGGGACATGACTGAACAACTAACACTTTCACAAGGGTAGATGGTGGGCTCAGGCAGTACCTACCACCGACCCTGGAAACACCTGGAAATGTCTACCTCCTCATTGGATTGTAGTATTTACCCTTGTAATGGGAGATACATTATTAGGAAAATTTCTGTTACCTAACACAATCAGGGAATGGAGCCGTCTAGTTCCAGCAAACAATTTTTGTACTTGAATTTTTTCGTATAGACTGCACAGAATTGATCCATTTCAGAGACTTCGACCCTTGTAAAGTGTCTTTGACATCTAAGCCATAAGTTGTGTGGTCTCCTTCCTCTGTGTGATGCAGGGCCATGTCGGGTTGTGTGGGGCCTCAGAGTCATCCCTTCTTCATCCCTCCCCACACCACGAGGGGTTGGGAATATCACTGTACTAGGAGTTGGTGGGCACAGGCTCTCCCATAGCCTGACCAGTGGCCTGGGACACACCATTTCCCCTCTCTGAGCCTCCAACTCCAGAGTAAATAAAATAGGGATTGGACTACATGATGTCAAAGGTCCAACACTTTTCTGAGTCTGAGAGTGGAAGAGCCATGCAGCCTGATTCCTCAGCCTCCTCTTCCTTGGGTACTCACTGACTCATGGAGTGAAATTCTTAGCTTGCCCTGAAAATGTAGGACATGCCCCAGTGGCCCCTTCTCTGCGTCCCCCTCCCACTCATGTTACTGAAAAGGGCCCCTCCATGGGGTGGCAGGCCAGCGTTCTGCTTTGCCTGGCGGTCTCTTGGGGATCGCCTTGTCCCCGGAAGCAGTACAAGTGGAAGGCTAACAGACACTTTTGCTTTGTCCCCCCACAGCTGGTGGCTTCTATCGTCTTTATCAGCTTTGGTGTGATTGCGGCCTTTTGCTGTGCCATAGTTGATGGGGTCTTCGCTGCCAGACACATTGTGAGTATTTTTAGTCTGGGGTTAAGGTAAGTGTGCAATACAAGGAGGCTTCATCGAGCGGGTGTGTGCTGAGGGCTGTGAGGGGTGCAGAAGAAGTAGAAGACAGGATCCCTGCCCCATGGAGGTGACATCAATGTGAGGACCTCCCGGAACGCACTACAGAACTGGGGCTGAGCTGGGGGGGTGAACTCTAGGTGCCAGAGTGGTTTACCTTGGGTCAGGCCAGGCTTCCCAGTGGGGGAGGGGCTGGAGGTCATTGAGATTTGGAAAAGTCAAAGAGAAGGGCATCGGGGCCAGGGAATTGGCATTGGGAGTGAGGAGGCAGAGAGAGAGAGCCCTGGTAGCTGACCTCCACTCGCCATCTCCAGCAGTGACAAGAGTGGCCCATGAGGACAGATGCGTTGTTTTCGGCATGTGGAATCTAGTTCCCTGACCTGGGCTGGAATCCGTGTGCCCCTGCATTGGGAACGCAGAGTCTTAATCCCTGGACCTCCAGGGAAGTGCCCCATACACTGTTTCTAGGATCGTTGAACTTTGCTGTCTTCATAGTTGGAGAGGAGTGATGTGATTGGGGTCTGGAGAAAGCCCCAGAACTAAAAGTCTCCAGAACAATCCCAATCCTGGTGTTCAGGCGCCAAGTGCTTCCAATTCTGGAGAAGCTAGGCCTCGAGGAAGGCCTGAAACCCAAATCTGTGCTTCTTCTCAGGGAAGCCTGGGATTCGGGTCCTTCCCGTGGGCCCCTCTAGAGGAACCCTCACCCCTCACTCTGTGCTTTCTTAATCTGGCCTAGGGCCACCTTCTCCATTGGACTCAATAGACACAGTGCCCACAACCATGAACTTTTATAGGGTCCCAGAAAAATATAATCTATTTTCAAATCAGAGGAAAAATGATGACCTTTTAGGCTGAAAAAAAAAGTTTTCACATGTAATAGAAATTTGTCTTTATACCAACGCAGTCATAACATATAATTAAAATAAATGAAACATCCTATTCAATATTTTGAATGGAAGAAGGAGTCCACAAAAGGCAAAAGTCCCAGGGAGGTCATAGTGTGGCCCTGATCTGGCCCACAAACCCCAAGCAAGAGTGAGCTAAGCTGCTTTCTGAGCCCCCACAACCCACTCAGACACTTATTTTTATCCCCAACTGAACCAATAGCAAAAATGAAAACATAAAGCAATTAAAAATCCATAAATAAAAAAGAAAATGAAAACATCCTATGAACTAGTTGAAATTGTATGTTTTCTAAAACAAGTGAATTAGAGCAAAATTGAATCATAGAATATTCTGTGGATCAATGATATTTTATTCCATTTCAGTCATTGGCTAACAGTCCAGGTTAGCCTGAGGGAGAGTCCTGGGTATGGATGGATCTGGGCAAGGGTGATTTGCAACACTGTTTCAATCCCAACTTGTTCTTGGACTCTCCTCCCAGACATAAGAATCAGTCCCTCACTTGCCAAGCTTAGTGGAATTCACATTGTCAGTATTGGCGTGTAAGGAGATCATTTCTGGACAAGGGGAAAAGTATGGCATGGGAGAGAGAGGTTTTTTGCCCAGTTTTCTTTTGGGGCCAAGAATACATCAGTTCTTGTATCAGATTCATCCTTTATTATTTCAGCTGAGAGCAGCCATCTTTTTCTTTTTGAAAAGGCAAATGACACAACAGGAACTTGTGATATCCACTCTCCTACCACCCTAACCACCCTAAAATAGCAATTCTATCACATAGGCAATTTTCACATATTACCCTCTGAGTATATGTACTTATTTTTGTAGCGTGCTTGCTACAGTCAGTCATAGTATTGTGTGCTATTTTGTTTCAACAGGCACCATCTTAATGACAATAATTCTGTTTTTGTGTGGTGAATTTAGCATTTCAATGTGCCTTGACATCTATTATCTCATTTGAGACCCACAGCCATCCTGTGAGATATGTAGGGCAGGCATTATTATCCCCATTTGACAAGCACTCTTCACTCCAAGGCAGTCTCCATGGCAACACAGGCCTAGTGGCCAAGAAGCCTGCAGTAGATTTTCATGGCATCATGAGCTAAAATGGCTTCCTCCTTTTCCCTCCTCCTCCCGCTTCTAATTTTTTTTTAACCAGGTTTATTGAGACATAGGTCACATCTCATCTAATTTATCCATCTGAAGTATCTAATTCAGTAGCTTTTAGTACATTCATGAGTATGTGCAAACTATCACCAAATCAATTTTATAAGGGTTTTCATCATCCCTCCCAAAACAACCCCATAAAACCTTTAGCTATCACCCTCCCTAATCAGTCTGCTACCTTCACGTCCTAGCTAACCACTAAAATCTACTCTCTTTTTCTATAGATTTCCCTTTATTAGTTAACATTTCATATTATTGCATTATAAAACATGTGGTTTTCTGTGACATCTTTACTTAGTTATAATGTTTTTCCTTCTACATTCATCATATTGTACCCATATGTCAGTGCGTCTTTCTTTTTGTGCCTAATAAAATTCCATTGTATGGATATACCACATTTTGGTTGTTCATTTCACCAGTTGAGAACGGACAAACAGTTGTTTTCCCCACCTTTTGGCTTTTAATGAGATAATGCGTGCAATAAACATTTTGTGTACCAGTTTCTATGTGGACCATGTTTTTCAATTTTCTTTGTGAATATACCTATGATTCGAAAAGTATTGGGTCATATGGTAACTATATTACTTAAAATTTTGGAAGAACTGACCAATTTTCCAAAGTGGCTGCATCTTTTATAGTTGCACTGAAAGTGTCCGAGTGGGGGGGGGGGGTGCCAAACCTCCCATTTATATCTGATTTTTAATTCCAAAAAACCATCCAAGCCGGTTATGAAAATGGTTTTTTCTCATTGTGGTTTTGATTGCATTATCCCTAACTCTAAACTCCCAAAAGGTTTTTATAATTGGTGGCCCTTAGCCAAAAGGCAATGGGAGAAAAATCCAAGTTATATTTACTGGAAGTGTTCTTCCAGGCCTCTGACTCTAGTCGTGCAGTACCTACCTCCTGCTGGTAGTGTCCTGACAGTAGAAGCATTTGATATTCAAGGGTTTGGGGGAAAGCTGGATGAGTCCTTTGAGAAAACCTTTGTGCCTACACTGTACCTTTCCTGAGACATCCTACCAGTCCCTCACTGACAAACCCAGTTCAGTTTTTTGTTTTTTTCTTTTTATACTTCCATATGTGACCATGACCCTGTGAAATTTTGAGGAAGAGGCTTTTATAATCCAATGGAGGATATCTGTTTTGGCCAGCTTAAATGAAAGGCGCATTTGGACCCCCAGCACTGCTTGGTATGGTTTTTAGAACCTCAGCCTTTTCCTGTTGTGGAGCCCCTTTAACCTCATGGTGTCCTGTAACGTTTGTTTATTTTTTTTGCCGACACTCCCATAGGCCATTGGGGTATCCAGTTCTCTGACCAGAGGGATTGAATGTGCGCCCCTGCAAGTCGTAAGCACTGGCCACCAGGGGAGTACCCATGGTGCCCTGTGCTCTGGCTCAGGGGCAATATGAGGCTTTCCCTGCCTTCCGACACAGCCCTCTGAATGTGTCTCATTCCTCTCTTCCCCTTGTCTCTAATTTCCATCCTTCCCCTCCCGCAGATCGCCGTTAACTAGCGGAAAGTCACATCACCTTGTGCCATTTTCCTTCTCTTCTAACCTGGTGCACAGAACTTAATTACACCTCCAGTGGTAACATGAGACGGGATGAACTCATGGGCCGTGAAGGTCACCCTGACAGGCCTGGCCCTGAGCACTGCCTCCGACTCTCAGATGAAGAAGCTTTGGCCAGTGCCACCCCTGCTGGCCATTGCTCACCCTTATACATAAATAAAAGGCTGTTGGCCTGCTCAGGTGGCCTTTTCCTCCCCTTTTCCTTACCTGCCAGTCACGAGGGCTTATTCCCTCCCCTGGGGCCTCAGTGCAGAAGTGCCCCAGCCACAGGCAGCACACGGCCAACATCTCACACACACACACCACACACACACACACACACACACACACACACACACACGTCGATCTTCGTTTAGGCAGTTGGCAGCCTGAATGCTCTTTGCGTAGAACCAGGAGTCCATGGAGGTTACAACCATGCACATCGAGCTCCCCCCTACCCCTGCCCACAACCGCAGAGATGATAACTACTTCTTACCAGTTGCCCAAAATTGGACAAAAACCCCAACCCCTCCTAGTCCTGGACCATGGAGAACCCTCATGCTTTTCCAACCTGACTCCAGGCTGAGTCCCAGGGCAGGATACTTTTGAGAACCAGAGCAGCCAGGTAGAAGCATACTGACCGGGGGCACAGCCGGCAGGGAGGGGCAGGGGGCACAACAAGGGTGTCCCGGTACAGGAGACCTCAATCACACGTGTGGGGGAAGGCGCCATCAGGAATGATTGGCAGTGGTGAGAGAATGGGTTCAGTGGGGATGGGGGCATGAGATAAACCCCCTCTGTTCCCCCTGGCCAGGGTGCTTTATGGGCCCCACTCTCCAAAGGTCAGTATTGTATAAACTGCTGATCCATGTTTCTAACCAGCTCTTGGCTGAAATGCCCCCCTCCCACTCAGGATGCTTAGTTCCTGTGAAATGTTGGGCAGCAAACCCCCGCCTGCCATTTCTGGGCAGCACTGGTGGCATCTGTCTGTCCCCAACCCAAATCCCTACCCCCCCGCTTCGTGCCTGAGGAGCTCCCTAACAGGAACTGGCCAAACCATCAGGGCTAGTCAACTTTTCCTGGGCTTTAGCAGTATTTATTTGGAGATCACTGTCTTTTTCTATCTGTGTAGTATGAGTGAAAAAAATTAGCTCATAGTTCCTTGATTAAAACCTAGTGTGGGCTCCGTGTTTGCCCATCCACCCCATGGGATTTGCTTCCTGAGCTCATCTTTCTGGAAAAGAAGCTGTTGCAATGACAACATGGAGGAACGTGTCAGCCTAAACCCTGTGTCCTGTCCTCAGGTTGATAATGAGACTCTCCTTGTTGGAGCTGGCCTCCCTCCGTTGCAGGAGTGTCATGTCACAATCACCTGGAGTTTGATTCCTGTTCCACCTGGGGATTCTTTGCAAAGAGACAAAGGCTAAAATAAAAAGAAAACCAGAAATGGAAAATTTTAAGAAACACATTTCTCATCATTTTCCTAATTTCTCATTAACTAGAGTGGCCCACAGAAAGTAGTTAATAGAACATTTTATAACTGATCCACACAAAATTAACCCCAACACTACCTGCCTGGGGATGTGGTGTGTTCAAAGTCTTTCTTACCCATCAGAGCACTTTGCCGGCTTTGTTTTCCAAGCCCAAAGCCTTTTGATTTGACAGTTTCCCTTTCCAGATCTGAAGCCCCTCCTAATGCTACCCGGTGCCACTATTCCCCAAGAACATCTCAGAAGAAGCTGAGGAGGTAAGAGGGCCAGAATGGGCTAACCCAAACTTACCTTTGGGGAAAGCTCCTGTTCTGCCTGGAACCCTTTTTCTGTCCTTTGACTCTCTTCCTTAGGCCTGCAGCTTAGCTGAGAGGTGTCTTTAGTAGATGTAGTTCAGTGGTTCAGTTCAAGGCAAGGCTAATGGGGCCTCGGTCATATGTTAGTGCCCTCATGAGGCCTAATCAGATTCACTTTGTTCCTGTGGTCACAGGTGCCTGCCCCTCTGACCCCAGCAGCAGCCTCTCTGTGAGTGCTTGTCCTGAGAGGGGACAGAGGAGAGACAGAGGCCACAGGGCAGGTCCTTCCCCACGTCTGCGGAGGATGGGTATTTCACATGCCTGGACTTGATGTTAAGCTGGAAGTAAAGTGGAGGCCCACCAAGGTAGAAGGCCTGGACCCGGAGGCGAGCCTGAGTCTCATTATGGTGGGAGGGGTCCAGGAGCCAAACGAGGTCATAGAGAAGCCGTGCTTACAAATTTGAGGCTCTGGGGCGGCTGTTCGGCCTGGCCCCGACTCCCCTGGTCTCATGACCCCCCCAGGAGGCCAATCTGAAGATGGCTTGAGTGGACACGGTGAGGTGGTATCTCTTTCTCTCCCACCCCACACAGCGCTCCTTGGGTCCCTGTCACCTCACGAAAAGCCGAGGCAGTGGGTGGTGAAGTGAGGTGAGGCGTCACGTCAGTCTCGGAAGAGCTTTTCATTCCAGCTCACAGCCTCCGCCTCCCTAACCCGAAGAGCACTTTAACATGAACCTCTAGCCATATGCTTTCTAGCAACATCGAACCATTTGTTTCTCTATTAACCTCAATTGAGACTCAACCCCAAAAAAAAAAAAACCCCCACCTCTGAGAATAGTTTCAAAAAATTGGTAAACCTGTGATTGTTTGGAAAAGGGTGAGAAGGTGGTTGTAAAATGGTGACTGCCTCAGTTCCATAAAATGGAACGGCATCAGGGGAAGCCTCTCCTCCCCCTAAAATCCATGTGAATGGTGCCTGGGGAGGCCCGGCAAAAGCTATGGCCCTGGCTTCCCAAGGCGTTAAGTGGCAAGTACTTACAATGTGACCTTTGCCACCCACTTGCCCCCACTTTCCTTTCCCCGATCCAGCAATTCACTATTTTTCTCCAAACTATTCTTCGGGTTGAACGGAGTAGAAAGATGTACTGCTGACAGTGTGTCAGAAAGGCTTGGAGCTTTCAGATTAAGGACCCAATATAGAAAATGTGCCTGTTTAAGCCACCCATATTCTGCTTAACACAGAAAAAACACATTTTACAAACACGTCGTTGCACCTGAATTGGGGTGAGGGGAGCCTGGAAGATTTGTCACAACAAGAGACGGTAAATGGAAAGTTAGTTTTTCTCTTTCCCTTTTTGTGGGCAAACTCGAGATGATATAAAATGTCATTGTTAATCTCTTTGATTTCATCATGAGCGAATTCTTGTGTTACCTTGGTGACTGTAAAAAAATATGAATGATGACTTCCATAGGTTCACTTGTAACCCTGGTCCCCCTAACCCTATTTTTCCTGAATAAGGTCATATGTTCCTCAAACCAAAAATCTCCTTCCTTCCGCGAGGTTATGAAGGAACCATACCATGCAGCTCGAGAGGTACTAGTGTACTTCAGAGTGCATGTGACCACCCCTCTTTCCTCCTGTACCCCGATTCCCCCTCGTAGCCTCATTTCCTACCATCCATTTGTTCTTCTGTCCGCCCGTCCATCCGTCCTATTTCCTCCTCTGCCATCTCTACCCACCAGGAAAGGGGTGCTGAGGGCTGTGGCGAGGCTGGATGTGAGCCCAGCTCCACAGGTGACTGCCTCATGCACGAGAAATCAGCCAGCCGCCTGCCCAGCCCCATCCTGGCGTGCTTGGTGTGTTCTTTCACCGCCAACCTTACCGTCTCCAATCAGTTTCACTACTCCGCATTGGCCAATCCTGGAGGGTCCTGCTCCCCCATCCAACGCCAGCTCATCACCCGCTTCACCGCTGGTGTTTCCGCAGGTGAACTGCCCTCACCTCAGCCGTGGATTCTGCACACCTCGCATTCGGGGCAACACCTGCTTCTCTGCCTGTGACCTCACAACTGCGGCAAGTGGAGTCCAAGCCCCTGATGGTGTGAACCACCATGGGAATGAGAAGGACTAGGTGGGGGAATGGTGTACAGTAGCGGATCAGGAGAAGCAGAAGACATTGGTGTGTCCATGGATATCAGCTGACAGGCGTTACCTGCCATCTCTATGCCAGGCAGCATGCTAAGTGCTTTCAAAGTGCTGATCTCATTTCATTCTTACCCATTGTTATATGTACAATTATTCTTTTCCCAGTTTTACAGATGATAAGACTGAGGCATCAGAGGAAACAGATGGCTAGATCCAAGGTCACACAAATTTGACAATGTGTAGAGGAGGGTCACAACCCAGTTCTAAGTCCCAAGTTCACAACAATATTCAACAGTTATTGAGCATTTTTCCTCTGTGCCTGACCTTGTTCCAGATGTTGGAGATTCCACAGCAGCAGCATCAAAAAAAAAAAATAATAAATAATACCTTGCCCTTATGGAAACTTAGATTTGATTAGGGAAGAATAGTTAACAAACATAGGACTGTAACATGGTGTCAATCAGAGCCCTGAAAAAAAAAATGAAGCAGGAAAAGTAGGTAGATAGTTTCAAAGTGGGGAGTGTGAGTGCCATATTGGATAAAAGGAGCCAGGGAAGAGCTCTTTGAGGAGGTGAAATTTGTGAAGAGATCTGAATGATGCCAGAGGGCCAACCAAGTAGATACTTAAGGAAAAGAGTATCCCAAGCAAACAGAAGAGCAAGTGCAAAGGCCCTGAGGCAGGAGCAGGCTTGGTGGTGCCAGTTCTGCTACAACCACTCTGGTGCTCTGCCCTTCAATGTTAAAACATCATTTATTCTCTTTCAAAGCACATTTAGGTGCCAGAAATACAGAGAGTCCTGCTGAGGAACTTGTAGGCCAGAAGGGATGACAGACTTGTGAGCCATTATAGTCTATTGTGAGAAGTGTGGTGGGGATCTGGGGAGGTACTGGGGAACCTCTCAATGCAAATGACTGGAAGCCAGAGTTGCTGAGGGGTTCGGGGGAGGAGGCGTGTCCAGCAGGAGGGGATGCGGGAGCTGAGGCTTAAAGTATAAGACGGGAGTTAGGAGCAAACTTAAATTAGGGGTGGAGATGGGGAGGGTCTTCCCAGCAATTGTAGGGGTGGGGGTGGTTTTACTAGGTAGTAGGAGGTGAGGAGTAGAGCCCTAATCACATACCAGACCATAGGAATGCTTTTGGACTTGACCCTGTAAGCAAACTGGGAGCCCCACTTAAGGGTATAGCATGGTAGATGGATTTGAGTGGCTAGAGACCGGAGGCAGTGAGGGAGCCACTGCCAGAGTCCAGGCCAAAGGGAATGGAGCCTAGATGAAGTTGTTGTGGGGATGGTGGAAAGCAGGGAGTACTTGTAAGAGGAATTTAGAAGGTGGAGTAGGGACAGGAGGAGTGTGTGGAAAAAAACGTGATTTCAGAAAAAAATTCAACATAAGTAAATGACCCTGCATGTCATGCACGTGTTTTCTTCCAGCTCTCAGTGCAAGGGGGCTGAGGAGGGGAAGGGAGGAAGGGAGGAGTTGGCAGAAGGGGCCTGGATGGAGCTAGATCCAGAAGGGTCAGGTGGATGCACTCCTCCTCACTCACACTCCTTACTCTCGGTATTGGGGGACCAGTTTCTTCACTTTGAGGATTAAGACCTGACAGACCAGAGGCAGGGGAGGGGGAAGGGGGAGTAGGAGGAGAAGAGGGATTCACCCCAGCGCGTTTACTTTCTCTGCTAGCACTGGTCTCATTTCGTTAAAAGATTTGGCAGTGGAGGAAGAGAAACTGAAAGACTCAAATGAGGTTTGGGGATTATCTGGGAGGTTCAATTATTCATGTTGTAATAATAACTAACGCTTGAAAAGGACTTCCCTCCTTAGTGGTGATGGAGAGCTGGCTATAATTGTACTTCCTGAGCCCATCCTTCCAAAAATGATCAAAGAAATGTAAAATAGATCCTAGGGGATTTGGGGTTATTTTGCTATCTTTCCTCTTGCCTCGCCTTATCTGCCTCCCTCCCCCTGCTCAGTCCACCCCTCCCTTTTTACCTCCTCCCTCCTTTGGACAACCTGTCCTCTGGCCAGGTCTCCTCTCCCCTCTCCTTTTCCCTTCCCAGGCCTCCTGAGATCCCAGGAGGTGAGAAGAGGCCGGCTGGGAGGGCTGACAAGTGATTCCTCGTGGGCACACCTTTCTCTCTGCAATTAGGTGTGTTTCTGAAAAAGGTCTGAATAAACGAAATCCTACTTTAATTTCCATTTAGCTGAGCCCTTAGGTGAACTTTTTTTTTAAAGTTTTTAAAGAGACTCAAGCCCAATTTATCTTCCTGTCAGTCTGAACTTCATAATAAGTGACACTTTTCTTAAAAAGCAAGTTATGCCAGGGTTGTCTTCAAGGCCCTAAAGAAATTTTATGAGGAGCTCTGCTAAAAGTCTGGGCACCCTAAAGGCAGCAAACATGACTTCATCTTATCTGTATCCTCAGGCCCCAGCACAGGACCAGGCTCGATTAAAAAACCTGATGACAAGGGAGTGACATGTATTGGAAAGGATCAAAAAGAGGAACACCCTTTTCTCCAGGAAAATAAAGTATTGGACCAGGCGACTAACAGGGCTACGGGCAGACAGTGGGAGTGCGGGGTGTGAGTACTGCTCCTAAAGACCTTTGAGCTGGAAACACTGCTCACCCACCTGATGTTCCCTGGAGACCAGCCTCAGGCGGTCATCGAGTCCTTGCTCAGGTCTGTAACATAGAGATTCCAAGGGCAAAGCCACCAGAAAAGCACTTCCTGAGCTTTTCATCAGGAAACAGTCCCATGCGATCAGAAACCAAGGCCGTGAGACTTCAGAGGCGATGATCCTACAATAGAAGGAAAGGATTTTCCTTGACCTGAGGCTTTTTCCAGCCAGCTCGAAGGAGACCTAACCTCCAGGGGCTAAAAAAAATATAGCTAGCTGCAAGCCTTCTAAGTCTCGGAGACTTTAATTTTGCTGAGTGCATATTTGTTTTCCTCACACGAAGCCTATTTTTAATCAATTGCCAGCTCCTCCAGTCCATTTCCTGGAAAGGAAGCCAAGAAAAAAAAACTGGGAACAAAAACATTGGGCAGTCATTTGTAGGGCGCTATGGAAACAGAGTTTCTACTGTCCCCTCGAAGCCACAGACCTTCTTTGACGTCAGGGGCAGTGAGGTTTTAACACCAAACCTAGATGATTCTGTTTCAGCCTGTGCAGGAAAGGTGGTTTTTTTAGGACACAGCTCCTCAGCGGCTGCCTTCTAGCCTTCCCTTGCCTTTTGAGAGGTGAAGTCAATATCATTGGTTTTTGTCGTGTAACCTACAGGAAGGGAAGGGAAATGGGGGTGGTTTGTGAACTGCCCACTGGTAACAAAATGAAAGATGATAGCTCGCTTTCATCCATTCCTCCCTTTGGCGAACTTTCTCTTGAGCTCCTACTATGTGCCAGGGACTGTTCTAGAAGAATACATATTGACAAAATAACATTTTGCCCTTAAGGAATTGAGTTTACCAGGGGGATCATGGGAAGGTGGAGAAAGGTGTGCACAGGTGGCGCACAGCCTCTATCTGTCCATGGGGAGTTGGTGAATAGTTCCAGGCCCTTATGGAAGAGCAGAAGGATGCCCTTCGGCTTTATCCAAGATCCAGTGCCTCCTAATTTGTTGAGTGGGGACTGAAACGAAGAGAGGTTATCTGTTTCTCCAGATATACCCAGCAAGTTAAGAGCAAGTGGGTGAAAGCCCAGATTGGTAATCAGTCTTACAATCAATGCAATGATCTGTCTTTGAACTCAATTGCTCATTCCCCAAGTATCTGTTTATGACCCACAACAATTCTCTCACTGAGCTCGGAGGCAGTGAGGGAGACACAACAGAAGTGTAAGAGATAACCTTGCCCTCCAGAAGTTAGAATTTAGATGAAACTATCATGTCCACCTTGGCCTTGGTTGCAGCTTCAGCTCTGATTAGGCTCCAGGTAAACATCGGATCAAATGAATAGCTGCATTACTGATATATGCAAAGTGCCAAACTAAGAAGAGACTGAGGCTGTGGGAGCCCAGGGAGAAAGGTGATGAATGGGCACTGGAGTCCTTGAAGAATGAGACGAGTGTGTGGAAGCTCTGTGCAGTGGGAGAGATCAGGAGAGGCTGAGAACAGAAGGCAGTACCTCCCATGCAGGGGGAGAAATCTGAACAAAGGTCTGGAATAACTATCCCACCTGGCTAGTTTGGTGCTTCTGAGGACCAGCCTGGCTGGAGTGTGGATTCCATTTTGGAGTCAGATCATGGCAGACTGAGGAATTGGGGCACATTTTCCTGAAGGTAATGGAGAGCTGTGGAAGGGTTTTGATTAGCTGAATGACTTAGTTTTTCAAACGTGTTAGGAAGCTGAAGCAGGCTGTGGTGGGTTCTGGCAGGAGACCTTGCAGTCATGAAGGTTTGAGGGTGGGAGCTGTGAGAATCGGAGAAGGCAATGGCAACCCACTCCAGTACTCTTGCCTGGAAAATCCCATGGACAGAGGAGGCTGGTAGGCTACAGTCCATGGTGTCTCAGAGAGTCGGACATGACTGAAGTGACTTAGCAGCAGCAACAGCAGCAGCTGTGAGAATACAAAAGATGGAATTTTAGAGGAAGTTCTGCCCGGAGACTAAACCAAATGGAATCATAAATCTCAAACAGAAACAAACCACATTAATTTGCTAAACCCTTAACCAGATCTAGTATTAATGTTCTTTTGCTTCATGGCTCAGTAAAAATGACATAGTAGCTGCTGAACCCGCTCAAACTGAAACCAAACATATATTCTCTACAATTATTGAATATTTTTCAACAAACTACTAACCAAGCCCCATGTTGTGGTTGGTGTCCTTAAAGCATCACTACCTTTAAGAACACAATTCAGGGCTTTGAATCATTTTGCCAGAGGCTGACTCTTAGAAGGGAAAAAAAACCAGCTACGTGTTCAGGTGGTAGAGTACTGCTAGAATACTTATATTGTGCTGGAATACTACTTTCGTGCATTCACTTGTGAAATCCCCCAGGCTCAGAGAGGTTAAGAAAGTTGCTCAAGGTCAGACAGCAAATAAGTGACAGAGCCAAGGTTCAAGTGCAGTCTGACTCCAGAGTCTGCTCAGCTATACTGCCCATCTATATATCTACAGGTGTTACCAGCCTGCCCTTGGTGTATTAGGATGTAAGCACTTCACTACTTTCAAAGATAACTTGGGAGAAGTCAGAGGCTGATTCTCAAGCTTTCCCTGCACCCCTACAATCCTACACTCACCATTACACACAGGGATCCCCTTTACAGGGGAGCATCCTTGTAGAGTGGTGCCTTTTTGAGCAGTAAGTCATCTATGTATTTGTCCCATCCCCAGGCCTGAGTACTGTACCCACTAATAGGAGGCGCTCAGTGTATGCTTCCAGGCGGTGTCCAGCTATGTTCCCCCAAATCCTGAAATCCAGTTCAAATTCTGATGAATTGAAACACTTAAAATTCCACTGTGGAAGCTTACTATTTAAAACAGTGGGTCTCAAAGATCAATGAACTCAGTTAACACAAATCCCAGAGCCTCACCCCCCGTGGCAGGGCCTCAGAGTCTGGATGTTTAACCATCTCTTTCTCAAAGATGCATGCGCACACACAGAGACGCAGAGAGACACCCACGAATAACACACTGACACACACAGGCTGGCACGCAGACACACAAACACAGATGATTTTGACACAGGCTGTCCCATAACCACACTGGTTTCAATTCTTTAGAGATACACTGGTTTTGAAGAATTCTAAGATAATTCATCTGTAAAGTTTAAAAAGTTCTTGTGTGAATAATCTCTCCCTGATTCATTTTGGTGGTTAACCTTTAATTTTTTTTTTCATTTTTGGTATTCTTATAGTAGGAAAGTCACATGTAACAACCATCCTGATGCCAGGGTGTTTGGTTGTAAGTTTAAGAATCACAGTGTTTGAGATTCATTATTGATTCCAGTGGCCAAGTTGTAAACTAATTTGCAATGTCCAGGAAGACAGGAACTTTTGTTTAATTAATTTAACAGATAACACCTTTCCTCAGTGTGTGCAAATGTGTGGAGAGATTTCTCTTCCTCTTTTTGTAAAATCCTCCAATCCCATTGGACTAGGGCCACACCCTTAGACCCTAGGGGCTTCCCAGGTGGCGATAGTGGTAAAGAACCCGCCTACCAATGCGGGAGATGCAAGAGACTCAGATT
Source organism: Okapia johnstoni (assembly GCA_024291935.2). Classification (NCBI taxonomy): domain Eukaryota; kingdom Metazoa; phylum Chordata; class Mammalia; order Artiodactyla; family Giraffidae; genus Okapia; species Okapia johnstoni. The sequence continues at coordinate 101,538,441 of CM044305.1, read as the reverse complement.
TGATCCCTGGGTCAGGAAAATCCCCTGGAGGACGGAATGGAAACCCACTCCAGTATTCTTGCCTGGAGAATTCCATGGACAGAGGAGCCTGGTGGGCTACAGTTCATGGGGTTGCAAAGAGTCAGACACAACTGAGCACTTAACAGTGTCCTGTACCTTAGACCTTATGATCTAACCTTAATTTATTTTCTCCTAAAAAGCCCTTCTCCAAATACAGTCACTTTGGGAGTTAGGGTTTCAATATATGAGTTTCAGAGGAGGACACAATTCAGTTCATAGCAAGTAGTGGGCTAGAGAATGACAGGGCTGGATTGGGGATTATCTTTGGACAGAGTGGTCAGGGAAGGTATCTCTGAGGAGGCGCTATTCAGATTTTGTGCAGGAACTCAGCTTTAGTACTTTATTGAGATGTTGTTGTTTGTTGGCATTTCATTTTATTTTGAAAAAGGAAATACTGAAATCATTGAAGCCTGAATTCAGATCCCAGCTCTACCACTTACAATTTGAGCAAGTTCCTAACCTCTGTGTGCTTCAGTTTCTTCATCTGTAAAATGGGAATGGGGGCCAATACTTATGTCATAAATATTGTAAGGATTCACAGTGCTGCCTAATAGAACTTTCTGTGATGACAGAAATGCTTTGTCCAGTATAGTAACCAGCCACTAGCATGACCCTTAAAAGTGTGGCTGCTGAGCATTTAACGTGTGCCTAGCGAGACAGAAGAACTGGATTTTTAACTTAATTTTAATAGACACCTGTTGACTAGGAGCAGCCATAGTAGCACAGATGTGATGAATCCACGTCTGTAAAATGCTTAGCCCCGTGCCGGCACACAGCAGGTATCAATAATTGCCATCTGGGATTAGCATTAGTGATGGTAACAAGTATTTCTCTGGCAGATAGGAGGGGTTTGGGGGAGGAGGATAAATAGCAGTGACACTTTGATTCATTATACTATCTTGATCCCCAAGTGCTTCCATGTCTGTTATGATAGTGTCCCACATGACCCCCTGTCTTTTAACTGGGCTGCATGGTAGCCAAAGCCCTGGGGGATAGCCTGCTCCCTGGCGACTGACTGGGTCCCCTTCTCCCCTTCCAGCCGGGTAGAGATCACCGGTGGCTACTACGAGTACATCGATGTCAGCAGCTGCCAGGATATCATCCACCTCTACCACCTGCTCTGGTCTGCCACCATCCTCAACATCGTCGGCCTCTTCCTGGGCATCATCACTGCTGCTGTCCTGGGGGGCTTTAAGGACATGGTAAGGAAGGAAGTGACTTCGAATTTCCACAGAGGCCCCTCTTCCTGTTAAGGGTGGGGCAAGGCTCGGCGGGTGGGGGCCATGGGGACCCACGTTTTGAAGGGAGGAACAGAAACCATTGCTTCAAGAATGTAGCGGCCATGGAAGGGGGGAAGGCGGGATTTCCTGGTGGTCCAGTGATTAGGACTCCGTGCTTTCACTGCCCAGGGCGCCGGTTCAATTCCTGGTCCGGGAAGTGAGGTTCCACAAGCCACATGGCATGTGGCACAGACAAGGGGAAAAAAAATGTAGCTGCCTTCAAATATCTTAAGTCGAAGGAGCCAGGTCATGTCCTCAGCCTGCAAACATGTCTTGTTAACATGAGACATTGCCTGTGTTTTTGATGCACATTCTGGGGACGGGTGGGGTTCATGCTTGTTATGTAAACATAGCCTGTCATTACCCCCACTCCACCCGCACACACTTTTAGTAGAAAATCTTTTGAGGTTGTTTTCCCTGTTACAGACTTTGGGAGAGCTGGAAGTAAAGACGTTTTTAGCTACAGGTAGGGAAGTAAGGCTGTCTCCCCCTCTCCAGGAATTTCTTCCTGCAGTTTCTCCAGAAAGAGTGAAAGTGAAAGCCCAGCCTCAGGATGAGCTGCTTGTACATATTCGTGTCGGTGTGAATATGCACCTCAGGGCTCAGCACCCAGGAGGTCCTCCATAGTCCTGGGGTCTTCCCTCTTTTGCTTTTAAAGCATTTCAAAATTTTGTTTGCTTATTTAATAAACCTTGATCTCTAATTATGGAGATAATAGCTTTAGAGCTCTGGTTCTCAACCTGGCCTCCTATTAGAATACAATCACCTGAGGTGCTTTAAAAAACCTGCCGGCCTGGGCCACTCCTTCAGAATGCCAATTTAATGGGTCTAAATTGAAGCTCAGGCAGCAGTACTTTTAAAAAAGCCCTCCCGGTGATTCCAGTCTGCGGCTACACTGCGTGCATGCTCTGTCACTCAGTTGTGTCTGACTCTTTGCGACCTTATGGACTGTAGTCCGCCAGGCTCCTCTGTCCATGGGGATTCTCCAGGCAAGAATACTGGAGTGGGTTGCCATGCCCTCTTCCAGACGATCTTCCCAACCCAGGGATCGAAGCCACGTCTCCTGCGCATCTCTTGCGTTGCAGACGGAGTCTTTACTGCTGAGTCACCAGGGAAGCCCCAAGGTTGAGTAGGGTTGCTTTAAAGGAATGTCCCAGTCATGTCTAGGAAATTATTTTGTGCCTAAAAAGGGCTTCCTTTGACCCCAGAAACCACGGAAGAGGAAAAACTGTAGTTTGCAGCAACAAGTTCCCAGCAGAACCGGGCTGACTGGTAGTATCGCGTGTTCCTGCTGTTGACCCTATGGCCAGAGAAAGTCTTCCCTGCTCCTATACAGCCTGTCTGTCTGTCTTTTTTCCCTCCCTCTCTTATACATGAGGCTTCCCAGGTGGTTCAGTGGTAAAGAATCCACCTGCCAAGGCAGAAGATGCAAGAGACACAGATTTGATCCCTGGGCGGGGAAGATCCCCTGGAGGAGGGTATGGCAACCCATTCCAGTATTCTTGCCTGGAGAATGCCATGGACAGAGGAGCCTGGTGGGCTACAGGTCATGGGGTCACGAAGAGCAGTTGTGACTGAGCACACATGCATACATGCATTTATTATTTCCACGCCCCTTCTCCCACTCAGGAGAGCTCAAGCCCTAAGCCTGGTGGAGGCATGGGGCTAGGGTTGGGGGGTGGCTTGGAGGGAGAAGGCTGTCCTCTCAGTTCGAGCCTGAGGGAGCTTTGGCATGAGAGAGCTTCTTCAGAAAATCTGTTTCTGGGTTGGGGTTTCTTTGGAGAAAAGAATGCACTTTGTCCTTTTCTTTAAAACTTGTATTGGAGTATAGTTGCTTTACCAGGTTGTGTTACTTTCCACTGTGCAGCAAAGTGAATCAGATATACATATACATATATCCCCTCTTTTTTTGGATTTCCTTCCCATTTAGGTCACCACGGAGTACCAAATAGAGTTTTCCCCAGGGGACAGACAAAAGTAGTGGTCTTGTGTAGACTCTGAGCCACTCTGACTGGAAGAGAAGCTTCTGGTTGGGGTTGGCGAGTTGAGATGGGTATTAAGGGTTCTCTGAATTTTCTCTGAGCTCTGAGACGTGGACAGCCAAGCACCCTGAGGCACAGAGTGACTGGTGGCCACTTACTAGGCTCTGTGGGGCTCCTGTAAGGATCCCTGTCACAACTCAGTAAACCAATGATGTATAGATTTATTTCTGAACTCTTTTTTTAAAAATTGTTGAGGTATAGTTGACTTTACTATAGCATATTAGTTTCAGGTGTACCATGTGGACTGTTCATTTCACTGTGACCTTTGATCTCTAGGGGAGTAAGGGGTTTGTTGACAGTCTGTCCTGAGAGGTGGCAATAATGGCTCCTTTACTCTCTATAAAGGGCTTTTGCACAATTCCTTTCTCCGCTCCTCCCCCACTACTACTACCTCATGAAGTATTACTCCCACCATTAACGGTTGAGGAAACAGGCCCACAGGAAGTCAAGTGACCTGCTCAAGGCTAAATAGCAGAGCTGGGAGTGGAGCCCAGGTGTGTCAAGTGCCAGAGCCTTTGCTCCTGCCACTCCATTCCAGCTGCCCCTGAGGTGCATTTGACTAGCCCTTTCTGGTTCCATAGGTGTTTTAACAGACCTCACCTTCTTTGTTTAGTTTCTTTAATTTTAAAAATTAAAAGCCAGTTGTTTCCAACTGTTGGGAGCTTCTCTGAGAAATGAGGAGGAGATTGAGGGAAGACCTGAGCCTCATCCAGTGCCAAGCCTGGGAACCCAATAGAGGGCCAGTAGGGAAAACAAAAGATGAAGGCAAATAGCAGAGGCAGGAGATTTTTTTAGTGACCAGAGAGAGCAAGTATGAGCTATATACTAAGACAGGGCACCAAAGAGAAACCATTGTTTCGATCGCTTTATGAAAATGAGACATGGTGTAGAAAATCCTGGAACATCAACCAGAAACGTCCAAACGCGCTTGGTGCCTCATGGTGATGTGTCTCTACCCTGAGTAGAATGCCTTGGGGGCCTCAGGGATCCCAGGGGTGCTGGCTGATGAAAGTCATTCCTGAGGAGTGAGGCCAGGAGCCAAAGGCTGTGAGCTGGCAGCCTTCAATGGGATCAACTCGGAGCACTGTTTCCAGAGTTGTGGGAGCCTGAAAGGAAAAAGGACATCTTCATTCCCTGACCAGAGGGGCTTGGTGCCAAGGATCTTGAAGAAATGTTGGATGACCACAGTGTTTGTGGCTCAAAGATATGAGAACTTGAGATGAATCATAAGAAGTAATACTATCTTGCCATTTTTTCGTACTTAGTGTATCTGGTGTAAAGTAGGGAGAAATCAAAGTGGTCTTCTTTCCAAAGTCCACAATCATTGTCTTTGAAGGGACTCAGTTCTCTCTGGGCAAGATGGATTTGACCATTTCCTGTGCCTGAAGGAGGAAATGGCTACCCACTCCAGTATTCTTGTCTGGAGAATCCCATAGACAGAGGAGCCTGGTCGGCTACAGTCCATGGGGTTGCAAAGAGTCGGACACAACTGAAGCAACTTAGCACAGCACAGCACATTTCCTGTGCTTGCCAATCACCATTTTCACTGGAGCTCAGAATGCTACTCATCAGAAGTGGAGATCTCATAACTTAAGCCCCAGAATTATTGGTACAGAAACACACATTCCTATATACACACATGAATAGAAACAGAGCTCAGATTTATTGTAAAATCAGAATTATGGATTTAAAACTGTAACCAGACCACGCTCTGGGGCAATCCCTTTTGCTCCTTCCCTGCCTCACTCCAAACTTCACCCCCCTTGACACTCTCAACCTCTATTGGTACCTTGTCCATTTTCTCTACATCCTCTGCACCTCTCATCTGTGGCTTTCCTGTGCTTATTTCATCTTCCCCCTGTGTTTCTTTCTCTATAATATTCCACTTCCTTTCAAAGAGGATCCTGGATCCCCAGCCTTGCTACACACACAAAACCTTTTCTAGACAGAGTTTATATTCCCTGATTGCTTCTCTGTGGTTGCATGTGTGTGCTCAGTCATGTCCCACTCTTTGTGACCCTATGGACTGCCAGGCGCCTCTGTTCATGGGATTCTCCAGGCAAGAACACTGGAGTGGGTTGTCATTTCCTCCTCTAGGGGATCTTCCCGACCCAGGGATTGAACCTGTTTCCCTTGCATCTCCTGCACTGGCAGGCAGGTTCTTTACCACTGAGCCACCTGGGAAGCCCTCTCTTTGCATAGAAGAGCTGGTTTCGTTTTGCAAGAGTTGGAAGGTGTGGTTTTAACTGGCACAAGGCCAAGGGAACATGATTTCTGGGACTTATTCAGGGGTGACATTTCTTCTTGGAATCCTGGTGGAGAGGTAAGGGCATTGCTGAACACTCTGCTTCTGTAATGCGAGCCAGCCCTTGGAATGGTCAAGACCTCAGCCCTCTCCCACACATGAGAGAGGCTGAGAAACATTTCTGTGGTTGTCTGTGAGCAGCATCATAATGACTGAGGTTTGTAGCTCTTCAAACCTCATAGAGATGTAAACAGTAACCCACTCCAAGGAAGAGAGCAACAGACTGTGTTGAAACTTGTTCTACGGGAGTTTCCTCTGCCAACACCCCAACATGGTTGCCTGTGCCATTGCCAAAGCCTGCCCACACATTTTCATCACTTGAGAGGAAGCTTCTGCTCGCCGTTAACGCAAAGTAGATACATACCAGAAACAAGACACGTGGACTTTGTGGACAGCTCTAGATTATATGCACAAACAGAGGGGGTGTCAATGACATGGACCATGGAAAGGACATTTCTCCCACACCTTGAGCCATGTGGCACTCATAAGGTACAAAGCACAGTCCTGCTTGGAAACTCATGAGCAGTGGTGACTTCCTCTAGCAGTGTTTTGGCCTTATTGAAATCCAGACTCCCATCCTAGACAAGATTGGCTTTAACCCTTGAAGGGCTACACACACCATGCTATAAAAAGGGTATTCAATTCTTTCTGCATTGTTTTATTTTCCCATAAATGTGTGTGTGTGGGGGGGTATCGATATACTCTACTTGGTCTTGGTTTCTGTGCTAGGGTTTTGCCTCCAGCCCATAGGGCTGAGGTGAAGTGAATACCTTCATATATGCCTGCAAGCTCCTTAGCGAGGCTGGAATCTGCAAGAACCCTTACAGTTTTTACAAACTCTTTATGATTAACCATATTTTTGTCACAGTGAGGGCAGTAGTCTTGTTGGTTTGACATTTTGTATTGGGGGGGGGTCTCAATTTTCTTCCTTTGTGTTTTTGAAATCAAAGATTTTAACTATTCTATTGGTTTGAATTTTTCAGAATAGTCAGTGTGGGGAAATGACACAAGTGATACATAGTAGTTGTGAAAACTTTGGCTGTATAATTGAGAGTAAAGAGTCCCCATTTACTTCCTAAAACCACTGCCCTCCCCAGAGACAGCCATAGCTAACAGTTTGTTGTGAATCTTCCCAGACTAATTTCATTGACAAGTGTATATTCATATATAATTGTTTGGGTCTTTACATAAACTGGGATTATGCTATAGTAATAGAACATGGTGACTTTTTAAAAGATTTTATTTTTAGAGCAGTTTTAGATTCACAACAAAACTGAGATGAAGGTACAGAGATTTCCCATAGACTTTCTTCCCCGACACACAGCCTCCCCCATTATCAGCCTCCCCTGTTATCAACATCCCCCACAGAGTGGTACATTTGTTAGCAAGGAGGAATCTATATTGACGCATCATAATTACCAAACGTCCATAGTTTACCTTAGGGCCCACTCTTGGTGTTGTAAATCTATGGGACATAGAATATTGGACAAATGTACTGGACAAATGAATTCTATTGGACAGGTGTATAATGACATATATCCATCATTCTGGCATCAAACAGTATTTTCACTGCCCTAAGTAGCCTCTGCATTCTGCCTGTTCATCCTTCTTCCCAATCCCAACCCCTGACAACCAGTGATCTTTTATTGTCTCCATAGTTTTGTCAGTGGATTGCTTTCTTAAACATTGTTTTTAAATTAAATTTTTGACTGTATGCAGGCTTTCTCCAGTTGCAGTGAGCAGGGGCTACTCTTTGTTGAGGTGTGTGGGTTCTCATTGCCATGGCTTCTCTTGTTGCAGAGGCTGGGCTCTAGGCCCTCAGGCTCAGCAGTTGTGGCACCTGGGCTTAGTTACCTTGTGGCATGTGGGATCCTCTCGGACCAGGGATCGAACCTGCATCCCCTGCATTGGCAGGCAGATTCTTAACCACTGGAGCACCATGGAAGCCCTGTTTTGTTTTTTATATTTACCAATATATCCTGGACAACTTCCCTGTCACTAACTATAGGTGCACATCATCGTTTATCAACAGCTCCATAATATTCTGTAGTATGGATGTCCCATGGTTTATTTAACCATTCCCCTAGTGATGAACATTTATATTGTCTTTGATTTTACAGAACCCAACTCTCCCAGCACTGAACTGTTCTGTTGAAAATGCCCATCCAACTGTTTCTTACTATGCTCGTCCTCAAGTGGCATCCTACAACACCTACTACCATAGCCCTCCTCACCTGCCACCTTATTCTGCTTATGACTTTCAGGTATGTTTTGAGAGAAAAAGAACTCTCTGTTACCCTTGCTCTTGCTCATCCTCTCTTATTCTCTCCCTAATTATGGATCCCTCCTAATATATATGAGGTAGCCAGGCTTTCCATCCCGCAGCCTGTGGGTACCTGTGAAGTTTAAGGACTGCATAGGCAGGCAGTAATGGTGGAGGCTGGGAGAGACACAAGAGGAGAAGCAACAGAGTGATGGATGGAAGGAGGAGAGAAGGAGATAGGATTCAGATGTCCCAAGTGGTGTTGACCTCCCCTGAGGTACTCATGAGTACGTCACCATAGACCCCTGTCCAACGGTGGTTTTTTCCATTTCTCTGCCACAGGAAGAGGCTTGTCTAGTCCTGCTCCATAGCACAAGGACATGCTGAGTCACACAAGGGTTTGAATCAAATCTGTAATGAGAAAGCAATCCCTTCTTTTTTTCTAGACTTCCTAACTGGGACTATACAGAGAAAATATTTTTTATAACACCCTTCTCCCTTCCTTTTTAATTTTTTTGCCTTGTTGTCATGTAGGTCAGAAATAGTGTTACCAAATTTGCACTTTCCCATTTTCTTTTTGAGCTAAGATGAAGCACAGAAAAACAGAACCCAAAAGGCACTTCATTGAAGGGAATTCATTGTACGTGGGCAGAGCGCTGAACTAGACACTTCAGGAAAACAAATGAAACAGTCTTTTAGGCATTTACAGTGATTATAAATCCTGGACCACAGAAGAGTGGGATTCCACTCGAATCTGGTTAATTCAAAATTTGGGGACCAGGGAAATGCCTTTGAAAGGAGGCAAACCCATAATGAATTTCGTTCTATTGACTGAGAGTCCTGAATGTTCCAAGGGGACATAAAAGCATGACTGTTTGGGGGTGCTTCCAATTAACCAGCCAGTTTAGAAAAACAGAGCCCTTGGAAAACCTAATTTCTGCCTCAGATTAACAAAATAATTGAAACTGAAAACCCTCCCCATTTAGTTGAGTAAAGTGTGCTTTGGTTTGATTTAGACACTGTATGGGCAGGTCTAGGATTCTATACCGCAATAGAAATACGTTTCTATAGTGTGAATGTAGACTTGTTCACTGTCATAAAATTTAGCACCAGCACAAGGAGGCATCCATTAAAGCTTGGGGGAAAGTGTTAGAACTTGTTTTAAAGCCTACTGTATTCACAGGTAGACAACTCAGGGGACTTGTTCCCCAAATAGATAATATAGACTGGAAAACACAAATATGCTCTGAAAGGGCATAGATAATTTCAATAGTGACAGGGGGGAAAAGGAATCCTTTAAGAGAATTCAGGGACATTAAACCTAGCATGAGAGGGTCACCATTCTTTGAGGCATCCATAACCAAAAGTCATCCTGGGATAGAGGGGCCACACATGGCTCTCAAGAGGCTGCTTCCATTTTTTTATATGGAAGTAAATTATATTGATTAGATTGGTTTTTGGAATTTTCACTTCATAACAAACCCCTGGAGTAGGAACAGTAACCTCCTTAGTAATGGCTGCTGCAAACTCTTAAGATAGGAAGTTCCTGTTTGTGTAACGGAGCTATCTTTCTGTCCATCATTACTCATTCAGAACCATCCCAGGCATGAAAACAAGGTTGCCCAATGCCAATGGTGGCCCAGACTGTCAGTTTCAGTTCAGTCGGTGTTTACTCTGTGTTCCCATGTGCCAGACACTGTACTCGGAGCTATGGATGTAGAGACTGAGTGAGACCTAGGCCCTGCATTAAGAGATCAGTCTAAGGACCTGAGTGGGGATGCTCAGGGGCAGCAGTGAGGACAAGGATGTATATCCAGGTCTGTCTGAGGCCAGAGACTGGCTTGGGGAATTCTTTGGAGAAGCTGTAAATCTGAGCACAGTATCGATCTTTTCCCTGGTTAATTTCAGAATACTTCCATGTTTTGTTGGTTTAAATTATGGGCTTTCTAATCATTACTCAGAAAGGTTCTCTTGACTTGCTCTTACCGTGTGATTACATGGCTCCCTACTCCAAGGACTGCTGGGCCACTTTTTATACCTCTCCTGGTTCTTTCCAGAGGTTCAAGCTGTCTTTTATATTTCCTTTTTGGAGACTTTCTAAAGTTGTGGGTTTTAAGGGATATGATTTTATTTGGCTTCGCTGGGTCCCCATTGCAGCACACAGGCTCTTCGTTGAGGTGCGTGGGCTTTCTCTAGTTACTGTGTGGGCTTCTCTAGATGTGCCGCATGGGCTTAACTGCCCTGTGGCGTGTTGGTGTGTGGGAATTTAGTTCCCTGACCAGGGATTGAACCTGTGTCCCCTGCATTGGAAGGTGGATTCTCAACCACTGGACCACCAGGGAGATCCCTAAGGGATATGTTTTTAAGTGGTATTTGTTTCCTTCTAGAACTTATACAGCATTTTGTTTTAGTATTTGAATGGAGCTTTTTTTTGTTCACCAAGTTCCAGTCCCTTATCATTTCATACAAGGAAATACCAGTCTTTACCCAAGAAAGCCAGGAGGATTAGGGCCATCTGCTGTGTTCCCAGATAAATGGAAAGCAGTCAGCAAAATGCATACCAGCTCTGACAATAAAAGCAGCAGAAGCACAGACCTAACAACAACAACAAAAAGCCAGAGCTCCCTTATTCTCTTAGATTGTATTGGGGGCCCAAATAATAGCAGGAAAATGGACCTTTCTGGGTTTTGTTCTGAATGATTACCCCAATTTGATCATTTCCAAATAGAACTATTTATGTCATTTTGAAGACTTCTCTTTCCCTTTTTATCCCTGAGGGTGATGAGATTTATAGGGTGTTCCTTTAACCCCGCATAGTCACACCCTTGTTGGGTATCTGTCCAGTCAGCAAGCTTGGGAAGCATTTCTTGTGGTCAGATGGGAGCGAGGACGTGGGTCTGGTCAGGTGGCCCTGAGGATGTTGTGAGGGCTGGGCTTGGAGAAACAGGATTATTGCAGACACTGGACTTGAAACCAAGGCTGTCAGTGCCTCCTTGCTCACCTTCCTGCACTCACTTCTCTTGTACCTTGCACTCACTTCCAGGTAGCCAGGCAGTCCATATCCTGTAGGGTATGAAGCATCAGTTTCTACTTCTGCTGGGAAATTCAACCCTGTGTAGCTTTGGGGTCCACTTCCCTGGGGGCTCAGTGGTAAAGAATCCACCTTCCCAATGTAGGAGATGTGGGTTTAATCCCTGGGTCAGGAAGATCCCCTGGAGAAGAGAATGGTAACCCCCTCCAGTATTCTTGCCTGGGAAATCTGATAGACAGAGGAGCCTGGAGTGCTATAGTCCACGGGGTTCAAAGAGTTGGACCCGACTTAGCGGCTAAACAACAACAAGCTTTAGGGTAAATCCCTTAACGATTCCAGTCTGACCTACTGGGCCAGAACCCCTACTTCACTCTAACCATGTCCCTGTCCTGTCCATTTGGTGAATCACCAAGTTTAGCTTAAAACAAAAGCCTTTGCAAAATGCCACTGCCTCTGTGGATGGTCTTTATTAAATCACAGAAAGGTACACTAGGTTTCGATGTAGCCACTGAAAAGGACCCCATTATAAATTGGGCCTATTGAATGAGAGGATGGAGGCCATCTTGGGGGAGGTTGTAGATGGAGCAGGTGACTGACAACCTTAGAAGGCTGCCATTGCCACTCAGCCTTCTATTTCCCCTCTCCTGCCAAGCTTCTCCTTGCCTCTCCTCCTCTCTCTTGTTTCTTATCCCTCCCTTTTTCTTGCTCTTCCTTTGTTCCACTCTTCTCTCTGTCTCTCCTGGGTTTGCTTTCTGGGCCGGAAACAGAGGGGGAATGCAAAGAACCAAGGGACCCTGGATTTTACCCTTGGAACACAGCATCTTTTGCTGGTGTGACCTTCATCACCTGGCCAGTTCCAGGGCTCTTTAGGGAGTCGCTGCCTACCAGCACTTCTGAAGAGAGAAGCACATGTGATAGAAATGCACATGGGTCTTGCAGAGTGTGGGTCCGCCTGGGGCAGGGAGGGGCAGATTGAGGCGGGAGAGGGGAGCCGAGTGTCTGTGAGGGTGCTCCTACCTCCTCTGTCCCTGCAGTAAGCCACCCCAGCCTCTCAGAAGCAGCTCATGAAGCTTGGAGCCCAGCAGTAGGCTATTTAGATGCTTTTCATGCTTTTCATGCTTTGTGGTGTGAAAGGATTCAAAGCTCTGTTCTTCTGAGTGGCCCATCCTGTCCCGTTAGTCAAGTCTTAGGCAGGAACTAAAGTGCACCGGGCCTGCTCCCCAGCTGCAACAAAGCCGAAGCTTTCCCAAGGTGCCTGCTTGTTGCTAGGAAACTGCATGCTGGTGCCGCCCCCTCACCCCAACCCTGCCATCCCAAGGGCGGGGGTGGACTATGGCCAGTTAGCTCCCTCGCTCTGCCATTTATCCCTAAGACTCCAGCATCATCAGAGGGCAGTGAGAAGCATCCCACCCCTGTCCCTCTAAATATCTTCTTATACAGGAAACTTCTCTGGTAGTTCAGTTGGTAAAGAATCTGCCTGCAATGTAGGAGACCTGGGTTCGATTCCTGGGTTGGGAAGATCCCCTGGAGAAGGGAAAGGCTGCCCACTCCAGTATTCTGGCCTGGAGAATTCCATTGGACTATAGTCCATGGGGGTCGCAAAGAGTCAGACACGACTGAGCGACTTTCACTTTCACTTCACGGGAAACTGAGAGGTGAAAACCCAAGGTGGCTGTACCACCCCCTCTTAGGATCAAGGTCTACAACTGCCCCCAGCAGCCTGTTACTGCCTCTCAGGACACAACAAATGGCCTTTAACTCCACCTTCGAAGCTTGCCTTCCCTTCTGTGTCTAGGGGGCAGAGAACTGGCCTCCTGACTCTATCCTGGAGCGAGATTTAGAAAGGCAGAGTGTCACATCCCTGGACACAGAGATCTTGTCCCTGGTGGGATTTTGCTCTCCTCTCTGGTTTAAGAGGACGGCGAAAGCAACAGAGGAGGAGGGAGAGAGAGGAGAGATCATGAGACTAATGTCAAAGAAAGCATATCTCTTCCTGGAGGGAGAAGAAATTTGGAGATTTTTGGAAGCAGTCTGGCTTGTCTCAAGTCAACTGCCTCAAGCTCTTTTATTTATTTATTTTTCTGCGTCAGACACGACTGAAGTGACTTAGCAGGAGCAGCAGCATGCAGCATGTGAGATCTTAGTTCCTCAACCAGGGATTAAACCCGTGCCCTCTGCATTGGAAGCATTAACCACTGCATTGTAAGCACTAACCACATAACCAGGGAAGTCCCTCAAGGTTTTTTTTTTTTTTTTTTGTCTTTAAAGGCTTTCTATGACCCTGTCATTCCTTCTCTCAGATCAAAAGGATGGATGGGGTGGGGGAGGAACAGTCCTGACATTATGTGGTAGGAGACAGAGATTTCAATGGCTAAAGCAAGACCTAGAAACCGGGATATCCCTTTCTAAGGAGCGAAGAGGTCAGGACTGGGGATAAGGAGAATCAGCCAACTGGTCTCAGGCTCCAGACAACCTCATGGCAAGGCTGACTCTAGATTGTTCTAGGCCTGGAAATGACATGATCAGCTTAGACTCCGGGGCTTCCCAGGTAGCTCAGTGGTAAAGAATCCGCCTGCCAAGCAGGAGACGTGAGTTTGACCTCTGATCCAGGAAGATCCCCTGGAGAAGGAAATGGCAACCCACTCTAGTATTCTTGCCTGGGAAATCACATGGACAGAGGATCCTGGTGGGCTACAGTTCCTAGAGTCTCAAAGAGTCAGACATGACTTAGCAACTAAACAATCAACCACTTTGACTCTGGCCAGCAGAACAAAGTAAAGGTATTGACCCCCCCCAAACAGCACTTGAACTCTTGAGAAATTTTGGTATAAGTGGGTCTTTTTTTTTAATATAGCAGTTCCTCCTAGAGCTAAGGCACAACAGAAAATTGCCATTCTACAGCCCTATTCATTGGCTTATGTTTGCTCTTATTGGAGACCCCTCCAGCCTTCAGGCCTCAGCCATGCTCCACCACTGGAGCAAGGCCACGGTACCCACAAGATGTGACTGTAGTCTTTGAAAATAGATTTTATTTCTAAAAAACTTGCCAAGTTCATCTTCTGTGCTCTATGAGTGACTGAAGTCTTAGTCACTCATCCAACATTGATTGAGCAACTTCTACTTTCGAATCATTGTTCTGAGCTCTGGGGGAGAGAGCAGTGAACAAAACAGGTCAACTCTCCTTGAGCAGGAAAGTCAGGATCAAGGGTATACACTGGCTGGGAAAGAGAAGTGGCAGATTGACTCCTAACATGCTGATTCACTGGGTATTTTTTTTTTATCCCATATCTTGCTCCCTTCCCAAAGTGCCATGCATGCTCCATTGCTTTGTCATATCCAACTCTTATGATCCCATGGACTGTAGCCCACCAGGCTCCTCTGTCCATGGGATTTCCCAGGCAAGAATACTGGAGTAGGTTGCCATCTCCTTTTCCAGGAGATCTTCCCAACCCAGGGATCCAACCCATGTCTCTTGTATTGGCAGGTGTGTTCTTTACTACTGAGCCACCTGGGAAGCCCCCCCCCCCCCCGCCGCCAAAATAACACAGAAGTAGGAGCAACAGGCGGAGAGGGCAATAGCAACCCACTCCAGTACTCTTGCCTGGAAAACCCCATGGATGGAGGAGCCTGGTAGACTGCAGTCCATGGGGTCGCTAAGAATCGGACACGGCTGAGCGACTTCACTTTTACTTTTCACTTTCATGCATTGGGGAAGGAAATGGCAACCCACTCCAGTGTTCTTGCCTGGAGAATCCCAGGGACGGGGGAGCCTGGTGGGCTGCTGTCTATGGGGTCGCACAGAGTCAGACACAACTGAAGCGATTTAGTGGCAGCAGCAGCAGCAGGAGCAACAGGATAACTGACTGAGAGGTCCAAAGGGCTGGGGAAGAGGATTCCAAGGCATCTCTGCCTGAGCTTTGCAGCCTGAGTGAGAAAGTGGGACCAGCTCTGTTTCATGGCCCTCATTAACCCTTCGAGGTTTAGGGGCTCTTGGTTGTTCCAAACTGGAACACACTGGGTCCATATTCATTTTTAAATAATGGCTAATGTTGGGGAATTGCAACCTCATGGTGGAAACTGATGTTTTATTTTGACTGCACAGCATTCCAGTGTCTTTCCATCCTCCCCTCCCTCTGGACTTTCTGACGAGCCCCAGTCTGCCTCGCCTTCGCCCAGCTACATGTGGTCCTCGAGTGCTCCACCCCGTTACTCTCCACCCTATTATCCACCTTTTGAGAAGCCACCCCCTTACAGCCCCTAAAGAGGAATGCCCGCTGGCTGTTGAGATTATTGTGGCTTTTGTATTTCTGCTTTAATGGAAGTGTGTAGGGTACAAAATTTAAAGTGTGACTCATGCATAAAGTTTGACAGTGGTTGCCAGGCTATGGAAAGATAGGGAAGAAGTTTGTTTGTTATTAGTGCAGAGGAGGGGTGGCCAGGCTGA
Organism: Okapia johnstoni; assembly: GCA_024291935.2. Lineage (NCBI taxonomy): Eukaryota > Metazoa > Chordata > Mammalia > Artiodactyla > Giraffidae > Okapia > Okapia johnstoni. The sequence goes on along the minus strand of CM044305.1, from coordinate 101,523,016 downwards.
GCCAGGACAGCGTGGCAGGACAGGTGGCAGGACAGCACGAGGCTGGGGAGCCATCTCAGCAAGAAGCGTGTCTGGTCTGGGCCTGCATTACCCTATGGCCCCACCTCTGTAGCCCACAGAAGCGTGGTTGCCATCTGCTTCACTTGGTGTAAAAGGAGTGTTGTCCTCACCCTTGGCAGATTGCCACCCTAGCACCTCAGTTGAAGCGCCTGGCTTAGAGGCCCTCTCTTTCCCTCCCACTAAAGTCAGTCCCTAAGGAAAATTTCCCAGATGACAGGGCTACATGGTAGTTTCAATGCAGAGTTCTGGCTAAGATTTTGTTTGCTTGTGTCTGATACTGAAAAAAGCTGGCCATATCCCTTACTTTCTTCTCTGTATTGTAAAAATGGCTGTTGTGATCATTCAGCTCAGCTTTTGTGATTGGTACCTCCCAAAGGGAAAAGTGCAATATTCCTTTGAGTAGTGGGGAACAGGATTGATTGTTCAAGAAGCACTGACATACACAGAGCAGCATGTGAGATGTTTTAAGTAGATCCAGTTATACATCAGGTAACTTAGGAAAACAGCGGTTTACTACATGTTGCGTTTGCTGTGGGAGATAGAAGTCTTATGGTTAAAATTGAGTTTTAAAAATGCTAGATTAGGTTCTTGGGTCGTGTTATGAACTGTTACTAATCTTTGTGACTATTTAATCTTCAAATATTGTGCTTCAACCCCAGCAAACTGCACGTATCCTGCACCCTACCCAAAAAGAATCATCTGTATTTTAATGCCACTGCTCTAATTGGTCCTTTTTTCTGTTGAGACCAATCATGACAGTATTCAAGATTATGGAAGTGTTACAATGCCGCTTTAAGTCTGCAAAACCTCAAATGTAGCCAACTTGACAAACTCTTAAGTGTTATTGTAGATTTAAAATCTATCTGGCACATTGTGGTAGGTATTTGTACAGTTCTTTTAATTATATATAGCTTTAAACCTCAACCTGATGAATTTAACACTTTGGCACCCATGCCTTCACTTCAGAATGAACACTTTCATTGCGATCTTATGTTAACCTGAGAATTGATTTAAAGGAAGATCGATAATCCTACACTTGTAAAAAAAATACAGGGCTATTGTATTTTAGACAGAACATATACAGGAAAATTTTCCAGCCAATTTCGCTACCTCCCAACTTAATGGATTAGAGGTAGCAGGCAAATGCTGGTGCTCCCATCTACCTTGTAGACACCCAGCCATCAAGAATTCTCAAGGCACAAGTGTGCTCACTGTTCACAGTAAATGTTTGCAAAACATTCAGTTTAACTTTTGACATCACAAATGATGTCTCATCTGAATTTCAAATCTGAACAATTATAATCCTTTTGCGTTATATAACACTATTATTTTCTACTGTTCTGAGCATATTAAAAATTCTATTGGATTTCAAAAAGGGACTAATAACCAATTGACTTACTACACAAATATCAACTTGTGATACTCAATGAAAATTTCTTGCTGTTTACACTTTCCATTTTGCTTTAATGAACATGTATGAGTATTTACTTTTTTAAAAGGCACCATTACACAGTATATCCTACATTTATCACATTTCTTAAAGTGTTAAGATTCTAGGACTCATTTCTATGTATTTTTCTTACTTTACAAAATAACTTGAAACAGTATAGATTTTGTAACTTAATTTTAGCAGCTTCTTTTTTTATTACATTGAATTATAAGAACTGCATGTTACCTTAGGAAAGTTAATATTTGCTGCTTTTCTCTTTTGCAAAAACATTTGCTGTAATGAAGGAATTTGTATTTCCAAAATGTACCTTGACTGCATTTTGTAATATTTACCGCTTTATTCCTAATTCTGCTTTATTGAACTGGGCATGGAAATTAAAATATTAATCCAGAACCTGTGTAAACTGGATGTTGCTTAAAATCTGTATCACTGCCATGTTGGAAACCCAGACTGCTTTTGTGATGTTTCAAATTAATAAAACTATTCTCCTCCTTATCAACTTACATGTGTCTTCATGGAATCAACAGAAGTATCACAAATGCTCTAAAGCAACTGACAGCAGCTGACTCACTTCTGACTATTATGGTTCAAGATATAATGGGCATGCGATTAACCAACATATAAAACCTAACAGGAAATTGTCGTACTGTCATCAGAAATATAGTTCCAGTCTCCTGCTACAAAAATTTAAAAATAACAGAATGTAATAGTCTATATAATTAATGAAAAATCATCTTGTAAAAAAAAAAGACACTCAAAAATCAGGATTAAAACATTTTATTTTTGCCATAAGAAGCTCTACGAACTACTATCAGGTAATGGTTAATGAAAAGTAGAACTTAAAGTCATGACAGGGAAGACTATACAAGTATGAACACTACAGCACTGGGTGGAAATGAACAAAAGTTTCATATGATTGACAGAGGTGAGAAAGCCTGTGCTGTTGAATTAGAATTTAATTCTTTAGAGTATGCACACCTTGACAATACAAAAAACTTTTACCATTTTTACCTTTATCTTTTTGGTACAATGGGAAAAATGCAGCATCGATTCCTCATAGTGGTTGTATGTGGGGGATCATTACCAGCAAAATGATAAAATATATTTTAAAGTGAATCTCTCAAGATTGCTATGGCATATAAAAATCTTTGCTTAGTTTGATCACTTTCATTTTTTGTCATCTCTTTGAACAAAGTGCTATTTCAAACAGTTCCTATCCAGAATATTTATAGGTAATTTAGCATAGGAGAAAATCTGAAGCCAACGTGAAAGAAAAAAAGAGTTCAATTGCCAGAAAACTAAGTATAAAATAGGAAAACACCATAACAGGTTTTGAATAGCATCTTGCTACAGATTTCCAACCCCATAAACACTGGGAGTGAAGGGTTTTAATTCCCAGAGTATTCCACATGGATTCTGAACTTTGGATATAGAGACTTCTAAAAAAACTGAAGACCCTAACATACGTTCAAGTAAGAGTCTTCTGGCAAAAATACAATTTAAAGTGAATTTTCCAGTTTTCCTCCTCCCAAACAACTCTAGAAGATACCTTCAGTAGGCAAAGTTGAAATTTCAGACTCAGAACTTAGAGCACAGCAGCAGCAAATAATTTTATCACGATAATTCAGAATGGATAGTTTTCCATTATAGAATTCCTAGTTTGTCATAATGGCCTTGTAGAAACCAAGTTTTATTGAAAAAGTGAAAGTGTTCATCACTCAGTCGTAACTGACTCTATGCAACCCCATGGACTGTAGCCTGCCAGGCTCCTCTGTCCATGGACTTTCCCAGGCAAGAATACTGGCTTGGGTAGCCATTCCCTTTCCAGAGGATCTTCCTGAGTCAGGGATAGAACCCAGGTCTTCCACACTGCAGGTGGACTCTTTACCATCTGAGCCATCTGGGAAGTTAGCAGTTAAGTCTGAAAGGACTGGAAGTATCATTCACACTTGTTGAATTATGTCTAACTGGTGAAACAGCATAAATGAAACAAACAAATTTCCACTGAAAACATTTCAGAGTGTACCCTACAGTCAAAGAGTAATGTTATCAATACATATACAGAAAGGAAACAGATATTGCAATTCCAGAGCTCAGACTCTTAAGCTGTATGGTAATTTAAAAATTTTCCAAGGATTAGTTTACAAAATGATCTTAAGGTCTCAACTCACAGAACAGAAAACATAAAAGATACACATCATTCTAACCCTCGGTGAGCAAAGGATTGCATTATTTTTCTTTCTCCTCATTGTACTGCAAACGCTGATGCCTGATACCCTCAGTTACCATCTTAAGAAATACTGAAATCATTATCTTCAAGTCTAGCTTACTGTCAGAAGGATGATGTATACATGAGAAATTATGATTAAAGCTTTAAGTTCAAAGTCAAGAAATAGACTATTTTCAAAAATACATCGTTAAGGAGAAAGAAAATATCTATGTTGAATTAAGAAATACTTAAGTTTACAAAGGACTAATAACTATGCACAACAATCTTTTTCAGTATCTAATCATTTTTTTTTCCTTTGCAAAAATTTACAGAAGTTTAACAAGTCAATCCTGTTGTAAACGCTAGGCTATATATTTGTTCCAACCTGCTTCCCTTTTAGTACTGGCACGTCAGTAAGTTGTGAATTTATTTTCTAAGTGTTTAAACATGTGTCATTTTAAAAGGGAGAAAGGTGGTATTTATTGTTCTCAAGATAAATGGGAATCAACAAGCCTATTTAACTTCCTTGTATAGCTTCTGATTGCTATAATACTGCAGTAATTTGCAGACGGAATGGAACTTATTTTAGGAGTAAGAACCTAAAAGTTCTTGCTGAAAGGAAAATACTAGATATCTGATTCAGCTATGTCAAATAAAAACTTCCTATTAGAGATTCTAAGTAATATGAACATTTAAGAATACATGCCAGTAGCCTCCCACCCAAAATATGTAGGAGTCGCATTTATGAAATTTGTCATTTATAAAGATGCATACATAAAGATTAGTTTGGTGGTGTTCAGATTCAAAATTTGAAAAATTTCACGGGAATATTTTTTAACCATAATGAGCAAAAAGGAAATCTCCATTCACTTCCATTCTCTGTCTCTATCATATAAGAGCACAGAATTTAAAGCAAATTTGATAAAACTTTTAATCTCTTCCTGTCTGCATTACAGAGATTTCTTTTTTGCCCATAGAAACCACACTGCAAAGGTATATATACAGTAGTCCAGGCGCCAAAGTCTTTTCAAGACCATGGTGATAAAAGTGAAGTTTAATTCTAATTAGCTAAAACTCATTCATTCTTCAAATGAGAAACTTGTCTGCACGGCTATTTTCATGAGGGGTGGGAGGCAGGAGGCTGCTATCCATTTGGGTTAGCGAAATACACAACCAAGCAGCGACTTACTCTGAAAATTTCCAGGACAACTTTAGAAGTTCATTTACTCTTTATGCCACATACAAGACACAACACACATTTATAGTCTCAATAATAAGAAAACTGAGAATTCATCAGTAAAGTGCTAACACGGAAGGGGAAAGTTGCAAGATATACTATGATATGCTAATAACTCCAGTTATTTTCAAAGAACATTCAAATTGATTCAAATTCTATTCAGGAAACTATCTCTCCAAGCTTTTTTTTTCTTTTTGCCTCTTTTAAATGTGCTTAAAGCTAACTATATAAACAGATACTTGGCAGAGGGGGAAGTTCTTAACCTCTATTCAAACTTTCAGAATAATTTGCTTCTAAAAATTATGAGCAAATAATACAACTAGACTACCTTCAGATGACATGGCAGATCAAATGAACTTGTTTTCACCTTTGTTTTACAGGTATTCTCAAAGCCCTGCCCCTTAAATCCAAACCAAAACTTTCTGATATTTCAAAGGAGTTCAATAAGATTCTGGTATTATAAATTCAAACTCAGTACTGCCATCTGTTACATTCTGTTTAAAAATGGAATCATTTTCCTGCTGAATAAAAATATCTTCCCAGGTCATGGGCTTGTTCTGAGGAGCAGATGTGGTCCCTACTGGAGGTTCTTTCCCAGCATCAACCTTATACCCAATACCATCATCCTTCATTAAAGGCATAGTGCCTGACCTATCAGAGAGGTATGCATATTGTCTGATCTGTAAAGACCTGCATGGATGTAAACGATAAAGCTTTGAGTCTCCAGAAGGATCTTGACTATGAACAGACTTTATGTGTGAAGACATAAACTGATAGTTGATGAAAGACTTGCCACAGGCCAAACACTGATATCTTCGCTCTCCTGTGTGATGAATTTCATGCTTTGTGCGATATTCTGCAAGAGGAAAGACCTTCTCACAGTAACGGCAAGGATACTTCTTCTCCCAAGAATGAATGTTAAAATGTCTCCGCAAGCTTGTCAGGCAGACATATGACCTTTTGCATACAATACAGATATAATAGACCCTTCCATCTACTATTAACTCATAGTGATCATCATGTTTAACTTTCATACGTTTATTTGCCGTCTCACTGCTAGGTGTTTTTGGTATCTCGTTCCCAAGTCTGGCCTCCCCTTCGTCAGGGTCATCTTTGACAGGGATAACTATATCATAAGTATCTTCACCAATATTTGCATAAACCTTGCAACCCGTTGACAAGCCTTCAATTTCAGTAGCTGTATCTAAAGTAATAATCTTCTGACCCTCCATTAGATGTTTGGATCCTAAACCTGCATCATTAGTGTTTCTCGTAATTATATCTGAAATTTTTAAAGAATTGGAAACTGGCTCTTGCAGAAGTGTAGGAATCTGCATCTTCTGTATCAACGATCCATCAAAAGTGGTATTTGGGGGGATCTCAGCCTGTGGGACCAAAGATGTATTACTGACAGCGGAATCTGGACTGGAGCTAATAGTGTCATCATCATCATCTATAATTTCCTCCTCCTCCTCTTCATTGGCCTTATTTCTTGGTAAAACAGCACTGTTTGGTGGCTGCTGATTCTGTACAAGTAAACTGATTGAAGGAGACATATGATTTGGAAGTGAAGAACTGACATTTGGTGGTGTAGTAAGTGGTGTCTGATTTAACAAAATGATGTTGGGAGTCAGATGTGTTGGGGCCGAAGACACCAACAATTTTTCACTTCCCTGTGTCTGGCTCAGAGTTGCCTGATTCACAGAAGTAGGAAGTTTCTGAGTAGGCGTGATGCTTGTTAAAGGGGGAGAGCTATTGCTCACACAAGGTGCATCATCTGAAATAGCAACAGAGCCTGGGTTAGGCTGGACCTCTGCTACTGTGTTGGTACTCGGCAAAGTCTCCTTTGCAGGCAGAATCTCAGAGCAGAAAATGACATCATTGTCGTCATCATCTGAATCAGTAACAATGATCTTTTTTGTCTCATAATCTTCAGCAGACAAGGAAAAAGATTCTGTTATAATTGGCATTATAGTGGCCCCATTTTCTTGGGCTTCATCTTTTGATTTTTGTATTTCAGGAGGTGAGGTTTCTGCATTACCATCCTGAGCTGTACCTGAGATGCTTTTAACCTGTGACAACGGGACACCAAGCTCTGCTATAAACTTAACTCCTAATAACTGCCCTGATTTAATTAACTCATCAAGTAAATCTGATCTAACACGAACAATTTTAGAACTATAGATATAATTGAGAATTTCTGCAAAGATCTCTGCTCTTATAAAGCTCAGTTCAACAACTTGCCCAGCAACTGAGAAGAGCTGATGGAAGTAAGTACTAGAAGCTGAAAGAATGTTCCTATGGGCTCGGAATTTTCGGTCTTCCACAATAACAGTAACATCACAGAAGAGTCCATGGCCACGTTGCTCATTCAATGAGTTAAGCAGACTGCCAGAGTATTGAATGTCTGTAGCAGAAATCAGTTTTCTACTCTCCATGCCTATAAGAGAAGGGAGAAGGGGAGATGCGTGATTAGGAAAGAAAAACACAAGTACTTCATTATTTAGAATTTTAGCTACAGCATCATTAAATAGTTTATTGGAGTTTTAACGGAAGTTTGGTGTAACTTTTTGGTTTTTATATAAACTGTTCTTACAGGTTGTTATATATAACTGTTCTTTGGACCACATGTCAAATCTCATGACTTCCCCCTGAGAAGGGACAAGCAAGTTTTAAACTGATCTACAGATTTGAACACTAATCTCTTCCTTTGAATCTTAGATACATGCATCACCACTAAGCAATTTTTAAAGACTAAAGTTAATTGTCTTGTTCCAATTTTGGATTTTCTCAAGAGTTTAATTTTTAACTGTCTGAACACTTTAAGAAAAATCTTCATTATGAACACATAAAAAGTTATTTCACTTGTAAATGAATGATGTCTCAGAAAAGCTTGATGTGTGCAATACTAAGTCCAAAATAGGTAGTCTTTCTAAAAGTTTAACTTATCTTTAACAACATATTCAACAGCTACTCCCTGCGGCCACAGACTGAACCGGTGTTCATAAACACTGGCAACTATTACCTCTAAAGCTTTTATGTTCTTACTTTAACGGGGATGCTTCATCTGGATAAACTATGAAACACCTTTCTTAACCTCTCCTCTTTTCTTCTTCCCCTCACCTGTCTACCCACACAATCTCCAGAGATGGAATATTAGAGTGCCAAAGGAAGTCAACAAATGCTATTGTGAAAAAACAAAACAAGGGAAAAGTTTACCATTTCTTAAAGCTCAATTGTGTGAAAACACAAAACATTTCTTGTTGGGAAAGAATTATGAGCACTGATATGAGAATTTCCTTCACACGGAACGAATTAGTGAAAATGAAGATATAAACTTACTGGGAACAGACAAGACATCACTGTAGAAAAGGGGAGAGGGAATGTCAACAAATAGCATTGCTGTGTACCACCCTCTGAACAGTTTTCAGCACTTCGCAGAAGATATTTCCAGTAACGATTTAAATGCATAAAATGATGCATGTATATATAATTAAAAATTAGTTGATAAGTACTTTTGGTAAAGAGACACTTCTATTGCTAATATTCTTTCCCTTTAGAGTTACCAAAATAATACAACTGTCACAGTGCTGAAGTTATACACATGAGGAAGGCAGGGAGTCTCAAATATCTTCCAATGTTTTCAAAATTATAGCTTAAAAACAAAAAAAAAATAGGAGAAAAGTCTAGAAATCAAGGATTTAAAACATCATTTTATAAGGCATTGCTTGTTAACAGTACCAGGGAATTCCAGGTTACCACGAAGGCATTCATCAGAAAGGGTGACCTTTGGACAGCGAGCCAGCTACCAGTGCTTCCGAAATATGGGCATTTCGACAAAAGTCACTTTTCAGTGTATAGACAGGTTTTCTGAATACAGTTCCACTATTTTTGTCCTTTGCAAATGGGATTTCCCAACGGGGCAAGGATTTCAATGTATGCGTCCAGGTGACACCAGGACTTGGTTTCATTTTGTTGTTTAGGTTTCTTCCTCTTTCCCGTCCAGGTGGACCCAGGATCAGCACAAATCGGTCTGAACCCATCCCAACCCAGATCCGCGACCCGACCGTGGAAAAGCCCTTCTGCACGCCCGTGAGACAAATCCTTGACTGAGGGCAGGTGACAGGGGAAAAGAGAGAGACGCCACCCGCTACAGTGAAACAACCTACACGCGGCTCCCATAACGCGGCAGCTGAACCCCATCTCCCTCTCTCCACCCCTTCTTCCCCATTCGCACCCGGCCGGCTGCAACCGAGGTTTTCAACCCGGATTCACGTGGAAAAGCAGTTTCTTGCAAATACAGATGGAAGGCCGGCCAGCGCGGTCAGGGCGGGGGCAGTCGGGCGAGGCGGCCGGCCGGGAAAGTAGAAGGTGGCGAAGCGGAGGGTGGGGTGTTGGGAGGGGATGTGGCCAAGCAGGCGGCATTGTTATGCCCTGGGAAGGGGAGGATGGGCCTGGCCGAAAAGCTCTAAATCAAAGTCGGGGCGAGGAGGGGGAACTGGCGCAAAAAGGCAGGCGAGGGCCGTGGAAAACGACGAGTGGTTCTCCGCGGTGGGCTCTCCAAGCTCCGGGCCTACCCGGGGCGCCCGCAGCCCAGCGGCCCCTGACGGCGGAGGGAACCGCGCCGCGGCCCTCCCGGTTCGTCCCCTCCTTCGCTCCCGAGCCCACACAAAGAAAAGGGCCGGAGGAGCGGAGCCTCCGACTCCGCCGCTTCCTGGTTCAAGTGAGGAGAAAGCGAAGGCAGGCGCGGCCCAGAGACGGAGGAAGCCGGCGCGCTCCCTCGCCCCGTCCCGGGTCGCGGCCGGTTCCTCACCTGCTTCGCGGCGCCGCCGCTTCTCGTCGTCGGGCCGCGCGGAAGGGTGGGAATCCTCCAAGAGTCAGAAGCCGGACTCTGCGGCGATTCGGCTCCTTCTTTAAACGTCGCTCCAGTCTTGGTCAACGTCGACGCGGCTACCGCCTCCCGCCGCCACCGCTGCCACAGCTGCCTCTCGCCGCCGACAGAGGGCACCGCGCGGGGGCGAGACGCCGAAGACGAAGGAGCCCTCCTCTTCCGAGCGCGGTTCGCCTCTTTCCGGAGAAGCCCGAGCGCTAGGCCGTCCCACTTCGGCGCCCCGCTCCGCCTTCGGCTTCTTCCGCGAGGGGCGGAGGAAGACTGGGAAGCGCCGGGAGCGCTCAGCCCCTTCCGGAGGGCGAAAGGGTGGGAAAAAGAAAAGGGAAAGGGAAAGATGGGGTAACGCAGTAATAACGGTTGGGATGCGAGGGATACTAGTCCCTTTGCTCTACGTTCCGTGTAAGCTTCTAGGGCGTAAAAACTTCGAGAGACTAAGGTTTCATTTCTTTTGAAAGTTCGAGACTGCCCTATTTAATAGCCTGTTTGTTAGATGATAAAGCAATCCTAAAGGAAATCAGTCCTGAATATTCACTGGAAGGACTGATGCTGAAGCTGAAGCTCCAATATTTTGGCCACCTGATGCGAAGAACTGACTCATTGGAAAAGACCCTGATGCTGGGAAAGATTGAAGGCGGGAGGAGAACCGGATGAGAGAGGATGAGATGGTTTGATGGCATCACCGACTCGATGGACACGAGTTTGAGCAAGCTCTGGGAGTTGGTGATGGACAGGAAAGCCTGGCATGCTGCAGTCCATGGGGTCGAAAAGAGTAGGACACGACTGAGCGACTGAACTGAACTGAAACCACCTTGACATATAATCAGAATGAATATAATCAAACGTAATGAATCAAGTCATGATTTATAATTCAAGTTGTAGGATAACAAGCACATTCTAACACCTACTTTGAATAAATCCGTTTTTGGGTAAGTACTACCTTCTCAACTGAATACTAAATGATGCAATATTGTTAATTCCTTCATTGCAATTATTGTTTTCTGACCACCTGTTTGATCTGTACCAAATTAAGATTTGGTAAAATTCATTCAAAACGAATAAGCCAAGGTCTCTACCTTTTCAAGTAGCTCGGTAGACAGGTACACAAACATTGACAAAATACAGAACACAGAGAAGGGACTAGCAAACTGAATTAGAGCTGTATCTTGAAAGATAAAGAATAACACTTGCATTGTGTGTGTGTATTACTTTTATTTACATAGCATTTCCTCCACAGAGGGCTTTACTGTCCACACATAGTAGGTGTTCAATAATTGTTAAGTGAATGAATACATGAATGAGTTGTGCTAATTTGAAAAACCCCTCTGGTAATCCACTTCTGACTGAGCACCATGATGAAGTGACAGGATGGGTGTTTAGAGAGCCAAATATTTCCCTTCAGGCTGGTTATTGATCATATCCAACTAAGGAACCAAAATAGTAGCATTTTCTTTAAGAATTAGAGCCACTCACTACGGTCATTTTCTTTTTTTAAAACAAATATGTACAGGATAATATTGCATCATTTTCCAAAAACTTGAATTGGCACTTATTTACCATTCAGTTGGAACCCTTCCACTTCCTTCCTACAAAAATCCTGGAGAAAATGTCCATCAGGATATTCCAGAATAAAAGCAGATCTACTAACTATATTTAATTTTCTTCAACATAAAAGCAGACAAGGATGTCATCATCTATCGACCTCTAATCTATTCTACATTCTCCTCAATAAAGTCAAGTCACATAGTAAAATATCAAAGTAGTGTAATACAGCTGTATTTGCACATGGAGATAAGAAATCCATACGAAATTCCCTAGGCGTTTCTCGAAGGTTTTGTATTGTGGTAAAAAAAAAAGTTTATGTGGGAATCACTGCATTATTAATATAAACACATGTCATGGAAAATAGAAGTGTGCTGTTGTAAAAGAAACTAAGACAGATGGTAGTGTTTTCCTGGCAACTGAGCACTTAACACAACTACTTAGAACATTAATGACCATTTTTCTGAGTCATCCTCTCACAAAATTTAGTAGCAAAAAAGTATTTAGGAAATAGGACAAAGTACATCTTGAAAGTTTAGGATCTATTTATCTTTCAGTAGCTTAGTTGACAAAATCTAAAACAAGGTATTTCTTTGAAATACAGATCATAGTAAATGCCACTGTTGATATCAAATAGGTGCTGGTTACCTCTCAGTAAACTGTAAGATGCAATACAATTTCTTTTACATCACCACCAACAACACCGAGACCTCCAACCGAATTGCCTAGCCTTTGTCCCTTTCCTGAAAGGGCTTTAGAAGTGTGGAGCCTCAGCTGAGGTATGATGAAAGCCTGTTACTTCAAAGTGTAGGAAACTGCCTCTTCCCTTCTGTCCACGTGGCTCACTCCCTAACTCAGCAAAAACTAAGCCAAAATTAAGAAGCTGCCTATAACCCACACACCTAAGGTCAATTAATCTACGACAGAAGAGGCAAGAATATACAATGGAGAAAAGACAGTCTCTTCAACATGTGCTGGGAAAGCTTGCTGCCTGTCAATCAATGAAATTAGAACAGTCCCTCACACCACATACATAAATCAACTCAAACTGATTTACAAACCTAAATGTAAGACATGACACCATAAAAATCCTAGAAAGGAACATAGGGAAAACATTCTTTGACATAAATCATTGCAATATTTCCCTAGCTCAGCCTCCCAAGGCAAAAGAAATAAAAATGAAAAGAAACAAAAGGGACCTAATCAAACTTAAAAGCTTATGCACAGCAAAAGAAACCATCAACAAAACGAAAAGATGACCTATGGAATAGGAGAAAATGTTTTCCAAGGATGCAACTGATAAAGGGTTAATATGCAAAATACAAAAACAGCTCATACAACTCAATATCCAAACAATTCAATATCCAAAATGTAAAAACAGCTCATATAACTCAGTATCCAAACAATTCAATCAAAAACTGGTCAGAACACCTAAATAGACACAGACAGATGGCCAACACGCACATACAAATTATTCACTAATAATTAGAGAAATGCAAATCAAAACCAGTCAGAATAGCTATCATCAAAAAGTCTACATATAATAAATGTTGGAGAAGGTGTGGAGAAAAGGGAATCCTCACACATTGTTGCTGGGAACGTAAGTTGGTGCAGCCACTATGAAAAACAGTATGGAGGTTCCTGAACAACAAAATTCTGTAAAGCAACTATCCTTCAATTAAAAAGTAGATTTATAAAAACAACCCTTATGCTATCATTTGTGACCAGAAAATCATTGTATAAATAATAAAATATGTAAACTTGAGAACTATTGGATCACAACATTACACAGAAGCATTAATGCACAATTACACCCTAGCAAAAATAAAAATAAAAACAACTAAAAATAGAACTACCATATGATACAGCAATTCCACTCCTAGGTATATATCTTGAAAAAACACAAACTTTAATTCAGAAAGATACATACACATTAATGTTCATAGCAGCACTATTTACAAAAGCCAAGACATGGAAACAATCCAAGTGTCCATCAACAGACAATTGACTTAAAGAGATGTGGTACACCTATGCAATGGAATATTATTACTCAATCATAAAAAAGAATGCAACATTGCCATTTGTAGCAACATGGATGGACCTACACAGTATTTTGCTTAGTGAAGTAAGTCAGAAAGAGAAAGACAAATACTATATGATGTTATTTATATATGGAATCTAAAAAATAATACAGATGAATCTGTATACAAAACAGAAGCAGACTCACATTCATAGAAAACAAACTCATGGTTACCAAAGGGGAGAGGGAGAGAGGGAGGGACAAGTTGGAAGAATGGGATTAACGGATACAAACTATTATATATAAAATAGATAAACAACAAAGATTTACTGTATAACACCAGGAACAATATTCAATATCTTATAATAACTTATAATGGAAAATAATCTGAAAAAATAAATATATATAACTGAACACTTTGTTGTACACCTGAATCTAACACAATATTCTAAATTAACTATTGTTGTTGCTGTTTAGTTGGGAAGTCATGTCCGACTCTTTTGTGACCCCATGAACTGTAGCCTGCCAGGCTCCTCTTCTCTCTCCATGGGATTCTCCAGGCAAGAATACTGGAGTGGGTTGCCATTCCCTTCTCCAGGAGATCGTCTCCACCCAGGGACTGAACCCGTGTCTCCTGCATTGCAGGTGGATTCTTTAACTCTGAGCCTCCAAGGAAGCCCTAAGTCAACTACACTTCAATTAAAAAAAGAATTTAAGGGCTTCTCTGGTGACTCAGTGGTAAAGGATCCACCTATCACTGCAGGAGAGCCAGGTTTGATCTCTGACCCGGAAAGATCACAGGTGCCACAGAGCAAGTGAGTCCATGTGCCACAACTACTGAGTCTGTGTTCTAGAGCTGGGGAGCCACAACTGCTGAAGGCCGAGCACCCTAGAGCCTGTGCTCGGCAACAACAGAAGCCACCGCAATGCCTCATGCCGCAACTAGAGGAAGCCTGTGCAGCAATGGAGACCCAGAACAGCCATAAATAAATAGATAAATAAAATCTTTTTTAAAAAAGAATTGTAATAGAAAAAAGTTACCTGTAATCAAAGGGGATCTAATAATCCTGAAACGTGAGTTCGATCCCTGGGTCGGGAAGATCCCCTGGAGAAAGAAATGGCAGCCCACTGCAATATTCTTGCTTGAGAAATGCCATGGACAGAGGAGCCTGGCAGGCTACACCAGTCCATGGGGTCCCAAAAGAGTCAGACACGACTTAACAACTAAACAACAATAATAATCTGGAAAGGACTTTTTTGGTAGTAAAAGCACATCAGACCAAGAAATTTGAGTGGCCTAAACAGTTGCTTTGGAGACAAGATATTTGGAAAGTTTCACTAATTTTCTGTTTCTCAACAAGTTATTTCACCTTTCACTTTCTCTTTATCTCCAGGCTTAACCTTACTTCAAATAACCTAGCAGCTTTTTTGTTTTAAAAAAGATATTTATTTGGCGTAGTTTTTAAAGACAAGAACCTTTATCAGATGGATTTGGAGGTATCAATTGTTTCAAAGGCTAGAAAGATTTTTGATTGGCTGATAATGGAATCAGGTTTTAAAACTGCGTGTCGGGTTTGTTTGCCTTTGCCTTTTTTGAACTTGATTATGAATTCCATGAAGCCAGCAACTGTCCTCTCCTATATTAAAACACCAAGAACCTTGTGGGTGCATAATATATATTAATTGATGATGATAAAAGAGAAAAAATGACATTTATTTAGTCCTATAGCCCTTCCCCTAAGTTGTGCTTAGCTACACAAATTTAGAAAGGTCACTGCATGATTATAAGAAGAAACCACAGGAAGGTATCAAGGGAAAAACAGACTTTGGGCAGCCGTGAGAGAACTGGGATTCTGGTACTTCCACTTAGCTGTGTGACCCTGAGCCTGATTCTTCATCTGTAAAATAAAGATAATAATACCTCCCCATAGAGCTGTTTTGAGGATTAAATGAATTAACTACAGATAGTGTCAAACTGCTTATGATTTCCATTTGTGAGGCCTGCCTTGACCCAATAGATGGTAGCTGATATGGTTACTTGAATTATTGAATGAATGAGTGTCTGGAACCTTGTACGTGCTAAATATGTTTGCTTTTTCATCACTCTCCCCTTTTCTGCTTTATCTCAACAATTCTCTCTTTAAGTGACTTGCTTGATAATTGCTGATTCTCTTTTTCTTCTTAAACCCTTCCAAAGGCAATTGCATAGGGATACATAACCCTCCTACAGGGAAAGAGGAAGTGGACATTGCTGACAATAATACAATCTACTCCCCCAAAAGCAACAGGTAGCCTATTTCAAATATGAAAAAAGTTGAGAGAATGCACTACCCAGGCATCCTTTGTGAAAAACTACTTGGCAATATGAAATCAAATCTGATAAGAAATGAGTCAAAATAAAGAATTAAGAATGGACATTTTGTAATGAGCCAATCTACTTAAATGGAGGACTAAGACCAAACAACAAGGTTGATTATGAATATGTGATAGAAGAAACTATTAATATTATATACACCCTGACACAATAAAAATCCATTCATGTGTTCATTAAATTCATATCACTTTCTCTTACTGAAACACCCCTACAGTTCCCTATAGTGTTTGTTCTCCCTCCCTGCAAAGAAAAATAAACCCAACTTGTCAGCTGTGAGTATGTTCCTGGTGGTCTTTGGTTGAAGGGCATTGACGTGTTCCACTGCCTAGAATGCTTCCCCAGATATTTGCATGACTCTTTCCCTTAGTTCCTTCTGTTCCTTGCTCATGCATCATCTTTTCAGAGAGGTCGTCCCTGAAAAGATTTACAGTACCACCCTCATCATTCTCTCTCCCTTTATGCTGTTTATTTTTCTTCATAGCACTCATTGCTATCTGATATTATATATTTAGATAACATATTTATTGCATGTCTCTCCCATTAGAATGTAAGTTTCGTGAAGACTAGGACTTCATCTTCTTTTGTTTTTAAATGTGGCCAAGCCACATGGCATGAAGGATCTTAGTTCTCCAACCAGGGATCAAACCCATGTCCCCTGCCTTGGGAGGGCGGAATCTTAACCTCTGGACCACCAGGGAAATCCCGCTAGGACTTCATCTTGATGATGATTGTATCTACAGTGTGTAAGGCATTTCCTGGCACAGAGTAGAAGATGAAGTCCTAGTCTTCACGAAACTTACATTCTAATGGGAGAGACATGCAATAAATATGTTATCTAAATATATAATATCAGATAGCAATGAGTGCTATGAAGAAAAATAAACAGCATAAAGGGAGAGAGAATGATGAGGGTGGTACTGTAAATCTTTTCAGGGACGACCTCTCTGAAAAGATGATGCATGAGCAAGGAACAGAAGGAACTAAGGGAAAGAGTCATGCAAATATCTGGGGAAGCATTCTAGGCAGTGGAACACGTCAATGCCCTTCAACCAAAGACCACCAGGAACATACTCACAGCTGACAAGTTGGGTTTATTTTTCTTTGCAGGGAGGGAGAACAAACACTATAGGGAACTGTAGGGGTGTTTCAGTAAGAGAAAGTTATAAAGAACCTACTATAGTATTTGGATGATTTAGGGCATCGGGCATCTCAATGATCTCATCTGTAGGGAGGACAGACTAGGGCAAGGATAAAGCTGTAATGGGTAAAGAAGCAGTCACCCATGTTGGTGAAGAGAGGGGGTGTTTGGTGTCTTGTGGGTGGCAGAGCAACCTTTTTTTTGGTCTGTGCTTAGGAAAAATTATGAAGTGGTTTTGTTTTGTCTCACGTCGTCAGTCATCTAGTGATGACTGACATGTAGACTGGTGTTCTGTAAGTTTATGTCCAACAGAAGAACATGGCCTGAGTGCTAGCTGGCTTCCAGATATCAGGGGCTGCTTTCCAACCCACTTTCTCTAACAGCAAGTGAAAGACCTTAGAATATTAGGAATAAACTTCAGAGGTGGTGGGAGAGGAGGTATAATAGTGGCTATTTCCTTATCTTTACTAGAAAATAGGTAGGTGATAGTGCATTATTATTGTAAGGGACATACTTATGCCTGCGTGCTAAGTAAGTCGCTTCAGTCGGGTCCCATTCTTTGCTACCCTATGGACGGTAGCTCGCCAGGCTCCTCTTTCCATGGGATTCTCCAAGCAAAAATACTGGGGTGGGTTGCCAGCCCTCCTCCAGGGGATCGTCCAGACTCGGGGATGGAACCCAAGTCTCTGCATCCACAGGCAAGTTCTTTACCATTAGCACCACCTGGAAAGCCCAGGACATACTTATACTAAAACATGTTCATTGGTTAGTGAAATTCAAATGTAATCAATCCTACTGTATTTTTTTTCCTGCTAAATCTGACAGCACTAAAATAAACACACAGTCAGGTGCATAGGAAATACTTTGAATACTTTGTGCCTTTTCTTTTCTTCCCACTTCGATTTTTATTTTAAATCAAGATAGACTCAAAAAAATAATGTAACTCGATTTGGGCCATTCCTATATATTCTGTATGTACATATATACGCACATCTGTGCATATATTGGGCTTCCCAGGCGGCGCTAGTGGTAAAGAACCCGCTTGCCAATTCAGGAGACATAAGAGACCCGGTTTGCCTCCCTGGGTCAGGAAGATCCCCCGGAGAAAGGAAAGACAACCCACTCCAGTATTCTTGCCTGGAGAATCCCACGGACAGAGGAGACTGGCAGGCTACAGTCCACAGGCTCGCAAAGAGTCAGACACGACTGAGCGACTTAGCACGCACCTGCAGATACTATGTATATGCACGCGCACACACACACACACACACACACACACACACACACGAGAAACAGTAAGCACCCAATAGTATAGAGTATAACGTAACACACAGGCATAGAAAGCACCTGAAATACAAGCAGAACTGGCTGTGTTGGTGATATGGCCACTCTGAAATGTACCTTGTGGTGTGTCATCCTTCCTTTCAGTCATTTCAAGGACAAGGCTGAGGAAGACACGGTCACTGATCCAACTTAGACCTGGCGAGCCTCCTGAGGAACCGGAAGGATGCGCGGAACCGATTGCAGTGCCGGCTTTTTTATACGGACGTACACGTCGTTTCACTTCAGCTGGACGCCACGTAGGCCCGGGGAAGGGTTTTGCCGGCGTACGCGGAAGGTTTCCGCGGTTTCCTCGGCGTTGGAGGGCTTGCGCAGCGGCGGGTTCTGGGAGCCACAGAGACCGAGATCTTCGGCGTCTCGCGAGTGTGCCCTCTTTCGTGGCAACAATGGCTCTGGTGTCTGGCTCGCACAGCCCGAAGTGGGACGCCCCACCGGAAGAGCCCCAAGCCCGCGGAGCCGGCGCTCTCGCCTGCTCTCGGCCGGGGGACCGGAATGGCCTCGGTCGTCAGCTGGGTGTCCTCAGCCGAGGCCCCCGAAACCAGCCCTGCGACCCCGGCTCGCGGTGTCGTTGGCGAGAGCGGCCCTCGGCTCCTCGAGGCGGACCCTCCTCCGCGTCTGCCTCCTAGTCCCCCGAGCGCGGCCGCCGGGATCGCGGCTGCGGGAGCAAGGAGCCGGGACGATCTCCTGGACAAGGACCAGGAGGAGGTGAGTGAGACGGCCGCACCTTCGCTCTGAGGAGCCCACCTGCCTTCAGAGTCCGCCTCATCTCTCGTCCCGCTTCTGAACGGTCTCAGTTAAGCATTTCTACCTCCCTTGCACCCATCTCCATCTTTTGCTTCTGTCCTCGACAGCTCGTTATTCGCCCGTTTTCTCCCTGAATTCTCACGCATCCTTGGGCCCCTTCATGTGGGCCCCTGACCCCTCAACCCGCTTCCAGCTCTGGTCTGGTAGCAGACATGGCCAAGGGTCCCAGATCGATTTATAGTGTTTATTTACTTTGTCATTTGTGAGCAAGTTTTTATTCTCCACTAGACTGAGTTCCTGGAAAGGAGGAGCCCGATTTTATTCATTACAGAATTCGCAATGCATAGCACTTAGTAAGAGCTCAACCACTGTGTGCTGAAGGATCAGTTTGAGATGACAACAGGATGTGTAAGTGGAGATTCTTTGTAGGGAGTTGGAAAGGGTTGAAATGAAAGAGTTTCAACTGGAAAAGAGAAAACTTTCTCCGAAGACACGATTGGGTGAATGTAGGAAAAGTGATGTGTGTAACAGCAGGTGAAGCTAAGATTGAGACCACTTTTTTGTGAAGTGATCTCAATCTTAACCTTGAGGAATGAGGGGAGAGTGAGATCAATTTTCCTCTAATGAAAGTGTGTATTGGAGTGGGAAAATAGTTTAAGAAGTTGTTCAGTCACCCAGTCCTGTCTGACTCGGCGACTGCATGGACTGCAGCCCTCCAGGCCTGCCTGTCCCTCACCATCTCGGTAAGTTTGCCCAAGTTCATGTCCATTGCATCGGTAATGCCATCCATACATCTGAACCTCTGACTCCCTCTTGTCCTTCTGTCCTCAATCTTTCCCAGCATCAGGGACTTTTCCAATGAGTCAGCTGTTCGCATCAGATGACCAAAATACTGGAGTTTCAGCTTCAGCATCAGTCCTTCCAAAGAGTATTCAGGGTTCATTTCCCTTAAGATTGACTGGTTTGATCCCCTTGCTGTCCAAGGGATTCTCAGGAGTCTTCTTCAGCACCACAGTTCAAAGGCATCAATTCTTTGGTGTTCTGCCTTCTTTACAGTCCAGCTCTCACAACTGTACGTGACCACTGGGAAAACCATAGCCTTGACTATAGGGACCTTTGTCAGCAGAGTAACGTCTTTGCTTTTCAGCACACTGATCGCTTTCCTGCCAAGAAGCAAACGTCTTCTGATTTCATGGCTGCAGTCACCATCCGCGGTGATTTTAGAGCCCAAGAAGAGGAAATCTGTCACTACTTCCACCTTTTCCCCATTTATTTGCCATGAAGTAATGGGGCCGGATGCCATGATCTTAGGTTTTTTCATATATAGTTTTAAGCCGGCTCTTTCACTCTCCTCCGTCACCTCTTTAGTTCCTCTTCGCTTGCTGCTGTTAGAGTCATATGATCCACATATCTGAGGTTGTAGATGTTTCTCCCGCCTATCTTGATTCCAACTTGTAACTCATCCAGCCCGGCATTTCTCATGATGTGCTCAACGTATAGATTAAGCAGGGTGACAGCAGACAGCCCTGTTGTACTCCTTTCTCAATCTGGAACCAGTCGGTTGTTCCATACACGTTCTAACTGTTGCTTCTCGGCCCTCATCCAGTTTTCTCAGGAGACAGGTAAGATGGTCTGGTATTCCCACGTCTTTAAGAGCTTTCCACAGTTTATTATGGTCCACACAGTCAACGGCTTTAGCGTAGTCGATGAAACAGAGGTAGATGTTTATCTGAAATTCCCTAGCTTTCTCTGTGATCCAGCAAATGTTGGCAATTCGATCTCTGGTTCCTCTTCCTTTTCTAAATCCAGCCTGGACATCTGGAAGTTCTTGGTTCACATAATGCTGAAACTTAGCATGCAAGATTTTAAGCATGACCTTACTAGCATGGGAGATGAGTGCAGTTGTCCAATGGTTAGCACATTCTTCAGTACTACCCTTCTTTGGAATTGGGATAAGGATTGACCATCCCAATTTAAGAAGGAAAAGTTCAAATTATTGCTCTGTAAGTATTCATACCTGCTAAGTGCCTCAAATGTGTTAAAAATGAGAAATTTACAAACATTACAGGCATTGAGGGGCAGATTGACAAGATGACAGCTGGGAGATGTCTCAGTTCAGTTCACTCAGTCGTGTCCAACTATTTGTGACCCCATGAATTGCAGCACGCCAGGCCTCCCTGTCCATCACCAACTCCCGAAGTCTACCCAAACTCATGTCCATTGAGTCAGTGATGCCATCCAACCATCTCATCCTCTGTCGTCCCCTTCTCCTCTTGCCCCCAATCCTACCCAGCATTAGGATCTTTTCCAATGAGTCAACTCTTCACATGAGGTGGCCAAAATATTGGAGTTTCAGCTTCAACATCAGTCCTTCCAATGAACACCCAGGATTGATCTCCTTTGGGATGGATAGATTGGATCTCCTTGCAATCCAAGGGACTCTCAAGAGTCTTCTCTGACACCACAGTTCAAAAGCATCAATTCTGTGGCGCTCAGCTTTCTTCACCGTCCAACTCTCACATCCATACATGACCACTGGAAAAACCATAGCCTTGACTAGATGGACTTTTGTTGGCAAAGTAATGTCTCTGCTTTAAAATATACTATCTAGGTTGGCCATAACCTTCCTTCCAAGGAGTAAGTGTCTTTTAATTTCATGGCTGCAATCACCATCAGCAGTGATTTTGGAGCCCAAAAAAATAAAGTCTGACACTGTTAGATGATTCTTTTTCTTCCAGTAGTGGAGGTAATACAGCATAGTGAAGAGGAGGATAGTGGCTGGATTTAGGATTCAGATTGCCTGAGTTGGAAACCCTGCTTTGCCGCTTAATACCTGTATAACTTCGGGTGTCAAGAGTTTACCTGAGCTACTCCGTGATATTGCTGCCTTCACATCCATTTTGTTTGCAGGGACCTTAAACTGACCCTAGCCCCCTCCTGTAAGCACATGCCCTTGATAGCAACCCATAGAGTCACAAGCAAATTTAAGTTCTGACATGACTTCGCAATAGCCCGCGTGATCTACAGTCTCCCCTGCCTCCCAGGGCCTCTGTGCTGTGTGGCCACCTTAGGGAAACCTCTGTGGGGCTTACCGAAACTCCCACTCTTTTGGTCTAAACTGACCAAAATGGCCCTCGCCTGGGAACTCCAAAGCACTCCATCCACAGACCATAACAAAGGCGTGTGCCTCAGGTCCTGCTACTCTGTGTCTGTGCCCTAGCTTGACCTCCCCGCGTTGCCCCTGGAGGTGTGCTGGGCACTTCCTTTAGGACTTATGAGTAGTAAACTACTCTGTTTCAGTTTCTCTTGTGGTATGGTATGGAATTCTGGCTCAGCATTGGGCACAACTGAGCCTGTGCGCTGCAACTATTGAGCCTGTGTTCTAGAGCCCGGGAGCTGCAGCTTCTGAAGCCCCTGCCCTCTGAAACAGGGGGGGCCATGGCGTTGAGCAGCCCATGCTTGGAAGCTAGAGAGCAGCCCCTGCTCCCCGCACCTAGAGAAAGCCCACGCAGCAACAAAGACCCAGCACAGCCAAAAATAAATACATAAATAAAGTTATATATAAAAAATCCTCTGAAAAAAGTCAAAACATCGGGCAAATTACTTTACCTCTCTAAGCTACATTTTTTCACCTATTAAAAAAAAGAGGGGGGGATAAAAATAGTGCTGACATTTTTAGGGTTGTAATGCTTTAGTGCCTGGAAGCAGGAACAATAAAAATAGTCCTGAGTTATATTGGAGACCTACCTGTCCAAGTTACAGGTTTCAGAAAGGTTCCCCCTCGCCCTCTGTGTCCGTCAAAGACCAAACAGCTTATTTAATTTTTATAGGTATTTATTTTTGGCTGTGCAGGATCTTCGTTGCTTTGCGGTGTGCAGGGGCTACTCCTTGTTTTGATGAGTGAGCTTCTCTTGCTGTGGAGACCGGCTATAGGCACTCAGACTTCAGTAGTTGTGGCTGTCAGGACCCAGAGCTTGGGTTCAGTAATTGTGGCACAGGGCCTTAGTTGCCCTGAGGCATGTGGAATCTTCCCGGACCAGGGATCAAACCCATGTCCCCTGCATTGGCAGGTGGATTCTTACCCACTGTGCCACCAGAGAAATCCTCAAACAGCTTATTTTAGAATCCTTAACCAAAAGGTGTAAAACAGCTTGGGTGAAATTTGCATTTGTGCATGTAGAAGATCATTTACCTTAAGAGTCCAGGTGAAACCAGGTAGCAGCAGGGACTGTTAGGTCTCTTCTTCACACTTGGTGAGAGAGAGGATCCCTCCCAAGGGTTAGGGGACTGCTGAACACAGGCCACCTGACATTGGACACATAAGATCCACTCTGCAGGGATAACCTGGAGCTGTACTCCCCCCTTGGATAAGGGGGGTTGTTTAGCTAGGGGACCTTTTCTGCAGGAGCAGAGCAGGAAGGGGGATTTGCAGTTAGGCCATTGGAGGCCCTACGCGTTTCCCCAGATGTAAAGGCAGTACCTATTATTGGGCCTTAATTTTCAGCCCTATACCACAAGGGACTGTGCATCTTTACAGTCTGGCAGGCATCATTCCTTACATATTCCAAGGACTATTTTCTGTATGTTTACTTTTTAAAATTAATTTATTTTTTATTGAAGGATAATTGCTTTACAGAATTTTGCTCTTTTCTGTCAAACCTCAACATGAATCAGCCATAGGGCAGCAATGGAGAAACAGACATAGAGAATAAACTTAGGGACATAGGGAAAGGGGAGGAGAGGGTGAGATGTATGCAAAGAGTAACATGGACAGTTACATTACCATATGGAAAATAGATACCCAACAGGAATTTGCTGTATGGCTCAAGAAACTCAAACAGGGGCTCTGTATGTTTACTTTTTTAAGCATTTTATTTATTTATTATTTTTAATTTTTGCCCATGCTGGGTCTTGGTTGCTGTGTGGGCTTTTCTCTAGTTGCAGTAAGTGGGGGTTACTGTCCAGTTGCAGGCTTCTCATTGCCGTAGCTTCTCTTGTCGTGGAGCATGGGCTCTAGGGCACTCGGTTTCAGTAGTTGTGGCTCCCAGGCTCAAGTGTGTGTGTGTGTTAGCTGCTCAGTCGTGTCCAACTCTTTGCAACCCCATGGACTGTAACCTGCCAGGCTCCTCTGTCCAT
Organism: Okapia johnstoni; assembly: GCA_024291935.2. Lineage (NCBI taxonomy): Eukaryota > Metazoa > Chordata > Mammalia > Artiodactyla > Giraffidae > Okapia > Okapia johnstoni. The sequence goes on along the minus strand of CM044305.1, from coordinate 101,498,877 downwards.
GAAATTCTCCAGGCGAGAATACTGGAGTGGGTTGCCGTTTCCTTCTCCAGGGGATCTTCCCAACCCAGGGATCGAACCTAGGTTCCTGCACTGCAGGCAGATGCTTTACCGTTTGAGCAACTAGGGAAGCCCCCAGGGCTGACAAGCACAGGCTCTGTTGCTCCGAGGCATGTGGGATCTTCCTGGATCAGGGATTGAACCCGTTTCCTGCATTGGCAGATGGAGTCTTCACCACTGAGCCACCAGGGAAGCCCCTATACCAAGGTTTGAGTAATTTAAAGTTTAAAACATAAAGGGAGAATAGAGTTACTGGACTTGTACAATTTGAATATATATAAAATATGATAGAATTCAGCTATTTTTAAAAGTTTTGTTGCCATAAAATACTTCTATATATTGAAATCCATGAGTTCACACCAATACCTCCAATCCCAGCCCATAGCACAGGGCTCATTCTAGCTTTTCCCTTTTGTCCTGAATTCAGCTATTGAGCTATAATTTACATGCCTCTAGCGTCTCGATTTCACTTTCACTTTTCACTTTCATGCCTTGGAGAAGGAACTGGCAACCCACTCCAGTGTCCTTGCCTGGAGAATCCCAGGGATGGAGGAGCCTGGTAGGCTGCCGTCTATGGGGTCGCACAGAGTCGGCCATGACTGAAGTGACTTAGGTTAGCAGCAGCGTCTGGAAAATTAAGTGAGATATAATTGGAGAATTGGGAGCTCTTGAAGTGTGGGGACTGTATCCAAAGAGTCCTTGTTTTAGACTGAATTGTGTGCCCCCCAAATGCATATGTTGAAACTCTAACCCTCGAAGTGACTGTAATCAGCAATAGAGCCTTTGAAGAGGTAATGAAGGTTAGAGAAGCTCATGAGGGGCTTCCCAGGTGCCACTAGTGGTAAAGAACCTGCCTGCCAATGCAGGAGATGGAAGAGATGGAGGTTCGGGTGTGATCCCTGGAGGAGGGCATGGCAACTCACTCCAGTACTCTCGCCTGGAGAATCCCATGGATGGAGGAGCCTGGCGGCCTTCAGTCCATAGGGTGGGTTGCAAAGAGTCAGACACAACTGAAGAGACTTAGCATGCACCCACAGCCAATTAACAATCTAGTCAAGGCTATGGTTTTTCCAGTGGTCATGTATGGATGTGAGAGTTGGATGGTGAAGAAAGCTGAGCACCGCAGAATTGATGCTTTTGAACTGTGGTGTCGGAGAAGACTCTTGAGAGTCCCTTGGACTGCAAGGAGATCCAACCAGTCCATCCAAAAGGAGATCAATCCTGGATGTTCATTGGAAGGACTGATGTTGAAGCTGAAACTCCAATATTTTGGCCACCTGATGCGAAGAGTTGACTCATTGGAGAAGACCCTAATGCTGGGAAGGATTGGGGGCAAGGGGAGAAGGGGACGACAGAGGATGAGATGGTTGGATGGCATCACTGACTCGATGGACATGGGTTTGGGTAAATTCTGGGAGTTGGTGATGGACAGAGAGGCCTGGCGTGCTGCAATTCATGGGGTTGCAAGGTGTCGGACATGACTGAGCGACTGAACTGAACTGAGTACCTTCAGGTGAACAGTGAAGGGACCCAGCCATACATATACCTGTATGCATTCTCCCCCAAACTCCCCTCCCATCCAGGCTGCCACATAACATCGAGCAGAGTTCCATGTGCTATACAGTAGGTCTTTGTTGGTTATTCGTTTTAAATACAGCAGTGTGCACATGTCCATCCCATACTCCCTAACTATCCCTTCCCTCCATCCTTCCCCTCTGGCAACCATAACTTTGTTCTCTAAGTCTGCGAGTCTCTTTCTGTTTTGTAAGTTCATTTGTTTCATTTCTTCTAAAATTTCACAGATAAAGGATGTCATATGATATTTTGCTTTCTCTGTCTGACTTACTTCGCTCAATATGACTATGTAAGTCATTCATAAAAATGTTACATAGGAGAAGATGAAGGTCAGAGCTCAGTGGCACGCCACTGGAAACCTCCCTGCAGGTTGACATTTATCCATCAGCCAGCATTCTACATTTCTCTGTCTTGTTCACAGACATACCATGAAAAACCTTGTCAAACGCCTTGCTGATATCCAGATACAGAGTGCTTACATTTTTACTGATCTGCCAAGCCAATAATCATAATCAAAAATAGAAATGAAATGAGGTTTTTCTAACGACTTGTTCTTACAGAATTTATGCTACCTTCTGATAGTTACTACTTTTTTCTAAGTGCTTACAAATCCTCCATTTAATAGCCTGTTTTAGGATTTTGCACTCAATCAGCATGATGTCCCTTGTCTAACCCAAGGAGCCCATGTGCTTTGTGTCCCTTTTCAAAACCAAAGATCGTATTAGGGTCTTCAGTCTTCTGACACATGTCCCCATATCACAGTCCCAGAACGTGAACAACTGTGACTAGGCCATCTAATCCACAAGACCTCTCACGACTCTGGAATATAATTTCAATTCATTTAGAACAATTGAGTGCCCTCTTACGGCCGCCTTGCCTATATTAGGCTTCGATTTATGGTTATGATATTGATTACCCTTTTAGGTTTGAATCATTCTTTTTCACAAAAAAGATAAGATCATTCATTCAGTACCATTCCATGAGTTGCATGTCTATCCTATCCTTGCTCTTCTTGTTCTGAACATATTTATTATAAACTGTTCTGTTATCTTTAGCAGGTTTTTTCAACCTTTAGGGTCATTTCAGGGATGGTTCTTTTTGGCATTTTTTTTTACCACACCCTCTTATATTCATTGATCCTTGAATTTCGTGCCTTCTTTTCCATACATGTTCTTTAGAAATACAGGGTGGAGAGCACCCAGTAGAGGCACCCTGGTTTCAATAGCCAGCGCATCTCCCAGCTGACTCTTTATTCATCTCCTTTTTTTCACTGTCTCCGGCCACGTAATCATACCTACTTCAGTGTAGAAAACCACTTTCCTAAAGTCTAGGATCTTGCTTTATAGAGTACTTAGGGACTTTCAGCTAAAATGGTTGCTTTCTCTAAAAGTTTCTGTCACCTTCAGTTCACCAATTTCTCTTTTTTAGTCAGTGAGAGAAGCAAGTCTCTTTATCATTTTCTCTACCTTCTAGGAGGTGGAGTTGTCAACAATGGAGGTTGAAAACTTGTCAGATATTCGCTTTTAGTTAAATGATATGTCTGGCAGATGTCTGTGGAGCTGAAATCACTCGCGTTTACTACATTTGCTCTTAGAACAAAAAGCCTGTGAGGCTATAGTCCATGGGGTCACAAGGAGTTGGGCACAAGTGAAGGACTTTCACTTTCACTACTAAGTAAATCCACCATGTTTTATTTTTCTTATTAAATCACAAATTAAGTTAGATTTACCAGACAATCCATTGCAACGGTTACTGCAACTAAGATGTGTGGATTGGTGAGAGTATCTATTGAAATGATTTACCATGAGACTTTGAAAATGCAGAAATATCAGGTTAAATGCAAGTACAGTAAGTTGAGTGGGTTTAAGATGAGGAGATATTAATGGCAAACACTGTAACTTTGTTCTGACTTCTGTCATGAACTGGACATTATGGGACTTTGGATAAATAGGTTAAAATCTCTTCCACTCCATCTGTGCCGTATCATGGACCACCTCAGGAGGGTAGAGTAGGAATTCATAAATAGGCATTCAGGTGAAAGATGTCAGATAACAACTGTAACACACAAGATGATTTTTAAATGGCTTTCTGTGGTTGAAATAAAGAAGTATTATATTTCAAAATAGTAAACCATTTCACTCTCAACTGTTGCTGAGTCTGTAAGGATCATGTTTTTTTCTTCCCCCCTTGCAGTTGCTGTGTAACCCAAGTAAGATTTCACTGAAACGATTTACTGCTTCTGTTTCCCATGCAGATTTCTTTCTGCTATTTCATTTTCCTCTATCATCCATTATACATAACCTTTAGCTACTAATGCCTGTAGGCTGTGCTGCCCCCAGTCCACTAGTGGAAATCACATCAATATCAGTGGGACATCAATAGTTGTTCTGTGCATTATGGCTCTGTAAGTGGTCACTGAAAAGCAGTGGAAATCCAGCAAGTGAACAGTCAGAGCTGGATTGTTCAGGCAACCAGCCCCATCCTCACTTCTGCCCACTATTACCTTTTGGGTCAGCAAAAAAACCGATTTCTTTGAATAAGTTTTGAGGTCATAAAATTTAGGGAAGGGAGGCATGGGAGGATACAGATTATATGAAGATATTATGGAATGGTGACTGTCATCACTTACCCATAAATCTGTAATGTTTTCCATCCGAATCAAAAAAAATGTCCTTATGCTTCATCCTCTCTGATATTTTGGCATCAGTGATGTATCAGTGCCAGTCAGAAGCACATTTGCTTGAATTTACAAATAAGTCATATGAAGTCGTAGTCAGGAAGACAGATGACCATATACAAGGCATCAAGAGGAGGCCAGGCTAAGGTACTTCATCAATGGTTGTAAAGGGCACAAACTCGGCTTCTCTGGTAATATTTGATGTTTTGATCAAGTTTCTCCACAGTCAGCAGTTTGTATATAAGAGGCAATAGAAACTCACAAGAATATGTTGTGTTTGGGGTCAAATGGACTGTTGCATTAAATGAGTTAGGGAGTAGGGATTTCTGGCTCTCAAACTAAATATGATCAGTTAATGATACTGATATTGCTTTTCTTTTGCCATGAAATTAGTAGTGATTCCTACCACCTTCAGGGGATACAAGTAGTGTTCAAACTCTACAGATGAAATAAGTCCATAAATCTCTTTGCCATGACACACCATATACTCCACATGTAGAAAGTTGACCAGTTCCGTTCAGTTCAGTCACTCAGTCGAGTCCGACTCTTTGCAACCCCATGGACTGCAGCACTCCTGGCTTCCCTGTTCATCACCAACTCCTGGAGTTTACTCAAACTCAAGTCCATCGAGTTGGTGATGCCATCCAACCATCTCATCCTCTGTCGTCCCCTTCTCCTCCTGCCTTCAGTCTTTCCCAGCATCAGGATCCTTTCCAATGAGTCAGTTCTTTGCATCAGGTGGCCAAAGTACTGGAGCTTCAGCTTCAGCATCAGTCCTTCCAATGAATACTCAGGACTGATTTCCTTTAGGATGGACTGGTTGGATCTCCTTGCAGTCCAAGAGACTCTCAAGAGTTTTCTCCAATACCACAGTTCAAAAGCATCAATTCTTTGGCGCTCAGCTTTCTTTATAGTCAAGCTCCATACATGACTACTGGAAAAACCATAGCTTTGACTAGATGATCCTTTGTCAGCAAAGTTGACCAGAATGATTATTAATACAGAATTAGGAGAGAGAATATTGAGCCCAGTTCTGTGATCAAAACTTTAAGAATGGAACTATTCAAGAGGGCAGAGTGCCCACTTCACTTGCTCTCTGCACAAAATTGAGTAACAGTGAGTTCAGGGCTTTCTTCTGCCCCGTTTATGCTAGTCCAAATTAACCTCCTTTCTAGGGCTGTGATTATGATGGAGGAATAACATGCTGAAAGCAACAGAATGAGAGGAACAGAGTGTGCTTATTTTGCCTATGTGACAAAAAAGTGCAAATACTTTAAAATATAGGGAAGAAATAGAGTAAGACAGATTTTGATTTTGGAAAATTCAGAAACTTAAGTTTTGTTTTTTAATAGAATAGAAGTGGAGTTTTTTTCCCCAACAATCTAGCTAGACAATGCCCTCTCCCACAAGCTTTACTAGGTATATATAAATACACTCACCAAAAAGCATCTCTTTCAGTTACTAGTTAACTTCATTAATGCCTCTGTGCCTCACTTTCCTCATCTATAAAATGGGAATGTTGATAACACCATCCTCGCAGATTTTCTTTTTATTTTTTAATATAAATTTATTTATTTTAATTGGAGGCTAATTACTTCACAATATTGCATTGGTTTTGCCATACATTGACATGAATCTGCCACGGGTGTACATGTGTTCCCCATCCTGAACCCCCTTCCCAACTCCCTTCCCATCCTATCCCTCTGGGTCATCCCAGTGCACCAGCCCCAAGCACCCTGTCTCATGCATTGAACCTGGACTGGCGATTCATTTCACATATGATAATATACATGTTTCAGTGCCATTCTCCCAAATCATCCCACCCTCGCCCTCTCCCACCAAGTCCAAAAGACTGTTCTATACATCTGTGTCTCTTGCTGTCTCACATACAGGGTTATCATTACCATCTTTCTAAATTCCATAAATGAAGCAGAACATGTAAAATATGGAGGACATTTCTTAGTAGATCTAAGTAACATACTTAATTTTGTTTTTTTTTTAAAAATATTATTGAAATCGAGTTTTTTTACCCCAGCAATCTAGATAGACAAACCCCTTTTCCACAAGTTTCCTGGGTATAGATAAATACTCTCACAAACCCCCCATCTTTTTCACTTACTTGTAACTTCATTAATGCCTCTGCACCTCAGTTTCCTCATCTATAAAATGGGAGCATTTATAATACTCTCCTCATGGATTTTCAATTTAATTAAATGAAGCAGAGCATGTAAAACACCCAGGACATCGCTTAGTAGATCTAAGTAACATTAAGTTTTTTTTTAATAGGTAGAATTGAAATCAAGTCCCCCCCCAATAATCTAGATAGACGATGCCCTTTCCCAAAAAGTTTACTAACTGTCGATAAATACGCTAACCAGTAAAACTTTCATTTACCAGTGACTTCATTAAGTCTCTGTGCCTCAGGTTCCTCATCTATAAAATGGGAATCTTGACAACACCTTCCTCCTAGATTTTCTTTTTAATTAAATGAAGCTTAACATGTAAAACACCCACCATTGCTTAGGAGATCTAACTAACATATATAATATTGGGTTTTTTTAAGAGTGTTAAAATCTTTATTTTTCCCCACAGCCTTGTAGATTTTCTTTTACCTTACTGATTTTTATTTTTAATTAAATGAAACCGAGCATGTAAAATACCCAGAACATTCTTAGTTAAGTAACATACTTAATTTTTTTAATAGAATTCAAATTGATTTTTCCCCAAAAAATCTAATAGACAGTTCCCTTACCAACAAAGTTTATTAAGTATAGAAAAATATGCTCACCAATACGTCATCTTTCACTTACTAATAACTTTCTTAATGCCTCTGTGCCTCAGTTTCCTCATATATAAAATGGGAATGTTGATAACACCTTCCTCCTAGATTTTCTTTTTGATTAAATGAAGAAGAGCGTGTAAAACAACCAGGACATTGCTTAGAAGATCTGAGCAACACACTTTTTTCTTTTAATAGAGAGAATTGAAATTGGGTTTTTTTCCCCAACAATCTAGCCAGACAATGCCCTTTCCCACAGAGTTTTCTAAATAGATAAATACGCTCACCAAAAAGCATGTATTTCCCCAACTAGTAACGCCATTAATGTCTCTGTGTCTCAGTTTCCTCATCTATAAAATGCCAATGGTGATAACACCTTCCTCGTACATTTTATTTGTAATTAAATGAAGCAGAGCATGTAAAACACTGAGGACAAGCTTAGTAGAGTTAAGTAACATACTTAATTTTGTTTTTTTTAATAGAATTGAAATCAAGTTTTTTTCCCTAAACATTCTAGATAGACGATGCCCTTTCCCACAAAGTTTACTAAGTGTAGATAAATACGGTTAGCAAAAGCATCTCTTTCACTTACTAGTAACTTCATTAATGCCTCAGTTTCCTGAAGTATAAATGGGAATATTGATAACAATTTCCTCGTAGATTTTCTTTTCAATTAAATGAAGCAGACCCTGTAAAACACCGAGGACATTGCTTAGTAGTCTAGGTAACATACTTAATTTTGTTTTTTCTTTTTAATAGAGATAACTGAAATTGATTTTTTCCCCCGCAACATTCTTGATAGACAGTGCACTTTCCACAAAGTTTACTGAGTCTAGATAAATATGCTCTCAAAAAAAAGGATCTCTTTCACTCACTAGTAACTTCATTGATGCCTCTATACCTCAGTTTCCTCATCTATAAAATGGGAATGTTGATAACATATTCCTCATAGATTTTCTTTTTAAGTAAATGAAGAAGAGCATGTAAAATACCCAGGACATTGCTTAGTAGATCTAAATAACATACTTAATTTTGTATTTTTTTTTAATAGAGAGAATTGAAATCTAGATTTATTTCCTCACAATCTAGATAGTCAAAGCCCATTCTCATGAATTTTGCAAAGTGTCAATAAATACCTCACCAAAACGCATCTCTTTCACTCACTAATAACTTCATTAATGCCTCTAGGCTGTTTCCCCATCTGTAAAATGGGAATGTTGCTAACATCTTCCTTGTAGATTTTCTTTTTAATTAAATGAAGTAGAGCATGTAAAACACCAAGGACACTGAATAGTAGATCTAAGTAACATACTTAATTCAGGTTTTTTTTTTTGATAGAATTGAAATTGAGTTTTATTTGCCAACAATCTAGATAGCCAGTGACCTTTTGTGAAATTTTACTAAATGTCCATAAATACGTTCACCAAATAGCATCTCTTCCACTTACTAGTTATATCATTAATGCCCCTTTGCCTCAGTTTCCGCATCTATAAATTGGGAATGTTGATAACACCTTCCTAGTTGATTTTTTAATTAAGTGAAGCAGAGCATGTAAAACACACAGGACATTGCTTAGTAGATCTCAATAACATATTTAATATTTTCAATAGGTAGATTTGAAAGTGGGTTCTAGATAGAAAAAGCTCTTTTCCACGAAGTTTTCTAATTATAGATAAATACGCTCACCAAAAAGCATCTTTCACCTACTATTAAGTTCACTAATGCCGCTGTGCCTCAGTTTCCTCATGTTTAAAATGGGAATATTGAAAACACCTTCCTCGTAGATTTTTTTTTTAATTAAATGAAGGAGAGCCTGTAAAACAACAAGGACATGCTTAGAAATGTAAGTAACATACTTAAATTTTTTTTTTTTTAGAAGAGAGAGTTGAAATCGAGTTTTTTCCCCCAATAATCTGGACCAACAATGCACTTTCCCATTAAGTTTTCTGAGTATAGATCCATACACTCACCAGAAAGCATCTCTTTCACTTTCTAGTAACTTCATTAATACCTCTGAGCCTCAGTTTCCTCATCTATTAAATGGGAACGTTGATAACACATTCCGTGTTGTTTTTCTTTTTAATTAAATGCAGGGAAGCAAGTAAAACAAGACAGACTTTGCTTAGTAGATCTAAGTATCATACTTAATTTTGTTTTTTTTTTTCTAGTAGATGGAGTTGACATTGAACTTTTTTCACGAACCATCTAGAGACAGTGCCGTTTCTGCATATTTTACTATCTGTCCATAAATACGCTCACCATAAAGCATCTCTTTCACTTACTAGTAACTTCATTAATGCCTCTGTGCCTCAGTTTACTCATCTATATGATGGGGGTGTTGATAACACCTTCCTCTTTTATTTTTTTCAGTTAAACAGAGCATATGACACATTCAGGATGTTACTTAGTAGATCTAAGTAAAATACTTAATTTCTTTTTTTAAAAAAGAGAGTTGAAATTGAGATTTTTTCTCCAACAATCTAGACAGACAGTGCCCTTTTCCACAATGTTTACTGAGTGTAGATAAGTACACTCTCAAAGAAATCATCAGTTTCACTTCTTGTAACTTCATTACTGCCTCTGTGCCTCAGTTTCCTGTAAAGTCTGTAAAATGGGAATGTTGATAACACCTTCCTTGTAGATTTTCTTTTCAATTTAATGAAGCAGAGCATGTAAAACACCCAGGATATTTGTTAGTAGATCTAAGTAGAATACTTAATTTTTTAAAATAGAATTGAAAGAGTAGTTTTCCCCCCAAAATCTAGATAGACCATGCCCTTTCACACAACGTTTACTAAATATAGATAAATACGCTCACCAAGAAGCATGTCTGTCATTTACTAGTGAATTCACTAATGCCTCTGTGGCTCAGTTTCCTCATCTCTAAAATGGGAATGTTGATAACACCGTCAAGTAGATTTTTTTAATTAAATGAAGCAGAGCATGTAAAACACCCAGGGTAAGCTTAGTAGATATAAGTAACCATACTTAGTTTTGATTTTTTTTATATATAGACCTGAAATCTCGAGTTTTCGAAGTAGTATTCACTCAAAAAGTTTCCCCCAACAAACTAGATACACAATGCTTTTTCCCACAAAGTTTACTAAATATGAATATGTTCACCAAAAAGCATCTCTTTCAGTTACTAGTAATTTCATCAATGCCCCTGTGCTTAGTTTCCTCATCCATAAATGAGAATGTTGATAACACTTTCCTTGTAGATTTTCCTTTAAGTTAAATGAAGATGAACATGTAAAACACCTGGACATTGCTTAGATTTAGGTAACATACATCATATTTTTTTGTACAAAGAATTGAAAGCAAGTATACCCCCCCAACCAATAATCTAGATAGATAATGCCCTTTCCCACAAAATTTACTGAGTATAGCCAAACACAAGGTCCAAAAAGCATCTTTCAGTAACTTGTAACTTTAATAATGTCTTTGCGCCTCAGTTTCCTCATTTCTAAAATGGGAATGTTGATCAAACCTTCCTTGTAGATTTTCTTTTTAATTAAATGAAGCAGAGCGTGTATACACCAAGAACATTGCTTAACAGATATAGCAACATATTTAATTTTTTGTAATAGATAGAATTGAAGTCGAGATTTTTTCCCCCCAACAATCCAGATAGACAAGGCCCTTTCCTGCAAAGTTTACAAACTATAGATGAATACGCTCACCAAGAAGCATCTGTGTCACTTACTACTAAGCTCACTACTCCCTCTGTGCCTCAGTATTCTCATCTATGTAATGGGAATGTTGATAACACCTTCCTAGTCGATTTTTTAAAATTAAAACAGAGCATGTAAAACACCCAGGACATGGCTTAGTAGATCTAAGTAACATACTTGATTTGATTCCTTTTAATATAGACCTGAAATCGAGTGTTTTTCTGAAAAAAAAAACTACATACAGAATGCCCTCTCCCACAAATTTTACTAAGTATAAATAAATACGATCACCAAAAACATCTCTTTTGCTAACTAGTAACTTTATTAATGCCTCTGTGCCTCAGTTTCCTCATCTCTACCTGGGAATTTCATTTTAATTGAATGAAGCAGAGCTCGTAAACCACAGTCCATTGCTTAGTAGATTTAACAGACATACTTAATTTTTCTTTTGTAAGAGAGAGTTGAAATGATGTTCTTTCCCTGAACAATCTAGATAGACACTGCCCTTTCCCAGAAAGTTTATTAAATAAAGATAATTACGCTCAGCAAAAAGCACCTCTTTCACTAACTAGTAACTTCGTTAACAACTCTGTGCCTCAGTTTCCTCTTCTATAAAATGGGAATGTTGATAACACCTTCCTCGTAGATTTTATTTTTAATTAAATGAAGCAGAACATGTAAAACACCCAGGACATTGCTTAGTAGATCTAAGTAGCATACTTAATTTTTTTTAATAGAATTGAAATAGAGTTGTTTTTCCCCATTAATCTAGATAGACAGTGCAGTTTCCCACAAAGTTTACTAGGTATCCATGCATGTGCTCACCAAAACGCATCTCTTTCAGTTACTAGTAACTTCATTAAGGCCTCTGTGCCTCATTATCATCATCTATAAAAATGGGAATCTTGATAACACCTTCCCTGTAGATTTTCTTTTTAATTAAATGAAGCAAAGCACGTAAAACACCCAGAACATTGCTTAGTAGATCTAACTAACATACTTAATTTTGTTTTTTTTTTAAACAGAATTGAAATAGAGATTTATTTTGCTCACAATCTAAATAGTTAATGCCCTTTCCCAAGAATTTTACTAAGTATCGATAAATATGCTCAACAGAAAGCATCTCTTTTAGATACTAATAAGTTCATTAAGGACTCTAGGCTTAGTTTCCCCATCTATAAAGTGGGAATGTTGATAACACCTTTTTTGTAGATTTTCTTTTTAATTAAATGAAGTATTGCAGGTAAAACACCCAGGAGATGTTTAGTAGATCTAAGTGACATACTTAAATTTGTTTTTGTTTTTAATAAAGATAAATGAAATCCAGTTTTATATCACCTGCAATTTAGATAGTTAATACTCTTTACCACAAAATATACAAAGTTCGGATAAATACACTGACCAAAAGCTTCTCATTTACTTTGATAACTTCATGAATGCCTCTGTGCCTCAGTTTCCTCATCTATGAAATGGGAATGTTGATAGGACCTTTCTTGTTGATATTTATTTCATTAAATGAATCAGAGCGTGTAAAACACCCAGGGCAAACTTAGTCTAAGTAACATACTTAGTTTTGATTATTTTTAAATATAGAACTGAAATTGAGTATTTTTCCCAAACTAGATACACAATGCCCTTTCCCACAAAGTTGACTAAGTCTAGATAAATACGCTCACTAAAAAGCATCTCTTCACTAACTAGTAAGTTCATGAATGCCTCTGTGCCTCTGTTTCCTAATCTATAAACTGGGAGTGTTGAGAACATCTTCATCGTATGTTTTCTTTTTAATTAAGTGAAGCAGAGCATGTACCACACCCAGGACATGGATTAGTAGAGCTAAGTAACATACTTAATTTTGTTTTTTTTGATAGAGAGTATCGAAGTCAATTTTTTTCCCAACAATGTAGATAGATAATGCTCTTCCCATAACATTTACTTGTATATATGAGTATGCTCACCAAAACGTATGTCTTTCCGACTTCCTAGTAACTTCATTCATGCATTGTGCCTCAGTTTTCTCATCTATAAAATGGGAATGTTGATGGCACCGTCCTCGTAGAATTTTTAAACTAAGTTTAGCAGAGCATGGAAAACACCCAGGACATTGCTTTATAGATCTAAGTAACATACTTAATTCTGTTTTTTTTTTAATAGGCAGATTGGAAATCGAGTTTTTTCCCCAGTCATCTAGATAGGCAATGCCCTTTCCACAAGCTTTACAATGTATACATAAATTCGCTGACCAAAACAACCTCTTCTACTTCTTATTAACTTTTTAATCCCTCTGTGCCTCAGTTTCCTCATCTATAAAATGGGACTGTTGATAACACCTTCCTCATATATATTTTTAAATTAAATGGACCCAATCATGTGGAACACTAAGGACATTGCATAGTAGATCTATGTAGCATATTTTTTTTATATTGAATTGAAGTTTTGTTTTTTTTCACCAGCAGTCTAGTCAGTGACATTTTATGAAAATTTTACTAAATATCCATAAATACGTTGACCAAATAGCATCTCTTTCATTTATTAGTAAATTCATTAATGCCCCTTTGCCTCAGTTTCCTCATCTATAATTTAGGAATGTTGATAACACATTCCTAGTTGACGTTTTTTAATTAAATGAAGCAGATCATGTAAAACACCCAGGACATTGCTTAGTAGATGTAAATAACATATTTAATTTTTAAAAATAGAAGTGAAAGCGGGTTTTGTCCCCCAACAGTCTAGGTAGAAAATGCCCTTTCCCATGAAGTTTTCTAAATATAGATACATAGGCTCACTAAAAAGAATCTCTTTGAAGCACTATTAACTTAATTAGTGTCTCTGTGCTTCAGTTCTGTCCTCTTTAAAATGGGCATTTTGAAGAGACTTTACTTGTAGATTTTTTTCCTTTCAGTTAAATGAAGCAAGCATGTAAATCATCCAGGACATTGCTTAGTAGAGCTAAGCAATATATTTCATTTAGTTTTGTTTTTTTTTTTTAAAGAGAATTGAAATCGAGTTTTATATCCCCCACAATCTAGATAGTTAATGCTCTTTCTGACAAAGTTTACAAAGTTCCAATAAATATGCTCACCAAAAAGCATCTCATTCACTTTGGCAACTTCATTAATGCCTCTATGCCTCAGTTTCCTCATCTATGAAATGGGAATGTTGGTAACAGTTTCCTCATCTATTTTTATTTAATTGACTGAACGAGAGCATGTAAAACACACAGGACATTGCTTCATAGATCTAAATACCGCACTTAATTTTGATTTTTTAAAATACAGAATTGAAATCGAGTATTTCAATGTGTGATACTTTCCACAATAATCTAGATACAGAATGCCCTTTCCCACAAGTTTACTAAGTAAAGATAAAAACGTTCCCCCAAACGCATCTCTTTCATTTATTGGTAACTTTATTAATGCCTCAGTGCCTCAGTTTCCTCCTCTATAAATTGGGAATGTTGATAACACCTTCTTCTAGATTTTCTATTTAATTAATTAAAGCAGAGCATGTTAAACACCCAGGACATTTCTTGTTAGAACTAAGTAATGTACTTAATTTTTTCAAATTGAATAGTAGTCAATATTTTTCCCCAAGAATCTAAGCAGACAGTCCCCTTCCAACAATATTTACTTGTATAGATACATACACTCACCAAAATGCATCTCTTTCAATTACTAGTAACTTCATTAATGCCTCTGTACCTCAGTTTCCTCATCTATGAAATGGGAATGTTGAGAACACCTTCCTGGTAGATTTTCTTGTTAATTAAATGAAGCAGAGTATGTAAAACACCCAGGACATTATTTACTAGATCTAAGTAACATACTTAATTTTGTTTTCTTTTTAATAGAATTGAAATCGAGTTTTTTGCCCACAATCTAGATAGTTAATGCCCTTTACCACAAAGTTTACAAAGTTCCAATAAATATGCTCACCTAAAAGCTTCTCATTCACTTTGGTAACTTCATTAATGCCTCTGTGCCTCAGTTTGCTCATCTATGAAATGGGAATGTTGATAGTATCTTCCTTGTCCATATTTATTTAATTTTATGAACCAGAGCATGTAAAACACACAGGACATTGCTTTGTAGATCTAAGTAACATACTGAATTTTGATTTTTTTAAAAATATATAATTGAAATCAAGTATATTTACCCAACAATCTAGATAGACAATGCTCTTTCCTACAAAGTTTACTAAGTACAGATAAGTATGCTCACCAAGAACCATGTCTGTCACTTACTACTAAATTCATTAATGCCTCTGTGCCTCAGTTTCCTCATGTATAAAATGTTGATAACACCTTCCTGGTAGATTTTTTAAAGTAAATTAAACAGAGCATGGAAAGCACCCAGGACATGCTTCGTAGATCTAAGTAACATACTTAATACATTTTTTTTTAATAGATGGATTGGAAATAGAGTATTTTCCCACCAATAATCTAGATAGACAATGCCCTTTCCACAAACTTTAAAGTGTATACATAAATTTGCTGACCAAAAAGACTCTCTTTCACTTATTAACTTTTCAATCCCTCTATGCCTCAGTTTCCTCATATATAAAATGGGAATATTGATAACACCTTCCTCATATATATTTTTTAATTAAATGGACCCAATCATGTGAAACACTAAGGACATTGAATAGTATATCTAAGTAACATAGTTAATTTTTTTATATTGAGTTTCTTTTGCAAACAATCTAGATACTCAATAACCTTTTATGAAAATTTTACTAAATGTCCATAAATATGTTCATAAAATAGCATCTCTTTCACTTACTAGTAAATTCATTAATGCCTCTTAGCCTCAGATTCCTCATCTATAATTTGGGAATGTTGATAACACCCTCCTAATTGATATTTTAATTAAATGAAACAGAGAAATTAAAACACTGAGATTATTGTTTAGTAGAGCTAAGTAACATACTTAATTTTTTTTTTTTTCTGGTGGAAGAAAGGCATTTATTCAACATATTGTGGGCATATATATACTCTCTTACCAGATAGCCCTTTTTAGCAGAGATAGGGATCAAAGATCTAACAAGTCATCGAGAAAGCCGGAGGCTAGAATTATTCTCTAGAGAGGGGGTTGTAAAAGTAACTTTACATATCAGAAAGGAGGAGACTTGTAAATGGCTGCTATTCGCCATATGGAATTTCCATAATGAGATACATGAATTCCTATTATCCCTGAAAGCCGGCTTGCCAGCTGTCTGGCACCTGTATTCAGGTGCTGTTAAGGAAGATAGAATTCATGCAAGACTGAAAACAGCACACAGGAAGCCTCCTGTTAGATGTATCCTGACAACTCCCCATGTTTTATTATATTTGTAAAAAAAGGTCCTGACCATATGAGTTTTAGTATAAACCAATCTTATAGAAAGGCAACGGTAAACAACAAATAAAGTCACCAAGAGAAACACCAAAGCTACAGTTTCAGATCTGATGCTGTGAATAATATTTTGAAATCAACCTTGTGGGTATAAGCCCAGATAATTAAACTGCTAGTTGCTCAGCTAAAGTCTCTAGATTAGTGGAAGAAGGCAGACGTTTTAAGAAGGAGTTCTTTTTGTACATACAGCGAGGCATTATTATGTATGTTTCATAAATGAATTTTGACTTGTACCCAGTTGTAGGTACTATAATTAGATTGACCAGGAGTAACACAGTATTGAGTAGAATCTCAATCACAATCAAAAGGGAATCATTTCTTAACAAGTATATAGTAGGAATTAATACAGGTTACAGAAAGTAAAGTCTTATTAGCATGTCCTTGTAAAATGTCCGTTTCAAGTTTTTAGGTGCTCGCAACAGGTTTCCAGGTGTGCAACAGGTTTCCAGGTGTCTGGTAGTTTAGGCCCTATCTGTTTATTGATCTGAAGGCGCGGTGGGGAGATTTTTCTGTTAAGTCACTCAAGAAGTCCTTTGTCATGGTAATGAATTCCTTCCCTAATTCTTTCCCTAAGGTTTTTGCAGTGTAACCATGGTTTACAATTTAAACAAAGTCTGAAAGTCTTTTTTGGGAGGCAGGGCGAAAGCCCAAGTTTGTCGGAATTCTGTTGGTACCATGCAGGAAGGAAGGACTACATAACCTAGAGAAATGTTAATTAGTTTTTTCTTCTACTTCAAGGTGTGAGGGCCCTTTAATGCTCTAGGAGGAAGGCATAGGTATAAAGTCATTAGTAGAAGCAATTGATCTTCTCTCCATCCATTTTATCCCCTGTAGTAAAAAAGGGGTTGGGTATGAATGATTAATTTGCGTCGGGCGAAGGAGTGGCACAAGCAATCAGGCTAAGCATAGCTAGGAACATGTTTTCTGGATTCTGCGGCATTCCCTGTTGAGAGACCAAATATTCAGCTCGATTAGTAAGGGTTTTTATTTGTCCCCAAGTGGGGAGGTTATAAAGTTGATGTCGCCGAGGGTGGCGCTTCCTGGAGGTCTTTAGAGCTGCCATGGCCCGTATTGGAATTTCTTCCTCCTGGGGTTTTTGTTGTTTCGTCTCTGTTTTGAAGGCTGGGGGCCCTCTTGGGTCGAGTTTTCCGAGGGGGGAGCCATGTGAGCTCGTTGGATCCATCAGCTTTAATAAGCTTTCCGGGGTCACTCTGCCTGACCTGCCGTATCCCAAGTCCCTGTGCTGGCGCGCCAATTGTTGTGGTCCTTTAATGGACCAGAACTTGGGGGTACAGAGTCGACCGATAAGAAAGTAAAAGAGGGAAGAAAAGAGGCTGATATTCCCTGGTTTACACAGTATGCCAATATAACTCTAGGACAAAGAGCTAGCACCGTCTACGTAGGCTCAGGGCGCCTTCTCGAAGAGGTCTTGAAAGCCCAGGCAAATAAGTAGACACGGTGGACACCTGTGCTGCATGGAAGCAGCCTGAAAGGGAGAGAGGGAGAGAGCGAGAGGAGAGCAAGAGTGAGAGCGAGAGCGAGAGAGAATGAGGAAAGACACGGGGACCAGTGCTCTGGTGGAAGAAAGGCCTGGGTTTTTTTAAATAGAATTCAAATTGAGTTTTATATAGCCCACAATCTAGACAGTTAATGCCCATTACCACAAAGTTTACAAAGTTCCGATAAATACACTCATCAAAAGCATCTCATTTACTTTGGTAACTTCTTTAATGCCTCTGTGCCTCAGTTTCCTCATCTATGAAATGGGAATTTTGATATACCTTCCTTGTCTATTTTTATTTAATTGACTGAACCAGAACATGTAAAACACACAGGCCATTGCTTAGTAGATCTAAATAGCGTACTTAATTTGATTTTTTTTTTGGAATGGAATTGAAATCGAGTAACTTTCCCCAGAAATCTCGATACACAATGCCCTTTCCCACAAAGTTTAATAAATGTAGATTAAAAATGTTCACCAAGAAGCATCTCTTTCACTTACTGGTAAGTTCATTAATGCCTCAGTGCCTCAGTTTCTTCATCTGTAAATTGGGAATTGTTGATAACAGCTTCTTGTAGATTTTTTGTTTAATTAATTAAAGCGGAGCATGTTAAAGACCCAGGACATTGCTTATTAGAACTCAGTAGCAGACTTAATTTTGTTTTTTTCAAGAGAGAGAATAGAAGTCGTTTTTTTCCCCCAACAATCTAGGTGGACAAACCACTTCCGACAGTGTTCACTTGTATAGATAAATACGCTTACCAACACGCATCTCTTTCAATTACTAGTAACATCGTTAATGCCTCTGTGCCTCAGTTTCCTTATCTATAAAATGGGAATATTGTTAACACTTTCAAGTAATTTTTTTAATGAAGCAGAGCATATAAAACATCCAGGAAAAGCTTAGCAGATCTAAGTACAATACTTAGTTTTGATTTTTTTTAATATAGAACTGAAATCAAGTATTTTCCCCCAACAAACTTGATACACAATTCCCTTTGCGACCAAGTTTAATAGAGAGTTTAGATGTCGATTTTTTTCCCCCAACAATCTAGATAGATAATGCCCTTTCCCACAAAGTTTACTAAGTATACATGAACATGCTCACCCAAAAGCATCTCTTTCACTTACTAGTTACTTCATTAATGCCTCAGTGCCTCAGTTTCCTCATCTGTAATATGGGAATGTTGATAACACTTTCCCCGTAGATTTGTGTTAACTAAATTAAGCAGAGCATGTAAAACACTGAGTGCATTGCTTCAGAGTTCTAAGTAACATACTTAATTCTGTTTTTTTTTAATAGATTGGAAATCGAGTTTTATTTCCCTGACAATCTATGTACCAATGCCCTTTCCACAAAGTTTACTAAGTATAGATAAATTTACTGACCAGAAAGTATCTCCTTCACTTACTGTTAACTTCTTTAATACCTCTGTGCCTCAGTTTCCTCATCTATAAAATGGGAATGTTGATAACACCTTGTTCGTAGATTTTATTTTCTCTTAAATGGACCCAATCGTGTAAAACACCAAGGACATTGCTTTGATCTAAGTAACATACTTAATTTTGTTGTTTTTTTCAATACAGAATATTGAAAACGAGTTTTTTTCTCAAGAATATAGATAGATAATGCCCTTTCCCACAATGTTTACTAAGTATAGATTCATACGCTTTCCAAAAAGCATCTCTTTCACTAAATTGTAACTTTAATAATACCTGTTTCTCAATTTCTTCATTTGTAAAATGGGAATGTTGATAACACCTTCTTCGTAGATTTTCTTTTATTTTTTATTAATGAAGCAGAGCATGTAAAACACCCATGACATTGCTTAGTAGATCTAAGTGAAACACTTAATTCTTTCTTAATAGATAGACTTGAAATCGAGTTTTTATCCCCCTAAATCTAGATAGGCAACTCAACCTCGAAGAGTGGAGCAAGGGGCCATTCCTTTGACGGTGAAGCTAACTGTGGAGCTCTGCATACAGGGCTGGACTCAGCTCCCCACCTCTGGCTGCAGGCACCCTACAATGGGGCATGTTTGCCCTTTACTTGGGCCTGTGTTGTGGATCAGGAAGAGTTTCCATCTTCCCCTTCGCTGCCCTTCTCTCCTGCACCTCATCTCCCTCCCCTCCCTGCTCTCCACCCCACCCTTCCCCTCCCCTCCCCTCCCCCTCTGTCTCTCCTCTAACTTCTGGAATTCCCTTTCTCCACTGAGAAGTGCCACATGAAATCCAGGCCAGACTGAGGGTTTTATGGTTGTACAAGAGCTGTTGACAGGTGTCTTGGGGCATGTGAATATCCTGAATATTAAGAATAGCTTCTAACCATGAGTGCTGTACTTGACATTGTGCTTGATTTATCCTGTTTCTACCTGCTCCCTCATCATTATCATCATCCCCCTTTTAAATGAAGTCAAACCGGGGTGGAATTGCTCAGTGTCACTCCGTGACAAGCTCTGTGCTGCCCTGATGATGAAAGTGGTTCCACTCACTGCGCTTTCACATGTGGCCCCTGTTCTACCAGTGGGTTGGAATAGAGAAGGAGGAGCAGGTAGACAGAGCCCGGGCTGCTCTATCAGCCAGCCTGCCTTTGAGGGGGATGGGGATTTGGTCAGACAGCCTCTTAGGTGCCTGAATCCTGGAGGACATTAATCATTTTTGTCATTAATTCTCTTGATAAATTCTTTAAACCTCTCTTTATCTCTCTCTCTCTATCTCTTTTTTTTCCATGCTGCATGGCATGTGCGATCTTAGCTTCCGCCACCAGGGAATGAACCGGTGTTCCCTGCAGGGGAAGTACAGAGCTTAACCACTGGACTGTCAAGGAAGTCCCTCAAGTATGTCATTCTTAATGACACTTCATTGCAGGTGTGGGGGAGAGGAGGTGACATTTGTGTGCACATCACTAATGCGCACTTTGGAAGCTTGTCTTTGGGAGGAGGAGTTCCTTATATTGTGGGCAGTAACACTTTGGCATTGAAGATTTCCAATAAAACTTTATTTATATTTTATGCAGAAGAAAACAAGAAAAAAAGAAGTCTTGTCATTCAAAAGAAAGATCCAAGGAAAGGAAGAAGAAAAAGTCATCTAAAAGAAAACACAAGAAGCATTGTGACGATAGTGACAGTGACTCTGATTCTGACAGACTCCAGTGGTAAGAAAGCCAATATCATTCTGCCCACCTTGCTTTCAAGAAGTAAAACTTAATATTAGAAAAAGGTTCTTAATAATAGCCAAGAGTTTTTTTTTAATAGCCAAGGGTTTTGAACACGCACTGACTTTGTGTCAGGGACCCTGCTAGGTGCCTGATATGCACTATTGCTGTGTAATCCACACAGTCACTGTAGGACGCATCTTAGAGTTGGGGAGACAGAGGGCCCGAGCAGGTTATCAGTACCACCGAACCCAAGGTCACACAGTTGGGATTCAGAGCTAAGCGGTGTGACTCCAGAGTGGTGGTGTGTAGCTGCACAAGGCCTGTGGCACCCAATCAAGTTGGGGTCAGTGTGTGAGACGTGTGGTGCCAAACCAGGCCATAGGGGGCTGCATCAGCCCAGTGGAGCGGCTCTTTTGAGAGAGTCTCACATTCAGTGGGCATCTTTGTGCGATTTTCAAAGAGGCACAACATAGGGGACCCTTCAGGCCAGCAGCTGATTTCTGGAAGACACTTCCTATGGGGCTGCATCACAACAAAGCCCCCTTTTTGTGCCCTCCCCTGGCTGGTGATCGACAGAGGGTGCCTCCTCTGGCGACACATTACAGACAGACCCCCTTCCCCTGATGTTACCTTTCTTCCTCCCTGCTGGAAGACTGAGTTTTCCTGAAGCACAGATCTCAGCATGGCAGTCCCTGCTTAAAATCCTCCCATATCTCTCCTTGGCTTCAGGGTAAAGTCAGACCCCTGTTGATGGGTGGATCTCTCATCACACGTACACTGTCGCTCTCCTGCATTGTCCAATGTGGCCTGAGAGTGACTTTCATCTCCTCATATTGCACGTCTTTTCTCCTGACTCTGCCATGTGGTACAGAGTCCGGCTGCCTACAGTGCCAATCTCTCCTTGCATGTGTCTTGGCCTACTTGCTGCATGGATGGACGTGCATTATTCTTGTAATTAAACTGACTTTAGAAGGAACTAGCTTAAGAGTCACCTTTTCATGGTCAACCATTCCTCACCCACCCTCCCCAAATCAGCCTGATGGTGAGACTCCTCTTGTACCTAGAGCACCCCCCCACTTCCCTGTCACTCAGATTCTGCTGACCCCCTTCCCTCTGTCTCCTCCACTAGACTGAGCTCCTGGAAAGCATCCCCCCAAACACACTCATCATGAAGATGCTCAAACATCCCTAAAAGCGAAGGGAGTTGTGTCATCAAGGCCATATACAGTGCTTGTCACTCACTCAGGTATAACATCTGTTAGCATTTTGACATTTGCTTCAGATAGGGATTTTTTTCTTGTCCTTGAGCTATTCCAGGTAAAATACACTAAGTATTTCTGTATGCAACTCATTAAAAAAAGGACATTTTCTTAAATACAATACCATTATCTCCACCAATGAAGTTAATAATTCCTTATATAATCTAATACCCAGTGTAACTTTAATGTCTATGTTTCCAATGCCTAGCACGGTTCATGACATAAATGTTGAATGAATAAATCTCTGTGATATAACAAATGGGACAGCAAAAGCATGTCTACCTGGTCAAAGATATTAACGTTTTAGAGGTAAACATTTTATCAATTTTAATGTGTTTTATTTTTCATATGAAGATAACAAAAGGACGATGAAGAACAAGCCCAGCAAAAGGGAAAGGAAGCACAAAAGACCAGGTTTTTTTCTTTAAGTTTTATTATGGAAAAGGTCAAATATATATACAACTATGGAGAATAGTGTAATGATCTACCATGTACATATCACCAACTTGAACAATTATCAATTTACGGGAAGTTGTCAGGATTCCCCATTTATTGTGAAACAAAACCCATGTATCATTTCATGTATAAACAACTCAGCATGTTTCTCTAAAAGATAAGACATTCTTTTTTCAACATAAACTTATTACCATTACTGTGCCCAAAAATTTGACAGTAACTCCTCAGTTCATTTTTTCTTTTTGTTTGTAGCCTGGCAGTGTCACGTGAGGGGAGACGGCATGAAGAAAGCCGAGGTCTCGCTGCTCCTTTTCAAATGGTCCATTCATCTGGACTAGTGAGCAGGGCCGCCCTCTTGCTTCCAGCAGCACTGAACGGAAAGGTTCCCTTTTAGCGTTTAATCGTCAGGCACTGGGGTCCTCTCAGTGATTCTGAATGAGACAGAATACCTTTGAAGGCATGATTGTCACTCCTGAGCCGGAGATGACACAATAATATGGCTCCTGTGGTGGGGGCAGGGGAGAAAAGGGAGAAGAGCCTTTCTGGGCTTGATGGAGTCTCCTGTGTTTCCTTGGAAGCAGCAGTTCCTTTGGGCCAGAATGGTTTGTTCCCCTCTATCCTCCACATAAAGGAAGAGCAGTGAACAGAATTTGGAGCATCTAGAACAAAAGTAGGGGAATGTTAGGATGCTGCCTTCCCAGAAAATCCTATCAACAGTAGTTTCTTTGGAAGATTCCTTTAGAGTCCAGGCTCGGGCCTGAACTCTCTCATCAGGAATGGAGCTCGGCCCCGTTTTTGCAGCACAGCGTTCTCTCGCTCGAGACTTTCCCCACCCCATCTTTCACCTATATGTGTCTGAGAAGTGCAGGCCTAGTGATAGTGACTCAGGGATGTCACCTCATGAAAAGGGATCAGATTGACATTCCTTACCAATTCTTTTTTTCCTTTTTGACAACAGTTTTATTTATTTACTTTTGGCTGGGCTTGGTCTTCATTAGTTCCCCATGGACTTTCTCTAGATGCAGCAAGCAGGGGCTACTCTCTAGTTGTGGTGTGGAGGCTTTCTCATATGGTGGCTTCTAATTGCGGAGCATGGGCTCTAGAGCATGCAGGCTGCAGTAGTTGCAGCCCTCAGGCTCAGTGGTTGTAGCACATGGGACTTGTTACTCTACGGCACGTGGGATCTTCCCAGACAAGGGATCGAACCCATGTACACTGCATTGGTAAGCCAATTCTTAACCACTGGACCACCAGGGAAGCCCTCAGCAATTCTTATCCATACAGTACTAACCCCATTTGGCAAATAGAAACAGGTAAACAAGAGAATTCACATCTTTTCTGAAAATACCCCCAAAACAGCCTATAAAAACACAGTGTTCAAGGTACAATTTACTCTTTACAACACAGGGTCCACAGGTCCAGGCTGCAGACACACAGGAAGCAGACCCTCCAATCTGAATCCGGTAACCTGGCAATAAAAAATCAGCCCATGAACAGCGCCGCTCTGGGCCTCTTGAGAAATCATAACGCTGCCTAAACACTAGAGCACTGGAAATATTAAACAGGAGAAGGTAATTTCCAGCGGGAAAAGTTTAAATAAGATCAACATGGGACAAGGCCATTGGTAGAACAGTTTGCCCAAAGTAATGAATTTGCGTCATATAATCGCTGTTCTGACCAACCAGGCACATGCAGGCCAATCGATAAACCAAAACAAAAGCCGTGGTGTGGTCAGTCAGGCACTCCTGCTGAAGCCTCCAGTATGCTTGTAGTTATTCTGATGGCCACCCGCGTCCCTCGCTGGCTCTTCCCGTAATTTGTACTAACCCCTACCTCCACTTCCGCCGCCAGCCACCCCGCACTCACTGCCCTTCGTTCCCCTCGGTTTGCGATCCCATGACCCCCAGAGCCATACTGCTGCTGTGTGAAAAACCTCTTTGGGCTGAGCCACCTTGATTTCACACTTACTACTCCACTGATGGTGTGAAACTTTTTCTCCAGAACTTTCTCACAAGGTTCTTCTATCTTAAAGATGATGAAAACAAAGTCGTCGATCTTTTGTTTGACTTTGGATCCAAAAATGGAAGCTGCGCAAATGGCTTTCAAAGATGGTTTGACGACGACCTACCATAACCGTCAAACCACCCAAACTCGCCAAAATGACCCAGTCCCCTATCATCATGCACCACATGCGGCTTCAGGATTCAGACCCACAACAAAAAATAATCTTTAACAACAGGGACTTTTACAAGATGGCCCTAGGGGCTGTGAATTCTTAACATGTGACCAATACATGGCATCCAGCGCCTGTGCACCTTCTGGCTAGAACCTTCTCCCACACAGGCTTGCCAACTTTGGAAGAGGATGAATCCAAACCCTCATGACACGGCCAGTGTTGGGGATCCATTTTTAATTGTACAATTCAAACGGCCTCCACCCCAAATTTTAAAAAATAATCTTTTTAGATCCTTTTTGCTGGTATATCACCAACACTTTGCCCTCCCATACGTAAGTCCTTGGAGCAGTTAAAGAGCAAAACACAACATGCCAAACGGAGCCGCTGCGATCTATATTGCTAGTGATGGAAATGAGGAACTATTTTATTGCTTAAAACATGTCATAGAAAAACAGGTCTTTCAAGAAGGGGCTACAAGATGAATGCTGTAGACATGGGCCTTGCCAGGCTAAACCAAGCTAACACAAAGGAAGGCACAGGTGGAGGACGGCAAGGAGGAATCGGGCGGGCCTGGGTGTTTAGGGTGCAGTGGTCTATGCTTGTGGCAGACAATTCCAAGTTGGCCCAGGAAACACATGTGGCCCTATCAGGGTCTATCTATGATTGTGACTAAAGAGGGTGACCCATGGCACAGGGGAATAAGTCTGAGAAAATTACGCCCTTTGATATCACAACACTTTGCCCTCCCATTCGTAAGCCTTGAGCAGTTAAGAGCAAAACACAACATGCAAATTAAATGTAGTGATGACTGGGGAGACTCTGTTATTGCTATAAACAATCATTGGATGATCATGCTGACATCCGTCACTACCAGCCCTTCCGTTGTCGATGGTTTAGACTGTAAGGCCAGCTTGGTCTGGCATTGCTTTTTCTCTTAGAGGAAACAACACAACAAGCAACTATTATGCTAGTTATGAAATGGAGACGAACTATTTTGACTGCCTAAAAATATCTCCGTGAAAGGCTAACCATGCATCCCTCCCTCCAGCCCATCATTCGTGATGGTAGAGCTGTAACGGTTGTCCAAGCTCTGGTCTAGGCTTTATCTTTGCTCATTGTCCCTCTCATTTTTCAGTTGTCCTCGGAATATTTTCTGGGGTCCTACAATGTAAAGCCAGCTGGCGAACCTCCGTACCGTTGTTGCCCCCTTGCTGTACAAATACTTTGTCTGGTAACAGGTTAAAGAAATGTAAGCTGCCTCTAACAGCAATCCAGCCCGTTCTGCCCCTCTCTCACTAGGATACAGTGTAACCCTGGCTTTGGTGGGGAGCTGAGCATGATAACAACTCAGTCTCCCTTTCAAAGTGTAATTAGGGAAACAGCACTAATTTTTAAAAGCCCATCTTCAGTCTGAACTAAATAATAGGAAGAAACATGTTGGCTTTTATAGACAGAACGATGAACTGAGGGGATCTTTTAGATCCACCTAACCTCTTGACAGTTAGCAAGGTGGTCTGGCAAGGGGGGTTCAGGGGGCTTGTGACTTGTCTTACAGGGACATGAGAGTTTGCTGAAGCTCTGGGATACTGCCTTAATATTTTAGTCTTGAATGTATAAGGAAAGTTCCACTCTAACTAGGTTCAACTCCCATTCCAACTCAGTTTCTTCCCAGCCAATAATTTGGGAGGGGAAAGAGGCAGACCACCGTCATTTCTGCATACGCGCAACCTGTCCCCACCCTCCAGCTTTTGTGGGTGCTCAGCACACTGTCAGCTGATTCGATTCTTACCCTCAGGTTCAGGATTCTAGATGGACGGTGATGTTGCCTGGAGTGGTGAAACACCATAAGTCCTACCAGCCCTTCTCCTCACCCAGGAGATCCCAACATCATCAAGTGTTCTAAGGCAGGAGAGTGGCAAACTAGGCAATTTTAGAACAAGGACAACCACGGTGTGGGTTACCCCCGTGCGTCACTGCAGCATTACGTGCAATGCCAGATCAAGGAAACACTTCCTTGTCTCATACACGGATGATGGACAAAGAACAGTGTAATACAGTGATGGCTCGTCTGAGTACTGTAGAGTTTGGTTCCAGACCACAGCCACGCAGAAATAGACTACAAAGTCATCCACACGAAATTTCTTGTTTTCCTCCATAATATAAATGTCATTTTTAGATGCATTTCGCTGTAGCGCTATTAATAGTGCAAATTCATTATGTCTTACGGAAAACGCATAAATACCCTAATTTAAAATTACCTGTAAAAACAATGTTAACATCATCTGCACTTCAGCAATGGTAGAATATTTTTTGCAGTAGAGAGATCGCTGATCATAGAATCACCATAACAAATATATCAATGATGAAAGAGCTTGATAGAGTGCGAAACGTGCTAAAAATGTGACAGAAATAACAAAGAAGTGCAGCAAATCGCTCTTGGACCAAATTGGTCACCATTACACTTGCTATATACAAGTGTGGCTCCTCAAACCTCAATTGTGTAAAATAAAGAATCTCATTTGTCTGCAAAGTCGCATAGAAGAAGTCAAGCACAAATAAGTGAAATATGGCCTGATATGCAATGGAATACATCCAGCCCACCAAAAAAGAAATCTTGAAAATGCTACAACATGGAATGCAACCTTGAGGGCATTTATGCTAGTGGAAATATAAGTCATAAAGATAGATACTGTATGACCTCACTTTACTGGACATACTATGAAATACAATCGACCAAAAAAAAATTAAAAGGAAAAAAAAAGCACACACAAAAAAACAGGATTGGTGGTTTGCCAGACGGTGGTGTAGAAATGGTCAAGGGGTTTCTCAAGGTACAAATTAAGTCACAAGGGGGAATGTGTAATGTACAGTGTTGTAATACAGGTTAATTAATATTTTGTATTTTCTATTTGAATAGTTTTTAAGCGAGTAGCCTATTAAAAAGTTATCAACAAGAAACATTTAGGTGTGGTGAGCAGTTTACTAGCTTATTGTGATCATTTCACAGTATATAAGATAACTGAATCACTCCATTAAACTCATATCTACCCTATGTTGTGCTCTAATATGCACTACATATACCTATATACGATGACACTCACTAATATGTATGAGTTGCCACGCTCTCCTGTGTCCAACTGTAGTCCTCACCCCAAATATCTCACATATAGTGTGAACTCACACTACATCCTAAGAGTCCCAACAGAATACACATCGCAAATACTCACATACTATGTAGTGTGGATTATACACTCACCTAAGGACGTTATTAATAGTATAATAGTGTATATAGCTCATATGTTATCTGAATCATCTACATACATACACACTCACCCCACGCCTCATATCTCCCCACCTACTCTAGACCCACGAACTAGACCACTAAAGTACCCCCTCTCTATAGATGTCTCATCTACTCGTGAACACGCAAGTACCTATGAATATATAATAGTCAGACTCTCACATATCACACTATATCATCTCATATCACTGTCTGGATAATGTATAACACACACGACGCACAGTGATGTGAATAGATGCTTTGCTATCAAGTGTAAAATGTGAGTCTGACTGAGATAAACATCTAAGTATTCATTGTGCTCCAGTGGCCTGTTTGTTGTAAGTGGACTGATGTGAAGTGTGTCACTCAGAGATAGCGCTATCAACTACTAGCATTCGATATAATGGATGTATCAACATGTATCAGCGAATCCTGTCCCACATACGCTATTGGTATGTGTAAATAATACCAAACACTAGAGCTACAACCAGACTCTCTGTTGTCTGTGTTAATCTGTTGCAATCTTAAAAAGAGATGTATTAGAGTGAGATGCGTAAGTAGTGCGTCGCCATAATCTCCAATACTCTCTCGCTTCTCTGTATCTCCAGTGTCCACTATATATAATAGGTAGATCCTCATCCATGATTCAAGGTCCACGTTGTCACTGTATCACACCTTCTCTACAGCAATTGTATTGAACCCCCATGTATTAAGATGTGGGTCCCGTCAGTCCACCCATTAATCGTGTGCTATCCCAATTTCCCACAATCACACCTGTAGTGTGTGAATAGTGTACTATGGTGACACACGAGATATACGTCCCCACGCCCGACTCTCAGCGCGCCTCAAAGAGAGTTGATGTGTGTGTGTTGTGTCTCAACCTGGCTACGTTGTATTGGTCTCTGAGTAGTGTGTTCATCTATGTGTTGAACCGCTCCCGTGTACACCCCCCCAACGTCAGCGACACCTTCCAACTGTATCACACACAAAATACACTCCACACATACTTCCTCACGACATATCTCTGTGCCAGCTCCCATATGCTCTATATACTGTGTCTGTAACGACTTAGAGATACGTGATGTCAATATTGAGTATATCTTATCTCTCTGACTAACTGACAACATCACCCACGCTACTGGCCTCATAATCGTTCCAAACACCAGCTCCAACTCTCGGCTGTATACACTTGTAATGACAGTTTCGTGCCCTCTCAATCTTGTCTTCACACTTACCGGATCCCTCCCTCTAAACATGTGTAGGTCTAGTGCATGATAAATCTACTCTTGTAGTCTATGTGTCTCTCACACAAATCCCGATCTGTGTTTATTGTGCTCTTGTGGCATCTAGTACCCTAGTTTCTATTCCCTCTCTACCTATTTATATATAGAAAGATCACACACTAGATAGTGTCTGTATCACACACAGAAATCGTATAGTATGTGTTGTTCACTGTGATACGTCGCGCATATGTGAACCAAGACAGTGATACAGCTCATCACCAACTTCGTGTGTGAAGTGCAGACTTGAGCCAAGTCTCCAATGTTCACTGTTTAAAGTGTACAATCCAGTAACATGAACTGACATAACACGATCGCGTACTTGATGAACACTACGAGACTCACCTATATAATATACTCTGTAGTCTGTACTCACTTACCACTAAAATCTAACAGTCTGCAAGTCGCATATGTCTTTATCGTACTCAGCTCCACCACACTCATATTTTCCTCCCTCTGATCTAATACCTCTTGTGTTGGTGCATATAGTCCTAAAGATACCCAAAAAAAAATACACCCCCACATCTCCTTGAGATCCCCTATATAATATAAGTCTATATTGATGTGTCAAAAATTCTCTAGTCCAATCCTCAGTCTCTTACACATAAATATCCTGAATCTCTCACCTCAATATGAGTTGACCTGTTATAAGCCATTATCACGTAATAGGTGACGCCCACCTCCTCATGTCACCGAATGACTCTCTCGAACTATCTATGAGTAGCCCATAACCACACCTGATCCCCACATGTGTGATCCAACACTCACAATTGTGCTCACCACAATCCACTATACTATTATACCTCTTCACATCTCGCTACTCACTCCACTGAAGCATGTGTCTCTTCATGTGATAACCCTCATATGTGTGAATACAATACCCCCCACTACCCCCCCCCACACTGTATGTACATAGTGTACTAATGGGCCTCCAACAAGATACATGATGTAGAATCTTGACAGTGTCTGATACCTAGCAGTCAGAGACTATAGTGAAGTGGACAAGATATCATGCTTCTCATGTGTTATAAACTCCTTACATACGTCACTATGTGCAGTAGAGTGAATATGTACTGTGTAACTACCATATATCATAACTGTCCAACTCAAAATGTGGACTATGTCCTCTCATCTCCACGCTGTCTCACCTACTGACTTGTCCCATCCCGGTCCACTAGTGTACCAACTATCACTCTAATGCAGCATCATGAAGTCACACATCTCTCCCACTAAGCATGCAGAGTGATCACCAGAAGATTCACAATATAATGATGACTCTATGTGACTTGTCATGTAAGCGTTCTTGATACTCCCAATATATACCACTCTTCCATAAAAAAAAAAAAAAAAACCCAAACCTTATCACCCCTCCCCTCATTTCTATCTACACCAATACTCACCCTACTTACCCAATCCTGCTATGTGTATGTGTATAAGCGCGCGTCACCTCCACCACCTATCAATAAGACTTATGTGTGCTTGTGGATAGTATAGTCTATTCTATGCATAAACACATAACCACATTCCCTCGTCGTAGGTGCTTGCTACTGAGGTATGTCAATTCTAGAATATAGTCACCATAATGAGTTGTGTTATTCTTAATATTAAGTAGTGTGTTGCTCAAAGAGTGACTCACACCAGATGGTGTATAATATCTCACTCTACTTGTGCGAAACGTTACTCATATTCACACTACTCCGATTGCGTACTAACCCTGTAGTGACTCAGTTAATGTCTAGCAGGTGAACTCTATACAAAGATCATCTCTAGCATAGAGTCATCATCTGCTCATCGTTTCTCTAATATCTAGTATATCCCATAGTGGTTCATGTGATACACGTGATACCAGACCCTTTGAGCTGTGTTCTATGTACAGTATGATGTGACTGTAGTCAGACTCTAGTGTGTATGCCTGTGTCGTGTTCAGAATATCACCTCTAATCACTCAAATTATCCGGACACCTAGAAATGTAACTACATAATCACACATAACAAAGTGCTCTCCATATCCAACCTTGTGATAAAGACTCGCAGTTATGTATATCTTGCTGTCCTGTGAAGTCGATCACGAGAAACATGTGTGTGGATATGCTCCTCATATGATTACATATTTTAATGTACGTATCCAATGTGTTTAGAGCAAATAACATACACCCTACTCAACCAACAGTTAAGTGTAATACTAACATAATCAGTGCTACGACCGAGCGTCCATTGTGCTAACTACGCATCTCCGCCCGTCTACTGCGTGTACTCCCCTCTAGTCTGTGACACGTCTCTCTCTGTCGTGTGTCAGTACTCACTGTATGTCCAAACAGTTAACTGCCCTAGAGTCACCGCACTCAATCTCCCAATACTTTGTATACAGAGTATCATCACGTCTGGCCTTGCCGTATCACTGTTGTGACTACCTGTGGGATTTACCGTAGTCTGGTGCCCTGCACCCTATATATACTGTTTGCTCTTGTGACCTACACAGTGTGTCCTTAATCTCCGTGGAGACACTATAATCTCTTCGTCGCGTAGACTAGTTTGTAACCATGTCCCTGTCTACGAACCTATCCTCTATGCTGTTAATTCGTATCAGAGAGAGGACGCCCTATCCGTGTGACTTTGAACCTCCCCCTCACCCCCCATTAGATCCTAAGTGTGTCGCACATGCTGCACATAGATGTGCGGCCTGGTTCACTCGTCCGCTGTGCATTTTATCTACCGCGCCCATCTTTTCCAACTTCCACCAGTTCCTCCGTGGTTGGTGTCGTGCATCACAGTCTATGTGCGTCGTATCGACCTGTCATTTTCTGTGTCCCATACATACTGCTTGCAAGAGATACATTGTGTGACAATAAACTGGTGCACAATATACCATAAACTACGCATAGTGACATCTGGTATAATATGTTGTGTGTGTTCCCACAAATATCATGCCTTCACACATACAACTCTAATATAATAACACTCTGTAACACATAATATAGATAGTGTGTAGTGTGTGATCTATCCATACCAAACTCCATCCTAGAGTTTTCGATCCTGTGTTCTATGTTGTTGTGCCCCATCTCAACATATATCTAGAACACATATAAGAGACGCTCATACGACCGCTCTACTTGCTAAAATTCTCAACGCACCATCAAATCATCCAGTTCCCTGGATGACTAGTGCTCGCCATCCCTACCATTCGTAATATTGCACTACAATCTACACAATACCTCACCTATCACATGTGAGACTACAAGTCAAGTAGTACACATACACAGATCCAGAGAAAGATACAATCACACTCCACTGTCTAGAATCACCTGTATCCACTCTACCCCATGTGGCGCCGACCTAGTTGTGTGTACCTATGTGGTCATGTATGCATTCCTTTAAGTGTACTCTCTCTCAGAGTGACTTCTTTAGTTCTTAGTACGTCGAGACAGCCCCTGCCCCGCTCCTAAATCCTCTATACACATACTCATAATCCAGAGAGTGAAACACTCTCTGTCATCTCAACTTAAGTGCTCTTCCGCCACAACTCCCCTTATTCACAACATCACTATACTACAGTTCATCTTCACTACCATCAATCCCGTTGAGATATATGTACACATCATGAATATCATCAGTTGTACCATGTCTCACATTCTCCAGCACCAAGTATAGACATATCTGTGTCATGATATCACTCTCATCACACCCACCTAGCATCAGGTCCTCATATCACCCAAACTCCTGTCGCCTCTCATGTGTTCTCTCTAATCTACCTATATACAGCTATCCGATCTTCACTAAATAGATTGTGTACTCACTTCAGACAACTGATAACTAGTGCATCTCTACACACATAGTCTCTACCAATGACTCCCCACCTCTCAAACGCACCTCAGTGTACATGCCACACATATCAAATGCATATGTTCTCCTGTACCATAACCAGTTCTCAACACAACAGTCTAACCCACCAGACCTGCTGGTTGTACATGTGTCTGTCAATGTCTCCATCTCCCTAGATTGCTCTACCTATACTGTCTACACTACACCCTAATTGTACTGAACAGATGACTCCACTCTCTATAGTTTGTTGTGTCTCTGTGTCTAGAACACCACTCCTCAGATAGAGTGTAATCTATCTACTCTATCCCGTTGATGTCAATTGTAAGTGTAATATGTTTTACCCTCCTCTGTTGTACCGATGGTTCCCTAGGTACACACTGTGAAGACTCGCTCCTAGTCTGTGACTTCACATTGCCTCTATGATCCTCCTCCCCACCTACTCAGTGTCCCTATGTGTCAACTCACCTAGAATCTCCCAGTATACTAATCCACTACACCACCTTTGTGTCAGTCCCACTGTGTAGTCATCACTTACTTATCTATCAGCAAGATGTATCTCTCTCTCTATGTTAGAAAATCACAATTATGTGTCACCTCCATAGATGCTCTCTACAACTGATGTGTGATCCGCAACTATATAGCTGAACACCTACAGGGTCGATTGCAATCCACATGCCTGTGTGATACATAATCTAACCACTGCTCAACTGTCCCGTCCATACTCATAAGTGATGCGTTGATGAAACAATTGATGATAGTAGACGTAGTCTCTCCACACCTCTAATCATCCCTCGTCCTCAAGAGTCTCCAGTGTGATACTCCTTCCACTACTGTATGCGATGCGCCCGTGTCACCTCTGTGTCACCCTCCCCCCTGTCCGGTGTACTCTCTCAATAATCACTCACAAGTACACATTATATGCCTGTCCACCCTATTCCCATCCCCATGTTTCTCCTAACCTACTGAATCACATAATCCATTTCATGATACTTCTCCCAACCTGACAAAGTGAATCTGTTCATGTACCATATCCCTATATTGTCCTCACATCTCCTTGTGTGTGTGACGTGTCCTTACATAGAGTGGTGTGTGTTCGTCTCTATTTGTTCTGAATCAGCTTCTCAACGCACATCCCCTACATATCCAGAAGAATCTACACACACTGTGGTGTGTGTATCCCATCATTACACCGAAAATGTCCCTACTCGCTATGCCATTGTAGACACTGTTTGACAATCGCATACGCATCCTCCCCTATACATATGTATATCCAGACCCCCCTCGACTCTAGAGTGCACTATGTGTGATGTGTGTCCCCCGCTGCATGTGTGTCGTCATTGTGTCGTCCTGAACGAGCGCGCAGTGCGCTTTCCATGTGTAGGTCACTGGCGCCCCCCTAACTTTGTGTGCGTGCGATAGTGTGTGTCACCCAATTAAAGTGCTCCCATATCGTCGTATTCCTAGATCATGTGCTGTCACCTAGTGTTGATCCATGATGTGTGCCTTGTGCACACAATTTCTTGTGCTTCTGTGACACCACTCGTCAGTACATCACATCAACATAGCTCTCTCTCTCTACACCACATAATACTCCCTCACCCCAACATACACTATGACAATCTACCTCTAGTAATAATATCGTCAAACATTCCATAGCCCATGTCAAGAGTAAGGTATTACTCCTAGTCTATTTCTCTCAGAGCTGTGTGTGATACCATGTACTACATGACAGTCTAAGAGTTCTATAAAACAGAGTGTCACACATACAAGTACTCTCACCATGTGTTCTCTCTACAGTACCTCGTTGTCGCTATACATCTATAACTGTCCTGTGAAACCTGTTATCGTGTTTATGTGTGCGTGTGTGCCCCTAGTCAGAAGTCTGCTCTTGTGTGTTATGTAGTAAGTAGTTGTTGTGATTGTATAGACACGCCCATGATGATCTGACGATGTGTGCCTTCAAGAGTCGTGTCTGATCGTCCCATAGTGTGATGTGACAAACATTATATATTACTGACAACCATGCACACATTCACGTTATGCAAACATCGTGCGTGTACATTGTATGTCTGTAAAAAGTGTGACGTAGCTCCATAAAATTATGGTTGAGTCAGTTGTGTTTGTATTCTCGCTGTTCTGATGTGTATCGACCTACATGATGTAGGTGTCGCCATCTGACATGATCGTGAGAATGGGATATAGTGGCCTTCTTGATGCACTAGTGTATACTACCGCCACGTCGGTGTAACTATAAAACATCCTTTGTCTGGCTAGGATTTTATTTCATCTAGTCTCTACCACCTCGAGTTCTGTCACTCCAGTCTCTGTCAGTGAAATATAGATGGTGTTCTCTGTATTGTCATGCCTAGATTACAGACATATAAGTTACCTGCTTCTGAGCATATGTGTCACCTGCGTAGGACAATATGATCAGTATAAGAAAAGAGAATATCACCCATGAGAAGAGGAATCTCTCGTGATTACAGAGCAAATGAGCTACAAACTGTCGGACCTCACAACGCGCTAGTACTAGCACCCCTTGTCTGAAATGTGTGATATCGTGACCAGAAATGATCCCGATGGTCGCTAACTGACTCTCATATCTACACTTTTGTCCCACGATAGTCCTGAACCTATACATGTGTACATGCGCTCGCTGATATGTGTGGACACGTTGCCTCCATAATATGAGCTAATACTTGTCATGTGATGAATATCTCACTGTATATTATTTGTACTAGAAAAATATCTAGTGCTCACTCAGTCGGCGTTGTGTGACGACTCTGCACTGTGTGCACCGGGAATGAGATGAATCGGCTCCGGAGAATGAATAGCTCCGTGAGTCGCACTGCGAGAGTGATGTGTGTACTACCGGACACATGAATAGAAGTCTCTACATGAGTTCAGAATGTATAAAGTTAGAGACGCATTATTCATATTTGTAACCATGGTAGAGCTCTGCGTAACTCATATGTGTGAGAAAATCCGCCGGCGACACGATACCTCCTAGCGGAGTGAGCGCTCCCTGAGGTGGTAGGTGTTGTCCCCTGACCCCGGAGATGCGGTGCAGGCATCTCGAAATCTCTACTTTGAGAAGAATGTTGACCTCTCCGTCTAAGATAGTGAGCTGAAGCTCCTTACCTAGAGCAAGGTCGTAACCGATAATGCAGAGTGTAGGTGACAGACTCGCTCGCCATGTACTCTAGTGTGTTGTGTGATCAGATGATTAGACTCCTGAGGGTGGTTTGTCTCACAGATTGTAGCACGCGTAGGCGGCTTGTGCGGACAAGTACAGATCTTGTTATATGCTCTATAGACAGGAGTCTGGCCACTCTAGTCTGGTTTTCCTGAGTATATAGAAAGTGATCGTCTTGGACAACTAGACGAATGTGTCTTTGGAAGAGTGATAAGATGGAGACTCTCGAACTCCTAAAGATCTCATGATCAACTTTGGTTCAAAAGGATCGTCAACTGTCTGATGTTTGCTTTTGTGATCTAACGGAATTAGATGTTGTTAGGAAGTAGTGAAAGAATAGGTGTTAGTCAGGCAAGACTTCACTGTTAGCGAGGCCGTTGATATGTGTTCCTAAGGTTATGATAACATAGAAAGGAAACTAAAAAAATAAAACTCACACAAAAACTATCGGGAGCCTGCGGTGTCCTGCGCTAACACGTAAGATTGTGATGGTGAGTACGGCTATCACAGTATTTCTTTATAAGATTTTGAGAGAAAGAGACAAGATGTTTTCGTCTGTCCTCAGTGAGAATGTGGGGTCATGTAGAAGAAAGAAACAAAAGAGGCATTCAATAATGGCTGTTTGATTATTGTTGGAGTGAGCTGAAAAATGGTAAGATGGCTAGAGAAGGTGGTGGTGAGAAACCATTATGATGAACAGGCTGAGAGAGGGGCAGTTTGTCGGGTCTGTCAGTTTGAGATTCTTGTAGATATCAGAGTGAGAGTCCATCCTTAGTTCACAGTACTTCGTGCCTGGTTGAGAAGGAGATGTGAGCTGAGCTCTTGACGCCTGGAAGTAAGAAGTTTCCAGTCTTCTGTTTATCACGTTATCCTTGCTGCTGCTGCTGCTGCTGAGTCGCTTCTAGTCGTTGTCCAAACTCTGTGTGACCCATAGATGGCAGTCACTGGCTTCCACCCATCCCTGGGATTCTCCACAGGCAAGAACAACTGGGGTGGGAGTTGACCATCTCCTGTCGCCAATGCTCTCATGAAAGCTGAAAATGAATGAAAGTGGAATAGACGCTTCGTTGTGTCCACCTTACTGTTGAGATCGACCTAGGGTACTATAGCCTTCCAGATCCTCGGTCGTCATGGGATTTTCCAGGTGAGAGTATGGATGTGTGGGCTTCATCTTACCTTTCTCCCACCTTATCTTGTGTGACACTTGAGAAATACTCTAACCTCCACCAATCCAAGTATATTTCCTAGCTATAGATATGATTAGGCTAAAGAATCAGCGACCTGCTCAATAGCACTGAGTAGACCTCGGTACCCTGTGATCTATACTTGTGTTTGGGAAGGCGAGAGGGGGATGGACACCTCACACAGTGATTCTTGCGCGACTGGGGAGAATTTCATGGAACAGAAGAGACCTGGGGGCTATAGGTACATGGACGGGTCCCAAAGAGTTGGATACAAAACTCAGTGACTAACCACTTTCACTTTCAGAATGGGTTAGGGTATAATTAAGTTATTCTTAAGGGCCTCCACCTCCATTCTCCAAACATGCTGAAGAGTGCCATTTTTTCCTTGTTGGTAGGATTTTTTCCTATAAGGGGTCCAAACCTTTTTTGACAGACTGGTACTACTTTTAGCCAGCCCTCCCCACCATCTCATAGGATAAAGAGTGTAGCTTTCTTCTTTAAGATAAAGAAGTTCACACCATGGTGAGAGTATCATAAAAGTATGCGTTGTTGTTATTCCCATTTCTGAGAGAAGGCAGAGGCAAGACCTCTTTAATTCTTAAATCTATTAAGAGTTTACCGCATTTACATACCTGTCACTCGTCTCTTGAGATGTACCTAGCTACTCTAGTTAACGTCTTGAGTTGATTCTTATCTATTTGTGTTACTTAATGGAAAGGACTTTTTGATCGTCCTGTAAAAATAAACAGAAAAGCGACGTTCATGATTTTTTTCCCTACAACAACCCAGCTTAACCTACCTTGTAAATTTGAAAGTGATTTAAAACATTTAGAAAAGTACACACCTCTCAATGCAAGAGATCCTCTGATTAGAAGGCTGTCTGATATTGGTAATGCCAATAATCCCAAAGACTTCCATTGAATCAGTAGACAATCTGTAGAGGATTGTTGTGTCTCGACTCAAAGGCATAGGTTATAATACCGCCCAGACGAGATTAAATCAAACCAGCAGGCTTCCCCAGGGTGAGGGATTGAGGGGAGATAGTCAGCTAACTGCCCCAGAAGGTCTCAGTCACTTGACTTGTCTGCATATGGTAATGGTATCCAGCACGCCCTCGAGTAGCACTACAGCTGTTCTTCAAGATATATATTGCAAAACGTTGCGATATTGGATCAGGAATGAGAGAGGGGTCCCGTTTGGACCATCATCTGAGGTCCAGGACAGTTTGAGGAATGGTGTAAGGAATAGATGTTCTGCTAACTATTAGATTTATGTTGTTTCATAACACAACCTTAACCCATGCGATGAGTCATGATATAGTATTCAGACTTCGATCTAAATCATGTGCGTACCCCTAAAGTATTGTTCCCTTCCTCTGCTTCACAACCTGTGTAATCACGCAATTCCATCTTATGACATTTATACTCATGTATGACCAGCACTTCCTTCATACAATCTACACCTTACTTACACTTATCTCTCCTAAAAATCCTCTCTGTACACATCCCTTAGTGCGCAGAGCCAGCGGACTCGAATACCCACAACATTGTGAAGCGTAAAGCTTACTGTGTCTGCCCTCGACTTCCTGGACACCGTGAACACAGCGCACTCTCTTCTATTCATTCTTGTTATAAGGCCATGGCAGCTTGGTGTACGACTTGCGACGATGTGAGGCTATCGTCATTAGTATTATTCCGCATATCAGATGATAAGTAGTGATGTAAAAGAGTCTTGTATAAGAGATATGATTTCTCTTGAAGATAAATATATATAAATATATATAAACCCTTTGCAAAGCTTATCAACATAGACAGAGAGTACAGCCTGCATGCTTGAATAGGAGTCACTCGAATAAGAAATATATGGACCATTCCATAACGTTTGGTGTTGGTGTATCATGGAAGTCTTAGAATCAAAAAGAACCTCTTGCTGTCTATACCTCAGAAAAACTAGACTGCACCTCGCTGCATGGACAAAATAGCAGAAGAATATAACTAGTGGAGAAAGAATGCTAAGTCATGCACTGGACAAAGAACCATAATCCTAAGGCAGAAGTATATATTGCCCTTAGACATTGATGTCTCAGTTCCCTCTAAAAGCAATATGTCTCTGGAATGATCAATAAATCCATGAGAATGTTATGTGTTGTATATAAAAAGTACTGACCTAAGACTTCACTTACCATTGGATTGTGAAAATAGGGCGTCAGATTACTAGTAATGAGTTTGTAGTGATATAAGCAGAGAGAGAGACTCCTTCGCGCAGAGTCATATTAGGCGATACATAAGAAAGTAAAAAGTATGTGATGAGTGTTGAGTAGAGATTAGAGAGAATTGATATCACTTAGCAGGGAAACAACCTCAGTTTCACTTATTATTTCTCCATAACTTGAAGCTCCAAGGACTGAGAATCTCATTCAACATCTATTATCCTTTATATGTCATAAACTATCACAAGAAACTACATAAGTGTATTTTCAAATATTACTGCCTATCAGAGGAATTAGTCTGGTTTATATGATCCGTGTTACGGCATCTAACTGGAATGAGATGTAATCTTGAGATGTGACATAAAGGATCTGATGGAACGGTGTGGTTTGTGATTACAGAGATATCTTGTTACCTTTTTCATTGTCTCTTTATGAGTACCTGTTACACGAGTACATCCAGTTAGAGCTCCATGAGCTCTCAGCGTGCGTGGATGGCGTAATTTAGTGTCAGGAGAGAGCGACTCCTCACACATGACCACAAGGCATACGGACTTCTCAGTATCACCATGAGTTGATCCTGGGTTGGTCCTTGTGGCTTAAGACTCTGTACTGTACGAGATGCAAGAGGGTCAGGTTACGGATACCTGGTCAGGGAGCTAGATTCCATATGATGTGCACCTTCCTGTCAGTTGAAAAAGGAAGATCCTGCATAGCCTACAACTAAAAAGATCCCCACATGCCCTCATTAAGACCCAGCACAGCAAAAAAAAATAAATATTTTTAATAAGAGGAAGGTTTTTCTAGGTAGACGTCTTCCCATAAGTGTCAATCAGGTCAGCTGTGCTCATTGGTTGAAAATTGTGAGACTCTTGAGAAATATAATGAGACGAAATTATTGCGCAAATGATAAGCAGAATTTGATATGTCTGATTTTTGAGTGACATGTGGATGCGGTTTAGTTATAGGGACCTGATATGACTTTCTAATCTGGTGATCTGAAGGCCTGAGAGAAGCTGAACCAATGTTAATATCTGGAGGATCCCAGAAGCTGTATTATTTCAGACGAGAAGCCACTTTAGGTGCAATTGTGGCTAGAAAAGCCTGCTCCTTGAAGTTAGTCTGTGTCTAATCAGCCTGACTACAGCAATTTACTAGAATACTCATAGAATAACAAATAATGCTCTTCAGCGCGTGTGCTGAAGAAACATCAAGAAAACATGGGAAACCAACTTTATCATTTCCATGCTGTTTTTCCGCAAGATGTGAGAGAACAGCGCCCAAGACTTCGTAAAAGGATAGCGATAAAAAAACTCTCTATGTCAGGGTGTGGCTGGAATTTGTATGCTATGGCAAATGGCCAAATCTGCAACAATTTGGGAACAACTTTTTGAGGAACAAGCAAACACTAGCGCATGTAGTAAGTTCCAGGGCACTGTGAACTTTGATCGCGCATATGGAGTGACATGTTATTGCAGTTAGTAGACAGAGTAGCAGAAGGCGCTAATTAATAAAAGTGAGAAAAATATTTGTTAGCAGTTGTGTCCAAGAAGACAATAAGACCCTTGACATAGGATAAAGGAAATGTCTTGTGTGATCTAGTCTGCGTCGCTTGTCATCATGAATGCAGAGTATTCAATATGATCAGTCAAAATTGTTGCTAGGATGGCTGGAGGTAGGGGGCGTAACGGAATTTCTGGAGATCCGGGAGATTGTACATAAGTATATACGAGACTCACTAAGGGATCTAATAGACAGTAGTAATGTGTTTGTGGACAGAAACTCCAAAGCGTGCGCTCTGAAGAGTATATAGATGAAAGACAATAGAGAGTCAAAATCAAGTCGGGAATCTAAAGTCACTTCTATAAATAGTGTTCTGTTCGAGAACAGACACAGTAATACATATTGGGATAAATAGATACGCACACATATCAGATCTCCGGTGGTCTTAAACTCCCCGCTGCCTAGAGGAGAGAGTAGAAGATTTCGTATATGGATGTAGCAAAGATTTTGTACTGTCTTTGATCGCGTTGGAGGTTAGACTCTATAAGATCTACGCTATACGATATCTATAAGGCATAGTGTTTTGTGAGTGTGTTGTCGCAACTGAATGAACAGTGTTCCTCAGTGTTAGACAGGTAGTTGAGATGCATCAGTGAGGTTATATAAGCTGATATAGAAGTGTGATATCTTGTGTGTGAGTTATAGTCAATAAGTGTGCTATTCTCAGAATTGTTTGACTGAGTGTGTGTGTGTGTCTAAGGATAAGAGAACTTCTCTGATTGTGAAATATACTATATCACATGGTTGTCTGTGTTACTCTAGATAGTCACTCCGCAGGTGTCTCCGCGCTTCATTCGTATTGACTGCTTCCAACCCGCTAATGGCTCAATATCAAAGAACTACAGCGCTCTCACTCTCACGCGGCTTGCTACCTACTTGCTAGTGAATGCACTCGTGTCTCGTATATGGTATCTCCACAGAGATGTAGAGTAGCAGATCTCACATAATACATGTCTGATAGATACATGACGACTATTATGTTGTATCTGCACCATATATGTCACTAGATGTATATCACTAGATCGGACTCTCACAGAGACGTTTGTGTTCGAGTGCGCACACAGTCAAGTTGACACGTGAGCCTGGGCCCCAACTTGGATCATCCTTAAAGGAATCTTTTTTTCTCATTTGGGTACAAGGAGCCAAGTGGGAAGTAGGTTTTGTCTTCTTTGGGACCCCCGTTGCATGGGGCACTTGGAGGGGTTTGTCTGTGTCTGCTTCGCACATACCTGAGGATCTTGTCCCACAGATGGCACAGATGTGTTTAACAGAGAATCCGGGCTGGGTGGATGGTAGTTCATGTTTCCAATGCCAGGAATCCTGGTAAGGGCTGTGTCCTCTGAAAAGTGACACTGTTGGACCACATTTGCTTCAAAAAAGAAAAAAAGATACAATAAAACCACAGAAGCCTATAAACACCCAAACCCCCAATTCATCCAACTCACAATTCCTTCCTTGTTTTAAAAAAATCTTGTTCACAATTCAATAATCATTTAACCAATAACATATTACAATAAAAATCCAACAATTAATATATTAAATTTTATCAAAAACTATAAACATCAATTAACAACTACAAATTCTAAACATCCACACATCGTACCCTATGATACCATACACACAGAGTAATACACCTCACTACACCACACCCAGTTGTGTAGATATTATATAAAGCACATGCTATGATATCTAGTGTGCCAAACTGGTCTCTTACCATTGAGACGGCACCTAATCACAGATTATAAGATTGTCATTGGAATAGACATTCTAATGTGACTCTGCTCTATCTACACCACTATCAGCTCACATGACGATACGTATCATAATCGTAAGACACCCATATAGTCCTCATAGAGTCCACGTTTGTGAACTACTATATTTCTGTAGAACTATTTGAGTGACCAAATAGCCCTATAGAGTTCTTGACTAG
This sequence comes from Okapia johnstoni, assembly GCA_024291935.2. Lineage (NCBI taxonomy): Eukaryota > Metazoa > Chordata > Mammalia > Artiodactyla > Giraffidae > Okapia > Okapia johnstoni. Next base: position 101,455,715 of record CM044305.1, on the reverse strand, counting down.
ATTGTCAATCTTCCCCATATTATATCATGGTGTTCAGTTGTTGACTCGCGCAAAACCACTCCAATGAGTCTAGACCACATCCATTGTTTCTGAACCCCATACACTGTCGGTGCACCAATAACAATGAACATCAGTCACAACCACAATGTTCTAACACCATACCGATCCCTATGCTATACACCTCGCACACAGTGGTCCACACATACACCACACACCTATACTACAGTAGATGTGTGTGCTTCCATGCCTGTCATAACTCCACATAATCTATCACATATGTCAGTAATAAAGCGACAACCCACATCGCTATACACCCCCACTAACCATCAGCCCAATGTGTCTTACAAGTTGTATCTCGCCACCAGCTATAATCTGTACCCATGAAGTGTGCATATGTGCTGTCTGTTCGAACAATCATAGAGAGTGTAATTGTATCCGTGATCCATCAGTCAACTACCGCTGTAGAAAAATACAGATTAACTGCTATATCTTGTCCCTTGACTATGTTCCCTTTGTGAACCACCACTTGAGTCATTCACTAACGCACTGTGCCTGTCCCCAAATGATTGAATACCAATAGTTCCTACCATGTGTATAATAACCTGAAGGTATCGCCTACAAGTACTATATCACTCAGTATCAATATGTCGTCTCACTATAGCGCCTGCACTAAACACAACACACAGAGTGTGTACATCCACTACAAGGATAGATCAGACTCCTTAGTGACTACCACACTCCTAACCATGATAACCACTAGAGCATCTATACTGAAGGTACCTAAATGTCCAAGGTTTCACAGACATGTCCTCTCCATGACCCAGATGTTCATTAATGTGTTCATGAGTAGCTGTCGGAGATAGACATAAATGTGACACTGTGAGGTGTATAGTCATCAGCCTGTAAACACCAGTTGACATTACGTGTGTGATGTATAAGATGTAACAGAGTTGATAGACTCTCAGATATCACATCAGATCATACGCCACTCTATGAGATCGTGTGTGTCTTCACCTACGCGACAGCTCATTTTCTCTTTTTGTGCTTAGTACTGGTGATGAGTCTCCTGTGATTGCGTGTCTAGATCTCTAAGTTCGCTGATGTGAGTCTGGTTCTCGCGCTAGCCTGACAGCATGAGATACAATCTACACATGTCCTCACTCTTCTGTTCGTACCTCCATCCCGTACTATGTGTCTAGCATCCATATAATCACAACACTACCACCAACGTCACTACGTGTGCACACTATCAACCTACCCGCCATCATTAATCCTACTCTCATACACCTCATAGCGTCTAATAATTCTCCACTCACCGTACCGTCGTATATACTCCCCTTCACGACTACGTCGCTCCACAGACCTCTCACAAACATACAGCACCCCTCCTAACTAACCTCCCATACAACGTTCGCCCATCACTATCACGTACAGTAAGACATGCGTGTACTAATCAATAACCCCTTCAGTGTCTACTTCCCAGTCAGAAGAGTCGCTTCCATCCAGTCTCTTGCAGTGTCACATACCACCTGTATCATAGAGTCAGTCACACTCGTACAACTGCTGTGCCATGTACACTGTACGCGTAGAGTCACCGAGTAGACCATCCACAACTCTTATTAAAGAGCTCACTTTCTTATAAGCGCCCCAGCTGTGTATATCTCATGTAGTGTTCTCATTCGACTATCACTCCCTACCTTATCTTGCTGTGTGACACGATCACGCGTACGCGACTCTGTACATCACCCCTTGCACTGCAATACACATGTCATTCAAGAAGCAGTTGACCCCATACACTGAATAGAATCATCCGTACAATCTACAATCCAAACCTCAACAACCTGTGTGCTCTCGCGTGACCTACATAGTATAGAACTTAATCATGTGATAATAACTCGTGATGTCAACACACTCTAAATCATCACAATCATATGACCGTCTGTGCTCCACTTCTAATGTAGATCTAATCTCACACGCCGACTACTGAACAAGTATCACTAGAAGAGTGAGCCTAGACAGTGTAAAAATGTAGTGTGACTATGTGAGATTCCAGTGTGTGTGTGCCTCCAACTGACTACTCTCATGTATGCTAGATGAGTGTGTATGCGCTTAGACTAGTGATTGAGAGACCACTCATAGAAAGCATTGTATTGTCTCGCTAAAACATCCTCATCCAAGGACTTCGTCCCTCTATGATAGAAGAGTCTGTCCAAAAACAATTGACCACAATGTTGTGCCACTCTCACTGTATCTCTGCAAGAGTATCGTACCTGTGAGAACTCTACCCACTATCCTACTGATCTGAAACCAACCTGTTCTGTATGAGGTAATTCCCCTCCCTCGCATCCTAATCCTCTTTGTATTCCTCATATGTTGTGTGTAAGTGGTATGACCATAGTGAACCATGCACACTAATCTCAGCCAAAGATCAACCACGATCTCAATCGTCGTTAGAGAAGATGAACACCACTAGAACCAGTGAAATCCCATGTGTGTATACACACAAACATCTAGTTGCCAGAGAAGTCACATCAGTTGAAAGAGAGACTCTAGAATCGCTCCGCATGAATCTTGAGACACAAACCTCGCGCTTTATTTTAGGATGACCTCTCAAGAGCACTGTTGTACACATGTGCATGTTAGAGAAGAGATGGTGTGTGAATGAGATACTGAATCACCTCCCATAGTACTTCAATCATACTATATGTGTTGAGTCATAGAGATACTCTGCTATCCTTATATAAAAAAAAGAACGAGCACAACAGATCATATTTAGATTAATAATATCACGTCTATGTTAGAGTGTAGAACACTAGTAAATCTTAAGAGTCTACTAAATATTGATGTAGTTACCATCCATCACTGTGCCATCTGAACTGGTATCTCCCACCCACCAACATCCTAATACATCTCATAGAATCTGTCTACGCACTAATACTCATAGAACTCTTCCATATGTGAGTAAGTAACCTTGAGACAACCCAAGAGACACTTCTCTCACTCAGTTGTGTGTGTGCCACATATCAGAGAGTATCACTCTCATCATAGTAAGACATACATCCATATCTGTCATTACTATGTGTGAGTCCTGTACACAGAGTATCACACAGATCTCTATCAGTGATACACACCACAGACCTGTCCTAGAACCGTGCTGTTCTACTACCTACCTAAAATATCACACCCCAGGACACTCTGGTGACCCCATCATTGTCCAATACACCTCACCTCACACATCTCCTTGTGTTGCCTACTGTGTCAGTAATGATGTGAGATTGTTACACTCCCACACTATCCATGATATAGAGACCTTGTAATCGAGCTCATCCGTGAACTCTGTAGTATAATCGAGTGTACATAATAGAATAGACTCCACAATGATTCTAAACACAGACAAGAGATCCATAAAGAACAATCTACCAAAAGATCCATGCTACAATGTGCTACTTTTCTTCGTACCTTAAGATCACTACTGTGCAGAGATCCACGCCCAGACAGATCTCCAGGTCCTCGTGCCCGGATCACTCTATACTGTCAGTACTTCCCTCTAATGTACTCAATCTCATCGTCACAGTACCTACTCCTACTGTCTGGCTAGAAGCGTTAGTGCCTCATGTGAGATCACCCTGTAAATACTAGCCGCCTACGTCAGACCCAAAGTGCATGCCTCAGAACCTAATTTGACTATCATATCAAATGTATGCGAATGTTGTACTACTATTGCCCGTATCATCTCACCGTCTATTTAATAGAGACCACTATAGGGCGTCTAAACACCCCCCACAGCTGTGAGTGATCTAAGTGTGATGAAGTGAACCTTCTAAGGCACCTAAATCCTGGGAAATTTCCCATGATTACCATTAATGAGACAATATCAAGTAATTGATTTGGGTCATGCCCCTTCCCAAACCCAAGTTCTAATGGGTATCATAAGCCAACAAGAAATTAGTCTGGCTGTAACATAGTATTTTCCATCAAGTCTAGGGTTGTCTTGCAAAAGAGTTCCAGATTTACTGATGACTTTAGCTCTACTACCTGAAACTCTTACAGGATCACAGAGTGATGGAAATTCTTGCATTTTCTGCTTGGCAGGCATCCTGCTGATTTAAGATCGGTTACCCAGAGCCTCAACAACATATTTCTATGGTGAAGAGGAAGCACAAATTGCAGAGTACTAGCCAGATTGTATGTTTCTTACAAACGATCTATTAATAATTATTTCAAGCCAATAAGAGAACACAATCCTTTCCTTTAGTTCACACACTATTTCAATAACTGATCAGGAAGAAAATAAATGAAATCTCTCTGCAGTTACAGTTATAAGACTTTGAAAGAAGTTTTAATAGTATTAATCAAGTCCATTTATCATATATAAAATCTTCTCTTTCCAAGATTAAAGAATGCAAGAGAGAAGAGGTGCAAAGATGGACAAAATATTGGAATATTTATTATTATTATTATTATTATTATTCACTTTTTTTCTCATGAAGAGAAAAAATAATTCAAAGCAACCACTGTGAAAAGTCCTAGTATCCCAAAGATCCAAGAGTTCTATAAAAATCTTTGTGGACGCCCTTTTTTCCCCCACAGATTTCATATGTTTTATTCATTTTTGCTTAATTAATGCAATAATTATCACAACATTAAAGAATAATATCTAAGCATTTCATTTTCAGAAATAAAGAAGTAATTCTAGTACAATTTCATGGAATTATACGAGATTAGATGAATGAGATGTAGATTTGTTAAACCCACCCATCATTGACACCTTGCAAGTCTTTTTGATTAATTTCAATGTACTTCCTTTGCAATAATAGTGGAAATGAATCCCAAATTCTTAGACATTCTAAGTGACTTACAGCAAACATCTGTGTCAGGAGCAACAACTAAAGCTAACCCTTCTGTTTAATAAGCAGTATTCCCAGCTGGCATAGTGGTAAAGAATCCACCTGCCAATGCAGGTCCCTGGATTGGTAATATCCCCTGGAAAGGGAAATGGCTACCCAACCAGTATTTTTGCCTGGGAAATCCCATGAACAGAAGAGCCTGGAAGGCTACAGAACAGGGGGTCACAAAGAGTCAGACATGACTGAACACACACACACACACACACACACACACACTGAAGACAAATTGTGAATGATGTTGGCCCCACTTAAAAGTTTTTGTTGGCTGAAACAAAAGCTTTATTTTGAAATGTAAATTATTGTTATATCAGCAAATGGCACCAAGGATGCATCACAATTCCCCACATTAAAAATAATCTTCAGTGGCTCCTAACCTACTTCAGGATGTAGTCCTTCTTACAACATATAAGGTCCTTCCAAATCTTGTTCCCTCACACTTTTATAGCCTCATATGCTGCCATTCCCCAAAACCTCACCAAAAATATTTCACTCCAAACACCTGGAAATTCTTTCCATCCTTCAAACGTGCCAGGTACTTTCAGGTCTGTTCACCTTCAGACCTGCTTCTTCCCCATTTTCCTCCTCTTCTCATCATTTAAGACCCAGCCTTGCGAAGCCATCCCAGCATCACCAGGTGGAGTCATTTTCTTGGCCTTGTTTGCCAACCTCTATAGAAATTCCAAGATATTCTAACACTGCATATGTCACAATCACTAGTGAGCATACCTATGAGTTTACCATATGCATACACATGCACACATACACATACTTACACACATCCTTAGAACTAGAATCCATTTCATATCCATTTTATACTTTCAAATATTCAGCAAAATGGCTGGCAAAAAGTAAAAATTCAGAAAAACGGTGGACATTATGACGTTTGTGTGGGACATGGATTTCAACTGAGTACACGGAATCTCATGCTTGGGCCTCCTGGTAAGTGACTGATAACTCATGTTTGCCAGATGGTGTGTCTATATTACAAACAGAAAATGGACAAGACAAGAAAAAAAATGGTATGGCTGATTTGTCCAGTTGCAAAAGAATAACTTTAGTCATGTACACTAATCATTTTAGTCCATGCCAAGGACAAACTTTTTCAATATGAGAATCTACTCAGATGCAAGCCAACTGTCATTATTCCCCACCCCAGGCTTCCTTGTTCTTGCAACACAAACCATGATTTTTATTAGTTTCCTTTTTTTAGCTCTTTTTCTGAGCTTCTTAATCCATCACCCATTTATAGAGTTATTTATGATGACTTGGCAGACACAAAGCTCTTTGCCATGACTCAATTGGCATTTTAAATTATTTTAATTTCAAAAGAGGCAGCAGCAACACAACCATTTTTAACCACTAACTATTTAGAAACTTTCCTACTTAGGCAAATCCATTCTCACAAGTAGAATGGATTTCATGATGAATTGAGTCACCAACCCACATATCAAACCAAACAGACTTTCATTTCACCATATTGCATTGATATTCAGAAAAAAAAAATTCTCAGAGGGGCTTTGAAACATATACTACTACTGCTAAAGGGAAAAAAACCTAAGTCAGTATTCAGCCCAAGGATGGTAAAAAAAAATTTATAATGAACCTGTAGTTATGATGACTGGTTCTCTCTCAAAAGATAACCCTGTAACCACTGAACAGACCCAGAAGAGCAAAGGGTCCTGGGATTTCTGGAGTCTTGTTTAAAAGGTTCATCCCCAGGGAAGCCAAAATACAATAGGAACTAACCATAAAACGCACTGGACTACAAGATGATTGTTTATAGTGACTGCAACTGAAATAGAAACAACCTTCCCATTCCCACTCCCACTCCATAAAGACTTAAGTTCATCAGTTGAATGTGTTTGGAAAATGCAGGTAAAACCATCTTTTAAAAAAAATTATTAGGTACAGATTCATATAAAATGCAAAAGTGCACAAAACTGCATACACACACACATCACAGAAGGAAAAGGATTTCTCATTCCAGAAGCCTAAGTGCAGAATCCAAAAGCAAACATCATGATATGTTGAATTAAAAAGGATAGACTTCCTCCTTTCCCGATAATGTGGAAATTCACAAAGAACATAACAGGAAATATAAACACTAGTTTAAAATGTTTATAGAGGCCAGTGGGATTTAGAGAGGGACTGAAGGTGGGCTTTCATCCTTTATTGTATATTTCTGTAGTCTTTGATGATTTTTTATAAGTATGCATCCATATATTATTTGTACAATAAAAAATAAGAAAAATAATGAAGGGGAGAAAAACAGTGTGGCCTAAGTTACTGACAGGGCTTCCCAGGTAGCTCAGTGGTAAAGAATCTGCCTGCAACACAGGAGACATGGGTTCGATCCTTGGGTCAGGAAGAGTCCCTGGAGAATGCAGGCATGGCAACCTACTCCAGTATTCTTGCCTGGAGAATCTCATGGACAGAGGAGCCAGGCGGGCTACAGTCCATGGGGTTGCAAAGAGTCGCACACAACTTAGTAACTAAACAGCAACAACAATATCTGCTTTTCCCACTCCCACTCATTAGAGACCTGGAAGTTCTAACCAATGCAATTAGGCAGTAATAAGAAGGATGAGCTATCTGATCCTTAGAGCTAGCTCAGTAGCTATCAGTATGCTGCTGCTACTGTTGCTAAGTCGCTTCAGTCGTGTCCGACTCTGTGCCACCCCATAGACGGCAGGTCACCAGGCTCCGCCGTCCCTAGGATTCTCCAGGCAAGAATACTGGAGTGGGTTGTCATTTCCTTCTCTAGTGCATGAAAGGGAAAATTGAAAGTGAAGTCGCTCAGTTGTGTCCGACTCTTAGTGACCCCATGGACTGTAGCCTACCAGGCTCCTCTGTCCATGGGATTTTCCATGCAAGAGTACTGGAGTGGGGTGCCATTGCCTTCTCCAAGCTATCAGTATAAGCTACTGATATCTGTGGCACATATATCAGAAATAGATTGTCCCAGTATTTCCACTTTTGTTCCAAATTTTCACACCTGTTAACTCTGCTAGGACTCATTACTTGATGTAAGAAATTTCCTTTATCCAGTCCATCAAATATCCACTAGCATGAATGGCTATGCAGCCACTCTCTTTAAATGTATTCTAACACATATCTCTGCATGCACCTGCCCTCTCACCATCACCTTCAAACCCCTTATCAAAAAATCATCAGAGAGGACTTCCCCAGTGGCCCAGTGGTTAAGGCTCCACACTACCAATGCAGCGGGTGCAGGTTCAATCCTTGATCAGGGACATAAGATCCCACTTGCTGCGTGGGATGGCCAAAAATTTTTTTAAAAACTCACATTCTTTTGATTTCCTCATGGGTGAGGAAACCCAGAATCTCATAAAAAACCAAGGCCATTGTTATAATGAACCAAACATCTGAGTTAGAATACAGTGAGTCAGCCAGTTAGAATGACTGAGTCTATTTCAAAACCTAGGTCTCACTGTTTTGTGTATTCTGTGGTTTTACATGTATGTGTTTTAATTCATTTTTAAAACTAGGTTTTTGCTGCTTCTTTACAGATATGTTCTTTTTCTGCAGTGCATACAATGATTGATAGATCAATACTCACATGCATACGTGCATACATAGATGTGAGAGAGAAACCTCTAAAAACCTTTTAACTTTGAGATCCTAGAATTAATAAAAGTGTAAAACACAATTTTCATGCACAGATATTGGTCAAAGAAAGGATATGTCTTCAAAAGGCTTAGTTTGATATTCCAGGAGTATTCAAATAGATGCATTTGATGTTACACAACCTACCATCTAGAGCAAAGAAGCAGCAGGTTTCATATTTCAATCTTGGAAATTCTTATTCGCAACAACTCACACTAGGAAAACCATCATGGGTTATAAAATCATAATTCCCTTCAAAGACTACCTGTTTCTTTCCCTAAATTACATTAAAAGAAACTTCCAATATAAAGGGAATTCTACAACATTCTTTGGATAGGTAGAAAAGGATGATGGCAATACTACTGGGAAATATGCAGAATGAAAGGGGATCTGGTAAGGCAGGTAAGGTCTCATATATTTCAGCAAGGAGGCTTGAGAACTCTCTGGGATTTAATTTGGTCACTCCAACTGCAAACAACATTTATACACACACTATGTGAATTGTTGGCATACTTACTGCACACTATATTCTTACATATAGAGATGAGAAAGGAGGGCTTCTCTGGTGGCTCAGTGGTAAAGAATCCTCCTACTAATGCAGGAGACATGGGTTTGATCCCTGATCCAGGAAGGTCCCACATGCTGCAGAGCAACCAAGCCTCTGCACCACAACTATTGAGCCTGTGCTCTGGAGCCTGTGAGCCACAAATACTGAGCCCACGTGCTGCAACTACTGAAGCCTGAGTGCTCTAGAACCCATGCTCCACAACAAGAGAAGCCCCCACAGTGAGAAGCTCCTGTACCACAACTAGAGAGTGGAACCCACTTGCCCCAACTAGAGAAAAGCCTACGCAGCAATGAAGACCCAGAACAGTCAAAAAAATAAAGAAATAAAATTACAGAGATGAGAAAGGAGAGTAAATTACAACTGAAAACCAAGAAATAAAAGAATAAGGAATAAGATGAGGGAATCAGGTCAACAAATATTTACTGTTGGCTCATGGAAGGATTGGCAGTGGAAGGGAAGGCAAACATTCTAATGTGAGGCACTGTGAAAGGAGAGTGCTAGATAATTTTTTGGTGGAGGAGAGGAGGGAGACGCCACTCCAACTCTTCAAAACCATCAGATGATTAGGTTCTGAGACACAAATGCTTAAAACCATTGTCAGGGATGGTTTTCTGGCAAAGAGGAAAAAGGGATTTTTTCAAGATGAATGATATAAAGAAAGATTGGCTGTGAAAAGGACCAATTCAGAGTACAGCAACAGACCACTGGTTTGAGGAACGTAGTTTAAGGAGATTAGGATATACTATAACTATGGATCTTAGAGCTCTGGTTCCCTTTGGGCATCATAATATGTGACTCTCTTTGCAACCAGAGAGCATCATTTGATTGAGGAAAGACAATGAGATATGAGATCGGCACCTGGGACTCCTCTTGGAGGCACAAGTTGTCCCAGACGCCACTCCAACTCTTCGTCAAAACCATGATGATGGTTGCTGAACCAACTGCTAAATCTTGTCAGTGGTTTTCCATTTTCCTTAGGTTTAAAGTTCAAACTGAACGTAGTTTAAAAGGCACTTTATGATCTCTTTCCCTTTTCTTATCTCTCCCATCATGTATGTCACCACTCCTCTCATTGCACTCTATGCCCCAGTTATATTAAACTGCTTTCTGTCTTTCTCCCCCAGCTGCCTTTCATCTCCCTATCTCTTCTCTACTCTACCATCTTCTTGGCAAATTATTACTTGCTTTCAAATTTCCTATTAAAATTGATCTCCTCCAGAAAGCCTTCCCTGAAACTCAGATTCTGTATTCTGTGTCCCTCTTATTTCCCAGAGCACTTTGTACTTCCCGCATTACTCTAGTCACCATACTCTATTATAAATACCATCTATTTGTATGTTTCTTTTGCTACACGGGGTCCTGACATCAATTAGGTCACAATATTTCCTGTTCACTCTTGACAGCTGTAGTCTTTAGAAGAGTGGTAAGGATATTTTAGGTGCCCAATAAACATCTCTTGAATGAATTAGTGGATTTTTAAATTAATTTATCAAATTAATTAATAGGTAAAAACAAATATTACTGAGACAAGTCAAATCACCTCCTACACAGCCCTTGGGCTGGACCAAACTGACAAAATCAAACTTCCAGGCATTTTGCTGCTGCTAAGTCGCTTCAGTCGTGTCCGACTCTGTGCCACCCCATAGCTGGCAGCCCACCAGGCTCCCCCGTCCCTGGGATTCTCCAGGCAAGAATACTGGAGTGGGTTGCCATTTCCTTCTCCAATGCAGGAAAGTGAAAAGTGAAAGTGAAGTCGCTCAGTCACGTCTGACTCTTGGCGACCCCATGGACTGCAGCCTACCAGGCTCCTCCGTCCATGGGATTTTCCAGGCAAGAGTACTGGAGTAGGGTGCCATTGCCTTCTCCATCCAGGCATTTTACAATTAGTAAAAGAAACCCACGCAAGCCTTCTGTGCATTGGCCTTTTTCTCCAATGCCCCAAGAGTGATTCAGAACTTTCATTTCCCCCGTTACAGTATCAGTGGTCAATGAAGAGATGGCTCAAATGAGAAAAAAATCTTCTGTGAACATGTAGGCAATAAATGAAACCCAGTTCATGATTACCTGCTCTCCACCACATAACCCAACACACAACCTTGCTTCCTCAACTATTACTGATTGGTCAAGAGCTATTGTCACACCTACACAAAAGACTCTAGCACCCATCCTTCTAATATAAGAGAAGCCAACACTCCTGCAAAACCAACCCGATTATTTTATGCTCAGATGTTACAACACTCATCTGATTCTGGTAATAAGGTTTCAATCTTTGGCTGATTTGAGCACAGTTGCCTCTCATTTGGTAAACAGTATGACTGAGAAAAACCAGAAGTAATACTCCTTAGCAGTTTTAGTCTCCTATTAAAGACTCAATGCTCTCTAAAATCAAATGAGAAACCACTTGATATCACAGAGGTGCCCTGATTAGGCCATACACAAAATATTTTGATTCATTCCAGAGATCAATTTAAAAGTGAGTGGTCATTTGCTTTCAAAAAAAAAGGTAAAAAAAAAAGAGACCTAAAAAACCTATTTTCATTGTTTTTTTCAAACAGATTTACAGTGGGATGCTCAGCTAGTGAGTGTCTCTAGGGCTTGGTAAACAGCATTTTATTTACATTTGTCCTACCTAAATGTAAGTTCTTGGTAATAATACTGTTTGGGATGGTGGAAGGAGTATAGACTTTGAATAGGAGGTATTTCAATCCCCACTCTTCCACATTTGTGTGTACAAGCCTGAGGTTCAAAAAGGTTATCAGTGTCCTCATATATAAAATGAGGATAATAGCAATGCATACTTCATAGGGCTGCTGGGAGGATTCTATGAGATAAGGGGGAGATATTTGGTAAATGTGAGCCTATCCATGAGTTACACATTTTGTGACTGGCACTTTATAATAACTTCTATTTTATTCATTTGTTATTGCTTAATGATTTTGTCATCAGCATGGCGGTATAGAGTACATGGGCTTTGGCATCACACAGCCCTGGAGTCAAATCCCATTTCTGCTACTAAATGTTTTGCATTAGGCAAGTTATTCAACATCACTGAGCTTTCACTTTATGTACAAAATGGATTTAGTAAAAAAAAAAAAATACCTACATTCTGAAGTTTAGGGGAAGAGTGAAAAAATATGCAAAGTTTCTACTGATCACAATGTGTGATACATTGAAAATCTTCAATAAAAGGTGTGCCTGCTTGGTCACTCACACATGTCCGACTCTTGTGACCCTATGGACTGTAGCCAGCCAGGCTCCTCTGTCCATGGGGATTCTCCAGGCAAGAATACTGAAGTGGGTTGCCATGCTTCCTCTGGGGGATCTTCCCCACCCAGGGATCGAACCCGCATCTCCTGTGTCACCTGCATTGCAGGTGGATTCTTTACCTGCTGAACCATCTGGGAAGCCCACAATAAATGGTAGCCATTATTATATTTCTATATTATTATTTTTCTATAATGAGATACACTATGCAATAAACAATAATGGTAGTTAGAAAAATTATAATGGCTACCATTTGTCGAAGATTTTCAATGTATCAGGTACTGTGATCAATGATACTTTACATGTTTTTTCACTCTTCCCTGAAACTTTTGGAGGTAGCTTTTTTATTTATTTATTCATTTATTTATTTTATTAAATATATGTTGTGCTGAATTCCAAACACAGAGACCTCAGTGAGGTCAAAAATGGGGGGAAAAAAAAACTTTAGGGCTATTTCAACAGCTGGTTTGGGCCATCTGATTTTTATAAAAAGTCAATTTAGTAAAACTAGTATGAAAGAGAGCAAAACAAAGCTGTCCATTCAACTCAATGATATCTGAGCAGCACAGACCAAAAAATAGTTGAAGAAATTATTACTATTTGGCTGATTGTGTTATCACAGTGTACACCTGGCCTAATGTTGACTTGCTCATTAACCTGAACTAATTATTTGATGCTATTCTATCTATGGCAAAGAATTTGCATCATTTTAGGGCTGCATGTTTTGATAAACAGAGAAGTTAGCAGGATATAGAGGAGAAAAACAATATAACCTCTGAATTTTCTTCAAATTGAGATTCTGTGGATCTCTAGAATCTTACTCAGTTTGTGACCATGACCAAGCCACTTCATCTCTCTGGGTCTAGGATTCTCCATCTTTAAAATGATGGAGTTGGCACTAAGATTCTTTGATTCTACTTTAAAAATTATAGTCATTCTGCAATACCCACAAGGGCAGAAAACCTGAGACTCTTGCAACTACTGCTCTTAGCAAAAGCAACTCCAAATAAAGTCATGGAAAAAATTCTCTCCTTACCTTTTTCATTGCTCTCCCCTTCTCCAGGACCCGAGTGATTTGTTATAACATCAGTGTAAAGTGATTATGAATATGCTCACCAAAATTCAAAAAGGAATAAAAACAAATCAGAAGCCTCAATAAATGCCTTTTGTTCCAGAAAAAGAATTTAATTTAATAAAAATAAACTCTGTTTTCAAGGAGCCTATGCTGATACTGCAGATGAGAGAAGTTACATGCAGAAACACTCTCGAATACCATACAATTCAACTCCTTCTAATAATCCAGGCAGGAGAGAACCAGAGGCAAGTTTCATAAGAATGGCTTGATGGAGAAAAAAATATCTGTTGAAATTTATACATTAAATATGAACTAAACACTTTGCAGGAGACAAGATGGGTACTAGATTTTTTCAGTGCTTTTAGTGATACCCAGTAAAATATTTATTAACCAAGACTCTACAAATACAAATTTCATATTTCCAGAATATTTCTCGCTACACTCTGCTCTAAAGAAAATACAGCCAGTTTTAGACTCTCTAATTAACCCTCAGAGGGTAACAACAATTGATGATGGTGAATGTCTGGGCTCCAGAGAATTTACATGTCTTTCTGGGTTTCTTTAGCCAGAAAAGATAATGCACAAATAATACTGCTATAGATAATATTTATACTATTTACATAATATGTATATTATGTTTCTATTATAATATTTTCTAGATGTTTACTGAGCACTTTCTCTATGCCAGGCCCTGAGCTAAGTGGGTTTTTTTATTTGTTTGTTTTTAATTTTTATTGGCACATAGTTGCTTTATTATTTGTTAGTTTCTACTGTACAGCAAAGTGAATCAGCTCTATGTATACATATATCCCCTCCTTTTTGGACTTCCTTCTCATTTAGGTCACCACAGAGCACTGAGTAGAGTTCCCCATGCTGTAACAGTAGGTTCTCATGAGTTATCTATTTTATACATAGTAGTGTATATATTGGCAACCCACTCCAGTATTCTTGCCTAGAGAATCCTGTGGACAGAGGAGCATGGTGGGTTGCTGTCCATAGGGTTGCACAGAGTCAGACATGACTGAAGCGACTTCACATGCATGCATGCCTTGGAGAAGGCAATGGCAACCCACTCCAGTGTTCTTGCCTGGAGAATCCCAGGGACAGAGGAGCCTGGTAGGCTGCCATCTATGGGGTCGCACAGAGTCGGACACGACTGAAGAGACTTAGCAGCAGCAGCAGTGTATATACATCAATCCCAAGAGTGAAGTCAGAGAAAAACAGGTATCATGTATTAATGCATACATGTGAAATCTAGAAAAATGGTACAGATTAACATATTTGCAAAGCCAAGATGGAGGTACAGATGTAGACAACAAACATATAGACATCAGCAGGGGAAAGTGGGGGTGGTTTGAATTGGGAGATTGTACTAAGGGTTTATTAAGCATGATCTTATATAGGAGACTTGTAATTAGGGACACTCATCAGAAACCAGCAACAGAAACCCACAGGGGTTAGCCAGGAGAAATTGGGGTGGAGCCTTGAGGTGTAAGTGCTATGGAAGATTACAGAATCTTTAAGATGGCTCTGACTACTCCTATAGCCTTAGACCTCTCCTGGCTGTTACTCAGACGGATTCCAGAGAATGCTACTACAGCAACGCTTTAAGCTTGGCTCCTACAACTAACCCCACAGAGCTCCTGGACCCTCAGTCAGCCATGCACACTTAAAAGTTTATACTGCCTGGACCTTCCCTGATGCCTGGTTTGCCAGTACCTAACACCAGCCTGTCTTGCACTGAGCCCAGGAGGAAACTGTGAGGCTAAACGGGAGACTATTACAGTAGTCCAGGTCAAAGAGGTTTAAGATAGGGCAGTAGCAGTGGAGTGGAATATAAAGGAGTATATTTGAGCTATAATTTTGAGGATAGTAAAATTGGCATGTCTTTGGGATTTTATGTTCACAGTGAATGCCTAATTGTTCCATCTGATTTGGCTGCTTTCTTTGTCAAACTGATGTATTTGTTTCAACACACCAACCAAAACAAATCCTGGTTTAGAGACTGGATTTCTTGCTTTTAAATACATGGATACAGCCTAAGACACCACAATTCTAAAAAAAGCAATGAAGAAGAGAGCAAAAATATAAGTGATAATTCCATCCAAAGTGCCCGAAAGGCTATAGGGTGCCTTTACCTAAAAAATCTTGTTTCATAAAATATTAATAATCTCTAATGGAAATATTAACTATGATGCACATTGAGTGCCACTCAAATGGCAACAGGCCAAGAAGAGAAAAATTTTTAATACCGATACATTAAGCTCTCTGTAAAAAATTGTTTACTGCTAAAATTTGTGCACAAAAAATTAGAAATAGAACCAATGAAGTGTATGCCTCAGCATATCTTTTTAATGAGTCTCTTGCATGCATTACGGAGAAGGCAATGGCACCCCACTTCAGTACTCTTGCCTGGAAAATCCCATGGATGGAGGAGCCTGGTAGGCTGCAGTCCATGTGGTCGCCAAGAGTCAGACGTGACTGAGCAACTTCACTTTCACTTTTCACTTTCCTGCATTGGAGAAGGAAATGGCAACCCACTCCAGTGTTCTTGCCTGGAGAATCCCAGGGACGGCGGAGCCTGGTGGGCTGCCGTCTATGGAGTCGCACAGAGTCGGAGACGACTGACGTGACTTAGCAGCAGCAGCAGCATGCATTAATTTAATTCCCACTGTTATACTTTCATCCTCGCTGGAATGGGTTTTACTATGCCTTATTTGAGATCCCAAAGCCAGACATTTAGAAGTAATCTGGATAACCAGATGATGGCCTGGCTCATGCAGCCTACCAGCTATTTTGATACCTAAACTGTCTCTCCAAGGCAAGTGACATCCAGAATATAAGTAGATGAGCCAAGTAATCTTTGAGATATTTGAACATGGTGGTATCGAGAAGATTCAAATGCTTCTTTATTTTCCATCACCACTATTCTCAGATGTTTGCCCTTTGGGTCTGGCTTGATTCAATGTGCCTATGGCCTGTTTGGAAATACTTACAGGTACTTGACACATCTCCAGGAGATTTCTGGCCAATGAACCAACAACAAATTCAAGATTTTTTCAAAAATAAATATCATATGCCTTGATAATTATGCATCAGACATTTATCAGGCAGTTATTAATTTAGAAGGCAACCCTTCTGTACTCCTTGACAGAACTCTGACTTACTTGTTAGTTTAGTCAAGCAACCATTTTGACAGAATTTCTAACAAATTTCAGTTATTTTGATACCCATCCTAGAAAGAAGACCCCCTAGGTACAGGCTGCAACAATTATCATAACCAGTTGACATGGTTAGTCCTAAGGTCTGGCTTTCAGGGAGATTTCATTTCCAGATTTCATTAAACTAGCCAAAAGACACATCTTTTCGTGTTCTAATGTCCGCCTACAAACCCGTAGTTATAGTAACCAGGAGCAAATGCTCAGCCTCAAAGGATTATCAGATTTCAAGTAGTGGACTAGATTTGGCAGCTTCTCTGCTGTCAAAGATGCTTAGGGACTTACACACAAAATAGTCCCCTACTCTTTCTTTTCCTTACTTCAAAATGACAGTTGAAATGCCCACTTTCTGGGGAATGCCAGTCTGTCTTCCATGGACCCCCCCCAAAAGCAGGCAGCAAAGAGACAGAAGAAGTAAAATGTCAGGTAAGAAGATATACAGGGTTGATGGTTGCTATAAAAAGAATATAAAGGGAAGACTCCTTGTAGAAGCCAGGCCTAGAGCTAAAATGTGGGGGCTGAGTAGGATCTGACTTGGCAGAGAAAAACACATAGTGAAGTCAAGGTGAGAGCAGAGGCCTGGAGGAGAGTGAGAGTATCACATGACTGAGAGCCAGACCAGGTGAAGCAGATGATCCATATGGCTTTGAGCAACAAAAGGTGGTAGTAAAGATTTCTCCAGAAGGCCGATTCCAATTCCAGAACTTTACACAGGGATCTGACTTTCCATTTCCATTTGATTCAGTCCTGGGGATGTGAAATTTGATAGAGGCAGTACGGTAGGCCGAATAATGGCCCCCAAAGATTTCCAAATCCTAATACCCAGTATGTAAGTGTGAAGACGTTACTTCATACGTTAAAAGACAACTGAAATGAGGAAATTATTCTGAATTAGAGACTAGAGATCTCTTCAAGAAAATTAGACACACCAAGGGAACATTTCATTTAAAGATGGGCTCAATAAATGACAGAAATGGTATGGACATAAAAGAAGCAGAAGATATTAAGAAGAGGTGCAAGAATACACAGAAGAACTGTGCAAAAAAGATCTTCACGACCCAGATAATCATGATGGTCTGATTACTCACACTCACCTAGAGGCAGACATCCTGGAATGTGAAGTCAAGTGGGCCTTAGGAAGCATCATTACAATCAAAGCTAGTGCAGGTGATGGAATTCCAGTTGAGCTATTTCAAATCCTAAAAGATGATGCTGTGAAAGTGGTGCACTCAATATGTCAGCAAACCTGGAAAACTCAGCACTGGACACAGGACTGGAAAAGGTCAGTTTTCATTCCAATCCCAAAGTAAGGCAATGCCAAAGAATGCTCAAACTACCACACAATTGCACTCACCTCAAACACGAACTCCTTGAAAGGAAGGTTATGGCCAACCTAGATAGCATATTTAATAAAAGAGACATTACTTTGCCAACAAAAGTCAGTCTAGTCAAGGCTATGGTTTTTCCAGTGGTCATGTATGGATTTGAGAGTTGGACAGTGAAGAAAGCTGAGTGCTGCAGAATTGATGCTTTTGAACTGTGGTGTTGGAGAAGACTCTTGAGAGTCCCTTGGACTGCAAGGAGATCCAATCAATCCGTCCTAAAGGAGATCAATCCTGGGTGTTCATTGGAAGGACTGATGTTGAAGCTGAAACTCCAATACTTTGGCCACCTCATGCGAAGAGTTGACTCATTGGAAAAGACCCTAATGCTGGGTAGGATTGGGGGCAGGAGGAGAAGGGGTCAACAGAGGATGAGATGGTTGGATGGCATCACCGACTCGATGGACATGGGTTTGGGTAGACTCCGGGAGTTGGCGATGGACAGACAGGCCTGGTGTGCTGCAATTCATGGGGTTGCAAAGAGTCGGACACGACTGAGTGACTGAACTGAACTGAACAAACGCTAGTAAAGCAATGCTCAAAATTCTCCAAGTCAGGCTTCAGCAATATGTGAACCGTGAACTTCCAGATGTTCAAGGGGCCCACCAGGCTCCTCTGTTCATGGGATTTCTCAGGCAAGAATACTGGAGTGGGTTGCCATTTTCTTCTCCAGGGGATCTTTCCAACCCAAGGATCAAACTGGAGTCTCCTGCATTGGCAGGTGGACTATTTACCACTGAGTCACCAGGGAAGCCCACATAGAATAGAGTCAGCATTAATTCTAGGAAGATTTTCTTAACCCTTAAAAGCTGAGTCAACTGTCATTGGTGTTCACTATACCCAGAAGGGCCTCAATTGAGATTATGTGTAGTCACAGAGCTATACTACCAGACTGGAGAAAACAAAATTCATGCAGCTTTAAATAGTGTCTAATTACCAGACTACACTACCTGTAGTGTACTATGAAATAATAAACTTAGAAATTCTGTGTAATTATCTTATGAATAGTCTAATTATATTACATTGTATTCTCTGTATATGTAAAAAGGATTCATTTGTTAAATTTAAATCAACATTTTAAATCCTGTTTTGGCATTTCCTCATCTTTTAAATACACAAGTTACCTCAAAACATGGGAGATGGGAGATTCTTAGCTCTCTCTCAGCCTCTCAGAGACCCTAAATTATAATAGCAAGTATACTTGCCTAACTGCCTCAACCCTGATTGCACTTTAAAGTCACTTGGAGACTGCTTGGGGTCAAATCTCAGAGCTACCACTAGTTAGCTGTGTAAGAAATCAATACTGCATATTCATTGCAGGATTGTTTCTGAAGCTGAGGTTCCAATACTTTGGCCAACTGAGGTGAAGAGCTGACTCATTGGAAAAGACTCTGATGCTGGGAAAGATTGAAGGCAGGGGGAGAAGGGGACAACAGAGGACAAGATGGTTGGATGGCATCACCAACTCAATGGACATGAGTTTGAGCAAACTCTGGGAGATGGTGAAGGACAGGGAAGCCTGGCATTCTGCAGTCTATAGGGTTGCAAAGAGTCAAACATGACTTAGCGACTGAAAACAACAAAACCATGGATAGGAGATTTAACCTCCATGTGCCTCAGTTTTCTCATCTGCAAAGTTGGGCTACTAAAGGCTTGTGAAGATTATAAGTAAATATACATATGTACATAGAACTGAAAAAGAAGTCACTTGGACAACTTTGAAAACCACTGGTGACTGGATCCCACACTCACCGATTGAAATAAAATTGCTGGGGAGAGGGACTGACATCTTATATATGAAATGTTCCCCAGGTGATATGACCCACAATGAGGGCCTAGATCCACTGCTATAGAACTAAGAACTTCTTTTAAGGATGGGCCAAATCTGTTCCATTCTTGGCTCTAGCCTTTAAGCATTCAGCAAATATTTGCCCAAATGAATAAATAGGCCTTCTCTCTATGCTTTCTTATTTCCTTGGGGGAGTCACCCCTCTGTCATTCACTTTCTCTTCTTCCTCAAATCAGTGTGACCTTAACTTGGTTGTGTTTCCAAATCAATTGTAAAGTTTGTTAAAAGTCCTCATTCCCAGACTCCACTACAGATCACTGAATCATAACCACTGAGGTGGAACCCAAGAATTCATATTTCTTAAAACACTTCAAATGATTCTGAAGTGCTGCTTCCTTTGGAAATCACTGCCATGCTGTATGTCAATATCACTCACAAAGGATACTTCCTCTCAGTAGAAAGCCTTTCTGAATTGATTCTACTCTGTTCCAATTGTTTTGTAACTATTTTCTATAGGTGTTTGAATTTGTGTGAAGAAGGGGGAGGGAGAAAAGAATTTCCCCGCATAAATTAAACCCTAACAATGGATGTGAAATGGGTTTTCTATTTCATTTGTATGAACTACCTATCCAGCCCCACCACCCAGCCCAATATGAGCCCTTTGGAAATGTTAACGACAATTAGTCAGACCTAAACAATCATAGATGGGAACATTCAAGCTTCCCAGCAGGGTCAGGCCTTTTCCTTCTATCCAACTTGGGAAATTTGTGCCTTTATGCCTGAGATTAAACTAGGCTCGCCAGTTGTTGTTTTTTTTTTCCCCCCTAAATCTTTGGTCTATTTTTAAACTACTCTTTCTTCTCTTTTGTGCTAAGACTAAACACCTCTGATAAATCTTGACTACCATTCAAACAGTGGCAATAGACTGCATACAATTTTCTTCTAACTCTCTACCAGAACTCCTTTGGTCTTCTCCATTACTTTCACAGGTTTGTTTGTTTCGTCTCCTAACTAACTCCTTTACCCCTAAGGAAACAGGCCGTTTTTCCAGAAATATTCGTTTGGGAGGCCCCCAGGGAGGCTGTCACATCACCAAGGCTAATGAGTACCCAGTTTTTACACTTTTACATTTTTCCTAATTATCACAACAAACACATATTTAGGAAACCAAGAATAGGCTCAGACCTGTGATTAGATGGCTATTCAAGGAGTGGGATTTAGAGTCTCTTTTTAAGTAGAGTATGGGACCAAGCTCCATCCCTTCCCCCATCCACTCAGTGCTACCTAAAATTCTACCACTGTGGATTTATACCTCTGTCCTCATAGTATTTGTGGTCTTTTTATCTAATGGGGAATAATTATGTGATCAATCATTTTCAACTTAGAGAAAGAATTTGTCAACAACTGTGTTCTATAATCAAGAGGGTAAAATGAGATCAGGAGAATATGAGATATCTAAAATTTAGGAGGACAGAGAACGGGTGGGGAAGGGCTACATAAGTAGAAAGTTAAGTGTTCTAAAGACAAACCTACTACCTTCTTCATTTTGAGTAGGCCTGGACTCCAACAAAACCCCTAGGTTAACAGTAAAATCTAGTTCTGCCTTCAAATGCCAACCTGACCAGCCAACCCTCTAATCAGTTGTTGTACTGTCATCTTTCCCTGGCTTTTAGAGCACAGGAGTCCCACCCACTCCTGAGAACTCTTGTCTATGAGGACAGAAGGAATGTAAGCTAAATACTGAGGTTGCTTTTCTCTTGCTAAGTAAGCACTTCATACTCTGTTTCCCTTTCAAGGCCAGCAAGGCATACAGTCACATAAGGTTCATGAAACAAAGAAGAGAGTAACAAAAGGGTATGCTGTCGCTCCGCCTGCCACTCCTGTGTCCAAGACTTAAGAAACAATTAATTTGCCTCTCCTTCTCAAGAAAATATGTAGACTTCTTGTCATAGGTCATTAGAGACATCATTTTACAACTGCTTCAAAATATTGTGCCAGGCTTCAAAGGAGTCCTTGACCAACAGGGAACTCTTCCCCTGCTGATAAGCTTTCCAGTTCCTACAGAACCAGGTTAATCCATTTAGGGGAATACTGGTTGCACAAAAAATGCCAAAGCTGCCCTATGTCAGCAGCAATTTTAAAAAATAGGAAAGTAAATTTAATATTTTCCTTAATACAATATGTCTAAAATACTACCATTCAAACATTCGATCAACATAAATTAATGAAATATTTTGTATATCTTTTTGTATTGAATCTTCAAAATCTAGTACGTACTTTACACTTATAGCACATCTCAGTTCTGACTAGCCAACAAGTGACTCTGGCCAACGTGGCTTGTGACTACCATTTTGGATAAGGCAGATTAATACTATATCTTTCCAAATTGTTGTACATATAATAAATATATTTATTTTTATATTTGTTGCTTCACATAAATGGAAACATACTATTCATATCTTCATAAATTATTCTCTTAACCATACAGACATACATCCACATAAGCATCTATAAATTACCAAAATAATTCTGTTGTTGTTGTTCAATCGCTAAGTCATGTCTGACTCTTTGTGACCCCATGAACTGCAGCACACCAGGCTTCCCTGTCCTTCACTATCTCCCAGAGTTTGCTCAAACTCATGTCCATTGAGTCAGTGAGGCCATCCAACCATCTCATCTTCTGTCACACCCTTATCCTCCTGCCTTCAATTTTCCCAGCATCAGGGTCTTTTCCAGTGAGTCAGCTCTTTGCATCAGATAGCCAAAGTATTGGAGCTTCAACTTCAGCATCAATCCTTCCAATGAATATGCAGGGTTGATTTCCTTTAAGATTGACTGGTTTGATATCCTTGCTGTTCAAGGGACTCTCAAGAGTCTTTTCCAGCATCATAGTTTGAAAGCATCCATTCTTCGGCACTCGGCCTTCTTTATGGTCCAACTCTCACATCCATACATGACTACTGGAAAAACCATAGCTTTGACTAGACGGACCTTTGTCAGCAAAGTGATATCTCTGCTTTTTAATATGCTAAGTTTGTCATTGCTCTTCTTCCAAGGAGCAAGCATCTTTTAATTTCTTGGCTGCAGTCACTCTCCATAGTGACTTTGGAGCCCAAGAAATGAAGACCAGTCACTTTTCCCAATTTTTCACCACCTATTTGCCATTAAGTGATGGGACTGGATGCCATGATCTTAGTTTTTTGAATGTTCAATCTCCTCTTTCATCCTCATTAAGAGGCTCTTTAGTTCCTCTTCGCCTTCTGCCATTAGAGTGGTGTTATCTGAATATCTGAGGTTGCTGATATTTCTTCTGGCAATCTCAATTCCAGCTTGTGATTCATCCAGCCCCCTATTGTATGGTCTATTATTGATGAGACTGAATATCTTTTCCTATGATTCCTGGCCTGAATTTCTTCTTTCTTTTGTTCATTTTTCCCTCTTTTTTTCCTACTGGAATTGATTTCTAACTCTTGTAACAGAGAGTGTTCTGCCTGACACAATTTGCAATAGTTTTTTAACATATTAAGAATATTACCTTTTTGTCTGTCATAAATGTTGCAAATAGTTTCCCCAAGTTGTTTCTCTTTTGGCATTATTTTGTTGGCCTTTGATATAAAAAAATATGCATAAAATGAGAAGAGAGAGAGAGAGAGAGAGTGTGTGTGTGTGTGTGTGCGCGTGCACACATGCTTCAATGATTCAAATCATTTCTTTCACTTTTCCCCAGCCTAGATTTCATGCATAGAAAATCTTATCAATCTTCAAGATTATGTAAACATTCACTTACATTTTTTCTAATACCCTTATTTAAACATTTAATCCTCTTGGAATATTCTTTTTGTGAGCTATCAATAGACACATAATTTTTTCATGTATTGCCATCTAATTGTCCCCAAATCCTTTACAGATTAATCCAGTCTTTTGAAATGCATTAACATATACTAGATCAGTATGTTATCAGAAATTTATTAGTTTCTGGAACTTCTATTCACTTGTATTCATATACCTGGCTTTTCCTATGCCAGTTTCACTTTTTAATCACTTTATCTGGTAGGACAATTCTGTGCCACCACAATTAGAGGTCTTCTTTACCAATTGTCTCGAACATACTATCTCTTTCATTTTTCAACATAAATTAGAATATAGATTTGTCAAATTTCCCAAAAATATTTGAAGGGTTTTATTTGAAATTCACCTGAAATTATATGAAGATAATTGACATTTCCCCTTCATGGATCACAGCCTTTTCATGGTAAAGGGGCTTGTGTAACTCAATAAAGCTATGAGCCATGCCATGCAGGGCCACCCATGACAGATGGGTCATAGTGAAGAGTTCTGACAAAATGTGTTCCACTGGAGAAGTAAATGGCAACCCCCTCTAGTTTTCTTACCACAAGAATACTATGAACAGCATGAAAATGAAAAAATATATGACACTGGAAGATGAGCCCCCTAGGTCAGAAAGTGTCCAATATGCTACTGGGGAAAAACAGAGGGCAATTACTAATAGCTCCAGAAAGAATGAAGCAGCTGGGCCAAAATGGAAACGAAGTTCAGTCATGGATGTGTCTGGTTGTGAAAGTAAAGTCTGATGCTGTAAAGAACAATATTACATAGGAACCTGGAATATTAGGTCCATGAATCAAGGTAAATTGGATGTGGTAAAGCAGAAGATGGCAAGATAAAACACCAACATCTTAGGAATCAGTGAACTAAAATGGATGACAATGGGTGAATTTAATTCAGATGACCATTATATCTACTAGTGTGGGCAAGAATCCCTTAGAAGAAACTGAGTAGCCCTCATAGTCAACGAAAGAGCCTGAAATGCAGTACTTGAGTGCAATCTCAAAAACAACAAATTATCTCGGTTCATTTCCAAGGCAAACTATTCAAAATCACAATAATCCAAGTCTATGTCACAAACACTGATGCTGAAGAAGCTGAGATCAACTGATTCTACAAAGAAGTACAAGACTTTCTACAACTAATGCCAAAAAAAAAAAAAAAGATGTCCTTTTCATCTTAGGGGACTGGAATGCAAAAGTAGGAACTCAGGAGATACCCAGAATAACAGGCAAGTTTGATCTTGGAATACAAAATAGATCAGGGCAAAGGCTAACAGAGTTTTATCAAGAGAACAATGCTGACCATAGCAAGCACTCTTTCCCAACAACATAAGAGATGACTCTACACATGGATATCACCAGATAGTCAATACCAAAATCAGATTGATTATATTCTTTGCAGCTGTAAAATGGAGAAGCTCTAAACAGTCAGCAAAAACAAGACCAGGAGCTGACTGTGGCTCAGATCAAGAGCTCCTTATTGCAAAATTCAGGCTTAACTTGAAGAAAGTAAGGGAAACCACTAGGCCACTCAGGTATGACCTAAATCATATCCCTTGTGATTATGCAGCATAAGTGAAAAATAGATTCAAGGGATTAGATCTTGTAGACAGAGTACCTGAAAAACTATGGACAGAGGTTCATAACATTGTATAGAAGGCAGTAACCAAAACCATCCCCAAGGGGAAAAAAATGCAAGAAGGCAAAGTGATTGTGTGAGGAGGCATTACAAATAGCTGAGAAAAGAAGAGAAGAAAACGGAAAGAGAGAAAGAGAAAGATATACCCATCTGAATGCAGAGTTCCAGAGAATAGCAAGAAGAGATAATAAAGCCCTCTTAAGTGAACAATGCAAAGAAATAGAGGAAAACAGTAGAATGGGAAAGACTAGAGTTCTCCTCAAGAAAATTGGAGATATCAAGGGAACATGTCATGCAAGGATTGGCACGATAAAGGATAGAAATGGTAAGGACCTAACAGAGGCAGAACAGATTAAGAAGAGGTGGCAAGAATACACAGAAGAACTATACAAAAAAGTTCTTAATGACCCATATATTCATGATGGTATTGTTACTCACCTAGAGCCAGGCATCCTGGAGTATAAAGTCAAGTGGGCTTTAGGAAGCATTGCTTACAAAGCTAGTGGAGGTGATAGAATTCCAGCTGAGCTATTTCAAATTCTAAAAGATGACACTGTTAAAGTGCTGCACTCAATATGTCAGTAAATTTGGAAAACTCCACAGTGGCCACAGGACTGGAAAAGGTCAGTTTTCATTCCAATCCCAAGGAAGGGCAATGCCAAAGAATGTTCAAACTACTGCACAATCGTACTCATTTCACATGCTAGTAAGGTTATGGTCAAAATACTTCAAGCTGGGCTTCAGCAGTACATGAACTGAGAAATTCCAGATGTATAAACTGGACTTAGAAAAGACAGAAGAGCCAGAGATCAAATTGCCAACATTCGTTGGATCATTGAGAAAGCAAGAGAATTCCAGAAAAACATCTACTTCTGCTTCATTGACTACACTAAAGCCTTCAACTGTGTGTATCACAACAAACTATGGAAAATTCTTAAAGGGATGGGAATACCAGACAACTTCAACTGTCTCCTGAGAAACCTATATGTTGGTCAAGAAGCAAGTTAGAACTGGACATGGAACAACTAACAGGTTCAACATTGGGAAAGGAGTACTTCAAGGCTGGTACATTGTCACCCTGCTTATTTAACTTATATGCAGTGTATATCATGTGAAATGCTGGGCTGGATGAATCCCAAGCTGGAATCAAGATTGCCTAGAGAAATATCAACCACCTCGGATATGCAGATTATACCACTCTAATGGCAGAAAGTGAAGAGGAAGTAAAGAGCCTCTTGATGAAGGTGAAAGAGGAGAATGAAAAAGCTGGCTTGAAACTCAATATGAAAAAAAAACAAAGATCATGGCGTCCAGTCCCATCACTTCATGGCAAATAGATGGAGAAAAGTGGAAGCAGTGACAGATTTTTCTATTTTTTAGCTCCAAAATCACTGTGGACAGTAACTGCAGCCATGAAATTAAAGGAAACTTGTTCTTTGGAAGGAAAGCTATGACAAACCTGGATAGTATATTAAAAAGCAGAGAAATCAGTTTGCCAACAAGGGTTCATATACTCAAAACTATGATTTTTCCAATAGTCATATGTACGTCACAGAACAAAGGACTGAGAGATACCAGAGGAGAGCTAGCCGGCTGTGGACAGTCCCATCCCCCACCAGACATAGCGGGCAGGTGGGGCCACCCAGAGCCGGAAAGGGGCAAACTCGGCCCCAGAGAGGGCACCCCCCTACCAAACTGCAAACAGGCTTCCAGTTTCTAAGCAAAGACTGCCTGAGATCCCGGAGGGTCGACGGCTGCCAGGAGGGTCACAGCCAGAGACCAGATCCCCAGAACTGACACAAAGCACACAGGAGCTGGGTGCGCCCGTAAACCGAGGCGGGGACCAGGGATGTAATAAGCCACCACCCCAACAGGGGAGAGTGCACTCACCAAACTCCTGGCTACCTGAGCTGCTCCGATCAGGGATCAGCACAAACCGTGGGCCCAACTGAGTCTGCGCCTTTTTAGAGTACCCAGGAACCTGAACCTGAGTGGCTTAGATCTGGGAAGTGCACGCATCTTAGGGCCCATTCCCCAGCAGAGCAACCTGAAGCCTGAGCAGGGCAGACTGGGGAAGCACACACGCCATGAGCAGGGGCAAACCCAGTAAAGCCGAGACACTGCGAGCTCTCCACACACACACCAGTGATATTGGTTTGCAGTGTTCTTCCCTCCCCAAAGCACAACTGAACAAGTGAACCTAAAGAGACCACCTCCGCCCCTTTGTGGCAGGGCAGAAATTAGGCACTGAAGAGACCTGCAAACAGAAGCCAAATAAACAGAGGGAAGCACTTTGGAAGAGACAGGCCAACAGATTAAAATTCCTGTAGTTAACACCGACTACATTGAAAGGGGACTATAGATCTTGAAAAGTATAAGCAGGAACAAGGGTGTATCTGAAACTGAACCGACCCCACACTGCTCACAACAGCTCCAGAGAAAGTCCTGGATATATTTTTACTATTATCATTTTGTTTAATTTACTTTTCTTTGATTTACATGTTATTTACTCCCAATCCCCCTACTCCAGGTAGTTGATTACTCTTTACTTCTCCCCCTATTGACACGCGGGAACCTCTATCTCCCACCCTCCTCCTTCTCTTCTCAACCCAATTCTGTGAATCTCTGAGGGTGTTCTGGGCACTGGAAAACACTTCGGGAACAGAATACTGCCCAGATCTCTCTCTCCCCACTTGATTCCTCCCTTTCTACTCATGCTCACCTCTATTACCTTCCTCCACCCCCTCTATGTATCTCCGTGAACCTCTCTGAGGGTTCCAGACTGTGGAGAGCACAGAGGGAAGTGCTTACTGGCTAGACTGCTCCCTCCACTCTTGAGTCCCCCTCTTCTCCTCCTGGTCACCTCAACAACCCCCCCTTCACCTCTCCATGTAACTGAGTGAACCTCTCTGGGTATCCCTCACTGTGGAGAATCTTTTCAACATTAACCTAAAAGTTTTATTATCGATGCTGTATGGATGGAGAAGTCTTGAGGCTACTGCAAGAATAAGACTGAAAGACAGAGGAAACATTAATTAATAAGAGATCATCCAAAAGCCTCCACATATACACTGAAACCAAGCTCCACCCAAGAGCCAATAAGTTCTAGAGCAAGACATACCACACAAATTCTCCAGCAAAGCAGGAACATAGTCCTGAGCATCAATATACAGGCTGCCACAGAGGCACACCAAATCCATCAGTTCAGTTCAGTCGCTCAGTCGTGTCCCGACTCTTTGTGACCCCATGAATTGCAGCACGCCAGGGCTCTCTGTCCATCACCAACTCCTGGAGTCTACCGAAACCCATGTCCATCAAGTCGGTTATGCCATCCAACCATCTCATCCTCTGTCATCCCCTTTTCCTCCCATCCCCAATCCTACCCAGCATTAGGGTCTTTTCCAATAGTCAAACTCTTCGCATGAGGTGGCCAAAGTATTGGAGTTTCAGCTTCAACATCAGACCTTCCAATGAACTCCCAGGATTGATCTCCTTTAGGATGGATTGATTGGATCTCCTTGCAGTCCAAGGACTCTCAAGAGTCTTTCTCCAACACCACAGTTCAAAAGCATCAATTCTGTGGCGCTCAGCTTTCTTCACCGTCCAACTCTCACATCCATACATAACCACTGGAAAAACCATAGCCTTGACTAGATGGACTTTCGTTGGCAAAGTAATGTCTCTGCTTTTAAATATGCTATCTTGGTTGGTCATAACCTTCCTTCCAAGGAGTAAGTGTCTTTTAATTTCATGGCTGCAATCACCATCAGCAATGATTTTGGAGCCCAAAAAAATAAAGTCTGACACTGTTTCTACTGTTTCCCCATCTATTTCCCATGACGTGATGGGACCAGATGCCATGATCTTAGGTTTTCTGAACATTGAGCTTTAAGCCAACTTTTTCACTCTCCTCTTTCACCTTCATCAAGAGGCTCTTTTAGTTCTTCTTCACTTTCTCCATAAGGGTGGTGTCATCCGCATATCTGAGGTTATTGATATTGCTCCCAGCAATCTTGAATTCCAGCTTGTGTTTCTTCCAGCCAGCGTTTCTCATGATGTACTCTGCATATAAGTTAAATAAGACTAGTGACTACCCCTATACAGCCTTGATACTCCTTTTCCTATTTGGAACAAGGTTGTTTTGTTCTTGTCCAGTTTAACTATTTGCTTCCTGACTGCATACAGGATTTCTAAGGAGACAGGTCAGGTGGTCTGGTATTCCCATCTCTTTACAGAATTTTCCACAGTTTATTGTGATCCACACAGTCAAAGGCTTTGGCGTAGTCAATAAAGCAGAAATAGATGTTTTTCTGGAACTCTCTTGCTTTTTTGATGATCCAGCGGATGTTGGCAATTTGATCTCTGGTTCCTCTGCCTTTTCTAAAACCAGCTTGAACATCTGGAAGTTCACGGTTCACGTTTATTGCTAAGCCTGGCTAGGAGAATTTTGAGCATTACTTACTAGCGTGTGGATGAGTGCAATTTGTGCGTGTTAGTTTGAAGCATCATGTTGGCATTGCTTTCTTTCGGGATTTGGAATGAAAAATGACCTCTTCCAGTCCTGGTGGCACGCTGAGTTTTTCCAAATTTGCAGGCATAATCGAGTGCAGCACTTTCACAGCATCCACCTTTGAGGATTTGAAATTGCTCAACCAAATCCATAGACATCTCAAAAACTCATTACTGGACACTCCATTGCAATCTAGAGAGTAAGAAATCCAGCTCCACCCACCGAACACCGACACAAGCTCCCCCAGACAGGAAACCTTGACAAGCACCCGTCCAACCCCACCACATGTGGAGGAACCTCCACATAAGAGGAACTTCAAACTACCAGAATACACAAAGGCCACGGCTCAACACAAGCAATCTAAACAAGATGAAAAAGACCAGAGAATATCAGCAAGTAAAGGGAAAGTGAGAAATGCCCGCCAAACCAACAAAAGAGGAGGAGGATAGGAATCTTTCGAAAAGAATTTAGAGTTATGATAATAAAAATGATCCAAAAATATTGAATAACAAAATGGTTGTTACAGATAATAGCCTGGAGACAAAGATTGAGAAGATGCAAGAAATTGTTTATCAAGGACCTAGAAGAAATAAAAAGGAGGTCAATATTTACTGAATAATGAAAATATAAAGGAGATAAAAGACACTCTGGAGGGAACAAGGGTAGAATTATCGGAGGGGCACAGAAGATAGGATAAGTGAGGTTAGAGATAGAATGGTGGAAATATAAATGAAGTAGAGAGGAAAAAAAGAAAAAAGGAATCAAAGAAATGAGGAAAACCTCAGGGGACCTTGGGAACAATATGAAACGCCCCATCTTCGAATCATAGGAGTCCCAGAAGAAGGAAGATAAAAGGAAAGGCATGAAAAAAAATCCGAGGAGATATAGTTGAAAATTTACCTAAAATGAGGGTGAAGGAAATGCACCCAAGTCGAAGAAACCCAGAGAGTCCCAAACAGGATAAACCCAAGGCAAAAAAACCCTAAGACACATATTAATCAAGTTAACAGAGAGTTTCAAACACAAACGAACAAATATTTAAAGCAGCAAGGGAAAAAAAACAATAGAATAACACACAAGGGGATTCATAAGGATAACAGCTGATCTTTCATTAGAAACTTCTTCAGGCTAGAAGGGGGAATGGCGGACATACTTAATAGTATTGGAAGAGAATAATCTACAACCAGATTTACTGTACCAGCAAGGATCTCATTCAGATATGAAGGAGGAATTCAAAAAGCTTTACAGGACAAGCAAGAACTGAGGGAATTCAGCACCACCACAAACAGCTCTCCTTCAACAAATGCTAAAAGGCTCTTCTCTAAGAGGAAAACACAGACAGGATGTTTAAACACGAACTCAAAACAACATAGAAAATGGCCACGGACCTATACTTATCAATCATTATCTTAAAGTAATTTGTGTTGAATGCCCCAACCCAA
Source organism: Okapia johnstoni (assembly GCA_024291935.2). Taxonomy (NCBI): domain Eukaryota; kingdom Metazoa; phylum Chordata; class Mammalia; order Artiodactyla; family Giraffidae; genus Okapia; species Okapia johnstoni. The sequence goes on along the minus strand of CM044305.1, from coordinate 101,424,446 downwards.
AAGACAAAGATGGCGGAATGGATACAAAAAACAAGACCCCTATATATGCTGTCTAAAGAGACCCACCTCAAAAACAAGGGACACATACAGACTGAAAGTGAAGGGGATGGAAAAACATATTTCATGCAACGGAGCCAAGAGAAAGAAGGAGTCGATAATTACTCATTTTCAGATAAAATAGGGACTTTAAAAATAAAGGCTGTGAAAAGAGACAAAGAAGGACAATACATAATGATCAAAGGATCAATCAAGAAGAGCTATTGTAAACAATTATAAATTTATATGCACCCACACATAGGAGACCCACAATGTGTAAGGCAAATACTAACAAGTTTTTGAAAGGGGAATTTAACAATAACACATTAATAGTGGGAGACTTTAATACTCACTCACACCATATGGATAGATCACTAAACAGAAAACTAACAAGGAAACACATACTTTAAATGATACAATAGACAAGTTAGATTTATTGATATTTACAAGACTTTCACCCCTAACAAGCAATTTCACCTTTTTTCCAGTGACACACGGAACTTTCTCCTGGATTGATCACAATCCTGGGCATAAAATCTGCCACGGTAAAATTCAAAAAAATGAAATCATCCCTGTCATCTTCTCTGATCACAATGCAGTAAGTATAAGACCTCAATTACAGGGGAAAAAAAACTATTAAAAATTCCAACATATGGAGGTAAACAACCGCTCTGTAAACAACAAAATCACAGAAGAAATCAAATAAGAAATCAAAATATGCCACAGAAATGAATGAAAATGAAAACACAACAACCAAAACCATGGGACAACTGTTAAAGCAGTGCTGAAGGGGAAGGTTCATAGCAAATACAGGGTGTACCTAAGGAAAACAAAAAAAAAATCAAATAAATAACCTAACTCTACACCCTAAAGCAACTAGAGAAGGAGAAATGAAGAACCCCAGGGTTAGTCGTAGGAAAGAAATCTTAAAATTAGGGCAGAAATAATGCAAATGAAACAAAGAGACCATAGCAAAAAATCTACAAAACTAAAAGCTGTCGTTTTCTTGAGAAGATAAACTAAATTGACAATCCATTAGCCAGAACTCATCAAGAAGCAAAGGGAAGAAGAATCAGATCAACAAAATTAGAAATGAAAATGGAGAGATCACAACAGACTACACAGAAATACAATAGGATCTTAAGAGACTACTACCAACAGCTATATGCAATAAAATGGACAACTTGGAAGAAAATGGACAAATCTTAGAAAAGTACAACTTTCCATAACTCAACCAGGACGAAATTGAAGATCCTTAACGACCCATCCAATACAAGGGAAATCAGAAAGTGTAATCAGAAATCTTCATGCAACAAAAAGCCCTAGGAACAGACGGCTTCACAGCTGAATTCTACACAAAAAATTTAGAGAAGAGCTACACCTATCCTACTCCAAACTCTTTCAAGAAAATTGCAGAAGATGGTAAAACTCCAAATCTTTCTATGAGGCCACCATTCACCCTAATTCCAAAACCAGACAAAGAGCACAAAAAAAGAAAAAACTACAGGCCATATATGATGAACATAGACATGCAAAAATCCTTAATAAAATTCTAGCAAACAGATCCAACTTCATATTAAAAAGATCATACCATCAAGACCAAGTGGGCTCTATCCAAGAAATGCAAGTTTCTTTAACATCTTGCCAATCAATCAATGTAATACACCACAGTAACATATTGAATGATAAAACCCATATGATTATCTCAATAGATGCAGGGTAGAAAGCCATTTGACAAAATTCAACATCCATTTTTTATGATAAAAACCTCCAGAAAGCAGGAGTAGAAGGAACATAACCTCAAATAATAAAAGCATATAATGACAAACTCTCAGCAAACATTATCCTAATGCTGAAAAACTGAAAGCATTTCCCCTAAGTCAGGAAACAAGGCAAGGGTGCCCACTGTTCACCACTACTATTCAACATAGGTGTTTGGAAGTTTTGGCCACAGCAATCAGAGCTGAAATAAGATAATAGAAGGAAATCCAGATAGGAAAAAGAAGAAGTAAAACTTCACTTTTTGCAGATGACATGATGTCTACATAGAAAACCCTAAGATTCTCAGGAAAAAAACTACTAGAGCCAATCAAGAAAATAGTAAAGTTGCAGGATACAAAATTAACACTTGAATTCCCTTGCATTCCTATCCAACCAATAATGAGAAAACATAAGAGAAATTAAGGGAAACATTTCCATTCACCATTGCAAACAAAAAGAAAAAAAAATACTTAGGGAATATTTCTACCAAAAGAAACAAAAGATCTTTATATATAGAAAACTATATTAAAACACTGATGAAAGAATCAAAGGAGGACACAAAACAAGATGGAGAAATATACCGTTGTTCATGGATTGGAAGAATTAATATAGTGGTAAATGAGTAACTATCCAAAGCAATCCTATAGATTCCATCAATCCCTATCAAGCTACCAACGGTATTTTTCACAGAACTAGAACAAATCATTTCACAATTTGTATGGAAATATAAGAAACCTCAAATAGCCAAAGCAATCTTGAGAAGAAGAATGGAACTGGGAGGAATCAACCGCCTGGACTTCAGGCTCTACTACACAGCCACAGTCTCAGACAGTACTGGTACTGGCACATATGATAGAAGAAATATAGAGTCAATGGAACAAAATAGAAAGCCCAGAGATAACCCAAGCACCTATGGACACCTTATCTTCGACAAAGGAAGGAGGCAAGGTTATACAATGGAGAAAAGACAATCTCTTTAACAAGTGGTGCTGGGAAAACTGGTCAACCACTTGTAAAAGAATGTAACTAGAACACTTTCTAACACCATACCAAAAATAACTCAAAATGGATTAAAGATCTAAACGTAAGGCACCAGAAACTATAAAACTCCTACGAGGAAAACATAGGAAAAACACTCTCCGACATCAATCACTAGGCAGGACCTCCAGACCAACCCCCAGAATATTGGAAATAAAAGCAAAAAATAAAACAAATGGGACTAATTAAAATTAAAAGCTTTTGCTAAAAAAGGAAACTATAGCAAGGTGAAAAAGACAGCCTTCAGAATGGGGGAAAAATAATAGCAAAACGAAGCAACAAGACAAATATTAATCTCAAAAAATATTCAGCAACTCCTGCAGCTGACTTCCAGAAAAATAAATGACCCAATCAAAAAATGGGCAAAAGAACTAAACAGACATTTCTCCAAAGACGACATACAGATGGCTAACAAACACATGAAAAGATGCTCAACATCACTCATTATTAGAGAAATGCAAATCAAAACCACAATGAGGTAACATTTCACACCAGTCAGAGTGGCTGGCTATCCAAAAGTCTTACAAGCAATAAATGCTGGAGAGGGTGTGGAGAAAAGGGAACCCTCTTACACTGTTGGTGGGAATGCAAACTAGTACAGCCACTATGGAGAACAGTGTGGAGATTCCTTAAAAAACTGGGAATAGAACTGCCATATGACCCAGCAATCCCACTGCTGGGCATACACACTGAGGAAACCAGAATTGAAAGAGACGCGTGTACCCCAATGTTCATCACAGCAGCACTGTTTACAATAGCCAGGACATGGAAGCAACCTAGATGTCCATCAGCAGACGAATGGATAAGGAAGCTGTGGTACATATACACAATGGAATATTACTCAGCCATTAAAAAGAATACATTTGAATCAGTTCTATTGAGATGGATGAAACTGGAGCCCATTATACAGAGTGAAGTAAGCCAGAAAGAAAAACACCAATACAGTATACTAATGCATATATAGGAACTTTGAAGATGGTAACATTACCTATATGTGAGCAGAATAAGAAAACACAGATGTCATAGAACAGTCTTTTGGAATCAGAGGTGAGAAAGGTGAGGAATGGGACGTTCTGGGACAATAGCATTGGAAACATGTATATTATATGTGAAACAGAACCACATTCCAGGTTCAATGCATGGAGAGGAAATGCTAGGGCTGGGGCAATGGATGACCCAGAGAGGATAGGATTGGAGGGAAGGTGGTGGGAGGGGTTCAGGATGGGGAACAACATGGTAAACATGGCTGATTTATGTCCAATGTATGGAAAAAACCCACTACAATATTGTAAAGATAATTAGCCACATCTAAAATAAAATATATTAATTTAAAAAAAATAAAATAAATTAAAAAAAAAGAAAAGACCTGATGCTGGAAAGATTGAAGGCAAAGGAAAAAGAGGGCAGGCAGAGGTTGAGATTGTTAGATAGCATCCACCGAACTCATTGAACATTTGAATTTTGAACAAACTCCAGGAGGCAGTGGAGAAAGAGGTGTCTGGTGTGCGCAGTCATGGGGTACTAGAGAGTCAGGACACACCTTAACGGACTCAACAACAAACAAAAACTACAAATTGTGGTTTTACAATATTGAGTCTCTACATCCAATTTTCCTCCCAAGGAATGTGAGGGTATCCCTTCATTTATTCTTTGTGAACTAGTATATATTAAATGACCTTCCCGGTAGTCTTCAGATGTAAAGCGTCTGCCTACAGTGCGGGAGACCCAGGTTCAATCCCTGGGTCAGGAAGATCCCCTTGAGAAGGCAATGGCAACCCACTCCAGTACTCTTGCCTGGAAAATCCCATGGACGGAGGAGCCTGGTAGGCTACAGTCCATGGGGTTGCAAAGAGTCGGACACGACTCGATGCGATGTCACGATGTCATATATTTAAATTGCAAATGATCTATGGTAGTCTTAAAACTGTCTCTAGCAAAGTATATCTATATAAAAATGAGCTTATTAATAATGCTACTAAATTATTATTGTGTATTTTTTATTTTACTTGAAACATCCAAGGTGTCCAGTAAAAAGTTAATTTTTCCTTTATTATAGGGCCTTATCTGATGGTCTAGTGGATAAAGACCACACTCCAGTTCAGGGGGACATGATTTTGATCCCTGGTGAGGGAACTAGATCACACATGCACACACTGTTGCCAAGAAAAAAAAAATTCTTATTATAATTGGCTTATTTTTAATGTATTTCTTTCTTTCTGAATTGATCATGTGTACTTTGTGGCTTATTTACATCTATTGATATTTTATAAATTGCCATATTATAGGTCCACTTTACTAATAAAAATTTTCTTATTTTTTTTATGTAACATTTGTAAGTGCAGATGAAATAAGAAGGAAAACAAACATTAAAAAGAATCTCAGAATTATCCCACTTATAATCATATGAATATTTCAAAAAACAAATGTAATAAATGCTAAGATTTGCAAATCATAATTATTTTTAAAGGGCACAAAATGATATTTGAAAGCCGCTCTCATCAACCCTTGCACCTGGTAACTACAATTTCTTCGACTCCTTCAATACAAAAATCTATATGCAACATGTATATTTACACGATTACTTTATGAGATATCACTAAGCCTTGTTCTTGCATTTTTACAATACTAATATATTTTCAGAATCCTTATATGTTCTCTTCCAGAGCTACCTAATTCTTTCAACAATACATAAGAATTTTACTGTAGGAGTCAATAATGCTTTTTTTGTTATTATGTGTGACCCAGATGCACAAGCACAATCACTACATGCATACAAATGCTACAATGAAACATCTAGGCTAACATTTATTTGAGAACATTCCTTAAAATTGTGCTCAAAATCAATTTGTTGAATCAAAACCCATAAGGAGTTTGTTATAGTATTGTAAGTATTTTTCATAAGTTTGCATAATTTACACTTCTAATTGACAATGTATAAAATTTCTCATTTTTCCAACAATCTTTACCAAACACCAGGCTTTAAACTTATATTTTAGATTTTGCTGATTTGGTGAAAGGAAATCTCATTGTTTGGACTTTTGTTTATTTTGTTGATATATAATAATGTTGAGACATTTATACACTTTTGGTCATTTTTATTTATTTTCTTTGGTAAATTGTCTGTTTATATCTTCTTTTCATTTTTGTATTGGGTTGTTCAATTTCTTACCAATTCATGAATACTTTTTGGAAATTAGCCCTTTGTCTGTCTTACATGATACAATTACATTTTCCCGGGTTTCAATCATTCTATTTTTACTTTAGTGCATTATTTCAGTCATACAGAAGTTTTGACTTTCATGTAAACAACAATATAAATCAATATAAGCTTTTGTTTCATGTCTTCTGAGTTTCACTTTTTATTTCAAGACACTCATTTTAACCTGCATCTGTTTATCAATAGCAACATTTAAACATTATCTACTATCTCCTCACAAACTGATGAGTTGTTTAAAACCCATAATTTCTAACACTCTCTTTTCTGTTCTGTTTTATCCCCGTTCCAATTTTATGGGGAGGCTTGTTGGATGGGTACTATCATTCAGTACTTTGGGTTTCAGCAGTGTTCTTTTTTCTATTTGTTGATTTTGTTGAATCATTTTGTTTATTTTATATTAGTTAAGGGGTTTTTAAAATTCTACTGCATCCAGTAAGTATTTACTGATTGCTTACTTCATATCAAGCACTATAAACTATAAAATTAGGGTGAGAACAAAAATGTTGTCATGAATAAAACCAGTACCATCACTGTTCTCAGAGAAATGTATTTTAGCAGAATACAGGGAAGGAGGTAGAGGAAAAGTAAACAGAAAAATAAAAATGGTTGCAAAATGTAGTAAGTGCTAGGAAGAATATAAATAAGGTACTAGGATCAAGTTTAACAGAAGGTAGGTGGAAAACCAGAGAAGGTAATTTTTATTCCCCAATTCTTTTTTGTCATGTCAGCTTGCTCTGATTTTATTGATGCAATAACCTCTCAAATGTCATTAAGAAACTAGATTGTAATTTTCTCAAAGTTATTTCCTATTTCATACATTAATTCTGTTTTAGTGGGGCCAAATGTGCTGATTGTTCAGCTTAATCACCCTCTATCAAACTGTGGATTCTATCCATATGTCTAGTGGTTTTTCATATTCTATTCATATTTATAAAGCAAGTCACAACTTGATTAATATCAAGAGCTGGTGTGGATTTTGCAATGATTGTACGAAGCACTAATTACCCTGGGTAAATTCCCCTCATCTTAGAGCAGGGGACTCCAGAGGCTTACAGCCAACAGTAAATGCACTAACAGCTGCTCAGAGGACAGAATGTTGGTGACATTTTTGAAAACCATTTATTTGTCTCCCCTGAGACTCCCTAACAACTGCTCCACCAGCTAAATCCTCTTTTGGCTTCTGCTGGTAGGACTTTACAGCTGGTTATAGTCTGCTAGTGTGGCAGTTGCCAATAGGGAGGAGGAAAGAATTTTCTGGAAAGATCTCCCCTGTTAGAGAAGGGAGGAAGTATGCTTCATACACTAATTTGGGGCTGCAAAAGTATGGAGAGAAAATATACCAGATAGATGGGGCCACATAGCAATGTCCACTTAAATTCCCTGAGCCCTGTTCAATACCAAGGGAAACCTGGAGGTCAATGCGCTTAGAATCTGAAGTCAGACAACCTAGGTTCAGGACTTAGCTCTGCTTCTCTCTAGCTGTCTGATCTTGATCAAGTTACTTGACTTTTTGAAATTTTATTTTCTCATTTTAAAGAAATAATCATAATACGACTTGATTCATAAGCTTGGGTGGATATATAGCATACATGAGAAAATTTATGCAAGTACATTACAATTCCCCAAGTCCTTTGATCCTCTTCCTTTGCTCAATGATCAATATATCATCATTCAAGTTGAATGCTTCACTGTATAGGATGATTATCAGTAACAAAACACACCAACCCAGTCTTCACATATTGTTTAGTCTTGTTGGCCTTTTAAGGACTTCGAAAATGTTATTTTGCCATGACAGTCTTTCTAGCTCAGGTTGAAAATGACATGTTTTCTCCTGAGTTACTACTTTCCTCAAAGGCATGTTATTTGGCCCTTTCATCCCTTGAAAAGTCATTATAAATGTCAAATGTTCAGGGTTTCTATTTATTAAATCAGAATGTATGGCATAATCTTCACAGGATCTTTTACTGCATTCATTTCTTTTCTCTCAGATGAATCTAATTGTTGCTGTGTTTAAGTTATCTTGCTAGCCAGTACTCTCAAAGTTTATCATCTGGTTCAAGGAATAAAATATTTAATTTCTTCAACATTATTTTGAATCAGTATTTAAATTTTTAAATAGTCTTTTCATTTTCCTTATTTTAAAAGCTTGTTGTGGGAATATAGAAAATGTAAACAAAACTCTAAAAAGAAAGAAGATAAAAGGAACTAGAAAAGAAACTAGGAAGAGGAGTGCTCTTCCCTGCTGCTAATGCATCATCAAAATAATCCTCAAAATATAGCTTATTTTCAAGTAAAATGTCTCCTACCAAAATTTTACATAAGAATAACCCCCAAAATTAATTACAGCAAAAAAGAGAAAGAATTAGGTAAAAGTTAAACATTTACTTAGAATGTTTAAGTTTACATAAAAGAAAAAACACTTGGTGATTTTATGGTATGTTATTTCACACATCCAAAGTGCAGATGACACCACCCTTATGGCAGAAAGTGAAGAAGAACTAAAGAGCCTCTTGATGAAAGTGAAAGAGGAAGAGTGAAAAAGTTGGCTTAAAGCTCAACATTCAGAAAACTAAGATCATGGTGTCTGGTTCCATTACTTCATGGGAAATAGATGGGGAAACAGTGGAAACAGTGTCAGACTTTATTTTGGGGGGCTCCAAAATCACTGCAGATGGTGATTGCAGCCATGATATTAAAAGACGCTTACTCCTTGGAAGGAAAGTTATGACCAAACTAGACAGCATATTAAAAAGCAGAGACATTGCTTTGCCAACAAAGGTCCGTCTAGTCAAGGCTATGGTTTTTCCAGTGGTCGTGTATGGATGTGAGAGTTGGACTATAAAGAAAGCTGAGTGCCAAAGAATTGATGATTTTGAACTATGGTGTCAGAAAAGACTCTTGAGAGTCCCTTGGACTGCAAGGAGATCCAACCAGTCCATCCTAAAGGAGATCAGTCCTGGGTGTTCATTGGAAGGACTGATGTTGAAGCTGAAGCTCCAATACTTTGGCCACCTGATGCGAAGAACTGACACTTGAAAAGACCCTGATGCTGGGAAAGATTGAGGGCAGGAGGAGAAGGGGATGACAGAGGATGAGATGGTTGGATGGCATCACTGACTCAATGGACATGGGTTTGTGTAAACTCCAGGAGTTGGTGATGGACAGGGAGGCCTGGCGTGCTGCAGTTCATGGGGTCACAAAGAGTCTGACACGACTGAGTGACTGAACTGAATTGAATGTGTAGATAAATTCCTATGATATTTAAATTATTACAGATCATTGACAAGGGCTATAAAAGGTTCTAACTCACTTTATAAACTTATAATAATCCCAACACTTTGTGGTATTTTCACATACTCTTAACTTATATGAGATGTCTGTGGCTTGAAAAGTTAAAACAAAAAAAAGCACCCCATGCCTAGCACTGTGTCTGAAATAAAAGAAACACTCAATGAATGACTGTCAAATGAAAGCACAAGACAATAAAACTGATAGACCAAACTCATGTATCATTATAAACGTAAAACTAGAGACTTCCCTGGTGGTCCAGTGGTTAAGAATCTGCCTCCCTATGCAGGGGACCCAGGATAGATCCCTGGTCAGGGAACTAAGATCCCACATGCCGCCAGGCAACAAAATCCACACACCACCACAACAGAGAAGATCCTTCATGACACAGGTAAGATCCAAGCAGTCAAAAACAAATAAATAAATATTTAAAAAACATTAAATAAATAAAATAAATGCAAAACTACTAAGTAAAATACTATTTGAGTTTAAAAGAATGTTACAAAAGAGTTGCAACTATAACCAAGTTTTCCTTTTCCAAATAATTCATCAACAATTTAAATCTACATACTTCATATCAATAATGTACTCTTTTACTGAAGTGTGATAAAAATGTATTTTATCCTATCTATAGATGAAAAAAGGCTTCCCTAGTGGGAAGGGCTCAGATGGATCTGCCTGCAATGCAGAGACCCAGGTTTGATCATTGGATCAGGAAAATCCCCTGGAGAAGGGAATGGCAAACCATTCCAGTATTCTTGCCTGTAAAATCCCATGGACAGAGGAGCTTGGCAGCTACAGTCCTTTGGGTCACAAAGAGTCGGACATGACTGAACAACTGACACTTTCACTAACACAGGTCAAAAAAAACAGATAGAAATTCAACATTCATTCCTTTAAATAAAAGCAACTTTTAGTAAATAAGAACTATGAATGTATTATCTTAACATGATAAAAAATAATATACTTGACTATAAAACTCTAGAGGTATTATGATAACCAAAAGGATGAAGGCAATACAAACAATATTACTACTATCACTTAGTGTTCTTTCCAGAAATTCTAGATATTGCAATAAGATAGAGAAAACTATTGGAAAAGAAGAAATAAAAAGTTTTAATTACTATAGAGATTACTGCTTACCTATAAAATCAACTGAAATTTTATTAGAACTAATAAAAAGATGGCATACACGCATGCTCAGTCATGTCCAACTCGGTGCAACCTTATGGACTGTAGCCTGCCAGGCTCCTCTGTCCATGGGAGTCTCCAGGTAAGAATAGCGGAGTGGGTTGCCATTTCCTTCTCCAAGGGATCTTCCCAACCCAGGGATTGAACTCCCATCTCCTGGCAGGCATCATTGGCAGGTAGATACTATACCACTGAGCCATCAGGGAAGCCCATATTCCTGAATGGGAAGACTCGACAGTATATAGATGTCAATTCATTCTCAGATTAAGTTGATAAGCTGAAGAAAATTCCAATTGAAATTTTCAATAAAATTGTTTTTGGAACTTGTAACAGTATGATTATACTGTTTGTCTGAAAATATTTAAGAGGAAAAATTAACCAATTTCTTTTAAAAGAGGATCAATGAGGTGTTTTATTAGATCCAAACCATTCATTTAATCTTCAACACAATGCCACTCAGAGTAAAACAAGCAGAAATCCAGGACTTAGGTTAAAAAGAAAAAATGTTGGGCTTCCCTGGTAGCTCAGTTGTAAACAGCCTGCCTACCAATGCAAGAGACGTGGTTGGATCCCTGATCTGGGAAGATTCCACATGCCTTGGAGCTACTAAGCCCATGCACCACAACTACTGAGTCTGTGCTCTAGAACCCAGGAGCCTCAACTACTAAGCCCACACACCCTAGAGCCCATTGTTCCATATCAAGAGAAGCCACCACAATGAGAAATCTGTAAACAGCAACTAGAGAGTATCCCCTGCTTGTCACAACTAGAGAAAAGCCTGTGCAGCAACGAAGACCCAGCACAGCCAAAAACAACTAACTAAAATTGAAAAAAAAAAAAAAAAAAGGGAGGGGGGAGGAAAGGAGAGGGTGGGGATGAATGGAGAGAAAATAACATGGAAAAATACATTTTACCATATGTAAAAAAATAGATAGCCCAATGGGGGAATTTTGCTGCTGCTGTATGACTCAGGGAACTCAAACTGGGGGCTCTGTAACAGCCTAGAGGAGTGGGGGGTGCGGAGGGAGGTGGGGGGAGGGAGATTCAAAGAGAGAGGAGGGGGAACATATATATATACCTATGGCTGATTCATGTTGATGTTTTTTTGGCAGAAACCAACACAATTTATAAAATCAATTATCCTTCAATTAAAAAATAAATAAAGTTAGCAAACCTAGATGTTCCCCATCAGCAGACGAATGGATAAGGAAGCTGTGGTAAATATACACAATGGAAAATATTACTCAGCCCATTAAAAAAAATAACATTTGAATCGGTTTTTTTTTTTCTATTGAGATGGATGAAACTGGAGCCCATTTATACAGAGTGAAAGTAAGCCAGAAAAGAAAAACACCAATACAGTATACTAATTGCATATATATATGGAAAAATTGAAAAAGATGGTAACGGTAAAACCCCTATATGCGAGGACAGAATAAGAGACACAGATGCATAGAACAGTCTTATGGACTCTCTGAGGGAGAAAGGTGAGGGTGGGACGTTCTGGGACAATAGCATTGAAAAACATGTATATTTAATCATCTGTGAAAAACAGAAACACCATTCCAGGTTTTTCAATGCAAATGAGACAAATGCTCAGGGCTGGGGGCAATGGGATGACCCCGAGGGATGGGATGGGGAGGGAGGTGGGAGGGGGGTTTGTTCAGGATGGGGAACACATGTAAAAAAACCCATGGGCTGATTCATGTCAATGTATGGCAAAAAAAAAAAAAACTATGACAATATTTGTAAAAGTAATTTAGCCCCCCCAACTAAAAAATAAATAAAAATTTATTAAAAAAAAAATAATAATAATAAAAAAATAAAAAATAAACTTAAAAGAAAAAGAAAAAATATAAGCTCTTGCATATTAGCTCAGTTGAAGAGGTCTGCCCCTTATATAGTTTTCCTTCCCTTCCTCTGTTTATCCCTAGACTTGAATAAAAATCATTAATATTTAGTCCCCCCCCCCCATTTTATAGATGAGAAAAAAAAAAACTGAGGGTGAATGAAGTCATTTGCCTAAAGTTTATACAGCTATTAAAGGGCAAAATCCAGCTTTGAATTCAAGATACCTGGCTCTGTTGTCTACACTCTTCACCCCTACATTATACTGCCCTCTCACGAAGAAGCTCTCTAGCAAAATGCGTGATCAATCAGACCCCTCTGGCACACAACCATGAGCATACTCATCAATAGGATTTGACTGCATTAAATTCAATACTTCAGCCAAACGCATAAAGTGTTTATTATGTACCAGAAACTCTGCCTGATATTGGCTTTTTAAAAAAAAAAAAAAGAAAAGGTTGGTTAAAAAACAAAATATGGTTAGCATGGGAAAAACATATATATATTACCATATACGTAAAAAAAAGAGAGAGAGCCAGTGAGAATTTGCTGTGTGTTGTGACACAGGGGGGAGCTCAAAAACCCAGTGCTGTGTGACAACCTAGAGGGGTGGGGGGATGGGATGGGAGGATGGAAGGGAAGAGTTTCCAGAGGGGAGGGGGGGGGGGAAATATATATACCTATGGCTGATTTTCATGGTGATATTTTTTTTTGGCAGAAAATCAGCACAATATTGCGGAGAAAGGCAATGGCAAAACCCCACTCCCAGTACTCTTTGCCTGGAAAAAAATCCCCATGGGACGGGAGGAGCCTGGTAGGCTACAGTCCACGGGGGGGGTCCCGTCGCTAAGAGTCGGAGGACTGAGCAAAACTTTCACTTTTTCACTTTTTCCCCCCTTTTTATGCATTGGAGAAGGAAAAAAAACGGGCAACCCCATTCCAGTGATCTTTGCCTGGAGAATCCCCAGGGACGGGGAAGCCTGATGGGGGCTGCTGTCTATGGGATTTTTGCGCAGAGTCGGGGACACACGACTGAAGCGACTTAGCAGCAGCAGCAGCAGCAGAAGCACAATGTTGTAAAGCAAAATATTCAGTAATAAAAAAAAAAATTTAAAAAAAAATAATATGGTTTTCTTATCTTGTGAAAAAAAACTTTTTTTAGTTTGCCAAGTGTCTAGGGAGGCATTAAAAAACATATAAAAAAACAAAACATACATATATAAAAAGATTTTTATTGAGAGATGAATACTTTGAAGGGCAATAAAAAGGGGTGCTACAAAGAAAAAAAACAAAATTGGGGGGTGGACACACAAAAATTAAATTGGAATATCAAGGAAAGTCCCTCTGAGGGGAAGAATGTATAAGCTAAACCCTGAGAATGAGTGAAGCTGAAGCAGGTACTGAGGGAGAGTTATCTTCCCATGTAATCAAATATATTAATCTATCCTGTTTCAAGTGTGCTTTTGCTATTTATTATCCCTTGACAACATTTCCTCACCTCAAGATGCTATAAAGATTTGCCTGTGCTTTTTTCTAGCAAAACAATATACAGCATTTATATGGTACTTACTATGTGCCAGACACTCTTCTAATTGCTTCACATGCATTAATTCATGTAATCTTCACAAATAACCCTACCAAGTAATACTTTTATTATATCCATGTTATAGATAAGAAACCTAAGCCATGAAGAGATAAGGTGACTTGGACAAGGTCACAGAGATAGTATCTGATGGAGTCAGAGGCTGAACTCAAGCTATGCTGTCTTTAAAATGTTACTATTCAATGTTTACATTTAGATCTTTATTGAACTGCTTTCTTGGCTTATTATTCTCTTTGATCAATATGACTATCTCTGTACTGATACCACTCTGTCTTGAAATTACTATATCCTTTTTAAACAAAGCAAGATCTCAACTCAGATATTTTTTTGACTTCATCTAAAATACCCTCTTTTTCTTACTATATCATAGTCACTCACTTTTACATTCACACAAAACACCACTTCTATCCATGAGGGCTTGAAGCACAATTATTAGAATTCCGCTATTTACTACAAATTAAATGATGCTGCAGCATTAAACATATTTTAAATAACTACTCTGTTCTGGGTACTATACTAGGTGCTAGGAACACAAATGAATAAGATGTGGTCCTTGCCCTCAAAGCAGTTCATGTTCTAGAGATGGAGACAGAAATAAGTCAGACGTGATGGTGCTACAGGCTGATAGGGATAAGTGCAGGGTGCATTTAAACCAGATGGAGAGAAAGTGTGCTATTAAGACTTGCACAGAATATAACCATCTGGTTCTCATTGCCTTACCCTGAAGGGGAAGAATGGGGCATGAAGAATCAATGTGGTTATTGCTGTATGTAATAACAATAGTCCTTCCTTGATACAGAAACCTCATGACTGCTTTTACGACAAATTAAATAAATATGTGTATTAAAAATTTATCAATAAGTTTAGGAGATTTTCTATAAAGATTATATGAGATAATATAACTATTATAAAATATTGAACATGGTGCCTGTCACATGGTAGACACTAGTGCTTGTGTTAATTTCCTTCCCCCTTCATGCCACTCACCTTCAGTGGCTTAAAGAAAGATGAAGAGAAAATAAAATTTGATGTCCTAAAAGAAAAAAAAAAAAAGACTTGCCCAGAGGCAGTGTAGTTTGAATTGTTTTAAATGGCACATGAGCATTAACTGGATGAAAAAGGTGAGAAAAGTTCATTCCAGGCAGCAGAAAGAGCTCATGTGAAAGCCAGAGATGCTCAAAAAATTGTTAGTGATTTGGCCTGGCTAAAGCATGTAGTTTATTTTGAAAAAGGGCAAGATATACAGCTTGAGAAGTAAACAGAAGTCAGTTTAGGAAAGGGCTGTATGATGCTTGAATTTTATTCCAAAAGTAATGGAAAACTAAAGGGGTTTAAGTAAAGAAGTGACATGATCTGCTTCTACTAGTCATACCAGTCCAATTAACTTATGGGTCTTCCCTGGTGGCTCAGACGGTAAAGCGTCTGCCTGAGATGCGGGAGACCTGGGGTTCAATCCCTGGATTGGGAAGATCCCCTGGAGAAGGAAATGGCAACCCACTCCAGGATTCTTGCCTAGAAAATTCCATGGGCTTAGGAGCCCGGTAAGCTACAGTCCATGGGGTCGCAAAGAGTCGGACATGACTGAGCGATTTCACTTTCTTTCACTTTCCAAAAATAGTAACATTTGACACAAAAGCATTGAAAATTAAAAATGAATAAAGAATAGAATTACCCAAGTCTGACTATAAAAGCTCACTAGCAGTGATCAGGCGCTGAGCTACACATCTCCCTGATCCTGGTACATATAAGCCATCAATCATTTTACCAATGGCCAGGACCTGAAATGGACCTCTGTTTATACAGCTTCTGTATAAAGAGAAGTAAAGGTCCTCTTCAGTACTTGGACACTGATGAGGATTCATTGAAATGGTCTACAGCCTAGGTACAAAGATTAGGGAGAGAACGTGGTAGAGCTCAGCTGATAACTGCTGAATGACCCTCAACTCTTCCTGTGCAAAGGTCTGCTAAGTCACACAAAGACACAAATGAAATCACTAGGATTAAACAGCAGGCTCCCAGGGATACTATTAAAGGGAGAGAAAGGATAACCTTCATAGACTCTTAAGACTTAGGTTCTGTACTAAGCATTTTTTCAAACAGTATTTCACTTAATCGTTACAGTCACAGCTTTAATAGGTTATATAACAATTAGGACTATTTTTATTTCAATGGATTGAAAAGCTAACTCAAACTTGTCTTTTAAAAAAGAGAATTTGGGACTTCCTGGCGATCCAGTGATTGAGACTCCACGCTTCCACTCTAGGGGGCCCAAGATCAAACTCTGGTGGGGAAACTAATATTCTACCTGCTCAAGGGTGAACCTTGCTAACTTCAGACAGAGCTTGGTGCAGGGACTCAAATGATGTCACCAGGACCTGATTCTCTGAGACTCTTGATTTCAGTCTAGTTTATTCTGAGACAATCTCTCCTTACAACCATAAAATGGCTGCAGCTGCTTCAGACTCCTAAAACCTCAGCTTCACATCCAGTGGAAAACAGTTTCTCTTCTAGGCTATGACTATCATTAATCTGATTATGTATCTATCCAAGAACCCATCCATGTGATTAGAGGTATAATTGGCTGAGACTATATGATTGGAAGTGAAAGTAGAGGGGAAGTGATTCAATCTATGGAAATTTGACTTTTTTTAAATAGAAAATGGTGAACAGATGAGGAAATTAAGGCCCAGAGTGGTTAAGTGATTTCACCAAGGTTTCACAGCCAATGACTGGTAGAAGATTTAGAACCTAGTATTGCTTAACAGCAATGCTCATTTCCTTTTACCATACCACACTGTCTTAATAAATGCACCTTAATTAGACTTGTCAAAAAACCTCAAATCCAGCAAGGAATAAGTGACAGATATTAAGAGGTAATATCCAGTTGCAAACTTCCAGTTTCAAAATAAATGAGTTAAAGAATGAAATGTACAGTATAGGGAATATAGTCAAGAACTATATAATACCTTTGTATGGTGACACTGTAACTAGACTTATCATGGTGATCAGTTTGAAATGTACAGAAACAGCAAATATCTATATTGTGTAACAGGAACTAACATAGTGTTGTAGGTCAATTATAATTTAAAAACAAAAAAACAAACTCACACCAAAGGAGGTCAGATTTGTGGTTACCAGAAGTGGGGGTTGAAGGGGGTATAAATTGGATGAAGGTGGTCAAAAGATACAAACATATAGTTATGAGATAAATAAGTAACAGGGATGTGATGTACAACATAATAAATATAATTAACACAGCTGTATGTTATATACAAAAGTTCCTAAAAGCTAAGAGAAGAAATCCTAAGAATTCTCATCACAAGAAAAAAATTGTTTTTCTATTTCTTTAATTTTGTACCTGTATGAGATTGTTGGGTTGTTTTTTCTCCCTTGATTCTTGTCTTCTTGTAGCAAAGAATTGAAATGATAGCCCAAGACAGCTCAAGCAGGCAGGATTTATTAAGCAAGCAGCAAACAGTACACTCTCAAGACATGAGAGTGGACTAACACCCTGTAGGAGGGGTCCCACCCCAATCTAGGTTTCCCTTTTTATATCCTTTGCTCCCTCCCCTAAGTGGTCCCCAGAGCCTGATTGATTCTACCCCATGCAAAATAGGGCTTGTACCCAAGACCAATTAGACAAGGGAATGTGAATAGGGTGCATGCTCAAGGCCAATTAGGGAAGGGGACATGTTGAGTGTGTTTTCCCACCAGAGGCCTACACTCCAGCCCACGGTTTCCCTTTTCATGGGCTTTTTCTTTTCTTTGTTTGCCCTCCATGTGGTTCTCCTAGGCACCACCTTCTCTAACTGCCATTTTGAACTCCTTTTTCCTATTCTAACTGCCTAACAAGATGATAGATGTTAACTAAATTTATTGTGATAATCATTTTATGATATATGTAAATCAAATCAGTATGCTGTATACCTTAAACTTACACATTTCAGTTCAGTTCACCTCAGTCACTCAGTCATGTCCGACTCTTTGCAACCCCATGAATCACAGCACGCCAGGCCTTCCTGTCCATCACCAACTCCTGGAGTTTACCCAAACCCATGTCCATCAAGTCAGTGATGCCATCCAACCATCTCATCCTCTGCCGTCCCCTTCTCCTCCTGCCCCCAATCCTTCCCAGCATTAGGGTCTTTTCCAATGAGTCAGCTCTTCACATGAGGTGGCCAAAGTATTGGAGTTTCAGCTTCAACATCAGTCCTTAAAATGAACACCCAGGACTGATCTCCCTTAGGATGGACTGGTTGGATCTTCTTGCAGTCCAAGGGACTCTCAAGAGTCTTCTCCAACACCACAATTCAAAAGCATCAGTTCTTCGGCGCTCAGCTTTCTTCACCGTCCAACTCTCACATCCATACATGACCACTGGAAAAACCATAGCCTTGACTAGACGAACCTTTGTTGGCAGAGTAATGTCTCTGCTTTTAAATATGCTATCTAGGTTGGTCATAACCTTCCTGCCAAGGAGTAAGTGTCTTTTAATTTCATGGCTGCAATCACCATCAGCAGTGATTTTGGAGCCCAAAAAAATAAAGTCTGACACTGTTTCCACTGTTTCCCCATCTATTTCCCATGAAGTGATGGGACCAGATGCCATGATCTTAGTTTTCTGAACGTTGAGCTTTTAAGCCAACTTTTTCACTCTCCTCTTTCACTTTCATCAAGAGGCTCTTCAGTTCTTCTTCACTTTCTGTCATAAGGGTGGTGTCATCTGCATATCTGAGGTTATTGATATTTCTCCCAGCAATCTTGATTCCAGCTTGTGTTTCTTTCAGCCCAGCATTTCTCATGATGTACTCTGCATAGAAGTTAGATAAGCAGGGTGACAATATACAGCCTTGACGTACTACTTTTCCTATTTGGAACCAGTCTGTTGTTCCATGTCCAGTTCTAACTGTTGCTTCCTGACCTGCATACAGGTTTCTCAAGAGACAGGTCAGATGGTCTGGTATTCCCATCTCTTTCAGAATTTTCCACAGTTTATTGTGATCCACACAGTCAAAGGCTTTGGCATAGTCAATAAAGCAGAAGTAGATGTTCTTCTGGAACTCTCTTGCTTTTTCAGTGATCCACCAGATGTTGGCAATTTGATCTCTGATTCCTCTGCCTTTTCTAAAACCAGCTTGAACATCTGGAAGTTCACGGTTCACGTATTGTTGAAGCATGGCTTGGAGAATTTTGAGCATTACTTTATATCTCAATAAAATTTGCAGAAAAAAAAAAGAAATCTCAAAACCTGAAGCTATATATGATACCATCTGTCACCCTAATGGAAAGGAGCACCAATCTAGATTGCCTAATCAGAGACAAATTCAGAAACCTTCTCTGTTTGCCTTTGGACTTTTCTTTTTTTAAGATCACTGTAAAAGCAGATGCACCTTCCGATTAAAGGAAGCTCTTGGAGTCTGTACTGAATGAACAGCAAGGGGAAAAATCTTAGACTATTTACTGGATGACATTCAAGGATTTCAATCTAGATTTCTCCATGAGTATGTCCTTTACCATATACATGTTAGTTGTGAGTCTGGAAAAAACACACATACATGGACATTTTCTAAATCAATTCCATTAGCTTATAATGTATAGAGTACAATCCTTGAAGACAGAAACAAATTTGAATCAGTTTCACCACTTATTTGCTCTACAAAACTGAGCAAGCTTTGGTCTGTTTGTAAAGCTGGTTTACAACTCATAGAGCTGATGTGATATTTAGATGAGATAACATGTGTAAGTGCCTGGAACATAGTAAGTACTCAAGAAATAGAAATGTAATGACTTGCTGTTTTATCCACTGGTTTATACTCCAAGTTCATAAACAAGATAAGTCATGTAGGTTGATCTTCCACAGGCAGTAATTCATACACTAACTTTCTCTTAGCTTGTGTCCACAGTAGTTGATACATAGGCAATACTCTGTCAATAAAAACTTACATGCCCTAAGAGGTGCTCGACATTTTAAGAACCTTGTGGTAAGTCCCTTTGCAAAATGAAAATTCCTCTTACAGAATAGTAATCAATCATTAATTTATATGCTTTCTATGTTCATACATTTCTATGTTTGGGCAAGTTGTACTTTCTTTAAATCCTGTATAAAGGGTAATCCTGCATAAGAAATTTACAGACACTTCTCTTTCAGAGAACTTTTGAACAGAAATGACTCCATTTTCTCAACCCTGTCACTTAAGGGAAATATTCTAAATGTATTCTTATCACCTCTTTAAACAAAAACACACTATATGAGGGGGTAAAGGCCATAGGTCTGATATTGGGTCAGTCACTAATGTACTAAAGCCACAGAGACAACCCAGAAAGGGCAAACAATTCAAGGAGGCAGAAACATTGGTAATTAGAACATCCCAACTTTATGGCATTAATAATACTTAAGGGACACTGAGATCTACACACACAACTCAATAGTCTAGTTAAGGAAGAGAACAGCATTTAATCATGAGGTGGGAGACAAGGTTCCCTAATACATTAGGATTATGATCACATAGCACAGAACCAAAATACATCTGAAAGTCATTTCTTTCCATTTCATTACAGTTTACAAAATCCATGCCTAATTTTAGACATTAGCACTCCAGGCTAGATGTATAATAGCCTCTATCTAATCCTATGAGCCATTACAACACAGTTTATAGTATCATCCACAAAAGCCTAGTGGAGCTACATTGTGGTTATGAAATACAGGGCTATAAAGCAGATGGGGGTCTGGGGAAGGCTGCCGACAGGCTAAACTGAGAAAGCAGCACTGAAATATCACATTAATTGAAAGTCCATGACAGATAAGACACTAATTGATACAACTGAGACCCTCATGACCTGTAAGAAGGAAGCCACTAAAAAATAAATTTAAGGATTAAGGACCAAAAAAGGGATGGTGAAATGATTTTTTTGTAACCCTTTGATCAAATAATAAAATATTAGAAAACAAATCTCCTTGCAAAAAGAACAGGATATCTGTAACGCTAAAAGCTCTGGGATCCTTAACAGCTACATCTTCCTAGCAAATATTTTTTGTAATTGTGTCATTGTGTCTAGGGTTTTAAAATTCAGTAGTCCCTCCAAATAACTGAAGCATTAACAATAGAGGGAAACCAACCAGAAAAATATCAATTCAGTGACAGCTAAAAAGAAAACAAAACCATTAGAAGGGAAGAGTTGATAAAGCTAAAGTTGAAACTCCAATACTTTGGCCACCTGAAGGGAAGAACTGACACATTGGAAAAGACCCTGATGCTGGGAAAGATTGAAGGCAGAAGGAGAAGGGGACAACAGAGGATGAGTTGGTTGGATGGCATCACCAACTTGATAGACATGACTTTGAACAAGCTCCAAGAGTTGGTGATGGACAGGAAAGCCTGGAGTGCTGCAGTCCATGTGGTCGCAAAGAGTAGGACATGGCTGAGTGACTGAACTGAATTGAATGCTGAAAAATCATCATCGATTTGGAATAAACTAACAGAATTCTTGAAAAGTTGGAAAGAAATAAAGTCATATATTGATATTATACTAATATTTTTAAAATATTATAGATGCAAAAATTCTCAACACAATTCTAGCAAACAGAATCCAACACATTAAAAGGATTATACACCATGATCCAGTCAGGTTTATCCCAGGGATACAAAGATTCTTCAGTATATGCAAATCAA
Organism: Okapia johnstoni; assembly: GCA_024291935.2. Taxonomy (NCBI): domain Eukaryota; kingdom Metazoa; phylum Chordata; class Mammalia; order Artiodactyla; family Giraffidae; genus Okapia; species Okapia johnstoni. The sequence goes on along the minus strand of CM044305.1, from coordinate 101,402,794 downwards.
TCAGTTCAATACAGCATAGTAACAAATTGAAAGATAAAAAGCATACAGTAATCTCAATAGATCAGAAAAAGCTTTCAACAAAATTTAGCACCAATTTATGATATTTTTCAAAAATAGGCATAAGGTTCAATGCATGATACAGGGTGCTCGGGGCTGGTGTACTGGGATGACCTGGAGGGATGGGATGGAGAGGGAGGTGGAAGTGGAGTTCTGGAGGGGAAAAACATGTACACCCATGGTGGATTCATATCAACATATGGCAAAACAAATACAATATTGTAAAGTTAAAAAATAGAAAATAAACTAATTAAAAAAATAATTAAAAAAAGAAAAAAATGGGCATAAGGAGACAAAAGAGTTGTATACAGAAAACTATAAGACACTGATGAAAGAAACCAAAGATGACAGAAACAGATGGAAAGATATTCCATGTTCCTGGGTTGGAAGAATCAATATTGTGAAAATGACCATACTACCAAATGCAATCTACAGATTCAGTGCAGTCCCTATCAAATTAACAATGGCATTTTTCACAGAACTAGAATAATTTCATAATTTGTATGGAAACACAAACCCTGAATAGTCAGAGCAATCTTGAGAAAGAAGAATGGAACTGGAGGAATCAATCTTCATGACTTCAGATTATACTACAAAGCTACAGTCATCAAAACAGTATGGTACTGGCACAAAATATAGACATATAGACCAATAGAACAAGATAGAAAGCCCAGAGATGAACCACGTGCCTCTGGGCACCTTATCTTTGACAAAGGAGGCAAGAATATAAAATGGAGAAAAGATAGTCCCCTCAATAGGTGGTGCTGGGAAAACTGGACAGCTATGTGTAAAAGAATGAAATTAGAACACTCCCTAACATCATACACAAAGATAAACTCAAAATGGATTAAAGACCTAAATGTAAGACCAGAAACAATAAAATTGTTACAGGAAGACATAGGCAGAACACTCTATGACTTAAATCACAGCAATATCCTCTATGACCCACATCCTAGAATAATGGAAATAAAAACAAAAATAAACAAGTGGGACCTAATTAAATGTAAAAGCTTTTGCATAGCTAAGGAAACTATAAACACAGTGAAAAGACAACCCTCATAATGGAAGAAAATAATAGCAAATGAAACAACTGACAAAGGATTAATTTCAAAAATATACAAACAGCTCATGCAACTCAATACCAGAAAAACAAACAACCCAATCAAAAAGTTGGCAGAAGACCTAAACAGACATTTCTCCAAAGACACGCAAATGGCTAATAAACACATGAAAAGATGCTCAATATTGCTCATTATTAGAGAAATGCAAATCAAAACTACAATGAGATATCACTTCACACCAGTCAGAATGGCCATTTCAAAAAATCTACAAAAAAAAAAATGCTGGAGAGGGTGTAGAGAAAAGGGAACCCTCCTGCACTGTTGGTGGGAATGGAAATTGATACAGCCACTATGGAGAACAGTATGCAGATTCCTTAAAAAAATACTAATGACGCAGCAATCCCACTACTGGACATATAACCTAAGGAAACCATAATTGAAAACAACACATGTACCTCAATGTCCATTGCAGCACTATTTACAATAGCTAGCACATGGAAGCAGCCTCGATGTCCATTGACAGATGAATGGAGAGAGAAGCTGTGGTGCATATATATATATATATATATACAATGGACTATTACTCAGCCATAAAAAAGGAATGCATTTGAGTCAGTTCTAAAAACGTAGAAGAACCTAGAGCCTATTCAGTTCACTTCATTTCAGTCGCTCAGTCGTGTCCAACTCTTTGCGACCCCATGGACCGCAGCACACCAGGCCTCCCTGTCCATCACCAACTCCCGGAATCCACCCAAACCCATGTCCATTGAGTCGGTGATGCCATCCAACCATCTCATCCTCTGTCATCCCATTCTCCTCCTGCCCACAATCTTTCCCAGCATCAGGGTCTTTTCAAATGAATCAGCTCTTTGCATCAAGTGGCCAAAGTTTTGGATCTTCAGCTTCAACATCAGTCCTTCCAATGAACACCCAGGACTGAACTATTTTAGCATGGACTGGCTGGATCTCCTTGCAGTCCAAGGGACTCTCAAGAGTATTCTCCAACACCATAGATCAAAAGCATCAATTCTTCTGCACTCAGCTTTCTTTATAGTCCAACTCTCACATCCACACATGACTACTGGAAAAACCATAGCCTTGACCAGATGGACCTTTGTTGACAAAGTAATGACTCTGCTTTTCAATATGCTGTCTCAGTTCAGTTCAGTTCAGCCGCTCAGTCGTGTCAGACTCTGCAACCCCATGAATTGCAGCACACCAGGCCCCTCTGTCCATCACCAACTCCCGGAGTCTACCCAAACCCATGTCCATCAAGTCAGTGATGCCATCCAACTATCTCATCCTCTGTCGTCCCCTTCTCCTCCTGCCCCCAATCCTACCCAGCATTAGGGTCTTTTCCAATGAGTCAACTCTTCGCATGAGGTGGCCAAAGTATTGGAGTTTCAGCTTCAACATCAGTCCTTAAAATGAACACCCAGGATTGATCTCCTTTAGGATGGATTGATTGGATCTCCTTGCAGTCCAAGGGACTCTCAAGAGTCTTCTCCAACACCACAGTTCAAAAGCATCAATTCTGCGGCACTCAGCATTCTTCACCATCCAACTCTCACATCCATACATGACTACTGGAAAAACCATAGCCTTGACTAGATGGACTTCTGTTGGCAAAGTAATGTCTCTGCTTTTAAATATGCTATCTAGGTTGGCCATAACCTTCCTTCCAAGGAGTAAGCGTCTTTTAATTTCATGGCTGCAATCACCATCAGCAGTGATTTTGGAGCCCAAAAAATTAAGTCTGACACTGTTTCCACTGTTTCCCCATCTATTTCCCATGAGGTGATGGGACCAGATGCCATGATCTTAGTTTTCTGAATGTTGAGCTTTAAGCCAACTTTTTCACTCGCCTCTTTCACTTTCATCAAGAGGCTCTTTAGTTCTTCACTTTCTGCCATAAGGGTGGTGTCATCCGCATATCTAAGGTTATTGATATTTCTCCCAGCAATCTTGATTCCAGCTTGTGTTTCTTTCAGCCCAGCATTTCTCATGATGTACTCTGCATAGAAGTTAAATAAGCAGGGTGACAATATACAGCCTTGACATACTCCTTTTCCTATTTGGAACCAGTCTGTTGTTCCATGTCCAGTTCTAATTGTTGCCTCCTGACCTGCATAGAGGTTTCTCAAGAGACAGGTCAGATGGTCTGGTATTCCCATCTCTTTCAGAATTTTCCACAGTTTATTGTGATCCACACAGTCAAAGGCTTTGGCATAGTCAATAAAGCCTATTATATTATACAGAGTGAAATAAGTCAGAAAGAGAAAAACAAATATCTTATGTTAACGCATGTATATAGAATCTGGAATGACGATACTGCTAAACCTATTTACAGGGCAGCAATGGAGACACAGATATAGAGAACAGATTGTGGACACACAAGTGGGAAAGGAGAAGGTGGGATGAATGGAAAGAGTAGCATGGAAACGTATATATTACCATATGTAAAATAGCCAGTGGGAATTTGTTCTAATCCATGCTCTGTGACAACCTAGAGAGGTGGGATGGGGTGGGAAGTGGGAGGGAAGTTCAAGAGGGAGGGGACCTATCATTGATTCACGTTGATGTATGGCAGAAACCAACACTATTGTAAAGCAATTAACCTTCATTTAAAAATAAATAAAAATAATAAAAAATAAAATATTTGTGACCTAACTATAGAAGAAATAGGGCAGAGTAGCATGTTGAACTGACTTATAAAAATTATATACCATAGCAGCACTAACTGTAATCAAATAATTGGCATTCTAATTGCAAGTAATTATTATATTTATTAAAGCAGACTTAGCAGGACTTCTATTTGATGACATTGTAAACTTACTCTTTGTTCTTAAGAGTAACACAAGGACTTCCCTGGTGGTTCAGTGGCTAAGACTCTGCACTCCCAATGCAGGGGGCATGGGATTAATGCCTGGTCAGGGAACTAGATCCCACGTGCTGCAACTAAAGATCCTGTATGCCACAAGGAAGACCCGAGAAGCCAAAACAAATAAGTAAATATTAAATAAAAATGAGTAATATAATTTACCTTTTTAAAATGTAGTTTTCAATTCACTTGGATGGCCTGGATAATTTTTCCTGACATATGAAGAAGCAGAACGTGCAGATGACAGACGATACCATGAAAAACTGAGTGCAATAGATACACTAAAATGTAAATAATGGGTAAGATTAGGTGATGAAATCACAGATGACTTTTTTTCTTTGTGCCTCTCTTTATGTTCTTGAGTTTCTATAATGATCTTGCATTGCTGCTGTAACCAGGGGAAAGGGTTTTATTAGTTATTTCATATTGGCTTTGCCCTATCAGTCCAGTCTACACAAACTAGTAGGTTATTTTACCTGCAAAATCATGTCACTCTCCGTTAAATAAAACAAACGAACAAATGTTTTTTAAAATCTTTAGTGCCATCTCAACACAGCCTACAGAATTAAATACAAATGCCTCAGTGTGGTGTGCAAATCCCTCCTCATATGAATCCAGATTCTCTTTCCAGTCTTACCTCCCACCACTCCCTACAGGAACCCTGCGTTACAGACAAACAGCCCCTGTGTGTTTCCATCTCAAGTGTTTGTTCTTAGCCCTTTTGCTTAGAGGAACTTCTATGCATTTCTGCTTATTAAATCATACCTATTCTCCAAAGCCCATCTCACAACCTCCAGGAAACCTTTTCAGATGTTTTCAGTTACATGTGCTCTCTCTCTCCTTCAAATCACTATAGCATTTTGTTCATTTATCTGTAATGGCATTTCTCATATCCTGTCTTATTATAATTACTTGTATAATTATCCCCCTCCCCCACCAATACTGTAAGAACCCGAAGGAAAGGACTGGCTCTTACTCACTGTATTGCCCACAGGGCCAAGCAGAGTGCTTTTGTGAAATTAAGCAATATTGGCTGAATTAAATTAAATCCATTGCTGTTGCTACATATTATTAGGCTAAATTACAAGGAGCCCAAGCCAAATATCTTGGGCCAATAAGGCAAGGTAAGAACTGTAAAAAATAAGAAGCTAATCTAATACAAGCTCAGAGAGGTAAAATGATTTGTCACACCCCTGACTTTTAGTTATCCATAGGGCTCGTATAAAAATTTGCCATGTACTTATCTGTGAGCATGAAAAACTGGGGGGAAAATGCCAACAATATTCCAACCTAAGATTCTAGAACATAAGTTTTCACACACTTTGTGGAAGGAAGGGAGAAAGAGAGGGAAGGAGGAAGGAAGGGAGGGAGGGAGGAAAAGTAAAAGCTCCTGCAGCCAAGAAAACTGAATTAAGAAGAAAGGAAGAAGAAGGAACAGTTGGTGCCTTAGCCTGTATTTGCTCTGAACTCCCAGTCCAGAGCACAAACCTGATCACATAAGTACTTAATTAACGTGTTGAACTAAGCTGAACTCCTACACTGACCAAAAAATAAAGCATATTAAGAGAAACAATTGTTCAAATACCCTTGTTGGAATGAGTGTTTACTATTCTTTGTATTTGGCATTTACTTAACATTTAGTTTTGCCATTATTATTCATGTAGTTTCATCATTTTATAGATGGCTACCTGTTCATTTGTGTAAAACCAACCAAAACCCTTAAAACCCAAGGAATGAATCAGGCCTAAGGCTCCATCTCTCAATTAAATCTTCTCTGGGCAGGCTGTTCTCAAAGCCAGCAGTCTCAAAGCATGATTTCCTCCATGCATTTCTTCTTTAAGTAACAGGATTTTAACACTGATTTCAGAGTTGAAACAAATATCTGCAACCAAAGCCAGAAGGAGGACTCTCACTCCATACACTTGCATACGTGTGTGAGTTTTTAAAGTGGGTTATAATTTTTAGTGAATTTGGGGGATAATGAAAAGGAAAAGGTGATTTTTTTCTTTAATGAAAAGAAGAAAAGTAATATTTTCTGTACCAAGGTATGAAATGACTCAACAGACCCAAAGTGACATGTAGAACCTGATTGGGTTACAAATCTCAGGAGGTGAATTCACCTCTTTGAGCATAGGAAGCCAAACATTTCAGTCCAAAGTTCTTTCACATTTGTCTTCAGAGATCAACATTTACAGTTCATCATAAAAAGTGCTCTCGTGCCATAAGTAACCGAGCTTGAAATCAGACAAATGGTATTACGGTTGATGTATCATGTATGTAAAACAAATTAGCTTTCTTGAATTATCAGAGACAAAAAGTGATAGTTTTTGAAAATCAGACTCTGCTGGAAAATTGACCTTTCAGTCTACAAACATACCATTTAATTTACAAGAGAAGTAAACCCTTTTGAATTGTATTTACCCAGTTACTTTAATAAAGGTTAAACCTTTCAAAAACAATTGTAAATGTGGCATTTAGCGTCTCATATTTTCCAATGCATTACATGAATCTTGAGATTCAAAAGAAACAACTAAGAAAATAACAATAAAGCAACATTGGGGTTCTCCCCAGAGTGAAACAAAATGTACAATCTCCAAATTAAAATCGCAGATTTAAAATTCTACATGTTGAAAACTCACCAGCCTCATTGGGTTTCAGGAAATGTCATTAACATCTCCTTTGGGGAAAAGATGGCCGATACATTCATTAATTCATTCATAAAGCAAAGCTCATTACTAATACACACTGGTATTAGTTCCTGAAAGTTGACGATTATTAAAATGCAGAAGCACCTTCGGGTAATGAAAAATACAGTAATTTAAATCCAGGAGGTGAAATCGTACACTAAAATTCAGAAAGGTTTTATTTTACTTATAGTTCTACACAAAAGAAGTTAAATGTGAGCATTATTATTAAACCACTGTATTTTCAAGTATTCAGCTTTCCACTAATGCAACAAACATTTATCATGAATCTATTGCATGCATAGTACTCTCTTACAAAATGTATTACACTTTTATTGTCATTACATGGGATCTAAATTGTCTGTCTATAACAAAATCTGCTTAAGGATGCATCTCATGACAAAAAATATGGACCTTTGAGACAGAAACACTTGAGTTCTAATCTTGGCTCTACCATTTACTAGCTTTGTGACTTTAGACAAGTGACTTAACCTCTTTGAGCCTCAGTTGCCTTATTTCTAAAGTGAAGATAACAATTCATATTCACCTAGGTTGCTGAGGCAATGATGTAGCTAAACAGTACAATGCTTAGCACTTTTAAATGCTAAATAAATATTAGGATTCTATTCTTCCTTCCATATTTGTACAAAGTAAATAATAAAGTCCAATCTGTGTGATTGAACTAAGAAAAATGAATTTAAACAGTTGAATTCAGTGGAAAAATAAAACCTGAGTATGTCATTTGGATTCTGTAATATATAAGTTTGTATCTCTATTCTCCCAGAAAACTTCTAAAATATACAGGAAATTTCAATGCCTGCCATTCCTTCAGAATCAATGGCAAGATGCCATGACAACTGGATAATTTCCAAGATTATCCAGATTATTATGTTCTGGAATGCCTATAAGAAGCTCATTCAAAGTCATTGCCTAAATTTGGTAAAACTTCATTTCTGGGAAAACATCAACACTAGCCAATTTATGTCTGCATATAAAGTTGCCCCAGGGCCATGTTGGAATAACTGTCTTATAGGGAAGATGAGTTATTTGAGAGCCAGATTCTTATTTGGGGTTGTGAGTGCGTGCTAAGTCATGTCAGTTGTGTCCAACTCTTTGCGACCCCATGGACTACATGTAGCCCACCACGCTCCTCTGTCCATGGGATTCTCCAGGCAAGAATACTGGAGTGGGTTGCTATGCCCTTCTCCAAGGGATCTTTCTGACCCAGGGATTGAACTTGTGTCTCATGTCTCCTGCATTGGCAAGCAGGTTCTTTACCGCTACCACCACCTGGGTTGTACATGGTCTCATCTAAGACACAAGGTAGGAAATCAGATGTGAAAAATACCTAATGGTCTCAGTACCTCTGCCTTTTATCTCTAGACTTTTGACTACACAATCACCAGCAGAATCTGTGGATTCACAAATGCTTTGAGATAGCACACACCATTTGTCTCAAAATTAACACATCCAACTTTTCATACTGTTAGATGCCCCCTAGACTGTGGACCTTGCCTACTGCCCCATGGCTTAGGTTAGCCTTTCTGGACTTGGTCTCATTTATGCATTGATTTATGGTATCTGCCAGACCCCACTATTTGGCTTTACTCAGCACCTAAGTCTCTACTGGCCAGCCCTAGTTCTAAATTCTGACTATCCTAGCCTGTGCCATGCTCAGTCATTCAGTCCTGTCTGACTCTTTGCAACCCCGTGGAATGTACCCCGCCATATTTCTCTGTCCATGGGGATTCTCCAGGCAAGAATACTTGAGTGGGTTGCCATGCCCTCCTCCAGGGGATCTTCCCAACCCAGGGATTAAACCCAGGTCTCCCACATTGCAGGCAGATTCTTTACCATCTGAGCCACCAGGGAAGCCCTATCCTAGCCTGGTTTCTTCTATATTCATATTCCTTAAACTACTATTACTCTAAAACAATTCTGAGGGTTTTTAGAATACATTACACCCCACAAATATATTGTGGGGGTGGGGGTGGGTGGGTATACATTTGGTCACCAAAGAGAGCATATTAAAGAATGAAGTGGCAAATTTGGCCTAACAGAATTAATAGAGAATTGGATGGCTCAATGTATTACTGTCAAATTAATACTAATCTTACAATGATTTACTAACATCAAGGCAGCTTAGAAGAACTAATATTGCACGAAATTTTAAAGTAATAGTAATACCTAACTCAAATTATATTCTCTAAGAACTTATATGGATTTTAAAAATAACAGTCATTAAAATAGCTTAAGCTATCTCCTGCCTGATTAGCCCAATGCTGCCCCAAATCTCTCCCATGTGAGAGTCAGTGAGAGAAGAATATATTGTTCATCAATAAACTTCCCACAAGACCAGCAGAAAGCAAGTAACTATAGACTGAACCCAGAGTAGTACCAGAATCCCCAGATAACCTGCCGGGCATCTTCCCTGAGAATTCTTTCCTGTGTCTTTCTTCAAATGAATAGTAAGGACTCCTCCCCACCTTTCAGCTCTCCACAGTAGACACATCTTATCACATTTCTACCACTCCTAAACTTGACCACTAATCACTCTCATGGTTATCAGTCATGCAGAATTCAACAGTCATGAAACGTAGACCTGATAAAATAAGCTGCCCTCAGACATGTTTGTCTGGCACAGTATAGTTCTAAATTGTTTTTGTGAATACTCTTAGATATATGGGTGCTCTCTGGTTTGCAGTTGCCACAACTTCCTGTTGAAGCATCAGCCACATCCATCATTGCATTATCTATTAGTCCAGTATCTTATTTAACCAGGGCCTGATGCTGGCTACTTTGTTGTTGATTTCCTCTGCTTACAGGCTTTGTAATAGTCTCATTCCTTCTATACATCTCAGGGCAATCATAGAACCTTCTAACTAAATCCAAGTAATTTCATTTCAAAGGGCTCCATTCTCCTATGGCTATTAATTTCCATTGCTAACTGCCTCTCTATAACTTAACACATAGTAAGCAGGAAAAAGGAACGAATGAAGCATATTTTCTAAGGAAACTAAAGAGTATATTAAGTGTCCATACAGGCCAGAGTGAGTTGCATCCCAGATGTCATGCAATAGCAAAAAGACTGGTATCTAAAAGCCAGGTTTTAGAGGGGAAGGTCAAGGTAGGAACGATAGATGTTTGGGGCACTTGTTTCTCATGGCTACAGAAAGTGAGGTAAAGGGACTAAATCCAAAGTTTCACTCACATTTGCCCCTCAGGGAAGATTCGGAGAAGGAATCTGTGCATAAGGAGAACTTTAAACTAATAAAAGGGGTACTGAGGTTGTGGTCTTGAATTATCTTCTTCATGTATGTGTATTATTTTTGGGCTTCCCTGGTGGTTCAGTGGTAAAGAACACGCCTGCGAATACAGGAGACCTGGGTTCGATCTCTGGGTCAGGAAGATCCCCTGGAGAAGGAAATAGCAACCCACTCCAGTATTCTTGCTTGGAGAATCCCATGGACAGAGGAAACTGGTGGGCTACAGTCCATGGGATCGCAAAAAGTTGGACACAACTGAGCAACTAAACAACAATAACAAATTATTTTCAGTTAATGAAAACTCTGCATGGGAGTTCCCTGGTGGTCCAGTGGTTAAGACTTCATGCTTCCACTGCAAGGGGCCCAGGTTCAATCCCTGGTCAGGGAACTAAGATTCCACAATCTGCTCAGCACAGCCAAAAACAACAACAAAAAAAAGACCTCTGTACAAGACAATATTAGCGTATCTCCTTTCCTATTACATAATTGATTTAACATTTCAATGAAGACTCAATGCCTCCTAGAAGCCTCTCAGCACTTATCTCAAACTTAACCAGCAGAGCCCTCCCTCCAGGGCCATCTTGACCTGGTTATGTCCCTCAACAGAAGGTTACTGTTTCTCTCAGCATGGTTTCCTCTACTCCACACTCTCCTTGGGGTTCCAATATACACTTATGCCCCCTCATCTTGCAGCAGCTCTACAGCTATTAAACCTTCATTGCTGACTAGCCCTTATGGTTCTATACATGTCATCCTCACCTTTTTAGTGAGTCCCTTTGTAAATAAACCCTCCTCAAAATCCTAATATAGGTATGTTCTCTCTTTTCTATGGGACCCAGACAAATGCACACATGCTCCAAAACTATTTATGAATTCATGAATGAATCCTTTTGGGACTAACATGCCTTCAGTCTTCTCAAATGAATCCAGAAGTTCCTCAACATTTAATCACATCTCTCAGTGCTGATTTATATCTGTCTTGAATGTCCCAATAGAACATAAACAGCTTGAATACAAGGGATGGGTAAATTCAAGATCTGGTAACATATCTACATGTTAAGGTACTTCCAGTGCTGGTAATACATCTACATGTTATGGCTGGGCAGATACTTCTGGTGCTGGTTATAGGATGAAATCCAATATGGTAGGCCAGAGCAGGATATCTAAAGGATGGGAAATCGGTAATGGGCAGTAGTCTGGATAATCAGTTGGTATCAGAGAGCTCAGTACCAAATTGATAGCTATCTTCTGATTTGGTTTTTCATTTCCTAATTCACTTATTCATTCATTATTTATTCAATTTCTCACCTATTGAATAAACTTTACTTAGAAAGTAGAGATGAAGGACTTTCCTGGTGGTCCAGTGGTTAAGAATCTACCTTGCAATGCAGGGGAAAAGGGTTCAATCCCTGACTGGGGAAATAAGATTCCACAGGCCATGGAGCAACTAAACCCATGTGCCACAACTAGAGAGTCCATTCACTGCAATGAAAGAGCCCACATGCTCCAACTAAGACCCAAAGCAGCCTGATAAATAAATACATATTTTAAAAAGAGAAAAGTTGTGAAGAGTGAGCCATAGTTCTTGTCCTCTGATTTCCAACAGAAAAAACCAAGACAGGCTGATAATTAGGTATTCCTTGAAGCTGGCTTTCTATTGACATGTTAGCAGCTAGCAGGACCAGAAACCCAACATGGAATTCAGGGAGTCTTCATAAGATGGTGGGAGGGGCAGCAGAGCTGACAAAATCAAGATCAGGGTCAGTCCTGGGGGAATGAAGATTTCGGACAGGCTACCAGATAAGGTCTCCAGCACAGGAAACAAGACACTAATCAGAGCCAAGACACAAAGTAAGGACTGGCTCTCACAATAAGACAGTTGGCCATTTATCATGATGGAAGGGAAAGGTCAGGGCTAGTTTGGCAATGAAGACAATCGAGGATGAGTATGAGAATATTGCTTGGAAAATGCGGAAAGCTTCTCTCAGAGATGCATCCAAGTGTCAAAATGAACTGTTCCCCTGCTGTTGATGAAAGGGATGGAAAAAAAAAAACAGAGAAGGAAAAAAGGATGCAAAGGCTTACCAATTAGCATCAGGTCCATGTGGATGGCTGACTAGTTGCCAAACTACCTCTCAGAGGGATGTAAGAATAGATGAGATCACTACAAAATGCCATATTTCCTTAGAACACAGTGCTTTTTAAGAACAGAAATGCACTATCAACTCAATAAGGAGAAATCAAATATCATACATTCAGTCATAGCATGTGCAGAGTTAATGCTAGCTTCTAGTATTTATCACCATAAATGTCCTTGAAAACTAAATTTTTCTTTTGAAAATCAAATTGTTTTAAATCCACCATGGGGACTTACTATTTAAGTAAACCCTGAAGTTAAACCTTATGTAAAGTTGAGAATCTCTTATGTTATGCAAATAATTTTCCCCCTTGATTATGTTTGTATATTTGTGTATTAGGTCCCCTTAAAGTGGAAACCTTTCAAGATGAGGGGTAATGTTGAACTGAGGCACCACTCATAGGGTTCAACATGACCCATACTGCTAGGTTCAGGATGTGACACTTGAAGGGCAATGATTCAAGATTACTTCCATTGCTTCAAAGTCAAGCAATATATATGGAATCTTAAAAAAAAAGAGTAAAAATGAATCTATCTTCAAGACAGAAATAGAGTCATACATGCAGAAAACAAACTTACAGTTACCAGAGGGTAAGGTGTGGAGGATAAATTGGGAGATTGGGAATGACATATACACATTACTATATATAAAGTAGATAATTAATAAGGACACAGGGAACTTTACTCAATACTCTGTAATGGCCTATATGGGAAAGAATCTTAAAATGAGTGGATATATGTATATGCATAACTGATTCACTTTGCTGTACACCTGAAACTAACACAACATTGTACATCAACAATATTCCAACAAAATGTTTAAAACATTAAAAAAAAAGTCCTAGCAAAAGTTACACAACTTTGCAGATAAATTCATAGATGTTCCAAAGCAAAACAAGGACTTTCAAACCCAAAGCAATACTGAGCAATAGAAAGACTGAGACCAGGGAGCATGGGGATTGGAGGAGATACCATCAGAGAAGCAGCTGTAACATCATACAGAACATAAAGCAAAAATAAGTGACTCCAGGTAAGGCCAGGACTAGTGTTGAGAACAGAAGTCACCTACATCAAGCTGGGTTAGTTATTGAATTGGAGCTAAGAAGTGGGTAACAAATTAGGAACATACACAACAAAAGAGGTCTTAGAGACAGAGCACCCTAATCAAGATTAATAAAAGACTGGAAAACTGGGGAAATGTAGGGTGACCAGCTGTCTCTTTTTGTGTGGCATTGAGGAGTTTTGTGGAAGGTAGGACTTTTAGTGCCAAGACAGGTAAAGCTGGATAGTTGTTCACTCCAGGTACATCTGGTCCTGGGTGGTAGTTATCAAGCCAGGTGGAGTTAAAGATGTGGACAGCACTTAACATAGTCAACCCTAGAATCTCTAAATACTATTTGATCACTACTCCTAATGCATTAGTTTCCAATTGCTGTAACAAAATACCACAACTCAGTGCCTTAAAACAGCACAAATTAACTTATAGCTCTGGAAGACAAAAGTCAGAAATGGGTATCACTTGATTGAAACCAAGATGGCTGAAGGGTTATGCTACCTTCCCAGATTCTAGGAAGAATATGTTTCCTTGCCTTTTCAGCTTCTAGAGCTGCCTTCCTTACATGCCTTGGCTTGTGGTCCCATCTTCCAACTTCAAAGCCAGCAGTGCAGCATCTTCAAGTCTCTATTTCTATCTCCATATTGCCCTCTGTCTATCTCTGGCTCCTCCCGCATCACTCTCTTATAAAATCTTGATGTTTATATTGGGCCTACCCAGATAATCTAGGATAATCTTCCCATCTTGAAACCCTTAATTTAATCAACTATGCCAAGCACCTAGAAGATAACATTCACAGGTTCTGGGGATTATGAACAAACTTGAGAGAGGTGGGGCAAAGGGTCAGTTTGGGGGCTGAGATGGCAAGTTTGCCAGAGATATAGGATGGTAGTGAGAGCTGAGTGAGCATGGTTCAGTTCATCTTCACCTCTATCCAACCCTGCCCATATTCCCCAACACTGACAACTCTTAGGTATGAGAAAAGAGAGAGAGAGAAAGAAAAGGTAAGTGGGAAGATGCCCAGAACAGGAACAAAACAAACAACAGACCAAAAGAACAGATGGCAGGAACACTTCCCTCCTACTCTAAAGGGCCTAATCACAAGGGGCTTGGACTCCAGCAGGGGAAGTGAGAAATAAATTAAAGGGCCTAGATCTGATAGATAGAGTGCCTGATGAACTATGGATGGAGGTTCGTGACACTGTACAGGAGACAGAGAGCAAGACCATCCCCAAGAAAAAGAAATGCAAAAAGGCTGTTTGAGGAGGCCTTACAAATACCTGTGAAAAGAAGAGAAGCCAAAAGCAAAGGATAAAAGGAAAGCTATACCCATTAGAACGCAGAGTTCCAAAGAATAGCAAGGAGAGATAAGAAAGCCTTCCTCAGCGATCAATGCAAAGAAATAGAGGAAACCAATAGAATGGGAAAGACTAGAGATCTCTTCAAGAAAATTAGAGATACCAAGGGAACATTTCATGCAAAGATGGGCTCAATAAAGGACAGAAATGGTATGGACATAAAAGAAGCAGAAGATATTTAAGAGGTGGCAAGAATACACAGAAGAACTATACAGAAAAGATCTTCATGAACCAGATAATCACGGTGGTGTGATCACTCACCTAGAGCCAGACATCCTGGAATGTGAAGTCAAGTGGGCCTTAGAAAGCATCTCTAGGGACAGAGCTAGTGGAGGTGATGGAATTCCAGTTGAGCTATTTCAAATCCTGAAAGATGATGTTGTGAAAGTGCTGCACTCAATAAGCCAGCAAATTTGGAAAACTCAGCAGTGGCCACAGGACTGGAAAAGGTCAGTTTTCGTTCCAATCCCAAAGAAAGGCAATGTCAAAGAATGTTCAAACTACTGTATAATTGCACTCATCTCACATGCTAGTAAATTAATGCTCAAAATTTTCCAAGCCAGGCTTCAGCAATACATGAACTGTGAACTACCAGATGTTCAAGGTGGTTTTAGAAAAGGCAGAGGAACCAGAGATCAAATTGTCAACATCCACTAGATCATCAAAAAAAACAAGAGAGTTCCAGAAAAACAACTACTTCTGCTTTATTGACTATGCCAAAGCCTTTGACAGTGCAGATCACAACAAACTGTGGGAAATTCTGAAAGAGATGGGAATACCAGACAACCTGACATGCCTCTTGAGAAATCTGTATGCAGGTCAGGAAGCAACAGTTAGAACTGGACATGGAACAACAGACTGGTTCCAAATAGGAAAAGGAGTACGTCAAGGCTGTATATTGTCATCCTGCTTATTTACCTTATATGCAGACTACATCATGAGAAATTCTGGGCTGGATGAAGCACAAGCTGGAATCAAGATTGCTGGGAGAAATATCAATAACCTCAGATATGCAGATGACACCACCCTTATGGCAGAAAGTGAAGAAGAACCTCTTGATGAAAGTGAAAGAGGAGAGTGAAAATGTTGGCTTAAAGCTCAACATTCAGAAAACGAAGATCATGGCATCTGGTCCCATCACTTCATGACAAATAGATGGGGAAACAGTGCAAACAGTGGCAGACTTTATTTTTGGGGGCTCCAAAATCACTGCAGATAGTGACTGCTGCCATGAAATTAAAAGACACTTGCTCCTTGGAAGGAAAGTTATGGCCAACCGAGACAGCATATTTAAAAGCAGAGACTTTACTTTGCCAACAAAGGTCCATCTAGTCAAGGCTATGGTTTTTTCACTAGTCATGTATGGATGAGAGAGTTGGACTATGAAGAAAGCTGAATGCCGAAGAATTGATGCTTTTGATCTGTCGTATTTGAGAAGATTCTTGAGAGTCCCTTGGACTGCAAGGAGATGCAAGCAGTCAATCCTAAAGGAAATCAGTCCAAATATTCATTGTAAGAACTGATGTTAGAGCTGAAACTCCAATACTTTGGCCACCTGATGCTAAGTATTGACTCGTTTGAAAAGACGCTGATGCTGGGAAAGATTGAAGGCAGGAGGAGAAAGGGATGACAGAGGGTGAGATGGTTGGATGGCATCACTGACTCAATTGACATGAGTTTGAGTAAACTCTGGGAGTTGGTGATGGATAGGGAGGCCTGGCATGCTGCAGTCCATGGAGTCACAAAGAGTCGGACACGACGGAGCGACTAAACTGAACTGAACTGGACTCCAGCACTTGATTTGTTTATTCCTCACATCTGGATGGCTAATAACATATTATTTAGCCTAAGGTATAGGCAAGTATTAAAAAGCAGAGATATTTGTTTGCCAACAAAGGTCCATACAGTCAGATATGGTTTTTCCAGTAGTCATGTATGGATATGAGAGTTGGACCATAAAGAAAGCTTAGCACTGAAGAACTGATGCTTTTGAACTGTGGTGTTGGAGAAGACTCTTGAGAGTCCCTTGGACTGCAGGGAAATCAAACAGTCCATCCTAAAGGAAATCAACCCTGAATACTCACTGGAAGGACTGATATTGAAGCTCCAATACTTTGGCCACCTGATGTGAAGAGACAACTCATTGGAAAAGACCCTGATGCTGGGAAAGATTTAGGGCAGTAGAAGGGGGTGACAGAGAATGAGATGGGTGGATGGCATCACCGACCCAATGGACAGGAGTTTGAGCAAACTCTGGGAGAAGGAAGGGAAGCCTGGTGTGCTGCAGTCCATGGGGTCACAAAGAGTTGGACAGGACTGAGCGACTGTACAACAACAAATAGGCAAGTATAGAAAACTGTATTACAAAATATCAGTATAATACCAAATTCTCACTAGCAAATTAGTCACCTTGCTTTTTGAGGGGCCAACAAACAGTATATATGCTCACAGCCCTTCCACAAAGCCAAAGAGCCTCTACTATGGAAAAAAAAGGTAAGGGAGGATAAATGATGGCTCAAAGGAGATCCACAGAGATACGAGGTACAGCTCCATGAAGTGAATGACAATCCAGTAGGGTTGAGACTGAATCTGCACAAATTAGGGACATATCCCAAGGGACTGGGTTCTGTTAGCATCAAAAAGATTGGTTTTCACTGTTGTGTTCCGATGAAGAACTAATTAATCTGGCAAACTTTTGTTGAGATCCTACTGTGTTTCAGCCATGGTAAGAAGCATTTTTTTTTTTGGCCATGCATCATGTGGGTTCTTATTTCCCTGAGCAGGGATCAAACCTGCACCCTACAGTGTAAACATGGAGTCTTAACCACTAGACCACCAGAGAAGTCCCTGTAAAAAGCTTTTAATGTTAGCTCATTTAATTTTTCCAAAAGTTGCACAGTTCAGTTCAGTCACTCAGTCATCTCCAACTCTTAGCGACCCCAGGAATTGCAGCACACCAGGCCTCTCTGTCCATCACCAACTCCCAGAGTCCACCAAAACCCATGTCCACCTACTTGGTGATGCCATCCAACCATCTCATCCTCTGTCGTCCCCTTCTCCTCCTGCCCCCAATCCTACCCAGCATCAGGGTCTTTATCAATGAGTCAACCCTTCGCATGAGGTGGCCAAAGTATTGGAGTTTCAGCTTCAACATCAGTCCTTCCAATGAACACCCAGGATTGATCTCCTTTTAGGATGGATTGATTGGATCTCCTTGCAGTCCAAGGGACTCTCAAGAGTCTTCTCCAACATCACAGTTCAAAAGCATCAATTCTGCAGCACTCAGCATTCTTCACCGTCCAACTCTCACATCCATACATGACCACTGGGAAAACCATAGCCTTGACTAGACGGACTTTTGTTGGCAAAGTAATTTCTCTGCTTTTAAATATGCTATCTAGGTTGGCCATAACCTTCCTTCCAAGGAGTAAGCGTCTTTTAATTTCATGGCTGCAATCACAATCAGCAGTGATTTTGGATCCCAAAAAAATAAAGTCTGACATTGTTTCCCCATCTTTTTCCCATAAAGTGATGGGACCAGATGCCATGATCTTAGTTTTCTGAACGTTGAGGTTTAAGCCAACTTTTTCACTCGCCTCTTTCACCTTCATCAAGAGGCTCTTTAGTTCTTCTTCACTTTCTGCCATAAGGGTGGTGTCATTTGCATATCTGAGGTTGTTGATATTTCTCCCAGCAATCTTGATTCCAGCTTGTGTTTTTTCCAGCCCAGCGTTTCTCATGATGTACTCTGCATAGAAGTTAAATAAGCAGGGTGACAATATATAGCCTTGACATACTCCTTTTCCTATTTGGAACCAGTCTGTTGTTCCATGTCCAGTTCTAATTGTTGCTTCCTGACCTGCATACAGGTTTCTCAAGAGACGGGTCAGATGGTCTGGTATTCCCATCTCTTTCAGAATTTTCCACGGTTTATTGTGATCCACACAGTCAAAGGCTTTGGCATAGTCAATAAAGCAGAAATAGATGTTTTTCTGGAACTCTCTTGCTTTTTCAATGATCCAGTGGATGTTGGCAATTTGATTTCTGGTTCCTCTTCCTTTTCTAAAACCACCTTGAACATCTGGAAGTTCTTGGTTCACGTATTGCTGAAGCCTGGCTTGGAGAATTTTGAGACTTACTTTACTAACATGTGAGATGAGTGCAATTGTGCGGTAGTTTGAGCATTCTTTGGCATTGCCTTTCTTTGGAATAGGAAAGAAAACTGACCTTTTCCAGTCCTATGTCCACTGCTGAGTTTTCCAAATTTGCTGGCATATCGAGTGCAGCACTTTCACAGCATCACCTTTGAGGATTTGAAATAGCTCAACTGGAATTCCGTCACCTCCACTAGCTTTGTTCGTAGTGATGCTTTCTAAGGCCCACTTGACTTCACATTCCAGGATGTCTGGCTCTAGGTGAGTGATCACACCATTGTGATTATCTGGGTCATGAAGATCTTTTTTGTACAGTTCTTCTATGTATTCTTGCCACCACTTCTTAATATCTTCTGCTTCTGTTAGGTCCACACCATTTCTGTCCTTTATTGAGCCTATCTTTGCATGAAATGTTCCTTTGGTATCTCTAATTTCCTTGAAGAGATCTCTAGTCTTTCCAAATCTGTTGTTTTCCTCTATTTCTTTGCATTGATCACTGAGGAAGGCTTTCTTATCTCTCCTTGCTATTCTTTGGTACTCTGCATTCAGATGAGAATATCTTTCCTTTTTTTCCTATTTGGAAAATGAGTAGATGGAGAAAAGTTCACCTAAACTCACATGGTTAAGTGAGTTAAACTGAAGTCTTCTACTGAAAAGCCCTAAGTGTTTGCTAGTACAGAAAGGAAATTAATCACAGTGCCTACTTTTGACACTACTAAGCTACCTCAGTTCCCACCAATGTTACTGAAAAGGATGGAGTCTGTGTAAACATAGATTGCAATAAGGTCAAAATTTATTAGGCTGCTTAAAGAGTAGGAGTTAAACTTTCTCATTCTCCCTTCAGTTCACTCAGTTGTGTCCAACTCTTTGCTACCCCATGGACTGCAGCACACCAGGCTTCCCTGTCCATCACTGACTCCTACAGCTTGCTCAAACTCATGTCCATTGAGTCAGTGATGCCATCTAACCATCTCATCCTCTGTGTCCCCTTCTCCTCCTGCCTTGAAGCTTTCCCAGCATCAGGGTCTTTTCCAATGAGTCAGTTCTTTGTATCAGGTGGCCAAAGTATTGGAGTTTCAGCTTCAGCATCAGTCCTTCCAATGAATATTCAGGATTCCTTTAGGATTGATAGGTTTGATCTCCTTGCAGTCCAAGGGACTCTCAACAGTCTTCTCCAACACCACAGTTCAAAAGCATCAATTCTTCAGTGCTCAGCTTTCGTTATAGTCCAACTCTCATATGCACACATGACTACCGGAAAAAACATAGCTTTGGCTAGATGGACCTTTGCGGCAATGTCTCCTTTTTATTATGCTGTCTAGGTTGGTCATAGCTTTTCTTCTAAGGAGGAAGCATCTTTTAATTTCATGGCTGCAGTCACCATCTGCAGTGATTTTGGAGCCCAAGAAAATAAAGCCTGTCACTGTTTCCATTGTTTCCCCATCTATTTGCCATGAAGTAATGTGACCCAACTCGAGTTTTCACTCTAGACCCAACCTGGAAAAGAAACGCTTCTGACAGGTAGACAGCTGTATTACAGGCATATTGCAGATACCAAGACTAGGAAAGGATGTCTCTGGAAAAGTGTTGCTCATTGCCTTGTACCTACTTTTAAAATTAATGCTTATAAATATACTTATAAGAGTATGGACTGAAACAAGACCAAATTACTTTGAGACATTAAGCTATCCTATCAATATCTATAGCTCTTTGCTTCTTATTTCCTGAACGATTTCTTTATCCCCTTCTTTCCAAATGAGAAATTTAACTGTCTTTATTCTAGAGGTGGGTACAGTACTGAGGATTAAGAAGAAAGACTAGGATTCCCTTTGGATTGGCAGGCCAGTCTGAATTTGATCCACATTGAATAATAGCAAAGCTAATATATCCAGAATATTCTTTTCCACCTGTTATCATTCCCTCTATAGAAGTCAACCAGGCTATGTTAGCTTGCAGGAAAAGAACCCCCAAAGCCTCAGGAAAAATGCAAGATTTGCCTGGAGAAGAGAAATTTGGAATGACACACTTTGTGGAGAAATATTAATAGGTAATGTTAAATAATTCGAAGGAGAAAGAAAGTCAAATTCAAGAAACAGAAATGGTCGAAGCAGTTGTCTCTGAACTCTTCACCCTACAGAAGGAAAAAAAAAAAAACCTTAGCCTAAATAAGTGAGAACAAGTTAAAAATCATTCAATGGTTAGGAAATCAAATGGACTCTTGTGATGGAATACAGAATGACTCCAATGAACAGCCAAGAACAGAATATTGTACAGGCTCCCTCTGTGGGTTCTCTCCAGACAAGGTGAGCCCTTGCCACTCCCTTTCATCTTTAATCAACCTTCTCATTCCAGCACTCCTTCTCTTGGGTTTCCAATGTCCACCGGCCCCACTGTGTCCTAGGCTGGAACATTCAGTGGGGTTGAAACTGCCTCATGGGTCCAATCTCCTTGCTCCCAACACACTTGCCAATGGCAATGTTTTAGTGATCAGTACACAGAAAATATATTACCTACTAAGTTTTCTGCTTCAGCCCAAAGGAATGCCACTAGTGGGGATACGGCAGACAATGAGATTGACTCAGAGTTGAGCTTCTAAGATGCAGTTTAAATAGTGATAACCACTAACTAACTCATTGAGAATCCCTCCCAAACATTTTAACATTAGATTACTGACTAGAGGGATTTCCAAAGCTTCACCAAAGAAAAGAACAAAGCAAACACTTTTGCTGATAAAAGAGGTGAGAGTTTTCTCACACTGGCATCAGTTTGGGTATTAAGAGTATAAGACTTCAGATTTCAAGTCTTCCAGCAATGTCAGGCATTTGACTAGAGGGAAAGAGACTTGTACCATTCCCAAAGCCCTAAGGCAGACTTAATTCAAGAAGACTTTGAAAAGAAAAAAAAAACAAAAGAAGTGACCAAAAAAACTCCCTGGAGGACATTCAAATTACCAGTCTGCCTTTATGAACTGAAGATCCCTATCAAATGGGGAGGAGAGGGTGGGATGGACTGGGAGATTGGGGCTGACATATGTACACTACTATGTAAAAAATCCCTAGGTTGGGAAGATCCCCTGGAGAAGGAAATGGCAATCCAGTCCAATATTCTTGCCTGAAGAATCCCATGGACAGAAGAAACTGACAGGTTAGAGCCCATAGGGTTGCAAAGAGTCAGACATGACTGAAGCGACTTAACATGTACTTATGTAGAAAAAACATAACTAACGAGAACCTATAGCTCAGGGAACTCTACTCAGTGTTCTGTGGTGACCTAAATGGGAAAGAAATTGAAAAAACAGGGGATATATATGTATATATATAAACATAAAGCTGATTCACTTTGCTGTACAGCAGAAACTAACATGACATTGTTAAGCAACTATACTGCAGTTTTTTTAAAATGTCGAATACTTAAGAAAGGGATGGCATTGAGACACTCATAGACATTGCTAAAATATGATTTTAGACCTCAAATTAGACATCCCTAAGGGAAAAGGCCTAGCACCTAAACATTGTGATGAGGAAAGAGAAAGAGTCTCATTTACTTCCTGGTTAAGAGTGCTCTGAGGTCCCTGGAGTTCTGCACAAGGAGAGAGAAAGTTAGTTCTGGGAAGGGTAGATAAAGAAGGTAGAGAGGAAAAAAGAAAGAGTCACTGAAATTGGAGGGAGCCTTCCAGAAAAGGGTCTTTGACTTCCCAGTCTTCCTGGATCTAGCCCAAGTGCCAGTGGAAGCAAGTAGTCTTGACAAACTTCCCAAAGCCCTCTTCTTAGGCTTGAAGGCTCCCTCTACTAAACTATCAAGAAAAATGCTATTTCAGTCAAGACAACTTCTGTCTGTTTATAGGAAAAGTCAGTAATAAATCTACAAATCAACTGAAAAAGGGCCTGTGCTGTATATTAAACCAAGCTTCTGCCAAGCCAAGTGTCAGTCAGAGAGAATGACAGCTTCTGACCGAAGACTAGCAGTATGTAGCCAAGCAGGTATCTTAGTAAAACTTCCATAAATCACTGTCCCCACCCCAAATATCAGCTCCCAAATAAAGATGTATTGACTCTGCATAGGGAATGAAGAAAGTGGTACTTAATTTTCATAAACTTGGACAAAAAGGATCTGAACAAATCAACCAAATTTCAATGATATTCCCAGAATGAAGACCTAGCTGGCTTTCTGCTGACTTGTTCTTTAAGGATCGCAAGTTCTTTTAAAGCAAGATCTATCATTAACACAAGGTGGTATCTTGGTTTAGAAAACTGTCTCAGTTCAATGAGGAAATAAACGACATTTGGTAACGAAGGAAACATGACAATTGCTACCTTCATGTTCCATTATTACAAGTCCCCATATTCTTAAATATGACCTGAAAAACTCAATACATTTGCCTTAATCCATTAAATCTATTTTTCTCTCCCTCCTTCCTCATAACTTGCCCCCTTTTGCTCTTCACTGCCTTTTCTAGAATCTTCCTCCTCCTGCTTTCTCTCTTTCCCTCTCTCCCACCCTCTCCCCTCCCTCACTCCCTCCCTGCATCCACCCTGCTCACCCCTATTCCCATCTGTCTCACTTACTTGAAGGAAGCTCAGATCTAGACTGACAGTATGACCTTGGGCAGTTTTTGCTTCACAGAGGTCCAGGCCTCAAAAAAGTATGCTGCACTAGATTTGACATAAGTAGAAGAAATGAAATTGGAGAAAAAAAAATAGAAAGGGAACACTGTTCTGACCAAGAGTAGAGTGGGATGACATCGAGAAATTGCAAAACCTAAAGAAAATATTTCCATTGCACTAACAAAGGACGAACTCTACAAAGAAGGCTTTTTGAAAACCTCAATGTGTAAAATCAACAGCTAGCTAGAAGACAGTAGAACAAACTCTCGTTAATTTGGATTCTAATAAAAGTAGGGATGGAGAGAGTGATTGAGGGAGTGGAAATATGATTTTTGCAGAGTAAATGTTTTAAAAAACTGTTTCTTCCTTCAAAGACTTTCAAAGTCTTAGAGAGAGTCAGAGGGAGAGAGATCGAGTCAGGGAAAAGAGAGAGAGAGAGATCATAATTCTGTGATATTTTCAAACCAAGAGGAAAGAGTATACACTTTTGAGTCTTAGTCACCTCCTAGCCACATGATTGGGGGTAAAGCCTCCGTATATCAATCAGGGCCCAACCAGGAAGTCAAAACCCATTTTCAATATATTCTTTGGAATAGAGGGTATTTAAGATAAGAAATGCATGACGCAGTGATTGAGGAGCTGAGAAGCCAAAAAGAGGAAAGGGAGGCAACCCAGATATTAGAAACAGCAGGAGGCCATGAGCACTGTTAGGACTGGAGAGGCAAGGAGAACTGGTTCTTCCAGAGTCCAGGGACCAAAGTCCCCCAAAAGATGCTGGAATCACAGTAGGGTCTACCTGATGGGAGCTGGAGCCACAGAGGAAAGGCAGCCACTTCTGAAGGCACTGCCCCAGGCTGGAGAGTGGAGAAAGGTGATAAATACCCTGGCCTCTTCCTTCTTCCTGCCCTTCAAACTTTTTCTAGCATCTCCCTTGCACTGAACACATCCAGAAGCTAGTTATCACAGGAGCCTGAGAAATAGGGTCTGCAGGCATTGGCAGGGTAAGGGAAAAACAAGGAATGGATCTGAGGGCATACAGGTCCAGAACTGGCACACTCATTTCCCTTTCTCTGAAGTGTGTGTGCTCAGTCGCTAAGTTGTATCTGACACTTTGCCATCCCACGGACTGCAGCACGCCAGGCTTCCCTGTCCTTCTATAAAGTAGGGGCAATAATAACAACCTCCCTGTGTTGTTGAAATAATTAGAGAGTTCATGTAATTAATTTCATTAGAGAGTATACATAAAGTGCTGGACACAGCACCCAATACAAAGCAGCACTCCATACATGTTCATTTCTTTTTTAGTTCCAAAGACTCAAGATATTCGATTTAAAATAAATGCCTGATTCTACCTAGAACTAAATACTGTTTGTATATTAAGAGCTTTTTGTTTCTAATATAAAACGAGGTGAAGTAGACAATACTTTGTCATGGCCCATATAGGGAAGGAATCTTAAGAAATGGATGTATGTGTACATATAACTGATTCACTTTGCTATACATCTGAAACTAACACAACATTGTAAATCAACTCTACACCAATAAAAATGAAAAGAAAATAAATTTAAAAATTTGAAAACTCGGTGAAGCGGAAAAATGTTGCTCATATTTTCTTCTGTGCAAATTTTTAACATTCCTGTTGAAAGGAGTAAGAACTATTTCTCCCCATACGGTCATTCCAGGTTTTTCACTTTCAGACCAGACCTGTGTCCTACCTATTTTACTGAATAAGCTATATTATTGCCCGATTTTTATGTCTTATATAGCCTAATAAATTGATTTCTCTTAAAATATCAGTTTGTGATAGCAATGCCCCAGATACAAAGGAGTTAATGAATTCGACTAGTGAATACTACAAGGGGGCTTTTGTGATGGAAGAAAGTCCCTCAACAAAAGGCTAACTGAAGATAAATATCCCCACTGTCAAACACCAGCTGGGTCCAAAGCCTCCTGTTTATGTTAGAGAAGCCTCTGTCTTATAAATGTGTCCTTCAGCCTAATAGACCAGGCATGAATATTTCAGCAAAGGAATTTTCGAAAACCTTTGCTAGCCTTTCCAGAAAATAAAAATGCAAAGATTGAGACAGAGGGAATATTTAAGCCTCATGCATTATTTGTCATGTGAGATGTTGATCATGAAAGGGAATTTGAGTCTCAATTGCTGATGCTGCCACTTAAGAAATTCTGTCCTAAGGGACTCGAAAATGGTGAGTCTTTGAGCTGCCACTGACATTTAAGCTAGACATAGAGGAATGGGGACCACAGAAAGTATCAGTGAGGGAAATGCAATTTGCAGCAACAGAGAACCTTTTAAAACTATGTGTTCTTCCTCTCTGTGCCTCTCCTTCCAGCTTCTAGCTCTCCAGCTAAAGGATAAATTCCCCAAGTCAGGAAAGCTACACTAAGGAAACAAAAGTTCAACACTAATTGAAGGCATTTGTTCTTAAAAGCTGAAGATTTTTGTAAATAATAATCTCATGAACAATAATAAAGGTGGGGGGAATAGAGTTTCTACCAGGACTCCCAGATTTTTATAGAAAGAAGAAAAAGAAGACACTCATAGAATGTCAACATTGAATTGGAGATCATGGGGTTTTTAATTTAGCATTAACTAGCTAACTCATTGAATAAATTTGTGCAGGTCTCATCATTCCCCTTGGTTTCAATTTTCAATCTGTGCATAAGTAATGGTATTAGCCATGATTTCTCAAGTTTCTAATAATGCTAAGATTCTAGGACCTGTTGATAAAAGTTTTATTTTATAAATCTAATGTGTAATAAGCAAGTCAGCCTGCAGGCAAAAGGAAGGGTAAGGGGAGAGGAGAAATCTGTTTGTACTCCTGCTGAGCTAGAATAAATAATGATCTTCTTTCTGTCAACAAAAGGCTTAAATCAGTACCCTAGGTAGACAATGTCAGTAAGGACTTACAAAGATTTGTCCTTGGGGTTAGCCAAAAGTTGCCTCTAGTAAATATAGTCATTGTCCACATGGACTATTCAATTCCCAACCAGTTAGCCCAGTCATGCATCAGAATTGTCTCTGTGAAAACAGTAAAATAAGATAATAAATATAATGCATACAATGAATCTAAGTGTTACAGTTACTTAGTATCCTCGGCATATTTGAACCCTGTCAGCACAAAACAGTAACGTGTAACTAACTGATCTTGTCAGAGCAAATTCTGATGGAAGGGTAGGGAGTGACAACAGCAGGGAGTAGTGGCTACATTCACAGATGGGTATCCAGGCGGTCAGGGCTTGATCGCCTCTGCCACCTACTAAAAGTGTAAGTGAGGGTGCATGTGTGTGTGCTAAGACGATTCAGTCATATCTGACTCTCTGTGACCATATAGACTGTAGCCCACGAGGCTCCTCTGTCCATGGGATTCTCCAGGCCAGAATACTGGAGTATGTTGCCATGCCCTCCTCCAGGGGATCTTCCAGACCCAGGGATCAAACCTAACTCTTACTTCTCCGGCATTGGCAGGAGGATTCTTTACCACTAGTGCCACCTGGAAAGCCCAGCGAGTGACAGTGACAAGTAGCTTGGAGATCTACCACGTAAGGTTTCAAAATCTACTAGTAGATGGTGATTTCTTTGTTGAGGTTGTACGTGCTACCCCTGCAGAAGTCTCTTATTGAAACAGTCCTGACTTCCCAGTATACCAGTTAGATAGATGATGTTCGATCCTTGCTTTGGACTATGCTTTGCTTCTTTTAACCACCCATTAAAACTCCTGCTCTATATACCATTAACTCAGGTCCACACAAGATGAATGCTGGCTAATCTGATGAATCAATCAAGTGTGTTAGTGAGCATTTAAGGCCTAGTAGTAACATGAAAATGTACTAAGACATAACACCTTGGTAGTTTAAAATGTCAGCTCTGGGGTAAAACAAATATGGTTTCTTATCACACGTTTGCCACTTTTATAAGCTGTGCAAACTTGAACAAACCCTTTTACCCCTCTGTGCCTCAGTTTCCCCATCCTGAACAACTGGGTAGTACTTACCCACAGGGTTTCATGTTACAGGAGATATAGCATCAGATAACTACCTGGTACAGAGAAGGTACTCACTTTCTTGTCTCTATCCCTGTCTTCGTCATCTCCAATTTTTTTGCCAAAACAACTTACTTGTTCTAGAACTCAGTGGTCTGCTGTTTTGCTTCCACCCATGCAATTAACCAGTGATCATGATAAAGGAACCAAAAGCCCAAACTGTTGGCACCAAATATGTCCTGGGAGACTATTAACCAGACTGCAACATGGCTCCATCTCCTACTCCAGAGATTCTGCTGGCTTTTGATGCCTTCAATTTATCCAGAGTAGGTGGTAATTTAACATTTCCTGATTTGTGGAACACTTTTCCAAAGCCATGTAATGTAGTTAATCAACATCTAAGGAATTGCACCAACAAGGGATTGTAGAAGAAGAGTTCTGAGCTTAAAGTCATTCCAGGACAAATTTTAGTGCTCAGGAAATATCTAAGCTGTCATCCTCAAAGTGCTAATAGCACATCTCCTGCTTGTTTAAAATACTGCAGGAAGGTCTTTACCCTCTCAGAAGAGCTACTCCAGACACTTTCAAGCAAATTCCTCCAAATCTTTGGACACTAATATATCTAAAGAGGAGGGAATGGAAAGGCTCAGACATTAAATTAGAAACACCTTTGTTCATTAGGTCATTACTAGGAGACTTAGTTGAATCCTCCAGCAGTTAATTCACATAAGAGCAAATTGCAATTTTTCAACAGTAGCTGAGGCTGTGACCATCACCTTTATTACTCTAGACAGTCAGGCCCTAACAATTGCCCTAAATAAGGGCATGGGCCCTCATGCCACCCCAGGGGGAGCCAATTCCAATGGGCAGCATGGGGGAAATTGACAAGGTTTTTGATGACTGCTTATTAAAGACATAACAGAATCAACCTAGGGCATAATGTTGACCTTTTGGTCTTTAGAGAATGACTTTGAAGATAAATCTGGTGCTTCGATACAATTCATGTGACATCATGCCTCTTCTGGGTGCCACAGCTGTGAAGATACTAGAAGGTTAGGTGCCAAATACAGCCCTGTCAGGACCTCTCTTGATAACAAGGAAGACCAGATGTATGGTAGGGCTGGCCCAATCTTACCCCAACTAATACAAATAACATGGAGAAGACCATTCTTCATTAGTGTAAGTCTTAATTCCACATTTATGAATCTATAAAGCTTTAGGATATTCAGACATATCCAATGACTCAGGAAGTTTGTAAGCAAGGGATTCTTCCATGGGTTTTTTAATACAGAAATAAATATCGTAAATGAACTACTAAGGACCAAATATTGGAGAAAGAAATGGCAACCCACTCCAGTATTCTTGCCTGGAAAATCCCACAGAGAAGCCTGGTGGCTACAGCCCATGGGGACTAAACCACCACCAAGGCCCAAATACACAGTGAAGCCAGTAAGTGCTATATGGTTATCCAATCCTGAAGCAGTTGAAATGGGCTTTATTGGAACAGTATGACTTGAGTTAGGTCACAAGGGAAGGGCAGGCCTTAGAAAAGTGAAGAGGAAAGGCAATGACTTTCCAAGTTTATCAAATAGGTCCTTTAAGTTGATGGAATAAAGGCTCAGGCAAGTTACATCAGTGAGAAGTAACCATACAGTGTAAGACTACTCGGGGAAGTAGGAAATACAGAAAATGGTCTCAGCAGCCCCACAGCCTGGTGTGAACCTAGAAAATCTTTGAGGATATATAGTTTTAGTAACTGAATAGCAAGTCAAAAAAAATTTAAGTAACCAGAAAGTCATCTATTACTTTCAACTCTAATCATGACTTTACATCTTCAGCTATTTTCACTTTGTCTCTGTTTTCCTCTCTACTTGCATCTTTCTGTGTTCCTACTCTCCTAAAAATGACTTGATAGTCTCTCGGTCAACTATGTCCCTGCATATTTATAGCTTCTGATTATTATCAATCCTGTTGATTAATCTTGATTATTAATCCTGTGTATCTCTAGTTCCTTGCGCACTCTACCATCTACTGATACTCTGTGTTTTTCATACATGTGCCTCAACAGAGAATCTAAATGCGCTGGACTGTCACTACTGATTTTCAAGTACCACTTCTAGGAGAGCTCCTACACTAGCCACCAGTAGGTCCCTGACCTCTCTGGATAAGTGAGTTTAGTTAAGGCCCAATCAGTTACGGCTGGGATGATAGGATGTTTTGGCATAAAACATGGTGGTAACCCATGGGGAAGGTCTCAGATGGAGCCATGTAAATGGCTTCTCACAGGGGGAAGTATATATGATCCCACCTTTCACTGTCTGCCTGCCAAGCTGGAGATTGAAAGGTGGCAGTTTACACATGGCTGAGAAACAACAAGCAGATGAGTGTATTGGTTTGTTTGAGCGACTGGGGAGCTTAAGCAACAGATAGTTATTTTCTCACAGTTCTGGAGTCTGTAAGTCCAAGATCAAGGCGTCAGCCAGTTTGGTTTCTTCTGAACTCCTCTCCTTGGCTTACAGATAACTGCCTTCTCTCTCTCTCCTCACATGGTCTTTCCTGTGTGTGTGCACATCCCTGGTTTTTCTCCCTGTGTCAAAATTTCCTTCTATTATAAGAACAGTCAGATTGGATAATTACCCACCCTAATGCTGCTGCTGCTGCTAAGTCGCTTCAGTTGTGTCCGACTCTGTGCGACCCCATGGACTGTAGCCTACCAGGCTCCTCCATCTATGGGATTTTCCAGGCAAGAGTACTGGAGTGGGGTGCCATTGCCTTCTCCGACCCACCCTAATAGCCTCGTTTTAACTTAATTCCCTCTTTAAAGGCGCTATCTGCAAAATATCTCTATTCTGAGGTACTGGAGATGAGGGTTCACCATATCAATATGGGGGAGGGGCACAGTTCGGCCCATTAACAGCATGGCTAAAGACGAGGTGAGGGATGGGGAAGAAAACACTGTTTGTTACACACTTGCTATAGGAGGTACTATGCTAGGTGCTTCTGTAAAGGTTTTCTTGTTTAATTCTCAGAAGAACTCCCATGAGTGTAGCACTTATTTGAATTTTATAGAAGCAGAAACTGAAGACCAAATAGCTTAAGATTATACAGCAATTGAACTGAAATTCAACCTCAGGTGTGAATTACTCCCAAGCCAGTATTCTTGCCACTCCACACTGCCACCTCTTAGATGCATTTGGAAATATAATAATTAACTATATATTGCCATTTATTGCATTATATATTACTAGATATTGAGATTCAGAGAAGGCTCTAAATGTCAGTGCAAGGAGTCTGATAGAAAATCATTGAAGTATTTGAACTGCAAAGAGAAAATACTGGAAAGTGATGTTCTAGGGAAACTAGGAAAAACTAACTTGTATTCAGTGCTTATTATGTGTCAGATATTGTACTAGTGCTTTACATGAATTAACTTATTCATTCCAAAAACCTTAGGAGATAGATATTATTACTGTTTCTGGTTTACACAGGAAGAAATTGAGACAGAAAGGTTAAGTAACTTGCCCAAAGGTCACACAATTTGTCAGAGGCAGACCTGGGATTTGAACACGAGCAGTCTGGCTCAGAAATTAATCTGATACACAGTGAAGGATGAAATATACGAAAGAGAGTCTGGACATAGGGAGACCAGTTTTGAGGTGATTGTAAAGTCTCAGTTCAAGACAATGAGAGGCTAGATCAAAGTGATGGAGGAGGAGAAGAAAGGAAGGGATCAATTTGAGAGACTTTTGGCAAAGGATCTCTGCCTCTCAGGATTAGCAGGGGGACATCTGCTGGGCAGGGGAAAGACCGTGTCACTTGTCCACAGGTTCTCTCTAAAAGCTACCCCTAGTTCCCTGGCCTATCCATCCATGGCTAAAATAGAAAGAAAAAAAAAATGAGAGAGGGAGAGTCTGGCAGATGTGTTTTTCTAAAGAAATAACTTAAACCCACATGAGTTTTTCTTTCCAATCAAAAGGTAGTAATTTTCTAATCTCAAAGGAGAGAGGCAGTTGCCCCCAACAAACAAGAGTCAAACTATCATCCACTGTATTTACTGGAGATTTATACCAATGGTTTCCATAGCAACAAGGAACTAACAACTTGGTAGCTGGGAGTTAAAATGAAATTTCTAAGATTTCAGAAACTATATTCCAGAAAAATGCAGTATCTCATACAGAATTATGTATTTTGTCTAGTATTTAAAAACAAAATCAAATGTACTTGAAAAAAGATATTGAATATGTTTTCTAGGAATGTTGACAACCCTTAGCCTAATCAAAGGGCACACATTTCACAAAATTATGAGACTTCATTTTAAAAAGTTGAAAGACTAAACTGTTCACTGACAATCTTCAAGATAGCTCAGTTTGTCATAGAAAAACATACCCTTTTTTCCCCATATCATATTCATTATTTGAAAATGAACATGAAAGGGCAAGGCAACAAAGGTTTGGTAAGTGCACCCTATCTAGGCCCTTCCACATACATGAATCACTTTTTAGTCTAAAGATTGCTTTCAGAGCATACACTCAACCCAATCATTTTGTTTCCTGCCTCCAGGAAAGATATTTCCTAATGAATATATTTTACTTCGGTAGAAAGAAACTGGAGGTCAGGTGTAGCCAGTCTGTTCGGTGACTGCATTTTGCACAGCGGCTGATTTCAAATGAGAAGCCTCTTTGCCTGCAAGTGTTGCATTTTTAAAATTAGTGATCCTATGTAGAAAGTCACACATAGGACACATTTTATCAAAATCGCCAATTCCAAATACTGGGAATCAGTACTTACCTGGATATCGAGGGAGGCCTGAAGACCAATTGTGCCTTCTCTGATTATATATTTTCTTTATTTTTCTTTACAAGAAAGCTATTATCAGGCTAATTCACTGCAAATCACTATTACTTCAAAGAAAAACTTGGCTTTTCCTTCCCCAACCCAAGTTCAATAGGAATCACTGCCATCATCTTTAGTCCCTGTGAACCCCCTTGAGCAAGATCATCCATCCAAAAGCAACAAAGTGGCTCCTCTCACAATGTCCCGAGCCCCTGAATGAAATTGTAACTGGTCCTTCAGCACTTCATTTAACTCTTCAGTCCTTCACAATACTTGTTTTCTCTAGCAAGGAAAATCATTGGTAGCAATAAATTTCAAAATGCTGCCATGTATTTAAGAAACAATGTTTTGCCAAAATGAAATCAAATTCTTTGGGGTCAGGCAGTTTTGGATTTCATCCATTTTATTCACTGCATGAACTTAAGTAATTTAATCTGACTCTCAGTTTCTTCACCTATGAAATGGGAAAAAAATCTATTACCATATAGGTTGTTGGACTACATAAAACAATGCACAGTGTTAAGTATTCACCTAATGTTAGGTGTTAAAATATTAATATTCATAAATTTTGACTATAGAAAATATTATATCTTCCTTTCTATTTTGCCCTTCATTATAACAAAACTAAAAAAATAATGAGAACCAATCATAGGTGTCCATATTTTCTCATGTTTCTCCAGCTCACAGCAAGGCAGTCCCTTTCTAGCACCTTGGAAAGTAAGTCAAAGCTGATTTTCATTTGAATTTATATTTGTACATGAGTATAATGCATGGCTCTAGGCTTAACCATTCAGATATATCAGGTTCAATCTAGGGCATTAATACAGAAATATCAGGTATAGCAAACGTGGATTTTCCTGGCCAAAGGCTCAGACATGCTTTAAAAGAAAGTATTCTCCTCTGAGCCACCATTCTTCCTGATGCAGAAAATTTAAGCCTGTTACATCCAGGTAAGTTCAGTAATTTCTCAGCCAATTCAAATTGTATCTTCAGTTATAATCATGATTTGCCCCTGTTTCACTCCTTCCTCAGGATCAGTGATCAGCTCTGGGAGGGAGTGGGGAGGCAGCTAAAGGGACAGTCACTGCATTGGCCTTACTTCCTTACTGCTCCAGGCTCATCACATCTGTTCCTAGGTATATGCATTGCATAATGTCCCCCTAAACTCTGTATCCGTTAATGTTTGCTGTTTAACAAGCTACCTCAAAACTTAGTAGCTTTAAATGACAGCCCTTTATTTAGCTCACAACTCTGTGGGTAAGCAATATGGGCTAGCCTCATCTGGATTCACCCATGAATCTACAGTCAACTGGCAGTCAAGGACCTCATCCTCATGTCTGGAGATTGGCTGGCTGGCAGATAGGATGAGAGAGTAACTGCACCACATCTTTCATAATCCAACAACCTGATCACAGAGTGATCAGAAGTTCCAACAGAAGCAAGAGAAGGCAAGCTGCAATATGTCAGCATTCCTTCAAGTGTCTACTTGCTGTCACATTTTATGTTGTCCCACTGGTCAAGTCAAGCGACAAGGCCAAGCCTGGAGTCAATGTCAAGGGTGTTGTCAAAGAGTATAGAAATAGGAAGTTATGAATAACTTAGAAGTTATTACTACATCAGCACACCAGAAAAGGAAATTGCCTTTTTAATGGATATTTAGTTCCCACTTAGCTCTCCTGTGCTGATAAGCCAGTGAGAGTTATTACATATCCCAACCCATGGCAGAAACTGTTCAAATCATACACAGAATCCTTCCATCCTGGAGTAAAGCATCTTAGAAACACACTGGTTCTCTTTCTCTCAGATAACTTCCCCCATTCAATTCAGGGAATCACAGGACATTTTCATATCATCTCCTGTGTCCCTGGACGATTCAGAAAACAGGGGTTGCAGGTTGGCAGGTGGTCAGTGTAGTAGAAACTTATTTTTGACTTTTTCTTACCAAGCCTGCCAAACAGCAGAGCTCTCATAGAAGACTGCTGCATTGGATTGAAAGGATGTGGGATTGCTCAACTAGGCTTCCCAGCTTGCTGGTACCTACCCAGGAGATAAAGCTTAAATCTATCCTCCTTTGACTTCCTCAAGCTTTAAATTGGGTTTCCATCATGTTTTACCATTCTTCAGATCTGACCCAGCAGAAAGGTGGGCAGAATACTAGGACCTCCAAATACATGTCTCATTCTCTTCCCACCTCTCCAAAATCCTCTGTTCATATCATTCCCTGCTTGAAAGGTCTTTTTTTTTTGTATGTGCACATGTCTTGTCCATGCAATGGGCATGAGGAGAGTATGAAAAGGCAGGTGAAACCCTGTTTGGGTTGATCTTGCATTCTTCTTGGCTTTTCTTTATACTTGGGTTCTTCCTGACTTTTCTTAATTATACTTACACCAGTAGCTTCTTTTTAGTTCAGGGGCTAAAAATTTACCACCATCATTTTTGGATCTTATCCTAATAACTACCCCTATGAATTATAAATCTTTACATATGGAGCTATTTATTCTGGATGCACAGAATCTGGTCAGAGACTTAGCTCCCCTCTGAATTCTGTCACAACCAAAGGCAGAGCCTCCACAGAGCTTGGATGAGTCTTATGATGGCCTTGTATAACTTGGTGTGTGTGGCGGGGGGGGGAGGGGCGGTGGGGGCTCAAGGAGGTAAGCAGTGAGGGAAACACCTATGTAGAGGAGTCCAAATGCGATGATTTACTAGGGAGAAACATCTAGAGGCATAATATCTGGAAGCATTAACGGATGGGTTTTCATTCTCTTTTTACCCCTCATTACCCCTCTGGTTTTTGCCAGACACATCTAGACAGGAGTAGAAACTCTTCTAACTCTCCTAAGAGCCTAGAGGGTGATGGGAAGATATGCCAAAGTTATCTGCGCCTTCAATAATGGCTGAGAGATGTGTAGGGGCCTTATAATTTTAACAAGGAAACAAGGAATTGACAGTGAATTCCATGTCAATTGCACAGTATGTAGAACTGGTAGAACTGTGAACATTAGGAAACACTACAGTATGGATAAAGACCAACAGCCCAAATATAACAGAAGCTAAATTCTCCTCAGATACCAAAAGAAAGCAGAAAAGGATCACGGACAAAATACCCTGCCTTCCACTCTGGAAGAACTTAGATGCTAACCCATAGAATAAGAAGAAAGAAGAGGAAAACCTGATTTGTACTGATTTTTTACTTCAAAAAAAATTACTTAATGACAAATTTGACTGAGAACCTTGAATCATCACTGTTAAAATTTCTGAGACTGGGAGTTCTGTGGCAATCCAGTAGTTAGGGTGCCAAGCAGGAAGCCTGGGTTCGATCTCTTGTCAGGGAACTAAGATCCACCCCCCTCAAGCCATGTGGTACAGCCAAAAAAATTTTTCTCTGAGACTGAACAGAATTGGGGAGAAGAATCACATCTTTACAAACTTGAATTGAACTAGGAAAAACATACCTATAGGGTGTACAGTTTTCTATTGTTGCTATATTAAATCAATACAAATTTCTGGACTTAACACAAATTTATCATCTCATAATTTTGGACATTAGAAG
The DNA here is from genome assembly GCA_024291935.2 of Okapia johnstoni. Taxonomy (NCBI): domain Eukaryota; kingdom Metazoa; phylum Chordata; class Mammalia; order Artiodactyla; family Giraffidae; genus Okapia; species Okapia johnstoni. The sequence goes on along the minus strand of CM044305.1, from coordinate 101,367,151 downwards.
TTCTGAAATCAAGGTGTCAACAGGGCTGTTCCAGGAGAGAATATGCTTGCTTGGCTTTTCCAGTTTCAGTTCAGTTCAGTCGCTCAGTTGTGTCCAACTCTTTGTGACACCATGGACTGCAGCATGCCAGGCCTCCCTGTCCATCACCAACTCCTGGAGTCTACTCAAATTCATGTCCATAACGTAGGTGATGCCATCCAACCATCTCATCCTCTGTGTCCCCTTTTCCTCCTACCTTCAATCTTTCCCAGCATCAGGATCTTTTCAAATGAGCCAGTTCTTTGCATCAGGTGGCCAAAGTATTGGAGTTTCAGCTTCAGCATCCATCCTTCCAATGAATATTCAGGACTGAGCTCCTTTAGGATGGACTGGTTGGATCTCCTTGCAGTCCAAGGGACTCTCAAGAGTCTTCTCCAGCATCACAGTTCAAAAGCATCAATTCTTCGGCACTCTTTATAGTCCTACTCTCACATCCATATATGACTACTGGAAAAACCATAGCTTTGACTAGATGGACCTTTGTTGGCAAAGTAATGTCTCTGCTTTTTAATATGCTGTCTAGGTTGGTCATAACTTTCCTTCCAATGAGCAAGAGTCTTTTAATTTCATGGCTGAAGTTACCATCTGCAGTGATTTTGGAGCCCCCCAAAATAAATTCTGTCCATTGTTTTCCCCATTTATTTGCCATGAAATTTGATGGGACCAGATGCCATGATCTTAGTTTTCCTGAACGTTTGAGCTTTAAGCTAACTTTTTTTTTCCACTCTCCTCTTTCACTTTCATCAAGAGGCTCTTTAGTTCTTCTTCACTTTCTGCCATAAGGGTGGTATCATCTGCATTATCTGCTGCTGCTGCTGCTAAGTCGCTTCAGTCATGTCCAACTCTGTGCGACCCCATAGGCGGCAGCCCACCAGGCTCCTCCGTCCCTGGGATCAGAGGCTATTGATATTTGTCCCGGCAATCTTGATTCCAGCTTGTGCTTCATCCAGCCCGGCATTTCACATGATGTACTCTGCATATATAAGTTAAATAAGCAGGGTGACAATATATGGCCTTGATGTACTCCTTTCCAGTTACAAAAGAACCAATTTTGGTCCTGGTTCATAGGTCCTTCCTTCATCTTCCAGCATCAGAGCACTTTCAACTCTCTTCCTTCTCTCCTGCCCTTCCATCATCACATCTTTTTTTTTTTTTTTTGACTCAGACAATATACCTCTCTCTTTGCCTTATTAAAATCCTTTTGTTTATATTGGGTCCACTCACATAATCCAGGATAATCTCAATTCAAGATCCTTGATTTAATCACATCTGTAAAGTCCATTTTGCCATCTAGGATAACGCTTACAGGTTTCAGGGAATAAGGTGTAGATAATCTTTAAAAGGGGCTTTCCAGGTGCCACTAGTGGTAAAGAACCCACCCGCCAATGTGGGAGACCCAGATTTGATTCCTGGGTCAGGAAGATCCCCTGGAGAAGGGAATGGCAACCCACTCCAGTACTCTTGCCTGGAGAACTCCAATAGACAGAGGAGCCTGGAGAGCTAAAGTCCATATGGTTGCAAAGAGTCTGGCATGACTGAAGCAACTTAGCACACACACATCTTTAAAAGACCATTATTCTGGCCTCACAGGATAATCTGAGCTATGACCCAACCCAGGAATTCTCACCTTTATATAGACCACCTATTAGAGCCAAACACCTAGTCTTCTCAACAAGGCTAATGGTCAAGGTTGGTCTTCAGCCATTATGTTCTGGTCTGGCCCTACCAGTTGTTCACAGCTAGAATCTATAGTGATCAGTTGGAGCCTGTGCTTTGTTAGCATTGTTCAATATTTTGACTATCACCCCTGGTGACAATGACAAGTTGAGAAGTGCCACCCTTATGGTGTGAACAATTAGAGAAAATCCCTTGAGCAAGGCAGCCTACAGAGCTAAATGGGCTGAGATTTAGAGGATTAGCTGAGTGAAGGAAGTAAATAAAAATGATTATGTTTTCTATACATATGTCCTGAATACCATCCAAAATAGCCTAGTGTTTCCAGTGATCAAAAAGCATGTAGTACATATCTCTGTGCCCTCTTCTGTTTAATTTCTAAAGAAGATGTAAGGTGACAAAATCCTCAGATGTCAAGGGGAACACTCATTCATTCAATCTTTCAACCATCTTTAATATGTGTTTGCTCAGTGTCAAGATTTATTCTAGGTGTTGGAGATGTAGTGGAGAACAGCACCAGATAATTTTACACAGTGTTCTCAAACTTCAGTGTGCATCAGAATTACTTAATAAAACATAGCCGGGGAAGGAAGTGGGAGGGGGATTCCAGAGAGAGGGGACATAGATATACCTATGGCTGATTCATGTTGATGTTGGGCAGAAACCAATACAATACTGTGAAGAAATTATCCTTCAATTAAAAATAAATTAAAAAAATAAAACATAGCTTCCAGGGCTGTGCTAAAAAGAGAGATTCCTGAGCTGTCTCCCACCCATCCCACAGGAATCTTTTTCAGAGGGTTTGGGGCAACTCAGGAATTTGCATATTATAAATTATTGACAGTTGAAAGTGGGAATATGCTGGTGAAAAGAGCTCACTTAGAGAAAAGAGCTCATCATAGTGGTAACTGCATAAAAGAATCCTCAAGCTTAATCACTTACCATCTGTTTTCATTTCTGCTGACCTATCCCATGAGTTGGTTCATACAAAGATAATAAGACTCAGTTTATATAGATACTAACATGCCTACCATCCTCACTTGGAATTGCCATGTGTTCATTTGCTTAATTTTGATCAACACTGTAAATCTTGTATTGTTTTCTGCTTATTTATTTCAGTAACTCTTGAAGTAGTATGGATCAGAAAGTAATAAGTGACTAGTCTCTAGATTAGAAGATTTTCCTCATGGCTTTTTACTCAGAAGGCAGGCTGATCATTTTGGCTTTCAACTATTATATAAAAGACCAACTGTGCATTATTGTGCTAGAGGTTTTATTTGTGTTGATGGCTAGGACACTCAAGAAGTTTGACATTTCTAGGTAAAACACGTTCCACTGACAGATTCTTCAAAGGGAAATTGGCCCCCACACAACCCTTGTTAAGTTGACAGTGAAATACATGATTTCACATTCCTAGCTACAGCTGCTTAGAGATGGACACTTAAACCAGAGAAGTTCAATCACGGACTTATAACTGACCTATGCATTCACTGGCATAAAGATATCTGCCATAAAAGAGATGTATATGTATGGCTGAGTCCCTTTGCTGTCCACCTGAAACCATCACAACATTGTTCATCAGCTATACTCTAATATGGGCTTCCCATTGCAGGGGGGTGAGGAGAATGGGGGGAAAAGATAGTTTGGGATGGGCATGCACATACTTCTGTCTTTAAAATGGGTAACCAACAAGGTCCTACTGTAGAGCACAGGGAACTCTGCTCAATGTTTTGTGGCAGCCTGGATGGGAGGGCCATTTGGGGGAGAATGGATACATGTATACACGTGGCTGAGTCTCTTCACTGTTTGCCTGAAACTATCACAACATTGTTTGTTGATCAGCTATACCCTAATACAAAATTAAAAAGTTTTTTTTTTTTAAAAAGTCAAGGATTTTTTTATGAAATTGTCTCTCCAGTCGCATATTAGAGCTCTTTACCAGGCCAAGAGTCTTCCAAACATATTTCAGTGGGTGGGAAATTATGGATGGCTCATAGCAAATCCACCCCTTTCTTGATAAATATTTTGAATATGTGAAGTTTGAGATACCTATTAGATGTAAAGATGGAGATTTCAAAGTTAACAGTTAAAAATTTTGAATTTAGAGAAGTCTGGGTTGGAAATGCAAAATCGGGAGTCATTGGAAATAGAGATTTGGGGGTTACTGGCATAAAGACAGTACTGAAAATCATGAGACTAGATAAAATCACTTAGAGAAAGAGAGTATAGAGAAAAAAAGGTGGGCCAGGACTGAGTCCTAGGGCATTTCTACATTTAGAAATAGGGCGGAGGAAAGGAGCCAGCAAAGCAAATTAAGAATGAACAGCCACTAGTTATGAAGGAAATATGATGTCCTAGAAACCAAAAAAAGAAGTGGTTTCAAGAATAAGGTAGTGGTCAATTGTGTCAGATGTTTATAGCACAGCCAACAAAATTTAAAAATAGTAAATACAAAAATTGCTGCGATGAATAAAGCCAGAGCCATACACAACAACAAACAAAAACAAAGAGCAGAGAGGCAAATGTGTGAAGACAGTATTAATACAATATAATGCCCAGGCAGTTGTTAAGTTTCAAATTTGAGAACATGAATTTAAAATGAAACCCGTTAGCATGTGGATTAGTTTTCTATTAATGCTGGAACAAATTACCACAAACTTAATGGTTGAAAACAATGCAAGTTCACCTCATAGCTCTGCAAGTCAGAAGTCTAGCATGGTTCTTTCTAGGGTAAAGTCAAGATATCAGCAGGCTGCCTTCTTTTCTGGACACTGTAGGAGAGAATCCATTTCCTTACCTTTTCCAGCATTCCTTGGGCCACCCACATTCCTTGGTTCGTGGTCTCTTACTGCATCTTAAATAGAGCTGGAACCCCTCTTATGTTGTACCTCTCTACCCTTCTTCCATTGTTGTGTCTCTGCAACCACAGCTGAGAAATGTTCTCTGCTTTTAAGGACTCATGGAATTAGATTGGGCCCACCTGGATAATCCAAGTTTATTTCCCCACTCAGGATCTATAACCTTAATAACATCTGCAAAGCCTGTTTGCCGTGTAATGTTCACAGGTTACTGGGATTAGGGACCATTTTTCTGCCATACACAGAATGTGTACTTTTCCCAGTAGTGTCTGGCTGCTTGTGTGCAGTCTTGGAATAGGTAGACAGCAGGATATCAACTATTGAAAGTCCCTTGGACAACAAGGAGATCAAACCAGTCAATTCTAAAGTAAATCAATCCTGAATATTCATTGGAAGGACTGATGATGAAGCTGAAGCTCCAATACTTTGGCCACCTGGTGGGAAGAGCTGATTGACTGGAAAAGACCCTGATGCTGGGAAAGATTGAAGCCAGGAGGAAAAGGGGACGACAGAGGACGAGAAGGTTGGGTGGAATCACTGATTCAATGGACAATACTTTGAGCAAACTCCGGGAGATAGTGAAGGACAGGGAAGCCTGATGTGCTGCAGTCCACGGGATCACAAAGAGGCGGGCATGACTTAGTGACTGAACAACGGGATATTAACAGTGTTTTGTGTTTTGCAAGCAAGGGACAGCTGAGTGATAAATGGTCAAGAGTTGAAGAGGTGTGCAAGGAAATGACTCTAATGATAATTAAAATCAAGATTTTGGAGGTGATTCAGTTTTTGTTAAGGGCAGTTCAAGGACATGACCCTGAGAGTGGGTTGATCAGGCAGGATAAGAAAAAGATCATTGGTGATGAGAAGGTCAAGTAACTGAAGAGCCAGAGGATTGGATGAATCTTCCAGGTGAATACTGAAGTCACCAAAAATGTTATTAGCATTAGAGAGGGAGAGGAAGAAAGTGGGCCAAGTACTATAATGTTTATTGGATGAAAAGAAGTGACTGGTTTGGAGAATAACAAGGAGGGTAGTAGTAGATTAGGATGGCATTACATGTAAAGAATCTGGGATGTCTAAAGGAAAAAGAAGAAATGATCCTAGAAACAAATGAGGACATCCTACCATGAAAAGCGCAAAGTATGAGGTATTACTCTACCACTTAAAACCTAGCATTTAGAATAGCTAGGATGAGACTCAAGAACCTAGATATTAGAATTGCAACACAGTCCAGCCTCAGTCTCAATATCCAGGCAAATTCTATTTGCTTAAGCTTCAACCCCAGCCTTCACAGGGCAAATAGTCAACTATTTACTTCAACATTATATTTAGCATCCTTAAACTTGTGTAAGGTCATTAACCATGAGTCCATGAAGTTACCATCACCTCTAACTGGCACACCAATATCAGCAATAGATACAAGGCACATCATTTGAATTTACTGTCAGTATCTGGATATTTGGGCTTCCCTGGTGGCTCAGACAGTAAAGAATCTGCCTGCAATACAGGAGACCCACGTTTGATCCCTGATCGGGAAGATCCCATGGAGAAGGGAATGAATGGCAACCCACTCCACTATTCTTGCCTGGAGAATTCCACAGACAGAGAAGCCTGGCAGGGTACAGTCTATGGTGTCACAAAGAGTCGGATGCAACTTAGCAACCAAACAACAACAAATAAAACAGATAAACTTCTACTAGGTGACATTTCACACTGACTCACCCATGAGGAGGTAGTATACTTTGGACTGTCACATTCCTGGATACTAGGCCTTTTTCTGCCACAAATCAGCCATGGGGGGTTTGATTTTTAAAAAGCTTGCCAAAGAAGTGAGCATTCTTGATGAAACCTGAAGTAAAAACCTTTGTCTATATTGCTTTATTCATTGAAATTCTCATTAACCAGTTGAAGTGTAAATATATGTGTACTATTGAAATAACAAAATGTTACAACAGTGAAGATTGTGGAAACTACTCTTCTTATATATGAAACAATTATGAAAGCTTCCAAATGGTTAAATCAATTGGGAAACAAATTGACAATTAATACAAATATTAAAAGAATGCCTTAGCCAGACAAATTTAGGAAGAGTACTATATATTTTGTAGCCATCAAATTTTTATAAATATTTATAAAGACAAATAATGATATATTAATTATAAATCATTATAAAAAACTGAATAATGGATATTATATTTATTATAATTTTAATCTTTATAAAATTACTTGATACACTATCTAAATTAAATAATTAAAACCTCTATTTGATTTACAGTTATTTAATTCCATTTAGTTTAAGAAAAAAGTCATAATTTAGGCATTATGCATATCTATGAGAAGGAATTAAAAATAGGATGTCAATTTTGCCATATCAAAATTTCATGAGGAAAAATCTCCAAAATCATGTGCAAAGCTTCCATGATAAATCATTTTGATCCAGACAAAATAAAAATACAGAGTAAGAATAAAGAAAGTATTGGAGAAAAATGTGTTACCCTATAACAATCTTGCTTTTCCATAAACCTCAGTTTTAAATGATCATCTATTTAGGATCACCAGTGTGCAGTAGAATGACCCCAGGAGTAACACAGCATCAGACAGCACCAAGACATTATTCCTACACTACAATGTTCAACAATTTACTTGACTACCAAGTATACCAAAAAAATTATAAAAAATTAATTTGGGGGAGAAAATTTTACATTTATCCTTGTATATCACAAGTTCATTTTGGTGACACTTGGTTCTGGTTAAGTTTTATATGATCTTTTACTATTGTTTATTTTTTAAATTGAGGTATAAATTCATGTGCCATGCTATTCACCCTTGTAAAGTGTACAAATCAGTGGTTTATAGTGAATTCACAAACTTGTACAACCATCATCTAATTTCAGAACATTTTTATGACCCCCAAAAGAAAACCTGTTCCCCTTGGCATTCACTCTCCACTTCCCTATACCCTCAGCCCCTGGCAACCACTAATCGATTTTCTGTCTCTGTGGACTTGCCTATTCTGGACATTTTATATAAATGGAATTAATAAATATGCAGCATTTTGTGTCTGTCTCCTTTCACTTAGCATTATGTTTTTAAGGTTCATGTGTATTATAGTATGTATCAGAATTTCATTCCTTTTTAATGCCAAGTAATATTCCATTGCAATAGATATACCATATTTTATTTCTTCATTTATCATTTGATGTACATTTGGGTTGATCTCACCTTGGCTCAGGGAAGTTAAATGAATTTGGGGCTATTATAAATAATGCTGCTGTATATAGTTGAGTGTAAGGTTTTGAGTAGACATATGTTTTCATTTTTCTTGGATCTATACCTAAGAGTAGATTTGCTGGGTCATATGGTAACCCTTTGTTTAATATTTTGAGGAACTACCAAACTGTTTTCCAAAGTAGATATCCACAAGAAATGTATGAGGGTTCCAATTTCCACTTCTCCTATCATGCCTTTCTGTATGGGTAGCTACTGAGACTAAATAGGATTTCATCACCTCTCCTGGAATATTCTACTTAGATTACTGGCCACCACTTTCTGGGTCAGGCCCAATAGGTTCTTTGCCCACTAAGCTCAGTCCTTTGTCCAAGTTCTAGCTTACTGCTGTTTACCTTCTGATGTCTTCTACCGAGACCCTCCCCATATGCTTCATGTCCAAACCTATATAATTACGACATATTTTAGATGGTTTCAAAGTATTTATTAAATTTGTTACAATTTGTTTACTTTCTGGTCTTTTGGCCATGAGGCATGTGGGATCTTAGACCCCCAACCAGGGACTGAACCCATGCATTGGAAGGCAAAGTCCCAACCACTGGGCCACCAGGAAGTCCCTCGACCAAAATTTATTTGCCCATATGAGGAAATATCTTTCACTGTTATCCCCACTATCTGTCATGCTTGCTACCTCCTGAACAGTTTTGCTCATGTTATTCCCTCAAATTCTCTTTCCCCCTCCCAAGAGAATATCTACCTCTCCTTAATGCCTAACTCAAATCCCACCTTATCCACAGAGCTTTCCCCTACAATTTCAGACTCCAGTGACCTCTCTTTCCTTTGAATTCCAGTTACACCATGTTCGAAAATAAAGAAAACATCAATGGGATAGCAATCCATCAGTTAGAAAATGATGTATTCCTAAGGAGTCCAAGTTTCAGTACTTATACTACTTCTGATATTCTTGATAACTTTAAATCATCAAGATAATCTCACTGTACCTCCTGATGATAAAACTGAAAGTAATATATTCATTTACAGTGAAAAATCTATTTGAAACCAAACTGCCCAAAACCCTTAATTAAGTAGAATTCTTTTTTGCATAGAACGTTTAAGAAAATGAGGCAAAACAAACCAAAAAAGAAGCTCACTTCATTTTTAATTACCTTCCAGGAAGTGTCTTGGTCTTGGTAGATACTCAGGCTCATGCCCAACATCTGTTTCATCCATTCTTGGAGAGTGACTACTGTCTTGAGATGATGAGCCTATCAATCTGTAAAAGAAAAGATGTTTACTAGATTCTACTTGCTAAGGCAAGAAAGTTGACCTGAACTAAAAAAATTTCTGAGAACATGAGGCAAAACAAAATAAAATTTCATTTCACCAAGGCAATCAAGACAATTTAAAAGAAAGCGAAATGGTACAAATGAACCTGTTTTCAGGAGAGGAATAGAGACAGAGATGCAGACACAGAGAACTTGCATGTGGACATGTGGGAAGGGAGGGAAGGAAGGGTGAAACTGGGAGAGTAGCATTGACATCCAAGTGTAAAAGAGATAGCTAGTGGGAAGCTGCTGTATAACACAGGGAGCTCAGCTCAGTGCTCTGTGATGACCTAGAGGAGTGGGGTGGAGGGCGGGGAGGAGATCCAAGAGGGAGGGGTGTATGTATACATATAGCTGATTTGCTGTTGTACAGCAGAAACCAACACAGCATTGTTAAGCAATTCTACTCCAATTTAAAAAATAGTAAAAATAGTAAAAAAAAAAAAAAAAGTATAAGACAAGGACTGAGTCTTAATCTTCTTTGCCTACCTTAACATACAGCAGAGTCTCAGTGAAGTTTTACAAATGGATTTGTTGGTGGTGGTGGTTAGCCGCTCAGTCCTGTCTGACTCTTTTGCAACCCCATGGACTCACCAGGCCTCTCTGTCCAGGCAAGAATACTGGTGTGGGTAGCCATTCCCTTCTCCAGGGGATCTTCCTGATCCAGGGATTGAACCCACATCTCCCACATTGGCAGGTGGATTCTTTACCTCTGAGCCACCAGATTATTTCACTAAAAACCCCCTACCCAGAACTTTTCAGTAGATCAATTTGGATGCTTTATTTAAAATTTTCTCAAAGGCTGAACATGTCTTCTGTGAATATTCAATGTAACAGCTTCATTTATGTCTATATCAACTTTTTTTTTTGGTAGTGTCTTCCTCTTGTCCTCTCTTTCTCATTGGCAGCCTTTTGTTTTCTTTTCCAGAGGCCTATTGAGCATGGCACACTTTCAGTAATGTTCCATTTTTCTATTTGATTTTTACTCAACCATATGTGACCCCATTAAGCAGCTCTGATGATTCCGGCTTCCCTCTCTAACAGAAGATCTCTGTTATAAAGAGGGATAGAAACATACTCATAGATCCAAGGCTCTCCTAAGAATGGAGATCCTTTATGCCGGTATTTATTAGATGAAATATTGTAAAATGGAATAGTGTGCACCTTCTCCAAAATTTCACCAGGCAAAAGCCCCAGTTCAGAATGCCTTTACATTAATCAGCTTTCCCAGCAGCATAATGATGCTGGAAATTAGGAAACCAGTGGAGGATTCTTACCCAGATTTAATAGGCTCAGGCACTTTGCTAACACACTGCAGTGGATCAATTGAAGTTAATTATACAAGATTAAACCCCAAGTAACTACAGTACATCAAACCAATGCAAAAAGCTCTGGCTCAGGAAGAAGGAAAAACAAACATGAATCCTGGTGGCAAGACTTTTCTATCCAGTCCTTAACTCACTGCATTTTGCATATAATCATAATAGATTAATACAAGATGAAATACAGCATATTAAATCCTGAAAGTAAGATATAAACTTCACCTACTGTCTCTCTGAGATACTTAACCTAGGAGCCTAAAGAAACAGCTATAAATTTTCTTAACTTTTCTGTTTATTTTTGGATAGTTGATTTGTCTTCTACTGCTTACTCAGATTTACATTTCCACCCACCAGGGACTCAACCTTTTAAGACCATTGACCATTCCAATAAAAATATCTTAAAAAGCCACAGAAGCAAATAAATGGGATTTTACATTTATTCACTGCCTGAGTTACTTCAAGGGAGCAGGGCTAAGCTAGAGTAGGTGCTTAATAGATAGTTCTCGTAAGTTGAAAGAGTACTTTAGGTTCTAACTGAGAGGCAAAGCAACATACTAGAGAGGAGAAAACAATGACAAGGCACTTGTATGCTAATTCATGGTCATTAAGTGGTAGTGATGTACCTTTGGGGCAGGGTATTTTTAAAATATCAGCCGTTTCTTCTTGAGTTCCTTTTTCTCCTTGCCCTTTCCCTCACTGAGGAGCTAAACAGTTCCGTGCTCATTTGCTTTGGCAGACAGCAGACACAGCATAAAGCTGTGGGGAGCAAAAGACATCTCATCTTGGCATTTGGGTTTCAAAAGCCTAGCAAAGGACTCACCACATACACAAATAATTCTTGTGAGAAAGCAAAAATTAGCTCAACCATCCCCTACCAGACCAGGAAAAGACTTCCTAGGATGACAGAACCAAGAAAAGGTAGAGAGGGAGCAATGATAGTATAGATGTCAAATGTCCTGAAAGGGGCCAGAAATAAAAAGTCACGAAGGTTTTTTGTTGTTGTTGTTTCCAAGAGATAGGGAATTTAGGCCCCATTTGGGAGATGATAAGATACACAAAGACAAATGGCACTTACATGTGTCTAGGCAAAAGGGCACCTAGATAGCCTTACAGAGCTTTGTTGTTGTTTAGTCGCTCAGTCATGTCTGATCCTTTGTGACCCCATGAACGTAGCCTGCCACGCTCCTCTGTCCATGGGATTCTCCAGGCCAGAATACTGGAGGGGGTTGCCGTTGCTTCTTCAGGGGATCTTCCTGACTCAGGGATTTAACCCATGTGTTCTGAACACTGCAGGCATTGGCAAGCAGATTCTTTACCATTGAGCCACCAAGGAGCTTTACTACACTTCATTATGGTGTAAGAAGAGCTAAGTGATTTCTGTGAGCACAAGGGTGACATAGAAGTAGCAAGAGAAAAAAACAATTAACCTAACGGAGCAAGGGTCATTTCTTCTGGTGGTGTCTATGGACATTTGATGTAGACTCAGATGGGGCCTTGGGCATCTTGGCAGGTACCTACATGGGCAGATGATATGAAGACAAAATAGATCATCTCTCAATTTGTTGGCACTATTTGAGTTCTCCATCTACCCCTCAATAAGTTAGACACAACTCAAAGGAAAGAAGTGTGAAGTCCTAAAACTAACTACAATTAATTTTCCAAATTCTGTTGGAATAAAGGTTTTGAATTTGAATTTATTAGAAAAGATAGCTTTATTTCTTGTACATGTAAGTTTATAGACTAAGATTCATGCCTGCATATCTGTAAGTATATGTACAACAAAGTTCGGGCCATAGGAGTATTCAAAATAGGAATGGGCAAGTCATTTATTCTATAAACATTTACTCTTTGGTTACTATGGCTTTAATTAAGGGCTGGTAAGAAGAAAACATTCACATCCAGTTGTGGATGTGGATGTGGTGATGGAAGTAAAGTCCGATGCTGTAAAGAGGAATATTGCATAGGAATCTGGAATGTTAGGTCCATGAATCAAGGCAAATTGGAAGTGGTCAAACAGGAGATGGCAAGAGTGAACATCAACATTTTAGGAATCAGCAAACTAAAATGGACTGGAATGGGCGAATTTCACTCAAATGAACATTATATCTACTACAGTGGACAAGAATCCCTTAGAAGAAATGGAGTAGCCAACATAGTCAACAAAAGAGTCTGAAATGCAGTACTTGGATGCAATCTCAAAAATGACAGAATGATCTCTGTTCATTTCCAAGGCAAAACATTCAATATCACGGTAATCCAAGTCTATGCCCCAAACAGCAATGCTGAAGAAGCTGAAGTTGAACGGTTCTATGAAGACCTACAAGACCTTCCAGAATTAACATACAGAAAAGATGTCCTTTTCATTATAGGGAACTGGGATGCAAAAGTAGGAAGTCAAGAGATACCTGGAGTAATGGGGAAGTTTAGCCTTGGAATACAAAATGAAGCAGGTCAAAGACTAACAGAGTTTTGCCAGGAGAATCCACTGGTCATACCAAACATCCTCTTCCAACAACACAAGAGAAGACTACACATGGACATCACAAGATGGTCAATACTGACATCAGATTGATTATACTCTTTGTGGCCAAAGATGGAGAAGCTCTAGACAGTTAGCAAAAACAGGACAGGGAGCTGACTGTGGCTCAGATCATGAACTTCTAATTGCCAAATTCAGACTTAAATTGAAGAAAGTAGGGAAAAACACTAAACCATTCAGGTATGACCTAATCAAATCCCTTATGATTATACAGTGGAAATGACAAATAGATTCAAGGAATTAGATCTTATAGACAGAGTGCCTGAAGAACTATGGACAGAGGTTTGTGACATTGTATAGGAGGCAGTGATCAAGACCATCCCCAAGAATAAGAAATGCAAAAAAGCAAAATGGCTGTCTGAGGAGGCCTTACAAATAGCTGAGAAAAGAAAAGACGTGAAAGGCAAGGGAGAAAAGGAAAGATATACTCATTTGAATACAGAGTTCCAAAGAATAGCAAGGAGAGATAAGAAAGCCTTCCTATTTCAATGCAAAGAAATAGAGGAAAACAATAGAATAGGAAAGACTAGAGATCTCTTCAAGAAAATTAGAGATACCAAGGGAACATTTCATGCAAAGATGGGCTCAATAAAGGACAGAAATGGTAGGGATCTAACAGAAGCAGAAGATATTAAGAAGAGGTGGCAAGAATACACAGAAGAACTGTACAAAAAGATGTTCATGACCCAGATAACCACGATGGTGTGATCACTCACCTAGAGCCAGACATCCTGGAATGTGAAGTCAAGTGGGCCTTAGGAAGCATCACTACAAACAAAGCTAGTGGAGGTCATGGAATTCCAGTTGAGCTATTTCAAATACTGAAAGATGATGCTGTGAAAGTGCTACACTCAATATGCCAGCAAATTTGGAAAATTCAGCAGTGGCCACAGGACTGGAAAAGGTCAGTTTTCGTTCCAGTCCCAAAGAAAGGCAATGCCAAAGAACATTCAAACTACTGCACAACTGTACTCATCTCAAATGCTAGCATGGAGAAGGAAATGGCAACCCACTCCAGTTTTCTGGCCTGGAGAATCCCAGGGACGGCGGAGCCTGGTGGGCTGCCATCTATGGGGTCGCACAGAGTCAGACATGACTGAAGCGACTTAGCAGCAGCAGTAGCAGCAAATGTTAGCAAACTAATGCTCAAAATTCTCCAAGCCAGGCTTCAACAGTACGTGAACCATTAACGTCCAGGTGTTCAAGCTGGTTTTAGAAAAGGCAGAGGAACAAGGGATCAAATTGCCAACATCCCTTGGATCATCAAGAAAGCAAGAGAGTTCCAGAAAAACATCTTATTTCTGCTTCATTGACTATGCCAAAGCTTTTGACTGTGTGGATCACAACACACTGTGGAAAATTCTTAAAGAGATGGAAATTCCAGACAACCTGACCTGACTCCTGAGAAATCTGTATGCAGGTCAGGGAGCAACAGTTAGAACTGGACATGTAACAACAAACTGGTTCCAAATAGGAAAAGGAGTACGTCAAGGCTATATATTGTCACCCTGCTTATTTAACTTATATGCAGAGTACATCATGAGAAATGCTGGGCTGGATGAAGCACAAGTGGTAATCAAGATTTCTGGGAGAAATATCAATAACCTCAGATATGCAAATGACACCACCCTTATGGCAGAAAGCGAAGAAGAACTAAAGAGCTTCTTGATGAAGGTGAAAGAGGAGAATGAAAAAGCTGGCTTAAAACTCAACATTCAGAAAACTAAGATCATGGCATCTGGTCCCATCATTTCATGGCAAATAGATGGGGAAACAATGGAAACAGTAACAGACTTTATTTTGGGGGGCTCCAAAATCACTGAAGATGGTGATTGCAGCCATGAAATTAAAAGACGCTTGCTCCTTGGAAGAAAAGTTACGACCAACCTAGACAGCATATTAAAAAGCAGAGACATTACTTTGCCAACAAAGGTCCATCTACTCAAGCCTATGGTTTTGCCAGTAGTCATGTATGGATGTCAGAGTTGGACAAATGTCCATCTAGTCAAAGCCTATGGTTTTGCCAGTAGGCATGTATGGATGTGAGAGTTGGACCAAGGTCCATCTAGTCAAAGCCTATGGTTTTGCCAGTAGTCATGTATGGATGTGAGAGTTGGACAAAGGTCCATCTAGTCAAAGCCTATGGTTTTGCCAGTAGTCATGTATGGATGTGAGAGTTGGACTATAAAGAAATCTGAGCACTGAAGAACTGATGCTTTTGAACTGTGATGTTGGAGAAGACTCTTGAGAGTCCCTTGGACTGCAAGGAGATCCAACCAGTCCATCCTAAAGCAAATCAGTCTTGATTATTCATTGGAAGGACTGATGTTGAAGCTGAAACTCCAATAATTTGGCCACCTGATGCAAAGAAATGACTCATTGGAAAAGACCCTGATTCTGGGAAAGATTGAAGGTAAGAGGAGAAGGGGACAACAGAGGATGAGATGGTTGGAAGGCATCACCAATTCAATGGACATGAAATTGAGTAAGCTCTGGGAGTTGGTGATGGACAGGGAGGCCTGGCGTGCTGCAGTCCATGGGGTCGCAAAGAGTTGGATATGACTGAGCGACTGAACTGAATTAAAGAAGAACATAATAGCAGGGAGAGTTTATGGAAATTCATAGAGCCCCAACCAAAGGGTTGGAAGTTCAAGGGCAGGAAATTACAGACAAGCAGATAGGAAGGAAGCTCTGGCATAGGAAGAAAATAATCACCTAGTTACTTAACTTTTTGTTAAATAGTGGTTGTCAAACTTTGGTGCAAATAAAGAGCAACTTCGGTGGAATTTTTTCATTGTATGTACACCAAGGCCTCAATACCAGGCTTTGATTCCATGAGAATAAAGCAAGGGTTAGTGCAGCATACTTGTTCTACAAAGATACAGATAGTAATTGTGTTAGGATTTCCTGGGCATATGGACTCGGTCACAACTATCCAATTCTTCCCTGTAGTGTGAAAACAGCCATAGATTATATATAAATGAAAGAGTGTATCCATTTTCTAATAAACTTTTATTTACAGAAACAGGTATCAACTTAGATCTGGTCCACAGGCCACAGTTTGGTGACCCCTGTTCATGAGCAAGGCCTGCGCACTTGTATTTTTTTTTAAGTTCTACAAGCGATTCAAATGCAATGCAAAAATTTCAGTATTACTGAATTAGAGCACCATTTTCCAGAAAGCTTCAGTTTGAATACAAATATGTTACTTATAAGAAGTTAACATGTTAATACTTTATCAGTCTTTCCCAAAGTTTTATCTAATAATAAATTTTAAAAGCACAGGAAATTGGGGCAAAAGACACATGACTCTCATTTATGAATGGCTACATAGAGGTTATTTAAAAACTCTAAATTAAATATTATGAGATAGAATGCTGTAGCATATAAAAAGAATAAACTATCATAACTGAGGCTGATACCAGCAATAGAAGGACATTTCGTATTCTTTGATCTAACAACTTCATTTCTAGGAATGATACAGATACACATGAATAGATTCGGGTAGAAAAAGTATTTATCATTGCAGCAATGTTGGTAATAGAAACAGATTGAAATCCATCTAAAGGTCTATTAATGGGAGACTGGTTGGTACAATATGCTCAAATATGCACAGAATGTCTCTGCAAGAATATACAAGAAACTAGCAACAGCGATTTCCACTTGGGAGAGGAACTGGATGACTAAGAACCAGGGATGGGAGGGAGACTTGCTGTATGTATTTTGGGGCTTTAAGGTTTTATATAATGTGCAAATACATATTCAAATGACTATTATAAATTTTTTAAATTACATTTATCAATTGACTTATTTAGAAAACCCTTATTGACCTCTTACCTGAAGGCATTGATATCTAGAAGATATCAATTATCTACATGATATCTAGAAGAAACTATCCAGTAAACAATTTTGAAAATGGTAGCCCAAGTGCCTAGATTCTATCACCAAAACTTTTGATCCAGTTGTCCTAGGAGAGGGGTAAGAGGCAGATAGTACTTTTTTTTTAATGTCCCAAGGTGATTCTTTGCTTATTTAACTTATATGCAGTTTATTTGCTTATTTAACTTATATGCAGAGTACATCATGAGAAACTCTGGGATGGATGAAGCACAAGCTGGAATCAAGATTGCCAGGAGAAATATCAATAACCTCAGATATGCAGATGACACCACCCTTATGGCAGAAAGTGAAGAAGAACTAAAGAGCCTCTTGATGAAGGTGAAAGAGGAGAGTGAAAAAGTTGGCTTAAAGCTCAATATTCAGAAAACTAAGATCATGGCATCTGGTCCCATCACTTCATGGGAAATAGATGGGGAAACAGTGTAAACAGTGTCAGACTTTATTCTTTTGGGCTCCAGAATCACTGCTGATGGTGATTGCAGCCATGAAATTAAAAGACGCTTACTCCTTGGAAGGAAGGTTATGGCCAACTTAGATAGCATATTTAAAAGCAGAGACATTACTTTGCCAACAAAAGCCCGTCTAGTCAAGGCTATGGTTTTTCCAGTGGTCATGTATGGATGTGAGAGTTGGACGGTGAAGAAAGCTGAGCACCGAAGAATTGATGCTTTTGAACTGTGGTGTTGGAGAAGACTCTTGAGAGCCCCTTGGACTGCAAGGAGATCCAATCAATCCATCCTAAAAGAGATCAATCCTGGGTGTTCATTGGAAGGTCTGATGTTGAAGGTGAAACTCCAATACTTTGGCCACCTCATGCGAAGGGTTGACTCATTGGAAAATACCCTAATGCTGGGTAGGATTGGGGGTGGGAGGAGAAGGGGACGACAGAGGATGAAATGGCGGATGGCATCACCGACTCGATGGACATGGGTTTGGGTAGACTCCGGGAGTTGGTGATGGACAGGGAGGACTGGCATGCTGCGATTCATGGGGTCGCGGAGAGTCGGACACGACTGAGCCACTGAACTGAACTGAACTGAACTGAACTGAATCCTACTGAGATAGTTGTACCTCCAAACCAAGCCCAGTCTCTGAATCCTGGAAAGTTTCTTCAGTGACTGCTCTTTCCCAGTGGGTGGGTTTCATGCAGGTCTCAGAACTAGACAATAGTTTCCAAACGGGCAGCACTTCCCATGACTCTTTGAAATACTGGTAAGCTCTGGGGAAGTGGGCAGGAGACAAGATGGCAGCTACCACTTCTCAGGTGACTAGATCTATCTCTATTAACCAGCCTCATTCAACATTAAGGGAAACTGCTGATGCACTCATTAAAATATTAATGACAGTTCAACATGTATAATATTATTTTTCATTTGTATGATTTTTCACTTCTTCCGAATGTTTTGGCATTGTCATTCTTTATTGCACCTGCTATTTTACTGAAGCTCATAGGCATCTTAGGAGATCAGTAAAATGGTTACTACAGTGAGTTATAAACCTCTTAAGGGCAAGGAGTTCCTTTTATATTATTTGAATCCTCCCTAATTTTATACAAAGTACTAAATACGTAACTACCAGTTTTACATTTTTCCCATTTTGTAGATTCAGAAATGAAGGCTCAAAGATGTTAAGCAACACATTTAAGATCCTACAACCAGTTAGTTCCACTCCTCACTCCAGGGCCAGTACCCATTCCATTAGACCAATAGTTTCCAAACTGTATTCCATGGAAATCTTGAATAGTGCTGGGAGCATGATGAGGAGACCAAGTAAAGAACACACAACTGATCCAATCAGAGCATCTTGATATTCACCCATTTTACGTAGTGAGGTTTTGCATCAGACTTTACTTGAATCAGTTATTGTGTTACTATATTTTTTCTTTAGAATAAGCAATCATTTACTTTTGTTAAGTGACAATAAATAAATTAATGATTTTTTAAACTCAGAAGGAAATAAAAACAAAAGAATAAACATCTACCCATATTAACATATAATGTCCTTTATAGTGAAAAAACTAGATGGTTAGAACTGATGTGAAGGAGGGGAAAGGAAGTAGAAAATGACAATATTAAAATCAGAACTAGGAGTTATGAACTGAACCCATGTCCTCAGACCTTCAGGCAAGCACATTGCACAACTCCAGGTTGCACCATTCACATAGAATGTAGTAGCCCTGCCCTCAGGATAGAGACCCCATAAGCCTAGAAAATCACTCACAAAAAAATGTCTCTGTATCCCTGACAGACACTCAGAATATACAATTTTGTTTAGACTATATACAGTTAATGAAAGCTATTGTTGAATGTTTCAGGACGATTACCACTATTTTGGAGTCCAACCACCTAGCATGTTTAGTTGCCTTAGTTACTATTAAGTATTTTAAGCTCAGAAGGAAAGACAGAAAAGAAGTATGCTTATGAGTGGGGGCTGTGCAGGTGGAAAGTATTGACACTGGTGTTAGTGTCACTCCAAAAACAAGTGCAGAAGACACAAATATGCAACTCACAAAATAAGAATGGCCAGAAGCATATGAAAATGCTCAATCTCACCAGTAATCTATGGAAAATGCAAATAAAATCAATATGATTCTCTGATTGAAAAAATTAGCAAATATTTAAAAACAATAGATAATAGCCAGAATTGGTGAGGTCCAGGGAAATGTACACTCTTGCACATTGCTTGTAGGAGCATAAATTGATAAAACTTTTCTGGAGATAAATTTAACTATAAATACCCACTGTGAACATTTTGTGGCTTCTCTGGTGGCTCAGATGATAAAGAATCTGCCTGCAATGTGGGAGACCTGGGTTCGATCCCTGGGTCAGGAAGATGTCCTGGAGAAGGGAACGGCTACCCACTCCAGTATTCTTGCCTGGAGAATTCCATGGACAGATGAGCCTGGTGGGCTACAGTTCATGGGGTTGCAGAGAGTCAGACATGACTGAGTGACTAACACTTTCACTTAACCTTTTCCATATCTTAGACCATATCTAAGAGTATATCCTGTAGAAAGAATCACAAATAAGAATAAAGATACACGTTAATTGTGGGAATTTCCTGGCCCTCCAGGGATTAGGACTCCATGCTTTCACTGACAAGAACCCAGGTTCAATCTCTGGTCAGGGAACTAAGATCCCACAAGCTTCGTGGTGTTAATTGGGCTTCACTGCAGCATAATTTGCCATAGCGAAATATTGGAAACAGCTTAAATAGCTAATAATAAGGGATTGATCAAATTGTTATATAACTATATATGCAGCTATTAAAAAGCACATTATATGAGAAGACTTAATAGCATGGAAAAATGCTCAAATATGCTATTTTTTTAATATATTGAGCTAAAAAGTTGGTTGCAAAACAGTATGTAGAGTGATGTGATATAACTATATATAAATCATTAAGGCTATTCATAAATATTTTCCTGCTCTCCTTTAAGGCACATAGTATGCTTGTCCCAATCCCTTTGGCCTGAGGCATGGTCATGTGACACAACTGGACAAGTGAAATGCAAGTGGAGAATTTAAGAGCCAGTGATCAATTCACCACATGCCCCTTTTTCTGCCTTGAAAATCAGGGAAGAACATGTTGAAAGAGTCTTCTATCAGCCTTGTCTCTGGATAACTATGATGTACAGAGGCTCCCTGCCCACATGTGTTTGATAAAAAAAGCTTTTATTGTATAAAGCCACTGAGATTTGGGGTTGCTTGTTATCACAACATAGCCTAACCCATTGTTGCTCATACTGTGTGTGTGGGTGTGGAGGGGGAGAGAAAGGGGGGAAAGGGAGGGGAGGAGGAAGACTTGATAGTTATACATGAAAATAATAATAAATGGCTGATTTTCATTTTCATATTTTTATGTCTCTTCCAATTTTTCAACACAATATAGTCTGTCCCCTCATATTTGCAAGGGACTTACACCAGGACTTTCTTCTCCACCCACCCCCCTCCTTGGATATCAAAATCCAAGAATGCTCATTCTATGTAAGTCCCTTATATAAACGTCAGAGTATTGCATATAACCTATGCACATCTTCCTGTACTCTTTAAATCATCTTTAGATTACTTCTAACATCTAATATAATGTCAATACTATGTAAATAGTTGTAAATAAATATAAATGTTATGAATAGTTGCTGACATTCAGCAAAATCAAGTTTTGCATTTTGGAACTTCCTAAAAATTTTTTCTGAAGATTTTTGATTTAAGATTGGTTGAGTCTGCAGATCCAGAGCCCAAAGATATGGAGGACCGACTATATGTATAATTTTCATAATAAGAAATAAAACAATATTTTTAACGTGTTTAAAATTACTTCTTAATTTTCCTATCTACCTTGTCCTTTCAAACATTTCTATACAATGCTCTTGATCCCTTCAGAGAGAGGTTCCCTGTTTAGTCCTAGGGAAATCATGTACAGTCAGCCCTCGGTATCCACAGATTCAACCAAGCACAGATGGAAAATATTTAAAGAAAAAAATTCTAGAAAATTCCAAAAAGCAAAATTACAGTATGCTGTGCACTGGTAACTCTTTACAAAGCATTTACATTGTATTTTAAACTATTTATGTAGCATGTACATTGTATCAGGTATAATAGGTAATCTAGAGATGATTTAAAGTATAAGGGAGGATGTACATATGATATATACAAATATTATACCATTTTATGTAAGGGATTTAAACATCCTCAGATTTTCTTATCTATAAGGGACCTGGGATGACTGTAGCCTCTTTTGGTTTTCCTCTTATCTCAATGGCTTCTACTTCACAATCTCCTTTGCAGACTCCTCTTCATCTCCCCAGTGTTTCAATGTTCATGTTCTTTAGGTAGGACTCTCTTGTCTTCCTTCTCTATACTTTTTCCCTAACTGAGCTCATCCAGTCCTCTGGCTTTGAGTGTCATTTATATACAGCTGACCTCCAAATATGTATCTCTGGCCCAGACCTCTCCTCTGGCCTAGAGTCTCCTGTGTAATTACCTACTTGAGCATTCCACTTGGATATTTCACAAACATCTCAAACTTAACATGTCTAAGCAGAGTTCTCAGAGCAATACTCCCACTTCTGCTAAAGCCTGCTCTTCACCTAGACTTTCTCACCTCAGCTAAAAATGAAGACAAGAAAGAGGAAGAAGAGAAGGAGGTAGAGGAAGTGGTGGTGAAGAAGGTGGAGGATGAGGAGACTACCATCCACCCAGTCTCTGAAGTCAAAAACCTAGGAAGTACCTTTGTTGTCCCTCCTGTTCTCTCCCTCCCTACATCTAAACCATCAGCTATGTCAGTTCTACCTATAAAATTTACCTATCCACTTCTCTCCACCTACATTTTGCCATTCAGTTGCTAAGTCATGTCCGACTCTTTGTGACCCCCTGGACTGCAGCATGCCAGGCTTCCCTGTCTTTCACTATCTCCTGAAATTTGCTCAGACTCATGTCCATTGAGTTGATGATGCCATCCAACCATCTCTTCCTCTGTCGTCCCCTTCTCCTCCTGCTCTCAATCTTTCCCAGAATCAGGGTCTTTTCCAGTGAGTTGGCCACTTACATTGCTACCTCCATATTCCAAGCTCCAAGCATTTGTTGCCTGGACCATTGCTAAAAATTTCTTAATTGGCCTCCAAATTCTACTCCTCGACAACCTTCAACTCATTCTCTATATAGTATCAAGAGTATACCAAAGTATACTAAGAGTATACTAAAGTATAGGCTGTGTCCGTCAATTGTTTTAAAACCCTTCAGTGGCTCCCTATTATACTTAGACTAAATCTTAAATCTATACCATCCTGTGTGTGAGTGCTAAGTCACTTCAGCTGTGTCCGACTCTTTGCAGTCCTATACACTGTAGCCAGCCAGGCTCCTCTATCCATGTAATTCTCCAGGCAAAAGCACTGGAGAGGGTTGTCATGGCCTCCTCCAGGCAATCTCCCAGACCCAGGGATCAAACCCACATCTCTTACGTCTCCTGCATTGGCTGGCAGATTCTATACCACTAGCGCCACTTGGGAAGCCTTATACTATGCTGTACAAAGTAATTATTCCAGTCCCTGTCTTGCTCCCAAACTTTATTTCATGGAACTCTCCCCTCACTTGCTGTATTTTAGTCACACTGGTCCTCTTTCAGGTCCTCAAAGATGCCAAATTCTTTCAATCTTAGGTACTTTGCACAGGTTCTTCTCTCTGCCTAAAAAAAAAACCTCTCTCTCACTTCATTTGACTGACTCCATCTCATCCTTCATGTCTCAGTAAACATGTCAGCCCATCAAGTGGGCCTTTCCTGACCACCCTGAGGCAGAAAATACTGACTGTCCCCACAGCAACAACCTCCATCTACCTTCTTCTTTGCTAGTACAGTGGTTATTTTGTTCAAGGATATGACTATCATGTAGGCTTCCCATGTGGTGTAGTGGTAAAGAATCTGCCTGCCAGTGCAAGAGACACAGGAGACACAGGTTCAATCCCTGGGTGGAGAAGATCCCCTAGAGTAGGAAATGGCAGCCCATTCCAGTATTCTTGCCTGGGAAATCCCCTGGACAGAGGGAGCCTGGTGGGCTACAGTCCATGGGGTCACAAAAAGTCAGGCAATGACTAAGCATGCCCATAATTATCATGTAGCCAGGGGAAGTTGGTCCCTTCCCAGTCTCAAGTGGTGGATAAGAATTGATCTTAATCATGATCATATCTTGCCCTTCTGTCAGGGATTGGTTTAGAGATGACCACATAACCCAGATCTGACCAATATGACATAAAGGAAAGCCTGCTTTGGAAACGTCCTTGGTGAGAAAAAACAGAGAAACAGAGACAGAAAAACAAAACACCAATCTCCCTTAACTAGTCATTGTGTATCTACATGTGATGCTTGCTAGTGTGGAAGATATCTTATAAGCATCAGTGAAGCTTTACCTGTTTTCTAAGGACAGCAGAATAGAAAGATGAAATGTGCCAGGGTCCCTAATAGTAATTACATTGTGTATCTGAACTGACTCTGAATCCCTCTACCTCCAGGCTTCTTAGTCAGTGGGATAACAAAGCCCATATTATTTGACATAATTCCATTTTGGTTTTCTGTTACTAGAGGTCAAAAGTTGGTCTTCACCTTTTATTCTCTATTGCAGCATCCTGTTGGTTCATCATTTTCTGCTATAGTATCTGGCACATAGTAGGTGCTCAAGAATTATTTGTTAAATGAATAACCAAATCTCACATCCATGGGGAGAACCAACTAATTGGTTTAGATGGTGCTTGGTAGGGTAGAGGGTATATACAAGCACTAAGAAATAAATTATAATTGTCTTTTGAAAATGATTTCCCAAAGAATCCTGATGTATGATGTTTTTAATTTTATTTTCGAAGAGAGGCAGATAGGAAAGATACTAAACTGGAAGGCTGAAAACTTTAGCTCTAAGAGCTCTTGTCCATCCTTCCTTCAATCTATGTCATCCTCCCAAGAAAACAAAAGACAAAAGATAATCACTCCCAAATCTCTGCCACACTAAAATGAGTTTATGTTCCTGCCTAGAACAGACCAGGCTGGCACATAACTTGGATTGTTTTATTTCTTTAGTCTTTTATCAGCTTTGTTATGAAAAGCATTTTTATTGCCTTTTCACAAATTCAAGTAAATCTAAGATTGTTAGCAAACCCCCATAGTGCATGTCATTTAGATGATGGCAGAGAGGTATTAAAGCTTATCCAATGCTGAAAGCCCTGTCCAAGGCAGGCCTATGTGGTATGAAGTCATATTGAGAGACTGTATCTTCTAACCAAAAAGAATCATTTGGTAAGCTTCTTGAATTTCCACCATTATTACTGCTTCATCGGACTAAAACAGTTTCCAGAAGTTCCCTATTTAAATATGAATATACTACCGAGAGAGGCTAATAAGTTAATTTTTCAGCATTCATTTTTGAACAGAGGGCAAAGTCCTGAGGGAATGGAATGCTATGGAGAATAGTTAAGCTTTAGTGGATGTAAGAAAAGAAAGAAAATTCTGGACATGAGAGAGAACATGGGAAATGGGAAACTAGAGAAAGAGAGATGTTGAAGGAGATGTGGAAAACACCAGGAGAAAGCTAGTGAAGACTTGAACCGCACAATTTGCCCCAGGATCCCAAAGGTCCATGGTTCTACCTGATGGCTCACTTCTGATAGAAACCTAAAGGGGAAAAAAACACCTCATTTGGCCTCTTATCTGTCTCTTCATCTGTAAAATGGAGACTGAAGAAAAGCAGAATGATAGTCAGTGACAGCAGCTGTATAAACAGAAAGGCAGATAAGGAAAAGGACTAATGGAGGAAACAAACTAGAAAAATACACATTTCAGAGGTCTGATATCAATCAGTACTAATCTGAAGATGACTGTCAGAGCTGACTGCGCTGTTTCTGCACGTAGCCCCCTCCCTCCCTCCATCTATAAATGCTCTTGGGAAGGGGGGTGGAAATCAGCCTTTGGACAGGCATCCCCCCCACTCCCCCAGAGGGTTGCTCACATCCAAAATAAAGCAAACTTACCTTTCCACCAACCCTGCTTCTTTATTGGCTTTTGAGGAGTGAGCAGCCAGACTCAACTTTCGGTTAAAGGGTTAAAGAGGCACTCAAAACCCCTCAAATCAGAGGAAGCACTCCTTCACAGCCTAAGCATGGGGGTGGACCTGATCTCTGTATCTAAACAGTGGTCAAGACTTCCACCCATAAAGGAAATAATACTTGCTCCAGACAGGATCACTCAGCCCTGGGCCAGGCTGACATTCATAGATGAACCTGGCCATTCGCTTCAGCCTTCCACTTGTTAGAAACAGATCAGTACTTATGCAATGTCAAGTCCAGAACAGCAATTATAACAACTTTCCAACCCCAGCAAAAATTAATAGTCATGCACAGAGAAAATACAGTATGAAAAATTCTGCTCCATCTGATGTGGAAGAAAAGAATCATTTGATTATAAACATTGGATTTCAGTTCTCATCTCACAGCACCAGAGAGGAAATTGTTCCAAAATTGATAACTTGTGTTTTTCCTTCCCAAAGTTCATGTTCTCATTCAAATTGCACTAAATCTTCAGAGACATAGCCTTCTGAGCCTAAAATCTATTTCCCCACCTAATTCTCATCTCTTGGTAAATACTTGTAATGTGTCTAGGAAATCAAAGACATAATTTCTTTTTCAATATATGCAAAGACATTCGTCTCCTGTGGTTGAGGCGATGAGTTAAACGCTACAGAGAAATCAGAGGAGAGCGGATGGGGGCTTGTGTGTGGCTCCTTGCCCCTCTGGCACTAGTTTTATTACTCTGCAGCAGCACTGATGTGTGAAAAAAAAAATCCAAGTTTCTGGCCTCTTGCTGCTCCCCAGAAAAGTCAGCATTATCTCAATGTATACTGAGGAGCAGGTGAGGAGAGAAAAATAAAAACGATAATCAAAGCACTCCCGCAGCCCCCCTTGCCTCTAAACTCTTCACCAACAGCCCCAGACTTGGCTATTCTGTCTTCTGCTGTGTGCATAGAGAGCAGGTAATCAGCAAAGCTAATCAAAAATGCATTCATTAGCGCACAGCGGCAGTGGGTGAGAGTGACTGCAGTTTTCATTTGGCAAGTGGTTTCTGGACTGGCACAGTCCAATCTCCATGGCAAACCTTTTGCACCCCCCACCCTCCCCCTCACCCCTCCCACCACCCCAGCCATCTCTGCCATGCTCGACTTTGCTTCTCCATTAAAAGCAATCTGATTCATACGCTTGACAGTGTTTTCCCCTCAATCACCACAATGCTGCTCTGTAAAAGCTGTTTTCTGTCTAATAAGTCTTTTGAGTGTTTTTAAAAAGGTGTTTCTTCACTTTAAAAATACATTTTTTTTTCCTTTGTTTTCAAAGCAGGAAGCCATTTCTTGCCAGGGCGAAACAAAACTCAAATGCTGAGAGATTCTGCAAATGTACAAACCTCCCCTGGTTTCTCTAACTGAGCAAAATGGACTCTCTCAGAGCCCCCCAAAAGAACCAAAAGAAGCTTAGAGGGAACTGTGCTAAAATATGCTGATGGGCTTGGAGCTAATAACAATAAGAACTAACATTACTGAGCATTTATTACATTCTAGGCATCATTGTATGCAATTATCGCATTCAATCCTCACAATAGCCTTGTGGGGTATGGGGTGCTATTATCATCCTCTCATTGTCCTGATGAGGACAGTGAGACTGAAGGAAGTTAGATCACCCTAACACTAGTCGTGGATGGAGGATTTTGAACTCAGAGAGCTCTATACATGCTTGAACAACTCCCCAAGGTTCTGAAGGAAGAAGATCAGTAATCCACTATGCACATTACTATGAAAAACTCTGGGCTGGATGAAGCACAAGCTGGAATCAAGATTGCCAGGATAAATATCAATAACCTCAGATATGCAGATGACACCACTCTTATGGCAGAAAGTGAAGAAGAATTAAAGAGCCTCTTGATGAAAGTGAAAGAGGAGAGTGAAAAAGTTGGCTTAAAGCTCAGCATTCAGAAAACTAAGATCATGGCATCCAGTCCCATCACTTCATGGCAAATAGATGGGGAAACAGTGGAAACAGTGGCTGACTTTATTTTGGGGGGCTCCAAAATCACTGCAGATGGTGACTACAGCAATGAAATTAAAAGACGCTTACTCCTCGGAAGGAAAGTTGTGACCAACCCAGAGAGCATATTAAAAAGCAGAGACATTACTTTGCCAACAAAGGTCCATCTAGTCAAGGCTATGGTTTTTCCAGTAATCATGTATGGATGTCAGAGTTGGACTATAAAGAAAGCTGAGCGCCGAAGAATTGATGCTTTTGAACTGTGGTGTTGGAGAAGACTCTTGAGAGTCCCTTGGACTGCAAGGAGATCATACCAGTCAATCATAAAGGAAATCAGTCCTGAATATTCATTGGAGAGACTGATGCTGAAGCTGAAGCTCCAATACTTTGGCCACTGACTCATTGGAAAAGACCCTGATGCTGGGAAAGATTGAAGGCAGAAGGAGAAGGGGACAACAGAGGATGAGGTGGTTGAATAGCATCACTGACTCGATGGACATGAGTTTGAGAAAGCTCTGGGAGTTGGTGAAGGACAGGGAAGCCTGGTGCGTTGCAGTCCATGGGGTCGCAAAGAGTCAGACATGACTGAGCAACTGAACTGACTGATACCATTACCTCACCCCATCTCAGATTACAAAGTTAACCATGCCAGGGTACTTATTGATCACCATTCCATACATAACTATTTTCCAGGACATATAAACACTACTCCTTCCATCCTCTAACAAATCTCCTTTAGCTAAGCTGGAGAGGGAAATTTTTAAAAGCAAAGCAAAACTCTTTCCCAAGCCTTGTCTACAATGCAGACTGAAAGGTGATGGCGTTTATATAGCATCAAGGCAGCTAAATGTTCCCTGTGCTTTGAGAACACACATTTCACATCCACGCCTTAGAGCTAGGTGACCTTGGGCAAGTCATTTAATTTCTTTGTATGTGTCCATTTCCTCTGCTGCAAAATTAAAATAATAATAGTATCTACTTCCTAAGGGACTATGAGAATTAAATGAGCTAACCTGGGTCATATTAAGTACTTGGTAAATACTAGCTCAGATTATAACTCCCTTCCCATTGACATGAAGGTTATATCTTATGTTTTACATCCAAGGTTTCAATGAAGAGGTACACAGTGGTCATTTGAGTCAGAAAAGAGCGGTACTATATATGTTTCATTAACAGTTTGGCTTGGTCTCAGATAATCTGGCAAATTTTTTACCCTGCTTTAGAAGTATACTATGAAAAGATATCAGATTGGAATACTGGGGTTTTGATAAAGCCAGCTATTTCCTGCTTTAAGCTTTGGCAACAGAGGTTTGAAAAATAAACAGCCCCAAAGTATGTATTTTTATCCAAAGGAGTCTGCCCTCTAAATTATAGAAGACTGTGGGTTTTTTAGTACATGTAGGAAATCACAAAAATGACAAAATAGCCCATTTTTTTCACTTGAAAAAATGATTTGCTTCAGGGTTCCTTTAAGTGGCAAGCACCTGTCCTGGATTTAAAATAGGATTCAATTTACCTAAATTCATTTTCCACAAAAAATTTTAGGTGCATGCCCACTGCAAAAAGCAAGATTTGCCATATTGTAAGGTAGAGCAGCAAATTGCTGATGTCTATTTCCACTTTGTTGGCATTTACCACCCAGCCTCTTATCATGCTGTGGCCAGCTACAGACATAGTCAGCCAATTTTCACGTTCTTAAGAAACAGGAAATGTTATACTGACTCAGACCTTCAATTCTTCTCAACTGTCATCTGTTCCTTAATGGTAACACAAGGATTGCTTTTCACCAAGTACTTTGTGGAATGTACCAACCACTTATCTAACAGAATTCTGAAAAGAAGTTGAAAGACAGGTAAGTTTTGACCCTGTGGAGGCAAGAAGAGAAAGGTTATTCTCCTTTTCTCCCACCAGATCTACCCTTTGCTCTTCTCCACTAAGCCCTGCACCTTAAGAAGCCTTGTCCTAAGCAAAACATATGTCCACCATTCTATAAGAGTTTCAAATCTAACCACCCAGACAAAAGGGCATTTGGTCTGCTCTTAAAAAGTCCATCCCGGAAATCACCTGAGTCAATCATAACATTAAACAGAGTCATCATAACATTAATATTAAACAGAGGACCATTGGATCTTGCTTTTGGTTAATTCACGCATTCATTCATTCCTTTTACAAATACTGTGTGCTGTACTAAGTCACTTCAGTTGTGTCTGACTCTGTGAGACCCTATGGACTGCTGCCTGCCAGGCTCCTCTGTCTATGGGATTCTCCAGGCAAGAATACTGGAGTGGGTTGCCATGCCCTCCTCCAGGGGATCTTACTGACCCAGGGATCGAGGAAATTCCCAACCTAGGGATCAAACCTGCATCTCTTACATCTCCTGCATTGGCAGGAGGGTTCTTTATCACTAGCGCCAACTGAGAAGCAACCCTTGACAAATATTATTTAGCATCAGTTACATTCCAGGCATTATTCTGTGTACTGGGATTACAACAATAAACAAAGCATACCAAAAAAACATCCTTGTGCTCATAGACCTCATAATCCTAAACAAATGAAATCAGTAAAATATCTAGAGTTAAAATGTAGAGTTTCACTGTATCCTAATATGAAAAAAACAGTCAAATCTATGGTTTTTCCAGTAGTCAGTAAGGATGTGAGAGTTGGACCATAAATAAGGCTGAGCACCAAAGAATTGATGCTTTTGAACTGTGGTGTTGGAGAAGACTCTTGAGAGTCCCTTGGACTGCAAGGAGATAAAACCAGTCAATCCTAAAGGAAATCAACCCTGAATATTCATTGGAAGGACTGATACTGCAGCTGA
The DNA here is from genome assembly GCA_024291935.2 of Okapia johnstoni. NCBI lineage: Eukaryota > Metazoa > Chordata > Mammalia > Artiodactyla > Giraffidae > Okapia > Okapia johnstoni. The sequence continues at coordinate 101,336,895 of CM044305.1, read as the reverse complement.
AGCTCCAATACTTTGGCCACCTGATGCGAAGAGCTGACTCATTGGAAAAGACTCTGATGCTGGGAAAGATTGAGAGCAAGAGAAGAAGGGGACAACAGAGGATGAGATGGTTGGGTGGCATCAGGGACTCAGTGAACATGAGTTTGAGCAAACTCCGAGAGATAGTGAAGGACAGGAAGCCAGGTGTGCTGAAGTCCATGGGGTTGCAAAGAGTCGGACATGATTGAGAAATTGAACAAAAACAACAAGAATATAAAGGAAGTTGGTTTCCTAAAGTTTCACTCTGGTTAGAAGGACAGTAAAATGTTTATAATTTTCAAAAATCAATTAGTTTGGAAATGCAAGCATTCCATTTTCTCATGTACTTATTAATCAGACTGTTCTAATTCCAAAAAGAATTTGAAGTATTCTACAATAAAAGACATAGAAATTTATTGTTTCAATTTATTACCTATAAATCTAACAATAACAAAAGTTAAGTAATATACTAAGAAAGTGTAAGGCTCAATATTCAAGACAACTCTGACTTTTTGCTTGGGTAATTTGTCTTCAGGGCTTCCCTGGTGGCTCAGTGGTAAACAATCTGCCCTCCAATGCAGGAGATGCAGTTTCAATACCTGAGTTGGGAAGATCACCTGGAGGAGGGCATGGGAACCCACTCCAGTATTCTTGCCTGGGAAATCCCATGGACAGAGGAGCTTGGAGAATTACAGTCCAGAGGGTCTCAAAGAGTCAGACATGATTTAGTGAGTTAACAGCAACAATTTGTCTGCAATTATTGGAAGCAACCACAAGGTGGTGGTAATGATGCCTTAGTTTATAACCATATAAGAAGGGCAGGCTGATACTATAGGTTTGATTTACCTGAAATGAAGGTAATAAGATCCCTGGAGAAGGAACTGGCAACCCACCCAAGTATTCTTGCCCAGGGAAATCCCATGGACAGAGGAGCCTGGCGGGCTAATAGTCCACAGAGGTGCAAACAGTTGGACATGACTGAGCAAGTAAACATACTTCTCCAACCACAAAGTTTTGTTTCTCAAAACTCTTGTGGCAGAATTCATAATTAAAGAGCTCAGGACATTTTCATTAAACTTCTTAAGAAGGCTGAGATCTTGAGTAAGCCCACAAAAGCTCTCATTTATTAATTCATTCAGCACACCTTTATTGAGAAACTTCTGGGTACTAAGCATTATGAAAAGCATTTAAAAATAAACTTTGTGTTCACAAAATACACAGTAAAGGAAACATCCTAAATAAAAGGGGAAAGCAATGACAATTTTCACATTCTCACTTGTTCAGAATGAGAACTGTGCAATTACTTTCCATTTACCATCTCTTGCTTGACAGATGCTTCTTAGGGTCTCTTTCCTTTAAAGTTTGTATGAAATGTCTCTAATTTTGGTTTGCATTAAATATGGGAATAATAATAGTACTTATCTCAAAGAGTTGCTCTCAGGATTCCCTGAGACGATATATTTAAATCATTTAGCAGAGTACCTGGCATGTGGTAAGATATATATGTTTGCTATCATCATTTTTGCTATCCTCATGATCGTTATCCTCTTTATTGTCATCAACATCATCATCACCATAAGGGTAAAATACCAAATTAATCTGCATATACCAGAAATTTGAGTAAAGGTAATTCAGAATTTGGAAGGAGTTACTGTTTTCCCTTTATTAGCAAAATAAAAAAATGTTCTAAACTCTTAACCAGAACTTTAAAGGGAAGGCGATGTTTCTTTGGTTTCACTTTGTTTTATTTGAATTTAAAGCCATTGCCTGACAAGGACTTTCCCAGTGTGGTGCCTCTGGATATAGAATGATCTTCCCCTAGGGAACTCAATTTGAGTTTAGATAGCAGGGTAGGGTAAGATTGTAAGACCACTCTTTGACTGGCCTCCTGCCAAGATACAGTGAATTTAAGTGATTTTTCACTTCCTTTGTAACAGGGAACTTCTCTTGGGATTGGGACTCTGCACTGAGGGAGGCAGGAGAAGCAGCTGAGGAACTATCTGTGGCCTCCCTTGAGGAAGCCCTTCATTTCCTTTGGACCTGGAGGGCCCTTAGTGCTCAAGCTTTCTCCCTGAGACCCAGAGTCAAGAGCCCAGGGAACTGAGGAGAAAGGCTCTCCATACTGCCCGTTCTCCTCCAGAGCAGGCACTGCCCTCTGAGGAAGGCTTTATCAGCCTGAGAAGTGCAGATGCCCACGGAGTCTTGCTAGCTTTGCTTGGTGTAACACTCTGCTGTCTCTGTCTTGAAATTCCTGATAATGCTTGAACAAGGGCCCAGCATTTTCATTTCATCTTGGACCCCACAAGTTATCCAACCAGTCTTCTCTGCCCTGAAGAGTTTCTAAATTAAACAATGGGTGGCCTTTCGCCTTCGTTTCCCTCCTTCCTGCTGCTGCTTAGCAGAGTACACCTCACTCCGCATCCTTGAGTCAAACCAAGATATGGCAGCTCAGTGGAAACTAGCTTTATGCCCAACTCTGAACCCTGAAGATCACTAGAAAGATATTTTTGTAACTGCTTATTCCTCTCCTTTAACATTTCTCTAAACTTAAAAAAAAGAGCAATAATAGTAATATTCCTTGAACCACTGATGACTAGTAACAAGCACTGTAGGTACCTTGCAGTGAACTGAGGCAAATGGGGCAGCACAGGAAATCACAAAGCCTTGGATTCTGTGTCAGATTTAGGGAAAGGAAAAACATTCTGCACTGCTTCAGTTTCTTCACAAGTGACTTATTGCTATAGAATGTCTAAAAAAAAGTAAAAGCAGTTAGAAATACTCTCACAAAGTTTACACTTCTTTATTTCTATAACTTGCTCTACTCAACTTTACCAACCTGAATGCCACAATATTGAGTAGACGCCTCTCTCTCTCCTTCCCTCTCACCCTCCCTCCCTCCTTCTCCCTCCTTCCCTTATGCTCTTTATTATCTTACATGGAGAGGTAGACAAAATGAATTCCCAACTCACATATCAAAACACTGAAACTCAGAAAGTGTACTTTGGGCAGAGCTGCAATTAGAATCTAGGTTTTTAGACACCTGGTCCAATACTCACATTTCTAAAAAGGCATGTGTAAACCTTTTGTTTCTTTTTAAAAACTCCTATCTTGTTTTCTTAAAACAGGAGTAGGGTTTCTCAACAGTGGCACTGTTGACCTCTGCAACTGGATAGTCTTTTGTTGTCAAGGGCTGTCTTATGCATTAAAGGAGGTTTAGCAGCAACCTTGGCCTCTACCCACTAAGTGCCATAGCAACCACCACCTCTCCACCAGGTGTGACAATCAAAAAACTCTCCAGACACTGCCACTTGTCCCCAGGAGGGCAAAACCACATCCAGCTGATAATCACTGAACAAGAACAGTTCACTGTTTAAAGGAAACTTGCAGTGAATCCTTTAGCAAACTATAAAACTCTCTTCAAATTTGTATTTCCACATAAACTGGATTTTCTTAAACTTGGAGATACTTATTTTCAAAGGAGAAAAGCACTAATTTTGGTTGTGTGGGTCATCACTCAGAAAAATGTGGAATGGTTCCTATGCTTTTCTTTTCCCTCAAAATATTATGATGTTCGTGGAAATGACGTCATAAAGATTCAGTAGAATCTGTTCACAGGACACAGATTAAAAACAGATTAAATTTTAGGAAACCTAGAAATTCCTTTTTAAAAATTAGCTACAATCAAGTATCCTAGAATTCAACTGTTTTCAGTTATCTTTTCATTCCTCTAACCACTCTGAATTCATTTTCAAATCAGGAAACCCAGAATGTCCTGTATCCAAAAGAGTGGTAAAAAGACCTGATTCTTCAAGATGGCTAGAGTTAAAGCCCCAGTTGCCAGATTGTTGTTGCTGTTTGGTTGACTCTTGACTTTTTTGCAACCCCATGGACAGTAACCCACCAGGCTCCTCTGTCCATGGGATTCTCCAGGCAAGAATACTGGAGTGTGTAGCCATTCATGCCCCAGGGGATCTTCCCAGCCCAGGGATGGCACCCACATCTCCTGCACTGGCAGGCAGGTTCTTTACCACTAGCACCACCAGGGAAGCCCAGTTAACAGATTAGGAAACAGGAATCAAGAAGCAGAAGTAGGGACTTCCTTGGTAGCCCAGTGGGTGGGACTCTGTGCTTCCACTGCCAGGCACCTGAGTTCGATCCTTGGTTGGGGAACTAAAATCCCACAAGTTGTACCATGTCCAAAAAGAAAAAAAGAAAGAAGAAAAAAGAGAGGAAGTGGCAAAAAAGCAGATAGCAAGTCTTTCTCTGGCCCTTAGAGCAACCCCAAAAGCCACGCACTACCTCAGCTAGATGGACGAGAGAGTTTATCACCCAAGCTGGGATACTTTTGAGAGTGAAAGGGGAACTTAGGCTAGGACAATGGGCATAAACTGAACTGTCTTGGGCAAACAGAATGCATGCACCCTAGACTTAGATCACTCATAGAAACACATCACTGCCAGATACCTGCTATATATGCTCCAAAATCTTAGTGGCTCAAAAGAACAAGCATTTATCATTTCTCACTCATCTGAACATTGTCTGTGGTTCCGCTGATCTAGTCTGAGCTCAACTGGGCAGCTCTGCTGCAGACTGTAGTAGCTGAGATGGTTCTGTTCCTTATTATAGGTCTGTGAGTCAACTGGGGCAGTTCTGCTCCCCATGTCTTTCATCCTTCTTAGATCACATACTAGCTGGTACATGTATTTCTCATGGCACTGACAGAGGTGAAGACGGCAAGCAAAACTGCATGTGGTTTCTTAAGACACAACCTGAAAAGAGTCACTCCTACCCACATGCATGTGGTATGGCCAAATCCAAAGTCAAGGGGCAGAGAAAAAATTACCCACAGCGGGGCCTTGAGAAAGGTAGGGATGCAGGAAGGAGGGACTAATTGGAGCCCTCATTCAATCAACACATATGCTTTACCCATTCCAACCTCATCACCACTACTTATACACACATCTTAAAAATGAGGGAAAAAAGCCGTTTTTCCTTCATATGATATGGTATAATGTTGACTCAGTTCCTCACACAATTCTGTGAGTTTCAGAATCTGGAGTCACTTTCTAATTTTCATCAGTCAGTTCAGTTCAGTCACTCAATCCTGTCCAACTCTTTCCAACTCCATGGACTACAGCATGCCAGGCCTCTCTGTCTATCACCAACTTGCAGAGCTTGCTCAAACTCATGTCCCAGTGATGCCATCCAACAACCTCATCCTCTGTCATCCCCCCTTCTCCTCTCGCCTTCAATCTTTCCCAGCATTAGGGTCTTTTCAAATGAGTCAGTTATTTGCATCAGGTGGTCAAAATATTGGAGCTTCAGCTTCACCATCAGTCCTTCCAATGAATATTCAGGGTTGATTTCTTTTAGGATTGACTGGTTGGACCTCCTTGCAGTCCAAGGAACTCTCAAGAGTCTTCTCCAACACCACAGTTCGAAAGCATCAATTCTTCAGTGCTCTGCTTTCTTTATGGTCCAACTCTCACATCCATACATGACTACTGGAAAAACCATAGCTTTGACTAGACAGACCTTTGTTGGCAAAGTAATGTCTCTGCTTTTTAATATGCTCTCTAGGTTGGTCATAACTTTTCTTCCAAGGAGCAAGTGTCTTTTAATTTCATGGCTGCAGCCACCATCTGCAGTGATTTTGGAGCCCAAGAAAATAAAGTCTGACACTGTTTCCATTGTTTCCCCATCTATTTGCCATGAAGTGATGGGACTGGATGTCATGATCTTAGTTTTTGAATGTTGAGTTTTAAGGCAGCTTTTTCACTCTCCTCTTTCACTTTCATCAAGAGGCTCCTTAGTTCCTCTTCACTTTCTGCCATAAGGGTAGTATCATCTGCATATCTGAGGTTATTGATATTTTTCCCGGCAATCTTGATTCCAGCTTATGCTTCATTCAGCCTGGCATTTCTCATGATGTACTCTGCATATAAGTTAAATAAGCAGAGTGACAATATACAACCCTGACATACTCCTTTCCCAATTTGGAACCAGTCCATTGCTCCTTGTCTAGTTCTAACTGTTGCTTCCTGACCTACATACAGATTTCTCAAGAAGCAGGTAAGGTGGTATGGTGGTCTAATTTTCATAATTACTCCAAAAAATGAAAACTTTTCCAGTTGAGTATAAAAGCGTAACTCCTCAACCAATTGGCACCCAGAATTTCCAAATTTCTCAACAAAAAATCACAAATCTGCTCAAATATGCAACTCTTTCCCAACTACGACTGAGATGCAAAATCAGTTTTAGGTTGGGGGTTATTTCCACCGAACTTGGCTAGGCTATTTCACAGTGACGGTTTCTAACCTTCCCAGAGGGTAAAGAAAAAAGTGTACATTAATAAAAATGTCTGAAGCCAAGTGATTTCCATCTGCAGTTTTCAGGCCCATTCAGAACCCACCAGGGGATAATTACTTGCTAAGATGTACCCATCCCAGTGGAATATATTCGTTATGATTCAATTCTCTCACAGCATGAAGGAGACTCTGGTCTGGTGGATAAAGCCCTAGAGGGCTAAGAAACTCCATTCCCCAACACTTGGCTGTGTGACCTTGGGCTATTCAGTAAACCTCTCTGATTCTTCAGTTTCACAGTCTGTAGAGTATCACCCTAAACCTCTGCTTACCCTGAGAAGGACACAGAGACAGAGTCAGTAGGTCACTATCTGAAAAGACCTGGAAGCCTATTTGCCTCTACCCTTAGGCAAAGAAATTATTTCTATAACAGTTTCTTACCCTGGACACTCAATATAACATGATTCTCTTAAGAGAAGAATTAAATAGCAGGTAGATGCATCATGAACTGAATTTAGGGGACTGAATTATCAAAATAAAAGAAGGATCTCACCACTGAGCAGTCTATGTCTAATGGACCAAAGACAAGACCATTTCAGCAAGTCATCAGGGTCCTAAAGACATTTCAAGTAAAATAATTACCGCTCACAATTCTCAAGAACTTTGGAAAATAGAGATTTTAGGGATTATTGTGGTTGTTTTCCAACCTCTATCTTTCCCTCCTCCTACTGTGTGTCAATCATGTGTTTTGGTGAGGGGTGGGGAGGAATGACTCTATTCCCTAATCTCAGCATTATGGATGGGGCATAATCCACCATGCCATGATGACTGGTTTATGTGGGCTAAGAATGACATTGCTAGGTCACAGGATTAGATCATGAATGGTCATGTGACTCATTTTGAACCAAGGATATAAAAAGCTGTGATGCAGATATGAAGACAAGAAATACTATAGACATTTTTGCCATCATGTGGGAAGCAGAAAGGAGAGAGGAAAAGAAATCAGGTCTTTGATAAAAATTTTGACCTACTGAGTCCAATCAAACCTCAAGTCAGAACTTCCCTTGTGGCACAGTGGATGGGAATCCGCCTGCCAATGCGGGAGACAGAGGTTTGGTCCCTAGTCTGGGAAGATTCCACATCCCATGGAGCAACTAAGCCTGTGTGCCACAACTAATGAGCCTGTATTCCACAACTACTGAAACCCTTGTACCTTAGACCCTTTGCCCCCTCAACAAGAGAAGCCACTGCAGTAAGAAGCCCATGTATTAGACTGAAGAGTAACCCCCAATCGCCACAACTAGAGAAGGCCTGTGCAAAGCAATGAAGACCCACTGCAGCCAAAAATTAAACAACAAAACAAAATTCAAGCCAGCCCTACCTATGTCCCTCCCAGTTACAAGAGACAATGCTCACAAAATGCAGCATTTGGGTGCAATCACAAAAATGACAGAATTATCTCGTTTTTTTCCTAAGGCAAACCATTCAACATCACAGTCTATGCCCCAACAACTAATGCAGAAGAAGCTGAAGCTGACTGGTTCTATGGAAGACCTACAAGACCTTTTGGAACTAACACCAAAAACAGATGTCCTTTTCATCACAGGGGATTGGAATGCAAAAGTAGGAAGTCAAGAGATACCTGGAGTAACAGACAAGTTTGGCCTTAGAGTACAAAATGAAGCAGGGCAAAAGCTAAGAGAGTTTTGCCAAGAGAATGCACTGGTCATATAAACACCTTCTTCCAGCAACACAAGAGACAACTCTACACATGAACATCACCAGATGGTCAGTATGAAAGTCAGATTGATTATATTCTTTGCAGCTGAAGATGAAGAAGCTCTATACAGTCAGCAAAAACAAGACCGGGAGCTGACTGTGGTCAGATCATGAGCTCCTTATTGCAAGATTCAGGCTCAAATTGAAGAAAGCAGGGAAAACCACTACACCATTCAGGTATGACATAAATGAAACCTCTTATGATTATACAGTGGAGGTGACAGATTCAAGGGATTAGATCTGGTAGAATGCCTGAAGAACTATGGACGGAGGTTTGTAACATTGTACAGGAGGCAGTGACCAAAACCATCCCTCAAAGAAAAAGAAATGTAAGAAGGCAAAGTGGTTGCCTGAGGAGGCTTTACAAATAGCTTAGAAAAGAAGAGAAGAAAAAGGCAAAGGAGAATGAGAAAAATATACCCAACTGAGTGCAGAGTAGCAAGGAGAGGTGAAAGGAGAGATAAGAAAGCCTTCTTATGTGAACTATGAACTTCTTATGTGAAGTATGCAAAGAAATAGAGGAAAACAATAAAATGGGAAATATGAGTTCTCTTCAAGAAAATTGGAGATTTTAAGGGAACATTTCATTCAAGGATGGGCACAATAAATGACAGAAATGGTATGGACCTAGCAGAAGCAGAAGATATTAAGAAGAGGTGGCAAGAATACACAGAAGAACTGTACAAAAAAATGTCTTAATGACCCAGATAACCACAATGGTGTGATCACTCACTTAGAGCCAGACATCCAGGAATGTGAAGTCAAGTGGGATTTAGGAAGCATCACTATGAACAAAGCTAGTACAGGTGATGGAATTCCACCTGAGCTATTTCAAATCCTAAAAGGTGATGCTGTTAAAGTGCTACACTCAATACGTCAGCAAATTTGGAAGCTCAGCAGTGGCCATAGGACTGGAAATTATCAGTTTTCATTCCAATCTCAAGAAGTGCAATGCCAAACAATGTTCAAACTACCACACAATTTCGCTCATTTCACATGTTAGCAAGGTAATGCTCAAAATCCTTCAAGCTAGGCTTCAGCAGTACATGAATTAGAACTTCCAGATGTTCAAGCTGGATTTAGAAAAGGCATAGGAACCAGAGATCAAATTGCCAACATCCACTGGATCGGAAGAGAAAGCAAGGGAATTCCAGAAAAATAGCTACTTCTGCTTCATTGACTACACTAAAGCCTTTGACTGTGTGGATCACAACAAATTGTGGAAAATTCTTAAAGAGATGGGAATACCAGACCACCTCACCTGCCTCCTGCGAAACCTGTGTGCAGGTCAAGAAGCAACAGTTAGAACCGGATATGGAACAACGGACTGGTTCAAAATTGAGAAAGGAGTATGACAAGGCTGTATATTGTCACCCCACTTACGTAACTTCTATGCAGACTACATAATGTGAAATGATGGGCTGGATAAATCCCAAGCTGGAATCAAAGTTGCCAGAGAAATATCAACAACCTCAGATACGTAGATGATACCACTGTAGTGGTAGAAAGCGAAGAAGAACTAAAGAGCTTCTTGATGAGGGTGAAAGAGGAGAGTGAAAAACCTGGCTTAAAACTCAACATTCAAAAAACTAAGACAATGGCATCTGGTCCCATCACTTCATGGTAAATAGAAGGGGAAAAATTGGAAATAGTGACAGATCTTATTTTCTCGGGCTCCAAAATCATTGCGGATGGGGACTGCAGCCATGAAATTAAAAATCACTTGCTCCTTGGAAGGAAAACTATGACAAACCAAAACAGCAAATTAAAAAGCAGGGACATTACTTTGCCAACAAAGGTCTGTCTAGTCAAAGCTACGGTTTTTCCAGTAGTCATGTATGGATGTGAGAGTTCTTTATAGAAAAAGAAAGAAAGCTGAGTGCCGAAGAATTGATGCTTTTGAACTGTGGTGTTGGAGAAGACTCTTGAGAGTCCCTTGGACTGCAAGGAGATCCAACCAGTCCATCCTAAAGGAAATCAGTCCTGAATATTCATTGGAAGGACTGATGCTGAAGCTGAAATTCCAATACTTTGGCCACCTGATGCGAAGAACTGACACATTTGAAAAGACTCTGATGCTGGGAAAGATTGAAGGCAGGAGTAGAAGGGGATGACAGAGGATGAGATGGTTGGATAGCATCACTGACTCAATGGATATGGGTCTGAGTAAACTCCGGGAGTTAGTAATGGACAGGGAGGCCTGGCGTGCTGCAGTCCATGGGGTCGCAAAGAGTTGGACACAACTGAATGACTGAACTGACCTGAAAGGAAATCAACCTTGAATATTCATTTGGAGGACTGATGCTGAAGCTCCAATACTTTGGCAACCTGATGGGAAGAGCCCACTTATTGAAAAAGACCCTGATGCTGGAAAAGACTGAGGGCAGGAGGAGAAGGGGGGCGACAGAGGATGAGATAGATAGCATCACCAACTCAATGGACATGAGTTTGAACAAGCCTGGCATGCTGTTGTCCATGGGGTCGCAGAGTCAGCCATGACTTAGCTACTGAACAAGGAACAACATAGAATCATAGTACCTTAGAAATCATGTTGTTCTATCTTCTCTTTTTAGAAGCATGGCATTGAATCTAGGACAAGGGAAGTATCAATACTTTGTTTCAGACATTTAAACACCTTCCTCTATACTGCCATAGGTAGCTGGTACTTATTGTTTTCACAGCACTTATCCTGTTAGATTGCCATTCTCAATGAATACACCTGCTCCTCTCTGAACTTGAAATTCACTGAAACCAGAAACTATCTTGCTTCCTTAAATTCCCAGTGCCTAGCAGAGCCTATCATATAGCAAGTGGTCAAACGTTTGGTGAAGAAATCAAAGTTTCAAGTCAAACAGTGAGAAAATTATCTTTCTATTAGGCAAGGGATAAAGCATCTTGGTTTCATTAGCTTTATAAAGTGTAGAACAGTTTCCTTCTAAGGAATCAGAATGATTTTCATCATTATTTTTCTTATTTGAAAAGTATCCAGTTAGTAAGTATGAAGTTTAGTGTACAATATAGACTCCATCTCCAAATTCCACTAGCTAACATTTCTTTTTGCTTACCCAAGTGCCCCATCCCAATTCTGAAACAGAAATCTCAACAGGGAAGTACTGTTTATTTTCACTTTTGCTTTTTGGTTTATTTTTTTTTTTTAGTTTAAATATTCACCTGCAGCTTATTTTGGTTTTTCTAAATAGACATCCACATCTGTAAACAGTAGGACTTTTGATTCAGCCCCAGCCCCCAATTCCTTATAACTTTTGTGTTCTCACATATTGGCTAGAACTGCCATTGTTGTTTGTTGTTGCTGAGTCGCAAAGCTGTGTCTGACCCTTTTGGGACCCCATGGACTGTAGTAGCCTAGCAGACTCCTCTGTCTCTGGGATTTCCCAAGCAAGAATACTGGAGTGGGTTGCCATTTCCTTCTCCACTATTTTCCCTTTTGTATTATAAATTTTAGAACTTCATGTTTCATTTGCTGCCCCAACATCCCCAAAATGAGGCCGTGAGCCCCCTGCCAGGTGACCAGGTGTGTCAATGTGGTAAGGCTTGCTCTCCCTTGACTGTCACCTAATGTCCTTAAAATATACCAATGAAATTCCCTTTTGCTTATACGTTTGTTGTTGTCCAGTTGCTCAGTAGTGTCCGACTCCTTGTGACCCCATGGACTGCAGCATACTGGGCTGCATATATATATATATATATATATATATATATATATATATATATATATATGCTTGTATATTCTGAACCCCAGTAAATGTACTTTCCCCTGGGCCTCTGTTCTGGTCTCTATCTCATCTCCCCACTTGCTTGGTTGAGCCCATTCCTTGGGTACCCCACAATGTGGTCCTCTTGTATGGCATATTGACGTTTCTCTAGGACCTGTGAGGATAATAAAATTTGTTTTCCTGTTCCTTTCCTATGTTCCCTCTTGTGACTGCACCTGACTAACCATGTCATGAAAGAATACAGAACATCTTCTCAATAAGAACTGCAATGGATTATTTTCTTGCTGCTTAAACTGCATCATAGAGCTCATTTAAAAGTGCAGCCTTGGGTCCTGAGACTAGCAGGTCATCCTGAGTGGAGCAGGGATACCTCTTAACCACAGAGGGAGAGCTGGTTTGGGGGCTTTGTTGGCAACTTCTGGTGGCTATGATGCTGCTAGTACAATCTCTAGCTCCTCATTGGAAAACCAGAGATGAAGTTCAAATAGGGTCTCACTGCTTTCTTGGATAGGGATCAACTGCAAAAAAATTCACACATATTAAGTAGGCTTTTCCACCAACAGCAATATGCCTAGTGCACCACTGTGTCCCTGCTGGCTCAGATGGGACTAGTCCAATTCTGCCAACAGCTGCCACTGACAGTGAAAAGTTGAAAGAGTGGCAGCAGATGAAAGAGAGGAAAAAAGGTAGTGGAGAGGGGAGACTGAAAATGGAAGGGATGGGTGCCATTTACAGAGATGAATTCAATGGAGAATTTTCAAGTTCAGAGGCACTAAGAACTAAGATGTCTTTCTTCCTCTCATCTTTCCTTACTGACCCACCTCATTACTCTTCCAGCCAAATGGCTAAAGATGGCCACAATTCTCTTCATCCAGTGATTCTCAGTGTCAGCCAAGCAGGGCTGGGGACCTGGAGGCCTTCAGGAGTGAAGTGAGGTGTGCTGAAAGCTGCCCCCGACTCCACCTCTGTCCAAAATATGTTGTCTATCCACCTGAAATCAACCTGAAACTCCTCATCAGAGTTATTTCTTTGGCCAAAGCATTGAAGGCTCCTATTAAAATGCAACTATGTTATCTAAAAGGAGGAACATATAGTGCCTGGCACAGAGTAAAGGTTCTCTAAATGTGTCATTTTTAATATTAAATTGCCACTGCCTGCCATTAGAACCTTAGTACAGATGCATCTACCAGATCCTGTCCTGTCTCCTAGGGCTCTGGAGGAACAACGGGAAGACTGATGTGGAACACTGGCAAAAATTGGGTAGCTGAGTCTGAGGTTTGGGGGATGGTAGAGAAAGAGCAGGCTGATCGCATGAGGTACTTTGGGGGAGAAAATGGCACTATCAAAAGATGAGAAAGAGGGAAGAGTGTTTGGAAATAAACATTTATTGATTTCTTTGAGTCAGACACTGAATTAGATGCATTTAATCCACTATCTTATTTAATCTACAACCACTCTATCAGGAAAGAAATATTTCTATTTCCATTTTGCAGGTGAAAGTCTGAACTGGGGTTCAGATTAAGAAAGTCACTCAAGGTCACACAATGCCTCTATATGACGGAATATAGATTCAAACCTGGACCTGTCTCCTAAGTCCATGTCCCTGAATCATGCTGTCTCTCGCTCCACATTTGTCAAGGGGTAGTCAACCTAACCTCTGCTACCCTTTTGTCCTAATATCCCAACTACTTGCATTTTTAGGCTTCTGTGACTCCCAGGTTTCTCCCTCACTCTATGCACGGACCATCCAAATGGAGACAATAGATTTCCATGGGTGGTGGGGTAGGAAAAGATTCTCCATTATCAGAATGGGGTAGACATTTGGGAAGAGTCTAGAACTATTTTTCTGGTTGCTCAAGGGTTTGAAAACTTTCTGTTCTTGGTTCCAATATATGTCACATCAAACCCAAAGTTCTGGCGTAATCAGTGTGCCAGTTGGGGCCCTGGGGCCTTGCCTTAGTATCCTCTGCCCCATGTGTACCAGTTTGCTTCAGGCTAGCAGGAAGTTTCATTTTCCACGTACACCAGAAGAGGATATGAAAAAAAAAAAAAAAGAACAGCTGTTGTGGGGAGGGACAAAATCCGGCCCTTCCCCAGTAGCTGGGGTAGGTGTGAAAGACTTTGGGGATAAGGAAGCTTCTTTTTTCTCACCACTGGAGAAAGGGGCTATGGAGAGGCGGCTATAGCCTAAGAGGTTTGTTTGTCCAAGGGATGTTGTGGAGGGGACCACCCCCAACAGAGATCCAGACTGCACTGCCTACTTCCAAGGTTCTTTCCTCTTCTTAGACAAGAGGAGTGGGGGGGGGGGGCGGAAATTGGTGGCCTCTGGGGTCATCACTCAGGGGCCTAGGATACTATGCAAAAAGGCAAGACCAAGGGAGCGAGGCAGTTAGGGGCAGTTTCCTCCAACCTTAATTTCCAATCCCTGTGTGTTAGTCACTCAGTCGTGTCCGACTCTTTGCGAACCCACGGACTGTAGCCAACCAGGCTTCTCTGGTCCATGGAATTCTCCTAGCCACCATGTCCTAACTCATTCCTACACCTCTCTCCTCCTTCACTGTTGGGACTGAGCGTCCTTTCCATTAACCTTTTAGTTACCACCTCCACGCACAGACTTTTCTACATCCTCCCAAGCAGTCAGCCCGGTGCTGCCCAGCACCGCCGTCTCCCCCCTCCCCCATAGGCCCGGCTTTCCGCTTGGGTCCGGAGAGGTACTCGCCTCCCAGAGCTGTGGGGCGAGGGGGGGTGGCTGGGGGGGCTCTTCACTCCTTCTCAGATCTCCGCTGTAAAAACTGAGCGGCATGGCCCAGGCATGCGCAGCATCTTCGGGCGCATTGTGATGGGAACTGCTTCTCCAAGTCTCTACAGAGACTCCAGAGTAACCACTCACCGCCCCCCAGCAAGACCCCTCTGCTTTAAGCCAGACGCACAAACGCACAGACAATGCAGCTTTTCTTTCTTCTTTTCTTTAAAAAGCTGGCTGCAGCTTGAAAGGCTGGCCCACGTGAGGACTGGTGTATTTCTATCGATTCCGTCTCCCATGTTGACAAACGCCAGCACCGAGGCTTTGCAGTCCGCGGCTGCAGTTTGCAGTGGAGCTAAGCGGTGTGCGGCTTTAATTCCACGTCAGATCAACTTTGATCAATATCCCCCTACTGGCCCAATTGGAAGAGCCCAATTCACCACCGCTGAGCCTTTTCGCTCTTTCCTTCTTTTTTCCCCTCTTTAGACCCACCATCTTCTGAGGGAGAAAAGTCTCAGATTCTCTTTTAATTTATTTCTCTCTCTCTCTCTCTCTTGTTTCTTTGGGGGATTTGCTGGTTTGTTTTCTAGTGTTTTGTCTTTTTCATTTTTGTTTTGTGTTTTTATTCTCTCTCTCTCTCTCTCTCTCTCTCTCTCTCTCTCTCTCTCTCTCTCTCTCTCTCTCTCACTGTCTGTCTTAGTGATAGGGAGGGAGGTCGCTTTGGCGAACCGAGCTTGCAGCCAATGAACCCGCCTTCCAGATTGGTGTGAAGACAGAAGTGAGGTGGGGGGCGGGGAGGGGGTGTGAGAGAGCCTGGGAGCGAGAGGGAGCGAGAGGGGGAGCGTGAGAGAGAGAGAGGAGAGGAGGTGGTGGAGGAGGAGGACTAGTGTGGGGTAAAAAGGAAGAGTGAGCGAGAGCAAGTTGAGGGGAGGGGGTGAAAGAGCCGGCGAATTCTTTTTCTTTTTCTATTATTATTTTGACGACTCCCGAGTTGCGCCCATGCTCTTGTCAGCTTCGTTCTAGGCGTAGCATGGCCAGGCAGAAGAAAATGGGGCAAAGCGTGCTCCGGGCGGTCTTCTTTTTAGTCCTGGGGCTTTTGGGTCATTCTCACGGAGGATTCCCCAACACCATCAGCATAGGTAAGCGCGAGCCAGCCTGCCGGTCGGCCTGGGCTCTCTGGCACCCGAGCCCGCTGCCCTGGCGCGGCTACCGGGTCCCTGTCCTGCATGGCCTGGGAAGGGACTGGGGATGGGGATTGGGCAGGAATCTCACGGGTCTGAACCCCAGAGAGCTGGCTGGTCTGGGGAGCGTCGGGAACCGGAGAGGTGGTCTCCTGGGGCTGGGGCTGGGGGTAGGCTGCCGGGTTTTCTGAGCTGAGCGGAGCCGGGGACGCCTGCAAGAGGCTGGGAGGCTGCAACCCGGCGCAGAGTCGCGGCTTTTCGGCTCGCTGCCCCGGACTTTGCCATGGCGTGCGTGCCGCCGCTGCAAGTTGTCCCAGGGTGATACCGCCTGTCTGGCTGCGCTAGGGCGCGTAACCTGGTCCGGGGCGCCCCGTCCCGCGTCTCCGGGTCCCGAGAGACCGGCTAGTGCTGGGGGAAGTGGAAACCCACTCTGCATCCCCCAGACCCGGGCAGCCACCGAGGTCGGCGGCGGATGGGGTAGAGGCAGGGGTGAGACTAGGAGCTGAGCCAGCGAGCGGCGAAGTCACGCAGCCCACGAATTCATGAATTGCCGCTGTGTCTGTCTGGAGTCCGGCTCCCGGGCACTGGGAGGGAGTTCTCTCGGCTTCTGCCTGTATTTACTAGTCAAGAAGTTCGAATTGTTGCCAATTACAGAACCCAGCCCCTGTATTGTCACGGGGTGGAGGGGGCTGTGGGGAACAGGATAGAGTAGCAGAGGGAAATGAAATTGTTTTTCTCTCCAACCTTTCCCTTTGCGCCAGTAAAGGATGAACCAGCTTGTGGAGATGGGAGGTATGAGGGAAGAGGGGACAGGAAGCTACCGCCTGAGAAAGAACCAAGTCCCACTCTTGATTCCATCGTCCGACCCCCAAAGCAGGCTCCTCGGCCCTCTTTCCCCATGGCCCCTTTTCCCCAGTCTCTCCTCTGACTCTGAAGGAAAACTAGGTTTCTCTTAGCTAAAATTTGAGTTCGCAAGAGTCATCAAAGACACACAGGTTGAAAATCAAAATCATCGTCGTGCACCCGGGTACCACTGAGAGGGTATCGCCCATCTGTAGTGCTCCCCAATTTCTCACCGCTCCTCGGGGAGGACATAAGCCAAATCTCAGTTCCCTTTGCTTCTAGGTGGACTTTTCATGAGAAATACGGTGCAGGAGCACAGTGCTTTCCGCTTTGCTGTGCAGTTATACAACACCAACCAGAACACCACCGAGAAGCCCTTCCATTTGAATTACCACGTAGATCACTTGGATTCTTCCAATAGTTTTTCTGTGACTAATGCTTGTAAGTAGATCTGCTTTTCCTCCTTGTGGGACCTGGGGACCTCATTTGCATTTCGCTTATGGGACTTGGGGTCTGCTGTCCGTGCTGGAGGGGGGCTGATTGCCCCAGTAGACATTCGAGGGGCTCGAGTCAATTCAGGTTTCACGCGACATAAATGAACGCCAGAGGATCCTGCTGAGGGAGGGACTTAAGGCTGTACACAAAACTCTGTCGTGAATAATGTTTGATGCAAAACTTTCATTTTCCTCCCCACTAAGCTGGCGCTGCCTCCCCCGCCACCCCCTCCCCTTTCTTTTCCTTTGGCTGGGGGAAAAAAAGGAAAAAATAGCATAGTTGTTCGGGGAAATTTCTTCTGATGGGATTAAAGAAAGAAGCCTCTTGATTGAGTCAATTCAGGATGTACATTACTTGACTGTTAAAGCTAGCACCTGGCTGTAAGAATGAGCTGAATTTGACAATCACTATGTAGAAGGCAAGTAAGAGAAATTCTGCAAACAAGTGACCTTGAGGGACAGATCAGGCTGGGCTCCCTGGTTTCTTTCTGCCCTAGAATATCACCTTTCTTACTGAGAGAGCTCTGATAGGAACTGATAAGACTGCAAACTGATTACGAGTGATGAATGCCTGGCAAACTGAAGGGAAGGGAAAAGTGCTCAGAGGACTCTCTGGAAAAAGCTACTTCTGTTCTGTCTCCCCTAGTGGTGTTTGCTCCCTGCCCCCATGGTTAAGGACAACAACAGTTCTTAACTTAGAGCAAAAGATGGAAGGGGGAGGTTGCAGCAGGAAACTGGATATCAAAAGGGAGCAATTTCATCAGCCCCAAAGCAGCTTCTGAAAGAGCTAGTTGTGCCCTGTGATTGTTCCCATGGAAAGGGGACATTTTAACGAACCCAGTAAAGCCACACGGGTTTTTTCTGGAACCCTTCACCTAAGATTTCATGACTCAATGAAGGTGATGATGGCAAAAATATGTTTTGCTGTTATGGCTGGTGTATTTGGGAATTTTTGACTTTTGATTTTCTTTCAGGGGAGAAATGATATTTATATTTGGTTGGGTAAAACTTTGTATATGACATTCTTCAAATGCTTCTGCCTCAAAGGATATGTGATTTCCAAAAACTATTGACAGGGTCTCCAAGGCCATGGGTTCCTTGGATTTGAATAACATTTATTTCAACTCACTTTAGTGCCTTTCCACTGATGAGGACTGAGATAAAGAGTGCTAACTGACTTCTCAGGAATGACTGATTTCCAAGGGTTTTGGTCTTATTTTTTATGGGCAAATCAGATTGGCACTCACCAGCCCAGGGCCATCAGAACCCTACTCAAGGAGCATTCAGGAAATAATCCTTGCCATGTGAAAAGCTCAGGTTTGAGAACAGGCAGTAAGTCATCCATATTGGGTGTTGAGTTGCCTTAATGACTTATCTCTCAGGGCAATAAAGGAACAACCATGAAAGGAAAAGAAATTGATCAGAAGCCACTACCCTAAGTCCACAGCACTTCAGCTTATAAGCTTACAAAACTAGGTTATGGCTGGGGGCTTGAAAGTGTGGGATAAAGGGTGTGGCTCACTGGGCAACAGGAAAAACAAAACAGAAAGGTGACCTTGCCCTTAGTTATGCCAAGTCCACACATATGCACACACTGACTCACACAGGAGACATTTCCAGAAACCCGTGATGTGTACCCAGCTGCCTGTTGCACACTCAGACTTTACAGCTCAGAAGACAGAGGAGGAAAACTCATCTTCTCTGGTCCCCAAAACAGTCCTCTCTGAATGTCACAATCACTAAATGGGGGCCAGATCTCAAAGCTGTCTCCAATGGATAGTCTCTGAACGCAGAACACAATCGTTTCATGGGGCCAGGGAAGCCCTGTAGGTGGATCTCATTTCTTGGCCTGGCCTTTTTCTCTTGGAAGTGAAGATCACGTGACACAGATGTCAGCACACAATACTAGTTTGGCACTAGAGACTGGCAGGTGATCCTGGTTCCATTCTTACAATTGATTGCACTATGGCGCAGAAACAAAAAACCCCTGGATCTTCTGGCTTGCCCCTCCCTGGAGATCTAGGGAGAATTTGAGAAAACCCCAGACGAGTCCAAATCTGGTCACCCACCACTCCTATCTGATTCAATATGGAATAGAATGGCAAAACTTAAAGACATTTCCCCCTCTTCCTATTCAGAATTCCTTGTTTCAGCTTCCCCTAACACTACAATTGATTTATTTCCATGATCTTTCCTGTGCCCTCAATCTTGGGGCGGCACACACTTTTGAGGACACAGGTATTATGCAGGCAAACAAATATGCCAAAAATAAACAAGTGGTAATGCCTCCTGTATGTGTCCCTGCTCTCTCTCCATATCCCCTCCTCCAGTGTATTCAGAGAGTTTCCTTGCAATGAATCCCAGGCATCAGTTATTTAAAGACTTCTTCACCAGCAACCATTTTTTTTTTGCACAACTTCCAAGAGGTTTGCTTAAGACAGACTCCAACTTCATTCCGCATCTTAAGAGGCCAATAAAAGCATCGCTGGCTTTGAAAGGTGGTTCATTTGGGATCTCAGCTCAGACGTGAATTGAAGTTTATCAAAGAGGCTCATCTGATTTGGAGCACATGTTCTTATTTCACAGGGATTAACTGAGTTTGCTGCCTTGCTTTTCAATTTGGCCAGGTAGCCCCAGAAAGAAGGATGGTGTGAATAGTATGATTCCAGGACACATGCCTTCAGGCACACACAGGTACCCCTACACACATAGTCAGTATTCATGAAAAGAGATGTACACACATGCTTTACATTGTACACACGTCTGTTCTTTAAAAACTAGATTTGACAATCATAAGGCTTTCGAGGAATGTGGCAGCACCCAGGGACCGCCGGGTCCCCTTGGGGTGGCTTGCTTGCCCTGGTTCCTCGGGAAATGCCTCCGATTCCTTTGAAGTCTCCTCCTATGTCTTGCTGCTGTGCACTTGTAGTGTACTCCACACTACATCGCCCCAGCCTCTGCAGTGTCAGCTCATTAGCACACAGATCTCATATTCCCTCTCCGCACTGTCATTGCAAAAATTGCTGTTGTACACCTTTACAGCCAACAAATGTGCTCGTGGATTACGCACTGTTTGCAAGAGGCAAGGAAAAGGCAAATGTAACCTTAAAGGTTATTCACCACAGAATTGTGCTCTTAACACACTTGGCTTAAATAAAAATCTGTTGATGGAGGTGCAATAGTGATGGTGGGACTGAGAGTGGGACTTAGGAGTGCAGGCTCTAATGGAGCCCCAGGCAAAATCCCTTTGGCTGGTGAAATGTACCTCATCAGCTGCAAATTTGTATTCCATTAATTTTTTTGAGCCATTTGAAATATACCTGCTAAATGAGAGCATGCTCCTTTTTAACTGAGCGCAGTTTGCTACCAAGTTAAGTGTCCTTAGCTGAGACAGGTTTCCGTCTCTTGCCCACAGAGTCACAAGCTAATTATCTCATTATTCTAATTGCCAGGTTCCATTTAACTGTTTAAGTCCATTTGGGAAAGAAATGTCTCTCCTGATCCTATTCTCTGCTCTTGGGTGGGTTTTGTTTGGTTTGCACTTTACACGTCATCTTTGGAAGCAGGGTGAAGACCCATGATATCCTGGCACCTGTCTTCAAACAGATCTTCACACACTAACCAGCGTCAGTTGCTTCAGCTCCACTTCCCACCCCCAATTCCCCCATCTTTGCACCTTAGCAGCTCTCCCTCTGTCTGCTGGCTGGACTTCCATAAGCTCACTGGAGCACGAAGATGTCGCCGGTCAAAGATTTAAGTCACCCTATCACAAGCTTTACTATGTTTTTTCTTTAATCTATTCTTTACGTGGCGAGGAGGGAGGAAGGTGATGCTTTTCATTTGGGCCATAAAAATAGACGGCAATCAGCGGGCTGTAAAGATGAGCATCCAGCAAATTGTATAACCGCCCCTAGAAGGCAACTTCCGGTTTATCTACTAAGTGGAGCGGGGGCGACAGGAAGGGTCTGAGGGTAAGGAAGAAACAAAACTTCTTTGTTCTCCATCTATGGCCACTGCAAAAAGAGCCATGGTTTTTCTTCCTCTCAGCATTTTTAACTTTTTTTCCTTAAGATGAAACTAGTTTCTCACATCCGCCACTTCTGCCTCTATCAGAGGTCTGTTTCCTTCATTCTGCCTTTCTCTCACTACTCACCAAGACTCCATGAGAGTAGAGGGGGCTGGCTGAGATTGTTATTGTATTTTTTCTAACTCCTGGTATTTTTAAAAATTTCATTATTATGGGTAGTCAGCAGTGATTGGCTGGTTTCAGTTTAATGGATGGGAAAATAAATGAAGCTTCTGAGGCACCATTATTAATCTTCCTTTGTGGATAAGAGATTTGTTATTTTTATATAATTGGCTAAAGGATTAAAAGACAGCATGCATTTTTAGAGAGGGCCAGAATTTAAGAAGGTAGAATTCATACCTTCACGGGGGGGGGGGGGATACATATGCTAATTCTGATGATTCCACTTTGAACTTCATAGATTGAGACCACAAATATATTTGAAAGAGCTTTCAAAAAACTTTCCATCTTCTCTGAAGGTCAGGAAATTATTTGCATACTTTACCTGGCCCATTAAAAAAGTCAAGTTTTGACTTTGTTCCTTTGGTGCTTTGACTTTGATGCTTTGGGTCTAATTAGATGACATATCCACAGGAGGGTGCAATTAAAACCTTAGGTGGGGGCTCTGGGCACTTTTTAGCAGGAGTGTGGGAGTTGTACAGACACAAAAGGAAGTCCCTCCAGGCTTGGGAAATGTCTGAGAGCTGACAAATAGCCTCAGCCTGTCTGTGGGGTGAGCCTTGAGCCAGGGCAGCAGCCCCTGAAAGGGGTCGGTACTTGGCAGAAGTTCCACATGGATGGAATTTGTCCTCTTCTCACTTCTTCCTCTTATGTTGCCATTATTTTCTCCTCATGCTCCACCTGCCCAGCCAAGGCCCTTTCACTGGTGTCCCACTGGCCCCTGATTCCGAGATCTGACCCACCATACCAGGGATTGTTTCCTGCTCTAGATTTTTCCAGTCCACATGCTCCTTCTCTAACCATAAGATCTCTGTCCTTGGTCCATACTCCTACTTTGAGGGTGACAGCTTTTTATCTTATTTAAGAATCGAGCTGAGAGTGGCTGATACAGGGTTAATATACCCAACTGGGGAGTGTTTGCTTTAAAACCAGAGACAATGGGGAACCAGAATGCCTCAATTCCAAGGAAAGCTACTCAAACAGAAGTGTTTCTGGACATGAGGTGCAGAGCAGCTGTTCACTCTATCCAAACCAGAGATCAGCTGCCCCTGGTGAGGGAAGACCTCTACAGGCCAAAGTCGAATCCAAAAAAGGGGATATGTGTATATTTATTGGCTGATTCACTTTGCTGTACAGCAGAAACTAATACAACATTA
This sequence comes from Okapia johnstoni, assembly GCA_024291935.2. Lineage (NCBI taxonomy): Eukaryota > Metazoa > Chordata > Mammalia > Artiodactyla > Giraffidae > Okapia > Okapia johnstoni. Next base: position 101,314,395 of record CM044305.1, on the reverse strand, counting down.
TAAAACAACTATACTCCAATAAAAATTATATATAAAAAAAAAGCTCCCTGCATGTGGTAGGTTTCGTGTAAGTTCACCCAAGACATAGGGGAGGTGCAGCTTCATCATGTTGAACTTAAATGCCTTTGTGGTCATTTGGGAAGCAGCAAAAGGTCACAGGGACTCAGTTTCTTCCTAAAGAAGACCGTATGTGCAGCTTTTTGTATCTTAATCATGCCTCAGTAAAATAGTTCTTAGAAAATGTCAACTTTTTAGATGTACTAGCCAAAAAGAGGCTGCTGCAGTCTGAAGGTGCCTATGTGGGCCCTGGCAGGGGATGCACTGGCAGGGGAGGGAGGCCATGCTGCTGCTGCTGCTCAGTCACTTCAGTCGTGTCTGACTCTGTGCGACCCCATAGATGGCAGCCCACCAGGCTCCGCCGTCCCTGGGATTCTCCAGGCAAGAACACTGGAGTGGGTTGCCATTTCCTTCTCCAGTGCATGAAAGGGAAAAGTGAAAGTGAAGTCGCTCAGTCATGTCCGATTCTTAGCAACCCCATGGACTGTAGCCCACCAGGCTCCTCCGTCCATGGGATTTTCCAGACAAAAGTACTGGAATGGGTTGCCAGTGCCTTCTCCGAAGAGAGGCCATAGGAGGGGAGAAAGATGCTGAGGAAGCTGGTCTCAGACTGAAAGCTCTCTTTTCCTGGGGTGGCATGCAGAATGTAGTGATTACGAGGCAGCATCTAACTCTGGAGGGACTTGGAAGCCTAGGTGAGCAATGTCTCCTCCCCACTCCCTCCATTTCTCCCTTCCTTTTTCTCAAGTGCACACTCTGGTTCCCCCCCACACACACACAATGGAAAGAAGCAGAATACTCTGTTCTGGATTTCTGATTGAGCAATAGTCAGAGAAGTACAGTAAGTCCCCTACATATGAATGAGCTCTGTTCTGAGAATACATTTGTAAGCCCAGTTTGTTCATAAGTCCAACAAAGTTAGCCTAGCTACCCCACTCACACAACCAGCTATTCAGTACTGTAGTGTAATAGGTTTATAATACTTTTCACACAAAGAATATGTAAAAAACAAACAAAAAATAAAGAAAACATTTTTAAACCTACAGTACAGTATCTTGAAAAGTACAGCAGTAGCAACTACATCACAGCTGCTTTTACACTTGCTTCCAGACATCCTGGGCTTGAAATAAGGATACTCTACTACTGTACTCTACACAGTACTGTAAAGTACACAAAAGCACAACCACTTGTGGAGTGTACATACATGTCACAATGTACACCAGACACATGAACTAACTTACGTGATTGGCCATGCGAACATACGTTCACACCTTTGAAATTTCACAACGTGAAGGTTCATATGTAGATACTTTACTATGTTTACTGCCCTCTGTCTGGACTTCCCTTCTCCTCAGTTGCTAACTACCATTTACTTCTTTAGCACTTGTCATCAATGTGACCATCTGTACTTATTTAGAAGGGGCATGGGGCTAAGAATGAGGAAAGGAGACACAGCTGGTCATGACCCTTAACTCTACGGGGCACAGTTCAGTCTAGAACAGCACTTCTCACCTTTCATGTGCATAGCAGACACCTGGGATCTTGTTAAAATGAAGATTCTGATTCAATAGAACTTCAGTGTCCAAGAATCTGCATTTCTAGCAAGCTCCCAGGTGATGCCAATATTGCTGGTACTCAAACCACATTTTGCAAGGAGACTGTGATCACCAAAGAAAAACGCTCCCCCAGACAAGCTCCTACCCACATGACTTTCAAAGAAAACTTTATAAGAGACACAGTTTGCTCATTCTGACTCACAGATGTCCCTATCATACTCAACCACCCTGTGTTCATTTCAGCCATGTCTGTAGGTGTCTGATGAGAGCATCTACTTAAGACTTGCTTTTCATAGGGCTTTGGAATGGAGACTGGAAGGCATGCTGAGGGGGGAGGTAGCTCATGAGCCAGACTGACAGTATCTTGGCTTCTTGCCACACCCCAAAGTATCCCTTTTAGAAACAACCTGCCCAAGAGAGCAAAGGTTGGCATGCAGTTCCAACTGCCTCTCCACTTTGCTTCTCGGGGTCAAGGCATGCCAAAAGCCGGCACATAGCATCTGCTCCTCAGCTGTCCGACTTTCCTTCAAAAGGGTTAGAAATATGAAGTACAACACAACCCAAGTTCTGTCTGCTTCCCTAAGAGCCTGAAAAATTGACTCCATTTTCAAGGCTAGTGCCAGGTGAGCTAGAGGGGAGGGTGGGGAAGTGGTGTCACTTTCTAACACATGTGAGCTGATGAGTGTTCCAGGGAAGTCATTAAAAGCTTATCCAGTGTCATTTGAGGACTATCAAATAGCACCCTATCACCCCCCAGTATTGCCCCCCAACAGTCTGCCATTAGTCTGAAATCCCAGCAATTCACTTATTTCTGTTACTGCACTGAAAACCTGTGCTAAAATGCAAGCATGCCATCTCTGGTAGGGAATGCGTTAAATCATTATCAGCTATTACTATTTTGACAGTAATTCTTTGATCAGATTACTACCTGTTACCTTGCGGGATCCTCAGAGGAGGTTTTCCAAGACAGGTAAGTGACCCCAGAACAAGGGACCTGCCAGAGAGAGTGGGGTGCCCAGTGCATGGTGGGCATTTATGGGGCAGTGGGAGACTCTGAGAGATGAGCAAGAGTTACTTAAACACCTAGTTTGCAACATGTGACCTTCTCCATAGATCAAAATCTGGTCCTTTATTAACTAAAATTTGATTGTTTTTGACCCTCCAAATCACACCTTTCTGGTGGTGGTGGTCTGCTGCTTCTTCCATGCATGGTTGTTTCTTGCAATAGATGACCTCAATCTCTGGGATCCCTGTAAATATTGTGAGATATTTTCAGAAGTACAATCAGTTTGTGATGAGGGGTGGTGAGGATTTTTTTTCTTAACGTTTAAAAAATGTTGCAATCAAAAATAGTCCCCATTCAGTCATCTATGTTTGACTGATCTACCTTGCCAATTACACATTGCAGTCAGGGCCCTCATCCTTGCCGCTGCCAGAAAGGGATTGGCTACCAGTAACAGATGAGACCTGAAGAGATCAGGACCTAGTCCACAGAGGAATCATTGTGCGGATGTGGGTGTGGGTTTCTGTGTAGATGAACACTTTGATAAATTTAAGGTAGAAAGGCCACTAACATCCACAGTTAGCCAGAACCTGTTATATATTCTCAAACATTCTTATATCTTATTGCTGTTGCCAAGACTACTTGTTGGCTAGTTTACAACGGTATTTCTTGAATTGGCCCACTTGCAGCAGAATCACCAGAGATGCTTGTTAAACATATGAATTCCCAGGTCACACTTCAGACATATTGAATCACAAAATATAAAGACAGGCCTTTTTAACAAACTCTATGGGTAATTCTAATGCACATGAGATTTGGGAATCGCTGGTTTCATTAGCCCTGGTAGTGCGAACAGAGATATGTGAATTCATATTGAATACTTGTTGAGCATCCCCTAATCTCCAGGCATTGACCAGGCACTTTCTACACAGGTTACTTTTGTAAGTGAGGTGCTGTTGGCCCATGCAAGCATTAGTAAGTTGGGCTCTCAGATTGGAAAATCAAGACTTGAAAGAGCTAAGAGACTCACCTCAAGTCACAGTGTCTGAGGTAAACAAATCAAGCAAAAATGTTCTTTGAGATGATAAGCAGGGACAAGAAAATGATCTGCCTTGACAGTGCTTCTTTCCTTCTTGGCTAATGATTGGTCTTTAGCCATGCTGTAAACTAGGTGGCATGGCAATGCCAACCTATTCGTTAAAATGATGCACTGCAACCAGTTTATATAGCATTCATTGTGCCATCCTTGCTATCAAGAAACTTAATACTAGGGTTGAAATAATAATAATAACTCCCATTCATTGAACCCATGCCACATGGAAAACATTGCACTAAGCATGGTACATGTCTTATCTCATGGAATCATCATAGCATTGCTAGAAAGGAGCTATTCTCATCCCCATTTTATAAAAGAGGACTCAGAGGTGGTTATATATATATACACACACACATATATATGCAACTAGCTCAAGGGCATGTGCATGCCCAGTTGCTCATTGTGTCCAACTCCTTGCAATCCCATGAACTGTACCCCGCCAGACTCCTCTGTCCATGGGATTATCCTGGCAGGAATACTGGAGTGGATTGCCATTTCCTCTTCTAGGGGATCTTTCCAATTCAGGGATCAAACCTGCATCTCTTGAGTCTCCTGCATTGGCTGGCATATTTTTTTAACACTGTGCCACCTGGGAAGCTCAAGGTCACACAGTTGGCTAATTAGTAGGGTCAGGCTTCTACCTGAGATCTTCCTGTCTCTAGAGGTGGGACTCAGTGTCAACTGGGGTTGAAATCACAGATGATGACGGGCCAGGTGGATCACATAAACGTAGAACTTGGGCTTGGTATAGAGGGCTGGGTGGGGCCTGTGGCCATCTGGGGAGTTCATGTCACTTCTGGAATACACTGAAATCCAATGTGAGACAAACAAAACATGTGACAGGACTTGGGGTGGGAACAGGTGGAAGGTACGAGTTTCAAACCTCTGCACTACACTATCCACCTCCTTCTACCAACTGAGTTGCTGGCTGAAGGAAGCTCTATTAACTGATAGTCATAATGAATGTGAAAAAAAGAGAAAAATCTCTTCTTAGTAAAAATCCTCTGACTTTTTCTTCATTGTGTTCCATCAAGGTACCTCAATATGGCAGAACTTCCCCTCCTTTGTCTTTTTGGCCCTACATGCATACACTGTATATCCAGTAGCTGCTTTTCATGGTTGAGTGCCAGCTCAACTCTGACTAATCTTCTCCCAGGCAATGCTGAGGCCTACAGCAAGGTCAGAATGCTGGCACAGTCATTAACAAGTGCTCAGCAGGCCAAAAGAGATACTTCCAGGCAGTGCTATAGGGGAGACAGCTTAGACTCTGGTACATGCAAATTACAGGTCTACAAATGGGAGGCTGCTGGGTCAAGTAAGGCTCTGTCAACATTCACCTAGGGTAGGAGCTCCCCATACACCCCAAGACAGAGGCTCACCAACTTTAGACAGGAATCCAAAATAGAGATATATACTTAGTTGCTTGGAGTTGTAAACTGACCTAAAGCCAACTGGTCATTTACAATCCTTAGGTATATTTCCTTGGATACCAGTAGCCAGTCATTGTTAGAGTGAGGGCTATAGGTCTTTTCCCCATAACCTCACTACCAGGTATGAAAGTAAACCTCATCTAAAATTCTTTTTCTCATTAAAATAATGTCAAGCAGGCACACAAATGATTAGACAGCCTGTTCTGTCCTGTAGGCTCAGTCAAGTCCAACTCCCTTTCCTTCTAGGTGCACCAACAACACCTCACACAAAGGTTCACTTGAGGGAGACAAAACAATACCCTAGTGGCAGGATGAAGCTAACCAAGAATCCTCATGGGTAGCTGCCCACACGACTATTTACAAAATTAAGCCTAGGGTACTATTCCAAGGGATAACACTATAGAGCTTGTTAGATGCTTACATCTTCTTTCTGCTACTTTGGGAACATCTCTACCATATTTCTAGCCAACCCACATGTGTTAAACACTACTGATTTTAATGCTAGTTAACAAAGCCTTTGGTGTTCATTAAAGATAAAGATATGTGAAGTGTTTGTGAAACCACTTCTTGATTAGAATTATTAAACGCTAGATAACCACTCTTGTACTCTGTAATTCCCGATAAGGGTAACTGACCACCCCAAGGTTGTAGATTCAGACTAAATAACCCATATATATACTACACAATTTATGTTGAAGTCTTATAAAATAAACTACAGAAAATATAACATTTGAGATATGTTTCTTAGGGCCTTGGGAAGCAGTTAAAGCTGTAGGGGGTTGTGGGTAACAGTGGGCTGAGCAATGGAGCAAGGATTAGGAGATCTGGGTTCCAGTCTCAACTCTGCCAACTACTGCCTGGATGCCCTTGGACAAGCCACTTCCTTCTCTGGTTCTAGTTTTTATCATTTGTAAAATGGGAAGTTTCTTCTGGATGATCTCTGAGGAGGCTGCCATGTTTTACATCCCATCATTCTTGTCCAATTCCTACCACCTCCATTTCTAGTAACAGTCTCACCTCATTGATTACTGAGGAAAGATCATCCAAAATGAAGCCCCTCAGATTCTTCTACTACATCTAGAAATTTCTCTTCACATTCATCTATTCTCTGTCTTTATAAGACTATGATGAAACTACTGAATCCTTGAAACCAATGGACAATGTTTCCAGCCCATTGTGCTTATCTTTGCTTGCATCCTAGCTCTTCCACTTGCTAACTGTGAAACCTTGGGCCAAGTTACTTACCTTGATTGTGCCTGATTTCACAATAATAAAGTGGGGATAGCAATAATCCTCAATTCATAGGGTTACTGAGAGTTTTAAATGAGATGATTCACAAATCCACATAAGGTACTTAGAATTGTGCTTGGCACATATTGGATATTATTATCATCAACATAATCATTAGTTTAAAATCCTTTGAGCTTTTTGTCCTAAAAAGAGAAACCTAGTTTTGAAAAGTTAAATCTCTTGTCACTTTAGGGATCAAATTTCCTTCCTAAGTAGCTACCCTCTGAGGCTTTCTACAGTTCTCAGCTCTGCTCCAAACCCAAGATTATTTTTTTCTGCCAAAAAACCCATCATGGTACCCCTTCAGATCACCAGCCCCAAATCATAGCCCTCTACATCCCTCACCCATGCATCCAAATTTGCCCACCCAGTTTGTCTGTTGTGAGCTACTCATATTCTGTGATCAAAAATTCAGAGGTCTATTTTTCTGCATAATCGAAGGACTGTGGGTTTAAGAGAAGAATTAGTCTTCTTTCCCATTTGGGAAAGAAGAAACTATCTTCATCTCTAATTCCATCCACTTCCAATCACACAATCAATCATCCTTTCTGTTCTTTGGTGATATTCCATTATCCAAACAGCACACAAGTAGCCCCCCTGACTTCTAAAAGGCTCAGGAGGCATCCACAGGTCCTCAGATGGTTGATTTGGGAGAAAACACTTGGGCCAAGCACCCAGGGGACTGACTCTACAATAAGGCCCTGGAGCTTCTCTTAGAAATGGGGTTGCCCATGGAGGGAAGAACATCAAGGAAGTGCTCAGGGCCTTCTCAGAGGAAGTACCTTCATTTCCTTGGGCATAAGTGAGTGAGATTTCTCTATGGGTCCTGGAGTCAAGAGCCCAGGGAACTGAGGGCTGAGGCCCTCCATACCATCCATTATTCTCTAAAGCAGACACTGTCCTGGCACATACACATGGCATATATCTTCCCCCAGACTGTCCCATTTCCTGGTGATACTTAGCAGGGAGACAATCATTTTAGTCTCTTGCCATCCAGATGATGACAACTCAATGGAAACCCGCTTATGGCACATCTCTGAGTCTAGTCAACCCTTTAACTAAATACCACAGTCTCTTACCAGAGTTCAATCCACCTTGTACAAGAGTTACTAAGAGTGTTCTTTGAGCTCCTGGTTTCTGTCAGTCCCAACTCTTACTGTCCCCAATTCTTCCCTCTACTGCCTGTAGACATATCTCTAGAATATGAGGACAGGTTGAGAACGATGAGGGAAGCTGAACTCTCTCCTGGGTAAAGGGAACTGGAACTTCCCAGCTCTTTATACACTCACTCCTGACCCTTGGGTTTGGCACCTAACTCTCTGCAGCAAGCAGTTACCCTTGCCTAGTAGAAGGTTGTTTTTGCTACTTAGTTTGGGAACAACCAAAGGCCCAAGGATGGCTCCTAAATTGGACTGCCTTCCTTTAAATCTTGACTCTGTCTCTCAGTAGCTGTATGACTTTGGGCAAATGACTTAACCTCTCTAAGCTTCAGTTTCCTTATTTGTGAAATGAAGGTAATTATAATAGTAACTACCCAGGAACTACTTGGTGGTCCAGTGGTTAAGACTCTGCCCTTCCAATGTAGGGGACATGGGTTCAATTCCTGGTTGGGGAACAAGGATCCCACATGCTAAGTGGCATGGCTAAATAAGTAAATAAGGCTTTGTGGTTTTTTAAATAGTAACCACCTTATAAAGTTGTTGTGAGGCTTAAATGAAATTATCCATGTAAAATATTTATCGTGATGCCTGGCATATAGTAAGTGTTCAATATGTAGTAGTTATTATTAACACAGAGTACTGAGGTGTTTGGTAAGTGGAAGAGAGGAATAGAATTAATCAAAACCAAACTATACAATAGATTTTTCCCATCTATGGCCATCCCTAAAGCCCTGCAAACTAATTTTTATACCCTCTGTGAAGCTGTAGCTGGAACCAGGCCAGATAGGGTCATCTTTGAGTACTCACAGTGCTGCTGCAGGCATAAAGGATTTGCTTTGGGGCAAAGTAAAGGAGAAAGGAAGAACTGACTAGATGCCCCCAAAAGCCAGGGAATACATGCCACTATGTTTAATCATGCCTTCGTTGACTGAAATTGTCTAGAAAGACATGATCTCATTTAAAAAAAAAAATCTGAACAAGATATGCTTGAGATAAAGCAATGTGGATATGCTAACCTTGGTACTTTCTGGCTTGGAGGGAAGTACAACCATTCTCCGAATGTAAAATTCTATTTTCATGCAGTTGAAAGTGGGAGAGTGGAAAAGCAGATCCCAGAATCTTCACTTAGACAAGGACAAATGTGGGGCCAGTTGAGCTCTCCCAGCAATGATTTTTCTGAGTTCTTTTCATTAAGGATGGTGTGTGTATGGTAGTAGAGCATATCAGTTTGAGTTGATGGATTTTCTTCTTTTGAAGTTGCTTGCCTAAGTCAGGCCAAAAATAGCATAGGAAGGAGATATGGAAAAGGTTAAAAGAGAAATTTTGCTAATGTGATTTTCCAGCATTTCAGTCTTCATTCTCTCCAGAGCAAAGGTTAACTAGCCAATTCCATAAACACGACTCACTACAAAGGAGCCTGCTGAGGACCACAAAGCAATGCAGTCTTTTTCCTCCCCTCTTGTCTGTTTTCTGGCCTGATCTACCAGCATGCTGTCTCCAGCAGGCCCAAACTGGGTGATAACCAAAGCATTTTTTTTTCTTTTATATCCCACAGTGCCCTTGCTCCACCTGCATCACTTCCTCTTCTCATTTCCTATCCAAGCCCACTGCTATGTTGCCTCATGGGATCACTGACTTTTTCCTCTCAGGTGAGGAAACTAAGGAACAGAGAGGCTAAATAACTTGACCAAGGTCACACAGCCAGTGAATTGTGATGCAGGCCTAAGATTATGATACAGGCCTTCTGACTCTTGGCCCCTCTCTGAGATGTCTTCCCAACATAATCCTTCTTCTTTGAACTTTCACTGCTGCCTCATGATGTTACATACAAAAATAATGACAACTCTGTCTTTTTTAAAATAGGCAGCAGAGAAGAAGAGTAGAGTCCACAGCAAATGAATTAGAAATGCAGTAAAGCATGAGTTTCAGGAACCAAGGTTAATGGTGTCTTCCATTTAGTGCCTCCCATGTTAACCTCTCATTTTCCCATCCTCTGATTTACAGTCAGGAATGAGCAAAACAAAGTCTTGAAATTCTGTTATAGATCAGAGACGATTGGAGATAGATCAAGCAGTTCTAGTCCAACTGCTTCATTTGGTGGATGAAGAAAGTGAGGCCAAGAAAGGAGAAGAGACTTGCCAAACGTGATGCATCTCCCTGAAGGCAGAAGCAAGATGAGAATCTAGACTACCAGATTCCCAGAGCAGGGTCTTTGCCACCATGTTTTCTAACAGCAGAGTGTTGTGCTGAAGCAACACCACGCATTTGATTATGTTACTGTTTACTGGTATCTTTTTTTCCTCTAATTGTTTCATGTATATAAGTCACTAGGTTTTTAAAATGTAGGACATTTTTTATGATTATAGAAATTAAAATATAAAATTCATTCTTGCTTATTATAAAAAAATTTGAAAACATAGATAAGAAAAATTGTCCAAGTAAAAAAAAATCACCCCAAGTTGGGTTTTACCATATGTACAGATTTGTATCCTGCCTTTTTACTTTATGTTATTCAGGGAACATTTTTCTGGACCTCTTAAATGTTCTTTGAAAATTTGATTTCTTTAATGTCTGTAAATTATTATATCACATAGTGTCATTTTATGACATATATATGCAATGATTTATATAACCATCACCCAATTTTATGCATTTAGGTGGATTCCCCATTCACTGAGGTTTGTAATTATGCCTCAACTTCCTGTAATACCTGCATCCTAGCACAGGTTTGAACATACAGTATTTAATAAATACTTGCTGACTGATTCATTACCTTGACATTTCTGGAATGACCATTATTCTTCCACTAGATAGGGCAACCAAAGTGACAACTTGACATTCCAATGTCTATGAGGTACATATTATATAACTCAAAATAGGCAGTATAGCAATGGTGGTTAGGCTCAGAAGTCAGACTCTCTGGGCTCAAATCTTGGATCCATTACTTTGTATTTGAGGGTAAGAAGCTTAACCCCTCCAAGCCTCCATTTTTCTGTCTGACAAATGGGGGAAATGGTAGTGTCCACCTCATCAGGTTGTGGTTAAAAATTAAATGATAAAATATATGGAAAGTGCTTGGTATATAGTGAGTACTCAACAAATAGTAATTGCCATTATTAATATTATAGATTATATCCCTTGTCACAGGAATAAAGCCCCAGACTAGGAGTCAGAATACGTGGCTTCTCATTCCCTCTTGGCTGTTTTCTGGCCCAGTGATCTTACATGAGTTCTTTTACTTGTCTAGGTCTCAGTTTGTTCATCTACAAAATGGGAATAATAATACCTGAGCTGTGTACCTTACAGGGATTCTATGAGAATCAATTGAGAGAATGAATGTGAAGGTGCTCTGAAAACTAGGAAGTCAAGTATGATTGTTAGATCTATAAAGTTAGATGTGATGTATGATTGTTGTAGGTAGAATGGGAGATGCAGAAGATATAAAAGACCAGACTGAATATGCTGACCCTAGAAAGATGTTCCTAACATTGAACCCCTGGTATGGGAAATAGTGATGGTTAAAGAGAAAAGAGATCTTACAGATCATCTAGCCCAACATCTTAATAAGAAAAGTGATTCAGAGAATAGAGAGTTTGAGGTCACAGAGCCAGTTCCAGAAATGGGACTAGAACTCAGGTCTCCTGATTTCCTGGGCAGAATCCTAAAGCAGCCACTGTAGCTCTTTCTTTATTGACCTTTGTCTAAAAGGAATAAGGAAAAAATCCAGTTATTTGTAGAATTCGTGTAGGTAGGAACTGATTAATTGGGGGTTTATTGTGAGGACAAACCCCATATAGCACTATTGTTTTTGTTTAGTCACTAAGCCATGTCTGACTCTTTGTAACTCCATGGACTCTAGCCCACCAGACTCCTCTGTTGATGGGATTCTCCAGGCAAGAATACTGGAGTGGGTTGCCATTTCTTCCTCCAGGGGATCTTCCCGACCCAGTGATCAAACCAGTGTCTCCTGCATTGGCAGGTGGATTCTTTACCACTGAGCCACCTGCAAAGCCCTCAGAGATACTAGACAGCTACTAAGGATCTTTGGGGAGTTTAAATTAACACTGTTGTTGTTTAATGACAAGTCGTGTCTGACTCTTTGCAATCCCATGGACTGTAGCCCACTAGGCTCCTCTGTCCATGGGATTCTCCAGGCAAGAATACTAGAGTGGGTTGCCATTCCCTCCTCCAGGGGATCTTCCTGATCCAGGGATTGTACCTGGGTCTCCCGCATTCCAGGAAGATTCTTTACCAACTGAGCCACCAGGGCATAGCTCTACTCTATTTTTAGATGCCAACCTTATTGCAGATAAGGGAGAGGAAGGGAGCAAGAAGGTAATGGGCAGGGGGCATCTCAGTCAGGTGGGTGAGTGCGCTCAAACTTGGCCAGGTTCCCCAGGGACTTCTGTTGTCCCCAGAATGACCAGAACAGCAGATGGCTTTTCTTTGTTAATATTTATCTTTGCAGTCAGTCCTCAGTTGTGTGTTTTTGGAAAACTTGGTAAAGCAGATGATATTGCCAGTTGCTTGAAAATACAATTGCCAATTGTTTGAATGAAGTAAATTGATTAGTGCCAGAGGACTATTCGTGTGAGGCTGCCACGCACACAGCCCACGTCAAGCAGGAGCTGCAGTGCTGATGGCAGCTGAGAGAGCACCGCCTCCCCCTGAATTATGTCCCCCCAGGTCCTCGGTAAATATGTGTGTTGGATACTGTCATCTTTACGCTATTTTAGTTGAGATGAGAGCACATAAACACTTCTATCTGACAACCTTTTCAAGCTCAACACCATAGAAGGTTATTTGAAAAAGAAACAAGAAAGGAGTTTTTCGATAGCAGTCTCCAAAGGTGACTAAAAATGCCATCCAACAAGGCAGCCCATTAAGAAATGTAGTGTGAAATGTGTTAATACAATAAACCCAAATGAGATCTCACTATTCTTAGCTGGAGAATTGTGGCCGCCTTTCCCAGCTGCCAGCGTGGCCTGGACAGAGTCCATCAAGGTGCACCCCCTACCCCAGCCCTCAAGGGTCCCTTCAGCTGAAGGAGACCCTATCGCCAGGGGCAGCTGACCTTCTCATCCTCCACAACTTTTGTGCAGAGGGCCTCCCTGCCTTGGCCTGGAAACCCTGGGGGAAGGGAGGAGAAAATCGCTAAAAGTCCTTTTTCCTGCGGCAGAGACCGCTGGCTGCTACACAGAAAATGTTCACCAGGTGAAGGCCAGCCAAAACCGGGTCTCTTCTCTCTGGAATAAGTGTCTGAAATCAACAAGATGGACTGGAAAGGTAAAACAACCTTGCTCATTAAGCCCTCTTGGGATACAACAAGGGGCTCCCCTCAGAAACTGGAAAGGAACAAATTTCAGGCGAGTCAAAGGAGGCCTACTTTACACAATGGAAAATCTACATAGGGAACCCCTTAGCCCAGAGTTAGTAGCAGCTGAAAATACAGTCAGAGAAGGTTCAATCCATTCCTGCTGTCTGGGGGACATCTTTAATCTCGGAGCTCAGAATCAGTCAGGACAACCAGATCCTCTGCCAGCCTTAGCAAATGAGTCCTGAAGATATGGCCTCAGAATTGTGCTTGTGCTTTCCAATTCAGCTTGAAAGAAAGGTGATACTTAGGACTGGTTGGTTCCGCATGAATTGCTCAGATCTCTGGTTTGTTTAGAATTAGATTCTTCCACACATATAAGGAAGGCAATGTGTTATGGAAGAAAAAACCTTGTCCCCACCCTGTTACTACTAACTGGCTATGTGATCACCTCTCTCTGGGCCTCAGCTTTTCCCATTTGTAAAATAAGAGTGTTAGACAAGGTGGACCTCCCCACCCCCCACCCCTCAAAGGTCTCTTCCAGCTTCAGATACATTTAATTCAGATGACATAGCAGCGTTCCCTTGGGGAGTTTTGGAGGGGCTCAGCCCCTTGCCCTGCCCTCCTCTGCTCAGGAGCTGGGGGGCTTCATGATGCTCTGAACAACCTCCAGACTCCACCAGGATGTCTTACTCAAGACTGGCATGCACAGCTGAGACCCAAGCTCTGGGATTTATATCTCCCACTCCTCAACCCTCCAGCTGCCTTGTAGGAAGGTAGAAATAGTTCTATATGGGGGTTTGCTTTGGTTCAGCACAGTAGCAAGTTTGGGCTCCGAATATCAAAGGCAACATTGCACGGACTTTAAAGCTCGAGCTGACCGGGGTTAGAATTCTGATTCTGCCACTTTCAGCTGTTTGACCTTCAGTGAGGTACCTAGGCACTCTGTGCTTCTGTTGCCTCAGCTGTGGACTGACAGTTACAATACTGCCTCCTTTCTAGAATGCTTGCTGGGATTACGTGAGAGAATTCACATCAAAGGCTTAGCACAAGGCCTGACACATAGCATGCTTCTCCATGCTGCATTAAATAGATGTCGAGCTAAACATCAAAACTAGTAAATCAATCCATATTGAGCTAGTCATCAAGGCCATAACGTTTAAGCACTGGCAAATTGTTTGGCTTTTCAGAGCGAGCCCCCATGTTTTGGGCCCTATTTATTATTAAACAGGGGCATTCTATGGGCTTCCCCAGTGGCTCAGATGGTAAAGAATCCACCTGCAATGCGGGAGACCTGGATTTGATCCCTGGGTTGGGAAGATCTCCCAGAGGAGGGCATGGCCACTGACTCCAGTATTCTTGCTTGGAGAATCCCAATGCACAGAGGAGCCTTGCAGGCTACAGTCCATGGGGTCGCACAGAGTTGGACACGACTGAGCAACTAAGCACTAGGGAATTCTGGAAACTTCACAGTCCAACAAGAGAGCTATTGCCGATGGCATTTGGGTTACCCTCCAAATCACACTATTAGAATGGATGGTACTTTCACCTTCCTGTAGAGCCAGCCCAGCCCACCGGGATCCTGACAGAAAGAGAGGATCCACAGAAGGGAGGATCCTTGATGTGGCTCATTCACTCACAGTGTGGAACAATCCGTCACCTTTCTGTTCAGGGTGTCAAGTGAAACTGTGAGGTGAGAACAAGGCCGCTAAAGTTGCCTCTATCTCTTCCCTCCTTGGGTTCTCACCGAGCGAGTGCCACAGAGGGAGAACAGAGAGAGGCTCTGCCTGGGTACGCACAGCTGGAAAATGGCAGGTTGAGACCAAACTCACCATAAAGACGGGAGGAGTTGCCCTTTTGAGATAAAATAACAAGATGAAGCTGAGGTGGGGCAGCATCAAAGATGATGAAATTACAAGAAAGGTTACTAAAGGACCATTCCTTAATTCCTCCAGCCCTGACTTCTGCTGTGCCACTGTGTGTCTGGGGGATGAGGAGGAGATGGGCACAGAGAGCATGGAGAATCAGCTTCTTTTCATACAGTTCCCCTTGGCCACTGTCCAGAGAGTCAACTTTGACCTGAAAACCCCATAGCTCATCTCACACAGGCTACCTAAAGATAGTTTCTTTTCTTAGGCTCTTGTGAATGAGAAGTCCTCCGTCTTTGTGGGAAAAGAACCCAAGTAATGAATTGGGATACATGCATAAACATAAATATGCCTTAATTGCTGAATGGACTGAGATTGGAAGCAAAGATAAAGAGCATCCTTCAAGGTATACCAGATGTGTGGGAGGGTGAGAGAAATGGTGACCTGTACTTTACCAGGATGATGGCTCGTGGAAAATCCACTTCACAGTAAGATAGGAAGGTAGCTATGACAATATCCCTTCCACAGTTAAAGAAACTGAGGTTCAGAAAACTTAAAGCATTGTTCCCAGTAAGCGGTTGGGGCAGGACCCAAATCTGTCTCCTGATCTGCTGATCTTATGTTCTTTCTATCCACCATGCTGTCTTCATTAACTAACATTGCACAGGTTCCATCTAAGCTATTTTTCCAGATAACTGAGGCACAGATTTTTCAGTAGTGCAAGTGCTATTTTTATTTTAACGGTTTTTGAAGAAAAACTCTACAATGCATCCCACACCTCCATGCCTTATTATGCAGAGGATACAGATTACTGTGCTTTTAATCTTCTATTTTCATAGCCTTCTATCTCTTCTCTCACTGTGAGGCTGACAATGTTCAATACTTTCCCAGGTTACTGAAGATAACATATTAGAAATGGGGTGCTCCTGGGAGCAGGCATGCCGCCATGTGACAGTTGACAGTGAAGGTACAATATATGGAATTACTAGCCCTAAAGGTGCAGCTTCCTGGGGCTATTTAGCCTCACAGACAACACAGACAACATAGCCAGCACCAGAGCTCCTGAGAAAGACCCAGAATTATCCATAGTAAATGGGATTGTATCGATTCTATTGCACTGGGGTACCAAGCAGAAAGGATGCAGGGCGAGATTCATCACAGCTGGGAGGAGGACTTTTTTCACTAATACTGTTTAGAACTGCCTGTTCATGGTGATTATCAAAGGTACTTTCAGACAATGTAGTACTGTCTTTAAATTCTTGACACACAATGCACTCTCTTATTGTGTGCAGACCACTTCCGCCACCCTCCTCTTAGTGTGCCACTGCTCTACTGGGTTGAAAAAGGCAGGGTGGGAGGTTTTCCATTTTAGAAAGATTTTCATCTCAAATGGCTCAAGAGTTGGTGTGTGTAAAGGGGCAGATCTTCACTGACCTGGAAAATGTATCCCATGTGAGATGCATGGCAAATGACTGTGCATGTAGCCTCTCACTTTCCTTTCCTTTCTCCACCTGTAATCTCAAGGAAAAAAACATCCCTCAGAAGAAATCTGCCACAGATTGCCATCCTATTGGCCTGTTGCAATTACTTGGATCTTTTCAAGTTCCAATCAGAATGGGCTCTGCTGTGCCTTCTCCATCTCTGTCTCCTCTGACCCGGCAAAGTTTCCCATCTTTCATCCTGTCACTTAGTTAATGATGTGTGTCCCTCCTGCATCCATTCCAGAGTCACTGGCTTCTTTCGCTAGTGGAGTCATCAGTGAGATGCTCGGCAGATGGCTCACTGGCTGCCGTTCTTGTCCCCTCACTGCAGCAATCTGTTGTTCTAAATCAAAATGTTAATGAAAAATAAAACAACGCAGTGCCAATGTCTGTCTGATTTAAATTAATATAGAGTCATACCTTTTGAGGCAGATTTTACTGGCCCAGGGTTCTCTGTACAGGCTACCCATGTTGAATTTTTTTTTCTTCTCTCTCTAATTAAAATTAAGCACTTTCATTTATCTGAGTCTCTCTTGGTACCCCCAACCTGTTCTCTTTAATAATAACAAAAGTCTAACAAATAGTCCATTTCGGCATTTCATGGAACAGCATCACCTGGCAGAACATAATTTTGAGAGATATTATATGTGATGTCTAATTATAAACATGCTTTGATTAGATGCTGTTTTCAATACTGGAATGACATGTTTACTAAATGCTTCGAGTGCAGCTTTAAGTTAGGCATGTGGTGATTGAAATCTCTTTCAATCCATTTGTTTTAAAACTGCTGGCAAAATCATTGCTAATTTACTACTTTATTTACAAGGGCCCTTCACGTTCTCTGTACTCAGCATAGTATTCATTTCTGCTGCAGCAACACGGCCATTCCCCTCTTTCGAGAAAATGTGTGTTTCTGCAGGATCTATGCAACCCAAATTTCAATTTCAGTTTAGAGAAGGAAGCACAATGATGTTAACATATCTGGTTGAGGGAAGATCACCTCGGTGATCTTAATTTGTCCCTAAATTCTATAAACCCAAAGAACAGCAATCTCAAAGGACTGCAGAAGACCACACCTTCATTTGTTCTTTCTATGATTCCTTTGTTAGATGCTGCTAGGAAGAGTACTGGAAGCAGTAAGAGCTAACACAGTGCCTCCTCCATACCAGGCATCCTTCTTAGGGATGTCTGTTTATTCACTCTTTCAATCACAAAAACACTATGATTTAGGTCTGTTTCACAGGTGATGAAGCTGGGGCGTAGAGAAGTAACTTGCTGAAGGCTATACTACTAGTAAGTGAGAGCTGGCAATAAACACAGTCAGCCCGGTCCCAGAGCCTTTGCTTCTAACCACAATACTATGCTTTACTGTGCTGGCAGAGCCGCAAATGCCAGTCTCCTTGGAAGTATTGTTTTCTTTCAGATCTGTCAGAGGTTTTCTTTGCTCCAGCTGCTGTGCAAGTTAGAATTAGGCTTTTACTTCCGTGGGGCTTGCTCCTCACTAAATGCATGTGCTATTTGCATGTGTCACTGCCATTAAGGCTAAGGTGAGTCAGGCCAAATCAAACTGAGGCTGCAGGCAGGCAAGAGGAAACCCTGAGTTTTCAGGTGAGGTGCCAGTCATTAGATCCATCATCTCGGTGCTGTGCACTCGTCCAGCCAACAGTCCTGACGAGAAAACGACAAATGAGTCTATGGCCACCAAGGCCCCCATCTGCACCAGTTGACCAGGTAGAGTCTCTGCTGACACACACCCTCTGGTCACCTGGCTTCTGTCTCAGCACTTCCGGCTACCTACAGGCAGAGCCAACACACAAACCAAAGGCCATTGAAACCTTTCCCCTGTTGCCCAAAAGCCATTTCAGCTGGAAACACAAACAATAAGAATTGGTTCTAATTAAATATATGCATTCCAGCCCTAGGGATTTACTGAGGTATCAAGTTGTTAAAAAGAAAAAGCCCCTAGTGGGAAGGGATTGAGTAGAGAGGCAGTTGTTTCCCTTGCTAAACCTCACTTCTGTAGTTGTATTTTCCTGGCCTTACAGGGACTAAATGAAAATATAAGTTTGGAATAAGAGACTAGTAAACAGCAGGGTATGTTAAACAAAACTCTGGGCTGGGAGCCAGGAGTCCTGGGTTCCAGCTTCAGCTCTACATCTAATCAACCATGATTCTTCAGGTCTTAGACCCTTTGTAAAATGAAAGAGTTAGAGTGAATAGGCTATGTATGGAGGCTTTTCTAACATTAAACACTGATTTTTACCCTGATTTTTCCCTCCTCCCTTTTAATGACTGATTCTCCCTCGAGACAGAAGGGTACTCAGAGAATAATTTGACCAAATGAAACAGAGATTTTAACTCTTTGGGGGGTGTTTCTGAGCATCCAACCCAGACCACTGGAGTAAAAAAGTAGATTCTGTTACTTCCCTGGTGGTCCAGTGGTTAAGGCTCTGTGCTTCCAATGCAGGGGACGTGAGTTCCATTCTGGTTGGGGAACTAAGATTCTACATGCCATGTGGCACGGCCAAAAGATTAAAAAAAAAAAGTAGGTTCCCTTTTTAGCCTTATCTCTTTCAGTTGATATTGCTGGATAATTGCACACCTCTCTGAGTCATCAAATCATAGGCTCATTACATTTCTAGGATGAAAAGGACCTAAAAGGTCAGCTTTTGCCATCTCCTTTCAGGGTTGGGCTCCCCTTTGTCCAAATACAACCAGTCTAAGCATGGGAACAATGCCAGCTTTATACATAAGCAAAAGAGATGTTGCTTACCTGTCTACATATCACAAGTGCTGGCATGTGTCATCGGACCCTCACCCCCAAATAGTTCTTGTTTCTGCTCAGTGACGCCAAAAGTCCCTTTAACAGAGGGTCTAGACTTTTATTCTACACTGAAAATCTATGACAGATACAAATCCCTTTAAAAGAGGTGACACTGTCTACATTCATATCATGATGCATGTGACTCACATAGATTCTATCATGAAAGCAGATTGCAACAGGAAAGAGAGGTCAAAGAGAATTCTTGAAGACAGTGAAACATACTTCAGTGATAGGGGTAAATCATACAGAATAGGAATGGAGAGAAGTGTGAAGAACCTAAAGTGGTGGCCTAATAGAATGTGTAGCAACTTGGAGTCACATGTGGGCTTACATCTCAACTCTACCACTTACCTGCTATATCATCATGTACAAGTCTCTTAACCTCACTGAGTCTTAGTTTTCCAAGCTGTAGCATTGTAATAATATTGGGTCAGCCAAAACGTTTGTTCTGGCCAACCCAATATTATCTACCTCACATAGTTACTGTTGAGAATTGACATAATCAGGCAAAGGCATAAGTGCAGCATACTTGATTTAAATATGCTTTCAGTCCTAAATCCACAGTATTGTCATAGATTGATGTCCTCTGATGTGTCTGTCCTTGATTACACCTCTGCAGCATTCAGGTATAAGTGTTGCTGCTGAACTCTGGTCTGCAGCCACTGGTAATACTGTCTTAGCCATTCATGGAGTGGACTGAATATCTGATCCAAGCACTAGCCAGAATCTCCACTGTTAAGCAACTGAAATGCTAACTTAACCCTGGTCAAGATTTACAACCACAAAGAGACAAGTTCTGTGCTTATATTAAATAATTTGAGGGGAGCCATTGACAACAGACTGGTTCAAAATTGGCAAAGAAGAACATCAAGGGTGTATATTGTCACCCTGCTTATTTAATTTATATGCAGAGTACATCATGTGACATGCTGGGCTGGATGAAACACAAGCTGGAATCAAGATTGCAGGGAGAAATATCAACAACCTCAGATATGCATATGACACCACCTTTATAGCAGAAAGCAAAGAGGAACTAAAGAGCCTCTTGATGAAGGTGAAACAGGAGAGTGAAAAAGCTTGCTTAAAACTCAACATTCAAAAAACTAAGATCATGGCAACCAGTCCCATCCCTTCATGGCAAATAGAAGGGGAAAGAGTGGAAAGAGTAACAGACTTTATTTTCTTGGGCTCCAAAATCAGTGCAGATGATTTTAATTTCATGACTGCAGCCATGAAATTAAAAGACGCTTGCTCCTTGGAAGAAAAGCTATGACAAACCTAGACAGCATATTAAAAAGCAGAGACATCGCTTTGCTGACAAACGTCCATCTAGTCAAAGCTATGGTTTTTCCAGTAGTCATGTATGGATGTGGGAGTTGGACCATAAAGAAGGCCCAGGAAGGAACAGTTGATGCTTTTGAACTGTGGTGTTGGAGAAGACTCTTGAGAGTCCCTTGGACTGCAAGAAGATCAAACCAGTCCATCCTAAAGGAAATCAAACCTGAATATTCATTGGAAGGACTGGTGCTGAAGCTGAAGCTCCAATACTTTGGCCACATGATGCAAAGAACTGACTCCTTGGAAAAAAACCCTGATGCTGGGAAAGATTGAAGACAGGAGGAGAAGGGAATGACAGAGGATGAAATGGTTGGATGGCATCACATACTCAATGGGCATGAGTTTGCGCAAGCTCCTGGAGATGGTGAAGGACAGGGAAGCCTGGTATGCTGCATTCCATGGGGTCACAAAGTCAGACATGACCGAGTGACTGAACAACAACAGTCTTCAAGTTTTCCAACTTAGCCCAGTTAAAGGAAATTCAAAGTGGTTTCCTTATTAATTAGCTCCAACCAGGAGTAACCATACTTAGTGGCTATCTTGAAAAATGTGCCCAATATATATTTCAACTTTACCATGAAAGAAGAAAGTCAACAAATGAAATGTTATGGTTTCAGTATGAGTTTTACATGTAGGGGCAGGTGCATGCATGCTTAGTTGCTCAGTCATGTCCGACTTTGTAACCCCGTGGATTGTAGCCCACCAGGCTCCTCTGTCCATGGGATTTTCCAGGCAGAAACACTGGAGTGTGTTCCTATTTCCTTCTCCAGGGGATCTTCCTGACTGAGGGATCAAACCTGCATCTACTGCATTGGCAGGCAGATTCTTTACCACTGAACCACCAGAAAAGCTCATAGGGGTAGGTACTGAGTCAAAACACTTATCAACAGTAATCTAACAGGAAGCTTGGGGGTTGGCTTTTGGTCATACTGCTGGATGATCTTGAAGTCTCCACTGCTTGATTTCTGGCCTATGCCCTTCTTTCTACATGACTAGCTTGAATGTTGTCAGGTTTAGGGTTGGGTCTATCTGTCTTTTTTATTATTATTATTTGAGAAGTAGTGCTGGCTTAGAGGGGCTAATCACAATTTATTCTTTTCTATCATAGAACCATGATAAGTTTGAGGCTCAGAGTTCCTTTTCTTCCTTTTATAGAGAGGCCAAAGCTGTCTATACAAAATCACTCTTTCAAGCTGCTGTGTTGTTTACCATCTCCCTCCTTTGGCTTCCTCACTTCTAATCTGTATTGCCTCCATTTTCTATCCCACAGTCTGCCTCTATTCTCACTCATCTACCAACATTTCTCTTTTGAGTTCATCTTTTGATCTTCTTGCCAAATCCAAGGGCAGTTTTTCCAATTGTTCATCCTCAATATCTTTACGATGATGCACTGAAGTTCTCTCTTTCTTTCACTTCTGCTGACATGGAAGTTTCTGGATCGTCCTCTGATTTTCTACCTGTTTTCTTTGTGGCATTAGGCAAGTCACTTTTCCCTTCTGGGCTTGAATTTCTTCATCAGTAAAATGGCCTTTGATGTGTCAGTCCTTGGTTAAACCCCTTTACACACGGGTTTAAACAGAATGATGTCTAAACTCCCTTCCATATCTAACATTCTGTGGCTCTGAGAGTCAGTGAGATATAGCTGAGATCCTCTGACTTCAGCATGTTGTGTGTTTTTAATGTTGAAGGTTTTATACCTACTTCTGTCTACTTTAGGGTTCCATTAACTGATATAAGTGAACAGACTTCATAAACCTGGGCCTTGGCTGATTTATACATATTTAATCTGTGTCTGCTTGCCATCTTTATTTAAGAATATGTATGCTTAAAGTACCTGGATACTACAGTGTGCATACCTTTCTTGAGAATAGATACAAGGTACATTCTAGAACAATATCCTGTTGTTTATGCTTCATATTAGTCTTTGAAAAATGTGTGCATGTCAGAAATCATTCACCTTGTTCCATTTAATTTGGATATTTAGAAAATGAAACAACAATTCTTTAAGCCAAGTGAAGGCATTATGACCAACCTTAATAGCCTGAATTCACCAATCTCATCAACAAAGAGCTAGAAATAATATGTGACAGTTTAATACAGAATTTATGGGTTATACACAAAGACTGTAGGGGTGTAATGAACCCTGTGAGTGTCCACGTAAAATCACTTGAAGACATTCAAGGGAACATAATATTACAATACAATTTATACTAATATTTTTTCCTTCACACACATTTTAGGTGCTATACATGACACCTTTGAGAGAGCTGTCAGACAGCCCAAGGCAAAAGACGGGAAATCCATGCCTTCAAGACAATCTACACAAATCCTCTGAATAAGAAGCTTCTCTTGTCCCAAATAAAAAGCAGTAACACAAGGCCTGAGCCCAATGGGAACACAATAAACCTGCATTGGTAACGAGGGGTCCAAAAAAGGGCAACTTTAGGTGTACAAGGTAGAATATGCCTGTTCCTGCTAAGGAAGACAGTCAAGAGTGGGAATAAGGGTCCTCAGGTTGCTCAAAAGCACCCGAGGTCCTGGTTTGTTTGTTTATCACCCAAAATATGTGAATTTGAAAGACCTTGCACACAGAAGACTTCTCTTGATCCATGGAACATAAATGTGTCAGCGTCTCAACGAGGCATGATATACTGTCACGGAAGAAATTCAGTCATGTGCCCAAAGTCATCAGAGCAGTGGCTGAGTTGACAGGACCCCAAATCTCTGTCCAAAATTCAAAAGCTGTCAATTTACACACATATGACAACACTGGCTGCAACTACCCCCCTTGCTCTCTTCTTTTCCTGTTCCCCTGCCCTCCCTCTTCTCTCTCTCATAAACATACACCACAGACCACCATAGTGCTTCTCAAAAACCTGCTTAATGGGCTGATTTTTATGGTATCATATAGTTTTGTACAAGCATTATCAGGGACTAGAACATTCAAATTAATAGGCTTGGGTGTTCAATTATAGGTTATTACAAGATATAAGAATCTAGAAAACAATCTAGGTATATGTATAACATAATCATTTTACTGTACACCTGAAACTAACACAACACTGTAAATCAACTATGCCTCAATAAAAATGTTGGGTTGACCAAAAAAGTTCATTTGGGTTTTTCCATAAGATGGGGGCAGAAAAACCCAAACAAACTTTTTGGCCAATCCACTAAATGTTTAAAAATATTTTTAAAAGCAAATGACAAGCAAAAAATATAGACTTGAATATTTAAGTTACTAAAGAACTACTAAATACACTATTTAAGGTCAACCAATTTTTGAGTTACAAGAAAATAAAATTTACTCATGGCTACAAATACACAGCACAAAATGTTATCTTTCACTGATGGTTCAGTACTACCCTGGAAGGATATCAGGTCATTAAGTAAAAGGTACCATCTTTGGAATGGGTTTCCCAGGTAGTACAGTGTAAAGAATCCCCCTGCCAGTGCAGGGGATGTAAGAGATGTGGGTTCGATCCCTGGCTTGGGAAGATCCCCTTTTAGTAGGAAATGGCAACCCACTCCAGTATTCTTGCCTGGGAAATCCCATGGCCAGAGGAGCCTATTGGGCTACAGTCCATGGGGTTGCAAAGAGTAGGACACAACTGAGTGACCGAGCACGCAGGCACCATCTTTGAAATGACAGGACCCTGAAAGTCTGTTCTAAGTAAAAGAACTGATCCTGAGGTTTTCAGGGAAACAAACACCCTCGATTATTTTAAAAGTGAGTAAGCATTGCCAGAATTGTTATATAAAATGCAAACAGAAATCCTACCTTGAGATTACAAACCACCTTGTCTTTATTTTCAAGTAAGAAATCCCAGTGTTCAGCTCTTAAAAGGAATCATGTGGTAACTCATTTCAAAACTCTGAATTTCTGCTTCTCTAGCAACATCTTCATCTTTGGGGCCTTGAAGGTATTACTTTTAGAGGTCATTTGTACTGTGTTGCATTGTCACAACTTCAGGCTTAACTGAATTGGACAAAATGCCAATTTATGAAGAGTTCCAGGTGGTATGGTGCCAGTGACAAAGAGTTTGCTGTTATGTGCCAAAAGTTATATTTAGATTTCTGGCACACATTAATAATTACTTATAACATTTAATAAAAATAAGAAATCATCCCACAGTCTTCCATCCGAAGCAACACCACCATTTGTTTTATTTGTTTGGAGAGTTTTTGCAGCGTCAAGGAAAGAATGACTGGGTAGTAATAATATTAGTAATAATAGGCACTAACACTGACTTCTTATTCTATACCATCTTGCTCAATGCTTTTACACATATTATGTTATTAAAAAATCCATACAACAAACCTATGCAATTGTTAGCTCCATTTTAAAAATAGGGAAACCAAAGCCTAGAGAAATGGGAGTGTCTACAGGATCTTTTGCTCAGACAAATGACCTGGGTGCAGAAACCCATTTAGAATTGTATGAGTTGTTTCCTATGAAGGACCATTAATATTTAGTGAGCATCTACCATGTGCTGGGAACTGGGCCAAGTGCTTTACATAAGTTGCCTATTTAACACTCCCATCAACCTTATGAGACTGATATTCTTGAAAACATCTTACAGATAAAAGGAGCAGAAGTCTCACAGAAGTTAAAATTTTTTCCCAAGGTCATGCTTCTAGCAAGAGCAGGGCTGGGATGTTCATTTGGATATGTTCAATCCTGAAGGTGATGCTTTTTTCACTATGAAGTCAAAATCAAACCAGCAAAAGAGAGAAAATACCTTGACTTTAGTAATGAAATAATAGCCTACTTCCTTGGAACTACAACCTTAGTCATGAAAGCCAATCCCAAAGTCATTCCCAAGAGTAATTCCATTTCTCCTGTACACAGCACTTTGTATCCTATGGGAACACAGCATTCCCATCACTTTTAGCTTTCAGAGCAATGAATGGGAACAGGTTGAAGCCATTCTCCAGAATTACTTCAGGCGAAATAAAGAAAAAAATAGGCACTAAAAGTAAAATTATCTAAACTTATCCATATGCCACAGGACAGCTTCCTCTAAGATGATGAATTCACTCTTTCATGTCATTAGATCTACCCCTTAGTAACAAGAAACCAATCCCTCTACTCTCAGTGCCCTCTCCAAAGAGAAATTCTCCATCAGCGTCTCTCAAAGAAATCTCTTGGAGCGATTGTTAAAAATGCAGATTCCCCAAGTGTGACCCCTGGGAGCAGGACCTGAGACTGTGCATGTTAACAAGTGATGCAATCACTTGTGTATCCAGTAAAGTTTGAGAATTACGATGCAAAGTGATAAATTCTCTTCTCTCAGGCCTTGCTAGTTCCAAATTTAGGATGCTCAGACACAGATGAGCTGAATTTATTTTCACTCTCTAGAAGATGGGGAAGGTTTCTTTGAGTTACTATTAACCGGCTACTTACTGTAAGCTTAAGCATACAATCTTACGGAAGGTGAACTTTTTGGCCAACCCAATACTTTAGAAGCACTTATTGGCAAACAGAGGGTTAAAGTTAGTTTACTTCCTTTCATCTATTCATTACAATAGGACATAGAATCTGGAACATATCCATGCAGAATATCTTAGCAGCCCTCCGTTAGCCTTTGAAGGGCCCCATGTAAAGTTCAGTGTTTACTTAAGAACACTCTGTAACTCAGACTTTACCTAATTAAGGCTGATCTTAACTTCAGTTTAGCCCCAAGTCATGAAATTGAACTATATTTCTCTTCTCGCAATTGAGATCTGATCTAAAGCAAGAATAAGAGACTGTGTAATACTAAATAACAGTTAGTTGAGTGCATACAGTGTACCAGGCACTGTAACAGATTAATAGTACTGGATTAAGAAGTTCCATCATGACACAAATGAACTTATCTACAGAACAGAAACAGACTCACAGACATAGGGAACAGATTTATGGTTGCCAAGGGGGTGGGACAGGGATGGATTGGGAGTTTGGGGTTAGCAGATGAAAGCTATTATATATAGGATGGATAAAAACAAGGTCCTACTGCATAGCATAAGGAACTATATTCAATATCCTCATATAAACCATCACAAAAAAGGGAAAAAAGCTTCCATTATGAGATAATTTTGCCCAGTGTAACCTCCTCTTGAACATTTACAATGCCTATGAACCTATTAAATCCTCCAAGAAGGCCTTTAGGAAAGAAATCAATTTCCTTTTCTTAACTTAGAGTTACCAAAACCTTTCTGGCCATATGCCCCCCTTTTGAGGAAAATCTCCTGATACACACTTGGAGAATTGGCTTCTATGCACCAGTGTTTCTCAAAGTATTGTCACTGCTGTCGAAATGCAAATCACAGGCCCTACATCAGACCTATAGAACCCACCTCTGTTGGAGGGGAGGGTAGGTGGTAGTAAGAAATCTGCATTCTAGGTAAATCAGAGATATAATGCTCTAGACTATTCTAGAAGAATCAGCGGTTACAGTTGAGGGACAGGTGACAATTGAGGGAAATCTTTATAGCTACATTAGACAGGTTGACTAAAAGTTAAATACTGTGCTCAGAAGTTATAAACTGTGCTCAGAACAAGCCCAACTAAATGTTCCCCCAAATTCCACTGCTACATCAGGGTATAATAGGAGAATGTACGTAGGCAGACCTGTTCCACTTCCTGCAAAGCTGTCAGATTAGAGAAAAGTCACTTTACCTCCCTCTCAGTTTCCTCATTTGTAAAATAAGAGTGATTCTCCCAAACTTAGAGAGCCACTGTGAGAACTAAACCAGGCAATACACACACACACACACACACACACACACACACACACACATGCAGACTAGAAACTTAAAAAATGTTGGTTCCTTTCTCCCCTACTCTGCCTCCCCTCTTCCTCTGATGTCAGCTACACTAGCGTAGTGCAGTCAGGAAATTTGGCTGTTGGTTTTGGAGTAGCTACTTTCTTCCGAGGGTAGTTTTCTTTAATAAGCCCCTATGCCAGGGAGACAAGCTCAAGTGCCAGGTATTGAAGTACCCACTCAGTTAACTAGGAGTCAGCATGCATTGGGGAACACAGAGATGAAAAGACAAGTCCTGCCCTCAAGTGGCTCATGGCAGAGTCATGAAAATACTTCATGTGCCTACTGTGGCATAAAATGGGAACTCTTTGACTTGGGGCTAGAGAGAGGTATGCAGCTGGTCACAGAGGCAAGCCAAACGAACACAAAACGTATGATGGCTAAGTTAAATCAGGGAAGCCAAGGACACCCAATGTCATCTTTATCTACCCAGAAGAGCCAAGCACTGACCTCACCCAGGGCTGCAGTTCCAAGACTTGGCTCCAACAACCCACACAAACCCACTCACAGGCTGCTTTGCACTCTATGCCTGCTGATGCAATTCATATAGGACAAAGCCAGTAACAGAGAAGTGACCCCTGCCCTCTAGGAGGAAAAATACAGATGAAGGCAAACCTCTAGAGTGCACAAAAATAATTGAAAAGTTAGCACCGAGCAAACAGCTAAATACCACATTCACTCACATCATTCTCTTCTCAGATTCCTGTTCATTTTTCTCTAAGATAGAAAAGCTTAGATGAGACTGAAATAAAGTCAGCCTTAGATCCCCAGCCAGCCCTACCTCTGCCATCCATCAAGAGATTGGACACAGAGAGTTCAGCTTGGTGTTCTGTGACAACCTAGAGGGGTAGGATGTGGGTGCTGGGAAGGAGCCTCAAAAGGAAGTGAATATATGTATACATATAGAAAGCAATGGCAACCCACTCCAGTACTCTTGTCTGGAAAATCCCATGGACGGAGGAGCCTGGTAGGCTGCAGTCCAGGGGATCGCTAAGAGTTGGACACAACTGAGCGACTTCACTCTCACTTTTCACTTTCATGCATTTGAGAAGGAAATGGCAACCCACTCTAGTGTTCTTGCCTGGAGAATCCCAGGGACGGCGGAGCCTGGTGGGCTACCGTCTATGGGGTCGCACAGAGTCGGACACGACTGAAGCGACTTAGCAGCAGCAGCAGCTGATTCACGCTGTGGAACTAACAAAACACTGTAAAGCAATTATCCTCTGATTAAAATAGAAAAGAGTTGGAGATTCCTGCCATGATTATTTTTTAAGACATTGATTTCACCAGAATTGCATGACAGGCTGTGGTCAGGCTGATTGGAATATGGCTTTCCCAACATGGCTTCCTTCTTTTAGCAATTCTTTGTGCTTTTTTCTGTGTGAGAGAGAGGGGTGATGTTTGGGGTGACGTTTTCAGTGATGCTTGCAAGGAGTATTGCCTTTCCTATCCGTGTTCCTATCTGGGCCTTGAGCTTCTCTGGTCAGTGGGACAAACAACAGGAACTGTTGCAGGGTCCCTCTTCACCTGTGTCTCTTTGGATAGCTGGTGGGGCTATCAAGACTGACAAGGTTGGCACTTCTTAGAGTGATGGTGGCTGAGGGGGGAGTGATGGTGAGGCAGGACTAGAGGAGGAAGGGCCTACTTGGCCAGTGGTCTCTTGCACCTTCCATTTGACCTTCTGCTCAGTCCGGCTCCCACCACTGAGAAGCCAGCATATCATAATTAAAGAAGGCTCTATGAATAGCACAGGTGTTGTTTCTAAATAGGAAACACGAGTGATGGGGGAAGGGATTATATTAAGCAAACATTTTTTCCCTTGATTTTCTTCCAGAAATGTGTGGAAAGAGACTATATGAAAGAGTCATATCTGAATAAATACTTAGACTAAACTGTGTAAATCATCTCAAAGGAAAGCATAAGTGAGGTTTCAGTCACAGCTGGTCGGGTCTCAGCTGTTGAGCCTGAATCCACTGGACAGCTGCGCTCCATACCTAACATCTAGCTTCTCAAATAGCCTTTCAGCACTGTCTGTCTGATGCTGCTAAAGGGCAAAAGGTGCTGACAGGGACCACGGACATTTCTGCAATGCCTTTTTTCCCCCAGCAGAACAAATAGTGTTCAGATCTTGCCACGCCAACAAAACTGCAGCACAGGTCAGCTGCAAACTCCCCCTCATCAGAGACCTCCCTGCACCAGCAAAGTCAAGGCCAGACGCTCGGGGCCCTCAGAAGGTCACGAGAGAGGACAGTGAGTCTGCAGGATGAGTCAGGAGAATTGAGAAAGACCAGCCAGTCCCCAGAGCCAGGCCTCTCATAAGGCAGCCAAAGAAAAAGCTCTGAAAGAACCTGGAACACCCTGATAGTGAAAGGGAGGGTGGAGGGAAGAAGCAACAGAAAGACAAAACTGCCTGTCCTCAGCATCAGCAAAAGAAGGCAGTCGGCCAGCTTTATCTTTGACATGACCCCCCATCCCACTTTCAACATCCTCTCCCTTCCCCAAGCATCCCAGCCCCCATGCCAAGGCCAGCCTACCAGGAGTTTCCCACCACCCCCAGGTCTCCCCTCCCCAAACAGGCCCACCTTCCTCAGACCCTCCCCCCACCCCACCTCACTTTTGTCACAGCAATGTCTTGTGCCCACAACACTTCTGCTTTGTCACTTCATGATAACTGCTCTGGGGACCAGTGCACTGAGGGCCATGAAGGAGTTTGTGTGGCCCCCACCAGGCTCACATATTGGCAGTTAAACAGCTGTCTCTTAGCAACAGGAAACCTTCACTCCAAAGAGCATGTGTAGGGAAAGGGCTTCCAGTGAAGGTGGGGGAACCCAGGCAGAGAGACCCTGGAGGGCCCCACCTCCAATTCCACATGAAGGAATCATCCCCTACCTCCTTGTCTAAGTATAAGCCAGCCCAACAGATAGCCACCTGGTCGAAAACCTCAACGAAATTAGGGCCAAGAACACCAGGATACCTTCATATGTGAGCCCCAAGATATAAGAACTTCATCTAAACTATTTCCCACAGATTGCAAACTGCTAATTTGTGCTATCATTGCTTGCGGGGAGAGAAAGCAAATATAGGAGTTAAGAGAACTGGCCCTATTAGCAAACTGTGAGGAAGAAAAGCATTTAAAGCAACTGACAGGATGATAAAAATTGCCCACTTAGAAGTTTTTGAAACTGTACATTGCGTCTTCTTTTATTTAGAAGGTCTAAATAAGAGACTGTGGAACCAGGCAGGTCTGCCTACGGCAGCCACTTGTGTGTTGGCACCCAGCGTGAGGAGCAAGGGCTTTGCTGGAAGGAAGCAGGTGATGACTAGCAGTAAAGGCCTTTTCTAAGATGACTGAGCCTGAGAGAAACACCTACATTTAGGGTACCAAGCTTATCAAAGGCTAAAGACTATTGAGAACTCCATTTGACTTGTGATGGGTGGGTCTGACTTCCTAGCATCCTGGGCTGAGTCACAGCTGAATTTTCAGAATAAAAGCCTCTAGTGAAGAATTATGACTTCCAGGGTATCTAAGAAAGCATCTAGCGATGCTGATTCTAAACGAGCATTACTGTAAGGAGACTTCTCTGGACAAAGAATGTTGTGATCTCAGATTACTTGTTACAAGTGGACTTGCCTGAGCAGTCCTAGCAAATGAACCAAGCTTGTGTTTGGTTTCCTTCTTTTTCAAAGGTCGTTTTGCTGGGAACCACTTCTCCCTGGTGCTTAGGGCTCCCTATGACTCTACCCACTCCAGGCTTCTCATGATGAGAAGTCCTCCACAGTCTCCAATACTTTCTCTCCCTCCTGGTTCCCATCCCAAGGTCCTACCCTGAGTCCCTCCTCTGAGGACCCACTTACCTACTTTCTGGGGGCTAATGAGCTATGACGTGTTAAAGTGGTCATAGCTGATAATGAGTTGCACTCCTTCGAATTACAATAGGCTGGTTGACAAGGAACGAGTTTCCAATGATAACATTTCAGGCTTATAGTAGGCTGGTGGAGATGGTACTTGGGGATGGGGGCACCATTGGAAACACCTACTGCACACTGGACATGGCTTCCTACTTTGCCTAAGCATAGGACAGAAGGGGTACCTTGGCTGGTTTAGGGAGTGGAAGTAATCAGCTTAATTCACTAATAACCTATTAATGATGCCAAGGATCAACTCACAGGCAGGTGTCCATCCATAATAGGTTGTGTACTTTACACATGATTTTTGCTTTGTCTTTTGCACTTCTACCTTTTTTTTTTTTTTTAAGCTGAGTCTACCTGAGGCAAAGCGAGGATACTAGATTGGCTTTGCAATTTTCCTGGGTCATCTAAAATTTGTTTTCCTTACTAATGTTCTGAAATGAGTCTATCCCTCATCCCCATTGCTTACCTTCTTTTAAGGTTCTAGAAGTCAATCTCACTCTACCCAACAACTGCACTACTGAGAAGAGGTGTCTACAGGAAGGGCAACACCAACAGGCACACCTCACTAAATCCATCTGTGATGTAAAGAATTCCAAATGATCTGATCCATGCATTCACTGAAAAAGTACAAGACTGATCTTTGGCCAGATTGACCAGTAAGGCACACCTGTTGGTAAAATAGTAAATAACCCCCATGTGCATATGCTAAGTCATGTCCAACTCTTTCTGACCCCATGGACTATAGCCTGCCAGGCTCCTCTGTCCCTGGAATTCTCAAGGCAAGAATGCTGGAGTGGGTTGCCATTTCCTTCTCCATGGGATCTTCCCAACCCAGGGATCGAACCTGTGTGTCTGTGCCTCATGCATTTCAGGGAGATTCTTTAGTGCTGAGCCAGTGGGAAATCCCAAATACCCCGAGAGTGGTTGGTAAATAGCCACTACCCCTTGCCTTGACTGCTTCAGACCCTACTCTGAGATCCCCCAACTTTCACAAGATACAACAACTACTAGGTAATACCTGGCTCTGCAATGGGTCTCCAGGTCCTTGCTCCAGGACTATAGCTGGAACCTATTCTGACCAGCTGTTTCCTGTGCCTTACCACGTGAATAGCATCCACAATATCAAAGCTACTGTGGACCAGGTACTAGGGTTGACCCTGAAGGTGGACCACAATCACTTTGCTTAAAGCTCTAGCAGTGACACCGAGGTTTGTCTCCGTCTCCTCTGCCACATGCATTCCCATAGAGCAGAACATCCACGACCTTCAAAAGACGGACAATTTGAGCCATTTCCAAAATAGTACTTGGCAGGCAGCCTAGACTCGGCTGGGGACAGCGGACACAGACTGTGGGTATGATGGGCCAGCCCCCTGTCACATCACCTCAGGGGATCCTCAGCCCCATGGGACTCAACTAGAGAATCCTTTGCATTGGAAAAGCAGAAATTATCTAGTCCACCTGAGTGCCCCGGGAGTGGTCTGTATTCTTAGCCTCGCGCTTCAAGTGCTGAGTTTAGAACAAAAACCACTCTTCAAGGTCATAGGATGAGTCAGCTACTGAGTGGGGACTGAAACAAAAGGGAGAACAAACAACCCACAATAGGGTTAACTTGAACTACCTCAACCTATGAGAAAGGCCTGGCCAAAGCTTTCATATTCTTTATTTATAGATAGCTTGAGCAATCGCCTTGGAAGGGTGTTAATGCAACTGTAGGTAAGGAATAAGAATGATAAGGATAGGTCTCTCTTTAATCAGCTGTCCTGGAGACCCAGACTTGTGGTAACCTTGTGATATAGGTGAATATACACGGGGCTTCTGCTTGCTGTCTTTATTTGTAACTCAAGAAGGATCTCATTCATTCTGTCTGAGATAAAAGCTCACTCTATCTCCCAATGCACCTTGGCTACTGTTAACCTTACACTAATATAAATGATCAGCTTCCAATTAATTCTGATTGTTGTGCACCAACTAATGAGATTAGTGTGGTACGTCATTACCACTGCAGGGAGCTGACTTGTGATAAAGGGAAGCAGAAAGAGCCCCAGGTCTGAATCCAGAGTTCTGGCGTTGACTCTGCTAGCTCCCTTGGTAACATTAAGAGGGGGGCACATGCTCTCATTTTATTTTCCTCATTTGTAAAATAGGGACGATGCTACTACCTGCCTCCTGGGTTCGCATAAGAAGAAAACATTACAGGTGAGAAAACCATGTGAACATTCCAAAACCCTTCCAACATGTAAGGAGATATGACTGTCTTCAGAAATGCTCAGGGGTATGTGGAAACCAGCTTTATCAAATACCTACTCTGTGCCCAGCACTTTCACATCCACTAATTTATCCTGACAACAGGATTCTCTGGTGGCTCAGACAGTAAAGAATCTGCCTGCGATGCAAGAGACCAGGGTTCAATCCCTGGGTCAGGAAGCTCTCCTGGAGGAGAGAATGGCCACCCGCTCCAGTATTCTTGCCTGGGAAGCCCCATGGACAGAGGAGCCTGGTGGGCTACAGTCCATGAGGTTGCAAAGGGTCAGACACGACTGAGTGACTAACACTTTCACAACACTGTCATCCTGACAACAGTCCTATGAAATAGATATTAGTTGTTGCATATAAAATGATGAGGGATAAAAATGACAATAAAATACATCAGTATGGTCAAATTCTAATTTTCTTTTAGAAGCAAGTAGCTTCGATCTTTAAAAAGATTTCACACATGCACAAAAATTGAATCCAAAGAACAAATGACAATGATACAGCAGGTCAGTTTAGTATCAACTGGCCTTTCTAAGATAAAATTGAAAGTGAATATGTGATACTTTCCATAATTTATATCGCAGAAGTATAATATAGTTTGCAGAAGCTGGGAACACATTTAGGGTAATGATTACCACCCTGGAAGGAATGTATAGGTGCTCAAAACGTAACCAGTGAGTCCAATTTTCACTACCTGTGTTAAAATAACATAGAATGTGGAAGTAGAAGTATTACTATCAGCTTATATTGGGCTTACAGTAGCACCACGGTGCCCTCCCAGGGAAGCATACAGATCTCCCTCCCTTGAGGGAAGCGCTATGGAAACCCAGGTGGTGATAAAACAGGGGCAGGGGACAAACGAGAATTGATTTATAGAAACATGAACATACAAGCACACAGGTGTGAGACTATCCAGGACACTACATACCTGTAGTTTTTCCCTGACCAGTGACAGGCTACTGCTGTATCTAAACCTTATTCCTTATAGCAAGCAAAGGAGGGATAAGACCCCTGAGAGTAGGGAGCAGACAGATGGAGATCGTCAACATCTTTATCCTCATTTTAGGCAAAGACAATGGGGCTCAGAAAGTTGTTTTCCCAGGCATGCAGCTAATACTCGGGCAAACTTGGATCCAAACCAAAGTATATATGACCTTCCATACCCATGTCTTTTCTGAGAAAAGGCACCACTTCCCTGAATCACACACCCTCTCTCAGAAATGGTGCCAAACTCTTGGATGACAGTGAGACACAGCTCCTGATCCTTTCTCACCTAAGCACCCCTCACAACACCCACCCCACTGGTGATATATATGACAAACTTCTGCCAGCATTCCTACAAGTAGTGAACATCACTGTTTCCCTGTTCAGAAGGAGTAGATAGAATGTGTGACCAAGAAACAGCACTGTTCTCCATTAACAAAGCCAATAACACAGCCATGGGATCAAATTTACCCATGACTGTATCTTGTCTCCCTCTTCTTTGCTCAGCCTCCCAGGCACAGAGATGCTTGAAAGCCAAAACTCTATCTGTAGTATTCTATCCAAATAGAGCCTGTAACATCCAGCACAGGATCTGACACATAGCAGACACTCCAAATACCTGATGGATGAATGTAAACCATGCTCTCACCAGGTGCAATGAGAAGAGTCTATCTTAAACATCTGTTTTATTTTAGAATCCTTGGGAAATTTTGTCAGAGATGATGCACACAAAGAAAGATGAAACTAATGATTAGCTCTTACTTAGAAACTCCCCTCTTTCTTGATCATTAACCCCAAACACTTGTTCTAGTCTTTATCACCAATAGCCAGAGGAACTAGAAGAAACCATCTTTCCTCTTTAAGCCTCAGGTCTCTCATTTTTAAATGAACACTGTTGGGCTAGATCGGTGGTTCTCACTCATGACATCACACTAGAATCATCTGGGGAAGCATTAGAGTTACTGAGGCTAGATCCTCTGCCCAGGGTGTCTGATTTAATTGGTGTGGGGTGAGGCCTTAGCATTGGTATTTTTACAAAGCTCTCCAATAAATCTGATATGTTTCCAGGGTTGAGACCTACTGGGCTAGATGACCACTCAAACCTCTTCTTCCTGACTATAGCTGGGTCTCTCTTGATAGCAGGGCTGCCCTGCCTATGCTTCACTTCCCTCTCTACCACCACACACCACAAGTTCCATCTATTGAGTTGCTCAGCAGCCCACCATCTTGCTCCAACCCATTTACCTACTGACTCAAAACTTGGTGTGTACCCTTGAGACCCCCCTCAGTGCTGCTATTGAGATCTGCCTTTGAATGCTATATGGGTTATTTTGCCATCAAAGAAGCTGCCCTGGTCCGAGGATGAATCCCTAAAGCACTAGCCAGCCTGCCCTGCTTCCAGGCTGGGAAAACCCAAACGAGCAAATATGAGCAGCCTGGAGCACACTCACCCATCTGGAAGAAATCCATAAGCACAATGCACAACTTTCCATCTCACTGGACTTTTTCATGGCACTGAGCCTGTCCATTCCATCCGGCCCTTTGTCAAGAAAGTCCTTGACACTTACAGAATTGATTTGTTCTTCCATTGCTTTAAATAATAAGCCAACAGTTACGCAGGAGTTTTATAAGGTATCGATTTAACATACAAACCACATAATGGCCTTTGAATGCTACAGCAAGAACCATGCCTCATCAGCCAGGAAGACCAATATAGTGAAATCCTAGCATTTTCTTAACCTGTCAAAACATTCCTGAGCTTGCCGAAGAGCAGACATGCCAAGGATTTAGAAATGTCAAATTAAAATATGCTGGGCTATTTTCAGAAAGACATGATTCTTTTTAACCACTAGCATTCTATCAACAATGCTTTTTCAGAACATAGGGCTTCTAAAGGAAGGCTCTGTCTCAGATGAACAGGATGAACACTATACAGGGAACAGAGGGCCCCTCAAGGTCACAAGATAGCTTTATTCTAGAAGCATTCCACTAGGAACGTTGGCCTGCTCTGTGTGCAGACAGAGGCTGGAAATGTGTCAGGATAAGGGTGGAAGGAAACACAGGGCAGGAATCAGAATTAAAAACTTCCAAACTACTAAGATCCTAAAATACAGGGTTGAGGGACTTCCCTGGTAGTCCAGTGGCTGGGACTCCGTGCTCCCAATACAGGGGGCCTGGGTTCGATCCTTAGGGAACTAGATCCTATTTGCTCCAACTAAAGATCCTTCCATATACAGCTTAGGGTAAGAAAGTGCCCTTTAAGGGTAAGAAAGTGCAGAGGTGCCTTGTTATAGTCCCCTGATCAGATTGCCAAAAATACATGAGATCATTTAAGATCATTCTTCCTTCATTGCCAAATGCCTGGGAAGAGTAGTCATCTATTTCCCTTGTCTCTGCTTCTTCAGCTTCATTCATTCCTCAAGTTTGATTCCTATATTCATCACTCTGCTTAAACTGCTCTCATTGAGATATCAGTAATCTCCTACCAGCCAAATCCCATGGGCAGCTCTCAAGCCTCATTCAGGTTGAGACCTCTATGTTATTTGACACTGTTGACCATACTTTGACCTTTGTGACACAATCTCCAGATTCTCCTCCTATTTCTCATCTATTATTTTTACTTGCCTTCTTGGGCTATTCTCCCTGTTTCCACCCCTTAAGTGATGGACATTTTCCCTCCCCTTTTCTCTTTTCATTTTATAAATATCCCTATCATATGACTTACCTGTCTCTCAAATCTTTATCTCTTGTACCAATCATTCTTCCAAACTCCAAACCCATATAGCCAACTCTCTTTTAAGTGTCTTCACTGGGAAGTCCAGTTGACACACACCCCCATTCCCAGTCTGCTCTTCCTCTTGTATCATTCCAGTTGTAACAGTAATTTTCTAATTGGTCTCCTCTGCTCCAATCTCTTTCTTACCTCTAATCTATCCTTCTCAGTGTCTCTAGACTTTTCTCTTGAAAACACACAGACATATCTGATATTGTCACTGTTTAAAAACTTTTAGGCTTCCCTCTACTTAGATAATAAATCTAATACCCCATCATGTTCAAGGTATCCAATGATCTTGCTCTGTTTAATCTTTCAAGTTTCTCACTGGCATTCCGCACCCCCCACCCTCCAGCACATCAATCCCACCTATGCTATGCTCTGCTTCTCCTTAGATATGCTTTGCTAACTCACGTCTCTGTGTCTTGGTTCATACTACTTCCTCTAGCTGGAAGCATCTTCTCTTCTTCCCATTTACAACTCATATTTTTAAAATATCACCTTGTCCAACTGTAATGTCATCTATGAAAAATCTCTAGGCAGAATTAACTGTGGTCTTCTCTGAACTCTAAACTTTCTACAGACCACTCCAGCTCTCATACACATTGTTTTACAATGAGGCGTGTGAAGGTTCTTAAAGGGCTGTGATTCTATCTCCAGCTTTCATGCGTAATACCTCAGACGCTGGAATCATACAGACCTGAATGTGAGTATCAGCTCTACTACTTACTGTATAATTTGGACAAGTTAACCAACGTCTCTAAGCTTCAGTGTTCTCATCTGCAAAACTGACGTAACCAGTGTTTCAGGAAGAATATGTAAGATAATGTATATAAAACACTTACAGTACCTGACATATAATAAACCTCAACGAATGTTTGTTATTACTGTTTCTTTTTGGTTTTGTTTTTGTTTTTTTGCTGTGCCTGGCACACAGTTTTGCAGAAAGCAAGTACTCAATAAATGGTTACTGAATAAATTCATCCTATCATGGAAGACATAAGAACACTTGCTAAATGAACAGTTGCTTCCTTTGTTGGATTTTGGGATTCCTGTCAAAGGCACAAAAGTTGAATTAGACAATGAATTTCTTTCTCTGTAGTTAGATCATTACAGTAGCACTTGTGGACACCAAAAGCTTTGTGTATGCATAGTATCTTTTGAATCAGAATCTGTTACATCTTTATTCCCACAAATACAAGTTTCGAAGTGTGTGTTTCAAAGTTCTTTACCCAGATAAATCCAAAGACTTCTTTTTCTACTTTAACATTCGACAAATAGGATGGTTCAATTAATGTGATAATTATTTAGTACAGCAAGCAACAACTTTTAAGATGTAATGGTAATTGAGCCCAGCATGTTTGAAAATACCATTCTCTGAGTTGGGTTCAGCAACATGTCTTAAAGTTGGGACCTTAGAGGTTTAATTCATCCCAAACTCCTCTACCAATAAAAATTCAAATTAATGGCATTTCTGATTCTTGCCCCCTTTCACCTATAATCCATCTTAATCTCTTGACCTCCGTTTTAGTCATGAAATCCTGAAAGATTACCTTTCATTTTCAACCCAGAATAATCTGTTTAATATCCCTTGATAAAGAATATCCTTTAAAAATTCCAAATTCTGGCATGCTTTCAATGGTAGCCCTATTCTTTGGGGAAAAACAAACACTATTAATAGTTTTCCCCTTTACTTAGTCCTAGAAAAAGCCCAGAGGAAAACACGTATGTCAAATCTATAGTCAATGAGTAATTCGACTGAGTCCATTATTATTATTATAAAGACAATATAAGAACAGTACAGAAAAAAAAAAAAAGAACAGTACAGGAAGTTTGGAAAATGAGAGCAAGATTTCATCCAAAACTCTACTATCCACATACAACTAGAACCATTTTTGTGTCTCTATATATAGTCCATTCTATTTCATTTTCCTGCATTTTTTTTTCAAAGCTTGCCTCCTAAGCCTCCCAGGTACACTAAGGAGATATTAAGAGCTTCATAAAACTATAATTCTAATTATATGACTGCCTAGAAGATTTTCCCATGGCTTCAGTTTTTCAGAGAAAAATCACTCTGAGAGGACAGATGGCATAATGTCCCAAATCTACACACAAAATAATGTATCTCTGTGTACACAAACCACCCATTCCAATAAGCTGATCTTTGGTGTCTCTCCAATGACTAACCATGCCTATTACTAACTTGGTCTAGCACTTTTTATTTCAATTTGGACTCTGAGATATGAGATTAGAGGAGAAGGGGATTCTCTAATGACAATGACTTCAATCTTCATGATATTAAAAAAAATTAAAAAGCAGAGAAATTTTTAAAAATTTCATTCTGATCCAAAAAGAAAAATAAAATATGCAAATAGGCATTCTTCTGTGTAGTCAATCATTGATTATTCATTATATTAGAAAAGAACTGTTGCTTCAGGATGTATTAAATGATATGTATCTGTAACTTTTAGCTTCCTGTTCCTCCCTTCCCCAACACATACATGTATTTGTTTTAGATTACATTTTGTATGTTCATGAAAACCTGATTTTGGAATTAATGAATGTCTAGGTTTAGGGCCTTACCTTTGTTTCTCAAAATGATCTTCTTCCTTCATTAAATATTCCACTTCAATCTTCATGATATTAAAAAATAATTAAAAAGCAGAGAAATTTTTAAAAATTTCATTCTGATCCAAAAAGAAAAATAAAATATGCAAATAGGCATTCTTCTGTGCAGTCAATAATTGATTATTCAATATATTAGAAAAGAACTGTTGCTTCAGGATGTATTAAATGATATGTATCTGTAACTCCTAAAACCCATCCAGCTTCCCCCTCCTCTAAACTCCTTTCCCATTTAACTATCTAGACTACATGTTTCAATGCTGGATTTCTTATCTTATATTGTTCTTGAATCATTTAATGTGTTTAAGTCCTGCCTCCTTAATTAGATCATGAGTTATGTGACAGTTCATACCTAGCACTTCCTTCCTATCTACTGTGGTCTTTGTCATATAGATTGTAACCACTTGAGCCAGGGAGCATGCCTTGTTCACCTTTGTCTCCCCAGTAGTTGTTGCAATAACTGATAGTGGATATACTCAATAAACACTGAATGAGGAAGTAAATGAATGAATTAATGAAGGGAGAGATGAAAAGACAGCATCCAAAAGAAATATTCCCTAGCTGATTAATGGATCTCAGAGCACCTGCCAGCAAGAAGGATCACCTGCAAGCGTTAAGTCAGTCAGCAGTTATTGAGTACCTCCAATCTGCCAGCCACAGGTATTGTGGGGGAACAAGAGAAAGTAAGGCTAGAACTGGAAATCAGTGGTATGAGTCACAAAGTGGAACACAACTGCCCAGTTGCCTGACTTTGGGTCACTGTTGTCTCTGTGCAGCATGGTGAAAAATTTTTCTCTACTACATCAGGTAAACTAATTTGAGAGGCAGACTATTTCTGCCTTTTGCATGATTCTCTTGAGTTGAATGGTTCAAGTATTGGAATGTGTAGTCGTTTCTATAATGTCTTCCTTGCTCTGTCATCATTCCTTTCTGTCAATGGAAACATAGAATTTGGAGAGACATATCCAGGTCCCAATGAAGAGACTGAAGCCAGCTGGCCAATGACTAATAGGTAAAGATGGAGGGTCTGCAGGCAGACTTTGCAGTCAAGGTGTTTGTACGTTTCCTATTAAGCCTCCATTTCCATTTTGAAGACTGGAGCCTTTCGGCTTCTCCTGCTGTCCCTCTGGCACCTCTTAGGGAAAATTTACTCTAATAACAATAGCAAAACACAAAAAAGAAGAATGGAAATTAACATAATAGCATGGGCTTTTTGCCCTAACATTGTCAGCCTTTCATCAGTCAACCCCATGGAAGTGCCCTGTGTTTGTCAATGAGGGGATAAAAAGGATATGGAGGAGACATTTTATGGGGCCATTTCAGCTGCTCATTTTAAATATACCCTCCATCAAATATAGTGAACTGGGACTTGGAGATCACAGACAGCTGGGTTACTTGAAAAGGGAAAGGACATTATAGTAAATTGTATTATTGTACATTTACTGAGTTCTGGAGTATCTGGGAGGGCCTCAAAGGGCCAAGGGAGCATTTCCAATCAGTGGCTTGAACCTTAGAGATTCAAGACAGACCTCTCCTCTTTGCAGATGGAGAAACTGAGGCACATGGTTACATTGCTAGGACTACATCTCAGGTCCTCTGATTCCCCAAAGGGAGGCACTTTGCAGCAGACCACACTACCCTCTTACTCTTTATTGATACCTTCATCATGATGACCCTGAAACTGTAAAAGATTCTGAGGTACCTTCTGAGTTATTAGAGAAAAGCATCATCTGCCCCTTCAATTGCCAGTTTGCCATGAATATCATTGCCTTTACTTTTCTGCACTTTTGTATCTAAAAGCACTCTCAATTAAACACAACTTTGAATCAATCTGAATAGCCTGTTCCCTAACTCTTCCAGATTGCATATTGTGTCAGGAAATGAAATAGGCTCATTCCCTTGGTATCCATCTCCTGGCCTTCTTTCAGGGATCTACGTCTCTGTCCAAAAAACTAGAGAAAGGAAACTAGGAGTAAAGGAGAGAGGCCAGTTTTCAGAGGGAGGTGTGTGTCTGGGACTAAATGTTCTCTTCCTATTGCCTCCATAGCCCTTAACACAGTATGTGGCACACAGTAACTTCCGGAACTGCTGATTGGTTGATCACAGAGGTCCCCAGCCTATGATGCTCTACTTAAGATGAAAGAGAGGGCCATAGGATTCA
Source organism: Okapia johnstoni (assembly GCA_024291935.2). Classification (NCBI taxonomy): domain Eukaryota; kingdom Metazoa; phylum Chordata; class Mammalia; order Artiodactyla; family Giraffidae; genus Okapia; species Okapia johnstoni. The sequence goes on along the minus strand of CM044305.1, from coordinate 101,272,463 downwards.
TAAGATGAGTCATTATAGCTTAACAGAAAGATCGAACATTTTGTATTTAGATGAACCTAACAGTTGAGATAACACATGTAGGGGTATAGCATGATGTCTGGCAAATGGTGAGTACTCATCAAATGGTATTCATTATTACTATTATTATAAGCAAAAAACAAATGTGTGCCATAAGGACTAAAGCCACCCAGGGGGTCTACATAAGTCATCAAATGCTGAGAGGGAAGTGGGGATGCTAAAATGTAGGCCTCTTTGCTAAATGCATGAAGTCAGTGGGGGTTCGGGAGAAAACTAAAGAATTCCAGTTCTTAAACTCAAGGACAACTTGTCAGCATTTTTATTGGAGGTGCTCAAGCTCTCTCAAGACCAAATGCAAGGTCTCTCTCACCACTGTGGTGTCGTCTCAGATGGCTTGCTTTTTGGTATCAATCCCATCTGGGGGAAGCCAATGCCCTCAAGCTGAACGTTAGCTATTTGAGGGTGAGGGACACTTATTCTGATGCTCCTAGCCTTCTGAAGAGTACTCCATGCTCTACAGTTTTCTTACTTCACCCCTAAGATTCTGTGTGTGTGAAAGTCGCTCAGTCATATCCGACTCTTTGTGACCCTATGGACTGGAGCCTGCCAGGTTCCTCTGTCCATGGAATTCTCCAGACCAGAATACTGGAGTGAGTAGCTGTTCCCTTCTCCAGGGGATCTTCCCAACCCAGGGATTGAACCCAGGTCTCCTGCATTGCAGGTGGATTCTTTACCATCTGAGCCATCAGGGAAGCCCAAGAGTACTGGAGTGGGTAGCCTATCCCTTCTCCAGCAGATCTTCCAGACCCATGAATTAAACCATGGTCTCCTGCATTGCAGGCAGATTCTTTACCAGCTGAGCTACCAGGGAAGCACTAATCAAAATTAATCCATCCTTGTCCTATGTTCCTAGGACCCTGGCATTAGCTAATACAAAAATGAATTCATTCTGAGACGTTCCTGATGACTAGTACTTTGTTTATCCAAGGTGATCCAGATGTCATGCCTTCATTTTAATGAACCCTTCATGCCAACCTAAAGCAACTTGGCAGAAATTTCTAGCACCTAAATAAGCTGGTACGGGCATATAGGACCATTTGTTTAGTCCTCAAACTCAACTATGTAGGCAGCTCTGCTTCAGATCATTCTGGAAAATCAACCGGGTACAAATGACAAAAATAACAAAAATATGGGAATTGCCTACTCAACCTGTGTGTAGGGCTTCCCAGCTGTCACCTTATCCAATTCTGTAGGCATTTTGAACACCTACCCTGAACCTGGCACTGTGCCGGCTGCTGTGACACATCTTGAAGTGCCTACTTCTGTGGTCCAGCTGGGGCCCCTAGCAAAACTTAGAGCTGCTTATTTGATTGACAGAAGAAAGAAAACATCAGAAAAAGCTAGCAGCTGTTTGCTTATAACCATTTACCATCAGAGATTTCCCTCCCTAGTTTAAACACTGCGTTTTGTTTCAAACACAAAGAAGATGAAGATCTCCATGTGAAAGCACCTAATCTAAGAGGTAAAACTGAACAAAGAGTAGCTGATCAGAAAAGTGAAATCTGGGGTGGATAAATTTATGGTCTTCCCAAACAAACCAATGTGGTCCCCACTACGAGGCCTTTGAAGAGGAATCCACTAATTACACCTGCTTTTCCCATGACAGTTCAAGTTATTAGCACACTGGAGATCCCTGGAAATAAGAGGCAGCAAACCCTGGGTAGTTTCACTGGAATATTTTCCCCTACTGGTAAGAAACAGAATCCTGACTTCCATGGAATGAGAAACTACTCAAGCTAGAAAGAACCTTAAATATCACTGAACCCTCACTTTTCAGGTGAGGCAACTTAAGGCTCAAAGTAAGGCTCAAAGTCATGATGTACCTATGGCCACACATACTGAGAATGGCAGGGCTGGGCCCAGAATCCAGAGCTCCTGAAGGCTACTTATTCCTTCAGTCATTTTAAATTTCTTGAACACCTACTATGTGCTGGATATTATGCTAAGTTTGAGGGTTTGGGGGCTACACAAGGGGCCTCTGTCCCTGTCCTTGTAAAGCTTAGGGAGACAGACATTTAACAAATGACTCATTAGTCATTCAAAAATATGATGCATGCTGTGAAGGATAAGTACAGGATACTCTGAGAGTGATCTAGCCTTGTTAAGAGAGTAAGAGAAGTCTCTCTGAGGAAATCACAGTTTCGGCTAAAAAATAGAAGGTGGAGGTGAGTTCACTAGTGAGGTCAAAATTATCCATGTGGTTGGGGTGGAAATGTGAGGGAACAGAACATTCCAGATAGCATATGGAATAGCATTGAGAACAGTGATTGGCACAGAGCAAGTGCTCAGTAAATATTTGGTGAAGTTGGAGTCCAACCAAAGCAGTCTTCTTCTAGCTTCTACTTATGCACTGGGCACACCACCTCCAAGGACTCTATCTTTCAGTCTTTATCCACTTGGGTGCTATGTACTGCATGCTAAATCATTTCAGTCATGTCTGACTCCTTGTGACCCCAGGGACTGTAGCCCGCCAGTCTCCTCTGTCTGTCATTGGGATTTCCCAGGCAAGAATACTGGAGTGGGTTGCCATTTCCTTCTCCAGAGGATCTTCCCAATTCAGGGATCGAACCCATGTTTCCTGCTTGGCAGGTGGATTCTTTACCACTGATCCACCTGGGAAGCCCTCTTTATCCGCTTAAGTCCTTAAAATGTCTTATCTGGAAACCAGCGAGCTCCTAATTGCTTGTCTTCACTGCCATTCCCTGGCTTCCCAAGATTTTACTCTTCTTGCCATAACACTTCAGCTTAGAGACACCCTTCATGAATAGACTTTCAGATGAATTAGGCTCTGCTTAGTCACTGTGGTGGCATTTCAGATAATCCCACATTCACATCCTAGCTTTGACATTTTCTACTGTGTGATATTAGTCATGTTACGTTACTTCTCTGAGCCTCAGTTTCTTTATCTGTGGAATGGGGAATCGCTTAGGAAACTGCTTGCCTACTCAGGGCCTCAGTTTCTTGTTTTTCTCTCAGGTTTTTCCTAGCTCTCCAGCCTTCCTATCTCACACACTGGTACCCCAGATCTCCAGCTGTCCTACCCCTAATGCCTTCCCTTCTCTTGCCAACGTCCCACAAAATATTGGGTTGGCCCAAAAGTTTGTTCACATTTTCCATAGGATGGTATGGGAAAACCGAACGAACTTTTGAACGAACCCAGTAGGTCTGGTGCCTTGAGAATTTGCTGGACCTTCTTCAGTGACTAAGGAATCTACCTGAATTTACCAAATATGCAGAACTGAATGATGTCTTGCTTGTTTTGAAGAGCCATTCCTACTATTTCTGTCTTTATCCCTACCTAAGTCTTTTTATGCTTAAGATCTAGAAATGAAAGAATGAGCAGGATGTCTTCTGCCAGGGAATTTGATGATCAGAGGTTGAAGCCATGAATAGTAAGTATTTGAAGAGAAGTATTAGCTATATAAAGCTGTTAGCTTGTTGATAGGAGCTAGAAGCACGCCTATGAATAATTCCTACGTACTTACCTTTTTTCATGTTTTTCTTTTCTGAAAGACTACACTAAAATTAGGAAAATAACAGCTCCTGTTTTATAGCCAAAAATATTCCACTCATTTTCTTCTCGCTTCCTTCCATTTTCATGAGTAACACCATGGGGCCCTAGGAAAATGGTGCTATTCGCTTAGATGAAAAATTGCCTGTGGGCTCAGGCTCTCCTTTATATGAGTAGTCACCCTTCCAGTGGCTACCACCTGGGGCCAGGGGTCTGCTCAGTGGTGGAAGCTTAACTGGTCCCCTTACAAACTGGCCCATGACTTTGGCCTCAGCAGGACAGGGAGTTTCCAGCCACTTCTTTCACTGTCTCTGAGTCCATCGATTTCACAAATAGCAACAGAGTCATCCCCATAACAAATATTTTCCTAGTTCTCATGCTACTCCCAAAGGATGCGACACTGAAAGAGTTTGTATTTTCTCTCCTGGACTCCAATCCACGAATGTTTCTCACTCTGAAATACTAATGATAGGATTATAGCTGTGAAGTAGCAAAGTGATATGTAGAAGTGATAACTATTGGCAGGATGGGCCAGTTCAGGGTGAGCTTCTTGGAGGAGGTGACGTACCAAGCAGGCGATAAGGAGTGCCACCCCAGCTACTTGCAGTTGACTGGGTAACAATCCAATGACAACATGTACCTGCTCATTTCATTCATTGTGGCAACATACTGGGACTAAGATACCCTTCAATTCAGGGCAGTGGAGTGTTCCCCTCGATGCTTGGTTATCCGCTCTTCATGGTAGCTTAGAACATACATCAGGCAATGACAACTAATAAAACAGTAACTCTGTTCATTAAGGGTTAAGATATTCACCAGCAAATGAGTTATGTCACAACAATGACATATCAGGAAATGAGGCAAGAGGGTGAAAATGGCAGAATCTCTTCTAAAGATGCAGAACTGGATTGTAAGCTCAAATAGCAAATATGCATTGAGGCCCATGATAATTGGTCCTTTATCTTCTCCTTATAAAAACAAAGGTTTATTTGCCCTTTAAATAGGACAATAAAATGAAATTGGCACCCTGTGGTGTGTGCTGAATACATAAACAGAAATTTGAAATTATTTTTTAAAAAGGGGAGGAAAAAGCCAAAGCAGAAAAGGCTAAAATTCTTAATGGTAAAGAAAAACAACCTAGGGAAATAATGTAGCTGCAAGTGGCACCTCCTTATTGTGGAGCAGATCCCAGAATGGCCACTTCTGCTCCTGAAAGTTGAAGGTCACCGGCTGGCTCCAGGGTTCCTCAAAAGCAGAGTCACCTTGGCATTGGGGTGGCCCCAGAGGAAGCGAAGGAAGGGCAGGGCAGGGCCAGAAAGTAGGTGACTCTCCACCAAAGAGGAATTCACAAAACTTTGAAAGCAAAAGCAGGACTCCTGAAAAGGAATGTTTCATGGCACTCGAAATGTCTTTTAAAGTCTATTCCCTATAATCTTTCCAAAGCTGCTCATGTTGAGATCTTCAGAGAAAAAGCACAACAAAAACCTCCTCATACATAAGCATGCAGCAACCTAACATTTAGAAAAGAGAGTCGGTGCCTGCTAACTGATGAACATGAAGCACAGTAAATTAAAAAAAAAAATTTTCCTCCTGATTTCTAATTTTGATGGCCAGACACATAAATATTTGTTTAATGAGTGACAGCACATTGATAATACTTTTCTGTATTAGCTGGAGAGATGAAAGAGAATGGAAATCATGTTATCATTCAATTATTTTTTGCATGAAATATATTCGTAGGCTCTACTCAGAGAAATTCTTAATTATGCACAAGAGAATTTTGACTTAGAAATCTCGAAACACTTTAGAGAAATGCATTATGTAGAATGATTCAGGTGGTCAGATAAATAATGAAAAAGACAGGGAGGCAGAATGAGTCCCAGAGAATACGTCCTTTAAAATGTCTTACAATGGGAGGTTCTTAGCAAAGGTAGAACAATCTAGAGGTCAGCACTCTGCCTCCAACCAAGAATACATGGACACCTTCCTGAATACATCAAGGACACCTTCCTGAATCTTCCACATCAAGTACACCAGCTTTGTCAAAAGACTCTGCACTTGGGATGGTTCTATAACCAGCTTCATCAGAGGTTCCATTTAAAAGGCAAAAGAGGCAACTAGGCCCCAATTGTGCACAGAAACAAAAATCGCAAGCAATAAAATAAAGTTAAATATTCATAATTGACTAATTGCTGGTACAGTTGGCTGCTTTCCCCGCCCCCCCAGAGAAGGCATCTTCTATATGATTTCTGGAGCATCTAACCAAGTGCAGCTGTAATTATTATTATTCCTATAATAATAGGGTTCCACAGATCTTCATATTTTTACATGTTTTATCCTCATTATGGCTAATGCACAAAACATCTCTTTACGGTATATAAATAATGCCCTTGCCAACAGGCTGGAGAGAAATGAGAGCTCAGAAGGCAAAGGGAAGGTCACAGATTGAGTCAGCAGTGACTTAGGAAGCAGAACTGGGAAATTCTGCTTTTCAGCAATTATTCATAACTTCTTACCGATGTATGTCATCAGCTCATTAAGTACTTAACAATATAAACCACATATCCCAAGCCTGACACAGACGAGTAGAACACATGTAATGTGTTTCCTGACACTCTAAAGCTTCTCAACCATTGGTAGGCACTCACATTCACATACATGAGCCAAACGGGCCAGAGCCTAGTGGAGGCACGCTGTCATTGAACACCAAAATGGGGACGTCAGCTCCGTGGAGGAGGGAGCTTAGCTTTAGCAAGTTTTGAAAGGTGGGCAGGAATTAGAATGGTAGAGATTTGGGAAACAGCATCCCAGGATGGGGATGCAGCATGAATAAGGGCTCAGCAGCAGGAATCAGAAAGAAGGATGTCAGGGACAGAAACACCAACTGGCCTGGGGCAGAAAGTTCCTACTGGAGAGTTGTGGGAGATACTTTGAGGTAGACCATAAGCCCTAGTGATGGAGGACCACTGCATAGAAAACAAATATGCACTATTTACTGAGCACCTACTATGTACAGCTCTGGGTACCATGTTTTTCTAATGTGAATTCCAGGCTGATGGGTTTGGACAATATCTGACAGGCAATAGAGAATCAAAGGCCCAGTTACTGGGTTCCAGTACCTAAAACGAGACAGAGAGTGCGTTCAGTTACGTCACTCACATGTCCCTGGCCAACCCCTGAGTACTTATTGGAGTGTTTTTATGACTGAATACGCAGCCTCTCTCCGGCAATGCCATTGTCATCCACAAAAATGAAACCTTTAATTTTGCATGGCATTGCACAAAGAGAATTACACAGGCCTAAATTCCTCTTCCTCTTGGAGCAAACGGATCACTCTGCCGTGGTCAGATGTACTCATTGGCAGCACATAAAAGTCACAAGTTTAATACATGACTGAACAGCAAAGCGCTAGAGGGGGCTGCGTACTCTGTCTCCAGTTGAAACTGCATTCTATAAGTTACATGTGTTTATTTAATTCTAGCTATTTCTAGCTAATTTTAGTCAGATTCTTCCCCATGGAGCAAGTTACACTTCGGGAGACACAGTCTTACTTTCAAACCACTGAAGAAGCATCTGCAGGGGCTGTGAAGAGGACCCAGCTGTTCTGTATTGTTGCAAGAAGTTAGATTCCCTTTGAATGACACTCTGCACCAGCAGTTTCTCTTCTCAGCTGATACATGGATTGAGTTCCAAAGGGAGACATGTAATGTGGCCGGTATACAGGTAGCCTGGGTACGAGAGCTGTCCCATGAAGTACATAGGCTCTGGCGTTGCCCACCCCCTGGTGTGCTCATGCTTCTCACTGTCTCAGCTCCAGAGTTCAGTGACACACGTTTCCTAATCACTCCCATCTGAGATTACACCAACAGAGATTCCACCAACTCCATCCCCAGGCGGCCATTCAGTGGGACTCCAGCTGGATGGCAAGCGTGGGGTGAGCTCACATAGAGGCTTGGAGGGTCAGGAGAGGAGGGATGGATTGGGAAAATAGAAGAGGGAATAAGATGGGATTTTTGCAGGAGGCAATAAGGAGTGAGGACATAAATGTAGATCAAATCTGTACTAGACTTGGAACAAAGCATGGAGCTGCAGGTGTGAAGTGGTAAAGAAATATATTTGAGAGACTTCCCTGGGGGTCCAGTGGTTAGGACTCTGCCCTTCTACTGCTGGGGGCATGGGTTCAATCCCTGGTCAAGGAACTAAGATCCTGCATGGCCAAAAAATAAAATAAAAAAACAAACAACAACAACCCCCCCCCAAAAAAAAAAACCCTATCACTTAAAAAAATACATTTGACTTAAAGACCCACAACATACATGCATATATTTGATAACCAAAACAAATGTTTGATGAAACAATATTTACCCTGACTACCTGGATACATTTTGACATTTTTCTATTTTATTTCATTTATTTTTTTAAAGGCTAGGTCATGACTCATTACACTGATTTCATAACCCACTAGTGGGTTGTGCCATGCAATTTGCAAAACACTGCTGTAGAGAAAGGAAAAGAAGATTAGTTTTCCTTTATCATTCCTTTCTCCCTTATCAATCATATGTGCTGGCCAAGAACAAGTCAGAAGGGAGGTTGAAAAAAATGGGGGCTGAGATAAGAGTGGTGAAGGTAACAGAGAGGGAGAAGTGGGGAAGAAAGGTGAGGTCTTGCTGTCACTGGGCCAGCTGTGAATGCCCTAGAAGGAGGTCCTATGAAAGGGAACTTGAGAGGAGAACTTCACAGCTCCAGTATCTAACACAATACTTGATACTATTCAATACAACAACAAAATACCTGCTGAATAGATACACATAAGTTAGAGGTTCTATGAACATTCAAGTCTGATCAAAACACAGTGAATATCCTGCTTTTCTTTCTGGTCTAATTAGCGCGTGTATTAGGAGTGATATTTTTTGATCAATTTTTTTTTAGTGCAGTATAGTTGATTTATAATGTTGTGTTAGTTTGAAGGGCACAGCAAAGTGATTCAGTTATACATACACATACATCTGCTCTTTTTTAGATTCTATTCCCATATAGGTCATTATAGAGTATTGAATGGCTTTCCCTGGTGGCTCAGCCGGTAAAGAATCCACCTGCAATGTGGGAGACCGGGGTTCAATCCATGAGTTGGAAAGATCCCTTGGAGAAGGGCATGGCATCCCACTCCAATATTCTTGCCTGGAGAATCCCCATGGACAGAAGAGCCTGATGGGCTACAGTCCATGGGGTCACAAAGAGTTGGACATGATCGAGTAACTAAGCACAGTACACACAAAGTATTGAATAGAATTCCCTGTGCTAACCAGTAGGTTCTCATTAGTTACCTACTTATATATATATATACCAAAACTGAACTGAACTGATATATATAGCAGTGATATTTATTTAAATTTTAAACTGTCAAAATTGTTTCACATTTTGCCTAAAATAAGTTATACCTCGTGATTAATAAATAGGTTCTAACTCACTGGAAACACACACACACAGTGTAGATCAGAACCTACCTTTGGCAAATAGCAGTGCTGCCTGGCTCTCAGTTTGAATTAATCTCATAAACCAATCCACACATGTACCCCTTCCAGACCAAACTGGCCATTGAACAGAGAATTTCACCACCCTGGGCTTCCCTGGTGGTTCAGATGGTGAAGAATCTGCCTGCAATGCAAGAGACCCAGGTTCAATCCCTGGGCTGGGAAGATCCCCTGGAGAACAGGATGGCTACCCACTCCAGTATTGTTGCCTGGAGAATCCCATGGACAGAGGAGCCTGGTGGGCTATAGTCCATGGGGTTGCAAAGAGTTGGACATGACTGAGCAACTAACACACACTGTTCACCATCCTATCCCAGATAGGTAGATGTTTCAAACTTGGCAGCAGGCAATGGATGGGACAATTGAAGGCAGGAAGACTTTCCAGGGACCTTCCAACCACACTACAAGGCAGATACCTGCTCTGTCTACACATTGGCAACTTCCATGAACTGTTAAACAATACCCCCCACCCCACCATAAAAGTATGAAAGTTGCTAGTATGATGCCTAGAACAGAGTACTGAATAAATGCTTGTTAAATTAGAATCTAAAACACTGAATTGTGTAGGTGCAGTAGGAAACTTTAATAGGACTTATTAGACCAGCACTGTGTGTGATCATGGAAATGTACCATGTCACACTCATTGGCCAGTACATGTAGCTGTGAAGCATTAGAAATGTGGGAAAAGGAATCTTTAATTTTACTTCATTTAAATAATTTTAATTCAAATAACCACATGTGGCTAGTGGGTACCAGATAAGACAAGACAGGTCTGGATAGTCACTAAACATAGGAAACACATTTTGAGCAATTATCTGTCTCTCATTAGTGCCCTGATTAAAAAAGCTGGTTCTTTTTCTAAATTAGCCCTGAGTCCTGAAATTCCTCTCTTCCAAGAGATGTCCTTCTTTTTTTAGGACAAAGGAAAATGGGGGGACTTATGGGTACAGGTATTGGAGGGTTATGTTTTCAGATTCAAGCTACGGTACCCATAGTTCCCAATCAAAGTGCCAGTAAAACAGAGTAGTTGGATCCTGTAATGTCGTGCAAGGGCCGCTGATTGTTGCCTGCATGTCAGCCCTGTGCTTGACAGGACAGCACTGACTGGACTTCTCTGACACAACATTCCATGCAGATCCAGACTGTCCTCCCAAACCAAGAGCAGAGAATTATTGTCCAAAATCCAACCAGTTGAATTCAGGTTAGAAAAAGTGCCTTTAATTTAAACTTGCCCTTTTTTCCTAGAGGAAAACTGGGTTCCTTGCTCTTCAGGCTGTTGGCACATATTTGAGGGAACTAAGGCTGTATAGATTTTTTATGCAGCAGTAAGGTGAACTGTTTTGTATAACTACCAATTCTGGGTATTGTGAAGATGGCTTTTCAAGAGTTGCTTCCCATCAGGATTGCATTTGGGAAATCTTATAAGGCTGTTGACAGTATATTTAAAGTCAGTTAGGAGGCACAGATGCTAAGGACCGTAGACCCCAGGAACTGATCAGATATCCATCATTCTACTCATAAAGTAGAAAAGCCATTTGCTTTCTGACAACAAAGGGCAATGAATCAGTTTTCTGACCTTAGGTAATGACACACTGCTTGAGCTAGAGGATAGAAAGGAGTAGTTGCCAATTATTCTGGTGCTTCATTCTTTACCAGAAAGTATTCCTCTGTCTATTCTTAGTTTCCTCTTTATTTTGTTACTTCTGCCCCATAAAACTCAATAATAACTAATTAAGATACATGGTCAGAGATGATAATACCAGGAGAAAAGAAAATCATTCCAGTTATTTTTTTCCCTGAATTTCAGACCTGTGAAGGTGTCTGAAGAACAAAGATCAGTAGTAAGAGTTATTTGTATTGCCTAAACTGTAAGAGTATTAAAGATACTTTTGGAGCAGACTGAAGAATTCTACCCAGTGTACTTATTACCTAGTTATTGTCATCCTGGAAACCATAGGGGTGAAGAATAAAGTAGCATGGCAATTGATTCTGTCCTTGACCCTGTTTTCTTCAGAATTTTCGCCAACAACTTGGATAATGCCACCCAAAGCAGGCTGATCAAAATTTGTAGATGACACATAACTGGAAGTGATAGCTAATAAGCTTGTTAACCAAATCAAGATTTAAAAGACTGGGTCAAGAAGACTCCCCTAGTGGTCCACTAGTCAAGACTCTGTGCTTCCCCTACAGGGAGCATGGGTTCAATTGCTGGTTGGGGAACTAAGATCCCACATATTGTGCAGCATAGCCAAAAAATATTTTTAATTTGAAAAAAAAGACTGGGTCAAAGCCATAAGGACATTTTAAAAGGGGAAAATGTGTAAAAAAAAAAAAATTAACAGCACATATCTAAGGTTAGGGGAAGCCTGGCTCGGCAGAAGTTCCTAAACAAAATACCTGGGATATAAATTCAAGACCACAACATAAGAGGAGGTGCCATAAAATTCTACAGTGGATGGGTAAAAATAAAATCAACACAGGACTGATAAATACATGATGTCTAGTCCGAAATAGGCAGTGAGAAAACATCAGTTCGCTGTCTTCTGAATGGGTTCAACCTCACTGGCAGTGTGGTGCTCAGTTCCAGATATCAGTCTCTTAAGAGTGACACTTAACAAACTGAAACACGTCAGGAGGAAGGTGGTCAGGGCAGTAAAGGCCTGGGATCTACGACATACATCTGAAGTGCCAGGAGTGATTAGCCTGAATAAGAGAAGGCACAGGCAGGTGGGAGATATATCTTCAGATGTTTGAAGGCCTGCCATTAGAAGAGAGAATAGATATTTCAGTAAGCCTCAGACAAAAAAGAACCTTAGGTGGTGAAAGTTACAGAGAGGTAGATATATGCTCAATATAATAAGGAAATCTCTTATCACAAGAGCTATCTAAAAGTAGAATGTACTACTTTGGAAAAAGTGGTGAGCTCACCATCAGCAGCCGTGTTCAGGACGAGATGGAATGCCCACCTGTCAATCAAACTATAGCTAGCTAGCTAACTAATCATCACTCAGTTGTGTATGACTTTTTGCGACCCCATGGACTGTACAGTCCATGGAATTCTTCGGGCCAGAATACTGGAGTGGGTAGCCATTCCCTTCTCCAGGGGTTCTTCCCAACCCAGGGATCGAATCCAGGTATCCCACATTGCAGGCAGATTCTTTACCAGTTGAGCCACCAGGGAAGCCCAATCAAATTATAGAGGGGCTCTTTACATTGTAAACACCTAGGGGGTGACCTCGGCCATTACACTCCACATTGAGAATGTGATGCTAAGGAATTCAAACAGAATGGCAAATAAAAGCTTGTCTTGCTGACTGACAGTGGACTTAAATGTTTTATTATGTTTATATGGTTTTGGTTTTAATTATGGAGTATTCCAAGCATGCATAACAGATAACCATTAATTAACTTTTAAGAATAATTTTTGTTTAGGAGCCAAGCTCACCCTCCCCTCAGCCCAGCATAGACTGCAAAATTAAAGACAGTGGAGCTTCAGTGCTATGTGACACGATATCAAACTTGAGGCTCTTATCTGTCAATGACAAATCTTAGGGCTGATTCAAATGCATCGTCAGAGTTCATCACTTTCCTGCCCAGCTTTAGGAATTGTTTCATTGACTGTGACTGGATCACTGGATCAATTAGTTTTTCAATTAAGAGTTGTGCTAAAATCCCATGTAAAATGAGTTGCAAGTCAAGACAGGCCCCTGACAACTTTAGATGATTGATGGAGACACGTAGGTGAATAGCAGAGATGGAGGCTGGGAAGAATGACGATTCTGTTGAGCTATTTGTTATGGAGATGATAAGTACTGGGAGTTGAGAACCAATAGCACTTACTCACTGACACTTAGATAGCAGCTTTTGTAATATTACAAAAGAGAGTTTCAGCTATTATTTCCATTCTCAGCACATCCCTGTGAAGTGGGCAGGACAGGTGTTAGTTCTCCTGGCTGACAAATGACAGATCTGAAGCCCAGTGAGCTAACTGGCCCCAGATCACACAATAAATTAAGAGACTGAGTCATATAAAGACACATCATAGAGACTTGTCCCTGGTAGTCCAGTGGTTAAGACTCTGCACTTCCAATGCAGGGGCACGGGTTCAATATCTGGTTGGGGAACTAAGATCCCACATGTTGTGTGGCATGGCCAAAAACAAACAAACAAACCCCACTGCAGTGCAAACATACTGAGAGACAATGTTTAAAATAACATTAAGAGCAGATACTATTTGTCAATTGAGCTCAGACTTCTATGAGAGCCGTATGCTTTGCTCGTCTTCATTTAATCCACACAACAATGTTATGGGGTAGGTATTATCAGTCTAATGGTTATAGATTCGGAAATGAGGTTTGGAGAGTTTAAATAATGAGCCCAAATTCAGTTATTTGACTTCTAAAATAAACTCCAGTTTTTTCCACATCTATTGCCACAACTCAAATCTAGAACACTCTTGTCTCTCAGTTAGACTGTAGGAAAGTATCTCAAATGTTCTCCGTGCCTTCACTGTTCAGTTCAGTCGCTCAGTCGTGTCTGACTCTTTGCGACCCCATGAACCACAGCACGCCAGACCTCCCTGTCCATCACTAACTCCCTAAGTCCACCCAAACCCATGTCCATCGAGTCGGTGATACTATCCAGCCATCTCATCCTCTGTTGTCCCCTTCTCCTCCTGCCCTCAATCTTTCCAAGCATCAGGGTCTTTTCCAATGAGTCAGCTCTTCACATGAGTTGGCCAAAGTATTGGAGTTTCAGCTTCAACATCAGTCCTTCCAATGAACACCCAGGACTGATCTCCTTTAGGATGGACTGGCTGGATCTCCTTGCAGTCCAAGGGACTCTCAAGAGTCTTCTCTAACACCACAGTTCAAAAGCATCAATTCTTCGATGCTCGGCTTTCTTTATAGTCCAACTCTCACATCCATACATGACCACTGGAAAAACCATAGCCTTGACTAGACAGACTTTTGTTGGTAAAGTAATGTCCCTGCTTTTTAATATGCTATCTAGGTTGGTCATAACTTTCCTTCCAAGGAGTAAGCGTCTTTTAATTTCATGGTTTCAGTCACCATCTGCAGTGATTTTGGAGCCCAGAAAAATAAAGTCAGTCACTGTTCCACTGTTTCTCCATCTATCTGCCATGAAGTGATGGGACCAGATGCCATGATCTTAGTTTTCTGAATGTTGAGCTTTAAGCCAACTTTTCACTCTCCACTTTCACTTTCATCAAGAGGCTTTTTAGTTCCTCTTCACTTTCTGCCATAAGGGTGATGTCATCTGCATATCTGAGGTTAGATATTTCTCCCAGCAATCTTGATTCCAGCTTGTGCTTCCTCCAGCCCAGCATTTCTCATGATGTACTCTGCATATAAGTTAAATCAGCAGGGTGACAATATACAGCCTTGACGTACTCCTTTCCCTATTTGGAACCAGCCTGTTGTTCCATGTCTAGTTCTAACTGTTGCTTCCTGACCTGCATACAGGTTTCTCAAGAGGCAGGTCAGATGGTCTGGTATTCCCATCTCTTTCAGAATTTTCCATAGTTTATTGTGATCCACACAGTCAAAGGCTTTAGCATAGTCAATGAAGCAGAAATAGATGTTTTTCTGGTACTCTCTTGCTTTTTCGATGGTCCAGCAGATGTTGGCAATTTGATCTCTGGTTCCTCTCCCTTTTCTAAAACCAGCTTGAACATCTGGAAGTTCATGGTTCACGTATTGCTGAAGCCTGGCTTGGAGAATTTTAAGCATTACTTTACTAGCGTGTGAGATGAGTGCAACTGTGCAGTAGTTTGAGCATTCTTTGGCATTGCCTTTCTTTGGGATTGGGATGAAACCTGATCTTCTCCAGTCCTGTGGCCACTGCTGAGTTTTCCACATTTGCTGCCATATTGAGTGCAGTACTTTCACAGCATCATCTTTTAGGATTTGAAATAGCTCAACTGGAACTCCATCACCTCCACTAGCTTTGTTCGTAGTGATGCTTTCTAAAGCCCACTTGACTTCACATTCCAGGATGTCTGGCTCTAGGTGAGTGATCACACCATCATGACTGTCTGGGTCGTGAAGAACTTTTTTGTACAATTCTTCTTTGTATTCTTGCCACCTTTTCTTAATATCTTCTGCTTCTGTTAGGTCCCTACCATTTCTGTCCTTTATCGAGACCATCTTTGCATGAAATGTTCCCTTGGTATCTCTAATTTTCTTGAAAGATCTCTAGTCTTTCTCATTCTATTGCTTTCCTCTATTTCTTTGCATTGATTGCTGAGTAAGGCTTTCTTATCTCTCCTTGCTACTCTTTGGAACTCTGCATTCAAATGGGTATATCTTTCTTTTTCTCCTTTGCTTTTCACTTCCCGTCTTTTCACAGCTATTTGTATGGCCTCCTCAGACAGCCATTTTGCTTTTTTGCATTTCTTTTTCTTGGGGATGGTCTTGATTCCTGTCTCCTGCACAATGTCATGAACCTCCATCCTTAGTTCATCAGGTATTCTGTCTATCAGATCTAGTCCTTTAAATCTATTTCTTACTTCTACTGTATAGTCATAAGGGATTTGATTTAGGTCATACCTGAATGGCCTAGTGGTTTCCTCCACTTTCTTCAATTTCAGTCTGAAATTGGCAATAAGGAGTTCATGATCTGATCCACAGTCAGCTCCCAGTCTTGTTTTTGCTGACTGTATAGAGCTTCTCCATCTTTGGCTGCAAGTAATATAATCAATCTGATTTCGATGTTGACCATCTGGTGATGCCCATGTGTAGAGTCTTCTCTTGTGTTGTTGGAAGAGGGTGTTTGCTATGACCAATGCATTCTCTTGGGAAAACTCTATTAGCCTTTGCCCTGCTTCATTCTGTACTCCAAGGCCAAATTTGCCTGTTATTCCAGGTGTTTCTTGACTTCCTACTTTTGCATTCCAGTCCCCTATAATGAAAAGGACATCTTTTTTGGATGTTAGTTCTAGAAGGTCTTGTAGGTCTTCATCGAACTGTTCAACTTCAGCTTCTTCGGCATTACTGGTCGGGGCATAGACTTGAATTACCATGATATCGAATGGTTTGCCTTGGAAACGAACAGAGATCATTCTGTCGTTTTTGAGATTGCATCCAAGTACTGCATTTTGGACTCTTTTGTTGACTATGATGGCTACTCCATTTCTTCTAAGGGATTGCTGCCCACACCCCCTTAAATTTACACCAGCCAGATAAATCTTTTAAAAATATAAATCAGCTCATGGAATAACCATGAGCAAAGTCCTTCCGTGATTTCCCCCTGTTGTCCTTAGAATAAAATCAAAATTCCTTACCAGCATCCTACAAGGTCCTTCACAGTTGGGTCCCTGCCTCCTACCAGACTCTTCTTGTAGCTCCTCCTTACTGGCCACACTCCAGTCAGGCTGGTCGTCTTTCAGTGCCTCAAGTACATCAAATGCTGTCCTCCATCTGGGCCTCAGAAAGTGCTATTTTCTCTGCCTGGGATGCTCTTCTACTCTCAGGCATCAGCTCACATGTCACATGGTCAGATATCTTTCCCCTTGACCTCATCTAAATTAAAGCCACCTTGTCACATAGCCTCATAGCACGCTAATATCTTTCTTTCTTAGTACTTAGAACATGGTAATCACAGATCGGTATGATTCTTTTATTACTGTTTGCTTCCAATACTAGATTGTAAGCACCATGAGGACAGAGGTCAAATCTGTTTTGCTCACTGCTCTATTCCAGTACGTAGTCAGTGTTTGTCACTCAAGAGGCACTCAACATTTCATTTGATGAATGAATAAACAAAAAATTTTAAACTCATGAGCTCCAGCCCTTAACCACATGTCTTGATATAAAAGGGCCTAAACAGCATCTCCTTACCCCAACCCAACTCAGCATTTCGCCTTCCATTTCTGACACGGCTAGGGAAGGGTAGTTTGCACTTAAGAGTTGAAAAAAAAGATGAATGTTCCAAAATGTGTTCATATGTTAATGTGTGCATTTGCAAGCGGCTATATTCAAGTAGGATCAAATGTTGATAATGAGTGTTTTCTTTGCCAGCGTTGAGATACATGCCATGTAATTGCAAAAATAACTAGTTAGACTGTCAGAAGGCAGGATACTCCTGAGAGCAGAACAAAATGTTCAAGAGAATTAACCCAAAGATGATAATTAAACCATGGAATCATCAGCTGGAGAATGAGTTGACACCTTGTTCTGACTTTTGAACCTATAAGCACCCAACTGTGGTTACTAGAACCCAAGACCAAAGGATGTTCAAGCAGACTGGAAGGCTGATCTGTATGAACCCAGAGAAAGGATGAGCTGGCTTCTACCCCACCCCAACCCTTCCATCCTTTATCTAATTCTTCCTCTCTTACATCCCCAGGTTAAATACGAATAGCCAATTTTAGGGCAAGACCAGGGAAGTACCCACCTATATAGTGGACTTTGTAGAGTTCACACTTCCCAACTTTCATCATTAAAACAACTGATGGGATTACCTCAATATGCATGCTTTTTCACTAGGGTAAAGCCTTGTTTTCTGTGGAGAGGAAGTCATAACCAAATCCTGTGGATATCAAACAGAGGATGGAGAAGGCAGATGGGAACAGGGTGACAATGCTGCCAGGGGATATTTGCCCCTATTTTCAGGCATTTAGGGGCTTCCCTGGTGGTTCAGCTGGTAATGAATCCGCCTGCCATGCGGGAGACCTGGGTTCGATCCCTGGGTTGGGAAGATCCCCTGGAGAAGGGAAAGGCTACCCACTCCAGTATTCTGGCCTGGAGAATTCCATGGACTGTATAGCCCATGGGGTCACAAAGAGTCAGACACGACTGAGCAACTTTCACTTCACTTCAGTCATTTAGGGTGGTCACAATTGGTGGGTGGTGGTAGCGCTGCTGACATCTAATGGGTAAAGGCCAGGGATGCTGCTAAATATCCTATAATGCACAGGGCAGTCCCCGCAACAGAGAATCATCCAGCCCCAAATGCCAGTAGCGCGGTGGTTGAGGAGGAACAGATCTGTGGTGGCGGATGGGAGTGAGAAATAATGCACTGAGTGTGTGATTGGCATGAAGGTCTCTAGGTGGCGCTGTTTTATGAGAGGTCAGAAATGTGGCTCTGGAACTCAGGAGGGTGTCTGAAGCTAGAGGCACCTATTTGGAATTCATTCACATGAAGGTAGTGAGATGAGACCCTCCCCCCTCTCTGCCTGGCACATACCAGGAACTCCACAAATACTTGTTGAATGAAAAACAGAAACCTTTAGGGTAAGAAGTAAAGAGGGCCAAAGACAAAAATGTTTGGACACATTTTCATCGAGGTGATGGACTAAGAGGAAACTGAAAAGGAGCCATAAGGATGGAAGAGCCAGCAGAGTTTAATGCTCTTGAAACCAGAGAGGGAAATTTCAAGGGGGAGGATGTGACCAACAATGTTAAATGCTGCTCAGCAGGCTAGTCGAGTGATGTCAGTGCACAGAGTTGGATTTGGCAGTGAGCAAGAGCAGGTTCAGTTGAGTGAAGGGGCAGAAGGTAGGTTGCAGATGTAGAGGGGTGCTAGGTCCTCATCATCCCATCATTAGTAACAATGGTAAAAAAGGAGTTGGAATGATGGCTTCTGGAAGTGGCAGGGATTCAGGGGGAGGTGGAATCTTTTAGCAGAATTTTAGCCTGGCAGGAAGAAGGCAGCCTAGTGAGAATAAAGGCACACACTTGAATAGCTAATAGCCCTTATGGATCTCTTGAGTATGTCAATTGTATTTTTGAGCTTCCTATAAAAGTAAGCAGAGGGCATGTGGAATTGGGACTCGATGCATCATGTGGCATTCAGGCCCTGCAAGGAAAGTGCTGCCTGTGAGTAATGAGCTCCCATGTCACTGGAAGTATTCAAAGAGAGGTAGTACAGCCTCACGGGAGGTGGTTCCTGTGCTGAATTGGAAATTAGATTAGATTCTTAGTATCCAAACTTTTGGACTTTTTGGATCCATAAATGTTTTAAGGGGGGTTAAAAGGGTGAGTGGAGTTTAGATTGATCTAGAGAGTTAGCAATGTTTAACTTTTCGGTTAAGTGATTTTTTCATTTTCTACTATAACAAAATTTCCCCAAATTTTTGGGCTTAAAATAGCACAAGTTTATTATCTTCCAGCTCTGTAGGTCAGATCAAGGTGTTGGCATGGCAACATTCCTGTCCAGAGGCTTTAAAAGGGAATTCATTTTCTTGCCTTTCCCAATTTCAGAGAAACCATTGTTTAACTCATAGCCCCCTCCATCTCTATTCAAGTCATGGTGGGCAAGTCTTTTTTAATCACATCACTCTGAACTGACTTTTTTTCAACTTGAGGAAGGCTTTCTTATCTCTCCTTGCTATTCTTTGGAACTCTGCATTCAGATGGGAATATCTTTCCTTTTCTCCTTTGCTTTTCGCTTCTCTTCTCTTCCCAGCTATCTGTAAGGCCTCCTCACGATGTGGTCCACTGGAGAAGGGCATGGCAAACCACTTCAGTATTCTTGCCTTGAGAACCCCATGAACAGTATGAAAAGGCAAAAAGATAGGACACTGAAAGATGAACTCCCCAGGTCGAGTAGGTGCCCAATATGCTACTGGAGATCAGTGGAGAAATAACTCCAGAAAGAATGATGAGATGGAGCCAAAGCAAAAACAACTACCCAGCTGTGGATGTGACTGGTGATGGAAGCAAAGTCCATGCTGTAAAGAAGCAATATTGCATAGGAACCTGGAATGTTAGGTCCATGAATCAAGGCAAATTGGAAGTGGTCAAACAGGAGATGGCAAGAGGAATCAGCGAAACTAAGATGGACTGGAATGGGTGAATTTAACTCAGATGACCATTATATCTACTACTGTGGGCAAGAATCCCTTAGAAGAAATGGAGTAGCCATCATGGTCAACAAAAGAGTCCGAAATGCAGTACTTGGATGCAATCTCAAAAACGACAGAATGATCTCTGTTCGTTTCCAAGGCAAACCATTCAATATCACAGTAATCCAAGTCTATGCCCCGACCAGTAACGCTGAAGAAGCTGAAGTTGAACTGGTTCTATGAAGACCTACAAGACCTTTCTAGAACTAACACCCAAAAAAGATGTCCTTTTCATTATAGGGGACTGGAATGCAAAAGTAGGAAGTCAGGAAACACCTGGCGTAACAGGCAAATTTGGCCTTGGAGTACAGAATGAAGCAGGGCAAAGGCTAATAGAGTTTTGCCAAGAGAACGCACTGGTCATAGCAAACACCCTATTCCAACAACACAAGAGAAGACTCTACACGTGGACATCACCAGATGGTCAACACCAAAATCAGATTGATTATATTCTTTGCAGCCAAAGATGGAGAAGCTCTATACAGTCAGCAAAAACAAGACCGGGAGCAGACTGTGGCTCAGATCATGAACTGCTTATTGCCAAATTCAGACTTAAATTGAAGAAAGTAGGGAAAACCACTAGTCCATTCAGGTATGACCTAGATCAAATCCCTTATGAGTATACAGTGGAAGTGACAAATAGATTTAAGGGACTAGACCTGATAGACAGAGTGCCTGATGAACTATGGACAGAGGTTCGTGACATTGTACAGGAGGTCTGGGATCAAGAAAGAAAATCACCTATGAAAAGAAAAAGAAATGACCCTTAGATATCAAATTAGGTCTAAACTGATCTAATGTGTCATTTAACCGTTTTGTGTTTTCCTTGTTAATTTGCTGTTTAGTTGATCTGTCCTTTGGTGTGAGTGGGGTATTAAAGTCTCCCCATATATTGTGTATTTGTTAATTTCCCTTTCCATACTTGTTTGCATTTTTCCTTCATACTGTGGTTCTCCTTTATTTGGTGCATACTATATTTATTATTGTATTTCTTCTTCTTGGATTGATCCCTTTGATCATTATGTAGGTCATCTTTGTCTCTTTTCACCCACCTTTTGTTTTTAAAACTCTATTTTTATTGATATGAGTATAGCTATCCTGCTTTCTTTTGGATCTTCTATTTTGCATGTATATATCTTTTTCCACCTTCACTTCAGTCTGTATGTGTCTTGTTTCGAGGTGTGTCTATTGTAGACCACCCATATATTGGGGTCTTGTTTTTGTATCCATTCAGCCAGTAGTCTTTGTTTTTGGTTGGGTATTCAACTCATTTACTTATAAGGGAATTTTGATAGTATGATCCCTCATTTGCCATTTACTTTATTGTTTTTGGGTTCAAGCTTTACACACTTTCTGTGTTTCCTGTCTAGGAAGATCCTTTAGCATTTGTTGAAGAGCTGGTTTGGTGGTGCAGATTCTCTGAGCTTTTGCTTCTCTGTAAGCTTTTGATATCTCCTTCGTTATTTGAATGAGTATTCTTGCAGGATACAATATTCTGGGCTGTAGATTAATTTTCTTTCATCCAATTTTAAGTATGTTCCTGCCATTCCCTTCTGGCTGAAGAGTTTCTATTGAAAGATCAAGCTGTTATCTCTTCGTTATGGGAAATCCCTTGGGTGTTATTTGTTGTATTTTCCCTTACTGAGTTTAATATTTGTTTATTGTGTTTGACCTTTGTTAATTTGATTATTATTTGTCCTGGGGTATTTTGTCTTGGGTTTATTCTGTTTGGGGCTCTTGGGTTTCTTGGACTTGGGTGATTATATTTCTTTCCCCTCTTTAGGGAAGTTTTCAACTTTTTATCACATCGGAGTATTTTCTCATGTCTTTTATTTTTTGTCTTCTTCTTCTGGAACTCCTATGATTCATAAGTTTGTGAGTTTAACATTGTCCCAGAGGTATCTGAGGTTGTCCTCATTCTTTTAATTCTTTTTTTTTCTTTTTTGCTCTCCATTTCATTTATTTGCTATTCATTCTATCTTTACCTCACTTATCTGTCTTCTGCCTCCCGTTATTGCTACTGTTGATTTTCCTCCAGAGTGTTTTTGATTCTCATTTATTGCATTATTCGTTAAATAAAATGTATATTTTTTATTTCTTCTAAATTCTTGTTAAAATTTCTTGGCATTCTTCTCAATCCTTGTCTCAGGTTATTTATCTGTAACTCCAACTTGTTTCTCCACGATTTTGGATCATTTTCACTTGATCATTAATTCAGATTCCTTTATCAGGTAATTCCTTTATGTCTTCCTATTTTCTTTGGAATCGGAGGACCATTTATCCTGTTCCTTTACATGCTTGGTATTTCTCTGCCTTTCCATCTTGATTATATGCTGTGTTTTGGTGGACTTTTTGTTTTCTGGCAGTTTGTGGTTTCCCCTTTATTGTGGAGTTTCCTCACTGGGGGTGGGGGTTAAGGACAGGTGGCTTATCAAGGTTTCATGGTTGGTGAAAGTTGTGTCTGTGTTCTGGTGGGTGGAGCTTGACTTCTTCTCTCTGAAGTACAATGAAATTGTCCAGTATTGAGTTTTGTGATGTCAGTGATTTGGTGTGACTTTGGCAGCCTTTATACTGAACACAGGCTATGTTCCTGTGTTTCTGGAGAATTTGCATGGTATATCTTACTATCGGGTCTTCTTGTTGCGGCCATTGGGTGGTGCTTGGTTTCAATGTAGGTATGGAGGCATTTGATGAGCTCTATTGTTTAAGCTTCCTGGATTCAGGAGTCTCTGATGTTCTCAAGATTTGGACTTAAGTTCCTGTCTTGGTTTTTTCAGTCTTACACTGACAGTAGCCTTCATGGGACTTCTCCATCTATACAGCAATGATGATTAAAAACATCTAGGTTAGTGATGAAAATGTTTCTCCGCAGTGTGGGGACACCCAGATAGGTTACAGAGTAATGGCGAAGAGATGAGGGAGGAGGGAGATAGAGGTGGCAGGAGGTAGAAGAGGGGATCAAAAGGGGAGAGAGCAAGCTAGCCAGCAATTCACTTCCCTCTGAGCTCTCCCCATCTGGATCTCTCCAGAGATGTTCACGGAGTTACACAGGGAAGAGAAGAGGGAGAAGGAGGACAGAGGTGTCCAGGATAGGAGAAAAGGGGGAATCATAAGGGGGACAAGATCCAGCATGTAATCAGTTCTATAAGTGTTCTCCACAGCCCGGAAACACACAAGAGATTCACGAGTTGGGTAGTGAGAAAAGGTGGAGTGGGGGAGGATGGAAGACAAACCTGGTGGAGAAAAAAGGAGAGAATAAAAGGGGGATCGAGACCAATTCAAGCAGTGATCTCATTCCAAGTAAAATATGGGTGCTGAAGATTGGGTTCTTGAAAAGGATACAAAGTTGATAAAACAAATACATAAAAAGCAAAGATTAAAATCTAGATAGAGGTTAGGTTACACAAAAATACCATTATTAAAAAAAGAGAAGAGAAAAAGACAAAAAAAAGAGCCACCAAAGCACAAAATTATATTACATACATATTATGGAGGTTACTTTAAAAATAATGTCTTAAAAAATCTTTATTTTACATTTTTAAGAATTAAATGTTGAGATGTTATTAAAAATTATTTTTTCTAATAGTTTTTAGACAAGCCAATTTCCAACTTCTATACTTAGTTTCCTGAAATTGAGCCAACCTTGCATATTTTGAGATATTTCCTCAAATATTAAAATGCACTTTTAAAAATTCACAATTGATGTTGATGGTCAACTGTTTTCAATGGTCTTCAAACGTTGAGAACTTCAAAAAATTTTCACACGTATGTCCTATTTCATATCAGCTTCATAGCCTAATTTTCTTTTCTTTGCTAATTATCTGGAAAGTTTCAAAGAATATTTTATTTTAACTGATGATATGACAACATGATTTTTTATGAATGTTTTATATATGTGAATAATTTTTAAAAAATGTTTTGCTATCTGTAAAGTTCATTAAAACAACAGCTTAAATAATTTCATATTTGTTATTTTACTTATATTTCTAGGATATAGATAATTTTTGTAAATAATTTAAAGTATGAATGTTTTCTACATTCATTTTCCAATTTAGTTGCTTATACAAATTTTTTGGATTTTCTTAAAAGGTAGTTCTTTCTGTGGTTTTATCAACTTTGAACATATTTATTTGATATATATTAAAAAAAAAATTTCTGTTTATTTAATCTAATCTTTGCTGTTTCTTGGGGTTTTTTTATTGTTTTTTTTTTCGTATGTATGTAACTTTTTCTAATACCCAAATTTTAATTTTAACCCTTCATGGTCCTTATCTTTGCGTTTTATTCTTTATAATTTTCTTTACTTAATTTTTATTATTTTATTTATATACAAGTAATAAATAACTTTGTATGCATTATAGTCTCTCCCTCTGAATTTGGATATTAATTCATTTTTCATTGTTTTACATTTAATTGAATGTTATCAAACTTACACCGTATATTTCATCATGTAGTCTTTTCCAACAACTTTGTAATTTCTCTTGTTTTACCTTTATGTTGAACTTGCTATAGCCAATTAAAATTAATGTGTGACAATTCTATTTTGTTGATTGTTGATACTTTAGTATTAATGAGTCAAAGTTTATTACATTTCTAATAAGGAACCTATTTTATGTTGATCTGATTAACTGACTTTTTAGATTTTCTTCTGTGACTCTACGTTTTTGCAATATGAGTTGCACTTGTGACATGTTATGTGTGTGCTTGTGTATATGCATCCATTTTTAATTTGAATGAATTCTGTTTCAAATTTTTTTCTGTTTCTGTTATTATTCATGTTAATAACATATTTATATTTATTTTAAACAATTAAATATTATAGATTATGTTTCTTAGTTTATTTTCATATTTTTGTGTTGATTTGATTTCTTTTCTATTTTTCACTTACATTTGATTGATAGAATATTTCGTATCCTAAACTTCATTCTCCTTATGGAGAATTAAGAAATGGAGATTATGGAAGCTACAAATTATATTTTTATAATAATTGTGATTATTATTACGTTTTTTAAATACACTCAAATATTCTTTGAGCAATATGAAAAAATTTTTTGTCGATTGTAACTTAAAGAAACTACCTGCCAATGCAGGAAAGGGCAAGGAAATGTGGGTTTGACCTGGTTCTGGAAGATCCCTTAGGGTAGGAAATGGCAACATACTCCAGTATTCTTGCCTGGAAAATTCCATGGACAGAGGGGCCTGGCAGGTTTCTTGGGGTTGCAAAGAGTTGGACACGACTGAGCAAACTGAGACACACACACACAACACTCATGTGAATCACATTAGTATTTCAAATTATCTAACTTAAACATTCATTTGGGTATTTGTTTTAACTCTGATTTTTATCAATGTTCCTCTATCTTTCTAACCTCCTGAGTTTTAAAATTTGTTTTATTTTGTGATGCCGACTTAGTTACTTTGCATATTGTCTTTTAGAAAAAAGTATTTTTGTTTGTTAATTTCCTTAATTCTTCTGAAAAATACTGATTTTTCCTGTAAGTACCAGAATGATAGCCGGCAGATTTGTATATGTTCTTGCTTTAAACTATATCTATTATAACTCATGTTATTAGCTATTTGAAACTCATATAACCCATATTATCGACCTGGGATATTGTTGACAGCGCAATAGTAATATTTGTAGTTTATTATATTTTTTTTTCTCTCCAGTAGCTACCTTGATGATCTACTTATACCTCTGATATTACACAGTTTTTCTAAAATCTATTTATCTTTGATTTTCTTTAATTATGTTTGTGTTTATAAACATATGATATTCAAATCCTTATCCCCTGTTCCATTCTAAGAAAATTCAAAAGATATTGTTTCTTTTCTCTATTCCAAACTTTTCTTCCGATGCAAGCCCAACTGGGACCCTCTGTGATACCTTGATTTATCACGTTTGAATTTCTTAATGTTTCCACATGTTTTTATCTTTTTTCTTTCATAGATTAGCTATATTTGGGTAGTTATTTATTGTTTCTATGTGTCAATTGTATATATTGATTTATTACTGTTTTTTATTTACTACTACTTATTAACACCGTAAATTCTAATTTTAGTAAGATAATTTGTCTAATGTGATATTTCCATTTTTTTTTTGTTGTTCTCCATTTTCTTTCATGTTTTACAGTTTCCATCACTTTTTTCACTTTTAATGTTAAGTTTTCTTCCATTTTCTCCCAATTCTGTATTGTTTTTCATTGGATATAAATGTTAACAATGTTGAACAGTAAATGTATATTGCATTTGTGCTTTATTGTTTAAAATGTTGATTTTTAGTGAGTTCAAAGTTAAAATTCATAGGTCCACATTTTATATTTTCTTTTCATATTTTTATATTTCTAAGCAATTATCTTTCCTACTTTCCACTGACTGAATATTGCTAAAAATTTTTCAAGTTTTCTTGAATTTATTGGGATAAAATGTCTTGAATTGAATATGATGTTGGCTAAGGAGAAATATCAATAACCTCAGATATGCAGATGACACCACCCTTATGGCAGAGAAAGTGAAGAGTAAAGAGCTCTTGATGAAGTGAAAGAGGAGAGTGAAAAAGTTGGCTTAAAGCTCAACATTCAGAAAACTAAGATCATGGCATCTGGTCCCATCACTTCATGGGAAATAGATGGGGAAACAGTGGAAACAGTGTCAGACTTATTTTTTGGGGGCTCCAAAATCACTGCTGATGGTGATTGCAGCCATGAAATTAAAAGACGCTTACTCCTTGGAAGGGAGGGTTATGGCCAACTAGATAGCATATTTTAAAGCAGAGGCATCATTACTTTGCCAACAAAAGTCCGTCTAGTTCAAGGCTATGGTTGTTCAGTGGTTCAATAAAATTGTTATTGGATGTGAGAGTTGGACGGTGAAGAAAGCTGAGCACCGAAGAATTGATGCTTTTGAACTGTGGTGTTGGAGAAGACTCTTGAGAGTCCCTTGGACTGCAAGGAGATCCAATCAATCCATCCTAAAGGAGATCAGTCCTGGGTGTTCATTGGAAGGACTGATGTTGAAGCTGAAACTCCAATACTTTGGCCACCTCATGCGAAGAGTTGACTCATTGGAAAAGACCCTAATGCTGGGTAGGATGGGGAGGGAGAGAAGGGGACGACAGAGGATGAGATGGTTGGATGGCATCACCGACTCGATGGACATGGGTTTGGGTGGACTCGGGAGTTGGTGATGGACAGGGAGGCCTGGCGTGCTGCAATTCATGGGGTCACAAAGAGTCGGACACGACTGAGTGACTGAACTGAACTGAACTGGAACTGAAGGATATATAGAAAAAAGATAGTATTTTTTAATATTCCTATATAGTTCAATTTGCAATATTTTACTTAAGTCTTTTAGATCCATCTACTTAAGGCTTATTGTTCTGCAGTATGTTTTTCTTTCTGAAGTATATTTTGGGGTTTATTAGCATTATTTATAAACTGCTTCAAAAATAATTTGGAAGTTTTATACATTGTTGATATATTGTTGGAAACACTGGATACCCAGTGTCCATAAGGCATTTTATTTGAAAATCGGAAAATACTTTATAGAAAAATTTTCTGGACCTAAGCCGTGCTTAGGAGGAAGTATATTAAGCATTTCCCTTCCAAATTAATTTTTCTACTTCACTTTAGATCAGTTTGAAGATTTGCATTTTCAGATGTACTTGTCACTCATAAAGGAAGTCATTTCTACTATTTGCATTAATTTCTCCTTTCAATTAATTTAATTTTTCTTTTTTTTTCTTATTTTTTTTTTATTTATATTTAGTTGGGGGCTAATTACTTTACAATATTGTAGTAGTTTTTGCCATACATCGACATGAATCAGCCATGGATTCACATGTGCTCCCCCTCCCAAACCCTCTCCCACCTCCCTCCCCCTCCTCATTCCCTCTGTGTATCCCAAACGCTCCATCCCCTGAGCATCCGTTCCATGCATAGAACATGGGAATTGGTGTTCTGCTTCACATATGAAAATATTACATGTTTCAATATTATTGTCCAGAACGTCCAAACCTCTCATTCTCCCTCAGAGTACCACAGGGACTGTTCTATGCATCTGTGTCTCTTATTCTGTCTCACATATTGGTTACATTACCACTCTTTCAAATTCCATTATACCGCATTAGTGTATTACTGTTTGGTGCTTTTCTTTCTGGCTCACTTCACTCTGTTATAATGGGCTCCAGTTTCATCCATCTCAATAGAACTGATTCAAATGTATTTTTTTTATGGGCTGAGTAATATTCCATTGTGTATATGTACCACAGCTTTCTTATCCATTCGTCTGCCGATGGACATCTAGGTTGCTTCCATGTCCTGGCTATTGTAAACAGTGCTGCGATGAACATTGGGGTACACGTGTCTCTTTCAATTCTGGTTTCCTCAGTGTATATGCCTAAGCAGTGGGATTGCTTGGATCATATGGCGTTCTTTTCTCAGAGTCCAACAGTCTGTTCTTTACATCTGTGTCTCTTTTGCTGTCTTGCATATAGGGTCATCATTACCATCTTGCATTCCCACCAACAGTCCTTTTTCTAGCACCCTTATTGTTTATAAAACTTTTTGATAGCAGCCATCCTGACCGGCATGAGATGGTACCTCATTGTGGTTTTGATTTGCATTTCTCTGATAATGAGTGAGGTTGAGCATCTTTTCATGTGTTTGTTATCCATTTGTATGTCTTCTTTGGAGAAATGTCTGTTTAGTTCTTTGGCCCATTTTTTGATTGGGTCACTTATTTTTCTGGATTTGAGCTGTAGGAATTGCTTGTATATTTTTGAGATTAATTCTTTGTCAGTTGCTTCATTTGCTATTATTTTCTCCCATTCTGAAGGTTGTCTTTTCATCTTGCTTATAGTTTCCTTCATTGTGCAAAAGCTTTTAAGTTTAATTAGATCCCATTTGTTTATTTTTTCTTTTATTTCCATTGCTCTGGGAGGTGGGTCATAGAGGATCCTGCTATGATTTATGTCAGAGAGTGTTTTGCTTATGTGTTCCTCTAGGAGTTTTATAGTAGGAATATGAATTTTATTGTAACTACAATGGCGAGTCATTGGAGGATTCTCAGCAGGGGAGTCACGTGATCTGACTTAAGTTTCTATAGGTGAGAAATGATGACAGCTTAGACTAGGCTGGAAATGGAGAAAAGTAAACAGGGTTGAAATGTATTTTGGACCCAGAATCAACAGAACTTGGCGACAGATTGACTGTGGGATGTGAGGAATAGGAAGGATTCGTGAATGACTGCTAAATCTTTTGGCTTGAGAGACTGGGTGATAAGGTGACACTATTTACTGAGGTGACTGAGGGCAGGAGAACCAGTTTTAAGGAGCAGAGATCTTGCACACCTCTGAAGGCCCCCAGAACCCTTTTGTCCATGTCATTCACTTGGCACTTATTTGCTTTCTGTTGTTAATTCACCGGGTCTGCCATTGACCTTCCCAAGCGCTTCTCTCCATTGTGATAGTAGATCATTGCTTAGTCCTCAGATTGAGACTTTTTGCTTACCCAGTTTCTAGCACAGGGCTGGGTACATACTTAGTGTTTTCCCAACTCCACTAGGATTCATCAGAATAAGCCCATGTCTTTTTTTTAAATGTTGGACTGAAAGAGACAGAAAATCCAAGAAGGGAGGGAGGGAGAGAAGGAGGGAGGGAAGAAGGAAGGAAATAAAGGAAAGGAAAGAGAGAGGGAGGAGAGAAGAAAGAAAGAAAAAGGAAGAAAGAGAAAACCCAATTTATAACTCAAACTCTGTTTTATGGTTTGCTAAAATATTCAATAATATGTCTATTCTATATTTTCTATTTTTTCTACAATGATCATCTATTGCTTCAGTAATAAACATTATGGGGAAAATTACAACTGCAAAGTATAATTTTAGAATTTTTAAAATTACATAAGAGAGAAATGGAAGCTGGAGAGAGACAGAAGGGAGCACCTATAATTACAATCAAATAAGCTAAATATACAAATGATGTGACTCCACTGTATAAGGGCAGAGATGAGTGAGGAGCTGAGAAATGGGTTAAACATTTGAGGTCATTTAAAATATTTATAGCACAATCAGGGTAATTTTATCTCTGAAATTGTGAACCACTGAGTGGATTTCAAAGCTTTGTTAGGTATGCTTTGATTTCTGTCTGCAGAGTAAGGTCTGATTTTTTGTTTGCAGGTCATCACCTTGCTTAGTTACTAAAATAACCACCTTGGTTTGTTAATGCAAAATTGAAATTGATGCTCTTGTGGCTATATACATCAAAAGTCAGTTCCTGGAAAAGTTATGAGCTTTAGTAAGTGTGATATACACCCTCTTTGTACCGTCTTCTCTTTACTGACCCTTTTTTAAGGCTACACTGCATGGGGATCGTAGCTTCCTGACCAGGGATCAAACCTGTGCCACCTAAAGTGAAAGTGCAGAGTCTTAACCACTTCCACCCCATTTTTTTTAACTTATCCACGGCTCCTCACTATGGCACTTATCTACACCTGCCCTCCCTGGCTTGGCATCTCTGTCCTAACCAGTCCCTACACCTGCATAAAAGTGCTTCCACTTTGCTATTAGACCTATATTTTGGGTGCAAGTGATCTAGCTGTCTGTGGTGCTAACATTTCCCCCAGAACAGCAACACATTTGAGAACTGCAGCCAGACTCTCTCGTGCACCTGACAACTCTCCTTGGCTTCAATGGGCACAACCCACAGAGATGAAAGAACCTGGCCCAGCCTGTGGCTCTCAGCTTAGATAATGAGATAATAGCTCCAAGTGCCCTTTGAGGCAACTAGTCCCTACCTTCTTGCCAGTGTTCAATAAACTCCTGCCGTTTCCCATTATCCACCTGAAACTCCCTACTCAGTTCCCAGGTAACTCTCAGGAAGTCACCCGCCTTCTCACAGACCTTTCTGTTTGCGCTAGAAGGTTGTGGCAAGAACACGGGCAGTGACAACAAGTAGCCCGTCAGTCAACAAACAATTACTGGGTGTTGCCTAGTGCTCAGCTACAGGCAGTATTTAAGCAGAATTCAGGTCCTGCCTTTGAAAATTTGAGATCCTTTTGCTGAAACAGTCATTTATCTCCGGGGCCTGGAAAAATTCATTTTTAACCCAACTTCCCCTCCCACCACTCACCAAGAAAATTTGCATTCATTAGAGCAGGCACCCTGTGAAAAGATTAAAGTGTTGCCGAATAGCTAGAAAGGTGGGAAAATGTTAAAATATCCTGAAGGGCTTGAGAGGTAAAGAGATTCTCCAAGACAAGGACAAAGCCTTTCTCCAAGGACCATGAATGTTTTCAGATTGGCTGGATTTTAACTCTACAGAGAGGCAAGCAGAGTTTCAAACCCTCATACCTTCTTGTACATTGTCATTTACTATCTACTTACATAACCTGGCTTCATCCCTGTCATCCAGTTCTTCTTTCCCAAATAAAGCACAGATCCTCTCACTGCGTGTCTCTGTGTCTCTCTCCCTTTCTACGCACACACACACACACACACACACACATGCACACACGCATGTGCATGCACACATACACATCCTAGTACCAATCCTTGGTACAAAACAACAGATCCCAATTTTTGTCATCATTTTTATTATCTTAGTTTGATAAGAGCAGCTGCCATTTTTAGGCGCTTATTACATACTAGGCCCTGAGTTTGTGAATGATCACATTTAATCCTCATGGCATCCTTGCATCTTTACAACAGAAGGAAACCAAAGCATATAAAGATGAAATGATGGCTTCTAGGGATCACACAGCTTTGCGTGCCAAAGTAATGAAACCAAGGATTTCGAGCAAAGCCTGCCACATTCCACAGCCTGTGTGTGTTGTTCACTGGGCTGCCATATTGCCTCCCACACTTTTAACATTGACATTATGAGGAGCTCATCCCCTAGTATTCCCTTCAGCTATTCTTCAAAGGAACTATTACCTAGAACCTCCCCATCCTAGTCACCTTCCTGGGGATGCACTCTAGTTGTCCACTTCTTTCTTAAAGGCTGATGTCTACAAATGAACACAAGAGCCTTTGGCCCCAGAGTCCCAGGAATCCAGATAAGCAGTGGGTGAAAAATCCAGGCTAAGGTGCAGGTGGGGAGCAAAAGCAGTAAAGGCAACCAGATAGGTGGCTTTGCCCATGGTGTCCACTCGTAGAATGCTGTGGTGGGGACCTAACTCCGAGGTGAATCTGAACTCACAGATTCCTCTCTGGGGCCAAGGCCATTTCCAGAGTCCAGAAAACATCTGAACTTGCAAGTCGTCATCACTAAGGGACTGTTTTTGGTTGAAGAAGAAGAAAGCAAAGGAGAGACTGGTGATACTGGGTTGGTCTAAATGTTCATGTAGGTTTTTCCATAAGATGTTACTGGAAAAACTGAATGAACTTTTTGGCCAACCCAATAGATTCTACCATGGTTACTTGGCAGGAAGTTTAAAGAAAGTAGCAGGAAATAAATTTTTAAAAAGACAGAGTATCATGAATTTTGTTCTCCTTCTCTGTAAGAACTGATTAAAGGATGTGCGAAGGTAACAGATGGCTCCAATTCTAGTCATGTCCAGTTGCCTTCTGGGAACAATGAAGCCAAAAGAGTTGTTATTGAAATTCAAGCTACTTTTTACATCTGAATAAATCAGGTAAAGCCAGAGAGTACATTATCTGTTGAGAGACAGATACTAAATTCCCCTGTTTGAGCAGCAATAATTGGGGTTGACAGTACCTGAGACATTTGGTAGTTTATGCAGCCTGCCTAATCTATTGTGATGAGGCTTCAACTATAGGAGTATCTCAAGGGCCTGCACAATAGTGAATGACTATTTGGACTGGATTATGAATAAAAGACTGTACATATGTCTATAATGAGAATTTCATTGAAAATGAAAATACTAAAGCTGTCTTATTTTTTAATACTTCGATTTGCACATCCTTGACTGCTTTGGGGCATAAAGAGAAAAAGTGCCGAGCAATTTGTTGTCAGCTCTTGAAATAAATTATCATTTAAACACTTCCTCTCTACAAAGGTTATTAGCTCAGTAGCTTTTTCCTGGGGTTGGACCATCAGTTGAGGGAAAAAAAAAATCACAAGACATTCAACTACCCTTTCAAAAGCAGAATATTAGTTACTGTGGAAATTGTTCTCTCGGTAGCTTAACATATTCCAATGTATCTCTCCAATGCTGCAGATTAGACTGCAGTGACTATTAATAAATACTGTCATATTTTACAGCTGTCATGAAAAGCTGAAAAAAGGCTTCGCTGTGATTAGATCCTGTTTACAGTAATATTTCCAGCTCAGACTCAGAAAGGCAGTTGTCCTATAAAGGTATTTTCCATAAGTAGAATATTTCTCCATCAAATGAGACGACTAATTTGAATGTAGTGTTAACTCCTTGGTGGCAGTGAATTTGAGACTGAATTAACTTCACAGCCAGAGATATATTCCTCTCCAGAGACACACTAAGCTGAAATGTCAAAATTTTTCTCTTGGGTTGTCCTTCATCTTCAAAGCAGTGCTTGGAGTAGTCTGCTCCCCCACAGAAGGACCCACCCGCACTGGTTGATCTGCCTTCTTTTGCCCCCTCCCTCTGGTGACTGATTGCATTGTTTGCAAGACAGCTGGTCAGGATTTAGGGTAGGAATGACACTCCAGTGGGCTTGCTGGAAATTCTGCTTCCTGAGCTCAAATGCCACCATGAGTGAAAGAAATAGATGTGTAGCCCCCTAGCATGCCGGAGCTGTGTGGAAGGGTATTCACATCTGAGAAAGGGAGGTGACAGCTGGCAGGGTTGCTTTTGCTCTGACCTTCCGCTGCTTTTCATCAAGCTCCTTGAGGAATTAACACTCACGAAGCTGAATATCTAGTTTTCAATGAATGTGCAGTCCTTACACCATCAAGGGGGTAGGAGACATGTCCCATTAATTCAGGGAGGAGCCCAAGAGGTCTTTGAGAGGCTATTGTAAATGTCCCTTGGGGAAGAGACAGACTGTAGTGTAGATCTACAACTGTAACTTTTGAGGTTCATCTCCCAGAGCCCCCTGAGACAACCATGCAAGCCAGGGCAGGGCTGGCTATGGAAGTGAAACAAAAGAATGCCTGTCATGTCTTTAGCACCAAGCTGGACACAGTAACATGCTCAATCAACTTTCCTTCTTATCATTTTAATAGTGATCCTCCATGCAGAGGGACTGTGATTGCCCCGCCTGCAGGGGACGTTTGGCAATATCTAGAGACATTTTTCATAGTAGATAGAGGACAGTAGGGCTTCGCTGATAGCTCAGTTGGTAAAGAATCCGCCTGCAAACCCCAGTTCGATTCCTGGTTCAGGAAGATCTGCTGGAGAAGAGATAGGCTACCCACTCCAGTATTCATGGGCTTCCCTTGTGGCTCAGCTGGTAAAGAATC
This sequence comes from Okapia johnstoni, assembly GCA_024291935.2. NCBI lineage: Eukaryota > Metazoa > Chordata > Mammalia > Artiodactyla > Giraffidae > Okapia > Okapia johnstoni. The sequence goes on along the minus strand of CM044305.1, from coordinate 101,238,078 downwards.
CGCCTGCAATGCAGGAGACCTGGGTTCGATCCCTGGGAATGCTGCTAAACATCCTGTAGTGCACAGGACAGCACCCGCACCCTCCCCCCAAAATTATCTGGACCAAGATAGCAATAGTGCCAAGGTGGCAGCAGGGTCAAAGTACAGATGGCTGTAAGAATTCCTCAAGGAGTTGGAATGAACCCATCTTATCTCTTACTGTGCCTAGATTGGTGTTAAGAGTTACATTCAGTGGGAGGTGGTACATTTAGCTTTGAAGAACTTACTTTATGGTCAGAGTGATGGGATAGGATATATACATATGAAGAAAGATAAATACAAAACAGCACAAACGAGAATTGGATTGGAGAGTATGCATTTGAAGTACTGTGAGAGGCCGAATAAGAAAAAAGAGTTCACAATAAGCAAGCTGCACCCATCAGAGGAGGCTTCATGGAAGACCTTAAACATCTTTCTGAGCCCACCACCCAACTGCCTTCCCTAGCACTAACCTTGCTTTGATGGCTAAGGCCGAGTGGATATCCAGACTCAAAACAACATGCCATTGTCATCAATGTTCCCAAACGTCAGAGCTTAGGGCGAGCAACACAATTAAAAGAAAAACCAAAAAAGGGAACAATGTTCTTTTTACGAAATGGAAAGCAATTACAGAGCTGTTGAAAATAGGCAGTAAACAAAAGGAGGGAGGGAATTGCTGGCAAAATTCCATTTCCCCAACTAATCCTGTAGCAAAAGTGCAATTTGCCACAAAATCCACAGCGCTCACTCCCTCTCCCTCGCAGTCAAACACATTGTTTGGCATCAGCACAGCTACACAGGATGCCTTAGCCATACCATGTACAGGAGCCAGGAAGACAGAATATGCTGGTGGGGAGGGGCAGAGGTTAAGGGGGAGCAGCTCCCCCACAGTCTCTGTGGAGCACCCTCATTCAGGGGGAAAGAGGGGCGTGAAGAGAGCCTACAGCACTCCCAGTCTTCATGGATCCTTTCCAATCAATAGGTTGCCAGTGTCGACTGCTGTCCTGCTTTGTCAACTCCACAAACGATCTGATTAATTCTCTGGTGCTAACTGCCTCAGCAGGCTCTCTGGGCGGTAGAACAGAGGCTAATTAAGAGCATGTCAGGCGAGGAGGCCGGCAGGCTCCGTTCCCGGCCACGCTGCACTTGCACAGGGTGCTTCAGCTGCCCCGCGGGCAGGCAGGGCGGGCGGGCCCCACTCCCCAGCAGGCCTCTCACTTATTTCCGCGAGCCCTGCGTCAACTGGCCTCTGTGTCGTCAAGGATTTACGGCCTTCTCCTTGGGGTAATTAGCTGCCACTGTGTTCACTTTGAATTGCATTATTTCAGCTTCCTTTCATTTGAATTTTTAATACACTTGTAAATAGACATGACGATTAATAGTGGGGTCATTTTCCCTCCGAAATCACGGGTGTGTGTGGGTGTGGGTATGTGTGTGTGTGTGAGAGAGAGAGAGAGAGAGTGTGTATGTGTGTGTGACAGAGGCAGAGAGAGAATGTGACAGAGACAGAGAGTGTACGTGTGTGAGAGAGAGTGTGAGAGAGTGTGTGTGAGAGGGGGAGAGAGAGAATGTGGTGACTGAGAGTGTGTGTCTGAGAGTTTGTGTGTGAGAGAGTGTGTGAGAGAGTGTGTGTGAGAGAGGGAGACATTTCACTGAGTGGTGGATTAGGATACTGAAAAATATGAATAGCTTCATGGATAGATGAATTCATGGATGACAGACCCATAATGAGTTATTATGGGAAAGAGATATTTGGAGAGTTCTCTAAACTTTGGTTGACATACATTGCATTGTAGACTTAAGGGGCCACATTTGCCTTCTCATAGGCATACGGTCACACAGAGTACCAACATTCTATGCCCCAAGTTTTTAAGAGTAATTTCAAGAGTTTATTTTGTATCTAGGAAGTCAGGAGGAATGCTGAGAAACAGAATGCTCTCCAGAAACATTCTGTCTCTTCTCATATATTCAGAGCCTTCAAGCACACATCAAGAACACCCTGTTGTGAGAGGTGATTGGCTCAGTCAAGGATGTTGAAGAAAAGCATCATCAAACCATATCCTCTGTTTCATGCTCTTCTATTAAGTAGCCATGCTATCCTGGGCAAGTCATATAGCCTTCCTGGTCCTCAGATTACACATCTGCAAAAATGAGGGAGTGGACTCAATTGTTCTTCAACTCAGAAATTCCTGAGTGCAGGGTCTGGGTGTCAAAACATTACTAGGATTATGGAAGTGAAGAAGCAAAGTGTCTGCTCTTAATAAACTCACAGTTTAGAAGTGGACTGTAGACAAGATATTAAGTAAGTAGAATCTAGAGTGATCCTTTTAGATTTAAAAATTTTGTGAGCTATTATACCACTTCCATTGATAATGAAGTCAGAACTCTTTTTCAAATGACCACTCTTAGGGAGGGGTATGGAGACGCAAATAATCACGCATATTTGGAAGTTAGCCAGAGACCCTCGGCACACTCTCATTTTTTCTTGCTCACCCCTTAGTGCTCAGTCTTAATATTTCCAGGACTCTGTGAGATAGAGGAGAAAAGAAAACAGTGCTTCGTTGGTAGACTAGGATATCCCAGGAGATCTTAAAACCCTTTCTGGCAGATCTCTAAGTTAGGCACTTCCACAATACACTCCTAACAAGGTTTGCTGGAGTTCTCAACAGTGCCCTTCACTCCAATACCCCTCAAGTTCTTAAAATGGCAACCTCATTTGCAATCTCAAGGCTTCTGTAAAATGAATGGATTGTTTCTTACCAAAAATGATATGAATTTCTAGGACAATGGATAATGCAATTTTGTTTCTTGAAATATATCCACTTTTTCTAAAGATTCAAAAGGGTTCACTAGGCACGACAGTTACAGGCTTACAATGGCTTACCAGAGGCTCTCCCCAAGTCTAGATCCACATGTCTAGTTTTTCCCTAAAACCTTTTCTTTGATGCTCCACCAGTCTCTCAGACTCAACTTGAAGAACTCTGAACTTGTCATCTTCCCAGAAAACCATCTGCTCCACCTATATTCCCAGGCTCAATGAATGGCACTGCCCATTAGCCTGAAGCAGAAACCTTGTCCTTGAATCTTTCTTCATCATCCCTCATATCTCATCATCAAAGACCCTATTCTGGGATTTCCCTGGTGGTCCAGTGGTTAGGACTCAGTGATTCCACTGCAGGGGGCGCAGTTTCAATTCCTGGTCAGGGAACTAAGATCTCCCGTGGGGTGCAGTGCAGCCAAAAAGAAAACAAAAAGACCCTCTTCTACATTCCTGCTACCACTGACTCAAGTTCAGGCTACCATCACCTCCTGCCTCATCTTCCTGATCTTATGCCCACCACTGTCACCAATAGCAATCTTCCCATCACATCACTTCCCTGCCTAAAAGCTTTCAGCAATGCCCTGTTACTCTTAGGATCATGTCCTAGTTTCTTAGCATGGCACAGAAGGCCTTTCATGATCCAATTAAACTCTGACCCATTTTCTTAGCCTCATCTCCTCCCAGTCCTTACCCATTAGTTCTCCATATTCTAGCCACATGGAAGTATGCCACTTTCAATAAGCAACATGTAGTATGCCCTTGTTGTTTTCTTTTTCTTTTCAAGGGTGCCTCCATGGCTGTGTACCTACTGTCCCAACTTTCTGGCACTCAGTCTCCTCACTCCACTTCCCCACTACCACCCACCCTGGCACACACACAAACGTGCTCCCTCTCTAACTGGTAAATGGCATATCCTTCAAAACTTGCTCAAATATCCTCTTTCCCAAGTCTAGGTGTCCACCACTGCCTGCTCTGGGTCCTCATGGTACTTTGCATATGCCTCTAGTATAGCACTGGTTATACTACAGTATCATTATTTTTTGTTTATGTCTTTCTCTTCCTCACAAGATTGTGAACTTAAGGACAAGAATGTCGTCTTACCTCTGTCAGCACTCTGAGTATAATACAGTACCTGGATTATTATTATTTGTAAATTGAACAAATTAATGAGTGAATGAATGACAGACCTTAACTAAAAACAAAATGGGAGATTTCAGGGAGCTTGAGGAACTGAAGGAGATCGATTTGGGTAAATTATGGCCTAAAATCATATATTAGATGCTCAACTTCCTCCTATATCCTGTGCTAACCTTGATTTTGAGTTCTTCTGTGACCCATCCTCTTTCCCAAAGATATCACCTTCCTGATCCAACCAACTTGGAAGCAGAACAAACATTTTAGTGCTGGGAAATTTAGCTAAAGGATAGACCTGCCGCACTAGATGGTCCCTGAATCTCAGCTAGTACAGAGTCATTAACATTTGAGGAGTCTCAAAATCTGGCTTTCCAGGTGGCTCAGTGGTAAAGAACCAGTCTGCCCAGCAGGAGACCTGGGTTTGAGACATGGGTTCGATCCCTGGGTTGAGAAGATCCCCTGGAAGTGGAAATGGCAACCCATTTCAATACTCTTGTTTGGGAAATCCCATGGACAGAGGAGTCTCGAGGGCTACAGCCCATGGGGTCATAAAGAGTTGGACATGGAGGCTAAACCACCACCACCACCCTCAAAAGCTAGGGTGTAGACATTGCCCTATTTCACACCTACTGGTGGTATTTAGAGATCCGCATACATTCTCTAAAGACCAGAGCAGCGTGATATTTATTTCTACAGCTCCCAGTGAAAGGCAAATTATTTCAAATTGTTTGTGTAGGCAATGTGACAAGGATGAAAAGTGATGTGAGAGCGAGTGCAGTCAGTTCTCAGGTATCTGTACCAGACGAAGTGAGCCACAGACGTATAATCCAAAGGGCATTTCCGTAGGCTTTCCATAACAGATTTTCTTTCTTGCTCCTATCCTACCTAGGCTTGGCTGAACATGCACATAAAGGGAGTTGCCCCAGGGACCCAGGGAAAGGGATCTTCAAAGATGTCCCTTCAATTACGAAGTTCCAAAAGACAGGAATAACTAGCAGGAATATGATACAAAATAGTTGTATGGAGAAATAGAAGTGGGGGGGGATGCAAAAGAAAAAAGTGGGACCCTGAATCCAGGGAGAAAAAGGGTGGTGTCAAGGCCTTCAAAACAAACTTTGCTGATCTTACAATGACCAGCCCTGTTCCTGAAACCATAACTACTCACAGACATGAATCAGGAACAAAGACAATCAGCAATGAGCACCATAAACCTGGTAATTTTTGCAAAAGAGATTTGACGCTTTATAAGCTTTATAATATAAGCTTTATATTGCTTAAAAATTTTCTTGCTTGAAACTAAAATGAATTGCATCTGTGATGAAATTTCTAAGATCCAACAAGCAAAGCACAGAATTACTACACAGAAGCATTTTATACCTCTGAGAGGCTGAGAAAAAGCTTCTAAAGATTAGTCAGGTCTCTTTCTCTCTTGGGAAGCTCTTGGCAGAGGTGTATTCCTCCTGAAGATACTGAAGAAAGAATAACTGGTTTCTCTTTGGTACAGTGTGGCAAGAAGGAGTGCAATATTATTTATCAAAACTACACACTATCTTCCATCTTTTGACTTTTTCCAACAGTATAAGTGTGTTAAGTTTCATCAATAAGGTAGTAACTTTCAAGAGGAGGGACTAAGGCTTATCTAAGTGATGTTTTGATTCCACCACTTTTACCCACCTAGCACAGTGCTAGAGAGTAGCATTGGAAAAAATCTTAGACATGCCAAGCTGGAAAGGTCTTTAACGTTCTTAAGTCTGAGGTTGCAGCTTCCAAAAAATGGAGTGCCCCCTATTTTGTTGAGTTTACTGATCTGTAATTCTACTTAAAATGTGGGGTTCCCAAAATCTAAAGGCTAGCCACAGATTTCTCATATTAAGTCTTTTCTACTCTGTCTCAATTCTTTTATTCACATGATGGTAGTAGTATACTTTGCACCCTATCTCACAGGGATAAAGACGAATGCCATAATGACAAGCTAAAATCAAATGCCAAATATGACTGAGCAATTGCCTACAGCTAAAAGAACTGCTCTGCAGATAAGTGGAAAACAGCCTCATCCTATTGTGCCCACAGAGTCCCAGTGCTTTCTGTCAGGCTTTACCCAACAGATCTGAAAGAGTTTATGTACCTTTCCACTTTCCTTGGGTATTCATCTGCTTGGAGGACGCAGCCAGTTCCATCTATTCCTTTTTTTAAAAACTTTATTTATTTATTTTAACTGGAGGCTAATTACTTTACAGTATTGTAGTGGTTTTTGCCATACATTGACATGAATCAGCCATGGGTGTACATGTGTTCCCCATCCTGAATCCCCCTCCCACCTCCCTCCCCATCCCATCCCTGAGGGTCATCCCAGGGCACAGGCCCTGAGCACTTGTCTCATGCATCAAATCTAGACTGGCGATCTATTTCACATGTGATAATATACATGTTTCAATGCTATTCTCTCAAATCATCCCACCCTCACCTTCTCCCAGAGTCCAAAAGACTGTTGGACACAGAGACACATCTGTGTCTCTTTTGCTGTCTCCCATATAGGGTCATCGTTACCATCTTTCTAAATTCCATATATATGTGTTAATATACGGTATTGGTGTTTTTCTGACTTATTTCACTCTATGTAATAGGCTCTAGTTTCATCCACCTTATTAGAACTGATTCAAATGCATTCTCTTTAATAGCTGAGTAATATTCCATTGTGTATATGTACCACAGCTTTCTTATCTGTCTATTCCTTGCATGGATTAGCAAGTCAACTCACTGCATTAAATGGGAATAGTCCACAAATGCTAAGCAGACCAGTGACTCCTATGATATCCCCCCAGGCCATACCATGGCCAGAAAGAATGGGTTCTGGGTTGCCTGTATGTTTCTTCACCCTTAAATTGAGATAAAAAACTATATTTAACTCATAAGATCACTGTGCAGATGACATCCATGGAAGGCACCTAGAACAGTTCCTGCCACCTACTTAGCATTCTGTAAGTGTTAACCATTATTATTATGTACTTATGAGAGTCACAGGAAACGAGTGACCACTGAGACATTGAATGGAGATTCATAGCTGCCCTCTCTCATCTTGTCTGTGCCTTGGGGCCACCCCGTCATCTCTCCAGTGTGCTGATTTTCACCTTCCTCTATCAGAATCAGAAACTGTTCCCAGGAAAGGAGGTGGGAATCTTATTGACATTACAGAGGTAGAAATGGCTGACACACAACCTCACTTAAGACATCTTTGTGTCTTCATCAAGTGCAGAAAGTGAAAGTCGCTCAGTCTTGTCCAACTCTTTGCGACCCCATGGACTATACAGTCCATGGAATTCTCCAGGCCAGAATACTAAAGTGGGTAGCCTTTCCCTTCTCCAGGGGATCTTCCCAACCCAGGGATCAAACCCAGGTCTCCTGCATTGCAGGCGGATTCTTTACCATCTGAGCCACCAGGGAAGCCCAAGAACACTGGAGCAGGTAGCCTATCCCTTCTCCAGTGGATCTTCTCGACCCAGGAATCGAACCAGGGTCTCCTGCATTGCAGGCAGATTCTTTACTAGCTGAGCTACCAGGTAAGCTCCCAAGTGCAGAAAGCCTCGGGCCAAAAGAAGGAAGCCTTGCTTTTGGAATTGCAATACTGGTGATGGGTAGGACGAGGAGGGGGGCAGTCATTAGTTTCCTGCAATTCTAACTTCATAGCCAGCTCACTTTCTGCCTCATATATTGCTAAGGCTATACCCATAACTGAAGAGAAGGGACTGATTGGTAAAGCTAGAAGAGTGCATTTTTGCAGTCTTACTGGGCACATGTCGTGGAGAATAATAAAACCGAAAATGGCATTCTTTTTTATTCACAAGCAAATACAAATGCCTAAAGGCAACTTAAGCTGAACAGACAAGCTCTATGGAAAATCTTGAAGCCAGTGGCTCCACCAAAAATACATCTATATTTTCATTTTTTAATAAGCTGACAGAAAGCAGAGCATATGTCTTTTCTGACACATTTTAGGCTCCCTTGGATTTGTAGTATACATATTGAATCCTAGAATTGTGAAGCAAAGCTCAGTTTATGGTCTTATTAATACATTTGTTTGGCTTAAGTTGGCAAATATTGGAAAAGGGGAGGAAGGACCATGTTTCTAGTTGCAAGTTCCCTTCCAGCCTTTCCTTTCATCTGAAAGTCCCTGCTGCCATTGCCATAGGACTGGGTGAATCATCATTTAAGTGCATCACCCACTGGGAGGGCTATTATTACTTATAGTAATGATTAACATGTTACAAAAACATCAACATGAAACCACATTAGTTCTTAACTTCAGGAATCACCTTTTGAGAAAAGAAGGAAGATACATGAAATTTGGACTGCTCCAGAAAATCCTGGATGTCTTATTACTATACCGAAAGGTACTTCTTCCCCTTCAGTTTAATAAGGCATCTTAGAAGAAGAGATGGAAAGAAGACAAAAATAGGAGGCAAAAGCAACCTTCTCACTGACCCCGTAATTCCTTATAGCTGCTGCTAAGCTATTTAGAGCTCTGTGGATCTGACTTCTGCTTCCAGCCTCATCCTTTCTACTCTCTGAATGTTCCACCTTGAAATTACAGAAATATTTCTATAAACTATTTGCCTTCATGATCTTCCCGAATATGTCACTGAGATCTCAAAATTATTGCTTAACTGGAACCCTCTGAAATGGAGAGCAGTCAGTTATTCTAATGAATATTGTTCAAAAGAAAACCTACCCTGTTACACTTCCAAGCAGTTTTCCCCTGTCTTTTATCAGCATTCCTACCCAGGGAGGAGGGCATTGTGAGGGTATCACTGCTAGATTACAAAGGAAAAAGGGGAGGTGACTTGTCCAAGGTCACGCAGCTCATGAGGAGTGAAAGCAGGACCCAAGTTTCCTAACACCGAATCTGGCAATCTTTCTAGCCCACCAGACTTTCACATGATTTTAGGTCAACGGATTATTTCTTTACTGACTATGAAAGGCTCCAGCTTTTCTGGGAGGTTTGGGGACTAATGAGTAATCAGTTCCTCAGACTAATATCCTCCCTTGACTGAGCACTCGCTAAGCCTTTTAATGCATCATCTCCTTTAATCCTTACAACAATTTTACAAGGGAGGCCCTGTCACGATCCTCATTTTACAGATGAGGAAGTAGAGGCAAGGTTGAGTGATTTGCTCAATGTCACACTCCCAGTAAATCATGGAACTGGTCCTAGACGCCCTGTTCCCTAACTCTCAGTACAGTGTTCTGTCTCCTAGTCAACACAGACAGGAACTTCCAGTTTGCTTATTAACAAGGAGAGCATGCTATCTTTAAAGATGCTTTAGGGCAAAATGATAAGCCAGTTTTCTCTCAATTTCTCCAACTGATAAAGGAGAAAAGTATGGAAAGCAGGCAAATCAGGCCTAATCCTCAAAGCCATGAGTGTGCCAGGTGTGGAAGGACAGCTAGGGAACCAGCACAGAGAACTCAGAGGTGGGCGTGTATCTCCTCTCACCTGCTCACACCCTGGACTCAAGGCACAACTGCTTCTCAGCCAAACAGAAGGGTGAGGTAGGAACCCTCAGGCCATAGCTCCCATCCTCCCATAGGGGCTTAGGGTGCTCTTGTGTTTCAGTCTATCCCACATCTCATCAAAACTGCCCTGCTCCCTTTTCCCTAGATCTCTGCTCAATGCCCGGAGCCAAGTTCAAGTTCTCATGGCTGGGGTAGACAGTGGTTATATAAACCAGTGACATTTGCTTTTGACAGAATTGTCTTGTCACCTTCCCCTTTGAGCATCTGAATTGGGGACCTCAGGACCAACGCTGCTCACTGCCCTCTCCCATTGCAATCCAAGGTGGGGGCAGCCCGTGAAGAGGGGCTTGGGGTCTGGGTCGCTATGGAGCACTCACTCCCTGATCATTGTAACCTGACCATCCTGATTTTCTTGCCTCCCAAATCCTTCCTTGAGGTTACAAATTAATGCAAATCACCCTGAAGACAGGAAAGGTGAAACTCCACGTGCACATTTAGACTGGGAAAGCAAAAAATCAGTTCATTATTTCAAGACCTCTTGTGATGCTTTAAATACCCAGTCAACACAGAACAAAGATCCCTTTTTCCCCCCTTACATTATTTATGTGCCATCTAAAAATTACATGCCCGTTCTCTTTCCAGCACTGAGAGAGAGAAACATGCATATTCATGATCTGATAAATATTTAAGTGGGATTTATTTAAATGAGAGAGTCCATTTACAAACATTCCCTGGCTCTGAGATCTTATCCTGGGCACACAGAGGGAGGATAATTTCCTCTGGTAGATTGAAAACCTCCGCTGGCCACCTGCCCCCCTAAACTTGGAGCTCTTCCTTGAGAGCTGGTGAATGCCGCCCGCAGTATTTCAAGGCAGTCTTCCGTACCTCCTCCCTCTAGGCCTGTCTTCCTGCTCTGAGCTCATGCCATAGGATCAGTCGTTGGCAAAATGCTAGAGCCAGCAGCTTATTTGGGGGCAGGGGAGGCAGGCACAGCTTCCTTTGCCTGGGCTCTTCCTCCTCACCTCACAAGGCCATAGCAGCCACCACCACCCCATGATGCCTGGCCTTCCTCTGGTCCACCTCTCCCCTCCAGGAGGACAGCTTTGTGACACACTAGGTAACCAGGACTGTGCTGCCGCATCCAGGAGGATATGTGTCAGAACCGATAAAGCATCTTGCCTGGGCTTCTTTTCAAAGTGTGTACACCTACAGTGTTTCATGTGCTCCTCCAATAATCCTATGAGACTTCAGAGGTGAGACTCACTTTTTAAGCCTTAGAGATAAAGAAAGAAAAGCGAGGACACCCTGTTTGTCCAAGCTAAGTCACACAGCTACTGGTGGCAAAGTTAAGACTCAAAAATCAGGTCTGATTCTTCACTCTGGGATCTTTTCGTTATGCAAGGTTGTTGCTTGTCTGAGGGATGTCAGAAGAGAATGCCATGGCAACCCCAAGGGAAGCCTAATGGTGAGCTCCCAGGCATTGTGGCTGTTACTGGGGGGACTATTTGCAGATGCCCATGACTAGACCCAACATCTTTCAGTCCTATCATACAGGTGACTATCATATAGAGTATAAGGTTAACCCTGGGTTCTCCATTCTGCTACCATTCTTGGGCACCGCCCTGGCTCTAGTCCTAGTCCATCATCCTCTCTCTCCAACTAAATTCACATGTCTGGGTCTCATTTTATGGAAACTTCATTGGATGATAACTGAATTCACCAGTTGAACTGATTTGTGCATTAATACTGGTTAATGGCTCAATGTACCACCTCTCCTGGGTCATACACATGTTTTGACAGAATCTTCTCATGCCTTAACTCAATAACACTGTATAGGCAAGAATTTCAAGCAATGATCCAGGCTAATGAGGGTGATATCATGGAGCCAGTGGACTTCTTAGGTCTCTATGCTGTGCCTCCTAACTGACCCTTTAGTCTAACTAATTCAGGGTTACCAGATAAAATACAGGATATCCAGTCAAGTTCGATCTTCAGATAAATAACCATTTTTTAGTATGTCCTAAGTATTACTTGGGACATACTTATACTAACAATTATTCACTGTTTAGTTGAAATTCAAATTTGCTGTGTTTTCTGATTTTTCACTGGCTAAATCTGGCAAGGGGCTTTCCAGGTGGCTCAGTGATAAAGAATCTGCCTGAAACACAGGAGACACAGGTTTGATCCCTGGGTCAGGAAGATTCCCTGGAGGAGGAAATGGCAACCCTCTCCAGTATTCTTGCCTGGAGAATCCCATGGACAGAGAAGCCTGGCAGGGTACAGTCCATGGGGTCGCAAAAGAGTTGGACACGACTGAGCAACTAAACAACAACAGCAAATCTGGCAACCCTGGATCAATTATAACACCTGACCCACTAAGAAGTAACATTGAAAAGTGCCTACTGGAAGACTTCTCTGGTGGTCCAGTGGTTAAGACTCGGTGCTTCCAATGCAGGGGTCACATGTTCAATTCCTGGTGGGGGAACTAAGATCCTACATGCTGGGTGACCAAAAAAAAAAAAAATGGGGGCATCTTCTTGCTTGTGGCACTTGGTTTTTATTGAGCCCATAGCACTGTAACACTATATGGGAGGGGCGGGAGGTGATGAGGCAGAAGGAGAGAAGGCAGCTGTGATAGAAACACACACCACCCAGCCCATCATGAGACTGGTCTGAGTCACTTGTATGGGATCTAACAGTAGCGTTACTATGCCTTTTTAGAGAATATAACTAGTCTTATTTGCCTCTCATCACCAACTTCTCCCCCTGCACCCATCTGCTGTGCTATTCTGCTCTATTCTATTCTGCTCTTTGATAAATGCAAAAGGAACAAGTTTTGGCAAATGCCAAGCCTTGTGTTCTCCACGAATCATCCAGCCCGGAAGGCATATTGCGAGCAAAGAGCAAGGCGGGCTGGCGGGGCGTGGCCAGGCCGCTTCACAGCCTGCGGGGCTGCCCAAATGTAATTAAGCAGCAGGCGCAGACCCCAGGGGTAACCGTGGGAAGAGTTCCATGACCAAAAATATCAGGGAACTGAAGTGGAGAATGTTTACAGGCCTAATGAACAATTTGCACAACTCTAGAGTTACAATTTTTGCTAGTGTCAGGCGGCTTTGTGGACTGACACTCTGGAAGCTGAGCTGGACTCAAGGCCTGGGGTGGTGCTAAGCTCTTACAAACTGGTCAAGTTCAGTGGTTAAGGCACCTACTAAGAGGTTCATTCGAGAAAGTGACCCAATGAGAGCAGCAACAGTGGGCTGACTCGTTTCCAATAATAGAAGCTAAGGAATACAAACTCCAGAAATTAAGCATTTGAGTAGGAATAGTAATGATGATGATGATGGTGATGATAACAATAGCAAACTTTTATTAAAGCACACATTCCCCAAACACCCATTATTGAGTCCATTAAAGAAAGCTAGTCTAAGCCATCATTTTACAGATGAATTAGCAAAGGCCCAGAGAGGGAAAATCGTTTGCCTGATGTCACACAGCAGGTCAGTGGCTGTATCTTGACTCCGAATCCAGTGTTCCATTTACTGTCCAAGAATGCTCTTCTGGAGATTCTAAACTAGTTGAGTTTTTCTTCTACATGTTCTTTTCTTTTTCTGATGCTTTTAGTTTTATTTTGTTTTATTTTATTTTAATTGTGGTAAGAACACTTTACATCTACCCTCTTAAAAAATTTAAGTGCACAAAATCATGTTGTTAACTACAGGCACAGTATACAGCACTGCTGTACAGCAGACCTCTTATTTGTTTTGTATAAACTATAATTTTATACCCTTGAACAGCAATTCCCCTCTCTCCAGCCCCTGGCAAACATGATTTTCTTTCTGTTTCTATGATTTTGACCCTTTTGGATACCTCATTATAAGTGAGATCAGGCGTTATTTGTCCTTCTGAGACTGGCTTATTTTGCTTAGGATAATGTCCTCCATGTTCATCCATGCTGTCACATATGGCAGGATTTCCTTCTTTTTAAAGGCTGAATAATATTCCATTGTAAGTACATACCATATTTTGTTTACCATTCACCTGTCAATGGAATTTAGCTATGTCTTGTTGTTCAGTTGCTCAGTCGTGTCCGACTCTTTCTGACCCCGTGGACTGCAGCACACCAGGCTTCCTTGTCCTTCACCATCTCCTGGAGCTTGCTCAAACCCATGTCCATTGAGTCGATGGTGCCATCCAACCATCTCATCCTCTGTCATCCCCTTCTCCCCCTGCCCTCAATCTTTCCCAGCATCAGGGTGTTGTCCAATAAGTCGGCTCTTTGCATCAGGTGGCCAAAATATTGGAGCTTCAGCTTCAACATCAGTCCTTCCTTGGCTACTGTAAACAATGCTACAATGAACATGGGAGTACAGATACCTCTGCACAATCCTGCTTTCAATTGTTTTGGATATAAACCTGCAAGTGGGATTGCTGGATCATATGATAGTTCTATTTTTAATTTTTTTAGGAACTTCCATACAGTTTTCTATAATATCTGTACCATTTTAAAGTCCCATCATAGTGTCTGAGGGTTCCAATTTCTGTGGAGAAGGAAATGGCAACCCACTCCAGTACTCTTGTGTGGAGAATCCCATGGACAGAGAAGCGTGGCAGGGTACAGTCCATGGGATGTCAAAGAGTCAGACACAACTGAAGCAACTGAGCATGCATGCATGCATCACGAGCATATTCTCTTTCTTTTTGTTGTTGTTGTTCTTGCTTTAATAATAACCAGACTAAAGGTGTTAGGTGACACTCTCATTGTGGTGTGGATTTGCATATCCCTGAGGATTAGTGATACTGAACACATTTTCATACACCTGTTGGGCATTTGTACTCAAGTACTTTGTCCATTTTATAATCAGGTCATCAGCTTTTGTGCTGTTGACCTGCAAGAATTCCTTATATATTTTGGAGATTAACCTCTTCTCATAAAAATGGTTTGCAAGTATTTTCTCTCATTCTGTAGGTTGTCTTTTCGCTGTGCTTTTTTCTCTGCTGTACAGAAACTTTTTGTTGTTGTTTTGACGTAGTCCCACTTGTCTATTTTTGCTTTTATTGTTTGTGCCTTTCATGTCATATCTGAGACATTATTGCCTAGGATTTACAGATTCAGTAGAATCCATATCAATCCCTATTTTTACAGAAATATTTCAAAATGCTAACATTCTTTTTTTTTAATAAATTTATTTATTTTAGTTGGGGGCCAATTACTTTCCAATATTGTAATGGTTTTCGCCACACATTGACATGAATCAGCCATGGGTCCACACGTGCTCCCTATCCTGAACCCCCCTCCCACCCCCCCCATCCCATCCCCCTGGGCCATCCCACCGCCCCAGACCTGAGCATCTGTCCCATGCATCGAACCCGGAATGGTGTTCTGCTTCACACATGATAATATACATGTTTCAATGCTATTGTCCCAGAACGTCCCACCCTCACCTTCTCCCTCAGAGTCCATAAGACTGTTCTATGCATCTGTGTCTCTTATTCTGTCTCGCATATAGGGTTATCGTTACCATCTTTCAAATTCCATATATATGCATTAGTATACTGTATTGGTGTTTTTCTTTCTGGCTTACTTCACTCTGTATAATGGGCTCCAGTTTCATCCATCTCAATAGAACCGATTCAAATGTATTTTTTTAATGGCTGAGTAATATTCCATTGTGTATATGTACCACAGCTTCCTTATCCATTCGTCTGCTGATGGACATCTAGGTTGCTTCCATGTCCTGGCTATTGTAAACAGTGCTGTGATGAACATTGGGGTACACGCGTCTCTTTCAATTCTGATTTCCTTGGTGTGTATGCCCAGCAGTGGGATTGCTGGGTCATATGGCAGTTCTATTCCCAGTTTTTTAAGGAATCTCCACACTGTTCTCCATAGTGGCTGTACTAGTTTTCATTCCCACCAACAGTGTAAGAGGGTTCCCTTTTCTTCACACCCTCTCCAGCATTTATTGGTTGTAGACTTTTGGATGGCAGCCATTCTGACTGGTGTGAAATGGTACCTCATTGTGGTTTTGATTTGCATTTCTCTAATAATGAATGATGTTGAGCATCTTTTCATGTGTTTGTTAGCCATCTGTATGTCTTCTTTGGAGAAATATCTGTTTAGTTCTTTGGCCCATTTTTTGATTGGGTCGTTTATTTTTCTGGAATTCAGCTGCAGGAGTTGCTTGTATATTTTTGAGATTAATTGTTTGTCTGTTGCTTCATTTGCTATTATTTTCTCCCATTCTGAAGGCTGTCTTTTCACCTTGCTTATACTTTCCTTTGTTGTGCAAAAGCTTTCAAGTGTAATTAGGTCCCACTTGTTTATTTTTGCTTTTATTTCCAATATTCTGGGAGGTGGGTCATGGAGGATCCTGCTGTGATTTATGTCGGAGAGTGTTTTGCCTATGTTTTCCTCTAGGAGTTTTATAGTTTTTGGTCTTACGTTTAGATCTTTAATCCATTTTGAGTTTATTTTTGTGTATGGTGTTCAAAATTCTAACATTCTTATGGAACTAAAAAAGACTCCCAGTACCCAAAGCCATCTTGAGAAAGAAAAACAAGGCTGGAGGCATCATACTTCCTGATTTTGAAATATATTTAAATATAAAGCTGGCTGTAGTAATTAAAACCAGTACGGTACTGGCATAAAAACAGACATATAGACCAATGGAATAGAATAAAGAGCCCAGAAATAAACCCAAGCATATACAGTCAACTGATCTTTGACAAAGATGCCAAGAATTCACAATGGAGAAAGTTTCTCCATCCATAGTTTCTTCTACAAAAGATGTCGGGAAAACTGGGTGTCTGCAGGCAAAAGAATGAAATTGAACCCTTATCTTACACCATACATGAAAATCAACTCAGAATGGATTAAAGATGTAAATATAAGGTCGGAAACTGTAAAACTCCTTGAAGAAAATATGGAGGAAAAGCTTCATGACATTGATCTAGGCAATGACTTCTCCTCTACATTCTTGTTCTCTAGTACCTTTTTTTTTTTTTACTACCAGATCCTACTGGTTCCATGCTTTTGGAGTTCTTTTGGAAAACAGTCACTCTGTTTACTCTCCACTACCTACTCCTTTACCTTGGGATCATGTTTGCATCCTCTCCATAAATTCCCACATCTGGATGCTGATTTTCTGAATATTATTTATTTTAATTGACAGAAACACAGCTGGGTCCTGTACAACAGCCGAACAACACAGGGCCCCTCGCCCTTTCCTCTTTCACTCAGCCGTGAGCAGAAGAAAATTCTAGAATTCTACTGAGATGCACCTACCATGTGCCAGGCACTCTACTAAAACAATGCATGAATTTTATCCTCACAGTAACTCTATCATGTAGGCACTATTATTGGTCCCATTTTTCAGGTGGAGATCCTGTAGTTCAAAAAGCTGAAGTGCAGATCCAAAGGTTACACAGCTAGTAAGTGTCACCACTAGAATTTGAATCCAGGCAGTCTAACTTTGGTGTCCACACTCTTAACCTTTACAAGATTCCCCTTAGAACATCTGACACCCTGCTGCTTCCAGAGTAGTTTTCTTAAACTACTGGCATTATTATGTCCCTGCCTACTGCCTTGAGGCATTTGCTGTTCAATACAGAAGTTACTAGACACATATGGCTGCTTAAGTACAACTTTAATTAAAATGAAATAAAATTTAAAATACAGTTCCTTAGTCCCTTTAACCACATTTCAAGTGCTCAAAAGCCACATGCTGAAAGTGGCCGCCATATTTACCAGCACAAATAGAGAACATTTGCAGCATTGCAGAAAGTTCAATGGGACAGCTTGGCTCTAAAGACTAAAATTTGAACATGTCTGCTTGGCCATTCACATGTTCTGCAATCTGATCTCTACCAACTTTTCAACACAAAGGCAGAAAAAGAGGAACAAAAACTGAGAGTGGAGGAAGGAGCAAGAGTCTTCTATGCCACCCCAATGAAGTGAGGCCCCAGCCTGTAGGACATAGTGGACTTTTTCCCCAAGAATACAGGGATCCAGTGCATGCGGAGACCTGACTCAAACTTTCTTTTTCAGGAAGTCCAACTAAACAACCAGAGAGATCAGAAAAGCATGTCACCCTGTTCACTGGGTGCTCCCCAGCAGTGACAGGAAGGGTTCCAATGCTTACAGAAAAGAGAGAGATCTGACATTTGGAATGGAATAAGGGACCTATGCTCAAATCCTAGGACTGCTACTTATGAGTGTATAATACGGGCACTGCCACATCGCTGAGCTTCTGTTTGCCTCTCTGTAAAACAGAGCCAATAATACCTCCTCTCTAGATTTGTGTGACAGTGAAGGTAATGGGGAAAATGAGATGATGGTCTGAGGAAGGACTTGGCCTTTAAACTCCTTCATGTGAATTTAGGGAGTGGCCAGGGTTGAAAGTCATTGAACTTTCATTCATTGACGTCCCTTGGAGACTTGAACTTTAATCCTGGACCCATAGTAAGAAAGGTCAGAAGTCAGTTTAGGCAAAACCCTTACCTAGGTCCTCACAGCAGGCTGCAGGCGTCACGAGCAGTCAGTGTTGCAGCCATGAGAATGAGCACAGATTTCTAAGTGACAGATGCTCCTG
This sequence comes from Okapia johnstoni, assembly GCA_024291935.2. Lineage (NCBI taxonomy): Eukaryota > Metazoa > Chordata > Mammalia > Artiodactyla > Giraffidae > Okapia > Okapia johnstoni. The sequence goes on along the minus strand of CM044305.1, from coordinate 101,220,003 downwards.
GAACCTGCAGCCTAGGACTCTACCACCATGCATTTTTATTGTCCTCAGAATGACTCCATGGATTTAGACTTTGGATGTTGGTTCAAAGGTTTCTCCTATCCCACAAAATTGCTTAATTTCAAGGAAATGGAAGGCAGATGGAAATAAGAGGCATATAAAGTGAAGACAGCTGAGAGGAGCTGGCAGAGGGAGAAAAAAAATGGAAGGGAATATTCTAACTAATTCAGCTAGCATCCTGTTGTGCCCCAGTAGAATGGCACAGCAAAGGCTGATTTCCCAACACTGTTGTCCTCCAAAGACCTCTCTGTTTGCCAGTCCTTCTGCACATCAACAACACACAGAGACCTAATGTTCCACCTCATGGCTCAGGAATCCTTCAAGGCCTTGAAGTACTTACTTAGATTACCAAAGAAAGATAAAATTATATTCCACCTGATGCAGCATTATTAAAAATATTTTGCTTTATATTCACTCCTTGAAAATCAGAAATTCCTAACGGGTGACTAGGGAAGCAATCTGTTAAACTAGACTATTTGATGAATCAAGGGACCCCATTCCCAACTGTATAAACCAAAATTGGCAAGATTGTAGGTGTTTGTAATTCTTATCTTACAACCAGAGGAAAAGAACCAAGTGGGGATCAGGAGCTGTCACTTCACAAACAAATGTCATAGCTCCAAAAGGGCTCCCAGGGCAAACCTATCATCACTGCCTGGATCATCAGTCAAAGCCACACTCCTGGTGTTGTTGTTGTTGTTGTTTAGTCACTAAGCTGTGTCCTACTCTTTGCCACCCATAGACTGCAGCCCACCAGGCTCCTCTGTCCATGAGATTTCCCAGGCAAGGATACTGGAGTGGGAATGGGTTGCCATTTCCTCCTCCAGAGGATCTTCCCGACCCAGAGATTGAAGCCGCATCTCCTGCATTTAGGCAGATTCTTTGCCACTGAGCCACCAAGGAAGCAGCCACCCTCCTGAGTTACCCTCAAAAAGACACCCCAAGGTTTTGGACACCAAAAGCAAAACAGATCCTACAGACCTTTCTTCTTTCTACTGTATTCTCACCTTATTCCTTATTCAACTGTTGCTCCTAAACTGTACAGAAAACATTTCATCTTTGTGGTGCTTCAGGGTTTGGCTATCGAACCAGTTCTATGGCAGAAAGCCAAATTAATACACTTACCTTTTTTTTATTAAAAATAAAGTGGCTGAGGATTAGTTAATCGAAATTCTCAGGGAATGGACTGTTCTAATTAATAGAATCTTCTGATGAAGTGTTTGGCTGAAATTAAAAGGATGTTGAAACAATCCATTTAGTTTGGTCTATTTTTGGCAAATTTTTATGAAATGCTCTGCTTTTATATACCTGCCTTAAAGATATTATTGAATCTTTGTTTGGTATTTGGGGCTCTTGCAGGGCTTTGGAGTTATCATTTTGTACATCTGTTCTCAATGTCCAGGAGGAGAAATGAAGATAGATACAGCCACAACACAGACTGAGCTCAGGACAGAGCTCTGATGAGATTTCCAATTTCAAAGGTTTATCATGTATTGCCTCTTTTTGAGTCAAGGGCATGGGATCAGGAAAATCCAGTTAATTTAAGGTTCTGGTTAAACAAAATTAATGTAATAATACTTTGACCCTTTCCATAGAATTTCACGCCTGATCACATTTGCTGTCCATTACACTCTTGAGAAGCTGGTTCCTCATGTTATAAACTGAGACCTAGAGAGGCTAAGATTAGTAGATCAGGCATCTGAAGTCTCATTCAAGTGTTCCTTTCAGTGTTCACATCACACTGTGATATCCACATTAATTATAGTTTCACTATATTTGTATTGACTTCCTCCAAATCAGGCCACACAAGGCTCAACTAATCTCACCACAGTTGGAGAAATATCTGATTGTGTGCTCAGCTCCTGTAGCACTCAAAATAGCTTAGGTGAAAGTCATGGCTAAGATAAAAGTTGCTATGATAATAGTCTCCTTAAGCATCCAGTTGAGAGCTATTTATTTGGCATAATATGGTCTTGGCATACTAAACACTATTTGCATCCTTGTGTGGAGGAAACTTTACTTGTCTGTAGTATTGCTGTCTGTGGGGATACATCTTTGAAAAGGTTTTGGTGTCTCCAAAGATACACTACGTGACTTCTGAGTGGCCAAAGAATGCTAATATTTGAAAAGAAAGGGGAATGCATGATCTAAGATTCCTTGTATGTCCTTTAAGTAATAAATCATCTCCACTGATCTTTGTAGGAATCTTATGAAGTTGGTTGAGCATATATCATGGTCCCATTTCACAGAGTAGGTCCTGAGGTTGAGCTAAGTCATCATGGTACCCTAATCCTGGTTGAACATACCTTTCTCTATGGTGCTCACCAAAGCTCACTTAGCCTCAGAATGCCCTTGGAGTCTGTTACAAATACAGCTTTTCCAGGTCCATCCCAAACATACTGAATCAGAATTTCCAGGGATGAGACTCGATATGAAGATATATCAATTGACTGATTGATCAGTTTGTAAAACTGTCTGCCCTATTGTTACTGAAAATGAAGAATTTAAGACACGAGAGAATGGCAGATGCTAGAGCAACAATTTCATGATCATAACTCTGAGATCGGCACCACATCTCTTGTTGGAGGTGGAGTGGGAATGGGGACACACAACGTGCACCAGACACCGCCTGGCCTGGGAGAGTTTATCAGGTAGTTTGTTCGTAGATCAATGGTTCTCGAACTCTAACAAGCATCAGAATCATCTGAATGGTTTGTTAAAACACCAATTACTGGTTCCCAGCCCGAGTTTCTGCTTCAATAGGTCTATACTGACCAAGAATCTGCATTTTTAACAAGTTCCCAGGTGACACTGGATGCTTCTAAGTCCGAGGATTACACTTTGGGTACCCCTAACCCCTTGGAGAAGGGAATGGCAACCCACTCCAGTATTCTTGCCCGGAGAATTCCATGGACAAAGGAAACTGGTGGGCTACAGTGCATGGGATCACAAAGAGTCGGACACAACTGAACAACTAACACCTCTATACCCAGCATCCTTTTAAACCTTATGACTGCCTTAGGATTTAAAAGAGATATTTCAGAATAGATTTGTGAAAGAAAAATAGAACACAAGAAAACAAAATTCCCTGTGGTGTACTATTGCCTCCCTGGTGTCCTCCTCATGTGTTCCTTCACCTACCAACACAGGGCCACACGTTTCACGCCCTTCAGTCACAGTGATAAATCTCCCTGACCCTTGAAAAGCAGTCCCATGTTCTTAACCACAAATTCACTGGCCAGCACCGTTTCAAGTGGAAGCATTTGCTTCCTTCATGGCCTGTTTTCTGAAGAAATATTGCATTGGCCAAAAATTTCTTTCAGGTTTTTCCATAAGATGTTACAGAAAAACCCAGATGAACTTGTTGACTAACCCAGTAAAAACGCCCTCTGCTTTGGAGTCTGGAAGGAGGTGGCAAAGAGAATCATCTCTCCCCACTGGCTAAGACAGTGCTTCTCAAAGCTTGGTCCCCAAATTGACAGTGGCAGAATTGCCAGGGGTATTAAGGATAGAAATCACAGGACCCACTGCAGACCTATGAATCAGAATTTCTGGAAGTGAGACCTGGGGATGTGGAGTCTTAAAACACCCCAGGTTATTGGCATTTCTGATGCACACTAAAGTTGGAGAAGCCCTAGGAAAAGGATTTACCCAATATTAGGTTTGGGCAACCCACTCCAGTATTCTTGCCTGGAGAATCCCATGGACAGAGGAGCCTGGCAGGCTACAGTCCATAGAGTTGCAGTGAGTCAGACACGACTGAAGCGACTTAGCACACGCACGCGCGCACACACACACACACACACACACACACACACACACACAAGTTTGGACAAGGACCCTTAGGAAAGTCTCATTTCCCTGAACTGAACATCTCTACCCCTTTCCCGTACCTACATGTCCCATAAGAAACCACTTGAGACCCCAGCCCTTCCTTCCCTCACCTTTCCACGTGGCTAGCCCCTCCCCGACAAACCCATATGAATCCATTTGCCTGGGACATTTCTCAGGTAGCTAAAGCACACACACACCCAAGTCTGACAAATTCCACTGAGTGAGAAAAAGATTCTTTTTTTTTAAAAAAAAGATGCTTTTATTTGATGTTTCTACCTTCTCTCTCTTTAAATTTTTATCTCTCCTGCTTTTTTATGACACATTCTGGAGATGTTTCAAAGCCATTTATATTCCATAGTGACTTTAGTCTTGTTAATGTTCTGAGAAATGCCATAGCTTATATTGCAATGATGCAATAAGTTACGAGAGAAAAAGAGAGTGAGGGTGAGAGAGAGAGAGGAAAGTGGGGACGAAAATAACTGAGAGCAACGTTGATTAGAAAGATAATCAGACACAGAGGTTGGAACTCTTCTCCGCAGCACTGAAATACTGTCAGCCTCATTACTTGGCATGCGCCTCTTCCTATCTTTCTAGAACGGGGAAGACTTGGAAGTTTAGGGATGCAATGCAATCCTTTCATTTGCTTTGGCAGCTATAAGTCTGCCAGTGATTTTGTTTTTTGGTTCATTTTCAAGTTAGAGGAAGTATATCTTTTGTGTCTCTTGGGCTAGTCACTGTATAACTTGTGTTTTTTCATTATGGTTTTCTGAAGATAGGTCCACACACAGTGGATTAACTAATGAATGTGGGGAAACACCCTGGGGGCACAGGTTGCTAGAACACAGAGACCATACAACCAGACAAGTGAGTCTTTTGTATGGGAGGGGGCACCACCCATGTGCAGTTCATCAATGTTCATCTTTAACAAAGTTTCTAAATCCTGTTTCTCTTGCTCCCTCTCCCCAAGGGGTGTGTGTGTGTGTGTGTGTGTGTGTGTGTGTGTGTGTGTGTGTGTGTGTGTGTGTGTGTGTGTGTGTGTGTGTGTGTGTGTGTGTGTGTGTGTGTGTGTGTGTGTGTGTGTGTGTGTGTGTGTATGTGTAAAAGAGAGTAAATGTTTTGGGGGGGAAATATATGTGCTTTAGACATCATAATCATGTTCTCTATTTATTTAGCATAGTAACTTTACAATTCTGCAGAGAATCATATGCAGTACTCTTTTTTGCATTACTTTTCAGAATCTTGCAAATGTTATTGACAACTAAATAAAATCTGTGAAAGAAATAAAAAGTCATCCCCACAATAGTTCAAAATGGAGTCAGGACTTTTAAAGGTGACCACTTCCAACATGGGGTCGATGGACACCCACAGTCTTTCTCTGGCTCCGAATGTGTCCTTTGATGTCCCAGCCACAACTATCAAAACTCAGTTGTTGGAATGGAAGGAGTCACCCTTTGAGGCTAGCACACTGGAGAACTATAAGTTAAAGGTTTAACACATAGACATTTATTTGATTCTCTCACTTCTCAAGGGCTTCCCTGGTGGTTCAGTGGTAAAGAATTCTCCTGCCAATTCAGGCAACCCAGGTTCAATCCCTGGATTGGAAAGATCCCTTGGAGAAAGAAATGGCAACCTACTTCTGTATTCTTGCCTGGGAATTCCCATGGACAGAAGGAGCCTGGTGACTACAGTCCATGGGCTCACAAAGAGTTGAACGTGACTTAGCAACTAAACGAAAACAATCACTTCTCAAGGCCCTGATGAAATAGGACATGGAACAGGTTAAACATTGGTTCTATTGGCAATAGTGGCTGGAGGTCAGAAAAGGCCTGAAGCTGGCCACACTGGCATAGCAGGCCAACCTGGGCGAAGTGCCCTCATGGGGCACACTAAATAGCCAGGAACTCACTTGAAGGTCCCAGAAGCCTGGTGGTAAGGACATATATATCTATTAGGATAATACTAGGCTACAAGAAACAAAATTTGATCAGTGGTTTAAACAAATAGGGATTTTAAAAATATGTAACAGAAGCCTCCAAGTAGGTGGTTGTAAGTATCAGTTCTACTGCTCAAGAATGCCATCAATGACCTAAGCTTTCTCTTCTGCTTCACCATCCTTAGCATTTTGCCTTTCACCTTCATGATTGTTACCTCGTGGTCACAAGATGGCTGTGACATCAGTGTTCCGAAGAGGCAGGAAGATGAGGAAAGAGCAGTACCACCACGTCCATCAGCTTTTTATCAGGAAAACAAAATCTTTGCCAGAAACCCCCAATAGACTTCCATTTAAATTTTGTTGGCTAGAACTATGTTACGTGCCCCACCTTCCCAACACCAGTTGTAAGGGAGACTGGGAAAGGGAGTCTTTAGCTGGGCACGTTGCCACCTTAAACAAAACCAGGATTATGCTAGCAAAGAAGAGAGAAATTGATCTTGGGTAGACAACAAACAGTGCCTGCCAAAGACCAAAGGAGAGCTTTGGCTACTCTCCTTCAGTTCAACCAATATTCACAGGGCACCTAGTAGGTGCCAGATACTGTGCCATGTGCTTTGACATCTGGCTTTTGCCCCAGGCTATCCAGAATTCAAAGAATGAAGCCTCTTCACAAGGGTAAATGACCAAAGCGAACATCTAGCTGTGCGTCAAGTTTTATTTTGTTCCCAGCCACCACGCTGCACTGAGCTTTGAGAGTGTAATTTCATCTAATCTTTCAGATACTTTGGGGCAGGGATTCGAACAGCAGCTAACGCACCCCAGATAGGGACCTTCACAAAGAAAGTCCTTTGAATTTTAGCTATCAGGGTCATTTTTTAAAGCTGTGCATCAGAGTTATTTTATGCATGCAAATCCCTTTCTGATTTTTAATTGGATTTGTGTCTGGATGTACTGCAAATTGCTTTTGAAGATGGACTGCCGAATAGGTTCCAACTATGGACTGCAGTATGACACAGGCACCTTAGGTGCCAGCTCGCCTCCCTACATTTATCCACCCAGCCTCCAATTTCATCCTGCTTGCTGCTGACTGGTCAGTACAAAGGACTTCTTGTAACCTGAAAACGAGCTCTAAACACCTCTGCCCCTCAGAAAAAGGAAAGGCGAAATGATTAAGAGCTCTAGGAATGATTTCAATTAAGGGTTTGTTCCTGGGGATTCTCTCCCCAAGGAAAGATGAATAAATGACTCTCAGGAAAGAAAGGATCTTTACTGCTTTGATGCGGATGGAGCCAAAGGCAAGGAAGAAGAGGTGGCCACAGGACTCCTGGGGAAAGATGGTGCCGAGAGGGGAGCCAGAGAGTAACAGGGCCCTGGGATGAGGATACAGTTCTGACACTTGTCCTTGTGAAGTTTCTGTTTGAATCAGAACTGTATATCCATACTGGGTTCTTCAGGCCATTTCTTTCTTTGTTGAAGTATCATTGTTTTATAATGTTATGTTAGTTTCTGCTGTACAATGACATGAATCAGCTATATGTATACATATATCCCCTCCCTCTTGAGCCTCCCTATCTCCCCCCCAATCCCACCCCTCTAGGTCATCACAGAGTGCCAAGCTAAGCTCCCTGTGCTATACAGCAGCTTTCCACTAGCTATTCATTTTATACATGATAATGTATATATGTCAGTCCCAATCTCCCAGTTCATCACACCTTCCCCTTCCCCACTGTGTCCTCATGTCCACTCTCTATGTCTGCATCTCTTTTTCTGCCCTGCAAATGGATTCATCTTAAGTGAAGCAGAGTACAACAAAGCGACCAGTGCAGTGTCTTATTTTACTTACAAAAGGTATCTAACAAATCCAAACCATGAAAGATTGCATGAAGAAGTTTGAGGGGGAGGATATGGCTGATAGAAGGGCAGAAGCTCAGTGGAATAAATACAAGTATTCATTCCTAATCTGTGCATCTCCTATGCTGTTGCTTGCCCATACCTGGTATGAAATCCACCCAACATAACATCTTTATGGATAGAGGGACTAGAATTGGTGGGTGTAGAGGGTGATGGTAACTTGGGGAGTAGGATAAATAGGATGGGCTTCCCTTGTAGCTTAGTCGGTAAAGAATCTGCCTGCAATGCAGGAGACCCAGGTTCGATTCCTGGGTTGGCAAGATCCCCTGGAGAAGGAAATGGCAACCCACTCCAGTATTCTTGCCTGGAGAATCCCATGGATGGAGGAGCCTGGCAGGCTACAGTCCATGGGGTTTCAAGAGTCAGACAAAACTTAGCGACTAAACCTCTACCAGGGAAAGGACATAGGAAGGATAATAAAAGAAGCAGTTGAGGGTAGAAGCAAAAGAGAGAAGGGATGTCCATAGGTAAAGGGAAGATACAGAAAGAAGAAACATTGGATATTAAAATAATAGTGACAATAAAGCTAATAATAGCTAACACCTATATAAGGTCTGCTGAGTACCAAGGCACATTGGAAGCACCTCACATGCATTAACTCCTTAAATTTTCTCAATGATCTTATGAAGCAGATTTATTATTATTATGACTATCATCCCATTTTACAGACTAAGAAATGGAGGCACAGAGAGTTCAAGTCCAAATTGGATATTTTAAAGCAAAAGACAAGTTATAAAGAGACTGAGTCCTAATATCATTTGATCTCTAGATTTTGCAGTTACATACTTCCCTGGTGGTCCAGGGGTTAAGATTCTGCCTTTCGGTGCGTGTGGTGTGGGTTCAATCCCTTGTAGGGGAGCTAAGGTCCCCATGCCATGGGGTGTGGCCAAAAATTTGGGCTTCCTAGACAGTGCTAGTGGTAAAGAACCCACCTGCCAATGCAGGAGATGCAGGTTCTATCCCTGGGTTGGGAAGATTCCCTGGAGGAGGGCATGGCAACCCACTCCAGTATTATTGCCTGGAGAATCCCATGGACAGAGGAGCCTGGCAGGCTACAGTCCATAAGGCTGCAGAGAGTCAGGCACGACTGAAGCAACTTAGCATGATTAGCAAGCCAATAATGCCCTTTTTTAAAAAGTAAGTTTAAGTCAGGTTTCTGTTCCTTGTAACCAAAGATTCCTAGTCAAAAAAAAAATAAAAACCCAACATCTATTAGCTGTTTTTAATGGATAAGAGACTGGCTTAAGTGCTTTATAGGCACCGTTTTATTTAATCCTGACAACCCAATGCATTAAAGTACAATTATCATTATCCCTGTTTTTAAAATGAAGAAACTGAAGCACAGAGAGGTTAAATAACTTACCCAGAGTCATTCAGCTAACAGGTAGCAGAGCTGGGCAATAAACTTCTGCAGTCAGACTTCAGAGTCTTCTCGTAACAACTGCACCAATCTCTGGTAGACAGTCAGACAGAAGAAGAGACTGTTGCCAATCAGCAGTGAACAGCAGAAACTGAGTATAGCTGAATTCCAAATGCCCCTTTAATGAATAACCTTATAAAGTTATAGACACCCTTTCATACTTCCAAGAAATCAGCTGCTACCCAGATGAGCAAGTGTTTGGAGGCTTCTTAATCTTGGGAAACTGTAATTCCTGATGACTTGAAACTTTGACTCTCCAGTGAGGAGTCCCTGAGCACTAAAAGAAGTTAGCTCTAGAATTTCCTATGCCCAAAGAGGCTCCCTTTGAGAGAAGGAAGAAGCCATGATGAAGGCATGCATCTCTGTAGTTATGGGTTATAATATTTCCTGAAACAGGAGACCAGTAGCATCACATCCTGAGAAGCACCATCCTAAGTTCATGAGCCAGCATCCACTGAGCAAAGCCTACCTCTGTTCTTGCATGCCTGCAGCTTCTCACTACCATGGAGTCCAGCATCATCCTTAGGGCTTCTGGTCAATCCCTATGAGCATTCCTTCTTCTACAAGGATCTTATACACAATTAACTGCTGTAACCTCGCTGCAGAAGGAATTGTGTGTATGTTTTTGGTGACTTTGTTGTTTTATTTTCAGTGTACATGAAAGTTTGTCTTTTGGGAATAAATATCAGCCAAAGAATGATAGCATATCCAATTGGGATTCAAACAGTTAAAGATTATAAATGCCTTTCATTGTTTTTATAACTATTAGGAGACTTCCTTGTTAATTTCCAGCTGATTTATATTTTGGTCTCTATTTCTGCATCGACATCATAAAAATGCTATGTTAAATAATTTCATATTAAAAGCAAAACTTGAACTTAATCTTCACTTAAGAGACAAACAATAATTTTTATCGGCCTTTGCGAATGGGCCTTGCTTCCCATTCATTAAATGTCTATAAATGTTTGCTAGTTCTTAGAGGTTGAATGATTAAAGGGATAGGAGAGACATGAATTTTAAAAAATCAATCACTGTTTGTAGCTCTGTTCCAAAATATATCCTTCATGGCACGGTAGATCTTTATCCATGAGACTAGTTAATAACGAGCATTCTGCATATTTTATAATTATGTGCACTGCCAGCAGAGTATAGTCGGATTTATTATACATTTGAGTCCCCAGAATCAGAGCCGTGCCTCACAGCACCTAACATAACAAATGGCATGGAGGGGTGCTTTATATCGCAGGATGCTGAGTTGGATATTTAAATAGCATACCCAGGAAGTGTTCTGAGTTATAGTCACCCCGCAAGAGGAGCACCATCCAAAGGACGTTATGATTTAAGTGTCATGCTCCAAAGCTGGAGCCAGATGCTCACTGAGTCAGTATTAGGGTCTATAAGAAAGGGAATGAATAATTGTTCCCATAAAACCCTAGTTGGCTAAGGAGCAGACTGATCAGAAACATTTGTTAGTTCTGGTTGGGTTTTGAGCACACTCCAGTTTTTAGACATAAGAGGCAATTCATGCATAGACACACGTAAGGCTCATGTTACTTTTTTTTTTGGATCAAGGACATAGTTGGTGGAAGCTTGGGAGAGGGCTCAATCTCTTAAAAATATTTTCTATCTCTATCCTTCAAAGTGTTGGAATGTGTAATTAAAATTAATTATATGTGGGGAGAGACTCTTTCCTTCTCTAGCATAAAAGGATATTCTATAAGTGAAACAGTATTTCTCCCATTCCCACGTTGGAATAAAGAGAGAATGATCCTTGGTTTTCTACCATATATGTAGGTAGTTTGAAGGACAATTTTTGATGCAAATGGATGCACAATAATTGCTTATATACCACCTTGACTTTTTATACCACTTCTGCCTGGCCATGGATTATCCTCAAGTTCATTTGAGTCTTTCTGGAACATCTCACAGAAAAATCCAAATGAGCTTGTTGGTCAATCCAATAATATCTATGGATCTGACCACCAAGACTGCTATGATTAACTCTACTTGGTGGGCTTGGAGAAGTGGGCAACTTACCCAAGGTCTCACACTAGATCAATGTAGAGAGCAGACTAGATTGCAGGTCTCCTGACTTCCAGCCCAATGTTCTTACTACTGAACTATGTGTGCTGCCCCTAGTTCATTTATTTTGTGAAAAGTATGTAAATAAATGTCTTGGCTGTTGTTTTCTTTCCCTCTGCTCATGAATGAGTTCATCTCCCCACTCCTGTTCCCAGCACCCTCCCATCTTCCAACCCACCTCTACACATCATTTAAAAGTCTGTGTTTCCTGCTACTATGCACAAACATCCAGGGACTTGAGATAAAACTGGGACTTTAGATAAAATTACACTGTGTTCCCTCCGAAATTACTTTGACACAAACAATTACTCCAATAATAAGCAGTGGAAAATACAGTGTTAAATACAATCAGCAAATCTAGGTGGTCTTAATTGGCATTACTAATTTTTGCATACAAATAAGTAATTATACTACCTCCCTTCCAAATTTCAATTCGGACATGCAAAGTCCACTTAGTTCACTGGAGTAGAAAGCAGAAGCCTTTACCAAAGTTGACAATCCACATGACAATATGTAGTCAGGTTTTTAATGAGGGCTTCTTAACTGAATGGCTATTCAAGACCAGCTTCACATTTCCCTATTACTTTTTATTCCATGAGAATAAAATGCTTGATTTCACCTTATATTGTGATATGTGAGTCTTTATATACCTCAGTTTATTAAATGGATTCAAGCATGCCTCTACTAAAACATAGCAGTTATGGAGAAGACCCTAAAGACACTGTGCCCTACAGCCTTGCTACTTAAAGTTTGATTCATAGACCAGAAGCCTCAGCACTATCTGGGAGCTTGTCAGAAATGTAGAGTCCACTACAGACCTATGGAATCAGAATCCACATTTATAAGATTCTGATGAGATTCACCTGCACAAGAAAGTTTGGGCAGCGCTGTGCTAGGGGAACAGTTGTTGGACCTGTCACCACACACCAATAGTCACACTGCATATTCCAGTCCACAAACACTCCTTGAGCCCTTCTGGGTTTATTAGGCTCTACTGAGGATATAGAAGAAGGAAAAGACACAATCTTTTCTGAGGACAATATATAATCTAGTCCTAAATTATGTGCTTTATGTTGCAATAAAGCATAGGGAAGTTCGGGTGGGTTGGGTGATTTAGGGAAGCTTTTTGGAAATGGAGTTTTTCACAGGTTACCAGGCAATGTTTGGAGTGGTAGGGGAAACTGGTAACAAGAGCTAATGTTTATCAAGTGCTTCTCTTTGTCAGTCTTAGGTTTCACTTTTCAACATACTGGGTTGGAACTTTTTGGCCAACCCAATATTATCCCACTTATTCTTACATTATGGCTTCCCAGGTGGCTCAGATGGTAAACAATCTGCCCACAATGCAGGAGACCCAGGTTTGATCCCTGGGTGGGGAAGATCCCCTGGAGGAAGAAATGGCAACCCACTCCAGTATTCTTGCCTGGAGAATCCCATGGACAGAGGAGCCTGGTGGGCTACAGTCCATGGGGTCGCAAAGAGTTGGACATGACTGAGCAATTGAGCACTCACACACACATCCTTACATTAACTTAGTGAGTTAGGTATAGTGTAGTGCCTGAGTACTATGAGCTCTGAAATCAGACACTCTGGGTTTGAATCCTGCCTTTACTATTTACTAGCTGTATGATCACAGGCAGATGTTGTAAACGCTGCCTTAATTTCCTTCCCTATAAAATGGAGATAATGGTAGTACCTACCTATGAGGAGTGCACACATGCTAAATTGCTCTGTCGTGTCCAACTCTTTGTGACCCCATGGACTGTAGTCCACAGGCTTCTCTATCCATGGGATTCTCCAGGCAAGAATACTGGAGTGGGTTGCCATGCCCTACTCCAGGGGGCCTTCCTGATCCAGGGATCCAATCTGCATCTCTTCCATCTCCTGCACTGGCAGGCAGGTTCTTTACCACTAGCACCACCTAAGGAAGCCCCATGAAGAGTAAAGGAGTAGATATATATGAAACACTTAGAACAATAACTAGCACATAGTAACCATCCAATACATGTCAGATATTATTATTTCCATTTTATGGATGGGGAGACGGGGTCACAGAGAAATTAAATAACTTTTCCAAAGTCCCACAGCTTGTAAGTGGTAGAGCTAGAACTGGCACACTGATTTGTATTTGTATTAGAAAGAGAACAGTCTTTGTAAAGAATCCACCTTCATAACTCTGTTACATACCTTTAAGTGTCCCCCTAGAGGGAGAGGAAGAAAACCATCCTAAACCCAAACTTCTGAAATGAACTGTGAACCAAATCCTGCTGTGGATGCTGGGCCTATGCAAGAATTAGACAGCCGGAAATGTTTGTTGTGATGTCTTCATATAAGTGTTCAAGCAAATGTCACCATTGGAAACAAAGTTCATAAAAACTTTTGGTTTTTGACAACTGGGTATGGCTTTACCCAATAATTCATACTCTTCTGCCTGGATAACTTTATAACCAGTGACAGGAGCTTCCTAGATAGCTGACAAGAGTATGGGTACAGGCTGTCCCCAAGGCCCAGAATCAAGGTATTGGGCTCTGATGAGCGCATGTTGTGATTAACAGGGTTTCTGCATAAATCTCACCTTTAAAAGATTGAAAATGTTCAGGATGGTTTGGAATCATACTTTAGTCATGGAATCGGATGTCACTAGACTAGAGAATAGATTTTGGTTCTTTTTAACCTAGGTTCTTGTTCAGAGAAGATGAATGTGGTGTTAAAATTTGGGTAAGCTCTCTTCTCTGTGACCTTGAGTCAGTCAGTAGCCTTCTTTGGACCTTGGCTTCCGTATATGTGAAAGAAGACTGATTGGATGGTCTTTAAATTCTTTTCAACCACAATATATTCTTTACAGTTTTGAAAGCATCTTTCATCCACACCCATTTTCTCCTCCTCAGTCTCTAGTGAGGTAGAAAGAGCACAGGCTTTGAAATCAGTCCTAGGATTGCCTTCTTGCTCCCCCATCACTTAGAAGCTGGGTGATGTCGGCCAAAACATGTTCCTCTCTGAGGCCTTGATTTCTTCTTAGATATAATAATATTGCTAGCAACACCAGCCAAACATGTTCTAATACTGACATCTTTTCCTATAAACCAGAAGTTTCCACTGAGGAGCTTTAATCTTTTGAAAAGGTCAGAGAAAGGCTAACGGAGTAGCTATTTCAAAGGTAATGGCTTTCCCCTTGGCAATTCCATCCTCTGTCTAAACCTAAAAGGACAAATGTCCAATATCACACACCGGGGATTTCTCTCTGATGGCCTGGGTGCCCAGGGACTGTTTTCAATTCCACTTTTCAAGCATAAAATTTCTACAGCCAACCCTTCACTATTTTGTCACTTTTGAAGGGTCTCCTCTTACTTTCAAGCACTGCTAAAGAATTCCTTTAAACTCCAATTAATCATAGTGCATTGAGATTTTATTCAGATATGCACTGTGGCACCTTGAAAGAAAGGGAGGCTGCGGGATCCAGCAAGGGTGGGTCCAGGCTCCTGACCAATCACACGGGAAGCACAGTTACTCAGGAGTAACTGACAGGACCCCGGTTTGTCACCTGACCAACCACACATCATCAAATCACTTACTTGTTTTCAGAGAAGCACTTTGGTCCAGGTAGGAAGGCTTCATTCTCCCTAATCAGAGACGATTCAGAGAAATAAAAGGACACTTCCAAGTAGTTTTTGTCATCATGGTTTGGGTGACAATGTGCTGTAATACGGGAAAAGATATTAAGTTGAATTAAATTGTATAATTCATCAACTGGCACATCTGCTGGGAACAGTCTGTCACCATTTATGAGAGTCACATGCTTTACTATTGAAACATTTTAAGGCATCGTGTATCTGTAAAGGTGTTGTGGTTAAAAGATCCATCTCTTTCCCTGAAATTCCATCCATGCTTAATGCTTTGCATGACTGATTTCAGGCAGGGTCCGTACTGATCTAGTGCTACTCTTGGCAATAAGGCCATAGCTCTTTGGACCCACAACCTTGACCACTCTACCCCAACTTCTAACTGCCAGGCCCCAGGAGCACTCTAACTTGCTTCTGGCACTTCCTCTGCAGGGAGACTCTCCCATAACCCTAGAGGCCTCAGTTTTACTGCTAAGCCCAAGGAGAATCCAATGGATGCATACCATGTATCTGCCCTCATTTCAGGTTCCAAAATAACATCCAGCTCTCTTCTGATAGGAAAATCAGATCAGGGTTTGATGGGTCAGAATCTTCAAATAGTCAGAATTTCTCCCCAGAGTTTTTAGGAAAGAAACAAGTAATTTGAAAAAAAAAAAAAAGAAGGGGGAGGGTATGAAATGAATTGGGAGATTGCAATTGACATATATATACCAGTGATACTATGTATAAAATAGATAACTATTGAGAACCTAATGTATAGCTCAGAGAATCCCACTCTCATTCCTGTGACAACCTAAATGGGAAGGAAATCCAAAAAAGAGAAGATATATGTATACCTATAACTGACACATTTTGCTGTACAGTAGAAACTAACACAGCATTGTAAAGTAATTGTACTCCAATGAACATTTTTTAAAAAAGAGCAGGTGATATTAGAGATCTAGTAAAAGTGACGATTTCCTTGGGCTGCTCCAGGGTGAGCACACATTTGGCGAACTGCTTCTAACTTTCAACTTCCCCATTCCTGGGGCAATGAATATCTATGTTCAGAATGATGACCTCAGATACTGCAAAATCCTTTGGCACCAAGAAAGATTCTACAGTATTCACTTGGTTATATTTATTAAAGAAGAATGGGTTTACAGGCATTCAAGACATTTCAGTTGTATTTCAATAACAGCAACAAGAACTTTCCACCAAGCACTCAGGTACCCAGAAAATTCCATACACATTACTGAAAGACACTTTTCCCCTCCCCCTCCTTCTACAATTCTTTGAGCATGGTGCCACATTTCCCTCCAGCCCTTAGTGTGTGCCTCTGTAAAATAAAAAGCTTAGATTAGATATCTAAAATTGCTTCCCATTCTGATGCTCCGAGATTATCTCATCTCTGTGATCTTTTGCATGGCCTCAACATTTTCGGCATTATGTGTAATTCTAACAGGGCCTACCTCCGAGGAAAATAGTTCCTCTGAGGGTCCCAGTCTCACTCACTGACTCTCAAGTACCAAAGGTGAGGGAGGCAGACTGAGGACTCTTAGCCCAAGTTAGCCCAAGGGCAGAAGTTTTGCTGATCCCATCTGTGGAAGTCGGTCAGAGTCACTTTGATGGCTGATGAGGCCAACTACCATTTCAGAACAGAAATCAATCTGACAAGCACAGAAATAATGACAGAATTAAATCAAGGAAAATTTGGCAACTGCTTCCAAGAGGGTATGCTGGCCTAGAGCTAGTTTGAAATTAAGTTTGTATTATTAATTGAAAAGCAAGAAGAGACTCTTGGAATAAATCAGATAAAACAAATAAAGAGAAGACTTTACTTACTGTCAATAATGCTGCAGGCAATCGTGGGATTTGCTGGCAGTCTTAACAAAAAATGCCTTATCTTCTTCAGATTTTCTCTGCCTACTCTCAGCAGGTTCAAAATGCATATCTTGTCCTCTCTTCCCTAAATGGTGATAATATAAAGCTTCAATGACAAAAAAAGAGAATCTTGAAAGTTCTAGAATATTAAATATTTCTGAGGACATAACTCAGTCCCCAAATAAATCTAGCACCTGGTACTTCCTCCTGTAAGAAAAACTTTCTCTTAGAAGCTTGACTACACCACAGTCAGCAAACTTGGGATTTAGTCTTCTTCTAAGAAAAACTTTGTTTCAAATGAAGTTTATACCTGATGACCTACTTTTGAACTCACCCCACCCAAACACAAAGTAAAACTCTGCTGCCAATTCTGACTACTGGAGAGTGACTTGTTCCAGTTACTGAAGAGTGTGATGCCAAGACTTAGAAACTAATAAAACAGAGCAAAAAATAAACAAGACCAAGAAATCAGAAAAAAAATGATTGCATGAGTACCATATTGCCAGTATACGATCTATATCCCAACATAAAGATTTTCTACACAGATACAAAAGATACTTTTCATACCAAGAATAAACACTTTGATAGACTTGTCTCCTGTGTCACTCTGTCCAATGAGAAGAGGTGGTTATCTATAATACCAATACTGCTTTGGGGTGTGACCATTAGCATCCATTTTTAATTACTGTTTTCCCCAAATCTCAAACGTCTTCTATTTACTGTCCATTTATCTTTTAAACCTGATAGCCAGCCACCCCCTCTGCACTAGGGAAGACTTAGGAGAGGGCAATTCTACATGGATATCTTGCAAAGTCTGAGAGATGAGTGTGGAGAGAGTTGCGAGTACAGGGTTCACAAATAATAAGTACTGGGCTGACCAAAAAGTCCATATGGGGTTTTCTGTAAGCTGTTACACAAAAACCCAAATGAACTTTTTGTCCAACCCAATACTATAAGAAACTGGGATGTTTCCCATTTCCTTGAGCACCAGGTCTTTATATTTAAATTCATTCCCACATCATGTAGATACATTCTACTACCAAGTATAAAAAAGATTCTAAAATTAAATACAAGTATTTTAAGTGTATTCACTATTGGATACTATTCACACCTTGGATTCCCAGTCTCTATTGCAAATGATGGAGAAGAATAACTTTAAAGAGCAGGTAGACTGGATGGCTGCAGATGGAAGGCTGGGGGAAGCAGGGCTGGGTAGACTAAAAGGCCTACTGAGACCTCTACTTTATCATTTTGTTAGGAGTCATTGATGTTAATGTTCTTGGACTATTCTGTCTGAATAAGGCAAATTGTAATAGATCCACAGATTGATCATTCAACAATCTGAGGTCTATTTTGAAAGATGGAGTTTAAGTTCTTTTTTTATTCATCCCTTGGGCACACAGATATTTCAAAGGCAAGTGCTAGACATATCTGTTGGGCATGTCAGGCTAATTGGCCAGTTTGATCTTTAATATTATACAGTCACTACTCTCTGGCTTTATCTAAGGCTTTATGCTTCCCTTTGTCACCAGAGTACAAACTGACCAGATATCATACATCAAATACAAGGCTCAGAGAGCACAACAAATGACATTCTTCCCTGTAGGAAGGAAGGGAGTAAACTAACATTGAATGAGATCTACTATGTGCCAGGCACTGTGCCAGTAAATTTATATATGCACCATCTAAAGCAAGTTCTATACTGGCAGCAGGATTGATCTATTTGAAGAATAGATGGTTCTTGGGTGAGTAGAGGAAAAGGAAGGGGTTGTATGTGGGGATCAACAAATCCAACAACAATATATTGATCCAAGAAGGACCACCAGAGTATGAGAGGAGTTTACCTTCCATAAAGATACCAACATTCTCAGCCAGCTAAAGATAGGATATTAAGAGGCTTGGGGAATGATGCATAGCTTTTGAAATAACCACATTTCAAGTAAGCCATACTGAGCTTGCTTGGCCCTACAGAGAAGAGGAACCTGGGGTTGAACCAACACACATGTATCTATCCAGCTCTGCCCACATGTCTACCACCTTCAGATAACCCTCTCTCAGGCCTCCAGGCACAAGCTTATCACACAGCATTTCCTGAAAAGAATTCTTCTCTGGGGACTCTGGCAGAAGACGAGGGAGGATGCTTTGTATATCCTCTGGCCTTCAGGTGACAAGCTAATGCCCCAAGCTTGGAGCCAGGGGAAGTTTGTCTAACTGTGTGACCTAGAAGGGTCATGGCTTCACTTATTTTCTAATTAGGATAATTAACCTCCTCTGCTTGTTCATTCTGTTCTAATCCAAACAGCTCAAATTAAACTGGCACAGGGGACTGTTAGGCTCTGGGGACAGGAAACCGTTTACAAGGCTTTCATCTCCAAGCAGCCACCATCAAGGCAAAGTGAGGACAAAGACCTCACAGCATCTTCACTCTTGAAATAACCTTGGGATGCTTTGAGGACCACCTTCAATTTGAATCAACACAGATATCCCATCAGCTATAAGATTTTGCATAGCTCCATAGCACTTGCTGACTAAATTGGGGTCGGGGTTAGAGGGGGGATGCTGATAGCATTTATTTTTTTATCTTCATGGTTTTATGATTGGCTCCAGTATTCTTGCCTTGGAAATCCCATAGACAGAGGAGGCTGGCAGGCGGCCGTCCATGGGGTTGTAACAGTCAGACATGACTGAGCAACTGAACCAAAACCAAGGAAAACAAAAACTGAATGGCTCAAGTTGGTAGGATTTGATGTGGGAGATTTGTGGAATCTGTTGTTTCGCAATGACCACTGGAGGCAAAACTTGTGGAGTTTTTAAAAAACTGGAATTGAATAGCAGCATTTCACCTAGAATAGAGACGCAACTGAGGGGTAACAATACTGCCCTGCTTCCTCTGGTGGCTTGAACTCCCCATTCCCTACCTCTGAGCAGGTTTGAGCTTCCCATCAGGAAAATATAACCTCAATGCTGTCTAGGCTGATAGGACTAGGCACAGTCCTCTGGATCTTTTGTTCCTCCTGACTGCAGGATTTAGTCTGAGGTCTATCCTACATGCAGCCCTTCACACCTGTATAGGAAAGCACAGTGCTATATATTTAGTCTCCTTTCCAAGAACTCTTTGGCTACAGCTCTTCTTATCAGGTGGCTCCAATACTTTGGCCACCTGATGCGAAGAGCCAACTCATTGGAAAAGACCCTGATGTTGGGAAAGATTGAGGGCAGGAGGAGAAGGGGACAGCAGAGGGTGAGATGGTTGGATGGCATTATCAACTCAATGGACATGAGTTTGAGCAAACTCCAGGAGATAGTGAAGGACAGGGAAGCCTGGCGTGCTGCTGTGCAAAGAGTCAGACACAACTGAGTGGTTAAACAACAACAAAAGCCCTTGTGAGTCACCATGGCTGATGGGAAAGTGACAACAATAGAGTCACAGATGAGATCAGGCTGCCCATTTGGACTAAGTACTAAAGAGCTCCTCCCAGCCCAGGAATGCTAGCATTTTCCCTGGGTCTGCCCAGCAGATGCGAACCCTGACTTGCTACTCAGTATGTCAGAGCCATCAGCATAAATTTCTCAGCATGTTGTCAAGAGGCTTGTCCTGGCCCTAGGCTGAGTAAGTGAGTCTATCCCCAACTTCTGTCAGTTCATACCCTTGTCCCCTCCTAGCCCTACACTGTTCACTTCCCATCCATTACCTCCATTGAAACCTGAGCTTTCCCTCCTGAATCATCCATCTGTGCTAACCATCCGATGTGTGGTTCTTGGTAGATACATAATAAGGACCAGACTAGTATGTCTTAAATTGTGATGTGACTGCAAATCACCTGGGATCCTTGTTAAAATGCAGATTCTGATTCATTTAAGTCGAGTGTGGGACCCGAGACTCTGCATTTTTAACAAGCAGCCTTGGTAGTGCCCAGTGTTGCTATCCAAGGACAATACTTTAAGCAGCAAAGATGTCAGTGCAGCATCTTTAGGATCTTCTGTCATCGATATGCTGGACCAGGAGTCACACTTTAAATAGCAGGGACAGATACCATCTTCTGAATGAACTACATGCACCTGTGCTGCTTGGAGGAGACTGTGTCCTCTCTTCTCAGCAATTAATGATAGCATCCTTTTATACTGAGGCTAAAACAATCCTTTAGTGTAACCAGAGCTGTGCAGAGGGTGTGGCAAATGTGGACCTTGGCATAGACTATTTTTCTTGGGACCTGGGTTACTTGAATAAGCCTTCCTGGGCACCTGCCCTGATTCCTGAAGTCAATTGTGCAGGCCAAACTCATTTGGGGTCCAGCCACTCCATTCATCGCATCCACTTTCACAGTGGCTCTGGATGGCTGCTACTGCCACATCACTCATGCTGTGATCTGCATCAGTGGTTAAGACAACAGAAACAGCTACATCATCCAAGGCACAATCCATTTATTTCATGCTGGAAAAAACAATCTTCCATCCAAGTGGGGCCAGTTAAGTTCTGGGCAGTTGCCATAGCTCTAAGGTTATAGGAAATATGCCTTTTGCACTATCGAGCTCCCCAGTGGAGAGCAATATACCCCCTTGAGGAAGCTCCAGGTATCATTAGCACATCAATGCCATGCTGGACAGAGCAAGTCCATTTCTCCTCGGAGGCACAAGGTGGATAACTCCTGGGGTTGTTAAAATATAACTTTGCTGGAGAAGTTCCCTGCCTTGTTTCTCCCTCTCCCAAAGAAATTCCCGAATCCTTTCCTCCTCAGCATTGCTGCTGATTGTGTGCTTTGTTCAAAATAAACTTTAAAGAATATTTGCATTTGGTTTAGGGGATGCTCTGTTATACCTATATTTGCTGAGCTAAACACTGCAGATGGAAAGGTTCCCCTAAGAAGATTGCAGAGTATTGTGATTATGTGGTTTTGATCCAAAATACAAACATGTTTGATGGCCTAAGGGTGTTGTCAAACAGTGTTTTGAAACAGACTGGCAAGTTTAAGATGGTTTTAAAAGCAGGCCTACTTGAGGATCCAGAAAGGACCCACACCAACACTCCCTGGTAGTTGCATGGGCACGAGTCTAGCTGGACTGGCCCATTGCTGGCTCTGGTGGGGTCTTCAAGCCAAAGAAATGTTTATCATTAACTGTTTCCCTCTTGTCCACTGTTGTTCTAAGCTAGTTACTTACATCTCTTGGAGAGTTTAGTAAATACTTTCATCTACACAGTACCCTACAACTCCATGTTTCCTTCAAAATGATATAGAAGACCTAGCACAGAAGCCAGTGGGATTAAATTTCCAGCCAAGAGGAACTTGCTTAGCCATTTTGATACATCTGTCACTGAGCATTTTGCCTAAATGAGCACAGAAGCTTTCTGCGCATGGTTGACTAGTCCCTCCACTAACCCAATCATTATGATGACTAGCTACATGGTTTCTCATTAGACTCATTTTATTCAAATACATTTTTAGCCAGTGCAGTTTCCCAACAGTTCATTACTAGAGTCGGCATCTGAACACTTACTCTCCCTCTATAAACCTCCCAGATTGTAGTTTGCTGAAGCACTCCTAAATTCAGTCATATCCATATGCTTGTTCATCCTTTGCAACTAGTTACAGCAGTGGGGTATATATCCTGGCTAAATGAAGTCAAGGCCATGGCTTTGATGGCTGCTCGGGCCAATTAGCTTCCTTCTAGTCCATAGGACTAGACTCTTCCCTCCATCTTGGCCAGCCAACATTCTTAATAATCTCTACCTTTGGTGTCAAAGGAGACTGGCTCTAATAGTGGGGCTGACTTTATTTTCATCTCTTTATGTTACTCATAGCTGTAGCCAAAGGGTCAATTTTCAAGTGAAACACAAATTAGGGACCATGAGGGTATGTGAGCAGAAATGTTTAGAAAGAAGTTTTCTGTATCTGTCCCTCTTTCATCTTATCTTCCTTTTCTCTAAGTCTTAGCCTCCATTTGCTTATTATCAGAATAGAATGCTCTTGATCCATCCTCCAAACTATCTGACAATACCTATTTCCATAATCCTAAGTGTTAGAAAGTGTTAGTCGCTCAGTTGTGTCTGTGACTGTTTGCAATCCCATGGACTGCAGCCTGCCAGGCTCCTCTGTCCATGGAATTCCGTAGGTAAGAATACTGGAGTGGGTAGCCTTTCCCTTCTTCAGGGGATCTTCCCAACCCAGAGATTGAACCCAGGTCTCCTGCATTGTAGGCAGATTCTTTACCATCTGAGCCACAAGGGTCCCCTCAAAATAGAATATTGAAGAAATTGAGTCTCAGAATGAGAAAGGAACAGCCACATGCTCACCCAATTGAATAAGCCTCTCAAGACTTTCTTGGAAGATAAATCCTATATTTCAAGCAAGTTGAAACATTTATAATACCTCCTGTGAACTTTATCCTATGGGCCAAGAAAAACTTTTGAAGATTTTTGAGAGTGAGCATGGCTATGACATAATCAGAAGGGAGAAGGTTAAAGTGAGCAGTTTGGATGTAAGGGGAAGGATGGTTGCAGTTAGCCCGAGTAAATACCAAATAACTTTAAAATAACTGGTAGTAATGGGAATGTAAAGGAAGGGGAAGACACAGAAAGAATGAACTAATTTGACTTCATGTTTGCCCAGGGCAATGGAAGAGTCAAAGATAATTCTCAGATTTGATAACTAGGAAATAAGACAGAAATAGAGAAGTCAGGAAAAACAAAAACAGCTGCTTTTGAGGCAAGGGGCACAAGCAATGATAAAACCCACCCAGCCTAGTAACATCAGCTCAGCTCCCAAAGTGGTGATTAACTCATGAGAGATATGCCATTATCCAGAGTAATCTGCCTGCATTTCTGTTGAGCATTCACTTACATTTTGATTGTCCGGTATGCATCCTAGTGGGCCTGAAAGATTCTGGGGTGTCCTCAGGTAGTTAGTTGTACAAAAGTGTGTTCTAGAGTCCTCCTTGTCATGGAGAACCACTTAGAAAAAGGTATGATTTCGTCTTTCCTGGGCAATTGCACATAGAGTAATTTCAGCAACTGATGAGGAAAAAGAAGAGTTATGAGCTTGGAAGCCAAACCTGGGTATAGATACCGGCTCCAAAATTTACTAGTTATGTGCTTTTATTCATAAACATGTACCTCTGTGAGACTCAATTTCCTGATCACAGGGAATAACTACCTCTGCTTAGGGTTGTTGGGAGGATTAAATATAATAATGTGTATAAATGCTTAGCACCGTGCCCAGCCCAAAGTAGGCATTCAATGAATGTTAGCTCATACTCCTGTCCCAAACTTAGCAGCAAAAGTAAAGGGGCCTTAATTTAAAATCTGAGAAATGGGAGTACAAAATTTATACATAATAGTACCCCCAAAAAATATATTATTCCAACAATGATTTAAAGGCATCATACCATCATCTCGGAGAGACAGTGGTCACCTCCTGTACCCTAAGTTTCTCAAGCCAATAGAGAATGGGTGTGAGAGCTTGGAACCTTCATTTCCCTCCATTTCACTCTGATGACCTGTTTGGTGAGATATGTTTTGAGCTAAGTTTTAATGAATGGTTAAGGTAAAGGGTGTACGGGATGGGATGGAGGGTTTTCTAGGTGTCTAGAACAGCCAGAGTTCATCATTGAAAACTGAAGTTGCTGGAGAACGCCATGCTCTGATGAGGACGAGCTAAGCCAGGGGTTTGAAGCCTGTATAGATTACAATGGGCCCCAGCAGAAAATGAGAATCCCAGCCAAATTTGAGGGGGAAGATGTGCTCTAACACTCAAATTTTCTTGTGGAATCTTGGCTCCTCCATGCAAAAGTATTCAGCGAAGGAGCAGAGCCCTTAAGAGGTCACAGAAGTCTTGTAGGCAAATCTACAAGGGCTATTCATAATGATTTTCTTGTTGGATTTTAGCTTTTACTCAATACCAAAATGAATCTTTGTCAAGAAAACACAACAGAAACATCATTTTACCTTAATACTGAAAGTTAAAACATGATAGCATTGAAACATGTATATTATTATATGTGAAACAGATCGCCAGTCCAGGTTCGATGCATGAGACGAGTGCTCAGGTCTGGTGCACTGGGATGACCCAGAGGGATGGGATGGGGAGGGAGGTGAGAGGGAGGGTCAGGATGGGGAACACATGTAAACCCATGGCTTATTCATGTCAATGTATGGCAAAAATCACTACAATATTGTAAAGTAATTAGCCTCCAACTAAAATAAATAAATTAAAAAAAAAACAATGAAAAGGGTTGTAGTTATGTGCAAGTTGGGATCTACCCCTGGGTAAACCATTTTCTCTCTCTAGACTTCAACTTCTCTTTTGTACAATGCAGAGATTGGGACCATCACTAAATTCTGGCTCTCATGTTTGAGAATTCTAAGAGATGTAGGCGAATTCTGGAAAACTAAAGCCACCTAACTTCTCTGAAGCTTAGGCAAGATTCAATCACTCTTCCTGGGGCCCAAGTCCTGCAGCCTCCTCCATACTTCTAAGTCCACTCTCAGATCCCCATTGGAAAAGCTCAATTGAAAGAAAACAATCAAAATGAGTTGATCTTAGTGATATCTTTATATGTGTGCTTCTTTTTTTAGTATGGGGGAGGGCACATGAAAATTCTTATTTACCTTGTAAGTTTTCCACATCCCACTTTGAGTGTTTCCCAAATGATTTTTAGACTACAGTATTAAGTCAAAGGAAACTTTTTTTCCTCAAGTGAAAAGCATGTTCTCAATTGTCCTTCAGGACTGTATATATTCATCCTTCTGTATCCTCTAGGCAAAATCTTGCCCTTAATATTACCTTTGACAGCCTTCCAATTGTATCAGGATCAAGAAGTCGCAGCACTCTAGCGGGCAGGATTAGCTACAGTCCTTTGCAATCAGATCCAGACCGCTTTTGTCTTTTTTTCTTTTTACCTTTTACTTTATATTGCAGTATAGGTAATTAACTTTGTTGCATTATTTTCGGGTGTACAGCAAAGTGATTCAGTTATACATATATGAATATCTACCCTTTTTCAAACTATTTTCCCATTTGGGCTGTTGCGTAACATTGAGCAGAGTTTCCTGTGCTATACAGCAGGTCCTTGTTGGTTATCCATTTTAAATATAGCAGTGTGTACATGTCCATACCACACTCCCAATCTGTCTCATTCCCCCTTTCATCCTCGACCCGACTTTCCACTTCCTTTCCTTTTCTCTGCTAGCCATCATCCATACCTCCCCCTCCCCAACGTTGAGAGGTTTGGTTTGGCCTTGCTTTCTCAAACTTGAGAATACTGAAGAATGTTTCCAGGTAAGTCACTTTCCTAATAGGAAGCCTTTTGCTTAATGGAAAGCAAGCGCATATTTTCTGAACTCAAGTTCCAGCTGGGTCAATTCATTTCACAGGGCACAAATGTAAATTATTATGTACAAAGGGAAGCCCAGGATGTGAAAGCTCAATGCAAAATATACCCACTTCTGGGAACTGACTCAAAGCTCTCCCCTGCTGGAGGAGGTGTAGCAGGGTGAGGGGCCATCTTCATAATTGTGGCCACTTGGTGCTACTTGGAATAAATCAGACCTGGGAAGAAGGTAAAGTGTGGCTGACTGGTAGCATTTCTTCCCCAACCTATAAACAGAGCCCCTTTTTAGAAGGCTGCTGTGCTCACCACTATACCACCAGTGCTGCATGGCAGGGGGCCTTTTTAACCAAATGCATAAAGCCTTCCCCCACGGCCACAAAACCAGAGCTGGCAAGTGCATTCTTTGGTTGAGATCTACAGTCAGTTCTCTCCTGCAGGTGCCCATAAAATACCTGCTAATACTCAAACTGCTCACCACTTATTTGGCTGCCAGATTCCGTCATGTGATCAGTGCTGGAAATCATGGATTTCAAGGGGATTAAAAGCCAAGTGAGGAAATGTTATATAAGAAACCCTATTAATGCGCATGATCAATCATCCCATGACATCTATTAAGTGTGCAGCAGTCCACAGAGAAACTTTGAGATGACTCATAGCCTCTGTGAGTTTGCATTGCAGGCAGCCTATCCCAGGGCAATTATCTACCTATCAAATAGAAACATGAAGGATTTGTCCACAAGCACTATAGCAGCCCCTTTCATCCACACTCAGTTGTTTTTATTCTTTAAAAAAAATTTATCGAAGTATTGTTGATTTACAATGGTGTGTTAATTTCTGCGGTACAGTAAAGTGATTCAGCTATACATATATTCTTTTTCAGGCTCCCCTGATAGCTCAGCTGGTAAATAATCTGCCTGAAATGCAGGAGACTCTGGTTCAATTCCTGGCTAAGGAAGTTCCCTTGGAGAAGGGAAAGATTACCCACTACAGTATTCTTGGGCTTCCCTAGTGGCTCAGACAGTAAAGAATCCACCTGCAATGTGGGACACCCTGGTTCGATCCCTGGGTTGGGAAGATACCCTGAAGAAGGGGCAAGGCTACCCACTCCAGTATTCTTGCCTGGAGAATCCCATGGACAGAGAAGCCTGGAGGGCTACACTCCATGGGGTCACAAAGAGTCAGACACAACTGAGCACTGTATTCTTTTTCATATTCTTTTCCATCTTGGTTTAATCCAGGATATTGAATATAGTTCCCTGTGCTACACAGTAAGACTTTGTTGTTTATTTATTCTTTATTTTTTTATATCACACCTTGTGTGGTTGAGGATCAGAAGACTTGCCTATTGTACTTTTCCCAGACCTTAAGCAAATCTACTCCAGATGGTCTTCTAAATTTCCTTTCAGCTGACAGTGCAAAACAGGTTTACTTTCACTCAGTGAAACTGACATAACTATTCGGGCATACTTTCTCAGTTTATGGTGTGGAGAATGGGGCCACATAATTCACCAGCAGGAAGAGAAAGTTCATAATGAAGAACTGGATGAAAAATAAAAATGAAAAATGCAGGATTATATGCATTGCTAGCTTCAAGGCCAACTTTAAACTTGACAAGTAGTTGGAAATGGCCTCCTCTGTGGGATATTTGGGTATCAGGAATACCTCAAGCTGCCAAACAATACTCTCCCACCAAATTGTTGTCTACAATTTCTTCTATAACGGTTGCCCTTTTGCTTTAGGGTTTTGATCCTAATTCAAAACATAACTTCTTGGGACTTCCCTGGTGGTCCAGAGCCTAAAACTCCAAGCTCCCAATGCAGGGGACCTGGGTTCAATCCCTGGTAAGGGAACTAGATCCCACATGCCACAAGTAAGAGTTTGCATGCCACAACTCAAAAGATTCTGCATGCCACAATGAACAAAAGATCTTGTGTGCTATAACTAAGATCCAGCACAGCCAAATAGATAAATATTTAAAAAGTAAAACATAGCTTCTTCATGGAGGGGCTCACAATTGAAGCTTTAATCACTCATGAACAGTCTAGTCTGAGAAAAGGATAGGATTTAGAATGAAGGGGGAATTGTATTGGGGGAGAGGAAAAGGACACAGAACTGGGACACCAGGGGCACCTCCTGTTCACTGACTCTACAAATTAGCTAAGGTCCCATCCTAATAAAGCAGCTGAAAGAAGGGAAGATTTGCTGAGGGTCAGTGCATAATTAAAGGGAAACTTAAGCAAACACAATTATGAGGAATGAAGACCTTAGGGAAATCTTAATTTGCCTGGGGTAAATTGGGCTGTGTGTCGGTGAATATTTGTTTCTTATCCCGTTCCATAAAACCCACAGACTGACATCCACATGCAAACACAGAGGGGTCCTTGATCTTCCCATCTCAAACTCCTCGCACACAGAAGAGTTTGTGCTCTAGCATCTCAAATTTAGACAATCACTATCTATATTTTTGTGGAGATCAAATATGATTAAATCAGGTTCGAGCAAAAACAAAATAACAAAATGTGGGTTCAAATGTGCGATGGGATGCACACATATAGTTAATTCACTTGGCTGTACATTAGAAACTAACACAACTTGTAAAGCAACTATACTCCAATAAAAATTAATTTTTAAAAAAGAATTTTATTTGGAAGGGAATCAGAATTTTGTTTTTATACACTACACACTGGACCCAGGCCTTCTATTCTTGATTTAATAAAGGAGAAGAGCTTTGCTTGAGAATCAGCCCTCATTTCAAATCTAAAGGCATTTTTGATTACCTGATTTGCTTTGAAAAATAAGGGAAAGGCCTCTACCAATTTGTTGTTTATCTCTGTGACGTGTTTTTAGTGAAAAGATTTTGCCTATTTTGGTCAAATGTATTACTTTGCTTTATGCTATTGTAAGTTTTAATGTTTACACTTACATTAACATTGTCTGTTGGAAGTATATAGAAATGCAGTTAGATATTTTTAATTAAAAAAAAATGCTATTGGCATCTTTCCATGAATTCTTTTTAAAGAAAAGTACCCT
This sequence comes from Okapia johnstoni, assembly GCA_024291935.2. NCBI lineage: Eukaryota > Metazoa > Chordata > Mammalia > Artiodactyla > Giraffidae > Okapia > Okapia johnstoni. Next base: position 101,190,929 of record CM044305.1, on the reverse strand, counting down.
TTGAATTGATAATAGGAATAGGCACATCCTGAAGTATTGGATTTGAGTTCAGACTTTTGAATATCAGGTTTCTTAGATATGGCAAAACATAACATGAAATAACTAAATTGGGTTTATCATCTCTCTTTCCTCTGCCTCTTTTTCTGTTCTTCACTTATATCTCAGCAATTACCTTCAGATTCCATATGTAGCTTCTCCCATTCACTTACTTTGCCACCATATACAAGAGCAAGTTGTCTGAAATTCCATGGAGACTAAAGAAGTTGTAAGAAATGGAGAGAACGGTTTGCATAATGCTTGGGTTCCAAGCCCATGTGAGCACTCGAATAAGAGCAGGAGAATAAATTTTCATTTGTCTCCTTTTATCTCACATAATTTTTGGATGAATAAGAATATTAATTTCACAAAATGTCAAATTTCTGTTAATTAAAATATATCACCTACAGTATTAAATGTCAAATAAGCTGAATTAAAATATCTGTGACACATATTACAGACACAATGTCATTAATGTATAAAAGTCCTTATGAATCAATAAGAAAAACTAAGATCATAATATAAATCTGAACAAAGAAAATAGATAGGAAATTCTCAAGATAAAGCATAAACATGGACACAAAAAGTGAAAAGTCACTAACTTTGCTAATAATAAATGAAATGCTAGCAGAAAAGAACTTTCTTATATTCTCCTATCAAATGGGCAAATCTATTATTCAATGCTAGGCAGTGGGCAGAGAGATAAGTACTCTCATATTCTGCTGATGGGAAAATAAAATGATATGACCTTTCTGGAGGGCAAATTGGCAATATGTATCTAAAGCATTGAACATGTTCACAAACATTTGGCCTGACATCCCTTCCTCTAGATATTTCTCCTATGGAAATATTAATAATTAGAGATGCTGTATGAGTGTTTTCATCACAGCATTTTTCACAATAGGTAGAGACTAGAAATAGCTGAAGTGTTCATGTTGGGGAATGGTTAAATAAATTACAGTATGTATAACGGATGGAATATTGTATAGCCATTAAAATTATGATTTGAAACACTTAATAACATAAGAAAATGTCCATGATATGTTAAATTTTTTAAAAGATAGGACACAAATTGTTCAATCCATTTTACTAAAACAAAAATTCTACGGAATATTTATACTTAAGCGAGTGGAAAGAAATACACCAATGCTAACAGTGGTTATCTCTGAGCTGTAGAGTCACCCATACTTTTATTTTTTTCATCTTTGTGTCTTCTCAAATGTCCAAATTAAGCATGTGTTAATTTTGTACTTAGAAAAACACAGATGCTACCTCAGAAGAAAAAAGACATTTGTAAAGTGCTTTGAGTCCATTAGAGTCTACTTCCCACACGATGACACAATGTTCCCAGGTTCCTCATCTACCACAGGAAAAAGCAATTTACAAGCCTTCCCTCAGCCTCTGTGCCTTTGTCTGCTTAATTCTGGATTTTATATATATATATATATATATATATATATATATATACACATACATATATATATCGGAGAAGGCAATGGCAACCCACTCCAGTACTCTTGCCTGGAAAATCCCAAGGACGGAGGAGCCTGGTAGGCTGCAGTCCAAGGGGTTGCGAAGAGTCAGACACGACTGAGCAGCTTCCCTTTCACTTTTCACTTTCATGCATTGGAGAAGGAAATGGCAACCCACTCCAGTGTTCTTGCCTGGAGAATCCCAGGGATAGAGGAGCCTGGTAGGCTGCTGTCTATGGGGTCGCACAGAGTCAGACACAACTGAAGCGACTTAGCAGCATATATATATATATATATATATATACACATAGGCTATATATATATATATATATATATACATAGGCTATATATATATAGGCTTCTGGGGTGGCTCAGTGGTAAAGAATCCACCTGCAATGCAAGAGACACGGGTTCAATCCCTGGGTCAGGAAGATCCGCTGGAGAAGAAAATGGCTACCCACTCCAGTATTCTTGCTTGGGAAATCCTATGGACAGAAGAGTCTGGAGGGCTATAGTCCATGGGGTCTCAAAAGAATCAGACATGACTTAGCAACTAAAATGATGATGATTAGCCCTTCTTGGATCACGCTTTTCTTAACAAGAACTTTACTGCTAGTCATGAAAGATACCTAAGAAAAGAGTCCTGCTTCCATAAACCTCATTTGTATTGGGTAGCCATTACAACAGGTCAGTTGTTCTCAACTCTGGTTGTACATGAAAAGCACCCAAGAAGTTTAAAATAAAACAAAGCTGGAAATCACTTCCAGTGATTCTGATTTAATTCGTCCAGAGTAAAGCTTGGACATCAACATTTTAAAGTTTCCAAGGTGATTATAGGGGCTTCCTTGGTGGCTCAGACAGTAAAAAAAAAAAAAAAAATCTTCCTGCAATGCAGGAGACTTGGGTTCGACCCCTGGGTTGGGAAGGTCCCCTGGACAAGGAAATGGCAACCCACTGGAGTACTCTTGCTTGGAGAATTCCATGGACAGAGGAGCCTGTTGGGCTACAGTCCAGGGGGTCGCAAAGAGTCAGACATGACTGAGTGACTCACACTTTCATTTTCAAGGTGATGATAATACACAGCTAGAGCTGAGAAACCCAGAGGTAAGTGAAGACACAGAAAAATAAAGTAATGCTTTCTTAAGCTGAATTCAGTTGAGCAAGATAGGCAGGATTGAAACTGACCCTCAGAGGATCTTTTTTACACTACTGGCCTCTGAGATACCCACAAGGTACCAGCCGTTCATTTGTTAAATGCCATAGCCTAAAGATCACAGCTCCCACATCACCAACTCCCACATTCATTATCTGCATGACCCCAGGAGACAGGCAGATCCCAAAACAATGCTCAACATCCTCTTTTCCTTTCCTTCCAAACTGACCTGTGTTAAGGCCACTGCTAAAAGGCACCTGTGTTAGTTGGAAGGGTAACACATTACTCCATTAGCCATTTTTATGCCGGCACCTAGAAAAGGACAGAATGCTGAGAGACAGGGACGTAGGACAAAGGTGTTTTGACGTGGGGAAGGAGGAAAGAAAAGGCCAGGAGTGGTGATGATAGGTCCCGTTGGGCTATTGGATAGACAGGGAACATCAGGATCTTGTGTGACGTCAAGAAGATGGAAGGACTCTGTCCACTTTATAACACTGCCAAGGGCATCCATAAACAAGCCCTATTGAGTAGGCTTGGCAGCATAATGTACTTGAAAGAGCACTAAATTGGAAGTGAAGGCACTTGCTTCTAGGGCCAGGACTAGGGTGAGGCAAGTGAGAATACATTTGGACAACCCTGAGTAAGTGGCTTTTTAGAGGGTGGGGGAAGTGAAGAGATGTTGGTCAGTTATGCAAGGTGAGTAAGTTCTGGAGATCTAAGGTACACGATGGTGTACCTTAACTACAGTTAACAATACTTCTGGTGACTACAGTAAGCAAGACTGTATTGTACACTTGACATTTGCTGAGGGTAAATATTAAGTGATCTCACCACACACACACACAAAAGAACTAAAATGGTAACTAAGTCAGATGACAGATATATTCATTAGCTTGACTGTGCTGATCACTTCACATTGTAAACGTATATCAAAATATCCAGCTGTATACCTTAAATATATATACTTTCTATGTGTCAATTATACCTCAAGACAATTGAAAAAAGAGACAAACCAAAAATAAAAAGCCTTGTGCCCTAGCTGCTTCTCTGGCTTCACTCTACTACCGGCCCTGCTGACTTAGGTTCTAGTCTTGCTTCTGACTTTATACTAGCTATGTGATCTTGGGCAAGTCACTTCTCTCCAAACACCACCCCTCCAAACCAGAGCAGCTCCACTTCTATCTGTCTTATAGGTTGGGCTTCCATAAAATTTTTGTTTGGAAAAAGAGTTCCAGAGCTTTAAATTTTTTCTATGACTTCTCTAAATCATCTGTAAGAGTCCTTCTAGCTTGTAATGTGTGATTCTATGACTGGAAAATGCAAACCACAAGAATTTTCATGGGCCATTTTGAGTCTTTCTTTTTCAACCTGAAAAGGCAGTTTCCAGCACAGTCCAATGGGACAAATATTGAATCACCCTCTCGGAAAGATCAATTTTCCTCTCTAGATCCCTGGTGGCTCAGATGGTAAAGAATCTGCCTGCCATGCAGAAGAGCCGGGTTCGATCCCTGGGTCAGGAAAATCCCCTGGAGAAGGGAATGGCAACCCACTCCAGTATTCTTGCCTGGAGAATTCCATGGACAGAGGAGCCTGGCCAGTTACAGTCTATGGGGTCGCAAAGAGTCAGACACGACTGAGCAACTAACACACAGAACATTTTTAGGGGGTCAGCAGTCCCTTTGGGAGCATTATGGAAAATTCCCTGAAAATCCTCACCAGGCACAGAATGCTATAAATGTCAGCGCTTGTGTGGAGCCCATTTGTCAATATTAGAGCCCCCCCCCATCATCTGTGGACTGCTAGACACCATGTCAGAAGTACAGATGGTATGGCTCGGAAAGACCTGGGACAGGTTCATGAGCAACAACAGGTGTTGCCAGCCCATGCTGAAATATGTAAAGCAGAAAGGAGAAAATTATCCTCAGCTCTATTTCCTTGGGTGTCTTCATTACCAACATCCATATGTCAGTATCTTATTTTTTATTCTTTTGTGTTTTCAGATCAAATACTAAATTTGTTCAGCATAGAGTAGCTTTTCATTTTGTACACTGAACAAAATCCTGCCCTTCATTCCCCTTGTGAAAATGATTTTGACAATGGTAGATTTGAGATTTTTTTTTTATCTGCTGTCATTCCTGTCACGAGGTCAACCTAACAGTCACAGATTGCATTCCATAGGAGCAGATTCTGCTATGGAAATTTGCATGCAAAATTTTATTGCGGAGTACTCTCATTAAAAATACTGTGGGAACCAACAAGGACATACTGTATAACACAGGGAACTCTACTCATTATTCTGTGATAACCTGTATGAGAAAAGAATCTAAAAAAGAATATATATATATATATATATATATATATATGTATATACATACACACACACTGAATCACTGCTGTACACCTGACACTAACACAACATTGTAAATTAACTATACTCCAATAAAATCAAAATTTAAAAAAAACACTTGTGGGAGGAAAAGAAGGAAGCAGCTTTGAGCACAAGAAGATAGGCTATATAGTCATAACAAGGCCTCAACCTATCCTTCACGTAGCCCTGAAGTTGGGATGGTCCTTTAGAGTTACCCTATTTGGAGTGAAAATATCTACTTCTGCTTCATTGACTACCAAAGCCTTTGACTGTGTGGATCACAACAAACTGTGGGAAATTCTTATATGGGAATATTAGACCACCTTACCTGCCTCCTGAGAAACCTGTCTGCAGGTCAAGAAGCAACAGTTAGAACTGGACATGGAATAATGCACTGGTTCAAAACTGTGAAAGGAGTACGTCAAGGCTGTATATTGTCACCCTGCTTATTTAACTTATATGAAGAGTACATCATGCAAAATGCTGAGTTAGATGAAGCTCAAGCTGGAATCAAGGTTGCTGGAAGAAATATCAATAGCCTCATATATGCAGATGACACCACCCTAATGGCAGAAAGCAAAGAGGAACTAAAGAGCCTCTTGATGAAAGTGAAAGAGGAGAGTGAAAAAGCTGGCTTAAAACTCAACATTCAAAAAACTAAGATCATGGTATTTGGTCCCATCACTTCATGGCAAATAGGGGAAAAAGCGGAAGCAGTGACAGATTTTACTTTCTTGGGCTCCAAAATCACTGTGGATCGTGACTGCAGACATGAAATTAAAAGACCCTTGCTCCAAGGAAGGAAAGCTATGACACACCTAGACAGTCTATCCAAAAGCAGAGACATCATTTGTCGACGAAGTCCGTCTAGTCAAAGCTATGGTTTTTTCTAGTAGTCACGTATGGGTGTGAGAATTGGAGCATAAAGAAGGCTGAGTGCCGAAGAATTGATGCTTTTGAACTGTGGTGTTGGAGAAGACCCTTGAGAGTCCCTTGGACTGCAAGGAGATCCAAACTGTCAATCCTAAAGGAAATCAGCTGTAATTATTCATTAGAAGGACTGATGCTGAAGCTGAAGCTCCAATACTTTGGTCACCTGATTTGAAGAGCTGACTCATTGGAAAAGACCCTGATGCTGGGAAAGATTGAGGGCAAAAAGCAATGGGGGCAGCAGAGGATGAGATGGTTGGATGGCATCACCGACTCAATGGACATGAGTTTGAGCAAGCTCCAGGAGATAGTGGAGGACAGAGGAGCCTGGCGTGCTGCAGTCCATGGGGTCGCAATGAGTCAGACACAACTTAGCGACTGAACAACAACAATTTGGAGTGAAAGGGTTATGCCTCGATTCCCCATAACAACCAGTCACTGGATGCAGGTTTCCCTGTGAAGGAAGTATTACTTCAAGCTAGGCAACTCTCTTCAGGAAACAACTTTCCTAGAGTCTGAAAGAGTAAGTCTTTTGGCTGAAGGGGGATCTGGATGGTAGAGCCTTTACCAAGACGACTTCCTTGTTTAGCAAGAGTAGCCCAACAACCGCTCCAGCAGGATTGGATTGGTCATAGCTGTGGCCCAACTCTTCATCCACGATCACTTTGGCACTCCTCTATTGTCATGTTCCTGTGTTATCTTGAAAGTGTGAAAGTGTTAGCCGCTCAGCTGCGCCCAACTCTTTGTGACCCCATGGACTGCAGCCTGCCAGGCCCCTATGTCCATGGGATTCTCCAGGCAAGAAAAGAATACTGGAGTGAGTTGCCATTTCCTTCTCCAGGGGATCTTTCCGACCCAGGGATTGAACCTCGGTCTCCTACACTACACTGCAGGCAGATTCTTTACCGACTATGCTAGCAGGGAAGCCTGTGTTATCCTGGTTGAGTGCAAATGGCAGGGAATTTATCATTCAGCCAGTTACCTATGTGGTAGCTCTCATTCTTTAAACCAAAGGAGAAACAGAAGTTGGACAACAGCCATGGTTTGGAATCAGGATGAGAGAATTTCCTGCTCAAATAAAAGTAGCTTTCATTATTGCAAAGTTGAGCACATTAAAGCTCACACACAGTGGAGGACAATTCTGAAGCTGCTAAAACAGCGGACTTATTTTTACAAAGCCAAGGCTTTTGTTATGTGCACCTCACCTCCTACAAGCACTGACGCCTGCTTCTGCCCTGCCTCCAGAGTCAAACTTTTCTTTTTCTTTTTTCCCCCTCCCTCAAACTCACATTTACTGTCTTTGGTCAGCTGTAACAGGAAAGAGTCAAACTATAACAAATCAGGTATGAAACCAAATGAAAGTGCTTTTTATTTTGGTGGATTGCTCACTGACATGTACTGTACTGAGGTGACCATTCCCCCCAGAGTTGTTGAGTACACAGCCACACATGCTCACAGACACAAAGAAACTCTGCATGATGAGAAGACACTACAGAGTTAAGCCACAGTTCTGACTTGCTCAGAAATGTGAGTGAGGCTCATAGCCCAGAAGGCCCCAGATCCAAGCTCATTGAGAAATCAGTATGCTTTTTCTATTTAATTTTTGAATGGGTTATGCATCCACATGGTTCAGAGAACAAAAGTATAAAAAGATCTATAAAATCAGTGTCTATTAAGCGCCTTTGCATTTGTGGCAGCAGGCAACGTATAGAGCAGCACTCATTTGTCATCCATGTCTTCCAGGAGCTTACGCTCTGAGCGGACAGCATGGGTTGTATTTTTTAATCTTTATTGTTTTCATACTTACAGAAAATAATACCTGCTTCTTGTAAAAAAGTCAAACATTCATAAATAAATGACAGTGCAAGTAGAAGTTCTTGGTAATTCTATACCTCTGAGATAATTACTGTCAATTCCTTCAAATTTTTTTCTATACACTTCAGAATTTTTTTACAGAAATGGAACTACACTACAAATGCTATTTTGCAGCTTTTTCCTATGGAATAGTATATTGCAGAAATTTTTCTTTTTGTTATATAGAGATTGAGCTATCTCTTTAACAGTAGCATAGTATTCCATGTTTATGTACTATGCTTTATTTATCCAGTTCTATTTTGAATTTTTAAATGCCTATTGTACAGTTCTTCAAATTGGTTTATCCACGGCTTATAACTGATTTACCTTGATTTAAATCTACATATCTCAGGAGAATGTATGAGTGCTCAGTAACAGAAGCTTCATGGAGAAAGAGAGTCAGACACAAAGGTCTACAGATAGGAAGGGATGCCAGGAAAAGGGATAGACAGGTGCAATTGCCTTGAGTAGGTAACAATGAGAGCACTGCATAAGTCGATAAGACCATCTTTCAGATTTGAGCAACTGTGAAAATAGGGGAGAAATGAGGCCTTGAATAGGGTGAATTTTTTAAAAGGGAGATAAATCAGGTTGGAATGGAATGAGTCTTGATGCATGGATGGAGAGTTGTTATACAGCAAAGGTTTTATAAAGAGAATTGACATGCTTTAGTTGAATTCAAGCTTGAAATTAATTAACAAAATAATATGGCTATTTAGAAGTATTAGCAATGTGAGGGTGCTAAAATAACAGCCCATATCAAAGCAAGCAATAATCCACACTGGTCAAATCACATATGAATTATCAGGATCAATAAAATATTGACAAATGTCCGTAGCAGAGAGATAGAACAGTGAGGGAACCTATCATGAAACTGTTGAAGGATTGGGGCATTTTTAGCCTGAAGAAAAGAAAGATAATGGGATATAGGCATATGCTGTTTTTAAAACTGTGAAGGACTATCACGCAGAAAGGGGGTTCAATTTGTCTCTTTGGTTCCAAAATAGTAGAACAGGATGAGCAAGCAGAGATTACAAGAATGTAGGTTTTGACTCAACAGACAAAAAACTTGTATTTTGCTGAAGGGTATATTTTTAAAGTTTAGTTTCAATGTAGCAAGATGCCCTGTGTAATTTCATTACCAGTATTATTCAGCCAACACTTTCTTCATAAATAGTACAGAAGTAAAATTCAACTTTGTCCTTGCTGAATGTTCATAAATTCTTAATTAGTGGGATTCAAAATAATGAGGCCTCATTGTACATTTCTGAAGAAAGGTTTTCCAACACTTTAATCTTTTCTTTCCTATGCTTATTTCTTAATCTCATGTCTTAGCCCACCATGTGCCCTCAACTCCCACTAAAGCAGAGAGCACATCAAAAAGCCACACGAAACTGTAAATCTGAGAAATAAATACATGTGGTTAGTTTAAAAAAAGTAAGCATTAGCATTTAAAGCAATGGTAATTTACTCCTATCTGTAATTTTGAGCTCCTGTGCTGAAATTGCTCATCTGGAAATTAGCAAGTGCTTGGGTCTCATTTGTGATCTTCTTCCCGTGTACACCCAGCACACAAAAAAGAGTCATCATGACCGCCTGAGTCACTGCTGGAATCTTTGATCAATTGAATTGAGAAAGGGGAAGAACTCAGGAAGACTTAACATGATTGAATGCTTTTGTAATGCTGTGAACAAAGAAACAGTATGCTATCTTTGTTATAGACTGTTTTTGTCATGTTTTCTGAGAGTTATATGGCTTGGGAGATATAATTTACTTTGTTGGAGAGTCATATCCATGTAAGGATCTGCCATATTATAATGAGGTTCTATCTCTACTAAAGCTATTTCTAATTCTGAAGATTGTTGATATGGAAGATGAAGGAAAGGACAGATTGTGGCCAGAAATAAGAAAGAAGCTACTGGCATTCATTCTATAGATATTTTGATAAGCCTGTCAATAAAAATAATTAGGTATTATAATTCAGCTGTGATTACTCAAGTACAGACTTGATAAGCACCTAGCCTGGCACCACAAGTTGAAGAATCTTCTTTCCTTTCAAACAGGATAAAGATGCCAACTGTCTGAAAGGTTAAAACTGAGGTTATGAGTAAGCCTGCTGTCCACAAGGGATAAGGTTCAAGGGAACACAATGGACTGTGACTAAAACCTCACTAGAACCTTTAATACCTACAGAAAGATTTTTAAAAGAAAAAATAATGTAGCTGTTTTCCCTTCTTTCAGGATTTTCCATCCTCCAAGCGATTATGGAAGCAGCAGTACAAAACAACTGGCAGGTGACAGCAAGGTCTGTGGGAAACATCAAGGACGTCCAAGAATTCAGGCGCATCATTGAAGAAATGGACAGGAGGCAGGAAAAACGATACTTGATTGACTGCGAGGTTGAAAGGATTAACACAATTTTGGAACAGGTAGGTTTGAGACTTGAGGCAGTCCCCATATCTGCTAATAAATTAAGTAGCCAACAGACTAAACTTGCCAAGGGTGTTGATAGTCTCTCTAATCCTTTTTTCCTCCCCAATGGCTGCAGAAAAAAAGAGAGAGAGAAATAAAAGAAAATCTAAGCTGTTGAAAATTGCATAGCATGATTAATCTGGTAGTCTCTGCAATTTAATGCTACTTATCCGATAAACACACCCTTCCACACCTCTGTTTCTTAGATAGCTGATTTCAAAGTAATCCCCTTCCTTTCCCACACCTTCCTCCCAGCAAGGAACAGACAAGGGATTAGGCAGCGAGGAAGAGTAGAGTTTTTGTTTCAGGGGCCTAGTTGCAAAATGTCAAAGCAGCATTCACTAGGTTTGAATCTGTGGATATTTTTCCAGAATATCCCTCTGGTTTGAGAGACAGAGAGAGAACAAGAAAGAGAGAATGAATGAGAATATGTGTGTATATAATTGAAGACCATTTTAAAAGTAAGATGGCATATGAGAAAAAATGTTTATGGTTTTTAAAATGTGAAGAAAATGAAAAAGCCTCAGACTGGGGGAAAAATACAATTTGATAGGCCAAAAGATATTCATTATTAATCTTGGATATTTAAATAGAAAACTGAAAAACATGAGAAGAAATATTTCACCCTAAGCCAGACAGATATTCTGTTTGGAGTAAAGAGTCAAATAGAAATGTGGTGAAAGTTTATTATTTTCCTTAGCAGTCTCAATTTGCCAGTTAATAACAAAGTGCCCATGCTGCCATAAACAAAACTGTAAAGGAAACATTTCCATTCTAATTCGATCCCAGTGTACCTAGGGGCCAAAACAGCTTCAGAGATTGAAATTATAGTGAGCAGTCATTGCCTGGGAGAGCTGTTTTATAGCAAATTAAATATTAACAGTTTGTCAGATATGCCCCCATGAGAAGAGAATGCAAAAAAAAAAAATCGGTAAGAAAAGGGAAGGAAAAGGAGGGAAGGGGAGATAAGAGGAATGAGGAAGGAAGAAAGGAAGCACTGATGGTGCCTCACAGAGACAGAAAGCTGTCCCCTTCTTAGGAACACTAGCATCTCTAGTGAATCAACCTCACAAAAAAATCTAGAGCACTAGCCTGGCTAAATCAAATTTTGCAACTAACATTCTCTTAAGCTACCAAAATGATCCACCCCTCCCTTTCAAAAGGAAAAAAAACTGCCTTTGATTTTCTTAGATCTTGAAAGTGAAGAATCAGGTCAGTGATGTTGGTATATGCACTCCATGCCCTCTAAAATTTTATACCAAAATAGCCTTTTAGTGGGTGACCTACTTAATAGCCTAAAGCAGAGGCCTTGTCATACTTTGTTTTCCTTCTTTTGTACTAGTGACTTTGGTTTCTTGAATAGTTTACATTCCAATAGGTCTTTGGGGGTTTATAGGACCTTATACTGGAATCTGGGGTTTTTTCAGCATGACATAGTAGAAAAAGCAGTGGGTAGAGCTGTGATTCCATATAGCTGTGGGATCTTGGGTATTTAATATATCTCTGCCTCAGTTGTCTCATCTACATAATGGGGAAAATAAAATATGCTCTTCCTTACATGGTTGGTATAATTGCTTTGAAAGGCATAAAATGCTATAGAAAAAAATGATCTTTATTACTAAAGATTTTCAGGAAAACTAAACTAACATTATTCGAAAGCCCTGTTCTTTCTTGTAATGTCTCAATTGCTGTCCATCTTTCTTCTGGGTGCACATTAACAGCATCCTTCATAATACTTTCTATACAACTTTTCAGGGAACATTGTTCAAAGAAAAGTTTTAACAACCTTCAAGTAAGGCCAGAGAGTTAATTTCACTTATTCTTTTCCCCTCTTTCAAAAAATTGTCACAAAATGATCTACTCATGATTTTTTTTTTATCATTTAAGGAATTTCTACTAGGTAATTAAGTACTATCAGATAGGAATCATGTTTGTCTTGTTTGCTGCTGTATATTCAGTGTCTAGCAGAGTACCTGGCATGTAGTGTTGGATGGAAAGAGGGATGGGTGGATGAATGGATGGATGGATGAATACTAAACAAGCATATTCTGATAAGTTCTACTGTGATGTTGCTAAGCTTCCATCAAAAGGGAGAATAGTGCCTGCAGTCACATGATGTGATTATTAAACTACACATTTTATCAAAGATTTAAGATGGTAGCTCTCTGCTCAAGCTGGTTTTGATACCACGAATTTGCCAAAATTGATTTCTTTATATAAAAATAGATTTCTCACTAAATAAATTCTTTAAACAATAAACATGATATTACTTTAGAGTAAATATTATTTTAAATTGACTACTAAGATACAGAGATATCACTTTTCTCATTAGTTCCTAACCATTCTCGACAAACTTATCATAATTCACTATACAGATTCTAGTTAGAAAGATAACATTTATAACTCCAGTAGTATCAAGTTTTCCCCAAAAATGCTCACATTTTCCAAGGGTATTTTAAACTTTGAGTTTATTTTCTTTTTTTTTATTTTTTTATTTTTTTTTTTTAGTTTATTTTCATGGAAAGAAATTTCTACAGTCTCCCATAAAATGACTGTTCATGCCACTATTTGAGGTGAAAGAGCCTATTATTAATAAAACCACTACAACCGCATTCCCTATAAATCGGACTTTGGCATAAAGTAAGTTCATATTGTATTCTATATCCAATGGGTGTTAATGAAAAGACTTCAGTATGGTACAGTTTTTCAAATATTAGTGTATTTTCAATATATTGCTATCTAGTATAACCTCCCCATTTCATAATATAGGTTCTCATTTTTCTTATGAATGTTCAAACACTTATGCGGCAAACCAAAATTCTTCCAACATTTCCTCCAGAGCTCTTTTAAAAAAAAATCTCTTTCAACTGTTCAGACCACAGCATGAAAAAAAAAGATTCAATTAGGTGCACAACAACTGTCTTTAATATTTCACCTTAACAATTAATCTATAAGGAAAGCATTCCAAACTTATAGCTACAAAAATTAACATACAAAAGGACAAAGCTAGAGACAGTTGAAACCAGGATGGGTTGTCATAACTCAAAGAGACTATTTAGAAACTGCAGATTCTGAATCTAAGAATTAGGAGCACTTTCCACAGGAAGATTTAGATGCCCTAGGAAGAATGAACCATTGACCTGACCTTCTAGAGCATTCCTATTACTGCATTGTGTTTATGAGTCCCTCCCCAACTGGTAGACACTGCCTTACTTCAGTGGCCAACATAAACACTCACTTTTGAAAAAGTTGCCTCTCACAGAATTATCTACACATGACTGAACAGATCCACCATCCCAGGAGTGTCTACCTGTGGACTGCTTTTGAAGGGCAGGCCCCATAAAATGAATGGTTCTGTTGGATGTTTCATGCTTATTTGGAGAGGCAACATAGCATGGAGTTTCCATGTATGGACCCTGGAAACAGTCTGCATGGATTCTGTCACTAGCAATGGCCTGGAGCCAATTACTTAACTTTCTGTGTCTCCATTTCCTGGTTGTAAAATGAAACTAATAACGGTACCTTAATGAGTTAATATAGGCAAAGTATTCTGAAAAGTTCCTAACACATAGTGTTTGCATCATTCTTTGATGCTAAACAAAGTATTTTCACATAGATTATCTCATTTGAGCCTCACCATGGGAAGCAGGCAGGGCTGATGTGTTTATCTCAGATTTACAGATGATAAATTGATGCTTAGAGATATTTAGATGATTTGTCCAAATGTGGCTCTCTGCACAGTCCTAGGAAGTGGTGGAGCAAGAATGAAACTCAAGTCTTCTGACTCCCAGTCCAGTGCTCTTACCCCTGCACTAAACCATTTAATTTCTAAGTTGTTTATTAAATATGTAGCCAACACCAACCCCTAGATTAGGCCCGTGCATCAGGCTACATCTTAGAACAATTGCAATGCAATTGGAGAAGATCCAGAGAAGTGCAGCAAAACACGATTAAAGCAGTAGAAAATAGGGCCTATGAGGAAAGACTTTTAAATGAGTTGGGGCTGTTTAGTCTGGTGAAAGAGAGCCAGGGAGCAGTTTAATCACCATTCTCAAGTATAAAGAGTTATCATAAAGAAAGCACTGACCAACTGTTCTGGAGGCCTAAGGACAGTACCAGAGCCAATAAGCTTCACTAGACTAGGGAGAAAGTCAGTCTTAGAAACGACTCATTACAAGGAGAGAGGAGACTGAAGGAGAGTAAAATCTCACCAGCTGGGGCTGTGAAGGTGAGGCTATTCTGAATTAGTGTAAAGTCAGATCTAGAATAGTTTTAAGATTGTTTCCAGGAACATACAAATATTCCAAGTTAATTCTCTGTGAGGATAAGTAAATATCCTTACAGAAAAGGAGTCCCCAACCCCTGGACCACAGATGGCTACCAGTCCATGGCCAGTTAGGAACGGGGCCACGCAGCAGGAGGTGAGCAGCAGGTGAGTGAGCGAAGCTTCATCTGTATTTATAGCTACTCCCCACATTACCGCCTGAGCATCACCTCCTGTCAGATCAGTGGTGTTATTAGATTCTTATATGAATACAAACCCTACTTTGAACTGCGCATGTGAGAGATCTCAGTTGCGTGTTCCTAATGAAAATCATCCTGAAACCACTCCCCCACCCCACCCGGTCTAGAGTATGCAAATTTAGTAGAGTCCAAACCAATACATTTCAAGGTGCTTTGCAGAAAAAATATAGAATGTCTGATTTCCCCTAGAAATAGTTCAAGCTAAAATCACCTCCTCATGGAAAGTAGTGCTACTTAACGATAGAATCCTCAAGCAGGTCAGTCTCTTAGGTTCCTTTCATTTGATTCTGACAGTCACTTCAAAAAGTCATTTTGAGAAATGAAACAACCAAGTTAGTAAGTCAGTATTCTAAAGATAACAGTTTAAACAAGATAAACAATACTAGGGGCCCTTGTCAAGTGTGAGGCTATAACACAAAGGATGCATTGCTCACTCCAAAATATGTCTAGCAATTGGGGTTACTTAGAGCACTGCCACCAATGGGTAGACCCAGGTGGTGCTAGTGGTCAAGAACCCACCTGCCACTGCATATTAGACATGGACTCAGGTCCGATCCCTGAGTCAGGAAGATTCCCTATAGGAGGACATGGCAACCCACTCCAGTACTCTTGCCTGGAGAATCCCACAGACAGAGGAGCCTGGCAGACTGCAGTCCATAGGGTCTCATAGAGTCGGACACGACTAAAGCAATTTAGCATGCACAGAGCACTGTCACCAACGGCTAGACCTCTCTCAAGTGAAGTAAAAACGTTAAAGGCTTATGTCCTCTCCTGACTTGACCCCCCCCCCCACTCAGCACATAGTGGTTCTCTCCAGGTCCCCTCCCACTTTGGCTCCCCCTTTGTCCCAGCCCTTCCTCTCAATGATCCCTGTACAAGCTTGAGCTAACTTGCCAGTCCATGTGGCAGTCTGAGGGTACCATCTCTTCTTCTTAGAATAGTGTGTGGTATAGCTGAATAAACACACTTGGGAACTGAACAGACATGACTTTAAGTCCTAACTCCCTCACCTTCCTGTTGCATGACCTTGAAGAAAGTGACAATTTTTTGAGGCTCCTTTTTCTCATGTTAAAATACCATTCCACTACCTCCCTCTCGTGAGATCCTCATGTGTTGTGAGGATCAAAGTAACATGGAGAGCACCTGACACCATAGCTATCTTCTCATGAGTGGTAGGGTTCTGTGTGTATGAAAATGAGTTATTCAGGGACTGTTGCTCTAGAACAATGTCCTCATGGATCTCCCAATATATCAGTTGAATCTAAGGTCTTATCATGAGAACAGAGTCTAAGACTTGAGCTATCCTTAGTTCTCACTAATATGTTTAGCATGTTAGACAACCTCTCTGTTTTTTCCCCAATGTAACATTGTATAACATACATTGATTGATAAGTGCAAGATCTATTTGAGAATTAACTAGATTTTTCATCATCATCATTGCCCTAAAATAATTAAAGGCACTCAAGCCTTGAGCTCCATATGACAGCTGGGCATTTTTAATAACAAATATGTTTTAAGTGCTTATAATGTTCCAGATACAATTTTAATCAATGTGGGTGGATATGTGCCCATTTCTATATCTCATGTGAGTTAATCTTCATATTAGCCCCGTAAGGCGGATGGGAATAGTATCTCCATTTAACAGATGGAAGAACTGAGACTTAGAGGTTATAGAGCTAATAACTGGTGGAGCCAGACGTTGAACCCAAGGAGTCTGGCTCCAAATGATGTTAATAATTGCAGTAATCAGTCTTGCATCTGACTGAGGTTTTCAATCACAGTAGATTCAACCAGAGGTTAAAAGAGATGAAGAAGCCTGGAGCAGCAATAAACCTTGCTTACAATAAACCTTGTTAAACAATGAGCATTTCACAAAGATTTTCTCCACTTGATGAGGATCCATATTCCATTAATGCATGGAAGTGACAATATGCTCCTTAAACCTAGCCTTTGGTGATGAATTCATTTATGATGAACAGGTTCATTTATTTGTGGCACCAAAGCAATCTAACTATGCAATGGGCTCCACAAGAGTAGAATAAATTGTGAGGGGTACATTCTCAGAGTGGTATGTAAGTACACCTAGAATTCCCATCTGCAGGCATTCATTCTCAGATAAAGAATCACGATCTTCATTATTTTATCAACAACTGCCCTAGGGGGTGCCCATTTCCTTCTTCCTTACAAGGGAATCACATGAATGTAACTGCCAATGCCTGGAAGGTACAGCTTGCCTTCCTTCCATTAACTCCTGGAAACCAAAGCATAAACTAAGACTAGTTCTAGGAAAGCATAAACACCCACAGGATAAGTATCTGGGGTTGGTGCTCAGCCTTTCTGGGTCCCTAGACTTGAGCACCCAATATCATCCTTAAACTCAGGTGAGAAGGACTACGGCCTTGGGCTCCATGCTTTAGAGGATTCCTCATATCATAAACACTGAAACAGAAAGACTTTTTTTTCTTTTTGTTATTGAGAGTTTTTGAAAGGTTAATAACTGGCTGAACATCATGAGGAAAAAGGAAAAGGACACATAAGGCAAACAGGGCTGTACACATCAGAGCACAAAGGTATATGGGGTCAAGGGCAGGGGCAATGAAGAAGAAAATGGCAACTCATGATGTAGGAAACCAGAGAAAAATGGCTAATTTTGTTTAAAAGTGGCCTCCCCAAGTCACTCTAAATGAAGGGGTTTAGCAGTTTTTCCAGATATCTGCACTCTCTCACTGCATTCTACTTGAATGATGTCATTTTGGAAGACATGGAAAATTGTGCAGGAACCTCAAGTCACAAAAGTAAGCTTTGTGGGGTGAGGGGCTTGCTCTCCTTGGCTTCTTCCACCTCATCCCAGTTTCAGGTAGATCCAGTCTCCACCCAGGAATTCTGAGCCCTGGGCTCAGCTTCCACCCCACCTCACCCTACCCTGCCCCAACAGTTCAGTTCAGTCACTCAGTCGTGTTCAACCCTTTGCCACCCCATGAATCACAGCACACCAGGCCTCCCTGTCCATCACTAACTCCCGGAGTTTACCCAAACTCATGTCCATCAAGTAGGTGATGCCATCCAGCCATCTCATCCTCTGTCGTCCACTTCTCCTCCTGCCCCCAGTCCTTCCCAGCATCAGGGTCTCTTCCAATGAGTCAACTCTTCACATCAGGTGGCCAAAGTATTGGAGTTTCAGCTTCAACATCAGTCCTTCCAATGAACACCCAGGACTGATCTCCTTTAGGGTGGACTGGTTGGATCTCCTTGCAGTCCAAAGGACTTTCAAGAGTCTTCTCCAACACCACAGTTCAAAAGCATCAATTCTTCAATGCTCAGCTTTCTTCACAGTCCAACTCTCACATCCATACATGATTCCTGGAAAAACCATAGCCTTGACTAGATGGACCTTTGTTGGCACAGTAATGTCTCCGCTTTTTAATATGCTATCTACTTTCCTTCCAAGGAGTAAGCGCCTTTTAATTTCATGGCTGCAATCACCATCTGCAGTGATTTTGGGCCCCCCCCAAAAAAGTCTGATACTGTTTCCACTGTTTCCCCATCCATTTCCCATGAAGTGATGGGACCAGATGCCATGATCTTAGTTTTCTGAATGTTGAGCTTTAAGCCAACTTTTTCACTCTCCTCTTTCACTTTCATCAAGAGGCTTTTTAGTTACTCTTCACTTTCTGCCATAAGGGTGATGTCATCTGCATATCTGAGGTTAGATATTTCCCCCAGCAATCTTGATTCCAGCTTGTGCTTCCTCCAGCCCAGCGTTTCTCATGATGTACTCTGCATGTAAGTTGAATAAGCAGGATGACAATATACAGCCTTGACATACTCCTTTTCCTATTTGGAACCAGTCTGTTGTTCCATGTCCAGTTCTAACTGTTGCTTCCTGACCTGCATACAGGTTTCTCAGGAGGCAGGTCAGGTGGTCTGGTATTCCCATCTCTTTCAGAATTTTTACAGTTTATTGTGATCCACATAGTCAAAGGCTTTGGCATCGTCAATAAGGCAGAAATAGATGTTTTTCTGGAACTCTCTTGCTTTTTTGATGATCCAGCAAATGTTGGCAATTTGATCTCTGGTTCCTCTGCCTTTTCTAAAACCAGCTTGAACATCTGGAAGTTCACAGTTCACGTATTGCTGAAGCCTGGCTTGGAAATTTTAAGCATTACTTTACTAGCGTGTGAGATGCATGCAACTGTGCGGTAGTCTGAGCATTCTTTGGCATTGCCTTTCTTTGGGATTGGAATGAAAACTGACCTTTTTCAGTCCTGTGGCCACTGCTGAGTTTTCCAGATTTGCTGGCATATTGAGTGCAGCACTTTCACAGCATCATTTTTCAGGATTTGAAATAGCTCAACTGGAATTCCATCACCTCCACTAGCTTTGTTCGTAGTGATGCTTCCTAAGGCCCACTTGAATTCACCTTCCAGGATATCTGGCTCTAGGTGAGTGATCACACCATTGTGATTATCTGGGTCATGAATATCTTTTTTGTACAGTTCTTCTTTGTATTCTTGCCACCTTTTTTAATATCTTCTGCTTCTGTTAGGAAATAGAGGAAAACAACAGAATGGGAAAGACTAGAGATCTCTTCAAGAAATTAGAGATACCTGCCTCAACAGGGTAGAGCAAATCCCCTACATATGAACAAGTTCCAATCTGAGAGCACATTCATAAGTCCAGTTTTTTCATGAGTCCAACAGAGTCAGCTTAGGTACCCAACTAACACAATCGGCTTATATAGTACTGTCCTGTAATAGGTTCATAATACTTTTCACACAAATAATATATAAAAAATAAACACAAAAAATAAAGAAAACATTTTTAACTACAATACCTTAGCTCAGATGCTAAAGAATCTGCCTGCAATGCAGGAGACACAGGTTCAACTCCTGGGTCGGGAAGATGCCCTGGAGGAGGGCATGGCAACCCATTCCAGTATACTTGCCTGGAGAATTTCATGGACAGAGGAACCTGGTGGGCTACAGTCCATGGGGTCACAAAGAGTCAGACAGGACTGAGCGACCTCCGCTTTACTTTTACCTTGAAAATTACAGTAGTAGCAGCTACATCACCACTGCTTTTATGCTTGCTTTAGGATATCCTGGGCTTGAAATAAAGGTACTGTACTAGTGCACTCTATACAGTACTGTGCAGTAAAGCACACAGACGCTTAACCACTTGTAGAGGATACATGCACATGGCAATGTGTGCCAGACCCGCGAACTGACTTTTATGGTTGGATGTAAGAACACACACTCACATCTTTGAAAGCTCATGTGTAGGGGACATACTGTATGTGAAATGGAGACTCTCATGTGTGTGCCCTCAGGGAAATGAAACTCAAGAACTGAGAGACTGATTTCCTATAAGCACCTAATTTACAGAACGCTGAGCTTTATCTCCCAACAATGAATATCTGCCAAGAATCTCCTACCATCCACAAGCCAGTGAACTTAGAACTTGTGCTCTGGTTGGGTGTCCCCCGCTTTGTGTTGTTCCTTTCTCATAAATGCAGCCCACGCCAAACCTTCCACAGACTCCCCTGTAGTTTGCATTTCTTGAACTGCAATTTCTCTTCTGTTTCCAAATGAACTCAATTGCTGGTAGCTTGAGCTTATGTCCAGTTATCTCTTTATTTAGGTCGACAGGTGGATGCACAGACCAAGCCAAGGCATATCTTGCTTTCCAACTTTGTAACATTTAGCTGTGTGGTATGCAGTCCTCCATTTGTACTCTTGCTATGTGCCCTCAAAAAATTAGGGGTGAGCCTGTTCCTATCTCTCTCATGGCCTAAAAACATAAATGCACCTGTCAAAATGCACAGTTTACTCCTGGAGTGTAGGTTTTTGTGAATATGCTAGGCTCATACACTGCGAATGCAGCTCTTCCAATCACCTATGGTGATATTTGCCTGGGGAGGCAGGGTTGAGGAGGAAGATTTTGCACACTAATGGAATCTCTTCCTGACTAGCTGAAACATTATGGAAAGTTAATCAAGTATCCAGTAGAACTGGGATACAGTGATGCTCCCATCATTCTTTTGGTAAGATTTTTACCCCACTGCTATCTCTCAGAAGTGGATACAGGCTACTCCAGAGAATCTTCCCAATAATCTTGCATTTTTTGCTTTATCCCATAGATACTCCTTTTTACCCTATCCAAAGTAGAAAAAAAAAAGAAGAAGAAGGTCAGAGGACACAGTTAGGATAAATTATAGGTGTGAAGGGGCAGCAATAGAGAAGTTACTCCAATTTTTCCTTCTCCTTTCCATGCCCACTGCCACAACTCACCCTATGTCTGATCAGATCCTTTTCAACACTAGAGGTTGTCTAAGAAAGATTCTCTGTACTCAGCATTCCAAAGTACTTCAGGAGACCTGCTTTCAGAGGCATGGTTAGAAGCTGACACTTAAACATTCTTCCACCACCATATAGTGGTGGTTCTATACTTCACATGCAGGTCTGTCTTCTCCATGACATTCACATTATATGCTTGGCTGAGTACCAGATAGGAGAGAAAACAGCTACACTGGAGACCCCTTGAACCAAAGCAAAATGTCATTTATTTGCCAGTATGTGTCTATAGGTGGAATGAATGAGAAGTCTTTCAGAATCTTCAAAAGACATAAATAGATAAGGGATTTGGCAGGTGTTACTTACTTGGATTTTAAAGGGCAATCTGAGGCCATATCTTCATGATAGACAAACAAGATGCCACATAGAATAGGACCTCTTGGAGTGGACAAAATTGCTTAGCTACCTAAGAAATCACTGCATAATCAAGAGACAAATCACAAAAAAGAAGAAAGGCAAAGGTGTCAGACCTCTAGAATAGTTATTACAATTTACAAGGAAAATTTTTCTGACAAGGGCCAGTCAACTGTTCTGAGATTAACATCACAAAAGGGCTTATATTCAGAGTACTATACTAGGTACTGTTGGCAGAAACAAAAGTTCTCTTTCATTCTTTCCTTTTTAAAATTTGTAATAGCTCCTAGCAATGTGGGTCAAGTTAGAGAGCAACATTTCAACAAAGGTAAAATAATATAGTATATGCTAGGTACATACGGGCTGTAGAATTAAAGGAATTAAAAAAGCCTACAGCTTGTTTTTGTATATGAGTAAACTAATCATAAAATGTAATGTCAGGGACTTCACTGGAGGTCCAGTACCTAAGACTCCATGCTCCCAGTGCAGTGGGCCTGGGTTCGATCCCTGGTCAGGGAACTAGATCCCACATGCCGCAACTAAAGATCCCAAGTGTCATAACTAAGACACAGTGAAGCCAAAATATATAAATCAATTAATTAATATAATTTAATAAAATATAAGGTCAAAGAAATTCTGGGCTGGATGAATCACAAACTAGAATCAAGGCTGCATGGTGAAATATTAACAACCTCAGATACGCAGATGATACCACTCTAATGGCAGAAAGCAAAGAGAAATTAAAGAACCTCTTGATGAGGGTTGAAGAGGAGACTGAAAAACCTGGCTTAAAACTCAACATTCAGAAAACTAAGATCATGGCATCTGGTTCTATCCCTTCATGGCTAATAGATGGGGAAAA
Source organism: Okapia johnstoni (assembly GCA_024291935.2). Lineage (NCBI taxonomy): Eukaryota > Metazoa > Chordata > Mammalia > Artiodactyla > Giraffidae > Okapia > Okapia johnstoni. The sequence goes on along the minus strand of CM044305.1, from coordinate 101,168,551 downwards.
AGTAGAAACAGTGGCAGATTTTATTTTCTTGGGCTTCAAAATCCCGTGACTACAGCCACGAAATTAAAAGATGCTTACTCCTTGGAAGAAAAGCTATGACAAACCTAGACACTGTATTAAAAAGCAGAGACATCACTTTGCCGACAAAGGTCCATCTAGTCAAAGCTATGGTTTTTCCAGTAGTCGTGTGAGAGTTGGACCAAGGCTGAGCACCAAAGAATTGATGCTTTTGAATTGTGGTCCTGGAGAAGACTGTTGAGAGTCCCTTGGACAGCAAGGATATCAAATCAGTCAATCCTAAAGGAAATCAACCCTGAATATTCACTGGAAAGGCTGATGCTGAAGCTCCAATGCTTTGGCCACCTGATGCAAAGAGCTGACTCATTGGAAAAGACCCTGATGCTGGGAAAGATTGAAGGCAACAGAAGATGAGATAGCTGGTTTACATCACCAACTCAATGAACATAAGTTTGAGCAAACTCTGGGAGATAGTGAAGGACAGGGAAGCCTGGCGTGCTGCAGTTCACGGGGTCACAAAGAGTCGGACATGACTTAGCAACTGAACCACAACAACAAAGGTCAAAGTGTATATAAGACCCATGCCTGTCCATCTTCTTCTCCCAGGCACATGTTAAGGCTCATATGTGAAAAAAGACCCCATTCCTCTTTGCCTTCCTGATCCCCAATCTCCTAATGGGCATGCTTCCAGACATAGATGAATATGTAGCCAAGCACACCCACTGGCTTTCCTTCATCTCTTAGTAGATGAACCCTTTCCTTCCCTACCTCCAACCATTCCAGGTTTCTCACTGTAAATTGGCTGCCTCATTCATCCTCTTCAGGGACCTTTTTTATTACCTCACCAATCATGGTGTCCCCTGGTCTCTGTTTCTTACCCTAATGATGTGGTGATTTAATGCTGTTATTTAACATATCCTGCTGCTGCTGCTGCTAAGTCGCTTCAGTCGTGTCTGACTCTGTGCGACCCCATAGACGGCAGCCCACCAGGCTCCCCCGTCCCTGGGATTCTCCAGGCAAGAACACTGGAGTGGGTTGCCATTTCCTTCTCTGATGCATGAAAGTGAAAAGTGAAAGTGAAGTCGCTCAGTCGTGTCCGACTCGTAGTGACCCCATGGACCGCAGCCTACCAGGCTCCTATGTCCATGGGATTTTCCAGGCAAGAGTACTGGAGTGGACTGCCATTGCCTTCTCCTTAACATATCCTAGACTACCCTAATACATATTTTGAAGCAAAAATACACCCCATGATCCAGTGGCTAAGACTCTGTGCTCCCAATGCAGGGGGCCTGGGTTCAAAGCCTGATCAGGGAACTAGATCCCACATGCCACCACTAAAGATCCTGCATGCCTAAGGATGCACTAAGACCCAGTGCAGCCAAATAAATAAATACTTCAAAAATGCACTCCAAAATTGCAGAACAGTGTCCCAAAAGCAAAGCCTCCGGTTGGATTTCTTAAAGATTCTCACTGCCCATGTTGTTTCTCTGAAGTCCAGACTACTGTTTTCCAGACCCTAAGTGAGTCGGATTCTGTACTTGCAGTAAAAACCTTCACCATATTAGGTGATTTTAATACTCACTGGAAGCCTTAAATGAACTTGTTCCCCCAAATGCAAAGATATTTATCCTAAGAGTTAGTAGCAGATCTCAGTATTCTATATTTAGAGATTTTAATCTTTGGCTTCTTAAAAAAGATGATCTGATTCTCTGGTCATACCTCACATTAGACTGGCTAGACTGGCTTCGTGAATATTTAGAAGCAAATTCCCTCTGGGAAAATAAAGAGAAAAAACTCATTCAAGATCTACTTCGAAACAGCAAGACTCTTGTTTATTTCAGATGATAGAAGCTTTGGTTTCACAAAGGAAATCCTCGTGTTCAACCAACAGTTCCCTCCCCCTCCCCCAGTTTTAAACATTGTGATACTTCATTATTTACTTGATTCTTTCCTATGAAGCTTGGAGGTTTTACTTAAAAAAAAATAAACACAAATTCACATTAATTTTCATTAAGGAACCTCATGAGAGTCCTTGGGATGACTGGAAACATCCTAGAGTTTTTTCTAAAGCAGAGTACAAAAGCCTTGAGGTAGGAGACCTAGCTTTATGATTTCAAAAAGTCACCTTATTGCTCTGTGCCTCTATTTCCTAAACTGGAAAATGAATGTATTGAATATGATGGTCCCTTCCCCATTTCAACAGGCTGTGATTCCCAGCACTGTGAAAAACCAGGTAGGAAATTCAATTCAAGAACTGTTGATTGAGTCTGACCCCTTTGACCACACACAGTGCTAGATATGTTGGGAGGGGAAAGGACATGTCTTCCATGCTACAGTAGTAGGGGTGATAAGGCAATGCAATCATTCTGGAAGGCAGAGTATGATAAGTATCTCAAAATGTGTGAGTCAACTTTCCTGCTTTCCAGGCTAGTGACCATCACTGAGAGTTTCTTTGCTGACTGAGACTCTTGCAAGCCTCAACATCAGTGAGCTTTGCTTAGACTTGGAGACACAGATGAAGGGAGAGATAGAGATGATACGTCCAAAGGTCAGGACATAGCCTGGAAGCTTATCATTTACCTCTGTCCTTAGAATACAGAACAACAAATGTCCCCATTAATAAGAGTTTCAGGTTGAACAAAGTTTTGCACATCCATATATATAAATATCTCATCAGTCCTTATAGTATCTGGAAAATGCCTGGGGAAAATTCCTATTAATTAAGAATTTCTTGCAGTTGGATTTTGATTAACTGAGGTCTGTTTGTTCATCACAAGCCTATTATATCCCTCTAATGTTACTGCTGCTCAGATGCCCTTTGCCCAAAGAAAAGTACAATAGGTTGCAGTAAAGACTTATTACATCAAAAAACTTTCTCTCCCACCCATTAACACCAACATTTTAGGATCAAGGCAGGTACCTTATTCTAAAATTATACAAATATGAACCAGTTCAAATGGGAAAATAAAATACAAATAGCCTCCTTTGAGTTAACTACATCACTTAAATCAAGTGAGACCTCAGATCCATCCTTTAAAAAAATAGAAAAAAGGAAACATTAGCCACAGATAACTATTTTATCCCTCTACAGGCATTGAATATGTTTTCAGTTGGCACGGGAGGAAAGCACCCTGACACCTGTTCCTTTGTACGGCTGATGCTGTGAATGGCCCAGCTAAGCCTTTGCAGACACTGAGGGGTTGAAAAGCTCCTAGGGGTTACAATTACTGGCTTGTAAACATTAATGAATTTCTTTTAGAATCATTATCCAGATTTATTAGGAAAATTTCCCAGATTAAAAGCAACCAAACTATAGCAATTAGAAGGTTCATCACACAGCTTCATGATTACAGGAGTCTTGTCCTAGATTCTAACAGACACTGTAACAAACAGGTTCATAAGGGCTGCAAGAACCACAGTTTACAACAGCAACACAAAATCTACTTATTGTTATACATTAGGTGCAGAGAGATACTGATTCCACTTATAGGAGATACCTAGAATCATCAAATTCATAGAGTCAGAAAGCACATTGGTAGATGCCAGGGGCGGGGGGGGGGGTGGGGAAGGGGAATGGGGAGTTAGCATTTAATGTGGACAGAATTTCAGTTTAGGAAGGTGGAAATTTGGAGAGATGGATAATGGTGAGAGTTGCACAGCAGTGCAAATGTACTTAGTGCAAATGCACTGTACAAAGATGGTGAAGATAGTATGTTTTATATTATGTGACTTTTATCACAATAAAAAAAATATTTTAAAAATGTGACTTATGGTTCACACTCACATTGCCACAGGACCTTTGTATTTTTAAATAATTTAGACCCCAAGACTCCCTTATAAGAAAGACACAAAGCCAATGCAAAATAAGTAACTATAAATAAGATGTACAGACTCAAGTTCTTCACTGCACTGACACTGAAGGGCAAAGGCCATTGACTGATCCATGCCAAGGTCTGGACTTTAATGAGACTGAGTGTGGGAAAGAGCCTGTGATCAGTCTGATGCCACTGTTGGCAACCACCCACCTGGCCCTCTCAGTCAATTTCATCCCACTCCTGTTGGGGCAGCTTGCCTCTATCCAGATTCAACAGGGTTGAATTTGTCTCTATCCAAAAGTTATAACAAATTGACAAGTAAGGGGCATGACTCAATGGGCCTGGGCCAGAGCTTGGGGATACTGGTGACAATTAGTGTCATGTCACTACAGAGGCTTCCCACGTGGCACTAATGGTAAAGAATCTACCTGCCAATGCAGGAGACATAAGAACTGTGGGTTTGATCCCTGGGTTGTGAATATTCCCCTGGAGAAAGGAATGGCTACCCACTCCAGTATTCTTGCCTGGAGAATTCCATGGATGGAGGAGCCTGATGGGCTACAGTCCATAGGGTGGCAAAGAGTTGGACACGACTGAAGTGACTTAGCACCCAGACAAGCACTAGAGGTAGAGCTAAAGTCTTCACCTTCGAATGCAGGGCATGCGAGTTCAATTCCTGGTTGGGAAACTAAGATCCCACACGCTTCCTGGGCAAAAACCCAAAACATATAACAACAGCAATGTGGTAACAAATTCAATAAAGACTTTTAAAATGGTCCACATCAAAAAAAAAAAAAGAATGCGGACACAGAAAATGGAAGACTGGGTGAACTTATTTGAAAAAATGTTATCTAAAAGATACACACACACACACTTGTAGAGGTAAATAAGCGGGCAGAATCAGATGCAGTGAAATCTCAGTAATGTTGGGTCTTAGATTAATAAATGAGGATCCAGAGACCCTGAAGCAAGGGACTAGGCCCTCTAAGAAGGTACTATAGAAAGCTTCTTAATGGCCATTCTTAAGTGCCTTTTCATCACTACTATCTCTTCAACAGCTCTGAGAACCCTTTTCACTTCTCTTGACCTTATTTCAAACTACTGCCTGTACTTAACTGGAGAACCTCCTACTCAATAAATTGCTTCTCCTCCCTCTTTCCTGGCTAATATAAAATCAATTGTTGCTTGACAGACTGTTTTGTTGCCATTTTCTCAAAGTCGTGAAGGAAAGAAACGCACCTTATTTGTACACACATTAACTTAATTTCAGTCTCACCCACTCAAGCACAGCACAATCCTTCAAACTCTGACCCTAGCCCGTTTGCTACTTGGTGTCCATGGCAACCACCGCCAAGCTGCTCAGAGAGAGCTGCAAGGAGTGGCAGTCAAGTGCATCTCCCAACAGAGCCGTTAGTTCTTAACAGGGGGCAGCAGACCCATCTCCGATGCCTCAGGCATTGGCTTTCACTAGGGGAGGGTAGTGTTGTCCAGGGCTCCCGCCTGGAAGAGTTATGGGCTGCTTCTCACACTCAACCTGTTGAAGATAGAGCACTAATTGTGAAATATTGAAACTAAGTGAAAGTGTTAGTCGCTCAGTCGTGACTCTTTGTGACCCCATGGATGGTAGCCCACCAGGCTCCTTTGTCCATGGAATTCTCCAGGCCAGAATACTGGAGTGGGTAGCCATTCCCTTCTCTGGGAGATCTTCCCAACCTGGGGATCGAACCCAGATCTCCTGCTTTTCAGGCAGATTCTTTACCATCTGAGCCATCAGGGAAGCCCAAGACTAAGTGGGAGGGCATATTTTGCCCAAGACAACTTCCCCAGTAGTATTCTTCTCCCATGATTCTGTCCACTGCAGCTCCCACCACACCCCTTGCTTAACTAACTACAGTCACAGATCTCAACACCCCAAGAGACAATACACATGAATGCCTAGCCACTTTCTAGTGGTCCCTACCACTCGGTGACCTACAACTCATTCTCCTCACTTTCTTAACTCACATCAAGAATGCATGCATGATAATCTTGCCATCAAACTATATTTTTTAAAGAAAAAGAGCCATGTTCATAATGGTCTAGGAACTGGAGGATTTATGAGCCAAGAGAAAATGGTATTGTTTCTCCAAATATAGAGAAAGCCGTTCAGTCTTCAAACTGTTTTCATGAGTTCCATACTATTGGCTTTGCTCAGGGAGCTTAGCTGAAAAGTTGTCAGATGGAGATGAATTTCCCTTTACTGTACTCCAGAGGAAGATGGGGATGGTTTCGTTTGCGATCTCATTGCAACAGAACCCAACACATCGAACAAAGTTTTTTTTGGTGTTTTTTTTTTTTTTGGCATACAGAGGACTAGTTCAGACTCGGTTCTTTGTGGAAACTGGAAAGAACCCATTATTCAAGTGTTCTCTTCATGGAATCTACATAAATAAGAATAATATTTGAAGTGGCAGAAACAAGTGAATGGTTTTATCTTCTTAGCTGCATAAGAAAAGGAAACAGAAGGCTCTTATGCACAATCCTTTCCAGTAGAACTGCTGAAATGTAAAGATATGGTTTCAAGCTGTCCTTGAAAGCAAGACATTCCTATGTGTGCTGCCTGGGTCTGTCCTCCCAAAGAAAAACTAGTAACAAGTTTAAAGTAACAAGTTAAAGAAAACGTGGTTCTAGCCTCCAAGGAGCTCATGAGTTCTTAGAGAAGCAGGTAGACAGATGATCATGGTCTAACTGCAGTGACAGAAAGGAACAAGATCCTAATGGGAATGCACAAGAAACATCTCTGACCTAGAGACCTGGACAGCTTGTTTCTGATGACTTGCTGAACTGAGTCTTCAGGGGCCAAGAGTTCACCTGGTTTGGTGAAAGGGGGGTGGAAATTTGTATTTGCATAGATATGACAAGCTCCCTTGTCAGAGTGAATGCTAATAAGCAGTGCCAATTAGGAAACGGAGAGTAACTCAGATGTTGTAAAGCAGAATGGTTGAAACTTGGTAACAATAAGATCACAGACTGTATTGGCCAGAACACGACTCTATCTTTCATCACGACTATTTGATCCTCAAGAAACAGAATTTTTCCACCAGGAAATAGAGTAGCATGATATCTGAAATGAGAAGGTTCTGCTTAGGGATTAAATGACCCCATCATTTTATGATGAAGAAACTGAGGTGCTGAGAGAGAGACTAATACATATAGCAGCCACACAAGCAGTGAGTGAAAGAGAAAAGATTTAAACCCAGATCTGATTCCAGTGTCCATCTTCCTTGCGCCACACCACCCAAGACTACGCCAATACAGGGACCAAACAGATATCCACATATGGACTCCCTTGAAAAGGCCACCTGCCTTCTCACCCCCATCCCACTTCCCACCCAATTACCTGGAATTAGTGTTTAGGTTAAGAGTCCACTCATAAGAAAACATACTACACCAGAAAGATGACATTTGAAGTCAATATAAAGTCTCATCTTTTTTTCCTTGTATTTGGAGTCCTCTTTTTTCTCATCATCCAAAAACACTGACTGAACACCTGCATACAGGGCACTGTTGAATGATATAGACACTAATTAGTTTAAACTGGGGCCCTGCCCTCAAGTACATTGAGTCTAATTGGGACGACAGGACATGTGCCTAGTTTGGGTAAATAATTGTAGTCTGAGGGGATGATGAGAGGTAGAAACCATGTAGAAATTTACAAGTGGGAGTGATCACCAGACAAGCAAAGTAGAATACAGGCTTCCTGAGGGCAGGGTGCTTTGTGTTGTTCATTACCATATCCCAAGCACCTAAAACAGTTTGGAACCTAGTAAGTGCTCAATAAATATTTGTTGAGCTAAATAAATAGCTTCTTGACATTTTTCAGGGTGGGGGGAAGGTAGTCCTGGCATTTATCACTTAGAGGATAATTCCCAGTCCTCGGTGCACTGCATACTGTGGCTTTTGCTTATGGTACACCACACAAACTCCCCAGGGAGATGTGTAGCAATGAATGTTCAGCCTATGGCTTAAACCTTTGCAAAATCCTTGCAAAGCTGTACTCTCTGCCACTCCGTACCATGGATGCATGTTTCCCAGGGATGAAGGCTAATGTGGAGCCAGGGCTTTTTGTTTATTTGTTCCTTATGACCCCAAGCTCTTTTCGGCAAAAGGCACAGCAATGTGATAGCAATGTAGTTCTGGGAGACACGACTTCCTTATGTGCTGGCACATCTAACAAGGCAGAACGCAGATTCTGATTTAAAAGCAAGCTCCTTTAATGAGTTTTGGTTAGGCTTAAAGGATAAATAGTTGTGATTACTGTCAGTCGGCATAGGTTGTAAATCTCTGTCTTAGATGCTTATATTCCATTAAGGGGGACTCGAATGGGCATCACAGTACAATTCCCTTTAAAAAGTGGAATCTGGACCAAAAAAGCAGCTTCAAAAACAGTCATTTGTGCATCCCCAAGTGGTCAAGTTCTTGGTCTTCCAGGGTTTTGTATTGGGTTATGTGTCTTTCACTTGTTTTTATCATTGTACAAATTCTTATTACTCTTGGCTGCCAGAGCTTGGGAAGAGATAGGTAATTAGAACATATATATAAAAAAAGAACATATCAGAACAGTGAAGGGAAACCAAGCATTCACATAAAAATGAGAAGTTAAAGCCATCCCACTCTCACTGTGGCTTACACTAACCTCGTGGTACTGCAGTGCTGTGCCAGCACATAATTTCAAGTCAAAGATTTATATTAACACGAGTGGAGATGGGTCTGATTTTGTAGTGCAAAACGCTTACTGTGCACTCTGATTTCTTTCCAAAGCTCACAAAGCCGAAATCCCTTTCAGCTCTGCAAGCGCACCTCCTAAGAAATTAGAACATCATGTACCATCACACAGATATGGTGCTGAACATCCTGCCAACTGTCATCCTCTCACCTCTCGAGGGGTATAGTTCAGAAGGTACTTGGTTTATGGCAGAGTAGAAGGAAAACGTAAAAAGAGGAATATGCCTAGCATAGCCATATACTCTAAAACCACAATTCTGATTAGGAAACTTTCCTGGATTAAAGCAAGAATAAATACCGCCTTGTAGAGCTTTACATATATTTTTTTCAAAGCAGTTTTGCACAGCATCTCCTTCGATCCTCTGAGGTTGATAGCGTTCACAGTGTTTTCTCCATTACATAGATGAGAAACTGACATAAGAAGGTTAAATAACTCACCTGAGATCACATAAGTAAGAGCGCTAAATTCTCCTTGTTTCCAAAAGAGCTATGCCCATTCTATGTCTAGAAGGACACATTTGGACAGCAGCCATGGAAGTCTTGCTATACCATCTTAACTATGTCCTGCCCCAGTCAACTCCCCTGCTTTTGGAAAGATATGGAAAATAACCTTTACTTTGGGCTTGGGCATTTCTCTTTCCCCCTTCATCACTCTGTTTCCTGAAAGAACAATTAAGATCCATCTGGGACTAATTATAGCGATTCTTGAATTTGAACCTGCAGCCATTACCCGATTGAGGTCACTTATTTTAAATTGACTTGCCTGGTCAGAACACAGGTTTGGTTATCTTCAGAGCCCAGTGCAGATAGGCACCAGCTCACTCAGACTTTTGATTAACCAGCTAAATAACCTGCACTGTGACAAACTGCCTATGATGTGATGGAGTCGTTCATTTGCATTCAGACAAGGATCAAAATGCATTGTCAGAGCTTCAGGGACTGAGTCCTAGAAACCTTCACACAGTCTCTTGTTCACAGCTGTGAGCCTCTTGCCTTTGGTTCCTTCTAATTAGTTTTCCTGTGCTTTTGTTCAGATTATCCAACATTCATCACAAGTGCAGCCTGTGATTAAACAATGACAACTCGTGTCATATGCTGATAGGGAATCGAAAATTGGAGTCATAATCGTATGAACCAAGCCCACAGCTTTAAGAAATAATTAGGGGAAACCAAAGGAAAATTCCCAGGGTGCCCCACAATAAAGGAGAATTTCCAAAGATTCAAGCTATAACTGCTCCTCACTTAGGTAACAATACATAATAACAGGAGGTGCTCAGTCTTTATTGAATTGAATCCATAGTGGGAGCTGATCATTCCACAGAAACCACGATAGCTCTTATGATTAGTAATTATTATTATGGCTGCTCACACTTAGTGACTGGGCTTGGAGTCAGACACATCTGATTTCGACTCCAGGCTTCATCATTTTCTGCCTGTGAGGCTTCAGGCAAATCAGCCAACAGTTCTTTGTGCTTCAGTTTCCTAACATGGAAGACGAAATTAATAATAGTGCCCAGCTTGCAAGGTTGTGGTGGGGATTTGATGAGATAAAACATGTTAAAAAATCACTTTCCACAGTGCCTTGTACACAGTAAGTGCTCAATAAATGTTAGCTTATGTTTGTCTTCTGTCGTATCACACCACCAGACCTTGTCCAGGTCTTCCTCTATTCGGCCACTCCCACCACCATCACACTTTACTACCTACCTCATTATTTTTATCAATTGCAGTGATGCAAATCAAAGCAATATGTAGATAACAGGGTGTGACATAAGGTCATTGCAGTTATAGCAGATGCTGTTGGTGCTCCCTGCCCCCCTTATTGGGCACTAGCCTTTTTCATCCATGCCAACAGCATCCTATTGTCAGCATATGCTGTTCTCACTTGAAGTCAGATAAATCAGACGTGTTGGGGAGGAATTAATCCTCCTGGCAGAAGCTACCAGCCAGTGGTGAGTGGGAACTGAAAGACACAGACTTCAACTTCCTGGCCCTTCAGATGGGTGAGCAGCAGACCACTCCCAGAGGTGCTCAGACCCCTCTGCTCATCCGTGCACCTGTGCTGGCTTCTTCCCCTTTGCTATCTCATGTCCTCACTCCACTACCAGTGCACCCTGGAATCAATCCCGAATGAAACCACTGGTCCTCTAATCTCTGTCTCAGGGTCTACCCAGAAATTCCTCCTTTGGCACCTTCCCCAGGAGTCTGCACAGGTGTCCTTGGGCTGGCCCCTGCCTGCCCAGGGCTTCCCAGGGCAGTTCGCCAAGGGTGCACCCCATAAGTTCAATATCTCCCTTCTTACTCCTTTTCATGAGACTCAATCATGGACGATCCTGCTTTTAGTTTTTCAAAGCGCATTTATTATCATCCAGATAGCTAGTTCTTCAAGTTCGGTCTGCATCACAGTCAACTGTGTGTTGAATCGCAGACTCCGGGGTCCTAAACCAGACTCTGTGAATCAGACTCTCTGAAGAGCGGTGCCCGGGCACTTGCATCTTCACAGACACCCCAGGTGATCCATGCCACCCCAAGATTGAGCCTCCAAGGAAGGTGGATCGTGTTCCTTAGTGTTCTCTCTACCGCCACAGCCTCTGTGGATTCAAGTGAGAAAGCCTGGAATAGCCATGCCTCCTTGCTCCTGAAATGAAGCGTAGATTGGCCAAGTCCAGCTGTTACTGTCAGAATGGGGTGATCCGAGACCCCTGAGTAATGGTGTAGACACCCATCTTACTGATCGTGCCAAATTTCTGTTCTCACCCCTCTCACTGCCACCCCACCCCCATTCTCTTCTGTGGTAGAAACACTGTGATGCCTACACATGAAAAATTAGGTGATGGCCTGCGCTTCTTTGTCTGTGGGCAGAACCATCCCCTGCCTCCCCACACACATCTTCCAAGACACGCTTTCTATGTGGTCTGCATTCATGGTCCTGATTAATGTTGGAGGCAGGACAGTGGCAGGTGGCAGTGTGAGTTACTTTGCTGTTGGTTTACCCCCAGTTCAATTCACCCCTCTGCTCTAAGTGCAAACCTCAGCTCCTTCCCTGTACCTCCAACCCAGAGCTATCCAGACCAGTGCCCTCGAAACCCCTCCACACCAAGTTCTGATGTCTCTCCAAATCCCTCACCCCACAGCAGCAGGAAACTATATCTCTCCATTTTAAGAGTGAGGACATAAAATCAGGGAAGGCTTCATGGAGGAGGCTGCATATGAGATGTACCTTGAAGGATAGATGTGATTGCCACAGAGAAGGATAGGGGAAACATCGCAATAGGAATAAGGAAGGGAACACGTAACTAAGATAGGTAGGATAAGCATTGGGCACTGTGTAAGGAGCTGTAGACATTGATACAGCATTTCATTTATTCCTCACTGCAATTCTGTGAGGAAGGTACTAATGATAGACCCATTTTACAGACAAATTCATTGAATCAGAGAGTTTAAGTTAACTGCCCAAAGTCACATAGCTATTAAAGGGAAAAGTAGGGACCTAAACCCAGGTAGTCTAGCCTATACTCTTGACCACCCTACTTCACTGCCTCTCAACTATTATGTTCCCTGTTTTACAGCTGGAAAAACTGAAACTGAGAGGTCAAGTAACTTGCCTAATGTTTCACAGCTTGGACTTGGCAAAGCTGAGATGCACTGCCTTTAGCAGATTACCTTTTCTTTACTATATAACCACTTATGCCCCTTCTAACTTAGCTTTTCCAATGAACCATATCAGTCACAATTTCTTATGGAGCCAACCCTGGCTTACCATTACAACAAATGCCTATAGTTGGTCCAAATAAAAATCTTCCCTCTAGTGTATAAGCACTGTAAGACAGCAAGACTCTCCTGAAATCAAGAGAAATAGCCCTCTGAAATACATCTCTCTTTGTTTTCAAAATAGCATTCTCTTTAAGTCACCTGTTTGTCAGGCTCCCACTTATAAAAACCACAGGAAAAAAATACTTTAGTTGGAGACAAAGGCCTTTCTATCTCTAGCAGGTTATGAGTTAATCATTCTCAGTATGCTGTACATATTTCTGCTCTCACAGTTCTCCTGATGGGTTATAGTTGTCTCTTAACTTGGCAATCTTTCTGACTCTAATGGTGGGATCCTCCAGGCTAGGCACCAGGTCCTGGTGACCTCTGCCTCCCCAGTGTCTGGCCCCAGGATTGGTACGGAGCAGGCCTTCAACAAATGTTCACTGAAAGAAGGAATGAATGAAATGTGGTTCAGAGAAGCAGTCTTTCCATCCACTGGGTACTTCTGAGTCCAGTGGTATGCAGGTAAACTGACTTTCAAGGTGAGGGGGGGAACGTCCTAATTTGTAGTGTTGGCTAATTTCTGTGATGTATTGGACTACCCCAAAAAATTCATTTGGGCTTTTCCATACCATCTTACAAAAACTCAAACTAACTTCTGACCAGACCAATAAATATTTCCACCATGGCTGACTTCAAGCTACCAATAGTTTATTGTATCAGTGTGATCACAAAAGTGCATGAGCTATCAGATGAGGAAGAGAATGGAAATTCAAATAGCAAAAGTGAAAGCCCAAACCACACATTTGCGAATTAGGAGAATTCTGTGTTTTACAGCCCAGAAACTAAGCTTCTATCATTTGTCATCCATTTTCAAATTGAGATAAACTTAAACGACACAGCTCCCAGAAAAGAGAGAAAGTTGCCAAGTAAGGAACTATCCTGAAAACCAAAGGCCCAGGAAGCACACTGGGTTTCTGAGATACATTTTTCTTTTATTTGAAAATGATGACATGTTTACTTGCTTCCTTCAGCAATCAGAAAAATTTCCCAGAGTAGGGTGTCAAATGTTGGAAGCATTGCACAGACAGCAAATGCATTCACAGAGGCAAAATCAGGGAGTTTGAAGGAGAACATCTCATTCTCCACACCCCATGTTTCTTCGTCTCCCCTCCCAGTTTAAAGGCCTCAACATCCTGGGATGAACCTGGGTGTCTAAAACTCTACCCAACCATCAATGGTTTGGCTTTGCACAATGTAATGGAGCTAATAAGTAAATGGTAGATTTGAATCCAGAACCACCTGACTTCAAGGTTCACAGCTATTTCTAGAACATCATCTTTAACAAACACTTCTTGTAAGCCTTCAGGGTGATTCAGATCACATCTCTGAAGAATTTTAGACTCTTGCAAGTTTCAACTCTATAAGGCATCATTTCAGGTGCGATACTAGAATTCTTGATCCTGATAAATATCTACAGATGGGAAAGTGTGGGTCCTGGGCCAGTGAAAGAAGTCTTGCAATATCCCGCCCATATCTAAGTGATTGTGGCTGGTTAAAAAAAACAAATGTTGGGGTGACTACTCAGACTTATTCCAGATGATGCCTTTCCTTTTTTCTTTAATCCAAGTAATGAATCCAGTGACACTGCCAAGCCTTCTACTCACCACCTGTACAGTCCTTCAAGTAGGTCTTGAGATTCAAGATTATAGGGCTTTGGGTCCAATTTTACAACACCTACAGAGAAAAGAAAAAAGATACAACATGATATTTAGCATAAAGTTGTAAATATTAAAACAAAGGTTATTGTAAGTGTGAACATAAAATAGTTGACAGTAAATTTCATAAAAGAATGCATAAAGGACACTGCTATATAAAATGTATTGTTTAAAATAAGTTATCAGTGATTTAGGGAAATAGCTGCTACAAAATGCAGAGACTACAAAAGTCAGCCATACGGCTATGTTGAAGAGAAACTAATGTTCTTTCTTGCTGTATTATTCTAGGTTGAATACTAGTTAAAATCACCCAAACCTCACCTCCTGGGAAAAAGCCTCGAGTATTGCAAATAGAAATAGGGTGCTGTGAAAGGTCTTCTAGATGAGATACTTTAAGAAAAGACACAAGATTTGGAAATGCATCATTTTACTGGAAGTTAGGCTGATGGAAAAGTCAGATGTTTTAAGTATTTATTATTTGCCCTGTGACCAAGAACTCGAGCTGATCAAAGCTGCTTGGCTTCCTAGGTGGGGCAGCACAAGTAAATTGCCTTAGGAAAGCCTTTGTAAGTTTCCACATTTGTACACAGTCTTGGGCATTATCTGCTACCTCCCAAACTGCCCATCATCTTGCTCCCTTACAAGACTCATGACCCTTTGAAAGTAGATGGGGATACTCTTAAGATTTGAACCATAAGGCAAATAAAACTTGTTTTGTCTGGACAGGGAGACATGGTCTGTATTCTCTTCCCTAAAGACACAGCTGCATTAAGGCAATATTCACCACTACTCCTGATGGTACACCAGAGGATTTGCAGTGACATCTGGATGAATAGATTTTGTTTTCACACAATTGTATTTATTTTCTTGTATGTAGTTTCATGGATATTATTGCTTTGGACACTGCTAAATTTAAGTAAACAAGTAGCAATAGAGATAAATATCAAGAAAATGATAGTATTGTGGTATGTGGATAGATCACAGATTGTTAAGGAAATTTCTGAGGATATGAAATTTGAGAAATAATGTTTTAGGGTTAATACAATGAGGCGTTCTCACCAAGATCAACATGTGTTGAAATGGTCTCTTAGTCCTCCAGGCAAGAATGATCTGTTGCTCCTGTTGTGGCCATTTATTGCCTCTTATTTGTATGTTCTCTTTGCCTCTCCCACTGTTTAAATCTTCCGCATATTCTATTCAGTCACAGTGAATGTAATATTGAAGTCTGGAAAGTGAAACTTCCCAAAGACATGTTCTTGGGTGAAATCTTTGTCTCTAATCCTCACATCCTAGCATTTTATTGGATGCCCTATTCAATTGCCTGCTCTCTGCATAAGCTTTCCCTGTAGACAGTATATGTGCTGATGAGATTTCTTGGTTATCCTCCATTTTCCTTCTTTATGAAAAGCTTCAGCCTTTCTTTTTCCATCTGCACCCTCCCCATCGCCACTGGACTGACTCTGGTATGGGTGACTGACTCTTCTCTGCTTCACTAATCCAGCACATTTATTCAAGTCAGATGCCTACAATATGAAGCCCTGACATTCAGTGTGTGCAGATTGAGATTATTAGAAAAATAATTCTAAAGAAATTGACTTCTGATATATGTTTACTAAGACTAAAGCAATTTAGTAGCTTGGGGTTTTCATTCAAGAAAATGAATGGCTTTTATCATATCTGATGGAAGATTTCTTCTGGGAAGTCTGGCATATTCTGAGGCTGATTTCTGCTACATATATCAGAAGTTAATTCCTTTAGAATTATTTTTCTAATCTCAATCTGCTGAAATTAGATAGGTTGCCACAGGATAGCAGTATATTCTTATAATTGAAGAAGCAGAAAAGGGAGGGAAACTGAAAAAAAAGTCTTCTCTTTGAACACACACACACACACACACACACACACACACACACACACATGTGGTCTAATAGTTTTTCTTAAAGAGAAAATATCTATACAATGGGTAAATCTGGTGAATTAACACCAGAAACCTGCTTCATCTCTCTCCCCAGCCCTCCAAACATTCTCAGGGTACCTAAATCAAAGAGAAACAGATTAAGGTGAACAGCAAGGCATGTTCTATACTCAAAGCAAGATCAATCTTTATACATAGATCCTTTTTTGGCACTGATGTAGAAAACCCAAACATGGAGATACTTAGGTCTGCAAATAACCTAATCTGCATACCAGATGGATCTAAGGGGAAAAAACATAGACACTTCCACACATACATTTTTTTTTAATGTGAGCACAGAAAAACAGATGCTTTTGCTCCCAAAGGGTCTGTGGGCCTCACTCAAGTAGTCTTATGGAGCAATTTAACTTCAAATTTCTAAAATTATGCAGATTAAGCATTAAATTGGAAAAGAAAGGGCCTCTAGAAAACCAACTCAATATTTTCTGAATTATTTTTAGCTGCTCAATAATACCCAGCCCCCAGTTTCACAGAGAAGTGGATGAGGGAGTCAACAAGGGGATGTCTCCCCACAGTGGGTCGACTATGATTCACTGACTTCATTAACAAATAATTTAATGCTCTGCTACATGCATGGTTCAGTGAGTTCATATATAAGAGCTTTTTCTTCTGTAAATGAAACTATTGTCTAAGTCTCACTGAATGAGGATTGTGGCACTTTTTTCTTTCAGGTCCTATTTGTGGGCATAAAAATAAATCTCCTTAAGACAATGAATTTTATCTACATTTCACACTTGTTCTCTTCTTGCATTGATCATCTGCCATCACATCAAGCCATCCATCTTTTCCAACAAATCTTAGAAAGGCACAGCGAATACACAACATGGATTTGGGAACTGGGTATTTCCTCCTGAGATTTCACAGTAGACTGTAAAATGGCTTTTATACTTGAAGTTCTGAAACTAATTCAGGAAGAGTGATTATAATTGCTATAAAAGCAAAGTTGAATATTCTTTGGTTACCAGAGTCATTAAAGAACTGAGGGTACAATTTATGCCTTGTTCATTTGTATCAGATGGAAAGAAGAAAGATTTAAGACTAACTGAACAAGAACCGCTGTCATTAACTAGTTCATTTGTGCACAGTATTACACACAAGCCTTCCATCCCACCCTTCTTCCCACAAGCCCTACACCAAAAATTCAAAAAAAAAGGAAAGACCAAGAGCAAAACATGACACTTTTGGCAGTGAGGCCTCACTTAGCTCACATTCGTAGGATTGTTGCTGTCCTATGTAAGTAAGATTTCGAGATAATTGAAATGTATTCTCCTAGGTATTGGGAATTTGAGCATTTCTGATGGAAACTTCCCCTAAAATGTATTCTAATTTCCCCAGGTTTTTCAGCAGAAATTACTGAACACAACAAGCCATACCCTGATGACTCAGGCACTCAGGATGAACATCCATGATTATACTGTAGTACAATGTCGTCTATATCTTTTTTCCAGACTCCTTCTTCCTCTTTAAGTCAGTCTGTCACTTCCTCTGCTGCCAATGTACCTTATTCTAACATCACTCCCCTCTCTCCATAGACACCTCGTTCAATTTGTAGCTTTTCATTTACTGTGAACTGGAAAACCAAGATTGGCAGGAATTGTAAGTTAAATAAGAGTGAAGAAGGCACTGAAAGTTAAGATGAAGAAATAATTACAGCCTTTAAGTTTCTGTGACACCTAAAGGTTCCTATCTTTAGACAACTTTCCCATCTCTTCCAGTTTAAGCTTAATTTCAAAAGGGTAGTACTGTAGAGAGCTACGTTCAAATAAGTGAGTTTGTTTGACACAGACCATCTGGGCTTGGGTTAAAGTGGGTATTCTAATAGCTTCAGGTGTTTCTGAAACTGAGAAACAATATCTTAGGAAATGACCCCTCTCCACAGTTATTTAACCACACATCATTACATGATGCACGTCCTAAACCCTTTTGCAGATGTTATCCAGTTTGATCCTGACAACACTGCTAAGATAGGAAAGGCCAGGCTCATGGTCCAAGATTACAGATAAGGTGATGGAGGCTGGAGAAAGTTAAGTGATTTGCCTATAATCAAGCTGAGTACGTGACAAGGTTGGGCACCTGGGTTCTCTTTGAGGGGGCTCATCTAATAATACTTATGCTTTCTATGGCTCCCTCTCGTCTTCCTGATTCTCCAAAGGAGACTAAAACCTGCGTCTGGCGAGACAGACTTACTCTGTTTCCTTTAGGCTCACTTCTTTATTTCTCTCCAAGCTCTGCCAGATGTCTTAGGAATCTGACTCATTTTTCTAACAGAACTCAAACCCCCCGATTTTATTGTGTTGAGGGTTGTCAGGGAATTAAAAATTCAACAAATGTATGGTCCCAACTTGCCATCAAAAGTTAACAGATGTCACCAGGAAGGATGTTTTTTGCCAGCGGACACTGAAGAATACATCCCAGCAGATACCTAACAGCTCATTTTATGTCATGGCAGTGTGAGAAATCACCTCCTCAAGACAATCATTAACCTTTCATTCCCTCCATAAACAATCAGTTAGATATGTGGCTTATATTTTAAATTAATTGAAATCAGCTCTCTCCCTCTCTGGACTTGAAATGACTGGAAATAAGCATGCTATTTACATATGTGTTTCCATTCCTCTATCCCTCCCAGCAGACTGTGGACATCTCTTCGTCCTCTTCTCCAAGAACCTAGAGTCATTATTGACATTTGACATTGAGCACATATTAAGAAACCATGTAATGTACTGCCAAGAGTGGGTTCTGGAGGTACACAGACCTACATTCTAAGCCCAGCTTTAGTATTTCTTAGCTATGCGGCCTTGGATAAACTACATAAATTCTCTTTGGTTGAGATTCCTCATCTGCAAAATGAAACCAATGGTACTTAAGATGTTAAATTGTTCCAGGGAAAACAGCACCTAGCATAGTGCCTGACATATACTAGGCACTCAGGGTAGCTGAGTTTTAGGCACCAGGGTAGCTGGTTTTAATATTATCATTATGGCCCTTTATATATAGTTCTGATTTGAGATGTATACAATGTTATTGTTTTCTCCAGTTGTTCTTAGACCCTTGACAGCTGTGTCCATAGAGGAACGTATGATGAAGTTTAATGGCCCCTTATTTGCACAGGTTCCAAATACGATATTCATACTTTTGTGTTATTTTTCTAGAAGAGGGCTCATAAAGTGAAATTAGCTTCAAGCTTCTGTAAAACCTGGTTCTGCCTCTGGTAGTGTCTTTAACCTCTATTTTATCCCCTGCCCTGTTCCCACTCCCGTATACTACTCTGCACATAGTCAGTCCTCAATAAAATGACATTTTTATAAAATCCTTAATTAACCAGAATTTTTCCTGTACTTAACTGTAAGGAAATAAGATTATGTCAGGTATTTCGTCAAAAACTTCCAACTGCCAACTGATACATTTAGTTGGAAAGTGTTCAATCCACTTATATGTTTTCAGATAATAAAAATGCACTGTGTGAACTGTAAAACTTGGTGTTAATACAGTGTTTCTCATGAAAATTAGGCTAACAGTGATGACCTTAAGGCACGGTTTCTCAGCCTCAGCACTACTGACACTTCAGGCTGGATAATTCTTTGTTGTGGGGGCTGCCCTGTGCACTGTCACCCCTCCCAGATAGGACAACCCAAATGTCTCCAGGCATCACCAGATGTCCCCTAGAGGAAAATCCCCTCCCCCACAGCCTAGGGTTTCACAGTCAACACCAAAAGAGGTACAGATGTTCACAAGTCTTTCATATTAAGGTAGGAAAAGGCAGGCATGTGTTTTAGGAAAGTTTTTTTTTCCCTCACATCACTTCTGCTAGAAAAGTTTTCAATAAGCCAAAGCAACCTCGATTAACCTGAAAATCCCATTAACCCCATTCCTTGTGTGTTCTATTCCCTAAGCATTCCAGATAAAGAAAGAAAAATGTACCATACATTCTATTTTCTAATTTGTATGCAAAGTTCAGCCCATTTTCTGGCTCAGCAGCTAAGTACAGAAATCCAGTTCACGGGTGAGCGCTCATCAGCTTCATCACTTTTGCCATCTATTTTAAGTGACACTGATGCTACTGACCTGGAAGTTTAGAGAGCTTCTTTTGCCCCTGTTGTTGACATTTTTAACTTTCATATTAGCAGTTCGTCCTGTTATCCTCTGCCTGAAAGTAAAATGCAACAAAAAGCAATCCGGCCCAATTCACTGTGATTTACTGTGTATAAAAGACCTAACACTTTGTTGATTATTTAAAAGTAATTTGCTGTAGCCATCCCAATGATTGTGAAATTTAAAAATGTCCTTGAGTAAGCAATATGCATTATCTTTTATTTCTGCAGGTTGTGATCCTGGGGAAACATTCAAGAGGTTACCACTACATGCTTGCTAATCTGGTAAGAACAAGCAGAGCTCAAGTTTTTCAGGGCATTACATCCTGTTTAGTTTGTGTCACCTGTAATTATCCCAAAAGGAAATATGAGAGAAACCTAATGTGTTTTCTAGACACTTGGAGAAATGAGTCCATAAATACAAAAACCTGAATGCAATAGCCTGTTCTCAATTATGCTGTCTCTGTTTTAGCTGTGAAGCTTATATTCTCTCATTTAAAATAATAATAATTTGATATGATTCTTCACTGATTATTCTTAGATTTAACTTGGATTTGAAATGCCAACCATTTTAATCAGGTTTGAAATGTAAAACAAGGGACAGAGGATACAAGAAACAGACTCTTTCCTCCAATTACTCCAAGTGTATGTGTACGTTTGTACCGGATTTGTCTTTCTAGAAACAGTCCACTACCAAATCTTTTCAAACCAGATGTGAAAAAGTAGGTTTGAACAAGGAACATTCAGTGATCTTGTCAAAGGGTATAGCAACCTTTCTAAGTATAGTAAAATCCAACCTGAATCTTTAACTTCAAAGTCCCCATGGCTTTAAAATTTGTGACATTCTAGAAATTAGTATTTCATTAAGGTTGGTTTATAGCTCTTCTTTCTCTGAAACAACATTGGTTTTGGAATTACAAAATGGGTTCTAAATCGGTAATATCTGTTTGGCAGTGCTTCTGAATAATACTATCTCCCTGAAATGAAAGGGGAATGCTAAACTATCACTGTGATACTAAGAATCTATTAAATTATTACATAATATGAGTTCTAGCCCCAAATTTGTTTCATTAGCACAAGAGAATCATTATAGAACTCTTAAACCAAAAGAATAGAAACAAAGGTGAGAGATTATTGTAATTATATTCTTAGATTTCTTAAATCAAAGAAAAATATCTTATTTTGTTTTAATAATGATTTTTTTAATGGCTAAGTGTTACTTAAACCTCCTTCTTAAGAAGTGCATGCACTCAAACACTTTGTAAGATGAAGATTAGAGCTACTGCTTTGAAATGTTGTATGCATCTTCTCCAATAAATTGCTCAAAGTGGAGCACTTCAGTCCATTGTAGGGATAAATGGATTGATTCTTTTGGGACGAGAAATCTTGATTCTTAATTTACATCTGAGTACATCCAATTTGTTTTCAGGTAACTGATAAGTAAAGGATGTTTGTTGACTCACTGGGGGTTAGACCAGGGCTTGGCAGAAAACATGGAAGTTACAGGAAGGTACCTGAGGCACTTACTGATGGATTTTTACCATTGCTTCCCCACCCATAAGTATTTTGCTTTCTCTCCTTCCTTCCTTCCTCTCTTTCTTTCTTCCTCCCTCTCCCTTTCTCCTCTCCTATGGCTAAGGTTCACTCATCACTGATGGTACATGAGATGACTTTAGATAGTGCACACACAAACTTTTTTTTTATTATAATTGTAAACGTGTTTATTTACTATGCATTAGAAAAACATAAAACTAGCACATCAAAATCCAAATTTTATGGATGGTGTTACTTCATACAGGGTTAGAAATTTAACAACAAATGAAATAAATTTTTATCTGTCAAATGTATCAGGTAAACAATAGCATGTTGCTATAAACAGATACAGCAAAATCCATTCAGGGTATATGCAGTTGTGGTGCTACATGGATGACTGAAGTTTGGGGAAGAGCATTGAACTTGGGGTCAGAAAGTTTGGATTGTCATACTGACTTGGGATGTTGAGTAGGTCACCTCACCTTTGACAACCTCAGTTTCCTTGCTATAAAACTCAGATGGGAGTGGGGAGTTCACTGATGTATTGGGTGGGTCCTTTGGAAGCAGATACCAACATATAAGTGAAGGTACATGACAATTTATTGGGAATAATACCCGTGAAAAATAAAAGAGAGAAGAACACAACACAGGTCTGATACTAGCGAAGGAAGGAAGTTTCATAAAAAGATCTTCAGACCATGGGCTAGCACAACAGGGAGCTCCCCCATGCTGCCCCTAAATGGCGAGCCATTGTACCCCAACCTTGCTCAGCCATTGGCTGGCAGCTCTCTGGGAAGCACACACCCCTCGCTTGAGAACTGAGGCAAACCCTGAAGGCACATGAAGCTGGAGACTGTTGGCCAACTCAAGTCCTGGAGGCAGTTTCTGTGTTGAAAGATCTGAGCCTGAACCAAGCACATCAATGACTGTCTCAGTTGGCCAAAGGTGACTAGATGATCTCTAAAGACCTTGCCCATCCTGGATTTCTAACTGGGCCTCCCTAATCCTACTGACAATCCTTCAGCACTTTGGTTTCCATTTGGAGAACCAGACCTGATGGAAGGGAAAGAGTATGGAGTGACAGAACGGCAAGAGCGAATCATTAGGACAAGGCTGGAGAGAAGAATGGTCAGCTGGGTGCCTACCACAGATCTCAAAATTGTGCAACCATGGAAGGATGCCTACTACAGGAATAAGCAAAATCCATTTCCTCAGAAAGAATGGAATGTATAGTGTCATGCCAGTCTGGATAATGAAAACATGAATTTGTTTGCCATAGTTTCAGCGGCCACTCCTTCTCTTCCTCTAGTGACCTTCTTTCCATTTACACTCAGCCACGTGTTTCCATAAGCTCCTGTTCTCTATATCAAATTTCATATGGTCAATACAGATAGGAATTGTTACTGATCTCTGATAAAATATGAGATGCATTATCTCTTCTGTGGTTACCAGATTTTTTAAGCAGATAAAAATACCCCAAAGACATATACATATAAACACACAGCAAACCGTAACAATTTAGACATCATTTAGACAATCAAAAACAGGTAAGTGGAGCTAAGAAGGTGTTTCCTTTAAAGATGAGCCAGCTGAACAAAAGTTGAGGACACACACAAGAGAACAAGTTCTTGTCTGAATCTTGGAGCAACAACTATACAGAACCACTGCCTTCTTCTACAAATGCAAAGTCAAAAACACTCACACTGCCTGCCTAAGCTTTCCGGAACCACCTGCCCCCGAGTTCCAAACATCCCCTTTGCTACTGGGTCCTATGTATCTGGCAAAGACTTCTATGTGCTTTTACACGGACCTTTTCCTGTAGCAATCCTAAAATGAGAAGATTTGGATATTCTGTGACTGCTTCAATGAAGGCCTTTCACAGGTCAAGGTGTACATTTCAGAGTGAACAACAGGATGCAAAAACTAATTGTTGAAATCCCTGGAAGAAACAAAAGATTTCAGAGCACAGGCCAGAGATGTGATCTGGTCAGGGCAGAAGTGGACATGCCAATAACAAAAGGGTAAGTCTCTTACAAATTCTCTATCAGTTGGTGGTGTCATTTCTTTTTCAAAAAATTTTAAGGGAGTATGGTTGCTGTACAATGTTGTGTTAGTTTATGCTATACAGCAAAGCGAATCAATTATACATAAAGGTATATCTCCTCTTTTTTTAATTTCCTTCCAATTTAGGTCACCACAGAGCATAGAGTTCCCTGTGGTATACAGTAGGTTTTCCTTAGTTGTCTATTTTATACGTGAACGTGAAAGTATTAGTCACACAGTCACGTCTGACTCTTTGCACCCTGTTGACTGTTACCTGCCAGGTTCCTCTGTCCATGGAATTCTCCAGGCAAGAATACTGGGGTGGGTAGTCCCTCCCTTCTTCAGGGGATCTTCCTGACCTAAGGATTGAACCTGGGTCTCCCGCATTACAGGCAGAATCTTTACCATCTGAGCCACCAGGGGAGCTCCTATTTTATACATTAAAGTAAAAGTGAAAGTGTTAGTCACTCAGTCGTGCCTGATGCTTTGCGATCCCATGGACTGCATCCTACCAGGGTCCTCTGTCCATGAGATTTTCCAGGCAAAGATACTGGAGTGGTCTGCCATTTCCTTCTCCCGGGGATCTTCCCGACCGAGGGATCAAACCTGGGTCTCCTACACTGCAGGCAGATTCTTTACCATCTGAGCCACCAGGGAAGCCCAATTTTGTACATAGTAGTATATATATGTCAATCTCAATCTTCCAATTCATCTTCCCCTCCCTTCCCCTCTTGGTGTTCACACATTCGTTCTCTATGTCTCTATTTCTGCTTTGGAAATAAGTTCATCTGATTGTTATTTCCTCTTCCATAACTCTCTTTATGGTGGAAATGTTTATCTACTTTAGTACCAGAGGTAACCAGCATGTATACAATTTGTCAGTCAAGCAACCTCTCTTTCTTTCATGGCAAGGTCCTGGATCAGGATCCTTTCCACTGTATTCCCAGGCATGTTGAGTATTGTGATTTGTTTCATATATATCAATAATAGTATGCAGAACCCTAGACTAACCTAGGCATAATGGGGGGGGGGAAGCACTAGACCAGGAGCTTGGAGGAAAGTTTGAGTCCCAAGAACTGATCTGACTAGCCTGTGAGAATGAAACCTCTTTGAACCTGTTTCATCTATAAAATTAACAGATAGACCAGATCAAGGTTTTCCAAAGTATATTTGTACATGAGACAAGTTTAGGTAGTATATAGCAAACCTTCTTAGACTGGTGGGTTTTGCATCTGTATTAAGTGTGTATTAGAAAAAGATTCACTCTCCTGTCAATTGTGTGAGGCTAAATTAGGTATTTAGGTTAAAAAACTTAGTCAACATAAGGAAAACATATGAGGTAAATAATAGGTCAGATGATCCACTTATATGGGAAAATACTGTAAAGGTGGTATGGTGGTTTAGTCGCTAAGTCATCTCTGATTCTTTGTGACCCCCTGGACTGTAGCCCGCCAGGCTTCTTTGTCCATGGGATTTCATAAGCAAGATTACTGGGGTGAGTTGCCATTTCCTTCTCCAGAGGATCTTCCTGACCCAGGGATTGAACCCAGGTCTTCTGCATTGCAGGCAGATTCTTTACCAACTGAGCCACCAGGGAAGCCCCCAAAGGTGGTATATTAGAGACTAAAATTTGAAAAACATGCCCAGCTCCTCATTTCTTCCCTCCTAGAGGGTCTGTTTGGACCAAGGAAGGCCTGGAGTGAAAGTTTAGGCACAGCAGCTGGTGGACACTGAGGATATAAGTGGGGGAGCACAACCAGTGCGTCATTAGCCTTGGAATATAGTCACCAGGCTGACTTCAAGTCAGTTCAAGTGGACAAAAGCCAAGAGAGGTGTTGAGTGCCCTTAGCTACAATCTAAACAGAGCTGCAGCTCTGAAGGATCCATCAAAACCGTCTAACAGTTCACACACACACACACACACACACACACACACACACACACACACACACCCCCACACACAAACTGGATCTGGGTTGAGATGGTCCAACAACAGATTTTCAGTACCCAGCCCCCAAAATAAAACAAAAATCTCCAAGCATCTGAGGTGCCCCTGTGAGACTGAGCCATAGTAGGACTCACTGAGTCCTGCACCAGTTAACTCAACCTTAGAAGATGCAACAGTTTCCTTGCCTAGGCTGAGACTGACCCCAGGGCTGGGGATAGTTGGAGGCCATACAGGAGCAAGTAATTCAGTGTCAGTTGCAAGCGGTAGGGGGCCATGGGAGATCAAGTTAGCCATTGTGCCGGGGAGAAAGGGGAAAGGAAACTATCTGAGATGCCACCCTACTATGTGATACCTGTTTTATGTAGACTTTCTCTTTAATCTCTCCAGTGAGAAGAGCCTTCTTACCTAGTCACTTCCCCAAGCTTTTTAGAGATTGGGAAATGGCCTCAGAAAAGACACATGATTTGTCCAGAGTCTCCCAGTGAATCCATTACCAAGCTAGGTTTCCAGTCCATGTTGGTCAGACTCTTTACCAAGAGCACCTTGCTCTTCTCATTTTACCCATTCAAGCATCTCAGTGAGACAGAAGGACAGCCTCACGAAGGTCACAAAAGAACATTTGCAAAGACATACATGTATATGAATGATGTATAAACTATAAATTTATGAGGGTGAAGTAATCAGAAAGAAAAAGGCTGAAAAAAAAAAACAACCAAGGACAGTATCTCTATCAGTCCCCTGCCCCAACACATTCATTTCTTATTCATTCTCTCTCTCCCTCCCACCCCCCCCCCTCCCCTGTTCTCTCCCCCCCCCCCCCCCCCGCTCTCACACACACACAGTCCTCTCCCCTGCTTTCTCATCCCCTTCCTTTCTCTTGCTCTCTCTTCTCTCTTCCCTTCCCCATCTGCCCCCATTCATATGATTAGTCTGCCAGGAAATAATGATGGGGATTACAAGACTGTATCTAATTTTTCTAAAATTTTACTAAAATATAAGCATTATTCAAAAAATTGAACCTCAAAGAGGAATCCAGGAGTAACCTAACCTCGAACAAGTGAACTCTGCAGCTTACCAGATCTTGGGATGTACCTGAAAGAGAGGGGCCCACTTTGTTTAAAGAGAAAACAATTTTGAATGAGACTGAGTCATGCTGTTTTGCTTGCCAGTAACAACTGTTCCCTTCTGCTCCCTTCCCCTCCCAGGCCTCCTTGTTCTGTTCCCTACTCTTTCCCTTCTTTTGTTCTTCCATTTTTAATGTTCTAAATAAAAAATTCAAATGTTCAAAGTCACGTGTTGTGATCGCTGACACCTCAGCAGATGGCATGTAAACACAGAGCTCACTCAGCTGGAGCCTGGCCTTGCAGGCAAGAGAGGTGGGCTTGAGCTCCCTCTGGTCCCCAATGCCAGGAGCCCGGTCACCTACCGTGGGTACACAAGTGCTCTGGTGGTGCAGGATTGATGTTCTTCTCCAAATGGAGATAGGACACAGCAGAGTATCAAGGGAATTAGGAACCAGGACTGGGCAGGGGTCCAATGTCCTACTGTGCATTTAAAAAGGCACAGGCAGTTGTCAGCTTGAAGTAGCCAACTTTGAAACTCTCATTTCCCCTGTCCAAAAACACCTCCATTATAGTCATCCCATCCTCCCCCTGAAATTAACAAGGAAAGATCACTTCCTACTCAATGTTCTAGCAAGATGCATTGAAAGAATTCTATTTTCTCCCCCAGGCCCCCCACATCATATCGTCTAAAACAGTGTTTCTCAAACTATCTGTAAAGAAAGGCCAGATTTTCCCCCAAATATTCACACAATAAAAGCACAACAAAAATAAATAACTAAAAAACATGAAATAAACAAGGCATATAAAATAATGCACAATTATTTAGTATTAGATTCAATAGCCATATTACCCTGGCAAATTGTTATAAAGACTTACACTTAATTTCTTTCCTCCTGTCATCTCAGACTGGTAACAAATAGCAAACCAGCATCAGTCTAGACATACTTTCAGAAGAAAAAAAAAAACAAATGAACTTTTTGGATAACCCAATTTAAAGAGAGAGAGAGAGAGATCAGTGGCTATTTTTCCCACTAATTGCACTTACGTCAACTCACAATTATTTGTATACAAATAACTCTCACTGGACTAAAGTGTTGTGAGGTTAGGGACCAATTTTGATATGGCTCACCATTGTTCCAACAGATAGTACTTAGGTTTCAAAGTATGTTTGTTGATTGGATTAGAGAATAAAACAGGGAATGAACAATATAAGCAACCTGTAATCAAGTGCTAATTTATGTGGTGTAATCTTTAACTCCATACATTACACCCTCTCAGGAGGATGCATCTGCTTCTAGAAAAAGACTTGTGTCTCTCATTAGCAATCTGATAACTTGAGTCACCACAAGGACTGTTCATCTCCCTATCAAAGCATCACCCAGATGAACAATTCAGATGGCACTAAAGGCAGCCAGCCTTCATCCAAATTGTGAGATAGATGCTTGTCCTTGGCAGCCTTCCACCCTTCATTCTACTGCTTTTATCTTTCCTATAGCCAAGCCACCTTTCTCATTTCTCACCCATAATCTACCATCAACTCAATGAAAGTCATCCAATTTACCTTGTCTCCGTTTTCCTCTATGTACAAAATGTACCCTAACAATAACATTGCATGAAGGAAATCTTCACGTAATATCTTAAAATGAAGTACTCTAAAAGTAAGCCTTGAATATATTTATTTCCAAATCCTAATTATCTATACTACCAGAAGGAAAGTGAGTTGCAGTATTACATGAATAAATCAAGGGAGACAGGATAATACCAGAGTCATTTGAATCTTTGGAAGACTGAGTTGTCTGGCTATTCTCAAATCAGGGACACTCTGTGTTTGGATGTCAGTTGTGGAACTAGTGTCTGTGTAAAAGACAACCTTGGAGAATTAATCAAACATACCAGTAGCTTACAAGCCCTGAATTAGGCACAGAGGTCATGGTTGGTTTTATACTGTTGGATTCAGGTGTGGGCAACAGTGCACTGGCTCATAAAGATGTGATGTGATTGAGAAGCAATGTAACTGATGAAATATAGCAAAACTTACAAATCTAACTTTTGGAGATGATATTCATATTTCCAACAAATCTTGTCTTTGTTGCACAGAGACAAATAGTCAAGTATACAGATACTTAGAACATAGGAAGTGAGAAAGTCGAGTTTCAATTTGCCCTACCTGGGAGCAGGATTGCCTCCAACTGTTCTTTACCTTCTCTCATCTCCTTTAATCTCTCCCTCTGCACATAATTTACTGGACCAACCAAAGGAAAGGAGATCACCATGGCAGTAAGCAAAAAACAAAAACAAGAAAATAAAATACAATTTCAACCAAACAGAATTGGTGAAATGCAAGGAGCACTAGAATTTGATATCTAGTCTAGACACAGAAAAATCTTTGAGTATCTGATCATCACATCTAGTTATTAGAATCCCTATGAAATAATAAAATGGGCTCAACAGAAATTTCACTTAGTACAGCAGGGGATTTGGAATCTTGCAGTCACTTAGCAATAAGACTGTGGAGTTTATACATAAATGTATTACACGGAAAGCACGGGAAGACACGCGACCATGAAGGAGGGCAAGAGCCCATAAGTTAGGATGTGCAAGAGCCTATGTAATAACTAGCAAAGGAGGGGCACAATTGGCCTTACTAACTGGTAGCGAATACAGAGGCAACTTTAAGATGTTTCTTCGTCATTATTTTACTAACTGAAATGGTTCTTGAAGAGTGAAACTTCAATAGACACCCAGAGCTGTAAATGATGAAGTGAGGGCCCATTGTAGACAAAGGAAACAAAAATACAAAGGTTTAGAAGGGTGTGATGTGGCTAGACTGTGAGAGCATGAGGCCTGTTGAAGGAAAAGGTGTGGATACGGCCAAGAGAACTAAAGATAACAGATAATGGAAATCCTTGAAGGTCAAGTCAGCGTATTCAGCTGTTAATATGTCTGTAGAAAGTAGGGAGCCATTGCAGTGATTTGAGGAAAGGAGTATTATGCTCTAATGGGTGTTTTAGGAAGATGAATTTATTATGCGAAGAATAAACTGGAAAAGTAAAGAACTGGAGCACCAGCTAGGAAGCCAGGACAATGATCTAGGCCAGTGACTCTCAAACCCACTTGTGCTTTGTTCACCTGTTGAGTTTTTTTTTTTTTTAAACCAGGTGGTTGGGCCCCATACCCAGTGACCCAATAGGCCTAAAGTGCCACTAATTGAAAGAAAGGATACAGGAAGAGGAAGAGATTTTTTAACAGTTTTTCTTTGGGGCACATTCTTTTTAAGATGCACTTGGAATAAGGAAGTTAATGTAGTGGGTAGACAGAAAAGGGGATTCTACATTATAAGAAAGGTTCTAATTGGAAATTCATTGGTATCTCATTCAGCATGAATTCGACATGAACATTCCAAAAGAAAAAAAATGAGTTATCCTTTTCCACAAAAATATCAAAGAAATCTATTGGAACACATTTTGTCTTTGGTAAAAATATATTATTTTAAGATATATAATTTTTAATAGCAGGTAAAGTTCAGTGAGGAAAACAGAATTCATGATATAGAAATTGCATTTGAAGTCAGAAGCCTAGCATACTGCAGTCCATGGGGTCAGAGAGAGTCAGACACAACTGAGTGACTGAACTGAACTGACATTTAAATGCATGTACTAAATAAGAAAATGCACTTTTTCTGTCCTTTTTTAAGCAGTTGCTATTGGAAGACGTACTTGGGACAAGGACGTAAAGCCTGAAACAAATGTGAAAACAAACTAAAAAGGCTTAAAGAACTTTAAATGTTAATTTTGTTCTGCACCAAAAGATTGAGTTAAAAACTTTGTAAACTTACTTATCACGTATTTAGATTGGTAATCAAATGTGCTTTTTCTAAAGACAAGAATTTTGTGAGAATAAAAACAATCCATCTGTATTCACATGCATTGCTATCTGCATTACTATCACTGCATTACTTCTGCTCACAGGGGACAGGGACGGAATTGGAGGATAAACAAGAAGCTGGGCTGTGGTGCTGGAAGAAGCCTGAGTGGGGGTAGTTAGCATGTATGGGGAGGCCTCATAAAACTGCTCAGACATGGTTGACTGAGAAAACTGTCTTACCCATTGGTGTTTCTGTCAGGGAGGAGTGAGAATGGAACTGTCTGGAAAAGTCACATGATAAAGATAACCAATAAGAAGCAGCTCAGGAGTGGAGTCTTAGGTAGCTGGCTATAAGAACAATTTGACAGCTAGTAGGATGCATACTTTACTTTATTACTCCCTAACCCTTGCAATCCCATCTTTTTCCTCTTTTACTTCTTGGGTTTGAGTGTTGAAAGCCTAACTCCTTCATTTGATTTTTACAGAAGCTTTAGGCAACTAGGGATTCTAATTTCCCAAACATAGCTGATTATGGGTGACCATCCCCAAATACTGGACATGGGGGATTAGAAGGCATAAAACATCTCCTTTTAGCCCGAAGTGCTCTCCTAAAATATCTGTCTCTACATACTACCCCTGCTCCTTCTTTTTTTCCCATTTTTACCTAATGGCTTTTGGGTGATAAAATCTGTGTGCAATTTGACAAAAGCTTCAGGGAGGCCAGAGACTTCAATTCTTTTTTTTTTTTTTTTTTATTTTAGTTGGGGGCTAATTACTTTACAATATTGTAGTAGTTTTTGCCATACATTGACATGAATCAGCCATGGGTTCACATGTGCTCCCCCTCCCGAACCCTCCTCCCACCTCCCTCCCCTTTCCATCCCTCTGGGTCATCCCAACGCTCCATCCCTGAGCATCTGTCCCATGCATAGAACATGGAATGGTGTTCTGCTTCACATATGACAATATACATGTTTCAATATTATTGTCCCAGAACGTCCCACCCTCACCTTCTCCCTCAGAGTCCGCAGGACTGTTCTATGCATCTGTGTCTCTTATTCTGTCTCACACATATAGGGTTACCATTACCATCTTTCAAATTCCATATACATGCATTAGTATACTGTATTGGTGCTTTTCTTTTCTGGCTCACTTCACTCTGTATAATGGGCTCCAGTTTCATCCATCTCAATAGAACCGATTCAAATGTATTCTTTTTAATGGCTGAGTAATATTCCATTGTGTATATGTACCACAGCTTCCTTATCCATTCGTCTGCCGATGGACATCTAGGTTGCTTCCATGTCCTGGCTATTGTAAACAGTGCTGCGATGAACATTGGGGTACACGTGTCTCTTGCAATTCTGGTTTCCTCGGTGTGTATGCCCAGCAGTGGGATTGCTGGGTCATATGGCAGTTCTATTCCCAGTTTTTTAAGGAATCTCCACACTGTTCTCCATAGTGGCTGTACTAGTTTGCATTCCCACCAACAGTGTAAGAGAGTTCCCTTTTCTCCACATCCTCTCCAGCATTTATTGCTTGTAGACTTTTGGATAGCAGCCATTCTGGCTGGTGTGTAATGGTACCTCATTGTGGTTTTGATTTGCATTTCTTTGATAATGAGTGATGTTGAGCATCTTTTCATGTGTTTGTTAGCCATCTGTAT
The DNA here is from genome assembly GCA_024291935.2 of Okapia johnstoni. NCBI lineage: Eukaryota > Metazoa > Chordata > Mammalia > Artiodactyla > Giraffidae > Okapia > Okapia johnstoni. The sequence goes on along the minus strand of CM044305.1, from coordinate 101,136,299 downwards.
GTCTTCTTTGGAGAAATGTCTGTTTAGTTCTTTGGCCCATTTTTTGATTGGGTCGTTTATTTTTCTGGAATTCAGCTGCAGGAGTTGCTTGTATATTTTTGAGATTAATTGTTTGTCGGTTGCTGCGTTTGCTATTATTTTCTCCCATTCTGAAGGCTGTCTTTTCACCTTGCTCCTAGTTTCTTTTGTTGTGCAAAAGCTTTTAATTTTAATTAGGTCCCATTTGTTTTTATTTTTGCTTTTATTTCCAATATTCTGGGAGGTGGGGGTCATGGAGGATCCTGCTGTGATTTATGTCGGAGAGTGTTTTGCCTATGTTTTCCTCTAGGAGTTTTTATAGTTTCTGGTCTTACATTTAGATCTTTAATCCATTTTGAGTTTATTTTTGTGTGTGGTGTTAGGAAGTGTTCTAGTTTCATTCTTTTACAAGTGGTTGACCAGTTTTCCCAGCACCACTTGTTAAAGAGATTGTCTTTTCTCCATTGTATACTCTTGCCTCCTTTGTCGAAGATAAGGTGTCCATAGGTGCGTGGGTTTATCTCTGGGCTTTCTATTTTGTTCCATTGATCTATATTTCTATCCTTGTGCCAGTACCACACTGTCTTGATGACTGTGGCTTTGTAGTAGAGCTTGAAGTCAGGCAGGTTGATTCCTCCAGTTCCATTCTTCTTTCTCAAGATTGCTTTGGCTATTCGAGGTTTCTTATACTTCCATACAAATTGTGAAATAATTTGTTCTAGTTCTGTGAAAAATATCATTGGTAGCTTGATAGGGATTGCATTGAATCTATAGATTGCTTTGTGTAGTATACTCATTTTCACTATATTAATTCTTCCAATCCATGAACACGGTATATTTCTCCATCTGTTTGTGTCCTCTTTGATTTCTTTCATCAGTGTTTTATAGTTTTCTATATATAAGTCTTTTGTTTCTTTAGGTAGAAATATTCCTAAGTATTTTATTCTTTTTGTTGCAATGGTGAATGGTATTGTTTCCTTAATTCTTAAAAGAACAAACAGAATGGCAAAGTCCCTCTTGTAGATCAAAAAGTGAGAGAAAAAAACTGGCCAGGAAACTAACCATTCATCCAGAGATGCCCATTCAATATCCATTTTCACACTCCTTACTCCCACAATGCAGGAAACATAGATTCAATCCCTGGATAGGGAAGATCCCCTGGAGGAGGGCATGGCAACCCACTCCAGTATTCTTGCCTGGAGAATCCCATGGACAGAGGAGCCTGGCGGGCTACAGTCCATGGGGTCGCAAAGCACTGGACACGACTGAGCAACAAAGCAACTGTTAGAGATTGATGCTGGATAGCTACACCTGTTACAATCATTTTTTTAATAAGGTTCATGGAGGTCATGGAATTGAAATTCCCCAAAGTATAGAGTTTGGGTGAAAAACGTCAACTAAAGATCACCAAAAGATAATAATTAAAAAAAAAAACAGACCAGGAAGCACTGACATCTAATACCTCCCATCCTATCACTCTCTCCCCTTTCTCCTTTTTTCCCCTGCTACTGGATCTATGGCAGTCAGACTAGTTTCCGTCCCCACCCCCACTTTGGCAGAATCTAATCTATGAGGAAATTTTTTTAAAATTGGAGGATGTTCTGTGGGTTTCTGCTGTACATCAACGTAAATCAGCCATAAGTATACATATATTCCCTTCCTCTTGAGTCTCCCACCACCCACATCCCACCCTTCTAGGTCATCAGAGCACCGGGCTGAGCTCCCTGTGATATACAGCAACTTCCCACTATCTATTTTACACATGGTAGTGTATATATGTCAAAGATACTCTCTCAATGTGTCTCACCCTCTCCTTACCCTCTGTGTCCACATGTCCATTCTCTACTTCTGCATCTTTATTCCTGCTCTGCAAATAGGTTCATCAGTGTGGTCAGACCATTTCTAACTTCCACCATCCTGCCACTATGTCCCCTCTATCACCATCATTTTATTGCCCTTCTCAGACACTCTGGCTGTTGTTTGGCCTTTTGTCTGTGTTATTGCTTTTAGGTTGGTTTCAAGGATTCACAGCTTTAACTTTACCACTTTGACTGCTGTGGATGTCTTGCAAAATGAAAATTATTACAAAAGGAGTTCCTGGAACCAGACACCTCCAGCCATGGATCTAGATCCTCAGTCCTAAAATAACTGTGATTCTCAGTGTATGCCTTTTACACCATTTTAACAAATATTCTCATGCTTGCTAAATGTTTTGTGGTCGCCTCTCCCCCATGAGTGTCATAGATGAGCCTGTGGGGAAAATAAGGCCTCTGTTTACAATTCTCGTAGACTGTGGATTCTCACAACAATAGAATGTACTAGAGAACAGACTTGTGGTTGCTGGGTAATGGGGGAAAGGGATGAATTTGGAGTATGGGAACAGCAGATACAAACTATTATATATAGAATGGATAAAAAACAAGGTCCTACCTTTTAGCACAGGGAACTATATTCAATATCCTATGATAAACTATAATGGAAAAGAATAGGATACACACACACACACACACACACACACACACATATATATATGAAAATGAAAGTGAAGTCACCCAGTTGTGTCCAACTCTTGTGACCCCATGGACTGTAGCCTGCCAGGTTCCTCCACCCATGAGATTTTCCAGGCAAGAATATGGGAGTGGGTTGCCATTTCCTTCTCCAATATATACACACATACATAGGTGAGTCACTTTGCTGTATAGAAGAAATTAACACAACACTGTAAATCAATTATACTTCAATAAAAAATTTTAAATCATCATAAAAAGCAATAGACTGTAGCAATTTGTGAAGGAAATAGTATCTGCATTAACAAATTGAAAACAGATGGAAGGACATGACTGAGCAACTGAGCACAGGAAGGCAGTCCTTCCATGGAAACCTAGCACATAGCTAGAACTTGTACCTCAACTTGAAATTTCTATAACTGCCTTTCATCTTTTATTTTCCCCTTTATCATCCAGATGATTGAAGGGCATTTCTGTTGCATTAGGGTCTGCTTAGAGTTTTAGACAGACATAGTCCCATCTCACGGTCTCTATGTATGGATGAGTGAGATGTCTTAAAATAATCACACAGGTCGAGAAAGTGAACCAGGAGTCAGCCAACTCCTCCCCTGAATCAGGACATTTCTCCTAACTTCCCCTATCATACCAGAACACTCCTTGCCACCATCATTTTTTTCCCCTATTTTATATACCCTGAATGTTTTCATTTTGTCTCAGTGTCTGTACATGGCGATACACAGCCGCAATATAAACACCATGAGGGGGTATGACCAGCTCAACAACTAAAATCTAGCAACATATTCTAGGAAAAAGCAGTGTCTTAAATTTAGATTGCAGAGAAGACCAGTAGCCTGGCATCTCTTACTTTTTAGCCAGAATCCTTCTTTTATAATACACTATCGGTTCTTACCACTCCTCTTTCTTTTTTCCTGCCTCCTTATTGTGTGTTTTCTGGTCACCTTTGTTGCATTAGTTATTTCACTGAAGCTGTGGGTAGCCTTAAGCCCTAATTCTTAACTATGGTTTTACATGATAATAGACTCCAGAAACTTTTTCTAGAAATAAGCAATGGGATAGATATTGGAGGTGGACCAGGAACCAGCAAAATCTCCCTTCTCAGCCATCTCCTCTCTCCTAACTTCCATCTTTCTTCCATTGACTCTCTCCCCTTTACCATCCATGTTTGTTGATCATTTATTTTGTGTTAATGTCTTTTGAGAGGTTTTAAGAGAGTCAGTCTCAACTTTCCCACCTTGAAGACTGTGATTCACCAGCCTAAGTAGGAGATGTAAAGAATAGGTGAAACGCTTTAAAATAATGGGATAATCTCTTGAATCCAAATGTTATTATTATAATCTTTCCATTTCTGTGCCTTTGGTTTCTATTTGCTCTGTCAATAATTGAGAAAGATATGTTAAATCTCCAGTTAGATTTTTAAAACTAAATTTAGTACTATTGGTTTCAGTCATGTCTGACTCTTTGCGACCCTGTGGACTATACAGTCCATGGAATTCTCCAGGCCAGAATACTGGAGTGGGTAGCCTTTCCCTTATCCAGGGGATCTTTCCCAACCCAGGGATTGAACCCAGGTGTCCCACATTGCAGGCAGATTCTTTACCAGCTGAGCCACAAGGGAAGCCCAAGAATACTGGAGTGGGTGGCCTGTCCCTTCTCCAGCAGATCTTCCTGACCTAGAAATTGAACCGGGGTCTCCTGCATTGCAGGTGGATTCTTTACCAACTGAGCTATCAGCTATTATATTTTAAATATAATAATAATAATGGGATAGGAGAAGTAGGAGCAGGAGAGCTAGCCCCTGCCCCTCAGTCCGTACATCTCTCCTAACATCCATCTTCATACACTTACCCCCACTCTTTCATTGATTCCATTTTCCTTTCTGGATGTTGTATCATCCCTGTGCTGTGTGTCTTTACATTGGTTTGGGGGGATCTTCAGCCTGCCTTTAGCGTTACAAGTGTCATAACCATAAAAATCCAAAGATTATTATGGGATGCTGTAATGCCTTCAAATGGGAGAGGAGGAGAAAGACCAGAATCCAACCAAAACTGCCCTTTAAAACAGACCCTCTCTCTGAATTGCCATCAGCCTTCTCTCTCTTTCCTCCTTTCCCCTCCTCTGTGTTAGATGTCAGCTCTGCTGCACTAGTGTGTGTCTGAAGAGGCTATAGAAAGAATCAAGCTTTAATTTTTACAATCCTGTGGACTGTCAGTGGCATTTGAATCATATAATTTAACAATAGTTAATACCAAAAGAAAATTCTTAAAAGTGTCAGAAATAGAAGGATAATCAAGTGTCAATCAACTCTTGCCTTTTAACCAGAACAATTTTCTTTATACCCGTTTCTCTACCATTTGCCTGATTTCTCTTTTTCCCTTCTATGTCCTTGATAATTGTTGGTTAGCTCTGCTGCGTTCGTGTTTTTTTTCAGAGGGATTAGGGAAAATCCAGCCTTGATTATCTCAACCTTGAGAACTGTGACTCACTGAATCTAAATGCTGGGCTCCAGGGCAACATTCAAGCTGTAGAATCTGATAAGAGATCACAAACAAACTCTACACAAATAGGACAGAGGCAGAGTTAGAACCAGGAGCCAGCCTACTCTTGCCCTTTAGCAGCAAGATCTCTCTTTTCATCTTCCTAAAAATCTATTACCTTTTTTGTTTGTTTTTTGTATTATTTTGTTTTGTTTTTGGCCACACTGTGTGGCTTGCGTGATCTTAGTTCCTCGACCAGGGATCGAACCCATGCCCCCTTGCAGTGGAAGCACAGAGTATCAACCACTGGACCACCAGGGGAAGTCCCTCTCCTTTCTTTTTCTACCACACTTCTGTCTCCATTTTGTCCATGGGGCTGTGTTAGGCTTTCTGCTCATGTGGATGGGTAAGCCCTCAGGGCAGTTGGCAAGAGCTAATGTTGTGGAGGTCTTGCCAGACAAACAAGCCATTTGAGATGACCTTCGCCTGGCTTGATTTGTGCTGCTGAGGACACATTCCAAGCTATTCCATTCTGAGAAGTGCCAGAATGTAATCCCAGCTATGTGTGTCATAAAACATGGGCTGACTGAGAAGCTTCTAGGTCCTCAGTGATATGGTTGCTGTGAGGTAGAAACATGAGCGCAGAGTGTTCTTATGAAGATACTTCCAAATTACAGTATGTTTAATAGGGAGGAAGACAGCCAAGCAGGAATACATGGGGCCTATGTGGCAGAGCAAAGCCTTCTGGAAGTAAGTGGAGGTGATCAGTGAGGCAAATTTGAGTTGGACCCCTCCTTTTAGTGTCTCTGCTGAGAAAAAGGTAGTGAGGTAAAATGTTTCTGGGGGATGCTGTGGTGAGTAACCAGACTGAAGTGCTGGCTCTTATGCCTTAAGGCAGATGTGAGATTTCTGGGATCCTTTCTCTCACCCTCCCTGTTGTTAATCCTGTGTTGCCATTTTAATATGCTGTGGTATGAAGGAAACGGGAGTGTGAGGCTTATCCAAAGTATAAATGGCACAGGAAATACTATTTCCTAGGGCAGACTATGGCTATTGACCCTGGGGACCAGGATGGTGGCAGAAGCTTTCTCAACCCTTTTGTTTCAAAGAAAGGGGCTCCCTCTTCCAGGCCAGGCTTTCAGGACACAGGAGAACACCAGAGAGCGCCCACTAGCAGACAGATGGACAGTTGCTCAATGTTCTTGTGTAACACTTTTTAACTGGCAAATATGGTTTGGTACAGCAAATGACTTAAAGCCATTTGTTGAAGTTTTGTCCTCCGCTCTCTATTTGTATGTATGTTTAGGGGGTGAGAGTTGGGAGTTGGATAATAGTTAGGCTTAAGCCCCCATCTGGAGCCTCTGCAAGCCTTTACACACAAGCAAGCGTTTCTGCTGATTGGTATGCAAAGGGGAACAAATGGAAGAAATCATTGAGTCTCCATTTATTTCAGGAAGGAGACCTTTGGGAGAAAACTCATCCTAACAAGATAATGTTCATTTTAAAAACATCTTGTGATCATTGGAAAGGAGGAACAGTTCTCAGTGATGCAAACTCTTTGGCTCATATCCCATTTATGAAAGGAAGAGGAATGGGGTGAAGAGTAATAACTGAAAAGGCAGCTTCACTAAAAATATTTTCTACGACTGCCTTGTTGCCCATATTAAAGAAACAAACAAACAAAAAAAATTAAAAAAGCAGGCATCAGAATGGTAACTAGAGAGGCATACAAGAGCGGGGCTTCTGGGTATTGGTTACATTCGTGCGTTCAGGTTGTGAAAATTCATCAGCCTATACTTAAAGATGTGTGCACTTTTCTATATGATTATTATACTTCAATGAAAACTTATAATGCAGAAAAAGAAAACTTTTGAGAACTAGTAGGGATTTAAGTAATATAGTGTATGCATTTATCAACTCATTGAGTAGTATATTTAAGATTTGTGCATTTTACTAGATGCAAATTTTATCAAAAGAAAGAAAGAAAGGGGGGTTTCCCTGGTGGTTCAGTGGTTAAGATTTTGCCTTCCAATACAGGGGGTGCAGGTTCAGTCCCTGATTGGGCAACTAAGATCTCACATGCCTTGGGCCCAAAAAACCAAAATGTAAAAAATGAAAGCAATGTTGTAACAAATTCAATAAAGACTAAAAAGAAAGCCTTTAAAAAAAAGAAGGAGAAGGAAGGAAAGGAAGGATGAAAACTTCAAGCACTGAACTCTAGTTAATGACCTACATGCTGAAGTCTTTGGTATGAAGTATTCTAACATCTGCAACTTTCTTTGAAAAGCATCCAAAAAATGAAATGGATTGATGGAAGGATAGAAAAATGTTAATTGGGAAATCTGAAGTGACTACTTCATTTTCACTGTATAATTCTTTCAACTTTATTTTTGAAACAAGTTTATATGTAAATGTTGGGGAGAAGAATCTAAAGGAAGGGGAAAGAATTATTTAAATTTATTTATGAATACAAATATTGGCTCCAACCCACTGAGGACCTAAGGGCATCAAAAGCAACTAGCAAGAGACAGTTATCCAGCAGAAATAGCAGGAACTCCTGGGAGAGGTGTCTCAGAAAATAGCAATGCCCAGTGGAACTGGTGATACCCAGGTGAAGATGGCATGATATGAACATGAAGAGATTCCTTCAGGAGGCTTAGGTGGCAGAGACAAGAGACAGAAACCAGAACAAAAGAAGAAGAAAATGGTGGATGCTGTGAAGTATATGTCAAAACTCATTCATGGACTCATGTGAGACATACCCTGGGGTTTGTACCATCACATACAACCAAGCTGTCAGTTTCACTCTTTGGCATTTTTGTAAATTACAAATGTTGAAAGTACTCATCATTCAAATCTGAAAAGCAATCTGCTATATTTGGCATGTTAGCTAGGGCCAACTTTTTCAACAGTTTCCAGTTATATGAATCATTGTATTTGTATTCATTGAAGAAAGATTAAAAAATATAGGTAAATGAAGGAAATAAAAACATTCTCTTAAAATTGATTCTGATGTTTGCCCTTGCAGCCACTACACTAAATAAAAACACAGGCACTAAAATGGAAGGATGTATATTTTCTCCATCATGCCTGTAGTTTCAGAGTGCCCTAAGAATTAGTCTGTATCAGGGGTTGGTTGTTTGTTGCAATTTTGGTTTTTGTTGAGATATAATTGACATGTAACCATGTGCCCAGGGTTTTCTTGATTGCGAAAGAAGGATCTTGAGAAAGGAACTTTCATTTCCTCCTTGGCATTGTAACAGATACAATGATTAAGAATGCATGACCTCTCACAATCACAATTCTCTCTCAATCTCTTTCTAGGGTTTTACTGATATTTTGCTAGAAAGAGTCATGCATGGGGGAGCCAACATTACAGGATTCCAGATTGTCAACAACGAAAACCCTATGGTTCAGCAGTTCATACAGCGCTGGGTGAGGCTGGATGAAAGGGAATTTCCTGAAGCCAAGAATGCACCACTAAAGGTAATGTTCCACAGTATGTAGAAACCTTAGGCTAGCTTTTCAGAGCATCTTAGTTATGGCCTTTATATATTCATGGCCATCCGGTGATCAAGTGGTTGTCCCTCAGAAGTGTTTCAAGGATGCTAAAACACAACTGCAGGTGACACTCCTGCATTTGAAAACTAAATTCACAAATAAAGAAGCTATTGAGAAGGAGGTCTTTAAAACCCAGTGTTTGGGAATGGTAACTTAATTTTTTAATGAATTTCATTTTTAATATGCTTATAACTTACAATTTTACAAGAACCTAAATTGGACAAAGGGTGGGGGCAGTGGGAATAGGTAAGGAAAATTGATAGTCTGAAATGGAAAATTAGATTTTACATTATTGATGTGATTGCTTTGTGTTAATAAGTTTCATGAATCTCAGAACACCCAAGTGAATTAGATTCTAATACAGAGTATGTGTTGCCTATGCATATATTGAATGGAAATGTTTTCCTGCCTACAAAAGTATCTTTAATTAGATTACCTAAGTTGCTCGTTTTCATGAAATCAAGATAAGAACATTAAAAGCAGAAAGTTATGCTTAAAGTGCACATTTTTCATTCGTGTTCCCCTATGGCTAAAATCCTATTATTTTAAAATCAGGAATTAAAACAGATAAATGGGGGAAAGTTATTCATGTTACACAAAGTATCTTTCCAATGAATTTTAAGTAACTCATTCCCTTAGTGCATTGGTTTAAGTATGAAACAGACTTTAAATTCTTTCCTGATACGATGAACGCATGTATGTACCATGACTGTGGGATCCTTGAGGAATCAAAGTAGAGCCAAGGTTCAATGCCCTTCCCTAAAAAAGGAAAGGGGAAGGGACATTTCCCTTCTTATGTTTTTGAGATGCTCATCCTCACATCTTTCCTCCCTGGGAAGAATACAATAAAGAGGAACAATGGGCACATAGACAGAAAAGAGATACCTTCTGAATCACCCATGCAGGGTCATCCTGTATGGGTCACATTGACATAATAAAAGTGCGACCTTACCTTGTGCAATTGATATGTTCTAGAAAAGTTGTAAGTTATAAGTTAAACACCTTTCTAAAATAATAATTTAAGCCATGCAGTAGTTAAGTGGTCCTCTGTGGATGTAGTGATTACATTATACAGGCCAGATTTTTCCAGTGTCCTCATATGTTTCAGTAAATATGGCCACAATTCCTATGCTGAATCGTTTGTAGCCAAATCTCTTTTTTAAGATGATAATTTTATTTTTTATTAAAGTACAACTGACATGTGACATTGTATTAGTTTTAAGTACACAACATAATGATTTGATATATGTACGTATTGCAAAACGATCACCACAATAAGTTAACATTACCACCACAGTTACAGTTTTTTCTCATGATGAGAACTTTTAAAATCTATTCTCCTCGCAACTTTCAAAAATGTCTACAAAGCAATATTATTAACTATAGTCCCCATGATATACATTACAGTCCCAGAACTTATCAATCTGATAACTGGAAGTTTATATCTTTTGACCATCTTCATTCATTTTTCCCTATTCCCCAGCCCTCACCTCTGGCAAACACTGTTCTGTTCTCTGTTTCTATGAGTTCATTTTTTGGGAGGATCCACATATAAGTGAGCATACAGTACTTGTCTTTCTCTGTCTGACTTATTTCACTTAGCATAATGCCATCTGCCTATCAAAAATTGCAGGATTTCTTTCTTTTGATGGATTACTGAGTAATATTGCATTGTCTTCTGTGCATGTATGTATATTTTTACTGAAATATAGTTGACATATGAGTATATATGTGTATGGTGTGTATCACTTTCTTTCCTTATCCACTCACCATTTGATGATTTGATGGACACAGGTTTGTTCCATGTGCTCACTATTGTAAATACTGCTGCAATGAACATGGGGGATGTGGATAGTTCTTTGAGACAGTGATTTTATTTCCTTCAGATGTATACCCAAGAGTGGAATTGCTAGATCATATGGCAGTTCTATTTTGAATTTTTTGAGGAGCCTCCATATTGTTTTCCACAGTGACTAAGCCAATTTACATTCCTGTCAGCAGTGCATGAGGGTTCCCTTTTCTTCACATCCTTACCAGTGCTTACTGTTGTCTTTTTTACAATAGCCATTTTCATAGGTGTGAGGTAATATCTCACTATGGTTTTGATTTGCATTTCTTTAATGAGTCAAATCTTTTTATGGGCTAAATCTGCCCACTACAGCTAGGTGAGCTTATACAAACATATTTTCATACAACTGCCTATCTACTATTTTGCCATCCTTAGATTTAGCAGGCAATAGGTAGAGGAAAACAATTCATTTAGTCAATATTTTAGGGGTATCTACAATGTGTAGTATCATAGTATCAGATACTATGTTAGGCACAAAAAAAATGCACAAGAGTAAAAGTCTGAAAAGGGTACTAAAGAGTCATTTATGCCTGTTCAGAAGCTGTAGAGGTTGTACAAAAGGGAAAGAAGACAATCTCAGCTCTGGATTATCCATTGGCAATTCATAATATGTATGATGCAAAATTCTCAGAATTTACTGAGAAGAACTGTTCAGGCTTATAAGCAAAACCCTTCAAATAACTTAGGAAAATGGAATATTTCAATAGATGGTTTCAGATTACTTTGACTTGTAGTACCCATTATGGAACCTTGCTCTATATCAGTCAGACAAAAAGTCCACTTTAGAAAATAATGGACAATATTTTTGATTAGAAAATAAAATTGTCTAGAAATTAAAATTCTGATGCTTAATTTAGTCTATTTTATTAACATTTCCTTTGGGGGCTTTTTTTTTAGATACTCACACATTAGTAAGTAGAAGCTGAAAAGGTAGAAAATTAAATAGCTATTTTGGCATGGCTTGGAGAGGACTACATTAAGATTGCTGACAATTTATGCAGTCAGCTGAAAAAAAAAATCACTGCCATGTTGGCTGTGTGTAGTGTGCAGACTGTTTTTTTCATGAAAGAACATATGTCCCTTGTTACTGTCATAATTGATATAAGAAAAGTAACATGAGAAAAGTCAGAAAAGTAAATTGATAGTTGTAAGGACGACAATGTATTCACTCACAATTGTATAGAGACATACTATAGAGAGAGACAATTCCCTCTAGGGCATTTTTAGCTTCATTTTTTTTAAAAAAAATCAAGAGTTCTATATTCTACGAGTATTTGTCACCCCTGCAAAACAGGGGCCAGCTTATTTTAATCATACTTTGTTGATTCATCTAATGAAAAGACATCCACCATGTCAACTGCAGATAATCAAATCCCTTGTGTTAAATGACTGGCCTCATCCTTAGTAGACCATATCAGTACAGTTTATCCAAGGAATAGACAGTAACTGTTCTTGAAACTGTTCTTGCTTGGAAAAGGTAGCATCATGAAGCATTGCCTATGAATTGTCAATGTTATCAGATTTAAAATTCAATAACAATTGTAATTTTATACCATCGAAAACCAGCTTTAGATTTCGCTACCCACCCCACCACCACCACCTCCCCCATGAAACAAAAACTGATTTATTGCTGGCCAGAAGTCCCAGTTCACCAGAAACATGGTCCAGACAGAAATGATTAATGTTTCCCTCCAAATTAATTTCAAGCTGTCTAACTTAGCTGTTTCCATTTTCCCCTAAGTAAACACCAGATCTGAATTTTCTATTAGAAACAGCAATAACCCAACCTTGCTTTAGGATATGCTGTTTCCTCTCCAATCTACATATGCCATCCTTTAACTTCTCACATATTTCACTCTCTATAAAGGACCTGGCCTTTTTAGTAGTCACTCACTCAATACAAAACACAGTATTGAGAACAAGAGAGCAGTTCCCTTGATCTGAATAACCTTAACCTGTGTGCACATGAGGTAAGCTGCATCATTCTAGAATGGATCAAAGTCAGGCTTGCCCAGAGAGATCCGCTGATTCAAATAATTAAGAAGGTGAGTTCATAGAACAAGAGTTGGAAATGAATGAAAATAAGGAACGAGGCAAGTTTGGAGAGCCTCGTTTGTCATGATATCTTGTTTTCCATACGTCCATTTCAGTACACTTCTGCACTGACGCACGATGCAATACTGGTCATAGCAGAAGCTTTCCGCTACCTGAGGAGGCAGCGAGTGGATGTGTCCCGGAGAGGCAGTGCTGGAGACTGCTTAGCAAACCCTGCTGTGCCCTGGAGTCAAGGAATTGATATTGAGAGAGCTCTGAAAATGGTAATGCCCACAATGGGTAATTGGGGTGGGGGTACCTTAAGTGAAAGTGAAAGTCGCTGAGTCGTGTCCAACTCTTTGCAACCCTATGGAGTGTAGCCCACCAGGCTCCTCTTCCTTGGAATTCCCCAGGCCAGAATACTGGAGTGGGTTGCTAGTTCCTTCTCCAGGGGATCTTCCCAACCCAGGGATCGAACCCAGGTCTCCTGCATTGCAGGTGGATTCTTTACTATCTGGGCCACCAGGGAAGCCAGGGATACCTTGTAAAGACCCAAAAAGACCTCAATCCTGAGAAAAGACACCCTAAAAGGAAGAGGATCAGAGTCTATAGACTGTTCAAAATGTGTAGAAAGATAAGCATCGATATTTATTCATCAAAATCTAGGCAGCTAAAACTAGAAGGTTCTTCCTTGAAGCTTGAGAAATGGTATCAGTGAATTTAGGGCAAATGAATATTTAATTCTGTACTATGGTATGGAGAGTAAATCAAGCTCAATATCCTTGAAAGCTGCGGATTGAACATGAAAATGGCTTTCCAAAAATTCAGACTTTTCAGAAAATGATATTACTTAGGGGGACTGGGGTATTCTCTAGGAAGCTCCTAACTTCAAGGTAGACATTACTGGCATCCTGACTTATCAGCCAATTATTAGCCTGGATGGACTGTGGAATACAGCCAGTGTGATATTATTTCTATTGTAAAAAAAGAACCTGTAATGCTATTTTCTACAAGGTGAGAGGCAGGAACACAATCCTGTTTTACGCCCACTTATGAGGCTTTTCCCCAATGCCGTAGAGAAAAATCCTAAAGAAAGGTACAAGAAATCAATGGCTAGACAGTCAAATAGGTCATTTGTTTTTAGTAGTTACTGGGTGGGAGAGCATTTCAGGCTTTGAGCAGTATCCTTTGAACAGATTCCATTATTCACACTAGGAGGAGCACCACCCATTCAGTGCAGCTTTCCAAGCAAAAGATCTTTTCTGAATATTTTGCTTTATGCTACATACGCCTGCTTGCATTAAAATGAGCCTTCAGCAGTACAAGACTCTCTTATTTCTCCTTCTTTAATTATCCTGATGTTTGGAATAGCCAAATCAACAAAGAGATCAACAATGATAAGAGAATTCTGTGCACAACCCAGCAACAAAGAATGTGTAATGGCCTCATAACATACATCATTTTGTGTAGTTGGCTCTCTTACTGCCGCCTTCAATTTGCCAAGTTGGAAGCATTCAATCAAAAAGGGTTAGTAGCCCCTGTGTGTCTCTCCAAGAAAGAGATATGACTCATTCTCCCATCATGCAGATTTTTATGTCATTATGTCAGTTCCCTAACAAATGCCCTGAGTGTAGTTTTATGGAGGTAGCACTGCACAATTTTTGAAGAGCAGTTAATTAAATTCAACCTTCATAGCTGTTACAAGATTTGTATTGTCAGGTGAAACATAATGATGAGTGAAATATAAAACTCCCTCAGAGTGAATCAAAAGGAGTTTTCATCAACAAAAACCTCAAGGGGCAAGTGCCAGCATCTCCAAATGACTCCCCATTCATGACACAAATGACTCTCTTCCCCCAGTACAAAACTAGCTACCAGAGTGAAGGATGAGAAATGAATTTGGCAAGACAAAAATTAGATTGATCATATTATGGTACAAGTTGTTTCTGAATGTCTGACTCACTGATAAGGCTAAAGCTGTAAGCCATGTAGGTAACCTTGCTCCCCAGGCCCTCATGATCAGACATTCAACATGAAGGATGTTTTTCCTCTTTCCATAGGCCAGCCTAAGGCTTCAGAGGGGCTGGACAGTATCAGCTTCTTCCCAAAGTACCTGTTGCCTTGTGACAAATGATTGGTTTTCAGAGGACTGCTAGAGAGGATGGCCTAAAGCACTAAAGACTTTACCATATTAAAAGAAATTCCGTTTTATTTAAGTTAATTAAAAATGAGAATGCATGATGTAAAAGCATCCCTCATTGTGACTAGCACATAGTTGTTGCTCAATCAATCACTCTCTTCCTTCAAAGAAATCTGGCAAACAAAATCATTGCCTGATAGAGGCTCCGAAGGGGCCTGTTTTAATGAATAAATAATCACACCATTCATTCAGCAAATATTTACTGAGCACCAACGACTATGTATCAGGCTCCAAGTTAATATGCAAGCATGAAATAATATGAGGGAACTCATATTTAAATTGCTAATATGTAAAGAAGTGCTTTTGAAAACCTTACAGCCACTTGCAGATCGGGTAATGATTATCCTTACAATCTACCAACAGTGCAAAGATTAGCCTTAGCGTGGTCTACTGAAATACGTCACAATTCTAAGTCATTGAAAAGTGTCCACTTTTTCAGTAAGCATTTATTGAACCCTTGCTTTATCCCAGGCTCTGGATTCATTGCCAAGAACACAGAAAAAGAATGCCTTTCATCTTGAGATGCTCCCAGTCTAGCAGGGGAGGCGGAAATACATAGATGATTTAAATGTTATGGTGAAGTTCCACACAGAGTGCTATGGGAACCCAGAGGAGAAGCACCTAATATAGCCTGAGGTGCAGAGTGGAGAGGATTAAAGAACGGATCCCAGATGGGATGGTGGGAACCTGACACTGACATTCATATCCTTAAAAATAGACTTCTCTCTGAGTGGTAGTCCAATTTGACTTGTGCTCACCAAAAGTTCTAATCAGTCTAGGCTGTTGTCCAGTTTGCAGATCATGCTCAGATAGGCTGGATCTTTAGAAATATACAATTCTTAACGAGACTGGAAGCCTTTGCTATTTTCAGCAATGAAGGATTTCCTTAATATGTTCCTCTGCCACTGTCTCTATCCTGCCTATCTCCTCTCCCAGAATTCAGTGCTCAAAATAGAGTGTAAAAAACCTTTCATGCATCACAGACCCATCCCTCATGCATACATCAGACCCATCCCCCTTCTCTGCAAGCCTAAGCTGACAGTAGTGCTTAGGTTTGTTGGGTCAGTAGGACAATTGTCTTGTCTTCAGGAAGCCACATGGGGGCATATCTCCTTCAACAGATATTCCATGGTCGCCTATAGGTGGTGAACAAGGCCCCTCCCTTTAAAAAGATGCTCACTACTATTTGCTTAATTTTCTCTTCTGCCGCACAAGCCTATTACCACTTCTGACCTGCTTTAACAAACACCTTGTCATTTTTCTATAAGTGATTAAAACGTATTCCATCCTTTCATCGTTGGAGAATAAGACAGATTCTTTGTCTCTGAAGCAAATTTCTTGACCCATACTCACCAGATAAGTAATTCAAGAGGGTAACAATAATGACGTATTTAGAGAAGGTCTTTCATCCAGTGTCCTTGAACTGTAAAAAATAGAAGGAAATCTCTCCACCCATTAGAGGTAGCCTCTTATTGGTTCATAATACGGGACCCAGACCAAGGAAAAATCATGCCATACACGCCTCTGTATTTGGCATCCCAACCAGATGTTCAGACATTCCAGCACCTCTGCTTTCTGTAGCATCAATACTCCTGATTCCCTCGACTTAACAAATTTCATCAGTCTACAGATTATCCCTCCATGACCTAGCTCTCCATACCTGTCTGTAGCTAGGAATAGGTTAAATAAGAGGAAAAACTCAGTCCTGTTACTATGGTAGTTGGTAAATGTGTAAACCCCACAAGAATTAGAAACAAAACTCATTTTGATTAATAATAATTATTATTATTAATAGAGCTAACATGTATTGCAATGCTCAGCACATGCCAGACACTGATCTAAACATGACATGTGGATAGCTCATTTAATCCTCCCAACAACTCAGTGAGATAGGTACCAGGAGGCTTTCCCATTTTACAGATTAGTACGCTGAAGTACAAAAACATTAAGGAACATCCCCAAGGTCATACAGTTAGTAAGTGATGAAGTTATGGTATGAATCCAGGAGCTTCAGAGCCCGTGTGACTGAAATCAGTTTATGTTCGGACACCGAGAATACTAAGATAAGACAGTCACGGTCCCCAAGGAACTCACAGTCCAGAAGAACACATTATCCTAGTTAAGAATACTCTTTGGGATACTCTTTTCAGAAAAGACTAATGGTGGAAATTTCAAGTCCTTGAAAAAGTAGTAGCAGGGTCCTTACTGTATCATATAAGAAACTGCTTGTTAAAAGAAAAAATTCAGTATCATATATTAACACATATATGTGGAATCAAGAAAAATGATTTGGATGATCTTATTTGTGAAGCAGAAATAGAGACACAGATGTAGAGAACAAATATATGGAGACCAAGGGGGAAAGGGGTGATGGTGGGGCGAATTAGGAGATTGGGATTGACATATATATACTACTGATACTATGTATAAAATAGATACCAAATGAGAACCTATTGTATGGCACAGGGACCTCTACTCAATGCTCTGTGGTGAGCTATATGGGAAGGAAATGCAAAAAGAGGGGATATATATAGATAACTGACTCACTTTCCTGTACAGCAGAAACTAACACAACATTGTAAAGCAACTATACTCTAATCAAAAAGAAACTGCCTGTCACACCACTCAGAGGTTTATTAAAAGCCATACTTAACAAAATACTGGGTAGAAAATGAAGATCTGTGCAGACCTGATCTGGTGGATATAGCTCATTGGCTCAAGATAAACATTCTCTAATATTCCAAGATCTGTCCATAGACCTCATTGCAAAGAACTTAGAAGGCAATATTGTGGTGCTATTTAAAAATTTTACATTTTCCCCTTTCTACCAGGTGCAAGTACAAGGAATGACTGGAAACATACAATTTGACACTTACGGACGGAGGACAAATTATACCATTGATGTGTATGAAATGAAAGTCACTGGCTCTCGGAAGGTAAGTAACCCAAACGGATATCCCAGTGAAAAATCTCTCAGAAAGTGACAGCCCTCAGGTGCAGGAAAATACGTGTTAGGAAACACACCCAGAGCAAATTCCCACACATTCTGTTTGCCTTTCCATTCAGTGAACAGTGTAGCTACAATGCAGAGCTGTCTTGTAATCAAACTGTTCCATCTACACATTGTAAAAGGATTACTTCCCTCTGAGGCTGGTTCTTTAAAAGCAGTAGTCAAGAGTTAATCACAGCTTCCTACAATACAGGAAGGAATTACAAATTTTTTAGCATGTTATTTAAACCAGGGGACCCAACCTCCAGGATCTAATGTCTGATGATCTGAGGGGGAGCTGATGTAATAATAATAAAGTGCAGAATAAATGTAATAAGCTCGAATCATCCCTAAACCATCCCGCCTCCTCCTGCTCCATGGAAAAATTGTCTTTTATGAAACCAGTCTCTGGTACCAAAGAGGCTGGGGACCGCTGCTTTAAACAGAAGTTGCCAAGATACACACGATTTTAGCAAAAGAATTAGAAAGTAGGTAATCTATTTTGCCAACTCACCTACCAAAAGGACTCTGGACAAAATACCTTTCTCTACAGCTAAATTCCATAATAACCACTTTGCTTCTGTCATACTAATTGTCATGAGATGGGAATTTAGTAGTCACTTGATAAAACCTTAGAACATAAAATATCTTGTACCACTTCTACAGGATACTCAACTGGTGGTTTCTCACCCCACCCCACCCTCCACACCCCAGATTTCCTACAGTCCTAAGGAAAGGATTATTCTGCTATCTGAGTTTAAAGAATCAAAAAACCTGATCATTCTACAGTAGGCTAACTTATTTTACCAAATATCAGTAAAAGCAAAGCAGGGATGGGAAGCCCCAGGATGAAGGAACTAGCACACTTGTGTGTGTGTGTGTGTGTGTGTGTGTGTCAGTGTTGTAGTCCTGGTGGGGGTGGCAAGACAAAGGGAGAGAGGACCTCAATCCTTGTAAAGCTCAAGCAACTAAAAAAAACTTTCATTCCACAAGAACACTTGAATTTCAGGCAGCACTTTTTGAGTGAAAAATAGGCAACCAGGTCAAATGTTTGCTCTTTCCAGGCTGGCTACTGGAATGAGTACGAAAGGTTTGTGCCTTTCTCGGATCAGCAGATCAGCAATGACAGTGCATCGGCAGACAACCGGACCATAGTCGTCACTACCATTCTGGTAAGTATGGAGAACTAGGTGGGCTTTCTGTACAGCAAGACTTCTGTTTTCTGAAAAGCAGTATTCAGCCAGGAGGAAAGACTTCAAGTTCAAACAGTGGAAACTTTCAACATGTCAATTTAGGAACCTTTTGAAATATCTTGCCATGATGATGAAAGAATGTCATTTTTTAAAAGACAAAGAATAGGGAATTTGCAACAGTCTTAGATGTCATTATCCTCTTAAACAAGGGCTTCCTAGGTGGCTCAGTGGTAAAGAATCTGCCTGCCAATGCAGGACACTCGAGTTTGATTCCTGGGTTGGGAAGATCCCCTGGAGAAGGAAATGGCAACCCACTCCAGTATTCTTTCCTGGGAAATTCGATGGACAGAGGAGCCTGGTGGGCTATAGTCCATAGAGTTGCAAAGAGTCAGATATGACTTAGCAACTAAACAATAATAATCCTCTTAAACACCCTATACCATGGACTGATGCTTCATCTAGACTTGAAATGGAATGCTTCATTGTGGGGGAGACAAAAGGAAAGAGTATGTCAGAGCTCTAATATTAGGCCTGTCACTAACCTGAGTTTAACGGTACAAATCACAACTTCTCTGAGCCTCAAGTTGTATTACTTTTTAACTTGTGGAATAGGCATAATAATAGTCTCCTACTCATGTCATAAGATGTTTCAACGCAATATGCACCATGTAAAGCTTTTCTGAAAAGTTTAAAGCACTATTGAGATATGAAATAATATTTTAATTTATTTTTAAATGTTTTTCTAAAAATGTCTCATTTCTAAGTGAAGTCCAAACCCAGATTGAAAATATTCCACTAGGTCTGAAATTGTGATTAACTGAATGGAGATTCAGCTAAAGTTTACCTTTCATTTAAACATACAAATCAAATACTCACTTTGGGCTAGGTACTGTACTAGGCCCTGAGGATATAAAAATGAATAAGCTACAGACCCTGACCTCACAAAGATCACAGTGCTTCCCTAGGGCTTGCCAGGGCTGGCTGCAGTTCTGACATGGTAAATCCCAAGAAATCAAAGGCAGCTCACCTTCATGTAACTGTGGGAAGTACCTCCATCCAATTTGACTAAATCAAAGACTCTCTAGGTGGAAACTGATTCTTCTCTCAAACCCTCAAAAAGGACTTAAATCCTTCTCTACTTCTTTAAATCATTGATTAAGGACTCCAAGGAATATGTGCCCCCATGAACAGTCGATCAAGGCTCTTCTGTTTATTAAGCAAACATTTTTAAAAGCTCCCTTAAACACGCCAAACCTCAATAGCCACAGGGAAACAAAACTTCATTATTTCATTTATTATCTCTTAGAAAAATGTATAGGAGTAACCCATTGATCTTTCTTCTGGTCCCAAAGGAATCACCATATGTAATGTATAAGAAGAACCATGAGCAACTGGAAGGAAATGAGCGATATGAAGGCTATTGTGTAGATTTAGCCTATGAAATAGCCAAACATGTAAGGATCAAATACAAATTGTCCATTGTCGGTGACGGGAAATATGGTGCAAGGGATCCAGAGACTAAGATATGGAATGGCATGGTTGGGGAACTCGTCTATGGGGTAAGTTTTTTCCACTCTGGTTTCATTTACTTCTATGCCTTCCAACTAACCAAGATAGATGAATTTAATTTTCAAGTGCAATGCTTATCCAATTGTATCATTTTCATATGGCCTGTATGCAAAACATTTCATTCTACAGTTGAATTCTGTAAAGGTAGCTTATCAATAGCATCCTTTGGGCAACAGGTTTATTTTACTAAAAGGAAAGAGGAATTGGGGAACTTTATTTGGCAACATTTAGTACAGCCTTCCCTCTACTGAAAATCTGTTCCTTGTGTGTTTCCTGTCTCAGGCAGCAGAATCACCACCCACTTAGTTGCCTAAACAAGCAGATAATCTTTCCTCATTGCTCCTCTCAAATCCAGCCAGTCATCATGTCCTTTCTTTTCTACTCTTCTGGCTCTCAAATCCAGATACACTCCCCATTCCCATCATCGTCATCTTAGTTATGGTTCTTACCATTTGACAGTCTTTACTTGGCTTGCCTGCCTCTGCTCTTACCCTGGCCAATTAAATCTGTATTAGTGTGACTTCTCACTTTAGAAATCAGGAGAAAATTCAAATTCCCTAGCATGGCAAAGAAGGCACTTTGTCTTCTGGCCCCCACCTACCTCTCTGGCTTCATCTGGTCCTCTTCCTCCTTCACACTCAGTCTTCCAGCTATAGCAAACTATGCATTGTTCCCTGAAGGCAGGCCTGGGAGTACCTTCACCTCTCTTCAGCTGGCTACTGCCACCTCCAGTTCTTCAGAATTCAGAGATGTCAACTCTTTCAGGAAGACTTCCCTAATCCCACTTACCCATCTGCATTATGGTTAGCTGCCCCTGCTTTTTGCTTCTTTATAGTACTGGGCTTCCCAAGTGATGCTAGTGGTCAAGAACCCGCCTGCTAATGCAGGAGATGGTAGAGACAGGAGTTCGATTCCTGGGTTGGGAAGATCCCCTGGAGCAGGGCATGGCAACCCACTCCAGTATTCTTGCCTGAAGAATTCCATAGATGGAGGAGCCTGGCATGCTAAACAGTCCATATGGTTACAAAGAGTCAGATGCGACTGAAGTGACTTAGAACGCATAGAACTTTTGAACCTGTATTATGAGTTCACCTGTCCCAACTAGACTATGAACTCCTTGAAGACAGAAGCCATATCTGGTTCATTTCAATATCCCATGGCCTTACACATAATGGAAGTCCAACGAATATGTTATGAATGAATTCATGAATGAACAAAATGGCTCTGGCAAGGGCTTGCCCATGGGTGAAGTACAGAAGAATTATACTGTTAGGGCTTTTTAAAGGAGGTGCAGTA
This sequence comes from Okapia johnstoni, assembly GCA_024291935.2. Lineage (NCBI taxonomy): Eukaryota > Metazoa > Chordata > Mammalia > Artiodactyla > Giraffidae > Okapia > Okapia johnstoni. The sequence goes on along the minus strand of CM044305.1, from coordinate 101,114,588 downwards.
GTATTTTCAGAGTTTCTTGAAAAGGTCTCTGATTGGGAATGACAGATCTTGGGCCTCGCAGTGAGGCATATGGAAACAAGTGAAACTGGGCATAAGAACCACCCACTGGATGACCTAGTCACTAGAAAACTAAGCCAAGTGCTACCACAGGTTTAGTTCTAATAGACAAAGATTACTTGCAATGACCAGTCCCTGTCTAGACAACAGGTTAGGGGAAGCAGAGGAATTTAGGGGGTAGACATTTGAGAAGAATCTGGTAAGAAGCAAATGCCCAAGTGAGCAATTGGACTGAGGTTTAGGATAAGGACTTGAGGACTAGAGACAGAAATCAGCAACAATAATAAGGTGTAGCTCTCCAATTGGAAGATAGTACTGGGGTCGCTAAATAAGTTTTTGAAACAGGTCCTCAGGAACAAGCACAAAGGCAGAAGCTCATTTCTAAAAATAAGGGCCTGAAAAGGGAATTAAAGCTTAAAATGAGACTGGACCTCAAGCAACAAAACTAGGGCACCATCCTCCAGTCAGACTAACCGCAAGGTGATTTGAACCTTAGCCCCCCTAGCTGTGAGGGCTGGAGCCAATTGTCTCTAGTCTTGGACCCAAGCTGGTCCTGGGAACTGGGGCAGGGCCAAACTGCAGATAAGATGCAAGTGAATCCAGTTACAAGAAAGAAGAACTTCAAAGGCCTACGAGGAAGGCACAGAGCACTCATTAGGCTTCCTGAAGACCCTGAGAAGGAAGCCCTGAACCAGCCCTTCTTACTTTACAAGTTGGTGATCAAGTCTTCTGTTTCCTGCCCCTCATCTGCCCAACACTCAGGCTCAAGAGGACCTGTCTTGCTCACACCTCTCCCCTGCTCCTTAGCACATTACCTGGTATATAAGAGATGCTCACTTTTTGCTTTAATGAATCACTGCCTGGCATGTAATAATGCCCAGTCAATATTCACTAAATGGAGTTCATGGTGAGAGGTAAACCTGTAACAGTTTTATTATTATTATCAGCTACCATTTGTTGCATATTTACTGACTGCCAAACATTCTGCCAAACGCTTTACAAGCATTATGTAACTTAACCCTCAAAGTATTATTGACATCATACTCATTTCAGACAAAATAGACTTTAAAATAAAGGCTGTGAAAAGAGACGAAGAAGGACACTACATAATGATCAAAGGATCAATCCAAGAAGAAGATATAACAGTTATAAATATATATGCACCCAACATAGGAGCACCACAATATGTAAGGCAAATACTAACAAGTATGAAAGGGGAAATTAACAATAACACAATAATAGTGGGAGACGTTAATACTCCACTCACACATACGGATAGATCAACTAAACAAAAATTAACAAGGAAACACAAACTTTAAATGATACAATAGACAAGTTAGATTTAATTGATATTTACAGGACTTTCCACCCCAAAACAATCAATTTCACCTTTTTCTCAAGTGCACACGGAACTTTCTCCAGGATAGATCACATTCTGGGCCATAAATCTAGCCTTGGAAAATTCAAAAAAATAGAAATCATCCCAATCATCTTCTCTGACCACAATGCAGTAAGTTTAGACCTCAATTACAGGAAAAAAACTATTAAAAATTCCAACATATGGAGGCTAAACAACATGCTTCTGAATAACCAACAAATCAGAGAAGAAATCAAAAAAGAAATCAAAATATGCATAGAAAAGAATGAAAATGAAAACACAACAACCCAAAACCTATGGGACACTGTAAAAGCAATGCTAAGGGGAAGGTTCATAGCAATACAGGTGTACCTCAAGAAACAAGAAAAAAATCAAGTAAATAAACTAACTCTACACCTAAAGCAACTAGAGAAGGAAGAAATGAAGAACCCCAGGGTTAGTAGAAGGAAAGAAATCTTAAAAAAAAAAGGCAGAAATAAATGCAAAAGAAACAAAAGAGACCATAGCAAAAATCAACAAAACTAAAAGCTGGTTTTTTGAGAAGATAAACAAAATTGACAAACCCATTAGCCAGACTCATCAAGAAAACAAGGGAGAAGAAGAATCAGATCAAACAAAATTAGAAATGAAAATGGAGAGATCACAACAGACTACACAGAAATACAAAGGATCATAAGAGACTACTACCAACAGCTATATGCCAATAAAATGGAAAACTTGGAAGAAATGGACAAATTCTTAGAAAAGTATAACTTTCCAAAACTGAATCGGGAAGAAATAGAAGATCTTAACAGAACCATCACAAGCATGGAAATTGAAACTGTAATCAGAAATCTTCCAGCAAACAAAAGCCCAGGACCAGACGGATTCACAGCTGAATTCTACCAAAAATTTAGAGAAGAGCTAACACCTATCCTACTCAAACTCTTCCAGAAAATTGCAGAAGATGGTAAACTCCCAAACTCATTCTATGAGGCCACCACCACCCTAATTCCAAAACCAGACAAAGATGCCACAAAAAAAAGAAAACTAGAGGCCAATATCACTGATGAACATAGATGCAAAAATCCTTAATAAAATTCTAGCAAAGAGAATCCAACATCATATTAAAAAGATCATACATCATGACCAAGTGTGCTTTATCCCAGGAAGGCAAGGTTTCTTTAACATCCGCAAATCAATCAATGTAATTCACCACATTAACAAATTGAAAGATAAAAACCATATGATTATCTTAATAGATGCAGAAAAAGCCTTTGACAAAATTCAACATCCATTTATGATAAAAACCCTCCAGAAAGCAGGAATAGAAGGAACATACCTCAACATAATAAAAGCTATATATGACAAAAACCCACAGCAAACATTATCCTCAATGGTGAAAAATTGAAAGCATTTCCCCTAAAGTCAGGAACAAGGCAAGGGTGCCCACTTTCACCACTACTATTCAACATAGTTTTGTAAGTTTTGGCCACAGCAATCAGAGCTGAAAAAGAAATAAAAGGAATCCAGATAGGAAAAGAAGAAGTAAAACTCTCACTGTTTGCAGATGACATGATCCTCTACATAGAAAACCCTAAAGATTCTACCAGAAAATTACTAGAGCTAATCAATGAATATAGTAAAGTTGCAGGATATAAAGTTAACACACAGAAATCCCTTGAATTCCTATACACCAATAATGAGAAAACATAAAAAGAAATTAAGGAAACAATACCATTCACCATTGCAACAAAAAGAATAAAATACTTAGGAATATATCTACCTAAAGAAACAAAAGACTTATATATAGAAAACTATAAAACACTGATGAAAGAAATCAAAGAGGACACAAACAGATGGAGAAATATACTGTGTTCATGGATTGGAAGAATTAATATAGTGAAAATGAGTATACTACCCAAAGCAATCTATAGATTCAATGCAATCCCTATCAAGCTACCAACGGTATTTTTCACAGAACTAGAACAAATCATTTCATAATTTGTATGGAAATGTAAGAAACCTCGAATAGCCAAAGCAATCTTGAGAAAGAAGAATGGAACTGGAGGAATCAACCTGCCTGACGTCAGGCTCTACTACAAAGCCACAGTCATCAAGACAGTATGGTACTGGCACAAAGATAGAAATATAGATCAATGGAACAAAATAGAAAGCCCAGAGATAAATCCACGCACCTATGGACACCTTATCTTCGACAAAGGAGGCAAGAATATACAATGGAGAAAAGACAATCTCTTTAACAAGTGGTGCTGGGAAAACTGGTCAACCACTTGTAAAGGAATGAAACTAGAACACTTCCTAAAACCATACACAAAAATAAACTCAAAATGGATTAAAGATCTAAACGTAAGACCAGAAACTATAAAACTCCTAGAGGAAAACATAGGAAAAACACTCTCCGACATAAACCACAGCAGGATCCTCCATGACCCACCTCCCAGAATATTGGAGATAAAAGCAAAAATAAACAAATGGGACCTAATTAAAATTAAAAGCTTTTGCACAACAAAGGAAACTATAATCAAGGTGAAAAGACAGCCTTCAGAATGGGAGAAAATAATAGCAAACGAAGCAACAGACAATTAATCTCAAAAATATACAAGCAACTCCTGCAGCTGAATTCCAGAAAAAATAAACGACCCAATCAAAAAATGGGCCAAAGAACTAAACAGACATTTCTCCAAAGAAGACATACAGATGGCTAACAAACACATGAAAAGATGCTCAACATCACTCATTATTAGAGAAATGCAAATCAAAACCACAATGAGGTACCATTTCACACCAGTCAGAATGGCTGCTATCCAAAAGTCTACAAGCAATAAATGCTGGAGAGGGTGTGGAGAAAAGGGAACCCTCTTACACTGTTGGTGGGAATGCAAACTAGTACAGCCACTATGGAGAACAGTGTGGGGATTCCTTAAAAAACTGGGAATAGAACTGCCTTATGACCCAGCAATCCCACTGCTGGGTATACACACCGAGGAAACCAGAATTGAAAGAGACGCGTGTACCCCAATGTTCATCGCAGCACTGTTTACAATAGCCAGGACATAGAAGCAACCTAGATGTCCATCAGCAGACGAATGGATAAGGAAGCTGTGGTACATATACACAATGGAATATTACTCAGCCATTAAAAAGAATACTTTTGAATCAGTTCTACTGAGATGGATGAAACTGTAGCCCATTATAACAGAGTGAAGTAAGCCAGAAAGAAAAACACCAATACAGTATACTAATGCATATATATGGAATTTGAAAGATGGTAACAATAACCCTATATGCGAGACAGAATAAGAGACACAGATGCATAGAACAGTCTTATGGACTCTGAGGGAGAAGGTGAGGGTGGGACGTTCTGGGAGAACAGCATTGAAACATGTATATTATCATATGTGAAACAGAACACCATTCCAGGTTCGATGCATGAGACAAATGCTCAGGGCTGGGGCAATGGGATGACCCAGAGGGATGGGATGGGGAGGGAGGTGGGAGCGGGGTTCAGGATGGGGAACACATGTAAACCCATGGCTGATTCATGTCAATGTATGGCAAAAAACACTACAATATTGTAAAGTAATTAGCCCCCAACTACAATAAATAAATTTATTAAAAAAATATTATTGACATCATTCTACAGATGAAACAAACTGAAGCCAAGACCAAACAGCTTGTACTGACACAGTGATTTGAACCGAGGTCTCTGACTATGAAGTTTGTGTTCTTTAAGCATCACCCTCTACTGCCTAACAGTCAACATGTTGCAGACTCATCCCATCCTAAAAGATAGTTGAAAGGTTTTGCAAAGGCCCTTGGTTTCTTAGCCATTCTCAGAGGAGAGAGTGTTTGGCCACAGAAGCCTGGCAAGGAATTTAGGATCTGTTTCTACTAGGGCAGAGTAACTGGCATGGACTCTACCAGCCCATCAGGGCTCAATTGCCAGAGCTCTCTACTGTCTCAACAGAAAGCCTGTCCTGCACTGTAAATAGCTCAGTGCCCTCCTGGCATTGTACAGGACATTTAACACAGCGATGTTGGAGCAAGGCTGATTTCCTGATGTTGTTCAAAGACCAGTTTTTTCCCCTGCATTTTGGTTTCTCCTCAGACACGTCTTCTCTACTGTACCCATTTAATCTCCACATTCTCTTCCTCTTTCCAATTTGTGTATGTGTGAGTGAGGAACCTTGAGAATTAGTGAGTCCCTTATTGGTTTAGCCTGCAATGCAGGAAACCTGGGTTTGATCCCTGGGTGGGGAAGATCCCCTGGAGAAGGCAATGGCACCCCACTCCAGTATTCCTGCCTGGAAAACCCCATGGACAGAGAAGCCTGGTAGGCTACAGTCCATGAGGTTGCAAAGAGTCAGACACGACTGAGTGACTTCACTTTCACTTTCACTTTATTGGTTTAGTAATTCAGGAACCAGCTCTCGACTGCTGACTAGGTAAAAATTCTCCTGGAGGAGCCTACCCATTTTTTTTTTCATCTAGTGCTTTCTACTCGAGATAAAAGCAAGTGCCAGCGAAAGCTCTTAAAAAATGTCTACCTTCATCCTCTAAACTAGAACAAGTGTCTGGTGCTTCCTGGGATTATAACACAAAGCGATTCCCAGGAACTGACTGCAGACCAACCTATATATGAGTGGACTGCCAAGTTCAACTTTCCTCTAAGGCGTGTGGCTGTGAAAAATGGATGTTCTTCTCGTGCTTAGAGTGAGAGCTGTCAGTGAGGGAGGGTGACCTAAGCTGAGTATGTCTTCCCCTTCATTTAGAAGTTTGCATCTTTCAGCCTTGAGAAGTTTACAACTTCTTGATCAATGATAGAAATGGAGAAAAGTGAAAACAGAGACTCATTTCTGGCAGGCCTGGTCTCTTATAGTTTGTAAGTTGCTTAAGAAAAAGAATGACAGAAACATACACACTCCTCCTCGGTGACTTCCCTAAGTGCTTAATAAGCAAAAGGATGGAGAACATGGAAGTATTCCTTGAAATAACACAAAACTACACAGATAGACACTGCTTCATCTTTAGGGCATTTTCTCTTAGACTTTTAGTATGTACAAACAGATCAGAGTAGGAAAAAAATGAAGAAAGGTGAGATGAAATAAAGCTTTGCAAAGGAGATTTCAGTGTCTGCCATGAAGTCTCAAGAAAGAGTCAAAATGAATTAAACTTGTTAAAGAAGAAAGAGGCCAATCAGCCTCTTTTTGGATGAGTCCTAAATGGGTTTTTTCCCGCTCTAAAGAAAATCAAGTCAAGGTTGATGTTTGGGCCACCCTGTATCGCTAAGAAGGCTATTTTTGAAACAAGCGTCAGTAGGACACAATGTGCCCCCATTATATAAGCTCTTCAGAACATTATGGACTTGAAACTGTCCTCCTGCTTTTAGAAGTTTTGATTTTGAGCTGGATGTCTGTAACATTGCCACATGGCAACTGTCCCCAGCTCAATTGTGGCCTATAGACCGCAAGTTTGCATGGCTCCCAAATACCATGTGTTACTAGCAGGGCTCTTAGATATCCTTTAGCCTACTTTCTCATTCATTTTACACAGAAATGTGGACACCAGCCAGGACTGAACATTAGAATTGCCCATTGGATAAACCAGGAAACCAAGGCCTGATATAGGACAGGGATGACAGGAATAGTGGGGATTGTGATAAGGTCACAAAACCACACAGCATGGCAGAGCTTAGACTAAATTCAGGTTTCATGACTCGTGGTCCAGTGCTCTGTTCACTGAGTCACATTGGCTCAGTTTACTAAGCGTGTCTGCTTAAGGCAAGATAATCCTACCTGCCTTCAAGGGGCTTACAATCTAGTTGTATTATGAGCTTTTCCACCTGAGATACTCATCCTGTTTATCTGTAGCCACCAGGATAATGTAATACACACCTCTCCTTATCACTTGAAATATTTGAAAACCCAGGTAGGCAGCTGAGGGTTTCTGCCCTTTGAGAGGAGATATGCTGTAACACAAAAAGAGAGTCAGGACAAGGGCTGGAAGGAAATTGAGGTCCTAACTGACAAAATGACACATCCCAATGGGCAGCTGCCATGTTCCTTATGTTCCCAGCACTTAAAAACTAAGGAAAGGAAAAGCCAGACAAAATATTGCTCATATTGGCACCTCTGGCTTATAAGAGAGCAGAGAGAGGTTGGGGATGGAGATGGAGTGGAGGACACGTGATTCCAGGTCACTTCCCCTGAGTATCGTTAGACTCCTTCACACTCCCAGGACGAATGGCAATTTTATAGATGCTGTTCACACTGACATTTCTCTCCCTAGGAGAAATTATCTCTGAGGTTGTCACTATCCTAAGATAGATTCATTTTCCATTAAGAAAGACAGAAAGTCGATCTGTCCTTCCAGCTAAAAGGCAGAGAAGCAAGGGTGAAGTAACAGATGCCAAATATTCTCTTCTATTCTTCAGGTGATTACACCAGGCTTTGGCAGGAGGGCTGATGGTTTGATCAAAGCACCCCTCTCCTTCAGATGAGGCCTGTGAACTCTCGAGGAAGGAGCACTAATGAAGCATGGAAGTCTGCCATTCTGCACAGGCAGGGTGGGGAAATATTTCCAACCAAATTTAGTCTCACGTGGCCTTTACCAAGCTCCAGGGACACTCTTTTACCTTCACTTTGTCTTTAACCCTCTGAGCTCCCCAAGGACAAGGAGCCCTAACCAAGAGATCCAGACTGGGACATCTGTTCTGGATAAAGAAACGAGGAGATCCTGTTGTGACCCTGTTGTTGTTGCAGAGATTTAAATAGACCTCATCCTTTTCTCCAGATCCCAACAATTGCAGACAGTAAATATCCCATAGAGTACAGTCAATAAATCAGTTTCAGTCCTGGCCCCCAACAGGCAGCAATTATATTCCTATTGTCTAGCTTGGTTCTGTCCCCCTCCTTTCTCTGACACATTTAAACTTTCCAAACAACCTGTCTGCCAAAGGCTACTAGAACCTTATGGCTGATACAGGGATGAGGGGCCAGGTCACATCTGCCTCTTCTCTCAGTGATGTATAATATCGTATACACTACATGCCAATGCATTGCCTACCCTCCACCTCTCATCTCACTCCCCTGCTTGCTTTCAGCAAATACTTTAAAAGCTGACAAGCTCCTGCTTATGCATAGTCTCCAGGTGTGTCACAAGTTTTGTATCAGATCTTCAGATGATTAAGCTATAACACAAGCCTTTCAGCTCAAAAAAAAATGTTTTATATGACATTTAAACCAAGTGTCATTTCTGTCTTCAACCTGTCAGACTCTTAAATGCATCATCTGCCATATGCATATGAGTTTGTTGGGTTTTAAGTTTTATGAAATTTATGAATTTGGCAACCCCACCTATGAAAAGGATTATAAATCCCCTCAAGCTAAATCCCCTCCAATAATGCAGTTGCTCTGGGTTTGCCACTGGTGAGTAAAAAAAAAAATCAAACTTAATTTGGTGTGTTTACTGAGCCCACACAGCTACTCTTAAGCCGCTTGGTTAAAATCCTTTAAGTAGCCAAGACGCAAGCAAACTCTCTCTGAGCCCTTTCCATTAGCTGGTTTTTGTCCATCAGCCGGAGCTCTCTCACACCACCTACTTACCCACCTAGGTTTCTGAAAATGGCCTGCTGACTGCTGTTACTAGCACAGGCAGAGGCTTGAGGACAAAAGGATGCTGAACTGATTCAGGACACCCCAAGTGAGGTATTGGAGTGGCCAAAAAGTCCGTGCTTGCGTAAGTTCTTAAGGGAAACCTGAACTTTTTTGGCAAACTCAGTACTTCACTACTGCGTCCAAATTTCAAGAGCTCCCTAGCCCCATGGAGAATTCTTAACACTCTCCCAGTTACAGCTGGCTTTCCTAAGGAACAGAGACCAGGAAAGGAATGCTATTTAGGGAGTTGCCTTTTTCACTTTTTCATTCATGATAGCCTCCTAAATCTTTAAGTTGCCTTGAAAATGGCCTTGCCACTCATATGCCCTTGCCACTCATATGTCCCAGGAGAGCTGAATGGGTCTTTTCTGACACTAGTTGGTTACCTGCTTCTCCCCATTTCCTGTAATCAGCCTGTTGATTGCTCCACAGAGATGCCAAGCAGGCCTGGAGCTCTGAAACAGCAGCTATTACAAGAGTCTTTTCATATGGAGTAAGGGAGACAGGGGTCAAGGGCTTCTCCAGGGCTGGCCATGAGCTGATATGATGGTCCTGCTGCTGAGTTGTTCTCACCAAGCATACGAGACATAGGAGGGGTTGCTGGGTCTCCTGCCAAGTAGGTTGTCCTGAGGCTTGATCAGCAGCTCCCTTCTCTTCTATTGGTTAAGCTTTCTTCCACATGCTTTGCTTGCCCTTTGTCTATTACTATTTCTGCCTGTAAAGGTCTTTTCCTTTAATATTTATTTTTTTGTTTTCGGCTGTGTTGGGTCTTAGTTGTGGCATGCAGGATCTTCACTGTGGTGCGTGGGCTTCTCTCCAGAGCATGTGGCCTCAGTAGTCACATCACATGGGCTTAGCTGCCCCTTCATGTGTGAGATCTTACTTCCCTGACCAGAAATCAAACCCACGTCCCCTGCATCAGAAGGCTGATTCTTAACCACTGGACCACTAGGGAAGTCCCTGTATAGGTCTTTTTTTAAGGTTCAGCATGGTTAATCCTCATTTTGAAGCCACGTCCACATCAGTGAGGCTTAACTGAGCACAGGTTTAATACTGTTCTTTGTTGAAGAAGCATCCTCAAAAAACAAACAAACAAACTCTGCTACCTCTGAAAAGGCTCCTTAGAAAGAAACAATTCAGTAAAGGTAGAAAAGCCAGGCTGAAGAGAAAAGACAAGTGCCTGAGGGGAGCAGGTTCTTCCTGTGGTCTCGTGTGACTTCAACATTGTGTGTGTGTGTGTCCTCAGTCATGTCTGACTCTTTGAGACCACATGGACTATAGTGCGCCAGGCTCCTCTCTCTGTCCATGGGATTTCCCAGGCAAGAATACTGGAGTGGGTTGCCATATCCTCCTCCAGGGGATCTTCCCCACCAAGGGATCAAACCCACGTCAACTTCAAAAGTACTTCAGGTTCAGGATGGGGAACACATGTAAACCCATGGCTGATCCATGTCAATGTATGGCAAAAACTACTACAATATTGTAAAGTAATTAGCCCCCAACTAAAATAAATAAATTTATTAAAAAAAAAAAAGTACTTCAAACTAAAAATGACTTTCTTTGGGAATCTGTTCTTTCTGCTGCACATTTCTGGGAGCCAGACAAGAAGTCCCACTTTATCTAGCCTCATCTTGTTGGCATTTAGCTGTGCTTATCATCTGGTGGGTGTTTCAGTTACTGAGTTAGGTTTTGGTCTCTTAAATGGTGACAAGATTCTCAAAATCCTTTCTTGATCTGCTTGAAAAAGAACCCAATTCCCCTAATTTCAATCCAGAGTGATTTTTCTCACAAAAATGTCCCTTAGTTCTTCCTTCCAAAACAAAACAAAAAAAATGGCCATTTCTCTTAGAACTACCCATGATTTTGACTTTAAAGATCAAAAACTAGTTAAATGAAGTAATTAAATCAAATGAGACCAAATAGGATATGATACTAGTGGGGCATTTGCATGTTCTTAGCAGGAGGTAGAAATACATTGGCAGGAATAGAAGGTGGTTTTAGCTGTAAGTTCTCTTGGCATGAGAAAGCTCTTTCCAGGCCAAAAATTCCCACTAGCTTTCTGGCCAATACTATCCTCTTCAGTTGCTTTTGTTTCTATGACTGGTTTGGCCCCAGGCAGAAAGAGTGAAATAGATAAAAATCTGTGTTTGGCTCTCCTCCAGTTAGAAATGTGGAAGTGGTGATTCAGGAGTTAGCTGCAATGAGGGACATGAAGTCATGGGCAATTATACTGAAGGAAGAAAGGGAAGGACAGAACCTTAAAAGAGTCTTGCTTATTCCACAAAACTTCATTAATTATCTCCCAAACCAGGGCCTATGATAGACTCTGGGAGTACAATGGTACACCTTGATTGAGAGAGCAGAACTAGGAAGAAAAGACAGAAAATGAATTTTCAGAAAGGTAGGTGGAGAACTCACAGTCTTCAGTATCAGAGAGTCAAGAGGGTCAACAGTGCCAAAGGCCAGTGGTGTCATATGAATTGTCTGCAGAAAGGTCTTTGAGTTTGGTTACCAAGTATATAGTTCAAGAAGCAATTTCACTAAACTGGGGGGCTGGGGGGCGGTAGAAGTTCAAGCACAGGTGTTTAGTAAGGGAAACTGTGTTAAAATCAAGAGATAGTAAAGGTGACTTTTTCAAGAAGTTTGGTGGTAATAGGAAGTGATGTCTTATGGTTAAGAGGGAAGTAGGATCAAAATAAGTGGTTTTTGTTTCCTTTTTTTTTTTGTCAGTAAACAGAATTAGCTGAGTATGAGGTAATCGTTAAGTAAATAGGATCTTTCAATGGTTTTCAAATTACAGCAAGCATTAGAATCACCTGGAAGGCCACCTGAGGCCCCGCCCACCCAGGTCTCCTGTGTCATAAACATGGGGTGGGGCCTGAGAATTGTATATCTACCAAGTTCCCAGGTGACTCAGATGTGACTAGTCTGGGGAATCAAACATTTAAAACCACTGGAATAGATTGAGAAGGAAAAAATAGTAAAAGAGAATAAACAGAGCTGAGTTTTAAGAGAGAGAAGAGTATGAGATGCAAGGAAGACATTGATTAAATCTTAGAAAGTTTATTTCTTATGTGATGGGGATGACAGAAGGGATGGAAAAAGATATAACAATAGGTCGAGGAGGAGAAGAAAGACCCTGAGGTGATAGAACTTGTATCAGATGGCTTCCATCTTCTCCATAAAGAAGAGGCAAGATCATCTACAGAGAGGGTAGGACTGGTAAGGATTAGAAACTGGGAAATGTGTGGAAGAAGCATCATTCACAGACTTAAAGAAGAATCACCATTACAGTGATAGAAGATGGATTTAAGTTTAGAAATGTTGAGTTTGAGATGGTACTCAGCCGTCAAGGTTGGCTTCGGTAAATGCATACATTCTGCAGCAGGTTTTATCTCTCTTGCTCACTGCTTCACCCCTAGCACCAGGAATAGTGCTTGCCACAGAATAGGCACTCAGATATGCAATGGAATGAACCCGAGAGTCATTGGCTGAAGTTGATTATTGTATGTAAGTTAACATATAATACAAATCTGCAAGTATCTCTGGAATTAGAATATCGTGGTGGTTAAAAGAGTGAGTTTTGGCATCTGAAGACCAGGGTTCAATCCCAGCTTCTGAATGCCTCGCCTCCTCCTTCTCTAACATGGGAAGGATCTTGCACCAACCTCAAGGCTGCTACGAGAATTAAGTATGCATAAGGGGCTTAGCACAGCACCTCACACAGAGTAAGCACTGAACCCATGTTAGCTAGCTGTTTATTACTGACTTTCCCCTTCAATTAATTAAGGAGAGGTTCTTAATCAGTTTGAGTCACCATGTGTACATCACAGCAATAAAACATCATTTTTTAAAAGATACACCCTGTCTCAGATTTCATCCTTCATCCCCTAAAGGTAGGGATATTAAGGCATAACTATTTAACATAGAAAAATCATCAACAAAATTGGTGTTTTCACTTTATACCTGATATACCAGTCAAAGCCTTTTCTTAGTTAGAAGTATTTTTCTAACTATGCATTTTAAGGCCTGGCTCCAGACTAAAACCTACTACTGACATAAGGGAACTATGGTGGAAGACAAATAAGTGTAAAAGTTCCTAGTGCCTGTTTTCATGGGACTAATATAAAAACATTGTCTGCCTTTGCCTGAGCTAATTATGCAGTGTGCTCCTGACACATTTATTTTATTGCTCCAGTACATGTGAGTACTACACTGATATTTATCACTAGAAATGATGACTTACTCTATAAATTAATATGTATTCTAATAACTGCTCTGCCCATGCAGAATTCTTTCATGTTCGCATATTTCATAGTCAATAATCAACAGCTTATTTTTTATGCATCTACAATTTCTTCAGGATGTTTTGCAGTGATGAATACAAAAATAGGCGATTGAATTCCTGCCTTTAAAGGACTATGGTTTTATAGATATACTCTCAAATCAATAAGAATAATGGCAAACACTCAAGTATTAAACTGAGTACTATGGTCCTGTGTGGCACCCCAAGGTGAGGAGGGAGGCACATATAAATATAGACTATTATGCTTTTCGCACAAGAATTTCCAGTCAGGTAAGGGAGATAAGACATAAGAACATGAACATTAAAATAAGAATATAAAAATGAAACAGTGATATATAACAGGGGAGTACAAGTTGAGGTGCAAAGTAGCAAAAAAAAAAAAATTTAGGAAAAAAAAATGGAATCAGTTGTCCTAAGTCAATATGCCTCAGAGGACAAAGTATCCTTTCCGTCAAATATTTTAGGACCCACTGAATGCTACTACTTGTCTAACCAAAGGATTGACAAATCAGTTGGTTGTGGTGACTTAATACTTTATATTTTTACCAAAGAGATAATGTATAAGGGCATATCTTTTGCTTACATTGGACTATAAGCTGTAGTTCGTGAAGAAGTCATAGAGATTCAGCCCTTATTTATGAGCCTGGGTATCTCCATCAATGAGGAACCTCGTGACCCACAAAGCCCTCCTGATCCTCCAAATGAATTTGGAATATTTAACAGTCTTTGGTTTTCTTTGGGTGCCTTTATGCAGCAAGGATGTGATATTTCTCCAAGGTTTGTTTCCATGCCATACACAATGCCTCCTTGCATTTTATGGCCATGATCCATTCATGTACATCTGGTATTCATTCATCTCAAATCCAGATTTCTTTAACATTCCATCCAATGACAAATTATCATCAAGCCATTTTGTTTGCTTTCATCCATGAAGTGTGTTATCACTGTCGCTTTGAATGTCTTTCATGCATTTCTATGGCATCATCTATTCATACATATTATAGCAAACATTTGAACTGTGGATAAAGGCAACATTGCCAGCTAATATTGATATTATTCAGATAAAGCTAACTCTAAATCTTGATCAGATCAAACAAGCATGGTTTCCTAATTGAGCTAAAACATTTTCTCACTTGTCCAGAGATTGAATCTAGAAAAAATTTAAAAGAAGACAGAACTCTTCTTTAAAATTCTACCTTCCCCTTTCAGGGTCCTCCATTTTTCATTTTGCTCTCTGACTGCCTAGAACTATTTCACTGTAGTACCTTATTCAAGTTTAATCACTAAAACTATAAAATTTCTAAAAGAAAACACAAGACAAAGTCTGCGTGACCCTGGATTGGACAAAGAATTTTCAGAACACAAAAAGCACAATCCACTGTAAGAACTGATAAACTGGACTTCATCAAAATCCAAAACTTTGTGTAATTCAAAAAACATCATTAAGAAAATGAAAAGACAAGTCACACTGAGACAAAATGTTAGGAAATCATACATGTGATAAGATAAAGGACTTTTATCCAAAATATAGAAAGATCTCTTGCAATTCAATGAAAAGAAGATAAGCAACCTGAATCTAAAAATGAATGAAAGATTTGAATAGACATTTTCCCAAAGAAGGCATACAAGTGGTTAATAATCTCATGAAAAGATGCTCACCATCATTAGTCAATGGGGAAATGCAAATTAAAATCGCCGTGAGACACCTCTATATAGCCTCTAGAATGGCTATAATCAAAAAGACAGACAATACTAAGTGGTAACGAGGATATGGAATAAGTATAGCTCTCATCCATTAGTAGTGTGAATGCAAAACGCTACAGCCAGACTGGAAAACGGTTTGGCAGTCTCTTATAATTAGACATATACTTTAAATGATATAGCAATTCCACTCTTATTTACCTGAAAGAAAACATATATCCACACAAAGACTTACACAAAAATGTTCATAGGAACTTGATTTATTAGAGCCAAAATGTGGAAACCCAAATGTCCATCAACAGATGAATGGATAATCAAAATGGTATATCCATGCAACTAAAAAAAAAAAAAAAGACTGATACATGCTACTACATGAACTTAGAAAACATGCTGCTAAATGAAAGAAGCCAGATGCAAAATGCCACATACCATATGATTCCATTTCTTGAATTCCATTTATTGACTATCCCATATTGTATTATTTCATTTGTCCAGAATAGGCAAATCAAGAGAGATAGGAATCACATTAATGATTTCTGGGGTCTTGGAGGGAGCAGAGAGGAATCAGAATAGGGATCAGAATTAGGGTGAGGCAAATGAGGCTGAGTACACCAAGCACAGGAGTCAGATCCAGTCTTTATTTTAAAATCTGCTATTTTTTCATCATGAATTTTTGCATTAGTTTTGGTTTTTAAAAAATTTTGCAAAAAAAATTATTGCAGTAAAATGCTATTTATCTTGATTAATGAGATTTGGGCACCTCCTTCAATAATGTGGGGGGAGCAAATGCCTCACTTGCCTCAACCTAGTCCCATCCCTATGGAGATTAACCACAAATGGGCACAAGGGAACTTTTCAGAGTGATGGAAATGGTCCCAAACTGGATTGTGGCAATGTTTGCACAACTCTAAATTTACTAAATTCATTCACTGCACACTGACACTGGTGGATTTTGTTGTATGCATATTTTATATCAGTGATGCTATAGAAGATATTGCATGTGAATGTCCTAGACTTCACCCACTTAAAGTGTTGACTCACCTAAACAAATGTGGTGGTGGATTCATAATCAGAAAATATTATAAGCAAATGTAACATCTATATAATCAGAAAAAAATGAGTTTTTTCTGAAATAAAAAGTTTTAGCTTTGGTAAAATTGAACATGAATCCAAATACTGACCAGAGTCAATTATACAAACATATCAATTCGGTTCAGTTTAGTCGCTCAGTCATGTCCGACTCTTTGCGGCCCCATGGACTGAAGCACACCAGGCCTCCCTGTCCATCACCAACTCCTGGAGTTTACTCAAATTCATGTCCATTGAGTCGGTGATGCCATCCAACCATCTCATCCTCTGTCATCCCCTTCTCCTCCCGCCTTCAATTTTTCCCAGCATCAGGGTCTTTCCAATGAGTCAGTTCTTCACATAAGGTGGCCAAAGTATTGGAGTTTGGGCTTCAGCATCACTCCTTCCAATGAACACCCAGGACTGATCTCCTTTAGGATGGACTGGCTGGATCTCCTTGCTGTCCAAGGGACTCTCAAGAGTCTTCTCCAACACCACAGTTCAAAAGCATCAATTCTTCAGCGCTCAGCTTTCTTTATAGTCCAACTCTCACACCCATACATGACTACTGGAAAAACCATAGCCTTGACTAGACGGACCTTTGTTGGCAATAGGGATCTTTATTTAAACTAGGACTCAGGAGGTCACCTACCTTGTTTTTATAGAGTACTTCATTTTGAGATTATCCACTTGGAACACAAGTGGATTATCCATTTGTTTTTAAGTATTTATGCATATTACCTCCATTTAAATGAAGTTTCACAGTATAAATCACTGGTGACCATCTTCAGCGGCTTTTTAATATAACATGTGTGGGTCAAGCCTCATTTGTCTAAGTCATTCTTTTTTGCCACCCTCCATCTGCTTGGTCAGGTTTTCCAAATTATTTCACTCCCTGTTCCTTTTGTGCTTAGAATGTGTGTCATTTTGTGATACCATCTGGGAGTTCATTCTTCTTTCTTGTCTGATTTTTTTTTAATGTTCACTTCAAGAGACAAGGGTTTCTGAATGATCCTATAATTGAATGATTTTAACATGACTGGTAATCTGTGTTGAGTCAATGCTAAAGACTTATTAAGGTTGGAGATTTTATTGGTTTCTGTAAGTGAATTTTCAAAACTAAATTTGTGATTGCCCCACTGGAGTGCTGCATACTACTGTGCATACTCAAACCGGACCCTTCAAAGGTCATTTGTTTTCAGAAGTATTTATGCATATTGCCTCATTAAGTAATAACTTAAAATGATGGCCTAAAAATGACAAGCTGGAATGATTCTTTATTTTCATTCTTTGTAGCAGAATTTCAGCTCTTCCATGGCACTGAAATATATCAGGTACTTTTTTCAAGGTACAGATTTTATTATTCCCCACTAGACACTGTCTTAGAGACCAATGGCTTTCAGATGTTTTGAGCATGGCCTTCAGTTAGAAATAAATTTTCCAACACAACTCAGTACACATATGTGTACATAACACAAGTTTCACCAGACATTACCCTTACAGTGTGCCATGCACTCTGATATTCACGATTCTGTTTTCATTTTTTTTTTTCTGAATGCTGGTTGCAACTCAACCTGGCAATGGGGCACACAGCCTAGGGAATAACATTGGTCTAGAGTAACAAGTATTATCCTTACTGTGCTTTTGAGTAATAAATCATTACCATTACAAACTCTAAATTTTCTACTATATGAGTACTCCCTCCTTCAATACTGTCTTTTATGTCCTTCAGAAGAAATTATATCTTTAAATCTCTTGATAATATGTATTCTTGTTAGCATACTTATTACATACAAGTAAGGAGGGAACATGTTCCTCCTTGTCTTGAGAACACTACTGGTTATATATTTGTGCTCAACTGTATAGCAGCAAACCCCACTGTAAGGTGTTTTTCTATTAACTGGATTTAGAAATTCCCAATAATCACATAGTTGCACTCTAAGATTTGTGGTTGCCTTCAGTTGCAAATGCCAGCATGATACTATTTCTGTTCAGTGGCCATACCTGGAATGCAAACTTTCCAGCAAGCCCAGAATGTAAGCTTACATTGTACACTCTGGCTTTTCTCAAAATTGAAGCAATTCAAGGCATTATAAGAGACCATATTTTAAAGTAGAATTATCAAATATCATAGCAGGAGGAAATCTCAGAGATAAATTAATCCAGCTGCTTCTGTTTACTGAGGACCCAGGAACAACAACCTTCTCTGAGTTCCCTCTGCATCTGGGCACTTTACCTGTATTATAATATGAATTCTAATCCTCAAGACACTACCACGAGGTGGGCATTATACTTATTTTTCAGGTGCAGTTGATGCTCAGGTGAAACAATTTGCCTAGCCCTGCAGATAATGACAAAGCCAGTATTCAAACCCAACTCTAGTTCTAAAACCCGTGCTCTTTCCACTTCATACTGCTTTTCTCACATCATGACAAAGGAATAGTGCCTGGAGAGATAATGTCATGGAACACAAGGTCATGGGGCTTCTAAGAGACAGCAAGCAGTACAATTATTTCCACTACCACACACTGCCTCCCACTATCGATAACCTAATGGTACACTGTTTGTTCCATTCTTTCCCTCATGCTCAGCCCCAAGAGCTGTTTTCCAGGGGGAAAAAAAACAGCTGGCTATTAAAGAAAGTAGGCAGTGAGCATTTAAGAATGCTACTGAACATGTGCTCACTCAAAGTAAAAGACGGGGAAATCAGCAATGAGACATCACCAGGAAAACTGAGCATGATTCCATTGCCATCAAATAAAGCTATGAACAGAAACCTAGAAGCTTAAAGAGTCTATGTCAACTAGGTTTGATATTTTCCACTACCTCAGTTGTTCAGAGTGACTAATTCAAGTGAGACCAAATCAACTATAGAGAGAGTAATCAATGTAATAAGCTGAGGTTGTATTCATACACCAATGAATTTCTAGGGGGAGTCAGGAGAAGAAAGTATGAGGAGATTGCCTTCAACCTTCTTCCCCCTTGATTGGGGCATGGGGAGATAGCCAGTGGGTGTAGCCAGATGGTGGGAGCATAGTGATTAGGTGTGTGGGTGTTGGAGTTCGTCTCACCAGATTCACAATCTGCTTAGTTGTTGTGTAACGTGGGACAAGTAACTAAATCTTGCTAAGGCTCAGTTCCTCATCTATAAAATGTAAAGCACGGTGCCTAACCTGTAGTAAGTTCCCAATACATGGTAGCGATTATCATTTTTAAACTGGCTGCTCTTAACCATGCTGGCTTCACAAATACCAACAGTTCACATTGCATTTGCGTTTTAGTTCCTAATCCTCTTTAGGAATCCGATTGAAATTGTAGTCAGTGCCAGATAGCTGATTTCTGATGAGAAGTTACTGACAACATCCCTTTTTGAACCCCTAACGGGCTTTCCTTAAGGATTACACCACTTGCAAATATTTTGGTTGTATTATTCTGCAATGTCTTGCTGATATTGACAGGTGGTTGTAATTTTTTTTTTAATCTGAAATGTATTTCCTTTCAACTATTTCATGTCTTTTCTGCCTGAAAGCCCTAGTTTTCAGTTTTGGGGAGATGGTTAGTTATGCCCATCAGAGAAGACTAGAAGAGCAGAAGATTGATTCTCCACATTAAAAAAAAAATCTGTCATAGACACAGCATTGAGTGTAGGAATGACACATACTTTGGAAGAAAGAAGGAAGCAAAGGAATAATGAAGAGTTTGTGCAAAGGAGAAGCAGTTTGCAGTTCCAGCTCTTCATCTTGTGCAGCTAATAAAGTGCAGATTTCAAAATTTACTTACAGGATGAAGGTTACAGCACAATTGCTCACTTTTATTATCATTTTAGAGGCCATAAAATACATTTTATTATTAACTCAGAAACTCTAGTTTCTTCTGATTACAGATAACAGGAGCATTGTGTATTATTTTGCTATGTTTTTATGTCTGTTTTTGTCTTGTTGCTAATTTCCTTTCATTAACTTCATGCTTCCTCTTACATTCCTTCAAAAGGTATGATATGTTCCTTTAACACATTTATATAAATACTAAATGTGCAGCATTTTACAGTCATTTCATTATGCTAACCTCCAAATCTGTCTTGTGCAACAAAACTACTTGAAATGAATGTTAAACATTTCGAAGCTGCATTAATGGAAGGAAAGATACTGAGAAATGACAGGTCTTTCTAACTCAACTATAAAGTCTTGTCTTGTTTTAATGGATCCTTTTAAAAATGTGATAGGGCTGACCCATCAGTCACTTTTTATATAGCCTCCATGTGAAATGTGGGTTTAAATGGCTGTAGTTTCACTAATGAGAAAAGGGAAATGTGAAGATTTTTATAGAGCTTCTTCCCAGTTAGTTCCGCTGCACACATTCTCTGTAAAAGAATTTAGGCATCACTGTCACACAAGGGAAGAAAGTGGTAGAAATTCCAAGACTCTTGTCAAAGCTACTACTGTCTTAAGGGAAGAATGCTGAGTGCATTCAATGCTGATTCCCAGGAAGCTCCTTTTTCCATCTATGCTGTTGCTTGTGGATACTATTTTACCATTTCTATGTGGATACTCACCAAAATTCTCTATGATCGTAGGTCTACTGCAGTATTAACTACATAACTGCCAAAATTAGTAACCATGTAGACAAGAGGTCACAAAAAAGACCAGTTTGCTTTTTAAGTTTATTTTCGGTCATGTCAACAGACAATTTCAGCTGAGTCATCCGGATCAACCACATGATTATCTGAGTCAGCTATTAAGGTGGCCAAAATAACCAGGTTATGATGTGCAGGCTTGATTCTAGATCACACAGATACAGTCATAGTCCATTAGCTGCAATAGCATGGCACAAATGTAATTTCCATAAATTACTGTGTTGTTCTCCACATTTCAAATAGATAATACATAAACTACCATTAGTATTCACTGCAGCAGAATACACCCCTTTCCATACCAGAGACCATGATTCTGTAAATACTCCAAAATCAGTTTCCCCCTTGATCTCCATAAAACCCTGTCATCCCAAGTAAGGATGGCATTCACAGCTCCATTCCAAACGAACAGATAATAAACAATAATTACCCAAACATGTTTGGTTTTCCTGCAACAGTATTTCTCAGAGTTTGTAGGAAAATTGCTCCTTCTGTAATCTACCCATCATTCTGGATTTTCTTACACAAAATATGAATATTTTATACTATAAAAATATGGGCATGTCTTTCCTATTGTGTATATCTAGGTGATTTATTTCCTATTTCTCCTCTCTTTGCCTCAGTTATCTATCTGTAGAATACCTCCATTTTCTTATCTGTAAAATATGACTTAAGCACAGGGATGGAGGATTAAAAGAGTTGACACATGTAAACAATTAAAACAGAGTCTGGCACATAGGAAGTGCTCCTTAAGTGTGAGCTATTATTATTATTACTACAAATGCCACTTCGAACATTCATCTTTTATATAGAAAAATTATTTCCAGAGTCAGATCAGCCCAGAATAAATGAAATGTATATGTCAACAATGAAGAAAGAAGACTATGAAAGGTACAAATTCATAATTGAAATATTCCATATACTTTTAGCATTTGTAAGTGTGACATTCTTTCTGACTCATCCAGATGTTTCTACCTCTTCTGATTAAAAGATACATGGTCCCAGGTGAAATACTGAGAGAGTATAATTATTAGTTAGAAAAAATCTGTTGCAAAGAAGATTTGCACAGCCAAAAAACTAAAAGTGACTACACTCAGAAATAAATACAGGTTGTTTGAAGCATCCAGGGACCAACAGAAATTACAGGCTTTAAAAAAACCATGTCTTTTTTTTACAGTTAATCAATAAAGAATACCATTTATCAAAACATGTGCCAAAATGATTTGATCAGAGTGTAAAATCTAAAACAACTGGGTTTTCCAGAGGCTCAAAAAAAGGTTATCTTGGGACACAGGAATTTAACTTTGCTTCCAAGTGGTAGAATGCATGTGCAGACAGAGAAGAGCTTGACTTGCCAGCTTTCAGCCCAGAGCTGCCCTCTTCCCACAGAGCCTGGAGAGATGCCAGGCTCCTACGCCTCTTCTTGACTCTATGACAGAGTGGGTTCTTTTCCTGTGAGCTTTTCTGGGCATGAGAGAACACAGCCTAACCAGGATGGAGCTATGCCACAGAGCAAAACTATCCTCGGAATAATGTGGTAATGTTTTATGAAGCCTAGCGACCACATTTCATTTCTGCACACAGAGCCAGCCTTCAGAAGCATTGCCAAGGAGGTGACGTTTCCTCAGGACAAGCCTGTATCCACCTTTAAGCATTCAGGGTTCTTACACTGCCCCCTAACTTCCCACAGACCCTATCCCCAGGTACTCTCATGATGTAGGACCGTGGCTCTGATCCTGGCTGCACCCAAGGAGCTTTATGAACATGCTGCTGCTGGGGCTTCCCTGGTGGCTCAGTGGTAAAGACTCCACCTGACGATGCAGGAGACGTGGGTTCGATCCCTGGCCCAGGAAGATCCCACATTCTGCGGAGCAACTAAGCCCATGCACCACAACTACTGAGCCTGTGCTCTACAGCCAGGGATCTGCAACAACTGAGTCTGTGTGCTGCAACTACTGAAGCCCACGTGCCCTAGAGCCCCTGCTCCACAAGGAGAGAAGCCACCACCATAAGAAATCCACGCACCGCAGCTAGAGAGTAGCCCCCACTCGCCACAACTAGAGAAATGCCAAAGCGGCAAAGAAGACACAGCACAGCCAAAAATAAATAAATAAAAACTTTTTAAATGTTGCTGCTTAGGCCCAACCCCCAGAGATTCTGATTTCATTGATCTGGGGTGGAGTCTAGGCATTTTTTTTTTGTTTTGGTCATTGTGTTTTGTTTTGATCTCAAGCTCCCCTCATAACATTGATATGCAGGCAGAGTTGAGAATCACTGATGGAGGAGAACAACAGTATTTCTCAGTTTGATTGGCAGACCACTGCCATCACCAGTGATGCTTAAGAAGTCCAGATTTTTGAGCACTCGGATATTCAGAATCTGTATTTTAACAAACACCCCAAGTAATGCCCGTGCATAGTTACATTCAAGAACAAGCTGCTGCTGCTGCTAAGTCGCTTCAGTCGTGTCCAACTCTGTGTGACCCCATAGATGGCAGCCCACCAGGCTCTGCCATCCCTGGGATTCTCTAGGCAAGAACACTGGAGTGGGTTGCCATTTCCTTCTCCAATGCATGAAAGTGAAAAGTGAAAGTGAAGTAGCTCAGTCGTGTCCGACTCTTCACGACCCCCTGGTCTGCAGCCTACAAGGCTCCTCCATCCATGGGATTTTCTAGGCAAGAGTACTGGAGTGGGTTGCCATTGCCTTCTCCATCAAGAACAAGACGTTCCCTGATTAAAACTTACGCATCATCTGTCCCATTCTCCACTAACTGGATATACTAATCCAGGATGATATGAGAGTAGGTGCTGTTGAAGTCAAGTGTGACATTTTGACCAAGCCTCCTGAAGAAAGCTACTAAATGTTTTTGACCACTGAAACCATTCCTCTTTCCAAAAATAAAGATAAGGATTTCGTAAACTGAAATCTGGCCCCTCTGGGTCCGGATGGGTCTTTGTTTTGTTTTGTAGATCACTCTCCGGGCGCATTGTTGGAGGGGTTTGGTGGTTCTTCACCCTGATCATAATTTCTTCCTATACTGCCAATCTCGCTGCTTTCTTGACTGTGGAGAGGATGGTTTCTCCCATAGAGAGTGCTGAAGACTTAGCTAAGCAGACTGAAATTGCATATGGGACCCTGGACTCCGGCTCAACAAAAGAGTTTTTCAGAGTAAGTGCTTTTCAGTTAATTGGGCCTGCTGGTTTTTATTTTACCACCTGCTCACAAAGGCAGATTCATGGTGTTTTAAAGAAGGGTTGGGAAAGGGTGGAAATATTATCAAGGCAGAGCATCTTAAAGACAGAACTACTTGCTTGATGGCCTAATTCACTGTCCTTTAGATTCAAGACTCGTGTGTGACCTCACAAGTGGCATGGCAAGAGCACTGAATTTGAACTTGCAGGTTGGAATCCCAACCCTGCCACCAAGTGACTATTTATCCTTCGGCAGGTCATTTAACTTCTGTCAGCCCTGGTCCCCTTACTTGAATACTGAAGGCATTGAACTAAATATCTGTTCTCCTTTTTAGCTTTTACAAAAGCAGTGATTTTATGTCTCAGCAGTTCACTGAAGTTAGGTGATTGGCTAAGAATCTGAGGAATCATGGACTATAAAATGACATTCTATTTTATACATTGGTTTTCTATTGAACTGTATTACAATTGTTTCGAGCATTCCTGTACATGCAGATAATTCAGTTTTCAGGGAAACTGATAATTGCTTTAATTTCTTGAGTTGATTTATTGACCCCTTTCTGACCCAACATAGGCCCAATCTTAGTAGGGGAAGCAAGTTGTTCACTAGCAAAAGTTAGTAAAGCATCAGCACTGTGGAGGAGAAAGAAAGAAGGAGATAGAACATTATAGAAGGATAATACAATGGACAAAACACTTTTACATAAAACATCAAGATCTTTGTTCTGTAGCAACTGGTCTTTTAAAAAGGCTATTGATGGAATGTTTAAGAACTCATGCATTTATTCAGGTGCCCCAACCTGAGAAACACAGTGGCTTCCCTGAGAAAACTGACCCATTCTATACATACGACTGCCTGCTGTTACCTGTTATAACCCAGGTAACTGGTTATAACAATGATCCAGAAGCCACTTGTGTAGTTGGTAGAGAAGAAAAGTTGAGGCATTCTCTCCAAACAAAAATCGAGTTATCGGATGGCAGGTATAATTAGTGACTTTTCCTCAAAGATCCACAGTAAACAAATGTTGGTTCTAAGCCAGCTTGTTTTAAGAAATCAGTAAGAAATGTATTTCTATGTGTATTATCATGGGTTGTATCCAATTGTTTCACAAGAAACCAGGAGGAGTGTGTTTCTTGAAATTATAGCGATTAACTAAAAACCGTTTTCATTCCCTGAAGCAGAAAGAGTTAGTTCTGATACCCTTTCAAGAATTCTTTTTTTTTTAATTTATTTTAAATTAGTTTATTTTCTATTTTTTAACTTTACAATATTGTATTTGTTTTGCCATACATGGACATGAATCCACCATGGGTGTACATGTTTTCCCCTTCCAGAACCCCCCTCCCACCTCCCTCCCCATCCCATCCCTCCAGGTCATCCCGGTGCACCAGCCCTGAGCACTCTGTATCATGCATTGAACCTGGACTGGTGATTCGTTTCACATATGATAATTTACATGCTTCAATGCCATTCTCCCATATCATCCCGCCCTCGCCCTCTCCCATAGAGTCCATAATACTGTTCTATATATCTGTGTCTCTTTTGCTGTCTCGCATACAGGGTTATCTTTACCGATTGACTAAATACCATATATATGTGTTAGTATACTGTATTGGTGTTTTTCTTTCTGGCTTACTTCACTCTGTAGGGGGAAAAGCAGAGGGGCACTTGATTAAAAAAAAGAAAGTTTTACTGGCTTAGGATATCTCTCTCTCACCTCTACCACTTTTTATTGAGCAGCTCATAATCCCTAACCAGGGAGAGGGACTCGGTACTATTGGGGTTGGCCAAAAAGTTTGTTTGGGTTTTTTCCACATGATAGTACAGAAGAACCCAAACAAACTTTTTGGCTAATCCAATAGCAGCATCAAAATGATGTGAAGATCTTCTTGGACTAACCTGGCCTTGACCCTCACCTCGATGGCTGTTTCAGAAGCTTATCTGGGAATAATCCCCTGCTGTCATGAAATCACTCACACATTTCAGGGCAGGAAGCCAGGGATTTCCATCTGCTGAATAGTCAGCACACAATCAGCTCCATGGAAATTTGGTTTGGTGTCCAGCTTTAGCAGAGCCTATGTTCACCATCCCAAGAGGCATCAAGTTGCTACAAGAAGTAATTGACCACTTAAGCTATCAAGACACCAGACTTGGACCCTCCAATCAGGGATCTGGAAAGCATTTTTCCTTCAAGGAGAATTAGAAATTAGGAAGGTATGCTTTAAATGGTATTCGCTAGGTGGTATCAATTTTCGTTAAGCTTTCAAAGGCCATTCATCCATATTGCAGGCAAAGGAGGCTCTCTAGGAAGATTTATTAGCACAAAGACTTGAAAGAGTGACCAGTCATTGTCCCCATGCCCAGACCCCACCCCAACACATGTTGTGTCTTTCTCAAATACTAGGAAAGCATCTACTAATCCATGTAACGATGGTTTCATTAAAAAACATCTTATTACTAGAACCAATTTGAATCAACATTCAATTCTGAGCAAAGCTATTGCCACATTCTAATTGGTTTGCAGTTTCTAATGTTCACCAATTCCTAGTGACCTTTACAGCCAATAAGCAATTCGTATGAAAATGGAACTGTTTTGAAAATCTGATTAGAAAAGATGCTGGATATTTCTAGGTATAAAGAAGTGCAAATCATTTTCTAATTCCCGATAGCCACTTTTCTTTTTCCTCAATTGGTTACTAGTGACATCAGTAAGGACTCTGTGGGGCAGTTCTTTAGGACAGCTCACAAAAGTTGATGATCTAAGAGTAGAATGAGCAGTATAGGACAAACCAACTCTTAGCCTGATTGTACTGAAAATGTTATGTAAACCCAACCAAGGGAATGTTTGGTATTCACATAATACCGAGGGGCCCGACCAATTGGTCTCCAAGCCATTTGTCCTCTCAATATCCTCTACTCAGGACTTTTCCAGTGGTTCAAGGGTTAAGACTCTGCCTTCCAATGCCAGGGGTGTGGGTTCCATCCCAGGTAGGAGAGCTAAGGTCCCACATGCCATGGGATGTTGCCAATTTTTTTTAAAAAAAAATTAATATCCTCTACTCTTCCCCTCCTTGAACCCCATAAATCAGAGAAAGCAACCAGCAGGAACACATCCTCTCTTACTCGGGGACTTCACTGCCACAGTATGTCACTTTCCCCTCAATACTCCATGATCTCAAGGCAATTTTAAGAAAAGCAACTCCTCTACAAAAAAAAAAAATTGAGGACCCCTGATGGCATGCCTTCTCAACATTACAGGCTAAAACAAGATCCCATGCAACATTTACAAACATAACATGAGCTCATTTCTACCCATTTTCACTCCATATTAAAACCACAGGGACTAAATAGTAATACCATAAAACAGCCCAGGGCCAGCCCTCTAGTCCTTCCACTAAGAGAAAAATAAAATTCCTTTCTAATCGCCCTGCGGACATTTTTACTTGTCCTGAGTAAGGCTGCCATTAAAATGATGATATCTTTCAGTGATTCTTTTGTTTCTCTCATTTTCTGAACTATCCTTAGCTGTTATCTTACAGTCACAGAAAGTCACTAGCAGAGAGAGAAGGCAGGGAGGGGCTGAGCAAAATGCATGCAGCTGGAAGAGACACCTGAAATATTACCATCAGCCCTCATGACTTGAAAACTGATTTCCTTAGACAGCAGCTCCAAAACTAAATGTCCCAAATGGAGTTGGAAGCACCCATGCTAAAAAAAAAAAAAAATAAGTCGACAGCTTCATTGCCATTGCCCAAAGAAATGCCACTATGATTTGGAAAGCTGCACCGAAATGATCATTCTCCACCAGGTTTTGAAAATTTAACCTGATACAGAGTCATGTTAAAAAGTAGCACTGGGAGGAAAAGCAATTCCAAAATTCTCTTTGCCTTCAGACCCCTAGAAATATTAGAAGACAACTACAAATGCTTGATTTCTTTTCCAGAATACTGGAGTGGGTAGCCTTTCCCTTCTCCAGGGTATCTTCCCAACCCAGGGATCAAACCCAGGTCTCCCACATTGCAGGAGGATTCTTTACCAGCTGAGCCATAAGGGAAGCCCTCTTTTCCAGATTTTTGGCCTTATTCCCACTGAAGATAGTTCAGGGGATAAGAGGATAACATTTAAAATGAAATGTTAATGCTAATTTAAACCCCTTTAAAAAATAAATATGAATGGAAAGGAGTGGGAAGAGACATGACTTGCTCCAGTGCCCCAGGCAGGACAGAAAAATTGAAATGTATCTGCAGACTCCCCACCCTTCCCCCACCCCAGGAATTGCCTTGTCTTCTGAGTGGCCAATATTATAAACCCTATGAAGCACAGTTGAATTACTCATGAAGAACGTTTTGTCTCAACACAAGACTCTGTTACTGTGTCATCAGTAACTTTTATTTTAATGCAGGCAGCAAAAAGAAGTGCCCTCTCAACTTGATTTGGGAAGTAGTCCCTCCAAGAGGATTTAGATTCTGCTTGCTGCTGCTGCTGCTAAGTCGCTTCAGTTGTGTCCGACTCTGTGCAACCCCATAGACGGCAGCCCACCAGGCTCTCAAGTCCCTGGGATTCTCCAGGCAAGAACACTGGAGTGGGTTGCCATTTCCTTCTCCAATGCATGAAAGTGAAAAGTGAAAGTGAAGTAGCTCAGTCATGTCTGACTTTTTGCAACTCCATGGACTGTAGCCCACCAGGCTCCTCCGTCCATGGGATTTTCCTGGCAAGAGTACTGGAGTGGGTTGCCATCGCCTTCTCCAGATTCTGCTTACACATCCTGAATCTCTCTCTCTCACACACACACACATTTTCAGAGTCCAGATTTCAACATTTGCTGGTTATTTATAATAAGGCTTTTGAACTTTATGAGGAAAGAAGAACAATCTCTCCACAAATGTCCTCGTGTTAAGTACTGGATTGGCCAAAAAGTTCGTTCGGGCTTTGGCCACTCCAGTATGTTGACATTTGGACATAATTAAGAAAACTAACCATTAGTCTTCAAGTTTTACTACAACAGACTTCCCTCATCCCTTAGCCCGTCCCCTTGCCTTAGGAAACACATCAAAATGTAGAAATTCTTTTGTAAAAAAATGTTCTCACAAGTACCGTGATGAATTTGAGATCTTGACACTGTACCCAGACAACAGCAACCACATTTAATTAGTTTTAATACATATATGATGTGACAAAATGTTTGATGACATGGTGAAACAACATGCTAGGGAGCACATAATAGCAACAATAGGAGATGAGTTGACACCAAGAAATGGTAGGTCAGACACATTTATTGTATATATTCCATGACAATGTAAAAAAAGAAACTGTTTTGTAATTTTGACATGGCCATTTTCATACTACCTTATCCCCCCCAAAATATTCTTTTCCTATGTCATATAATACATTACACAGCAAGACTCATAGACCTTATAGGTTAAGACTGGAGGCAGAGCAGTAGGTACAAAGTGAGGCTGCTGAACTGAGGCCTGGCCAAGTGGGACTCTGAAAAAGGAAATGATACATTCAGACAGCTGCACACCAATATCTGTCTCCAAGACAAAGGAGGAAATGTGGCAAGACAGGCTAGTAATAATGCCGTCGATTCTATTACTTGTTCATCACTCTTTCAATAACTTTTTTGGGCAACTACTATATACCAAACTCAAAGCTAAGCACTGAAGAGCCATCTCCATGAACGAAATTAAATTTCTGCCTTTTGCGAAATCACATGAAAATACTTAGACAGGTTTTTTTCACCATTCTTGGAGGTTATTTGGGGAAACAGATTGACTTAAAACATAGGCATCTCAGAGAACTAGATGATCATCCCTCCAGGGCAGTCAATGGTGTTTATTTCGATGGGGTGACTTCCTAGCACGTGCCAATCTCTGGGTATCCTTTGTGGTGAATTAGAGTAGGGTTCATGATTCTCTATAACTCCAGCAGGAAGGTCATCAAAGTGATGAATAAAACAGAAATGGCCTCTACCCCCTGAGACCTCACAATCTAATGGTCTGACAATTTTCAACACATGTGTGTGCTCAGTCATTTCACTCACGTTCAACTCTTTACAACCCCATGGACTATAGCCTGCCAGGCTCCTCTGTCCCTGGGATTCTCCAGGCAAGAATACTGGAGTGGGTTGCCATGCCCTCCTCCAGGGGATCTTCCCAACCCAGGGATCGAACCCGCATCTCTTTTGTCTCCTGCATTGGCAGGCGGGTTCTTTACCACTAGGGCCACCTGAGAAGCCCCTTTCAACACATATTCACATATCTCACCACACTTTATTCACATGACATTCCTGCTAGGTAACCAGAACAGGTGTTATTACACCTCCTTCAGGGAGGAAACATTGAGGCAAGATGACACTGGGACTTGAAAGCTGCTCAGCTCAGTGGGGACAAGCTAGAATTCTGAGTCTAGATGGGGTCCTCTTTCCATTCCATCTCAGTGCCTTTCTGGTATGAGTGTTCATAGAAACATGGGGTACTATGCACGAACCAAGCCTATAGGGCAGAGCATGTTAAGGCATCTCTAGCATCTCCTGGTTGATCTTTGTTTTTATTCCCTCTGATGGATCAATTAGAAAAGGAAGCCTATATACACTTTAAAGTCACATTTTGCCATGCCCCCTAAATCTCAAAAGGATCCAAGATAAGAAGGCAAAGAAAAGGAAAACATCCATAAAACTAGAGCAAATGCCACAAAAGCAGCAAACTGCTATTATTCATGGCTTGTTATAGCTTCTGATATGACAAGGGTTATGTCATGATGTAGATAAAACTGGAAAGAATAAGAAGATGAAAATGATTTCTAGTTCCACATCCACTGATGACTTTCTTGTTTTTCTTTAGGTAAGGGTTATTTGGTCTCAGTTTCCTCATCTATCAAGGGAAATAGTCCCTGCTCTACCTTCTGTATGGGGTTAGTTAGAAGGTAATATCAGAAAAAGCTCTTTAATGATATGAAGGGTTCTACAAATCCCAGGAGACTTAAAGGACCCACTAGTAGAGCAACTAAAGTATAGAGACTGTCCAAATAAGGCTCTGAGGAGACGTGAGAGAAGGGTATTTCTCAAAAAGAAAAGAATCTCTGCTTGCTCAGTGGAAGAGAGTTGGGGGGGGTGGCATTTCCAGCTTTTGGAGGAGAGAGAAAACTCATTTATATCCTTCCCCCATCCTCCTGATCCCATTCCTACCCCTGTTATAAAATATGACCTCATCTCTTAGTCTATCTCTAGCCATTCCTTTGTGGTCTGCAGATTCAACAACTTCACTGTGCACAGCTTAAAGCTGCCCTTGAAGACCACCAAGAAACTTCAGGTGCTTCCAAGGTGGCATGCAGGCCATCTGTCCAAAGTAACCAACCATATGGATTTCGTTAGCCTGTCTCCATTAGTTCTCCCAGGTAACCTACTTGCTTATGAGAGCATGTCACAGCTCAGGAAGCCTTAGGGGGTTAAGTCTTTGTTATCTTTGAGGCTGCCAACTCTCTCAGACCACACCAGGATAATTAACATCACACAGGACTCCCAGATCTTTGTGAGAATTCTGAAACTCTCTTCCCTAGAGGAACTCACCACAGGTCCTCACTCTCTTTTCTTGTCTGACAAAGTCAAAACACCTAATAGCCTACCAGTTAGAGGATGGGGACCCATCTGTTCAATTAGACTTTCCTTGAATTCCCCTGGCAAGCCCGCACAGGTTGATTATTTATGATTCCTTTCTATCACCATAAGAAGCCTAAATAGTTGATCAACTATTATTGATCATCAACAATCAACTAAGGGAATTTCAACTGACTGAAACTCAACTCACAAAAACATGCAATTAACTAGAATGCTTGGTAGCACTCCACTTTGGAAAGGAAGAGGAAACTCACACAAATAAAACCTTGATGTGAATTTTTCTTTCAAAAAGCCTACAAGGTGAGGCCCTGTGGTCAAGTTCATTCCAATATTCAACATCTTCCACCTTTTTAACCAGTGAGTAAAAAAATATTGAGTGTCTACTGTATCAAGTTAGGTATCAGGGATACAGTAGGGGAAACATGACAGAATTCGCCTGCCAACACAGGAGACGTGGGTTTGATCCCTGGGTCTGGAAGATCCCCTAGAGGAGGAAATGGCAACCCATTCCAGTATTCTTGCCTGGGAAATTCCATGGACATAGAAGGCTGGTGGGCCACACAGTTCATGGGGTCACAAAGAGTCAGACATGACTGAGCACGCATGCACGCACATTTTGTTTGAAGGAGAGAAACAGTAAACATATAAACAAACAAACATATAAACATACATACAAACAAACATATAAACATATAAACAAACATATAAAATAATTTCAGGCCCCAATAAGCACTCTGTGTATTATGATAGAGAATGACTTAGAGAGGACTGTTTTAACTGGGAGCTTGGGATGGAAGGGGTTCAAGAAAAGCCTCTTTAAGGGGGTAACATTTAATTAAAGACCTGAATGATAAGAGTTAGCCATGTGAAAATATGATGGAAGAGTATTCCAAACAGCAAGAATAAGAAGTGCAAAGGTCCTGGGGCAGGAACAATCCTGGCATGTTTAAGGGAGAACCCACCCATCAATACTGGAGACTTAAGAGATGCAAGTTCGATTCCTGGGTCAGGAAAATCCCATGGGAAAGGAAATGGCAACACACTCCAGTATTTTTGCCTGGAGAATCCCATGGACAGAGGAGCCTGACAGGCTATGGTCCATAGGACTGCAAAGAGTTGGACACGCCTGAAGTGACTTAGCACACATCGCAACAAAGCAAACTGTAGTAACAAGGGCTGAGAAGGTACACTTACACTAGGCCTGGTTAGGAAATTTTTCCAAGTGGGAAAATAAGTCTTAAGGTTAATCATCAAAAAAATTTTTAGAAGTCCATAAGCCCCTAGTGATTCATGCCTTTACTGTGTCTTATTTGGTCTTCTTAGAAGATGGTTTTATGGCAGAGGTATATTTTCACAGACAGCTAACTTCATTTTGCAGGAAAACATTTCTTTACATTCCTGTTTCTGCTACCTCCCTTTTGCCACCTGGCAGAAAAAAATATACCCAGATAAATTTAGGCAAACAGTGATTTCCCAGTCATTTCAGGATTTTTCTCTCTTCCCTGAGATAATATCCAAGTTCCAGGGAGTTTACATGGTGTCATGGCATCAGGGCAGCCATCTAACCCCAGAGCATCAGGATCACTTCCAGCATCCACTGAGCTGCACCACCCAGCTTGGATGTCAAGTAGTCTTTCTCCTCCACACAGACATGTGCAGCAGCATCCCTTCAACCAGGCCACAAGACCTCTGCAGACCTACATGACCCTGCACTTATTGCCGGGCTGTCTCCTTTCTCTCTCTCTCTCTCTCTCTCTCTCCTCTCTCTCTCTCTCTCTCTCTCTCTCTCTCTCTCTCTCTCTCTCTCTCTCTCTCTCTCTCTGTCTCTCTCTCTGTCTCTCTCTCTCTGTCTCTCTCTCTGTCTCTCTCTCTCTCTCTCTCTCTCTCTCTCTTTCCTCTTGCACGGTTGTAGGGCTACTGGAATAGTCTCTTTCTCTCCTTCTACCTGTCTGGGACAGCTGCTTCCTCCTCCAGGCCTCGTGTAGCTATTGCTATTCTATGACACCAGCACCAAGCTAGACATGGGCTGTTCTCTTCAATTTATCACCCCTATGCTACACCCTAGAAAGTGAGACCCCATTACTTCCACCCTGGGGAGAGCCATCCTCTCTCCTCCTTTTGGAGAGCTGGGGTGGGGTGGGGAGCAGGGCACAGAGACCTTTCTGTGATGCACAGCACAGTCTGACTTTTCTTGTACTCCTCTCTGCCTCAGCTCTTATCTGGCCTTCAAGGGTAGTTAGTCTGGCTCATTATCGATCTATTTTCCAATTTATTGAGTATGACATAAACTTCGTATTTCCATTTTGGTCTTAGAATTTGGAAACTCAAAAACCTCTCTTTTTTTATCAGAAAGTTTGGTTCTTACTAATTGAAAACTTGGCATTCAAGGTAGTGTTGGCTCTGCTATAACCTTTTAAAACAATTTAATAAAGATACAATTCACCCATTTAAAATGTACAGTTCAATGCATTTTGGTATATTACATTATTAATGTTTAAGAATTATAATAAAATGTATATAACATAAAATTTGCTGTTTTAACCATATTTAAGTATGCAATTCAGTGGTATTAACATTTACAATGTTGTATAATCATCACCACTATTTCTGAAACATTTTCATCACCTCAAACAGAAACTCTATAACCATTAATCAAGAACTTCCCATTCCCCCACTCTCCCAGCCCCTAGTAATCACTGTTCTACTTTCCATTTATATGAATCTGTATGGAATCATACAATATTTATCTTTTTTTGTGTGATTTACTTTGCTTAGCACCCTGTCTGCATGGTTCACCCATCCATATTATAGCATGTGTCAGATCTTCATTCCTTTTTAGGATGAATTTATCTGTTTTCTATCTATACCACATCTTGCTTATCCATTCATCTTTTAACAGACACTTGGGTGGTTCACATCTTTTGGCTATTGTAAATAATGCTGCAATGAACACTGATGTACAAACATCTATTCAATTCCTTGTTTTCAATTCCTTTTGCTATATACCTAGGAATGGAATTTCTGGATCATATGCCAGTTCTATCTTTTCTGCTGTAACTTTTCAAAAGTCTATTTTGAAACAAAAGATGAGGGCATTTTCTGTTCTGTTTTCTTCCTAATCTTCTCTTAAGCCATTAATGCCTCCATCCCACTAGGAAGATCTGGTACCTGGTATTGGGGGCAGAACTTCAGTTAACATCACAGAGTATTATCTTGATACATGACTTGAAGTTGAAAGGGAGTCGAAGTTGAAGGGAAGATATGCTATGTATATAAGTGTTGAAAAAGACCCAAATTCCTGTTGATTCCACATACCACACATATATACAGAGGGTCCTGGATATTTTAGTGATTTCATCTTGTAGCAACATCTTAGGGGAGCATCCTTCATCTTTCTGTGTTTGGGCTGCAACTCTGATGCCCCAACAAGATGGCACTAGAATGCAGGTGATGAATGGTAGAATGAAACCCATTGCCCTCCTGTTCTCAATGGTTTAGAACATTACCTGTCTGAAGGAAGGGATTTGGATGGAGATCATCTATGGCATTTCTTTCCAGTTGTTCTGATTGTAGATATTTGTCTATATGCTCTCTTGATCTTCTATCTGTACACTCCCTGGTGCCCTAAATGAAGAAGCTCCTGAAAGTAGTCGGCTGCTATGCCTAGAGGAACCTGCATTCTGGAACTTATTCTTACTTCCCAGTGGTATCAAAATTCTTATGTGGGCACAGCCTGATTTAGTTCACTCTCAATTTTATTTCCCTTGACCCTGTAGACTGGATTACAGACTATTTCTTGTATCATTCAGTAACATTGATTTTCAAATTCACTGGGTGAAGAACTCTGTCCTAGACAATCTGGGAAAGAATAGGAGGTGCCATTCAGAACCCCGATTTCAGTATGAAGACAATAAAGGGGTCAGGTGACAATTGGGAAAGGTCTCTGGAAAAGGGGGCATCTTGAAAATATTTGGAGAGAAAAGAGAATTCAAAATGAGTGCAAAGGGTATCTATTTGTGACCAAAACAACAAGAAGACAGGCCATAACTTTATGTCAAGTTAGACTGTGGCCTCTATTGACTGAAGAACTGTTAGTTCTGTCTAGCATTCACACTAAGATTTGTTTGCTCAAAAATAGTGTACATAGATATGTTTGGGGTGGGGAGGAGTTTAGGGTGAAAAAAGTTTCCAAGAAAAAAGTATCATAGTAGAAACAATAGTCTCACAGTAGAAATCAGTGCTCTGAGCTCTGTCTTATTTCTAGTTTTGTAATTCACATCTTGCACGTGAAGATGAGGTTCATAAGTCCAAAGAATACCTTGCTTTCTCCAGAGAATATTTTGCTTCTTTTGCATGAGTTTGAGGAACCAGTCTTGAAAATCAAACTCCATCTATGCTTTGGCAAATAATGCCAAATTCAAATGAAAGAAAGGGCAGCCATCTAACCCCAAATCATCATGAAAGAGCCCTTCATATTTAAAAACAACCCCACTATATTAGACATTATTTCACCTAAAATAATCAGCCCCTTTCCTGATGTGACAATATTAATAATCATGAAGAAAAACATATTAAAGCCCCTTTACACAGAATTCTAAAGTTTGATTTCAAAATATTTGTATCTTGCCCCTTTCCTGCAGCCTCTCTCTCTCTCTCTCTCTCTCTCTCTCTCTCTCTCTCTCTCTCTCTCTCTCTCTCTCTCTCTCACACACACACACACACACACACACACACACACACACACAGACGTGCAGGAGCACACATGCACACACCCCACAACTTGGGTAATTGTGACTAGCAAATAATTAAGGTTTATTATATATAAAAGCACCAGGAAGTAAACTGCTCCACTGACCATATCCTGAAGAACACTTTTCCTTTATTTTCGTGGCCTGGGGTTTCAGCCAGTTGTACAAACAAGAAGGTTGAGAATAGCATGGTCAATGATTGAGGAGAAATAGAAATTAGTTCAAGGAGGCTTGGATACATGTGTACAATATGGATCCAGAGAAAGTTGTTAAAGGTAAAGGACACCTCCAGATTTTCAGAGCTGACATCAGAGGACAATCATCGCTTCTCATAGTTCTCTACTGGTCTTGTCTTAAAACATTTCTGTCTGGAATTGCCCAAAGAGCTGACCTACAGGGACTGGTCTGCAAATTTTTTTTTACTAGATTGTTTCCCATGTCACAAGAATTGAGACTATTTAGCCTGAAGAAAATATGCACAAGTAGACTATATTAGGATTCTCTTCAACTATTTGAAGGGTAGATATTTTGAAGATGAGTTGTACTGCTTCTATGGGGTACTAAGGGACAGAACCAAAATCAAAGTGTGGATACTACAGGGATAGAGATTTTAGCTCACTGTAAAAAGAACATTCTAATAAAGGAATCCAAAAATAGATGGACTGTCTGCATAGATAGTGAGCTGTTCCTCTTTGAAGGGCTATCGGCCAGGAATAGGCTAATGGCCACTTGTCAGAGATAGTGAATAGAGGACTCAATAATCTGATGAATGACTACACTAGACCAGTGGTTTCTACCAGAAGATTTCTGCTTCGATGATTTGCATTTGCTTTTTTTTTTCTACTAATCCTATGTGAAAGATTGCGGAAAAAGGCTGGAGGCTGGGCCTGTGGGACAGAGAAATCTGAGCAGAAGAAGTTTCTTGAGAGTGGTCACAGCTACTGGCTGAATTGTAACCTCCTCCTCTTAGTGTTCCTGTCACAGTGGAAGCGAGAGGAAAAACTTACCTCTCATTAACAGAGGCCAATGGGAGATGACTGTTTGGGGGCCTGGGATCTGAGGTTGGGCTGGCGCTGAGAGTGAGGTGCCCCAAGTGCAGCAAAGCTCAAGCAATCGTATCAGACTGGAGATTAGGGTCAATAAAAGTCCATGAAAACTAAAAGTGAGAGGGAAATGAGATTGCAAGGGAATGATACCCAGAAGCCTGGAAATGGTTACAGTTTTGACCTAAATTTTTTTCCTCTGATCCATATGACACCCTTCCTTTTCCATTGCTCATTTACTGGATGGAGCCTGGGTGGCCAGGACTGTTATGTTAATGTCTTTTTTTTAATAAATTTATTTATTTTAGTTGGGGGCTAATTACTTTACAATATTGTAGTGGTTTTTGCCATACATTGACATGAATCAGCCATGGGTTTACATGTGTTCCCCATCCTGAACCCCGCTTTATGGACAAGCCCCATGATTCAAATGTCCTATCCTAGAGGACTGGAGGTGGCCAGATTGAAGTATGGGTTATCAGTAGAGATTTTCCATCAGGATGACCTAGGTTAGAGGTAAGAAGGATTTCTCAAGGGAAAAAGAATGGGACAGAAGTTGTAGACTAGGAGCTGGAAACTCCTACCCTGTAGAGAGGAGCTCTCTCCTAATTTCTTTTAACTACCCTCATCTCCCTTTTTCTTTTCTT
Source organism: Okapia johnstoni (assembly GCA_024291935.2). Lineage (NCBI taxonomy): Eukaryota > Metazoa > Chordata > Mammalia > Artiodactyla > Giraffidae > Okapia > Okapia johnstoni. The sequence continues at coordinate 101,076,545 of CM044305.1, read as the reverse complement.
CTTTCACCTTCTGGGTCTTGGGGGTCAGGGCTGCTGTATTAATGCAGATAACCTCTTACCTCATATGTCTCAATTTAGGTGAGCATCCCTAGGTGTTAGTCAACATGGAAAAACAAACACAGTAGAACCTGGAAAGAAGTAGGGGCACGAGAAATTTCATAAGGAGAAAGAAAACAATAGGACAAAAGGCAGGGATTGCTCAGGAGCTTGAAATCTCCTGTCAACATGATAGAGGCTGTCCTACCAGCCTTTCCCCTAACTTTTGCACATTTAACCAGCAGGGTCTCAGGTAGCCAGGGCTGCAGTTGCAGTGTTTTTCCAGGAATCCCAAGCTTCAAAATTCCCCAGTCTAGAGGACAGTAGGTGAACAAATAGAAGGGCTGGGCTTCGCATGGGGAAGTTCAGGTATTAAACCATGGTTGGCATTTACAATAGCCAAGACATAGAAGCAACCTAAATGTCCATCAACAGAGGAATGTATAAAGATGTGGTACATATATACAAAGGAATATTACTCAGCCATTAAAAAGAATGAAATTATGCCATTTGCAGCAACACGGATGGACCTAGAGATTATCATACTAAATGAAGTAAGTCAGAAAGACAAATATCACATGATTATCAGTTATATGTGGAATATAAAAAAAAAGATACAAATGAACTTATTTACAAAACAGAAACAGACCCACAGATGTGGAAAACAAACTTACGGTTACCAAAAGGGAAAGGGGAGGAGGGATAAATTAAGGGTTTGGGATTAACAAATACACACTACCATATATAAAATAGAGAAACAACAAGGACCTACTGTATAGCACAGGCAGCTACACTCCTTATCTTGTAAATATATATTATCTTGTATATTGGACACAACTGAAGTGACTTAGCATGCATACACATACGCATGTATATGTGAAAGTGAAAATGTTAGTTGCTCAGTCGTGTCCAACTCTTTGCAATTCCGTGGACTGCAGCCCGCCAGGTCCCTCTGTACGTGGGATTTTCCTGACAAGAATACTGGAGTGGGTTGCCATTCCCTTCTCCAAGGGGTCTTCCTGACCCAGGGACTGAACCCATATATATATATATGATTCAGATACATATAGCTGAATCATGGTGCTATATACCTGAAATTAACACACTGTAAATCAATTATATTTCATATATATATATATGTGTGTATATATATATATATATATATATAGTTGGAAGATATGGACAAAAGAAATTGTCCTTTAAAGTGAGAAGGGGCAGAATGAAAAATTGCAACAAGAGATTTGAGCTCTTGGCCATTAGCCAAAGCTCTCTCCTATTATCACATTCCTCCTCACCTCCCTCCCTTTTGGTCCTTTTCCATGCCTTTTATTATGAGGCAGCACTAGTGTGTTATTGCATTGTGGACGCTTCAGGGAGCCTCATGCCTCAAAGCTCCCAACTTTGAGGACCTTAGCTGGGTAGACCTGAACCCAGTCACCAGGAAGGGCTCCAAATGAAGACCATACATGCTATCTGGAAAAGGAATGTATTTTAAAACTGCTTCAGAGGGAAAAGCCAAACCATGAGTTGGGAAATTCCTGCCCTTCAGCAGGAAGCACTTTTCTAATGTACCCCTCCCTTTTCCTTGCCCCGTTCTCTTTCCCCATTTTACCTGCTGGTACTGGGCATTGGGCAAACAATGCAATTGCACTCGTTTCTTACAGAGACATTAGGGACACCAGGGTTCAACCTTCCACACGTAGGCGAGTCATTGAGGGGCCAGCCCCAAGTATCAGTATGGCAGGGTGACACCTCCTGTGAGTAACTGGAGGTGATTGGTGAGGGGGAATATCTACCAAGGAGGGTTGATGAGAGCTTATCTTTCTAGAAAAGAATGAGTACAGTAAATTTTTATAATCAGACTGAAGTGCTGGCTCTTTGACCTTAAAGAAAGAAGTGAGATGGCTGTGATCTTTTCTCCCACCTTCCTTTAGGAATTCTACAGTGCCACTGCCATTTTTATATGCTATGGCTATTAGGTAAACAGAAGTGTGATGCACCAGGCTGATAGTAGGACCATTCTGATTCCCAAGCAGGAGAGAAATGCTTTCAGCCCAGAAGCCAGACTGCCCAGCCTTCCTGCCCACCATCGGTTATGGGGGCAGTCGATCAATTTTCTAATCAGTGCAAGCTGTGTGCATTGATAAGACTCATACAGGGTTAAACTGCTGTGGGCAACTGCAGAGTTTTCCCACCACAGATTATTTGCAGTGCTAACAAATATTTGGGTTTTTCTGTAAGATCTTATGGAAAAACCTGAACAAGCTTTTTTTGGTCAACCCAATACTTAAGAGGAACCATTCCTTCTTTCTAACTTCCTTTGGGGTGCCATCATCTCCCAAACAGAAGTATGGGTCTTGATTGGTCTAGAAAAGAGAACTCTAGCCTCCTTGCTTGCTGAAGACTAATTTCTCTCTCTTTTATTGAGACCAGATCAGTTTCAGTAAGGCTAGTGTCTGATCTTTTCCATTCTGTTCCACTAGGACCCTTGCTGTTGCCATGGATACCTCTTCCAGTGGCACTTACAAGATGCAGCATATTATGCATTATTTCAGGACCTCTCACCTTGAATCACTTTGTATTGGCTTTTTTGTCTTCCCAGGCAATTATTGGGCTTGCCCTTCTGCCAGTACAGAGATTAACAAGGACTAGTTAATACTATTTGTTAATCGTTAAGACTTCTCTTTTATTCCAAAATGTTTGGCTTCACAACACAGCTGGACCCTACCCTTAAATTATCCATCTACCAGAAAATTCACAACTGGTAAAAGCAATAAATCGTAATTACTCACATCAGAAACATATTCTTCCCTGGAAAACAGAGATCCCCCTAGTGCATTTTGGTGTTTACAGATCATTAACTGCTTGTCAGAGAAACCTAAGAGGAGGGCTTTCAGAAATAAACATAAAGCAGCCCATGCATTGATAGAGAAATAAAATTTGATTTTCAGAAATGAATCTATTCATGGCACAGCTTTTTCTAGGAATTTATCTGTTACATGATGGAACGCATGCTTTTAGGTAGGCAAAGCAGCACAAACCAGGGAAAGGAAAGTTCATAGGTGTTGGAAAACTTACTTATTGAGGTTGAGCCAATCTACATAGGAATGGTTATAGCATTCCAGAAGTCTGGTACTTAATCTTCGAGTCTCCCTTACCTACATCAGTCATTTTTCAATACTGTGAGTCCATGTCTTCCTAACACTGTACTATATATTCAGCATGTCCCATGTTGCCAATATAGAAATGATAAGAAACTTTAAAAGTTCTGCATTCCCTGATTTTGTATTTAAATTTGTAATCTTAATGTTGCATTAATGACCTACTTTGCATATCTGTTTGATTGTACCATCTTAAAGATTCATTTAAACCTGGGGAGGACAGCATGACTCCTACCTGCTTCTCATTAATAACATACTTTTCTGTGAGTGGATAATGAATGACCTGGATAGAAATCAGTAGAAATGCATATTGCCATCAGGTGGAGAAGGGGGAGGAAATCTACTTTGTCCACCACACCAACAAGCAATTTCAAGGCAGAAGGTAAAAAAAGCACACCTTGAAGAGAGATGACAGTCTAGGAGGGCTCTCAATGAAATATTCCCATCTTTATATGTAGGACTCAGAAAAGTCCTTCTGATGGAAATTAAAGTTTGCAAATGACTTTTAAAATCTTGGGTTAATAGAAAAAAGCCATTTAATTAATGAAGAAGAAAACCAGATAACTCTCAGCCACAGACTAACCTAAGGAGCTCTGGAAAACATACAGATCTGCATAAGCATTCTTAATTTATTAACTGCTGTTTGTGGCACCCTGGTGAGGCTGGGGGTGAGGGAGGTAATGGGCTGTAAGCAGTCAAGCTGACAAAGGTCAGCCACTGGTTGATCAGAGTTGGAATAGAAGACAAACTGGAAGGGACTTCCTTGGTAGTCCAGTGGTTAAGACTCCATGTGTAGGTTCGATCCCTGGTCTGGGAACTAAGATCCCATATCCCCATAGCCACACACTCAACAAAGGCAAGCTGGAGAGTATTAACAGGAATATAATATTTTTTAATCTGAAAATACTTTTCATTTCTTTTTTTAAAATTGTAGTTAATTTACAATATTATGTTAGTTTCAGATGTACAGCACAATGACTCAGTATTTTTACAGATTATACTCTAAAAGTTATTACAAGATAATAGCTATCAGTCCAGTTCTGTACAATATACCCTTGTTGCTTATCTATTTGTGTCTCTTAATCCTATATCTTCATCTTGCCCATCCACCCTTCCCTCTCATCAACGATAAACACTAGTTTGCTTTCTATATCTGTGAATCTTTGTTTTACATATGCATTCATTTGTATTTTTTTTTAGATTCCACATAAAAGTGATATTATACAGAATTTGTCTTTCTCTATTTGACTTATTTCACTAAGCATAATATTCTCTAGGCCCATCCACATTGCTGCAAATGGCAGCAGTTCATTCTTTTTTAAGGTTGAATAATATTCCATTGTGTGTGTACATAAATATAATATCTTCCTTATCCATTCATCTGTCTATGGACATTTAGGTTACTTTCATGTCTTGGCTGTTGTAAATAGTGCTTCTATGAACATCTGGTGTGCATATATCTTTTTGAATTCTTGTTTTCATTTTTTAAAGAAAATACATAACTTCAATAATACTGGCCTATTATTTTTCTGAAACAGCAACAAATAATAACAATTTTGCTTGAGATATAGAAGGGCTGTTTTTAAGTTACATTATTTCTTTGGTAATAAGGTCCTGGCACAGAAATGGGGACTTTAGAGAAAAGCATTTCAAACTAACAACTGCTCATAAATTATCCCACAGACCACAGATTTCACAGGTTCCAGAAAATATATGAAATTCAGAAACACAAACCAGGCTTTCCATTTCCCTTTACTCTTCTAAATCCTTTAGGATTAAACATGGCTGCCTTCTGCAGTTTGATGATTGATCTTTACTGAACAGGTGTTCAAGTCTATCAGGAATTCAAGTCAAATGAAATAATTGTTTAAGTTTAAAGAGTTTTCTTATTTTGGTTTTGTTTCTGTTCAGTAGTCACAGTAAATACACAGTAAATATAAAAACTATGTTTAGCCTAGTTTTATAGATGATTTAAAACAACATTGTTGCAACTCATTATTCTGTTTCCTTTTTTAAAAAATTTCTAATGTAGTTTGATTTACAAATAGGCAATTTGGCAGCATTGGTTTCAGTGTGGGGCTTTTCGTATGCCTTGGTTCAAGGCACTGGTCACTGTATGACAGTAACCAAGCTGAATGACTGTAACTTTCAACCTAATTCCCCCAGTCTCAACTCTGTACCAAATGCCAGTCCCATCTTTCCTTTGGTGACTCAGAAAAGGCAAATTTATATCTGTGACCTTAATGTAACTATAATACAGTTTGAAAATGCTAGGCAAAGGCATTTGGAATGAGTACTTGACAAAGTTATTTGGAAATTTTAGAGGAAAGCATCTCTGGAGATTCTGCCTCTTTCAGTTTTGATTTTATTCAATCCTTCAACCCATCTACCAGAGTTGATACAGTGAAGTACTATTTTTCAAAAACCAAGGGAAATTGTGAATGCCCACTGCTGTTGGAATTCTTTCCTTAGAAAGGGGAATCAGAGGGTGGGGGAGGTCCAAACAACTTAATGTAGCAACTCACAGAACCAGAAAGAGAAAAATCAAGCTGGGTGGAAATTTAAGGAGCATACTCTGTTTTTTGCACAAATATTTCCTTGTATAATGATCTGCTCTTTTGAAGAAAAGTATGATTCTCAGACAGCAATAACAAGAATGAATTCTTTCATGGCATACTTAGACCCAGGAGTTCATTTACTTTCAATTTTGCACAAATAGGATAAATTTAAAGGAAACAGTTTCTATGTGTGCTCAAGGGATTTTTGCCCACATGAGCAATACAACTGACCTTTTTTCTAGAGAAAGTGAAGTCGCTCAGTCGTGTCCGACTCTTTGCGACCCCATGGACGGTAGCCTACCAGGCTCCACTGTCCATGGGATTTTCCAGGCAAGAATACTGAAGTGGATTGCCATTTCCTTCTCCAGGGGATCTTCCCAACCCAGGGATCGAACCCAGGTCTCCTGCATTGCAGACAGATGCTTTACCGTCTGAGCCACCAGGGAAGCCCTTTTTCTAGAAAGGCCTTCAATAAACCCAGGCTGGGTAAACTATCCCAGAGCTAGATTAGCCCTGAGTAGGGCAGGAGTTACTCCCACTCCTCCCCTGCCCTTCGACCTAGGCTAGAGCCAACCCCTCCCACTGGATCAGGCAGGACTTACATTTAATTCAGCCATCACTTCAATCATCAGAGAAAATAAAAAAAAATATTGTGAAGCAGATAAAACAGTTCTTGGTGCCATTTCCCTACCTTTTGGTACTTCTCTGCCTTCTTTAAATAAGCTGTAGATATGCACTTTCCAATATGGTATCCACCACCCACATGTGACTATTTAAAGTAATTAAAATTAAATTTAGCATTCTGTTGCTTGGTGGCACTAGTGACATTCTAAGTGTTCAACAGACAAGTGTGGCTAGAAGCTACCATATTGGGTGGCACATAGAATATTTTAGAAAGTGCTATTGGACAGAGTTCTACCTGTTCATTCCCATAGCTTCTTGAGCATAAGGACCATGTCTTCTAGTATCTTCATCCCCTCCAGCAGTCTTCCACAGTGCCTGTATACAGCTATTGAATGGGGAGAAATTTAACTAAGTTTCCAACTTGACTAGGTTTCTTAACTCAGTGCTCACTATGTTGTCAAGAGCGATGCTAAATTCATTATAAGCACGCTCTCATTTCATCATTGTGAGAACACGATGTCACTGTTCAGTCTCTCAGTCATGCCCGACTCCTGGCGACCCCACGGACTGCAGTGAACCAGGCTCCTCTGTCCTCCACTATCTCCCGGAGTTTGTTCAAACACTATGAGGTGGGTCCGATTACCATCCTCATTTATCAGATGAGGAAACTGAGGCTCGATGAGGTTTAATTCTTTGCCCAAAGTCATACAGCTAATAAGTACCAAAGCTGGGTCTTTATAACTTCAGAACCTATGCTGTTAACCACTGCTCTATGCACCAAAAGAAAGTACATGCCTGAAAATTTCACTGTGAACAAGCAAGCCTCTTGCAGAACAAATGGTGACTGGGTGGTTTCTCCACCGCGCTCAAGCAGAATAAAGACAGCTTGGGATCAAGGAAGGCCTGAGCATGAAGAATGTGAGTGTAAAGTAGTCTGTTGATTTGTATTTGAGTGTGGGTATCAAATTAAGTGGCTATCTGACTACTTATCTAAATTGGGAACAGTAAATTAGTAGTTTTATCTGTCATTTTGCATATGGAAACCATTGCCTTGGTCCCCAGCATGAAGATTAGTAAAACCAAATCATTTTGTGAAGTCACCTCCACATACCACACTTAGCAGAAGTTTCTATAACTTGACTTTCCATATCACGGTTTGTGCCAGGACATGCAAATGCCAGAAAATCAATTTTTCTGCAGTTTTCACAGTCAGTGTGTTTGCCAGACAAAACTCCAGCCAGCCACTAGTTTTAATCAGCACAGCACCTTTAGAAATAATACGTACCAGGAGACTCCTTACATAGTGAGAAGGAAAAGACTTAAATCTTAAACTCAAATGTTCAAAATTGACAGCCACAGGAGAAGATAAAACGTGATTATATTGAAATTGAACATTTGACTAGCCCCATTTGACCTTAAAAGGTATTCTCTGCTAAGTACCTAGCAAATTAGCTTTGATTCTAGTCTGTGTCTCAGTCCCACTTGACAGCACATAACCTGGCACCATCCTGCCCATCCACCTATGCCCATGCCCTCATCTGCCCCCTGACTTATAAGGGTGGCACCTCATCTTGCCTGCCCTCCCCAAGAACTATATTTTTAAAACTTTATTTATGCTATTGTTTTTATTGGAGCATAATTGCTTTACAATATTGTTGTGGTTTCTGATGTATAACAACGTGAATCAGCTATAAGTATACATGTATCTCCTCCCTCTTGAGCCTCCTTCCAACACTCCCATCCCTCCCCTTTAGGTCATCACAGAGCACCAGGCTGGGCTCCCTGTGTTATACAGTAGCTTGTCACCAGCTATTTCACACATGGTAGTGTATATACGTCAATGCTACTCGCTCAACTCATCGCACCTTCTCCTGCCCAAGAACTTTCTTGATTCTGCTTCCCTCCAGTATTCCTCTGGCACAAATTCTCTAACAAACCAAGTCATACAAAGGTGGTGATAATGAATGGGTCATGTGATCCTTCCATTCGCCGTGATAGTGTAATCTAATTTATTGAGGATTTACTACATGCCAGAAACTGTCCTGAGTGCTTTATATAAATCACCTCATTTAATATTCTATCTCCATTTCAGAGATCATTATTAGAGTCTTAGAGAAATTTAAGTACTTTGTGCAAGTCAAACAAGACATGTTCTCCAGTGTTAGGATTTAGGGCCTTGTGACAGGCTAGAGGAGTATTATATGGGTGACTTTTTACCTCATAGCATATTGCACAGGCCTCAGAGTTGAACCAAAGAAGATTAAGGCTATAAAATCATGTCAAAATGACAGGTCAAAGAAAAAAACTTCAATCAATTCACTGGCCTTTTGGTTAATTCACTTAGCCATTTCTCCACTAGAAGGCAGTATGGAGTCGTAGAAAAAAACACAGTCTTTGGAAGCCAACACACCTAGATGTGAGTACTAATTCTGCTACTTTGCATCTAGAAAGTGAAAGTGAAGTCGCTCAGTCACGTCTGACTCTTTGCAACCCCACGGACTGTAGCCTACCAGGCTCATCCATCCATGAGATTTTCCAGGCAAGAATACTGGAGTGGGTTGCCATTTCCTTCTCCAGGAGATCTTCCCAACCCAGGGATTGAACCCAGGTCTCCCACATTATAGGCAGACACTTTACCATCTGAGCCACCAGATGGTTGCCCTATGCAACCTCCAAATTACCACTTTTCTTCTCGAAGCTGTGAAAGGGGGTGGAGGGGGAGGGAGACCAATGATGGCAGTGTGATTAAGAATATAGACTTTGGGGTTAAATGATGTGGGTTTAAATCACAGCTATTCCAGTTAATATTTTTCAGATAATTTATTCATTCAGTTAATATTTGTTAAGTATATTCTATGTGACAGGCTTCCCGTAGCTCAGCTAGTAAAGAATCTGCCTCCAATGTAGGAGACCTGGGTTTGATCCCTGGGTTGGGAAGATCCCCTGGAGAAAGGAAAGGCTACCCACTCCAGTATTCTGGCCTGGAAAATTCCATGGACTGTATAGTCCATGGGGTCGCAAAGAGTCGGACATGACTGAGTGACTTTCACTTTCACTTTTCATCTGTGTGACAGCCCTTGCTCTAAGTGCTCAAACAAAACAAACTCCATGCACTCATGGCAGTGGATGAGACCCAAAACAACAAATAGGTAAATAACGTGTTTCAGTTGGTGTTAAGTAAAGTGAAAAAAAAAAAAGAGTAGGTAAGAAGACAAACTGTTGAGAGTGCTATTTCGTCTCAACTGATGGAGGAAGGACTCTCTGTTGAAGTGACATTTGACCAGACACCTGAATGAAGTGAGGGACCTGAACACACAAACATGAGGTAGAGTGGCGTGGGGAGAAGTGTATTCAGGAAGTCACAGCATAAGCAAAAGCCCAGACATGGGGATGTGCTTGGTAGGTTTGAGGCTAAAGGCCCAGGTGGCAGGAGTGACTTGCGAGAGGGAAACAGTGGGAAGAGATGAGGGTGGCAAAGACCACCCAGAGCCTGTTGTGTTGGGTTTTTAAACCCTGGTAAGGACTTTGGATTTTATTCTGTGTTTGATAGGAAGTCATTTCAAGGGCTGGGAGCAGAGGAATGGCATGATCTGATTTATGGGCAAAAAAGGATCCTACAGACTGCTAGGTGAGGGTGAACATTAAGGAGCAGGGAGACCACTTAAGAAATGAGTGCAAGATTTCAGGTGAAAAATGACTGGCTTGGACTAAGATGAAGTAAGAAGAGGTTGGATTTTGAATATATTTTGAAGATGGCACTGACAGGCTGTGGAGTGTGCAACCAGAAAGTCAGGGATGATGGCAGATTTTGGCCTACACAACTGGAACAATTGGACAGTAGTGCCATTTTCTGTAATGGAGACCCCTGGAGGAGTAGCAAGCGGGGATGGGGAAGACTCAAGAGCTGCATTTTGACCACATTAAGCTGGAGATGCCTATGAGATAGCCAAGTGGGGATGTCAGTTAGACAGTTGGATAAATGAGCTTGGAGTTTAAGGCTAGAAATGTTACCAGCTGTATCATCCAGAACCAGTAAATTAACTTCTATAAGCATCAGTTACATCATCAATAAAATGGGGATAATATTTGTTTCACAAGGTCATTTTAAGGAGGATTCTCTATAATGTATGTAAAGTGTGAAACACTGTTCCTGGTACACATAAGTGCTCCATAAATGGTAGCCTTCTCACTGTCAGTATTCACTGCAGATAACTGGCAGCTAGCTGTTTCTACTGCAGAATCTTTGTTGGTTGGTTGTTCTAAACCCAGATCAAATAGTCCAGTCACCTAGGAAGATGTTTTTGCCATGTTGGCCCTACTTCAGGCCAATTAAATCAGGATCACAGGAACAGTGATCAGTAGCTTCCCAGGTATGTATTACCTACAGGTAGAGAACAGATGAGCTGGCTTTAAGAGAACTCTTCAGATTACTTCTAGCTCACCTCTTGGGAAACTAAGTCTCCCCCTCAACCTCCCAAAAAACACTAAGTGGAAATTTTGGACTCATCCTGATATCCCTGAGCAAAATTGTTTCCTTTTTTCCAGTGCTTTTTTTTCCCCTTAGTATGAAAATAATTCTCTAAGGACCTGAAAGAAACAGCCACTGTGGAAACTCAAAATATTGCAATTCCAGGATAGATCTCTCTCTCTCTCTCTCTCTCTCTCTCTCTCTCTCTCTCTCTCTTTTGTCTTTGGCCTTTGTTTGTTTTTTAATTTTTCAGTGGAGTATAGTTGCTTTACAGTGCTGTGTTAGAGATTTTTCTCCTCTGCATTGTCAGCTTTGGCCTCTGCATTCCAGTTGATTGATTCAAGAATAATAAGAGTATTGAACTTCTCTTTTAAGTAACTTATGGGTAGAAAAGAAAAACACAGTTGAAAGTGAAATCCAATTGGTCAAGGGTGATAGGCTGTCTGTAGATTGCTGAAGATGAAGTTTCATTGACAAAACTCTATCAAGCTGAGGGAAATGACCCTGGAGTGTTCAGTAGTGATCCCAACCCTAGAGTCAATCCACTGCTTGGGAATCGTGGAATTTGAGGCTTTGCTCTAATCAGTAGTGTGGGGGTATAGCAGGCACACATTCTCTGTACCCACAGATCCTGCAGTCTTAAAGGTGAGGGGTTGTATTGGGTTAGCCAAAAAGTTCATTCAGGTTTATCCATACAGTCTTACAGAAAACTCAAATGAACTGTACAACCAACCCAACAGTTAGCATAGTCAATTTTTTCAACACACGAGGCACACACTTTTCCCTTAACCAGTTGATATATCCACCATTTAGGCCATCATTCTTTTAGCTATGTTTTGCTTTTTGCTGAAACGCAAGTTCTCCTGCAATGGGAATCACACTTTTGGTTGTTTTCCATCATTTCCTCCTCTGTGGAAATATTTCCAATCCTTTTCTGTGAGTAGGGTAGGGGAGCGAGGGGGCATCTTGTACCCAGTAAGGTAGATGGGGAAGAGGTGGGACTGCCCGGGTGGGGAAGTGAAAAATGAAGTGTATCAGAAACAATAAAGGCTGACTCAGTCTTGCTCGATAACAGTCCTAGTAGTCCATATTTATATATTCTCATTGTTTGAATAGAGAGAAAAAGTAATTTGTTGAAGTCTTTTAAAAAGTGAGGTTTCTGGGACTTCCCTGGTGGTCCAGTGGCTAAGACTCCATGCTCCCAATGCAGGGAGCCCAGATTCAATCCCTGGTCAGTGAACTAGATCTCACATATTGTAACTAAGACTTGGTGCAGCCAAATATATGTATGTACGTATGTATGTATGTATGTGTGTGTGTGTGTGTGTGTGTGGTTTCATGTAGGTTAAGGGCAAGATATCCTGTGTCTCCTATCTCACATTTCAGAGAGGTAATAATAGAAATACCATGCACCTTGAAGTTATGCTAAAGTATATACTATTTCAAACAGAATTTATGTGAATTTGGCCCAGCCCTAGTGTACAATTTACAACTACCACCTACCTCACCTGGAAACAGTGTAGTGTTTGCAAGCACAGATTCTGGAGTCTACATGAGTGAGTTCCCAGCTCCTCTCCCTACTAGCTATATGGCCTTGGGCAAGTTTATTAATTTGTTTGTGCCTCTGTTTCTGCACTTTGAAAATGGGATAATAATATAATCTATTTCATGGAGTTGTCATGAGTATTAGATGGTTTGACACATGTAAAACACCTAAAACAGAGCCTGGAACAAAGGATGGGCTTGTCCATCCTTTGTTAATTAATAATAATTTAATTTGTTAATTTAATAATAATTAAATGTTTATTATTATTGCTTTTTCCACTTAACATTGGCTCCATCAACACCCATAAGGCAGGGTTTCTCAGTCATAGCACTACTGACATTTAGAGCTTTGTTGGTTGATCACTGATCGTTGTTGGTTGTGGGGGTGTCTTGTGCATTACAGGATGTTTAATAGCATCCTGGGCTTCTATCCACTAGATAATAGCAGCACCTCCTCTCCTCCAGTTGTGACAGTTAAAAGAAATGTCTTCAGATATTGCCAAATGTTTCCTGGGAGACAACATCATTGCTGATAGCCACAGGGGTAGAAGATACTGTATCCTTTCCTCTATTCCCTGAGAAAAGAGCAATAGGACCTAAGAACCATTTTCCCCAAGAGTTTAGCTTTCAAAGTCATATAGCCTGATGCTACTTTCAAACCCACTGGACTATTCTTAGCCTGACCTGACTAGAGAAGCAGAAAGACAAGTCAGAATAGTAATCTGACCTTGCATGCCAGGGAGGGACACTCGGAAGGTAACCAGTAACTGATCTGGGTTTTCACCTGCACCTTTGGAAAGGAGATGTCTGAAATAATATTCCTTGAGGTGGAAGGAAACCTGTCACTGGACTTTAGAGCACAGCGTGAAAATATCAGGCAAAGGCACTTGGAGTGTCTACTTGACGTTTGTAAGCAAAACTCAATGTCTAGGTGAAAGGTGACGTCGCCTGCACTAAGGTTATCTAAAAGCCCAGCCCCCAAAATAACTCAGCCAGGATCATGATACACCAAGAGAGAGAGACAAAAAACAGAAACCAGTATTCCATCCCCTTCCACCCCCTGCTTTCACCAAAACACAGGCACCACGCAGCCACTGCTTGTCTGAGCCAAAAGGAAATGGACAAGCTGTCTGAACGTTTAGAAAGGTGCGAACTGAAGTGAAGGAAAGAAGGAAAACTAAATTGGGGTTTCGGTCATGCTTTACAAATGAAATCATTTCCTGTGTGCCTTGCTCCAAATAAACACGGAAAGCACTTCCTGTGCTTCAGGGGGAAATTGTGTAAAGTTCAATGATTCCTTTTCCCAAATACACTTCATCAGAGCTACTGGTTTCTTTAAAACATGTGTCAAATGCCTTTGGCCATGCAGATGAGCTCTTCCTCTTCTGTCCCAAATCACTCTGATCTCTTCCTGTGGTGAAGTGTGTGGACACCAGGGCCCTACAGCCAGGTTACAGTGCCTCAGGGGGTAGAGACTGCAGTAAATTTACAAGTTGCCCCAGCTTCTTAAAAAAATGAACAAGAAATAGGAAATGTTTCTGGAGTTGCTCTCTTTCACCAGGCAGGATATAGTCTGTGTTAGGGCTTAAGAGGCTGGGTTTGTAGGGGAAATGTCTGTAATTCAGCAGACTTGGGTAGGGTCTTAGCCTCACTCCTTATTAACTGTGTGACCTGGGCCAAGTTACTGAGCCAGTGGCAATCTCTGAATTTCTATATAGAAGGCCTTCAGGGTGGCATTCTGGTTGGGATCTGTCTGGAAACTATATTTGCATAGTAAGCACACAGTTTTTCCCAGACTGGCTTGCTAACTTTGGGGTGGATTGATGGAAATGAGCAGGTAGGCTAAAAGCCCTCGGTGGCCCCTCTTGACATGGCCAGTACACACAACACAAACCAGGCTCTGCAGACTGACTCAGAGCCACCTTTTTAAAAAATCTGTACCACCTAATAATGCCATGTGAACCTTTATTAAAAGCAGAAATTTCAGAAGGGGCTAAATAATTCAGAAGATAAAGGACATTATAGTTTTTAATGATATTCTCTTAATTAGCAGTATCATCTAGGGAAGAAATTGACAACATTGTTAAGCAATAAATAGCCCACAATAAAATTAGAGAAGGCAAAAATGAGTCAGGGAAGGCATTTTGTTGGAAACTCTCACCATTTTCCACTTTCCTTGTGTCCTGTTCATGGAGCTAGTCTTCTCCAGCCCCAGCAGGCACCTTATACAATACCAGGAAACCCACTCTCCTTTTTGGGAGGTGAATCCTCTATTCAAATGCAAATCATCCCTTTCTCAAGGGTAACAGAAGCCCTTGTAATATCAGTGAATGCCTCCATGAGGACCATGACTACTGATACCACAAAGGGAGCAGACAAGGAAAGAAGACAGTGAAACCAGGGGAAATAAGCTGAGAATCCAAAGCCAAGTCTAGCTTCTCTTTGACATATCTGTACAAGTCTTATACATACAGTGTGGAAATGGACAATATAGGCATGACAGCCACAGTGGCCATGAAAGTTAATAAATACATGATGGTGGTGGGTTAGTCGCTAAGTCATGCCTGACTCTTGCAACCCCATGGGCTGTAGCCTGCCAGGCTCCTCCGTCCTTGGGATTCTCCAGGCAAGAACACTGGAGTGCGTTGCCATTTCCTTCTCCAGGGGATCTTCCCAACCCAGGGATTGAACCCAGGTCTCCTGCATTGCAGGCAGACTCTTTACCGACTGAGCTACAAGGGAAGCCCTAATAAATACATAAAGCTAGACCATTCCCCTTTGAGAAACAATGGGGCACGAAGTACCTAAAACCATCTTTCCCTGACCTTCCATTCTGCCTGCTCAAATTATTCACTCAGAACACACATAGACATTTGGACCATGTCACAAACACCAGTACTATCTTCGCAAATTATGTAATACTTTGCCTGCAAGTTGCCAGTAAATTAATACCATAAAGTGAATTAGCAGATTATGCCTCTGTTGACAATTATGTTTTCAATTTATTGGTCTGTTTTGTGAATACAGTCAATTCTCAACTATCAATCTAACTAAATATGCTTGTTGAATCCTGTCAAAGTGAAAAATTGTGCTCATGTCCAGATCATAGGGAGAAATGGTCTCATTGTCCTTTGTGTTAGTCCCACTCTATCAAGCCTATTGTGGTCAATTCTGGGGGCCACATTTTAGGAGAGACTTTGAAATATTAAAAAAATATATATCTGGGAGATGGTGACCAGAAGGGGAAGAGGATGACTGGAATTCATGTCATCCACATAAAAGATGAAGCCCCTTAAAATATTTAGCTTACAAAAGAGACAACTAAAAAGTGGCAAGATGGTGATAGTCTTCAATCTGTACATCATGAGAAAAAGAGAGCACATTTATTCAGTATCACTTTAGAGGGCAGAATTAGGATCAGTGGGTAGAACTATAATTGTAACATTCATTCATTCCACAGATTAAGTAGTCAGAGTTTCCTAAATGCCAGGCATAATGCTCGACACTGGGGATACAGGAACAAAAAAAAAGATGTCATCCTGACTCTGAAGAAGCTCAGAGTCCACTGGGGATGACCATTACAAAGCAGTAAAAACCATTGCTACATGCACATGCAACAGAGAAATGGAAGCAGACAGAAGAGACTGCCCAATTCCAGCAACAGACAGAAGTAGAACTGGAGGGAAGAGAGGCTCTCATGAGAGAAGTCAGCCCAACAAAAAGAATTTTCTATCAACTTGAACTGTCCCACCACGGAGTGAGCTACTTCCTGAGCCTCATGAGACCTAGGGAGTACCTGCCTGCTAGTGGCATTTGAGCAGAGAAGCCATTGCTACACTGGGTGAGAGGCTGAAACACATGGTTTTTAGCGTCTATTCTCTAAGAGATGTTACTCTACTGACTCCAACTGAATGTCCTATTGACCAAGTGAATATTCTAATTTAACTCTCAGGGAAGCAGAAAATTTCATTCACCACGTGTCCCCAATAGTAGTGTTCTGGTTAATAAGGATTTTAATGTATGAACCTCAACTAAACCACAAAGCATAAATTTAAAAGGAAATCTGCCATCCTGCCCATTTTTCCTCCACCAACAAAATTTTTAAAATCCAAATCAAATGATAATGATTCTTGTTGATGGCAGACCATGAGCATTTACCAGGAATATGTTTGGAGATCCAAACATGTGAATAATACTTGAGCATATAATTTCCTCTCTAAAATGAAGTCATGATTCTGTAAATATGGGACTGAGTAATATTAAATTCTGCCACTGAAACAAATGATGCTTTCTGTACTATAAAACTATGTCATTTTTTTTAGCACTTCCTGTGTGTCAGGCACTATTCTAAGTGCGATGCATGTTATTAATTCATGTTATTTCTCCCAATAAACTTTGAAGTGTGCATTTAAAAAAATATCATCCCATTTTACAGATGAGAAAGTTGAGACACAGGGATCAAATCATTTATGCACTAGGTGAATAGAATTCTGACACAAGCAGTGTGACTCCATACTCTCAAACACTGCACTATACAGTTACCTTATACTCACCTGGGTCTACAAGAGGGACACTTATATGCACAGAGGCAAGGAGCAACCAACACCATTGCAAAGGGCCAAGGGCTACTTGGTGGACTAAGCACCCTCAGTAATCATTTCCACACACCTGCCTCGCGAGGCCCCCTTACATTCTCACCTCAACAAAAGAGCAAATGTCTCCATATCACTGACCTTCATGATCTGTCACAAACAGTTGGAACAGTGACTATGGAATCCATATTTCTATAGCATTACTTTATCTACTGTTTCGGATTAATCCATTCCTCCTTCATTCACGTATTTCTCTTTTTGGATTTCATTTGCTAATTATCTAGCAGTTCTAAGAGAATTTCTTGTGGCCTCTTTATAAAACCATTGTTTAACCATTCCATGTTCTATGCATGGGACAAATGCTCAGGGCTGGGGCATTGGGATGACCCAGAGGGATGGGATGGGGAGGGAGGTGGGAGGAGGGTTCAGGAGGGGGAGCACATGTGAACCCATGGCTGATTCATGTCAATGTATGGCAAAAACTACTACAATATTGTAAAGTAATTAGCCCCCAACTAAAATAAATAAATTTATTAAAAAAAAGAATAATAAATCCTTGTTATAAACAAACAAACAAAAAAAAACATTGTTTATTCCTTCTTAGGCTCAAAATGGTGCTCTGTGGTTATAAGGTAAATGAATTGTGGCATGTAAGAGAAAACAAATGAACTTGCTGTTATACATCCGGCCCGTCATTTTTAAAATTTCTCCCAGATGATTGAGCTCAGATCCAATCCCTTCTATTGTTTTCAATATTTCAGCCAAAATAAGACAGATTACCAAAAATAGCTAGTGATTTCTTTTTTCTTTTTGTTCTCAGTGTTGTACTGTCACTAAAATACTATGTTAGGAAAATAAACATTTCAGCTTAATTTTTCTCACTGATGAGCCATTTCTTTCCCGCCTTTCTAACCTTCAGAATTAAGTCATCAACCAGGACCCAATCATTCCTGCCACTAACTTTTCATTTACTGCATTCATTAATATCCATTGCATGTACACCACACATGTTTAAAGTACCCACTTCAAGCACTGCCATTTATTCCCCTAGAAATGCCTCATTATGTAAAGAATAAACTTTTTAACCTGTATCAACAATCAAAGAGCTCGAGTAAATGAAGTAAATGAGTCCAAGTTAGAGTACACTCAGATCAAAATTCATGGACCCCTTTACCCTTGGCTTAAACATTTATCTTTGGAAGCAATGGCCTATTTGCAAATTGTGTAAGGAGATTGGGATTGACACATATACACTATCGAAACTAAGCATAAAATAGATAACTAATGAGAACCTACTATATAAGCTCAGGAAACTCTACTCAGTGCTCTGTGGTGACCTGAATGGGAAAGAAATCCAAAAAGAGGAGATATATGTATGCATGCATGCTTAGCCGCTCAGTCATGTCTGACTGTGACCCCATGGACTGTAGCCCACCAGGTTCCTCTGTCCATGGGATTATCCAGGCAAGAATACTGGAATGGGTTGCCATTTCCTTCTCCAGAGGGTCTTCCCCACCCAGGGACTGAACCCACGTCTGTTGCATCTCTTGCACTGGCAGGCAGATTCTATACCACTATATATGTATATACGTGTAGCTGATTGACTTTGCTGTACAGCAGAAACAAACACAGCATTGAAAGCAACTATACTCCAATAAAAATAAAAGAGACTAATTGTTCTAACCCCTCTCCCTTTTATTCAGATTTGATTAGGCCAATACAAAATATCTCTTTGTAAGTGAACAAAGATACATACCCACCACAGTGTTGTCTGTAATAGCAAAAAACTGGAACTGGCTTAAGAGTCCTTCAATAGGGGATTGGGTAAATAAAGTATGACACATTTATAGATTAAAACACTATGCAGCCATTACAAAGGAGAAAAAGTATAAAGAGATGCAAGGGAATGATAAAGACAAGATTTAGTATAGAGGTTACTTTCGGCCTATGCAGTTAGGGAGGGATACATAGGCAGATTTCAACTACTTCATAATATTTTCCTTCTTAAGTTTTGTGTCAGGTACACAGGTGTTCTTACAGAACTTTTTATATCTTTCTGTGCATCTGAATTATCTACTACTGTTAAAAAGTGTTTGGGCAATTGTCTAGGAAATTCCCACTAAAATAAAATAAAGCCATTGAGAATATTTCATTATGATGCTTAGAAATTGTTTCATGTATCCGATGAGGATAATGTGATATAAAATGAGCATAAACGTCAATGGATGGGATTTCAATTTTAGAAGGTCTCGATTATTAGGAGGAAAGTTATTGGTGTGGACATCAAAGGCAGGCTAAGGGGCAAAAAACCAAATGACAAACTGCAGATTATAAAACATACATTCTGAATGGTTTGGTTGAGAAAGATCCAGAGATCTTTAGGGTAACTTCAGCTCTAGAGTTCTACAGTACTGTAAAGTTAGTGTTGGTAGTCATATTCACCAACATTCTGACATCTTTGACTAAGAATCTGGTTTTCACCCTGATCAGGCCTAAGGTTCAGTTATTAAATATATCTTGAGTGCCTACCATGCATCAGACATTGTGCTGGCCTCCAACAGGGCTACCAAAATGAACCAAACATGGACTTGTCATCAATATCACCCAGCAACACGGGGAAGACAGACCATAGCCAATTCACCTTAATGCAATTTAGTAAAAGCTCTATAGCAAACATATGAGCCCAGCCTCATCCAAGTCACAACTATCCCTCCCCTGGATCATTAGAATGGGAAAACAGCTGAGGAATCACTTCTGTGGGAACAGAGGAGAGTCAAGCAAAATTTCACAGAAGACATGCTATTCACTCTGTATCTTGTAGGATGAATAGAGCTAATCAGGCAGAAGCCAAAGCGTAACCAGAGGCAGAAGATATGCAAATGTGTGGCATATTTCAGTGAAGAGTGAGAAGTCCATTGTGACCAGCTCCTAGAAGAGTAGTCAAGATCATAGAAACTCTTGAATATTACATGTTAGAGTTTGGATTTTGGCCTCAGGTATTACGGAACTATCAGAGAATTTTAAAGAATGAAGTAACTTGATCAGATTTACATTTTGGAAGGATCACTGGAGGATAAATGGAAGAGAAGATGAGACTTGGGAGACCAGTTAGGAGGCCATGTCGCCTAGACCAAAAACTGAGGAGAGCCTGCCCCAGGGCAACGCTAATGAGAATGGAAAAGAGACAGAAGGACAGATCCTACAGGCATTTCTACGGTAGAATAAACATAGCATAATGAGAGGCTGAAGAAGGAATAAAAACCAAACCTTCTAGCTTGGATGTTAAGAAGTTTGCTGATGAATTTAGGAAAGCCAGGCTGTACAAGGAAGACTAAGTGCAGTTTGGAAATACTTAATCTGAAAGTGTCTCTAGGCCCGTCAGGTGAAGATGTTCCTCAGCAAGACTTGTTTGCTGTCTCCTCCAAACATGTCTTGAATCCAGCCTTTTCCCTCTACCTCCATTGTTCCCAGCCTTGTCCAAGTCACAACTATCCCTCCACTGGATCATTAGAAAAGCCTCCTAATTGATCTCCTTGCTTCCATTCTGGTCCACCTCATAGTCTAGTCTCCATACAGCAGGTAGAGTACTGCTTTAAAATTTTAAATCTGATCTTATCACATCCCTCCTCAGAATCCTCCAATAGTATCCTATCACATATAGAACAAATCTAAACTTTTTACCATGACCCACAGAGCCCTACAAGATCTGACTTCTGATTATCCTTCTAAGCTCTTTTCTACCATTCTCCCTTTTGTTCATTCCACTTCAGCCACATTGAATATTTTTTCCTGTTCTTTATGCAAAGCAAGCATATTTCATCTCAATGAATAGTTTCAGTGAGGGCCTCAATGAAGATCTGATTGCCATAAACACAATGTTTTATTCCATGGTGATAGTTCTGGGAGTTCAAATAATTTTGGAATTATTTGAGCAGATCCAAGCAAGCCTCAGGAAAGATACAGTACAACTGGCCAAAGTCCAAAGAAGAGAAGCTAAATAAACAATCCAAAAAGCTGAGGTAGGGGCCAGAAAACCCCATAAAAGCACACTTAAAAACATGGCATACGTTTATAGTTTCTACCATGTTATCTCACTTCTGGTCAAAGAATCTTTTGAATGTTTCTCTAAGTGTCTTCATGTCTCAGGATCTAGCTCCCAACCCAATTGTAAGTCATGGGGTCACTGAGACCATGCTTCCTTTATACTCTCCAGAATGCTTAATGTAGAGCTGTAAGTAGTTAGTCCATGTTCTAAGGACCACCTGAATTAAGATGAAATTTAATGGAATTAACTTCAAAAAGCTAAAGATGAGGGAAACTTGGCATGTTAGAAAGAACTAATGGTTTAGGGAAGGGGTTGACCTCAACCTGAGTTGAGGGAGGGATTCTCAAATTCTTCACACCCCCAGCAGAGTGCTTTGTATACAGCAAGAGCCCAATGACTGTTTGTTGAAAGGATGGATGAAAGACTAAATAAATTTTTTTTTAAAGCTCAAACGGTGTTGATAGAAAATAATGCTTCAATGACAGGAAGCAGTTTTTTCTCTTCATTCTGTCTTTGTCATATATGTTTGATTTCTAGACACTCCAATTCAAGAGAAACATCACTAGCTAGAATCCAATGGGAGAAAGATCAAAATTGTGACAGTTCTGGGAACAATATTAGATATCAGTGGAGTTTAACTGATGAAGAGGGGCCATAATAACAACCTTGCAATATCTGAAGGACCATCATGTAGAAGAAGGAACAGAATTGCTTTGCATAGCTCTAGAGGATAGTAGTCAAGGGTGGGAGTCTTAGAGAAACAAATTGCAGCTCAGAATAAGGAAGTACTTTCTTACAATAATTAATGCCCCATGCTGGAGTAGACTAACAAAAATGATTGTACACTCTCTTCCAATGGCCTCTTTTTTTCAGGCAGGTAAAGGGTAATCACCTAGCAGCATACTGTAGGGTGATTTCTGAATTGAGACGAAAATGGGACTAAGAGAGTGTTTTTCCAAGTAGATTGCAAGCCATTATTGGAGCCATAAAATCAATTTAGTGGGTCCTGACCAACATTTTTCTAAGTGAATTCAAACAGAATAGAAAATATCAGAGAGCAGCACACATAGCAAAGATGAGTGTGATTTTGGAAAAACCTACTCTGGAACCATGTTTACATATGTATGAATATACTTACTGGGTTGCAGCATAACCTGCTTTTCTTTCCGTAGATGGCCATCAAAACATTTTGGAAAACCACCGCACTGAGGCCTCTTCTAGTTTCAAGATCTGGTAGTTCTAAGAATTCTTACCTCTGTTGCAGAGATCCAAAATTGCTGTCTACGAAAAAATGTGGTCTTACATGAAGTCAGCAGAGCCATCTGTGTTTACCAAAACAACGGCAGACGGGGTGGCCCGAGTGCGGAAGTCCAAGGGAAAGTTCGCCTTTCTGCTGGAGTCAACCATGAATGAGTACATTGAGCAGAGAAAACCGTGTGATACGATGAAAGTTGGTGGAAATCTGGATTCCAAAGGCTATGGTGTGGCAACCCCTAAAGGCTCAGCATTAAGGTGGGTGGAATAATATAACAATATCCGTGTTGTTATAGTATTCCACCTACCCTGATGCATTTTGTTGTCGTTTTCTTTCTTGTGGATTTTGAGGTAACTTTTAAAAGTTTAAAACCTACAATATTCCATGGAGTTAAATAAGACGGTAAATTATGGTTTCATCTATTTAATGCATCCATTTTTTTTAATGTTCTCTCTCTGTGTGGTCCTCTCTGACTGTTTGTTGCTGTTTTAATTTTACAGTTCATCGGCTTTTTCAATTTAAATGGTAAAAGCCAAGTTATGGTGCCATATGTGACGAATGTTAATTGCATGGATGTGGTGTTCTTGTTACTTTTTTTCTCAAAGACAATTTCCCCATCCCGCACACTTCAGTTTTTGAGCAAATGTTATCCTCCATATGCCACCTTCCAATATTTAACCCTGTATTTGCTGTACAGACATTTTTATAGCTCCACGTTCTGTGAAATTTAGCCAATTTGTCCTCTTGTGCTCCTTTTTATACGTTAACGATTTCCTAAGCATTTGTGCATTTTCTTACAAGTTATTGTTTTATCGTTTCAAGAAATGCTGTTAACCTGGCAGTATTAAAACTGAATGAGCAAGGCCTCTTGGACAAATTGAAAAACAAATGGTGGTACGACAAAGGAGAGTGCGGCAGCGGGGGCGGTGACTCCAAGGTCAGCCTCAATGTCACCACAACCGGGTACCCTTAGTGACGAGTAATCGGCAAGACTGTTAGCTTCTTATTGAGGAAAGAGCACAAGACTCACACAGAAAGTGGAATGACCAGGTTATTCCCCTGCCTGGCAGCTTTGGGAACTAGAAAGACTTCAGGGCACCGCCCGCACTTTTGATCTAACTTGGGTCCCTTCTTAAACTCCCAGACAGAGGCTCCCCATCCACACCCTGCCCCTCCCCTCACACACCAGACCGCCTGCCTTAAGAAGGCCAGTGTGCAGGTCTCAATGCCCTAGGCTTTCACAAGCCTGAGGCTTTCCTTAAGACTGTCCCCACCCGCCTCAGATGAGTGCTGTGAGGAATCAAATCTATCTACTGAAAAGTCAGGAAAACAGCCTTTCCCCGCCCCCCACCCTCAGGCATGATGGTTGCTCAGTGGTTGGTTGCCTGATTAGAGTTGGCTTCTTCAATCATGTGTATGAGTGATGAGATGTTCTCAATATGTGATAGCCTGTTTAAGCTGGCCCCACTCAACTTGAAAGCCAAAGAACAAGCTCGGTTTCAAGTTAAATGGGGTCTTTCTTCAATAGGCCACCACATATATAGACTTTACCAAGGTATTCAGTATATTTAAACAAGCACGTCGCCTAACTGATACTCTCTGTGTATAAGTCCCTGATTTGGCTTCTTCTTAGCCATGTTCTTGGTTCAGGTAGGTCTAATTGTTATCCAGGCTGCCGTCGTGAGAAAACCCATCTTACTTGGCATTCCTTTGGCTCCTTAATGCTCTTCGGGGCTAGAACAAATGAATAGCCTTCAACCAAGCAACAAGAAATAGGGGCAAGCTCAGAAACCACAATACAATGATGGAAGACATGTTGGGTAAGTACAGGAGAGGACCTGAAAACAGCATCCTCCATGGCCTAAAAGGCATGAGAATGATATTGAAGCATGTAAGATCGACTCTTGTACAACCAAGATACCATGGGCATCTTAAGGTGAAGAATAGTGTTTCCCAACCACAGACCAACAGACAGGGGAGCCAAAACATTTCTCCTTCAGAGACAATGGTTACACCTCTGCTCCTCTCTTTCTCTCTCCACTCCTCAGGATGCTGACGGAAAAGTTAGTTTGCCAGTCTGCAATATAATATGGGTTTGGAAACACAGAGCACTTTCCAAGAAATAAATTTAAAAAACAACTTTCTTCAGGACATAATCTTACCAAGCATGGGCAAGGTAAAACCTTGATTAACCAGAACTCACCTAACCAGTACCCCAGCTCTCTGAATTGTCCCCCCTCACAGTTCCACATTGACGAGAAAGCAGCAATAGTACCAAAAAAGAAGACTGCAAGGAATTGATTTTTTTTTTAATCACTTGCCAAGAGATGACCTATGGTTGGGTCACGCTCAGCTCTGTCTCCTATATCTTCTCTCCATCGGGATTGACCCTCAAACATTACAGGCTGCTTACCTGAGGCGAGAAAGTGGATACAAGCATTTTGAGGGGGAAAAAAAGTATTATTAGCCAAGAATGAAACAAAATGAGTATTCTTATTGAAAATTCCATTCATCCCTTATGGATTCCAATTAATCAAGGTTTTACTATGTGTCAAAAAGCGCTAACTTCCTTTCCTACCAGTGTGAACTAATGCCATTGACTTGGCTCATTCGAGTTTGGCAATGGCTCACCTGATGCCTAGACTACTTAGCACTTTCTTCCTGGTCTTTTTTCTCATATTATTATCAGGCCACGGAGAACCTAATTATACCATTCAAGTAAGTTGCAGAGTGAAAATTGAGCTGGATTGGATACATGGCTGTCACGAATTCATCCTTCATACTCAGCATGGTTAAAAAGGCGCCATGGACTGTATCAAGATGACTCTAAAACATCCACATGATGCCAAGTGCCCAGAAGTTTTCAAATAACCAGATGTTTGATGTTACATAAACAAAAAGATCTGCACGCATCTGGCTGAATTTTTACTTTTCACCCAGATATTGCCTCAGCTGATACTGCTGCAAAATTATCAAGTAACTTTGTTGCCAGCCCCACAATTTCCAGATTATCTGATTTTTGGCATGCAAATAGAAAAATATTTCAGTAGATGCTAAATGTTGCCAACTTCTTTGACCATAGTGCTACCTGCCACTCATCTTTCAAATCACTTCCTTTGCTCATTCCTCCAGACAACTTTTTGAAATAAGTCGACCCTTTCTCAACTATGGATAATAGTGTGATCAGTGCTGCGTATCCAATGATTGCTTATTCCGTTTCTGGATGACCAAGGAGCTTGCCTTTAACTTCTTCCTTCTTGCTACCTGCTGTTTTCTGACAGTGAGCAAGAGAAGGGGCAAGAGATGAACTTAAATCAGTGTTACCACTATTTAGTGGTGATGCCAAAAACAAATCAATGGAGAAGAAGGTAGAAAAGGCAGTGAAACCTCATTAATTTGGAGCCCTCTAATTTATAATTTGTGATAAATTGGACAGATACCAGTCTACAGGGACCAATCTACAGTCTAACTTTATCAGAGATGAGGCCAAGAGAGGTTTGTTAAGCAAATGAAGAGTTTAGACTCAATTGTCAGTTGAATTTTTCCTTAAGAGAACAAACCTGTTTCAAATGTTGAAGCATTTTTTGAGATATAATCATATTCATTACAAATTTATCTGCTAAAGTAGTTCTCACGAGGACCTTCACTAAGGCAATGTTTTATAGTGAGTTTGAATTACAAAACAGACTTTAAGAAATGAAACTGTCATTCTTCAAACCTATTTTGTAATTCAGGACTTTCTCCTTCAGATAATCCTTCTCCTCTGTTCAAATCAGTGAGTTTTAACTGTATTAGTAAAATGGCTTGAGAATTACATTTCTTTATTGTATTCCATCCCCAGTTAACGTGACAATTGACAAATACACCATCATTTCATAGAGAAAGTGAGACCCAGAGATGGTGGTGACTTTGAGAAGGTCACACAGCTAATGCTGTCACAAATCTCTGCTGACTTTCAGGGTCACCTCTTGTGATAATATTGAAGACAGCAATTTATCACATCTACCCATCCAATGAGCAATGCAAATCTGATTACATATCATCTATTTCCATAAAAATCAAGTTCATTCTCAACTACCTTGGTTACAAGGCAAATAGCATATTTAAGCCATGCCAGCCCTCAGTACTGATTACTAAAAATGACAATAATCACAAAGGCTGACATTTATAAGTGCTTTTACTCTTTCAAAAATACTTTTACAACTATTATCTCTGAAGCCAGGAGAGGGGGAAAAAACATATATTATTTATTTCTCTCTCCCACAACCTTTAAATAATGATAAATGGGCAATTATATTAAATTCTTGACTATTCCCCTCTGACATGAGACATAACACATTTTAAGCCTATTCTCTAAAAGTTACTATTTTATGGAAGAAAGAATCAGTGATCAGGCTGTCTTAAATGTACACACAGTTAGGCTGATGAAATAGATTTTTTTTAATTCTCTAAATACAAGAAATTAAGATAAGGTCAGTCACCAGTTAGCCTCTGCACCAGATCTACAGGTTAGAATTAAAATACTGCTTGGGTTTACCAGTTTCCTAAACCTGGGCTAATAGGGTGGAAAAAAATCAGACTCAATCCTTCCTTGATGAACTATAAATGTACAGGCAAGGATCATGGAAATTAGAGCTGTGGTTTGGGAATTTTTAACCTGCAAATCACCCTTTTGTGTTAGCGCTTTATTACATTGTGTGTGCAAATGCAGTAATTAAGAGCCAGCGGGTTGTTTCAGTGATAAACCCCCATCACCAGGGGTTTGTGACACAGCCAGTGAAAGTCTATTGCTATAAATCACAGCAGAATGGGGATTTAGCTGATGAATTACCACATCAACCTCCCTCCTCAGCTGCTTGTCCCCACAAACTTTCAAATTCTTCTGATGCCCGCACCCATGCTGTTTCATTCCCTTAATTTTGGGTGAAGGGCACCCAGCCTAAGCTTCCCCACATAATCTTATTTTACTAGATGGGGTCTGGTCAATGAAACAATCCATTTGTGATCTTGACAAGGCATTATAAACTGTACCCCACTTCACCCTAGAAGTGGTTTTAGTTCTATCCAAGGATGTAAATCAACTTCCAGTGTCCATATTTTCCAAGACAAAAATCAGCATATTTTTTGTGCTTTGGGGAACACTGGAACAGAATGTTTAAATGAGACCATTCTAAACCAATTGACTGCAGTGAGAGTTGCCTTAAATTGTAAGGCATATAGGCAAGTAAGGATGAGGATGGGATATGAATTTAAACTTCCATTAAGTCACAAAGAGTTGGACACAACTGAGCAACTAAGCATTATGTGACCCCATGAACTGTAGCCCACCAGGATCCTCTGTCCATGGAATTTTCCAGGCAAAAATACTGGAGCAGATTGCCATTTCATCTCCAGGGCATCTTCCTAACCTGATCATTATGATTTATAGAGTATTGATAGAGAAATGCAGTTTATCTTCTTCACAAATATATCAGGACTAGAATAAACTAACCAATGAGATGCTAGTAAAGAACTTAGGGAACTTGTTTTAATAAATTCCAAAAATGACTTGCAATTAAAATTAGTTATATCTCCTTTCACATGGGTGCTCTTAAAGTACTTAAAAAGAGTTTGTTCTCTTAAGAAATTCAAAGATATTCCTCCTATCACAATCTTTTTTATTTTTTCATAACCATGCATTTGCTTAGCAAGTCTCCTATTCAGAGGTAATAAAAAGTTATACTTTAGGACAGTAGATTTCCAAATGCCCTCGGCTTCTCTTTAGTGGTACATAGATAAATGAGGTGATACTGTGTTTCCTATATGCATAAATGAGATCCTCAGCTTTGTGTGTATTTCTTCTTCCATGTTTGTCTACAATTCTCCTCTCCTATGCCACCATCTCTTAACCACTTCTCTTCCACACCCAGAATTGTTTGAC
Source organism: Okapia johnstoni (assembly GCA_024291935.2). Taxonomy (NCBI): domain Eukaryota; kingdom Metazoa; phylum Chordata; class Mammalia; order Artiodactyla; family Giraffidae; genus Okapia; species Okapia johnstoni. Next base: position 101,048,341 of record CM044305.1, on the reverse strand, counting down.
ATTCTTGGGCCTTGGGTCATGGATGTGAATCTGCCTCTGCCTTTTACCTGCAATAAGATGGACGTTTTATTGGCAGGAGCCATCCCTAAAGGGAGACATTTTGGATATCCAGGGTTAAGCTGGAACCCCAGTGACTCTCTATTGACACTCTTATGTGTGTAGTCAAGAATCATTACAGATCGATGGCACTTCCTGAGTCTTAGAAGAAGTTCCTGTGAGTCACCAAGACTGGTTTGGGATCAAGGAGTAGGGTGAGTACATTACGCTCTTCGTTGGTTTGCATGTCTCTATGCTGGTGCTGCCGCCTGGAAGTATGAAGAAACTGACAGTTTTCTTTCCTGATAGTGACTAAGTTTGCTCCTTGAACTTACTCAGGTCTTCTTCCCAAGAGCAAACCCTCACTTCCTTTCAAGTGGCTGCTGCAAAGAAGGGACCTTTTTGCCTTAAGAACTGAACCAATCCAGTGACTACCAAAACCATTGATTTTACCAGATGGTGTTAAAGAATAAGTTCTACCACCGGAAAAAAAAATTGTAATCCAGAAAGAAAATATTTTAAAAAATTAATCCATTTTAATGAATTTTTTTTGAAATTGACTGCGTGGCCTTAACACGGTTTCTATGATTAGGATGTGATTATTTGCCTTTGGTGTTATCCTGATAACATGAATGTGTTTCTTATTGACAAATAATGACCAAATGTCCAACACCAGAGCTACAGAAAGAGCAGCAGGAATGAAAAGCCTGAAGGTAAGAATGCTACTATACAATTGCCAAGAAGAAAGACGCCACTTCAGTGGCAGAGTTAAACGGTATATGTCTATGCTCTTTCTGCCCCACTAAGACCAAATCATTTGGTTTCCTTTCACTTGGAGAGATTATAGGACTACACTCTCTGAAAGGTAGGACAGCCATGGAAAAGAAATGTGAAAGATTTGAAATGATTGGAAAAGAAACACAAAAGATATGAAATGATTAAAACACATTCGATGAGGGTGGGTATTGAGGTTGGTGGAACAGGGTGGGGGCAGATTTCTTTTACAGAGGACAATTGAAATCTATTCTCTTTTGACTTTCTAGAGAGCGGTAAAACATTTGGCCCTTGGCACATGAGGCACATCCCTATTGGTCAGAGGTGGCAAAGGGTGGTCCAAGTGCTAGATTCACCATAAAGCTCAATTTCATCTGGCTTTAAAGCAAATATTTCTCAAAATACAGATCTAAGATGACAGCATCCATTACATTTTTTTTTAAAGAGAGGGAGAGACTGACTCTGCTAGCATGTCCTGTCTAGCATTGCTGCTGGAAATGCAGAGAAGTGGATGAAAGCTGAAAAGAGTGGCGTGTACCCTGGAATGGCAACCAGAAGTTAGCTTTCAGATCTGATAGGTAGACCCTATTTGTTGCAATCTATTGGCATGTAAGCTAAGACTGATTATTTTTCTATGGGTTATGGTCAATGGAGGGCTCCTGGGAGAAAAGTAGAATGCTGGCGCCCAATGGATTAAACTCTCAATGATTATTTTGCCTAGAATCAGGAAAATGAACTAGATGTCTTCAGAAACACTTGTTATGTGAGTTTCTGGTAAAGATCTGTCTCCATCTGTCTTCTCAGTCTACACCTCTCTTTCTCAGTATCATGGGGATGAACTAAAGAAAAGACACTTACATGTAGTGAAACCCAACCAAACGTGATAGTTTGAATGTTTAATGGATCTCAAAACAGGGTTTTCAAGGGATTTGTATCAATTACGTACCTGGGAAATTATTTGTGGCCATATTTTAAACAAAACTAGCTTCTCCAGAAGCTCAGCATCTTTCCCTCAGGCCCTTCTCCCTGTCAGGGACAAATTGAGTATGAAGTCTTCCCAGACAAACTGGGTTATGTCAGATAGTCCACAACCAATAAATTGTTCAGGTTTCTAGTTCTAGAGGGAGAGATTGGACCAAGGCCCAGTTTGGCAAGAATCCATTAGTGAAATTCACAACTTGTAATCAAGGGGTCTATCCCTTTGCATTTGAGAGGTTATCATTTGGAAATGACCTGGGTTTATCCAAATATCTCCAAGTGACTTTGGGGGCTGCTTCTCTAGCACAGAAGCACATCAATAGGTTTCAACCACTAGCATTGTTGGGCCCTTAATAAAATGGCTCACAGCTTTCACCTCCTAATGTTATAGGCATGCATTATTGAATTTGCTCTTTGCACTTAGGTTAAATTATGATCTCATTAGCGAGGAGTTAAATAGGTTTAAGCTACATTTGTGAACTACATGATATAAATACTGTCTCAGAGTGAGAGTCTAGCAGCTAAGCACTGCATAACTCTGCAAATCATTGTAGCTGCCCCCGTGGAATGAGGGTCACTTGGGTGGCCAGGGTCCAGTATCACCAGCAGTCATATGTGCCTGCTCCTAGGTTGTGGAGAAAGCTCAGGCTTTCTCCAAAGGTGGAAAGATTAAAATAACTTAAATCTTCATTCTCCTAAAATCCTGCATCCAGAAACCCCTGTGAAAAGAAAGAAATCGAGCTTCTTTAAAGGGGCTCCAGAATACTAATGTAGTCTAGGGCATAGCCTCCAACAGCTACTAGATGGAGAGGTAAATCCCTTCACTATACATATCCCAAGGTAACCTATGGAAAAGAATATCAAGGACTCTAGACTATATCCTTTTATCCAATGAAGAATCTTCTCTTGGTTGGTCATCAATTGACTTCAACTTAATAGATCAAGTCCTGCCTGGGCAGAGATGTCTGTAACTGCCTTTCTGCCTGTGGTTTCCTGAATGATGCTAGGAGTTCTCCAGAAAAGGCTAGGGAAACAAGCGAGCAATTCGAAAAGGTGAACTGTCACCAAGAAAACCTGAAATATCTTCAGTAGAAAAGCCAGTGATAGATGGCTTTTCTCCCTCCACTGGACCAAAGATAATTTTTAGAAGTTGTTCCAAAAAATCACTAGATACCAAGAAGCAAATGCAGTAACTTGGAGTGAGCTGTGGATAAATCATAGCATGAGGGGAGGGCTTCCAGCTTAGGCTGTGACAAGTTTCTGTTATCATCATTCAGACATTGTGTTCTAAGAGCAAGTTTGTAATGAATGCTGCAAATACACCATCCTTGCTCATATATTTCTTTTACTTCTCCGTAATCTCCTTGTCTTTCCCTCCATGACCTACGTATTTACACATATATCTGTCCCTCCTAAGAGCACCATTGAAGATCTCTTGGTATAATTAATTAAACAGACATTTGCTCTTTAGGTGTCCCTACTCAGAAAGTAGAGGAGAAGCCACTTAAACTAGAATATATTGCACAGTCTCTCAAATAGATAAATCGTATGACACCCTTGATTCCTATATCTTTCAGGCCTAGAACTATATCCATAGTACAAACCTTGTCTCTCAACCCTTCTAGGAATACCATATGGAGGAATCAACTTGGCCACTAACTCACGAGGCCATTTTTTCTTCTTTGCACTGTGGGAAAACAGCACCCTCACATCACTCTCTCCACATTTCTTTCTTTATAAAAAAAGAATCCAACATGGCTCAAATCTACGTAGTTTAGGTATTTCTTGAAATGAAAATTAAAAAATAAATTGGGCAGTTCCTTTGAAATCAAAAATTTTAGTTACTTTAAAAAAAAATAAGCAGTTTCTACTTTCACAGGAGAAAAAATTATTCCTCTTATCCTAAAACTGTCTGCATATGTAACATTGGCCGGCACTAAGATGACATTGAACTTTGCAATGGCTGGCTCATAGCTCCCAGAAATGAGCTGGGAACCTAGACAACCGCCACCCGGGGCTGGATGCCCTGGATTAATGAGCACAGAGCTTTGTTGTTGATTGTTGCCAGGTGGGGATGGCAGAGATAAGCAGAAATTTGTATCAGCCAGTAATGTTTTCTTCAAAAATAGAACTCATTTTCAAGGCATTATGAATTACATTACTACCCCAATTTCAAAAAAAACTGATGCTACTTCATGACTGCTCCCCACACTCAAGAACCATCATTCTGTCTCAGGTCAGTGCTCCCTTCACATACTATTAACTATCTAGGTGACATTTGCTGCTATCCCCTCCATCTGGTCCATAATCCACATACATCTTTATTATATAGGTGCAATTTACAGCCTTTCCATAGGAGGAGTTTACACCCTTTCTTCCACCCAACCCACCAGACCATTATTTAAACAAAACAGAACAAAGAGTTGGAGTTTATAAACAGTTACACTCTGCTTCCTTTCCCATTTCTCATGAAGCTTTGTATTTTAACAAGGAGCTTTCCTCCATCTTAAAGATGTGAAATTCCCTTGATGGAATGTCACGTACCAGTGAGGAAAATATTTGGGGGGGGGGTGTTCCCAGACCCCCTGAAATTACAAAGTACTCCTGTTCTCTCCCAAGCTCTCCGACCTGTGTTTTTGTTTTGTTTTGGTTTTGCCTTAAGAGGACTCCACTCAGGAAACATTCACAGCAAGCCCTTCAGAGGGGAGAATGGCTAACTAATTTCCATGATATGAATCTGACCTACTTTGTTTAATTCTTTCCGTTCTCTATTGAAGCGAGGACAATAAATATTTCTGACTTCTAATTCTCTTAGGTACCCGTTAAGGGCCTGCAGTCATAGCTCTGAAACATTCCCCTGGAGATACACCACTGCACCACAGCAGTGAAAGGCCCCAGATGCTGGATCTGCCCTTGCTAGGCTGAGAGTTATTTGGAATCTGACAGTCCCTAAAGAAAAAATTCATTATGAACATCCAAGTTCTAAGAACAAAAACAATGCGGGCTTGCCACCCCTTTTTTTGTGTGTTGCATTGGTGAAGGTACAGTGCAGAGTTGCATGGATATCAGTTTGCCTTCTGGCCTGCCCAATAATTTGCTGTGCAGGCTAGAGCAGATTACTTAACCTTTCTGTGCCTCGATTGCTTTACTTATAGAGGCCATGAATCTGCCTTAAAGTGATTATTAAACTTGACCAATAATAATAATTTTATTATGCATCAAGTGCTAGGCTAGAAAACAAAATGCTAAAAGAGCTTTCTATTCAAGTATTTCTTGAGAGAACTATTCTAAGTGGGGAATACTAATATATAAGCCATGGTCTTTCCACTTGAGCAGCATAGTCTAGGGGAAAACACAAGGCCTGGGCACAAATAATAAGGTAAGATAGAAAATGAAGAGGGGCAGAGAAAATATTAGGGTCAGGAGCAAAAATGGCATCAAGAGGAAAGTGACATTTAAAGTGACCAACTGCCCACCTAATTCTACTTTCTTTAAAATACCAAATTGTATGTGTCTGTGTGTGTGTGTGTTTTGGGAGGAGGATGTCAATACATTTGGTTGATTTGAATTGAGTTTGGCAATACATCCAGTAAGGTACAGTAAAAGAGAAAATTATGTGGATAGAAGCAGTTTTTCTCTGCCATCTTGGGAATTTATTCCACCCTGCAGCAACAGACAATTGTAGGAGATTTGGCCTTTAAAGTACTTTGTCTTCTTGGCAGCTATCCTAACCTTGTTAAGTGGTATTATCTGTGATTTCTGATTACAGCTTTTATGCTGCTTGGCTGTGCTGCTACTTAAAATGTTTGTTTTTCTCCTTCATTTTTATTTAGAAGTTCCCAAACGCACATTGGTTCCCTGCCAGATTTCATATACCCTGTGATTTTTTTTTTCTAATCAAAGACTAAACTTCTAAGGATATATCATTTGTCAGATTTCCCTAAAGTCCTGGGGCATCAGATGAGGTTTGGATTGTCTAAGGCAGGGTTTCCCAGCCGCAGCACTATTGACATCTGGGGCCTTGTGGTGGGGGCGGTCCTGCACATAGTGGGGTGTTTAACAGCATCACTGGCCTCTACCTACTAGATGCCTGTATCGCCCCCCTCCCCAGTTGTGACAATGAAAGATGACTCGACATTGCCAATGTCTCCTAAAGGGCAAAACTACCCCTAATAGAGGACCAATGCTCTCCGGTAACCTCCACTGTAACTATACACACTATGGTAGTGGAGAGCAGTTACCAACCATTCTGAGGGAGCCACTCAATGGCCTAAGGCAGGGGTAGGCCACTTGTCAGAAAAGTAGGATGCCAGATTGCTGACCTGGATGCTAAATGCTCAGCCTGGATTTTGACAAGAGTGGAGGTTGGCAGCCCAGAATAGGACCAGCAAGGGAAAAGCCTTCCCTCCTTTAAAACCAGTACTTTTTTGTCCCAGGACCCCTTTACACAGTTCAAAGTTATAGGGAACCTCCAAAGATTTTGTTCATATGTATTATGTCTATTAATGCTTACCATATCAGAAATTAAAATGGAATGATTTTTAAATAAGGTATTAATAACTCATTTAAAAATAATAAACCCAATGTATATTCACATAAATAACATGCTTTTATGAAAAATAACTCAATTTTTTAAAAAATCAGTGAGTGGCATTGTCCTATTTTTGCAAATATCTTTAATATCTGGCTTAATATAAGAGAATAGGATTCTCATATCTACTTCTTCATTCAATGTGTTGTGATATCACATGTCCTGTTACCTCCAAGAAATTCCACTGTACATCATGAGAGAAGAGTGAGAAAGGCAAAGAACACCTTAGTATTAATACCAAAATAATTTTGACCTCACAGACCCTCTGATGAAAAGATTTCAGGGATCCTCCAGGGGTCTCTGGACCAGTTTGAGAACCACTGCTCTAAACTAACATGCCCCACTTTTATCAACCCTAGCTTACTTAAGTGTTGATAATTTTTTTTTTTAACTCAGGATCTCTAGGGAGAGATCTCTATTTCGACCTTAGTGTGAATGCCTTTAATCAGACTGCTCTGTTCCTGAGATCTAATAAGAGCAGCCATAACTAAAGAAATTGAAATCATTTGAAGAATACAGTAGCTTGAGGGAGGTCAGGGTCCGGTAAGGGCTTAGTCAGAGAGCAGCATGAAAACACTGGGCCCTTTGCAGTAAGAAAAGAGGAAGCAAGGAAAGGAAGAAAAAATGCTTTATACTTTTTCCTGTGGTCCTGAAGGAATCAGTGACCTGTCTGTCATTGAAAAACATCTCCCCTGCAATCTGAACCAACTGTCATAATCTTGAGCCTGGGTGCCAGTGTGTAGTTTAAGGCATAGCACTGAGGGAGAGGTGGTGGTGATAGAGGAAAAGATTATAGGGGAAAGGAGAGAGGAGGAGGCTAGACAGTGGAGACTAGGGGAGAAGGCAATTCCAACACTGATCTTATGGCCATAGATGACCTGTCTGTCCTTAAAAAATAAAATAAAATCGAAGATGACTTTCACGGCCAATAATATCCTAAAGAGGCTCGCATTTTTATTTAAATAACTTTTCTTTCTTGCATTCCAAGCAACTCTGGCTAGCACTTGAGAAGCCTAAGCTTCTGAGCATTGACTGAAGGAACTTGTCTCAAGTATAAAAGGACCTCAATTTCCTGGTGAGATACAAAATACAGATATTCTGGCTGCCAAGTTCAGTACTAACCAAGAAAGTGTCACCTCCCTGACACTAAAGGCTTATAGTTTTACAAATCCTAAGTACTCTGAAATTGCCTATTATTTTTACATGATGATCTGTTTCTCAGAATATCTCGAGATGGTCCTTCTGCTCTTAACAGCAAAGAGGAAAAGAAAGGAAACAGGCTTTGGGGATGGTCTGATAGAGGACAGATCTCTGTGACAACAGAAGTCTTGTCAATGATTGAGATATGTTGGTGGGTCCAAGTTACCCAAAATAAACTCAGAAATCTATGGAATGTTCATAGCTATACAAATATACCTGTTTTCCTCCTTGAAAATTGGTAGCATTCAGAAAAACAGGTACTGGCAGTATTGTTCACATGAGTCTGAACAGACAGTAGTTCATCACCTCATAATACAAATATGCCACCCCCTCTCTATAATGCATTTTAAATCTAAAGTTATTAGAGATCCTTTATGATTCACTAGATCTAGAAAGAAAACTGTAGAAGTCATTATTCCCATTTTACAGCTGAAGAAATTTCCAAGAGAGAAAATCATTACCCTAGGACCAGTAGGGTTTCCTGCATTTGTGCAGTGGCTCTGAAGTCTAATTTGACTAAACAGCTTATCTAAACTTCCTCTACAGCACTGCCATAGAGGCAGAGTGAGTTTGCCATTTCAGGTCATGCCATATTAATAATCCATTTTAAAACAATCTAGTTCACCTTCTGGTGACCTGAGTTGGCCATAGACATACAACCATATCAGAGAGACAGCTGATCAGTAACTCAAAAACAATCCCTAGACCGGATCTCGCACTGTTGAAAGTGCTCTTATCCAGAACCCAGAGGTCCACATTATATGTTAATATTAAGACCAGTATGGTATAAGAATTCAGTCTGGGGAGACATGTATGTAGTACAGTTTGTTGGAAGATCCTTCTCAGCTGGACAGCAGATTTGTGTAATAACGGACAATTAATCAGAAGGCGTGCTATTCACATAGGATCTATCTTCTATTCTGCTGGAATTCATCCTTTTGTCTCCACGTGCAGAAACGCCTCCCCTTCCGGCCCCGTTCCCTTCCCCACTCCACCATAAAACTTGCTTTCTGTCTGGAAGTACAACAAGACACCCGGTTAGATCAAACCTAACACACCTCCACCACAAAGCTACTGCCAGCTGCCGCTGACGATTGTCACTGAGGGGAAACCCTCCTCACCCCACAGCACCTATCTGAGGAGTGCTTTTTTTCTATCCTCATTATTTAACAGTGTGTGCCGATTACTCAAAGCGATATGGGCAGGCCCTGGTAAATATAGCGTTGCTGTAGCGTTAATTTTTATAAGGTGATGCTCAGGTTGCCTGCAGTGTCTAAAATTACTCTGTGGCCAGGGCCCCCTGCTTTATCGCTTTCTATAGTTTTAAAGTAGTTTGAAGCTTGAATAACATAAAATAACATAATATAATGTTATTTATGTTATTTCCCACGTGAAGAACGCCTGTAAACCTTGCAGTATTGAAACTCAGTGAACAAGGCATCTTAGACAAGCTGAAAAACAAATGGTGGTACGATAAGGGGGAGTGTGGAGCCAAGGACTCCGGGAGTAAGGTCAGTCGCTGAAGGTCTTTTTGTACTGATTAGCAATCACATTTTGAACCACTGTTTATTTTCTACCCTAAAACGGCTTTCCTTCCCAACACACACTCCCTGACACAGTGGGACCCCTTTATAACACCAGCGCTGAAGGTTTAAGGCAAACACCAGCCTTAGAGGCCTGCCACGTGACATCACTCATGGCCTCCAGGCAAGCTATTGTGATCAGGGAACTCAATCTGGCCCACCACATTCCCAAAGAAGTACAATCATGAGCTGTGTTATAAGGGGGTTTTACTGTATTTCATATTTCGAAAGTTCAAAGAGAAAAACAGAACAACAACCAAAAAAAAATGATCCAGTTGTGACAGTACTTTTTCTTAACCTCTTACAGTTTCAGAGACTTTGTAGTTGCTAATGCCTTTGGTTATGACTATATTATGTTGAGCCCACCTGAAAACAGTCAAAGAATTAAATAACAAAGACTGGCTTCTGTAAGCACAATGATTAGCCTCCTCTCAGCTGCTGTCGTATTGAGTTCAGCATCTATTTGGATCTCGAATTTCATAAGTCTGTCACACTTCTCTCTTCCAAAGGTGTTATTTGAATCTCTGTACGTAATACTTCTAAAATTCAGTCGCATGCTCCTTAAGGGTACATTCTCAGGATAACATCACATTGATAAGCATGAAACACTCTTCCCCGCCTCCTTCCTGCCCCCCTAAGAAAATTCTTTTTGAGTTTCAATTTTTGCCTTTCCTTTTTTCGAACTAATATTGTGGTATCAGTTAATTCATTTCATGAAATGCCACTCATTTTCCTTGTGCAGTGAACCATTTTGCTACTGGTTTTCTACTTCCCACAACAGGGAATTTTATGAAACTTAAATTCATGGAACTTGAAACTTCGTTGCTACAGCTTACATGGGTCATGCAAAGGACACTTTTCCCCCTTCAAAACTCACATACATATACAAATCTAATGGGAGAGGACAAGTTACCAGAAATTGATCCATTTCCTAATGGACTGTGGAACATCCTTGCAGATAGTTTCACCAGCCTCTTTAAGGAGGTGATCCATCATTTCATAAGTGACAGAGATTCTTATCACTTGTCTAGCTGTCATTCATCCTAGAAGAGTGACTCTTTGCAAGGTTGTTGTAGAGATGAGGCATGTCCATACCCTCCTTCCCGACAATGCGATTCAATTCCAATTGGCCTTTTTGTTGAAGTAAACAAGTACAGGACTGGCTCTTATGAAAATAGAATCAGAACATGGCCAAACAGTCGTTATATTTAATTCTTTAAATGACACCAGGACCAGCTGAGCTACAGAGTGTTGAGTGTCAGCCATAGCCATCATCTGCTCACTGTGCTATCATTTGAATAAGATACTCAATTCACTGGCTTAACAATGTGGGTATTCCATTCTACTGTATTCAGCAGCAAAATGGTTACATTCCCTCTAAAAAGACTACAAAATGCTATTTTATTTTATTTTTGTCAAAGAAAGGCTCCTGGCCCTTGCTGTGTCCTACCTCAAGGTAGGGCTCAAGGCACCAACTTTTTTCTTTCCATTGTTCAGCAGTTCAGTTTCTGCTTTTTCATACAGGCAGATAGCTTAGTCAGATTTGCAGTTTGACCTGAAAGTCACTGACCGGCTTCCTTGATTTCTGCCCCCCAACCCCCGCTTCCATTTTAAATAGAGAGCAGATAAGTGTAGGGTTTGTTTTTGTTTTTTTTTCCTAATTATTCTCTACATTCCCTGGAGTAAAAGCTAAAAATGAGCTGGATTTTTTTTTCAATCATCAGCCTCCTGGAAAAGTTTTCTGATTTGTATGGAGCCAATTCAGGACCCAGTGGGTCCTCCTGAGGGTTTTCTTAAACTCCCAGGAAGCGGGAACAGAGTCAATTCATTGTGCTGTGCCCTTGTCTCCACAGCACAAAGATTTGCTCCCCTGAGGATGAGACCTTAGCAACCAGCCCCCACAGGGAGCAATTTCTTTCTCAACCACTGGGTGAAAGGAGAGAGCTAATCCTTTTTAAACAAACCCTTGTGAAGTAACTCCCCCCCCCCATATGAATATCAGGAACTGCTAACATACCTGCTATCTTAAAAACTAGTTGTTGACACAGGGAGAACAAGGGAGAAAGGGGTGTTGCGGGGCAGAGAGGGGAAAGAGTGCTTCAAGTTCCCAAATGAAAAGAGTGTTACATTAATAGAGATTATGTCACTGCTCAACTCTGGCAAATGGTGTTTATCCAAGCTGGCAGAGGACTAAATTGTGCTTGTGTTTACACTTCTGCTCCCATGGCTGAATGTTGTTTTATTTAGTTGTTGACACCATCTTGAGGTACTACAGGATTTAAGGAGTCAAACTAAAAGAATATTTAGGTGAGGATCACAACTGTCAACAGAAGCACAGTCTACTGTCTTACTGGCCATTGTGAAACATCCACCAGTTGCCAGAGTTGAGTCATAACATTTACATCAATGTCTAGTTATTTTATGACTTAGAACTCTCGTATACTGTTGCAATGTATTATAATGTTCCACTGTCTTTGTTTTCCCCAAGAACTAATCGCCTTGTTCATTTCTCTTAGGACAAGACCAGCGCTCTGAGCCTGAGCAACGTGGCCGGCGTTTTCTATATACTTGTCGGAGGGCTGGGGCTGGCTATGATGGTGGCTTTGATAGAATTCTGTTACAAATCGCGGGCAGAGTCCAAACGCATGAAACTCACAAAGAACACCCAAAACTTTAAGCCTGCTCCTGCCACCAACACTCAAAATTACGCTACATACAGAGAAGGCTACAACGTGTATGGAACAGAGAGTGTTAAGATCTAGGGGTACGGTTAAGGTCTAGTACACTAATCAGCTTACGTTACTGTACGTTAATCTCTTTTATTTTTCTCTTTGTTTTTTGGTCTGGTTTATTGTTTCAAGAATTGTCTATCCTTTGCAACCATGTAATTCTTTGAAAACAACAGTTGTGCTTTCTTGTCAGACAGCAGAGCTTTTCTAATAGCATACTTGTAATTAAATTGTGGTCTGCGACCTAAGAGGAAAAAAAAAGTTCTCTAGAGCAGCACTGTTCAATGGGAATATTTGCAAGCCACATTTGGGAACCAGATGTGTAATTTAAGTGCTCTGGTAGCTATTTTCAAAAGTAACACAAGTAATAGTAGACATATGGCATTTTGCATTTGTCAAAACCTATAGAATGTACAACATCGAGAGTTAACCCTTAATGTAAACTATGGACCCTGGGGCATAATGATGTGTCAATATAAGTTCATTAATTGTGACAAATGTACCACTTTAATGTTGATAATGGAAGACAACATGTGGAAACAGAGACTATGGAAACTCTCTATACTTTCCACTTAATGTTACTGTGAACCTAAAGCTATTCTAAAAAAATAAATTTTGTTAAGTAAAAAAAGTTTTTTAAGTAACACAAGCAAAATTAATTTAATGATATATTTTTTAACTCAGTATATCTGAAATATTAGCATTTCAACTTGTTATCAATGTAAAAAATGAATGAGGCATTTTACATTCTTTTATACTAAGTCTTAGAAATCAGGGGTGCGTTTCACATGGATACTTATGACATGTCTCAACTCTCACATTAGCCACATATCAAGTGTTCAATAGTAACATGTGGCTGTTGACTGCCATGTTGGACAGTGCAGCTATAGAGAAAGCAGCTCTCTGGAACTAATGTTAAAATGAAAGTGGAAATGGGGAGCTGCCCCCTTGAGAAGGCAGTGCTTCTATAGGGGTGTGGTGGTTCACTTAAGTGTAAGCCTAAGACAATTGCTTTAATCTTTGAGTTCCTTTGTTGTCCCTTTCTTGGAACTGATGTTCATTCAGGTAAGTGTCTCCCAGAGGACAGTCTAGGACCCCTGCTGTTGGCTGTTCCCAAATTCATACTTAAATGAGCCTGATTGATGCCACCTTGACTCTGGCAGCTACAGCCAAAACTCACCAATAACTCAGACATGTTCAAAGGCAAGCTTGAGTTAGGATAACATCTCCATCTCGGAAGTTTTTACGAGAATATAAGTTTAATTACCTTCAAGTGCATCTGTCATCAGTAACATACCTATCAAAAGTGGAAAGGAACAATTTAGCAACTTCATAGCTCTTACTGTAGGTGAGAGATTTTTGACTTCATGAGTTAACGTCTATGAGCTTCAATTTCTAAATGCATTTGTGTTTTGACCTCCACATATTTCATGGTGTGGATCTCAACTCAGCCAAGTTTTAAATGTTTCCTCCAAATAAATCACTTGTCCTCACCACAGAGGGCATTCTCTTGTTTGATGAAGTTGCTAGTTGTTCTTTCCTGCTGCAGACCTCCAGTCACAACATACTCAGTATACGACTAACCCACTAACAAAGTGCTCCCATTGCATTGCTGAATGGACCAAAGATGGATTCATCTGTAATTAGCATTGTTTGCATGCAAGCATTTAATGTTCCAATATGCTTAAAATATTTTACTCTTGAGTAGGTTATATAGGCCCATTAGAACTGGGGGCACGTTATTTGCTTTCTCATAGGATAGTACCCATGGAGAAGGCAATGGCAACCCACTCCAGTACTCTTGCCTGGAAAATCCCATGGACGGAGGAGCCTGGTGGGCTACAGTCCACGGGGTCGCGAAGAGTCGGACACGACTGAGCGGCTTCACTTTCACTTTCCTGCATTGGAGAAGGACATGGCAACCCACTCCAGTGTTCTTGCCTGGAGCATCCCAGGGACGGGGAAGCCTGGTGGGCTGCTGTCTATGGGGTCACACAGAGTCGGACATGACTGAAGCAACTTAGCAGCAGCAGCAGCAGCAGGATAGTACCCAAGTGATTTCAACCTAGGTGAATTATCCCAAATTCAAAGATACTGGCATCCAAAGAAAAGAATACACCTGAAATCTGCATATCAGTTTTCCAAGTGCTCTCACTCTATTGCCGTAGTTGTGGTAATGGGGCAGAAAACACTGGCTTGGCCAACGTTGAGTTTTTCCATAAAACCTGAACAAACTCTTTGGTCAAGCCAATATTTTCCCTTTTAGGAAACTAAGCACCGGCCATATCAAATGACTTGCTAAAGGCAAGACAACTAAGTAGTGGCAGTTCTCGGACTAGAACCCAGCTCTTCATCCTCTTATAACTGTATCCTTCACTAAACCATGTGACCACCGTCCACTCATGGCCTGGTGGTCTCCAGAAATCTTGAAACCCCAATGGGATCCTGTCACATGAAGAGCAGATCCTAAGTCTATGTCTTACTTCTCTACAAAAGTGTCTTGAGGGACCTCACCTAGCCTCCACTGGCCCTCCTTCTGATGCACTTGACACAAGGGTGTATATGCAATCATTCCTAACTTCTACAAAAGGAAGCTTTCTAGAACAGGGCTTAGGGTCACACAGCCTCCAGATCCTCTTTATTATCAGCCATTCTATCTGAGTCTCTTGTTTAAGTCCCAGAGCAGTGCTTACCGACTGACAGTGTGCAGCAGGTCTGGGGTGGGGCCTGAGGTTCTACACTGCTCACAAGCTCACAGGTCATATTGATGCTGCTGGTCCAGGGAGTAGTAAGGTTCTAGAGAAAGTTGTCTCAGAGCCTATCACTTAAGGAAGGAAGGGGGGATGGTGAGAGAGAGAAAGTGGGATCAGCAAACCTTTGGGCAGAGTGCTGCAGTCTTCCAGTGGAGGCCCAGAACACTCAACCCAGGGTGTGGGAGAGTGCAAGAAATGAACTTCCTGCAACTTCTGGTGCAGTGGCTTTCCTTTAGTCATCTTGACTGACCCATTTTGTGAAACAAGATTCAGGATAACTGAGGCAAAAATCACATTTGAATAGACATCGATGCCAACGCAGTTACAGCCCAGTTAGCTGGCACCATGGCAGTCATCCCTAGGATGAAAAGAAAACCTGGGGAGAGACTCTGCAAACAAATGTGTCCTCCAAGTCTGTGTGAAGTCCCTAGACAAGAAGGAAAAGCCCCGGAGGATGCCAGGAAAAATCCTGACATGTGTCAAGGACACAAAGCAGGCTGAGCAGGAAATAGAAACCTCTCAGCTGTCCTTAGCCAGTTTGGTGATGTAATATCAGGGGGATGTTGGTCTTCATTCATTCATCTTTTATTTCCCAAAAAGTTCTGGAATATCTCACAGTGACTTCTAATTTCTTACCTAGTTATTATGATTTCCGGTTCTCAGAGTTGGCCTAGATATCTCAGGGTCTATTCAGGGTCACAGAGATGGAGAAGCCCTGAGATTTTACTTATATTGCTGATTATCAGAGCCAGCCTTTGGAGTTTATAGTACCAGTGATTCTTCAGGAAGAATGACTCAAGAGCAAATCAACTGCAAAAATATGATCCAGGTGAAATCTGGTTAGTAAAAAGGCATCCTTGAAAGAGGAGGAACTCATCTCTCACTTGCTATGGCCGAGAGTCGAGTCGGGGTTATTGGACTCATTGTGGGAACCCATGCCTCAGACCCAGCCCTGATTCTGGAGCAGATGATCTCTTGACGACCTACTGTCTGGGTTACTGATCACCCACTGGAAGAGGGGCCTGAAGCATGCCTGGGCAGGTGAACAGCCATCAAGTGTTTCAGATTCTCTGCACCCTAAGGGTGACTCTGCTCACTATTTTAAGAAATTCTTTCCAATTTCTTCATTGCTGCTCAGAACTACTTCTGGCTTCTTTGGTTTCTTCAATATTTTTGAAATCCTTTTCATTTTCAAGAGCTCAAAATGCCTGGGGATGAGGAAAAAGATTTCTTTTTTCCTCTAATACAGTTCTGTTTAGTCTTCCTAGAGAATAACTTTGTTCATGCTGCCCATTTTGAAGGAATCTATTTTCCTTCTGCAGCTATAGACATTCTTGCTGGGGAAGCACTCCTGCCTTAGAGAGCTCATCTTATGTTAAGTGGTAATGTTCTTTGTCCCCAGAGGACTTTTGATAATATTGGGTTGGCCAAAAAGTTCATTCAGGTTTTTCCATTAACATCGTACAGAAAAACCCAAACAGCCTTTTTGGCCAACCCAATATTTCATCTACATCCATTTAAAAATAGGAAACAGAGGCACTGAGAGATTAGATGACTTTCCCAAAGTTATGCACCTGGGAAGAGACATCCCATGGCCAATAGGAAGGTCAGAAGGGACATTGACCTTTATGCCATAGATATAAACTTTCTCCAAATGTCTGAGACAGATATGATTCCAGACCATAGGGATTCCAAGGAAGCAGTTTACCCGCTTTCATGTTAGTCTTATTCTGCTTCTTTGGGTATTTTGGCCTTCAGGTGCATCTTTGACTTTCTTCTTACAGATAACTTTATTCTAGGGCCAGTGGTAGATAGCGATCATGTCACTCTTTTGGGATAAACTTCAGTTACCTCAGGAGAAAAAGAAGGACCCCATTAGTGTAGACAGAAAGGATAGAGAAGATGGGTGTGAACTTGAAGAGGAGGCAGGAATGTAGCCTTAAGTTTCCAGGGTTGGGGGAAAATGAATCCCCTGCACTAATTAATGCCTCCAAAAAAGAGGGCAGCGACAGCATCTCCATCAGCCCCATAATATCAGGGCAAAGACTCCATGGAGGCAAGCCCCTTTGTGGGTATCACTAGGGTTCTGCTTTCTTCCTGGAATGTGCTGTCTCTTCAAAGTCCATATGCTATTTTCTTACTTCAGTGACTAAGGTTGTAGATATCAAGAGAAACAAGCTGTCACCTTTCTGGCAATGAGCAGCAAATTTTCTTCTCATGATCAAATGGATTTCAATTGAGTCATCCATAGAAGACCACTCACAGTCTGTCCTAGGCAAACAGTGCCCTGTCACAGTTTCTGCGATCAGAATTCACTCTGCAGTGTCATTGTCCTGACACTGTTATTGTCCTATATTGAAATGCCACTAAGGCTTTCTAGTATACCCACATCCTAAGTGATGAACGTTTTGAGTTAGACTTCATGCAATACCCATGTATTCCTTAGTACAATGCATAGTAAAAAAAAAAAATGAACCTAATTTTAACCTATTGCAAAGCACTTGCTTCCAGGGAAAGAATTGAAACAAACCTGTTGCCTAAAGGCAGTCAAACAAGGTGCAGCCTCAGAGATGCCAGTTTGAGAAAACAGCTGCAGTTTTGGTCCAAGATAGACTGAGCTATAGCACACTTAGATTGCCAATAGAAAGCCCATTCAAATTGACATTCCCCCCTTTACTTTTCAGATCCCTTCCCACTGGAGGCAAGTGATGAGAGGAATCACCGAAAACGTGGCTGCTTCAAGGATCCTGAGCCAGATTCCACTCTCCTTGGTGTCGGGCATGACACGAATATTGCTGATGGTGCAATGACCTTTCAATAGGAAAAACTGATTTTTTTTTCCTTCAGTGCCTTATGGAATACTCTGAGACTCGCGACAATGCAAACCATCATTGAAATCTTTTCGCTTTGCTTGAAAAAAATTAAAATAAAACCAACAAAAAAATGGACATGCAAGATTCCAGTATGCGAAAACAAACGTTATTTTACAAAGTGTCAATTCAACAAAAGCCATTCTTTGATACCACTGCACAGTATACAAACACCATGTTCTTTAACACACATACACACAGACAAATTTCAAATTCCAATTCTGCGAACAGGCCCATCTCAGCTGAAATAATTAATTCCTCCTGATTAAAAAAAAAAAAAAATCTGACCTCCCTGTCTGGGAGGACAGACTGGCATTTCTTCTAGGATCTGCTGACAAGATGTTTTTGGTATTTCCTGTTGGTGATGATGTTCTGTGCACCCTATTTCCTTTCAACATTGCTGAAATGTGTATATCTTTAGAATGTAAATGCAACACTTCAGAAAATTCAAACACTTTGGAAAAGGGACTCAACGGTGACTTCTGTGTTTTGAAATGGTTTTGTGAAAATGCGCTGCCAATTTCCCACTCGGTGAAGGGATGAACAGAACTTTCTGAAACTGACTTGTGTGTAGCAAGGGACGGGCACTCTTAGGCACATGTCTCGGTGCTTTCCTACAAACGGATCCCGGGGCTTTCCAAGAAGCCCGGAATTTCAGCTCACAGATGTGTTTTTCTTGCTTCCGTGTGGATCTTAAGTTAAGATAGCTGAGTATTTAGCATTGAGGTGAGGGAAATGCGGCCTACATTCCCAAATGTGTTTAGAATATCTTTCTCAGAAACAACACTGTGTTTAGCTCCGCTTTCTCTGCTAAGTATGCCTTTCAAGTGTACACCATGGAGACAGGACCACGTTGCAAGGCAGGCCAGTGGGTTCAGACCACAGTTCTCATCCGACTTTCACTCTTGCTAGGTCTGTCTTACCAGCTATTGCCTGTGACTGCCTGTGGCTCTCCGTCGGACTGCATGTGTCCTCTCCTAGTTTGCCAAGACTACGATGCATTCCCAAACCTACTGCTAAATCAAGGGCCTCAGCGTCACTCCCAGGTCCTTGCTTGGAGCAGTCTCTCTACTGACTCCGAAGATCGCACCACTGCTCCACAGGCTATCAAGTAACTAACTGCGTACCTGCCGTTGGCATCATCAGAACAGTCAGAGGAAATAGTCTCTGCTCACTAATTACCTCCTATATAACGACGTACGCTTTCTGTAGTTCAGTAGTCTGCTCTCATAAGCAACGTGCATTGGGAAGTTTCCAGGCTGTAAAAACTGGGAGCTCGAATTCATCTCCCCAAGTGTGACCCTTAGATGCTTTAGTTGACTCGCTGCACATTTGCTCTTGTCTTCAGAAAAGAAAGGTACAAGTCTTGTTTCCAATGAAACATTTCCGGAAAAGTGTAATATAAACTTTCATTCCAAAAACTGTGTCAGAAACGAATAACTCACCTTTCAAATTTTCAATGGTATTGAGCAAAACAAACAAACAAAAAACCAAGAAAGCTGTTGTGTTTTTGTTTTGTTTTCACGAAACTGTGATCCTTTTTCAACTTCTGAATGCTATGATGTCCCGGCGCGGGAAGCTAACGCTGTGCCAATATATGAGGTTGTATAAAACCAACCAACCAACCTACACACAAACTTCTCATAGGCACTGGATAAAGAGAAGTGGATGTTTGTTGACTCATATCAGTTTTTCAGAGAGGAAACTTCACTGGGAATGAAGAGGCAGGTAAATTGGTTTGTTATTTTTTAAAAACGTGCATGTTAAAAAAAAAAAAAAAAACAACATTGATTGCTTCAAATTTCTGCTACTAACTTCAAGCTACAGGAGTTTGGCGGTAGTCACTTGAAGATTTTTTTTCCAATTATTTTCTTTTTGTTGTTAAAGCTGTACTTCAGTGAACAGAAACATTGCCAAGCAAACTAATGGCTGTAAAAGCATAAATTGCATGTGTGGGAATAAATTACGGAGCCTCACTGCCGTGAGGTATTGTACAAAGTTTTAATACATTTTGTAAATAAAATTGTAAAGAAAGAATTCTGTTTCTGGGCTTTGTTCAAATTTTATTGGGATGCAGGTGCCAAGAAGTTATCATTCACCAATTGACTTCCCACCAGAAGTCTCACCAATGATGTTTGGTCACCTTACTGGTGATATTCACCAACTATTATGCCTCTCCTCAGCGCAACTGCAACTGCAGTCAGGTTCAGACCCCTAATCTAAATGGAATGGACCATGAAGACCCTCGATTATGTCTGCCAGGATCACCACCAGTGAGGTGGCATCAACAAGCAGCAAGAAGCAAGACTTCAGTTCATATGGGAAGGAGGAAAAGTTTGACTTTAAGACCTTAATTCCCACTCATCATCTCCACCTTCAGGGACCCTCTCCTCAGACATCTGCCTTGACCCTAACCCTGATCCTCCATCCTCTCATTGCCAGATCTGGCCTCCCAAGGAAATGCTCAAACTCAGGATTGATGATCTTCAAAAAAACAAAAAACACCTCCGATCACTTTCCCATGTCATCACACATATATATTGTCGTCCTTTTAGTTAATTGGCTCTACTTTTTGCTGCTTTCATTACTGATAATAACTTAATGTCCCAGTGGAAAATCTTTATTCCACCCAGGGCCACTGATCTAGAGTGGGGGATTAAATAATGAATCTAGGACTCTACTGATCTTAGAATGTTTCTGAGAGAGAATCAAATGGCTAATGATCTAGTTGGAATTGTATATAGT
This sequence comes from Okapia johnstoni, assembly GCA_024291935.2. Lineage (NCBI taxonomy): Eukaryota > Metazoa > Chordata > Mammalia > Artiodactyla > Giraffidae > Okapia > Okapia johnstoni. Next base: position 101,028,082 of record CM044305.1, on the reverse strand, counting down.
GAAAATGGAATATGGTTTTATCCAACAAATAGAGCACATGTTTAAATATAGATCAGTTTCAGATGATGATCACCAAAGAAAACAGGGAGTGATGGTAGGAGAAAGGGGATAGTTTGTAACTAAGTCAGAAAGGAAGAGTGCAATTGAGATGCTACAGAAATAAAGATATCTGGGATTAGAGAGCTAGGGAACAAGGAATACAATACCTCAGGGAGATAAAGATGGGAGCAGGAAAGGAAAACTCTCAGAAGTCTATGAAGTGTAGGATGATATGAACAACATGTGGTCAATTTGACCCATAGGCTTCAGCATATTACTATCATTTTCACTGTCCTCTGAAATGCCATTTGCCTGGCAAAACACCATTTCTAACTCGCCTGCTTTCCTTTTCTTTGATTAGGACACCTGGACACAAATTCAGCAACTAAACAACAACAGCAGCCCCTGCCCCCCAGAAGAGAGTGATTCTTTAGGGAGCAGATTCAGTGACTAGATTATAGTGACGGTCCCCTTGGTGGCTGATGAAATCAGTTCAAGTGCCAAATGTTGCCCCCAAAGCTTCAAAAATAATAGATATCAATTTTAACAGGAACTCCAATTCCTTACCTCAAAGGAGAAGTTCACCTCAGGTGCTGTGGCATGTGATGGTAGAGGGCAACTTGGGTTTACCTAGGAATTGAGTGTTTTCCTCCTGGGAGGAAGGGAGAAGGTGTTTTTAGTCTTTCTCAAGTTAGTCCCTAGGTAGCTGTATGTCTTGCTGATACATAGGATCAGAGTCGCCAAATAGGTCTGCAAAAAAAATCTTTGATCTTCCATTGTCACACTCTCACTGTGCACAAGAGGAAACTGCTTCTGGCTCTCTGTGTTGGTTTTCTTGCCCTGTTAACATTCACATCTGATCACACTGTGTCTATAGGACAGTCTGCAAAACAGGAAGGACAAGTGTATTTAAGGAAACCCTGGTAGGATTCTGGAAGAAACGGTCCTGCAAATCACCTTCCTAGTACTGGGTGAGGAGAAAGGATCGACTGTGACTTGGGGGAGATGAACATAGAGGAGGAGGAGAACAAATGGAGAAGCAAGAAGCAAAGCCATTATTCCTCAGAGTCCAGACTCAGTGAAGCAGAAAGATGCACTGACATGCTGTCTCATAAGGGTCATAAACCACCAAAGTCTATTATCAGTTGGAGAGTTACTTTCAAAATCTGAGCCAGCTATTCGGCTACTCTCAGCCATACATCTCCTCTCTTAGCCTCACCCTGTTGGACTGCGTTTCCTGGGCACCCATTTATTATCAGATCACTTGGCAGATATGAAACTCAGCAACAATACATCTGCGTTCAGTTGTGGGAGCACACAGAACCGAGAGTCCCATCAGGAAATCTCTTTTGAATCTGGGGTTACTGGTAGGACTTACAGTTTCACCCCTATTGTTCTAGACTAAAGAAAAGACAAGGTCTGGGCACTGAGAATTCATGAAACTTGCCTCTAGAACTGAAAGTGAAAGAATGAAGTTGCTAGGAGACCTCCCCTACATCTAAGATTGAGAGTCATGGACCAGTCATTTATAGTCTGTGAAGATGGTGCAATTGGACTTTCTCAAAATGTTCCCTGTGAGGGCACTGTTGTTAGGAGAGGATGGAGGGAGGTATTGGGAGGGTCAGTCATTGTCCCAAACCTACTGCACTTTCTTCGCATCCTCAACACTGAGAGTTCACAAACCCATTTGAATAGGCAGGATACCCAAGTTCTTTGATCACCACCGTTGTCCTTGTAACAAAACAGCACCTAGACAAGACAGCTGGGGGAGGGCCTATACTCCTTTCCTCTCCTCTCCAGGCTGAGGGGAAAGCAGTCTTGGTGGCATGTCAGATAATAACTACAAAGAGCCTCCATCCATCCATGCCCCATGTTGTGCTCAGGGAAAGAACTAGAAAGAGCCCCAAAAGACGACTTCAGCTCTGCTTCTCCACTTGGGTTTGTGCTTCCTAATGTAATCAGGTGGAACCTAACTGCATTTCTCTCTGTGCGTCAGAAGCTGTGGGCCTTTTGAACTAAGAAATCACACTGGCCCCTGTAAGCCTCTAGTTGTTGAAAACCTCAGAATGACCACTTCCCTGCCAAACTGCCTACTCTTTGAGCTGGAGGTATTTGCTTAGATATTGACTCATGATGCCCTAGTTACAAACGTGTAAAAGAACCTGCAACGACAGCCTAAATAATAATCCTCTCCTCCTGACAGCAGCTTTGGTAAAATTACCCTTGCAGCGGTTTCACTGAGCCTCAGTCCTGTAGCAAAAATGGTTGCTTTCAATTTTTTCTAACAAATATTCTTTAAGCCTGAACAAGTCAATTAACGTTCTGGCAGCAACTTTCAAGAAGCTAGAATGCAAAGCTGACAGGATGATAGAATGTTACAAATATTTCTAAACATTGTAGTCTTCCCCTAACTAATGTGAGGGTTAGTTTTGTTGAAAGACAGGAAACCCTCTCTAAACCCAGTAAAGCCCTCTAGGCCTGCATTTTCCCCCATTTACAGTATAGCTTCAGAAAAGCTTGCTACACCCCATCACCTCTTCCTTAATGATAATACTATAGCTTCTGCCCCACCACTCTATAGGAACTGCTCTGGCCAAGGTCATCAATAAACTGCAATCCTACTTTATTGTAAGGGATGTCAAACTGTGACTCTTAGGCCAAATATGGCCCACCACTTTTTTTGTGAATAAAGTTTTATTGAAACATAGCCATATCCATTAACTTACTACCTGTGACTGCTTTTACCCTCCAATAGCACAGCTGAGTAGTTACAAGAGTATTGCCCACAATGTCTAAAATATTTACTTACTTGCTCTTTGTAGAAAAGCCTTGCTAACTCCTACTTTATCCAACTCGTTAGTCATTATACTATTTGATCTCTTTCTAGAATTTGGTGCTATTAACCTCTCCCACCTTGAAGTCTCTATTCGTTTGACTTCTGTGACCTCACTTTTTCCTGGTTTTCCCCCTGCCTGGCTGCTAATTTTTGCTTCTGATTCCTGCTTTCCTCTCCTTTCAATGTCAATGTTCTCCTGAGTTCTACCCTGATCCTTCCTCTGTACTCTTTACACTCTCCCTGGGTACTGTCCCATGGTTTCCATCTCTAACTACACTGTGTCTCTCAAGTCTTCATTTCCAGCTCAGAATGCTCTCTTGAGTTCCAAATAAGTATACTCAAATGTCTAATGCACCTCCTTATTTGGATTTATCCCATAAGCAAAAATTCAACATTTCCAACACAGAAACCATTGTCTCTGCTCTTACCCTCACCCCACTGCTAAACAAGACATCCCTCTGAGAGCTCTGTGCTGTGTGCTCTGCTTAGTCGCTCAGTCGTGTCTGACTCTTTATGACCCCATGGACTGTAGCCCACCAGGTTCCTCTGTCTATGGGGATTCTCCAGGCAAGAATACTGGAGTGGGTTGCCATGCCCTCCTCTATGGGATCTTCCCAACTCAGGGATCAAACCCAGGTCTCCCACATTGCAGGCGGATCCTTTACTGTCTGAGCCACCAGGGAAGCCCAAGGATACTGAGAGCTCTATCTTGATTTAAAACCACATTGATGTAGAGTAAAAGAGCATATAATAGTAAATTTCATAAATCTTAAAATTGGTAGATGTGACCACCTGAGAAAAAAGTAGGCTTGCACTCAAAAGTAGAACTCACCGTACAATGACAATGAAAAACCACATGGGTCAGTTTAAACATCAGCTTGTTAGATGTTACATCTTACCTGTAAGATGTAGTGAAAAGTGTATGATTCTTCTCATTTTTTTGGATCCCAGAGTCATAATGTGGTTTGCACTCATGTGGAAGAAAACTAGCTCATATTATCATCAAAGAAGAAATAGGCAGACTTGGAACCAGCTACCCAAACCATTCCCTGAAACACAATATGAGATGGTCCTGATCACCCTGAGGGAGATACTAGGTAGAACCTGGATGGAATCAGAGAAAGAACAAGCAAAGAATGGGGGGGTGTCGGTTTACAGAAAGTCAAACCTGTGTATTTGTGTAAGCAGACCATTCTTTTATTTCTCTCCTTTACTCTTGCCATCACCACAGAAGGTTGGGCTATACAGAGAAGACTGTAAGACAAGGAGTCAGTCACCCCACCCAGAAACCTGGTAATCAACCTTGTCTGCTCCCTCCCTCATCCTTTCCCTCAGTCAAGTCCTGATGATTCTACACCCTTGATCTGTCTGAAATCCATCTACTTCTATGAATCTCTACCTTAGTTTGAGCTTGAAACATTCTAGATGGTGTAATGCAAGAGACTCTCAGTTTTTCCTGCTCTCTTTAGTTTTTAATCCCTATAATTCACCCTCTGCACTGTGGCCATAATGATTTTTCTGATCTCATCAGTCCTCAGCCTCAAGGTCCTCTCTACCCTTTGGCATAAGGATCTGCCTTCCAATGCAAGGGACGTGGGTTTGATCCCTGGTCGGGGAACTAAGATCCCACAGGCCATGGGGCAACTAAGCCCACATGCTAAAATTACTAAGCCCATATGTAACAACTAGACAGAAGCCCACATGTCATAACAAAAGATTCCACATAATGCAACTAAGACTAGATGCAGCCAAAATAAATATTTGTTTTTAAAAAGAGGAGTATATCACTACAGTTTATCCTTTTAGAAGTCCTTCATGATCTGTCTCCTGCGCATTTCTCCAGTCTTGTTGTTTACCATCCCTGCACTCTAGTCTCCACTTCATCATAAATATCCACTAAGACCCAACGATATTCAACTACTTAAAATTTCTGCGTTTGAAATGTCTTTTCATGTGTCTATGATTTTGAACATGCTTCTCCATCTGCCTGGAATTTCCTTCCCCTCATTTTTATGCTTGACTAACTCATTCTCTGTCTTTAAGACTCAAGTGGCATCATTTCCTCTGGGAAGCCTTCTCTGACTGCTCTCAACCCTCAGGATTGGGTTAGAGACTCCACCTCTGTTTTCCCATCTCAGTAGTGCTTACCTCTTTCACTACAGTGAGATATATATACACACACACACACACACATACACACACATACACACACACACACACACATATTGTCTTCCCGAATAGACCATGGGCAGATTCTCTCTTAATCATTTCCATAACTGAAATAGAGTTGTGTCTTTTGAACAAATGAATGAAAAAATGAATAAAATGTGCGAGTGGAAAAAAAATCCCAGAGACATAAGTTAGGAAGTAGTGGTGAGGACAGAGAAGAGGTGCCACCTTACACTGTACAAAATGAAAATACTCGCAAATTTTCTGTCCAAAGAGGTCCACCTTCCACATAATCAGTTAGCCAAGGCAGTTTTCCACAGCCTGTTGTCTTTTCAATATTTCTCTTCTCCTAAAATAAGCCTTACCTCATCCCCTACCACACAAGCAGCCAAGCCCTCAGCTTCCTTTGAATGCAGAATATCTCCTGCACTACTGAAGCTGAAGTTCCAATACTTCGGCCACCTGATGCAAAGAGCAGACTCGCTAGAAAAGACCCTGATGCTGGGAAAGATTGGAGGCAGGAGGAGGAGGGGGCGATAGAGGATGAGATGGTTGGATGGCATCACCAACTCGATGGACATGAGTTTGTGTAAGCTCTGGGAGATGGTGAAGGACAGGGAAGCCTGGCGTGCTGTAGTCCATGGGGTCGCAAAGAGTCGGACACAACTGAGTGACTAACACTTTCACTTTAGGATTTATCTACTAAGTAATCTCTGTTCCAGAAAGCCCCACCCCTTCGGCCAGCAGAGGCTCTATCAGGTTAACATCACAGTCTGATGACTCCCCCTGCTCAGTCCTGCTTCTTCTTCCCAATTCCTTCATGGGCATTATTCCCTCATGTTGGGCTGCACCCCCACAGGCCTGCAAGGTTTGTGGTTGCCCAGCCTGAGACCAAAGACAGAGCCTGGACAGAGGCAGAGAAATTAATGGCTTGTTGGACAGGGGATCTCACCTGGCCGAAGAAAAAAGTCCTGGAGTGACACCGGCACTGTGCACAGCAGACGCACCACGGCAGCCATCTTGGCTACTGGTGAGGAGGGGGAAGGAGGCTCCCTTTTATAGGGGGAGGCGATGTCTGGGAGGCTCATCAGTTACCAGGGAAACCAGCAGCTCAGGCACGTCCCTCACAGCCCCTCAGGTTAATAACCATCACGAGGGCAGGTGTTTCCCTTTAATAAACTAGCAGGTGGAGTCATTTTGGCCTAAGGATGAGAACAATCACTCGCTGGGGCAAGGGATAAGCACATCCACGTGAGTAGTGTGTAAGTGAAGTGGGGACTGGTCGAGCAGGGTATGTACAGAGAGCAAAAGAACCGCCATCTTGAGTGGCCTGACCACACACCTAGTAAATCTTTTGCACACCTAGCTCCATCTCAACACTTGCTTCTCTGATAGTCCAACCTGTAACAGTTTTTGAAGGATTGCTATCAATTATTTATTGTTATTATTTATTTACTTATTTATGTACCATTTTGGGCTGTCAGGTCTTGGTTGCAGCATGCAGGAGCTTCGTTGCGGCACACAGGCTTCTCTCTAGTTGTGGAGCTCAGGCTCCAGAGCACATGGGCTCAGTAGCTGTGGCACATGGTCTTCGTGACACAGCAGCATGTTCGATCTTAATTCCCTAAGGGTCGAACCTACATCCCCTGCATCAGAAGGCATATTCTTAACCACTGGACCACCAGGGAAGACCCCAACCCATTACATGATCATGATAACAGAATTGGTTCAAGAAAACAGGCTGACAGAGGTTGGAGACCAGATCCCTCACCACTTGACTAGCAGTGAGGACCCTCTTCCTGCTAAGAGGTGACTGTATTAAGCTTTCACCTGTGGTGTTTTGGAAGCACGTGGCAGTGGAGCGGATGCACTAGCTGGGAATGATCAGCCATTTGAAATGTATGGGAGAATTATAAATAAAACAGAATTTGGTGCTTGTTATTAAGTGACCTTGATGCCCTAAAAAGCAGACAATAAAAAGCGAATAACAATTCAAACCTGTACACGAGAACCCAACAGTCTCTAGCTTACAAGGAAGCTCTCATTTCAAGAAATGGGGAGTGTTTAACTCTCCGACATAAATCACAGCAGGATCCTTCATGACCCACCTCCCAGAATATTGGAAATAAAAGCAAAAATAAACAAATGTTACCTAATTAAAATTAAAAGCTTTTGCACAACAAAGGAAACTATAAGCAAGGTGAAAAGACAGCCTTCAGAATGGGAGAAAATAATAGCAAACGAAGCAACAGACAAACAATTAATCTCAAAAATATACAAGCAACTCCTGCAGCTGAATTCCAGAAAAATAAATGACTCAATCAAAAAATGGGCCAAAGAACTAAACAGACAGTTCTCCAAAGAAGACATACAGATGGCTAACAAACAGATGAAAAGATGCTCAGCATCACTCATTATTAGAGAAATGCAAATCAAAACCACAATGATGGTAACCCTATATGTGAGACAGAATAAGAGACACAGATGCATAGAACAGTCCTGTGGACTCTGAGGGAGAAGGTGAGGGTGGGACGTTCTGGGACAATAACATTGAAACATGTATGTTGTCATATGTGAAGCGGAACACCATTCCATGTTCTATGCATGGGACGGATGCTCAGGGATGGAGCGTTGGGATTACCCAGAGGGATGGGAAGGGGAGGGAGGTGGGAGGAGGGTTCGGGAGGGGGAGCACATGTGAACCCATGGCTGATTCATGTCAATGTATGGCAAAAACTACTACAATATTGTAAAGTAATTAGCCCCCAACTAAAATAAAAAAAAAAAAAACCACAATGAGGTACCATTTCACACCAGTCAGAATGGCTGCTATCCAAAAGTCTGCAAGCAATAAATGCTGGAGAGGGTGTGGAGAAAAGGGAACCCTCTTTCACTGTTGGTGGGAATGCAAACTAGTACAGCCACTATGGAGAACAGTGTGGAGATTCCTTAAAATCTGGGAATAGAACTACCATATGACCCAGCAATCCCACTGCTGGGCATACACACCGAGGAAACCAGAATTGAAAGAGACGCGTGTACCCCAATGTTCATCGCAGCACTGTTTACAATAGCCAGGACATGGAAGCAACCTAGATGTCCATCGGCAGACGAATGGATAAGGAAGCTGTGGCACATATACACAATGGAATATATTAACAAAATACATTTGAATCGGTTCTACTGAGATGGATGAAACTGGAGTCCATTATACAGAGTGAAGTAAGCCAGAAAGAAAAACACCAATACAGTATACTAATGCATATATATGGAATTTGAAAGATGGTAACGATAACCCTATATGCGAGACAGAATAAGAGACACAGATGCATAGAACAGTCTTATGGACTCTGAGGGAGAAGGTGAGGGTGGGACGTTCTGGGACAATAGCATTGAAACATGTATGTTATCATCTGTGAAACAGAACACCATTCCAGGTTCGATGCATGAGACAAATGCTCAGGGCTGGGGGCAATGGGATGACCCAGAGGGATGGGATGGGGAGGGAGGTGGGAGGGGGGTTCAGGATGGGGAACATATGTAAACCCATGGTTGATTCATGTCAATGTATGGCAAAAACCACTACAATATTGTAAAGTAATTAGCCCCCAACTAAAATAAATAAATTTATTTAAAAAAAAAGAAATGGGGAGTGTTTAAAAAGGTAAAGATCTAACCCAGGATTAGATCAAGGTGACTGAATTTCAAAGATCATTGAATGCTCAGCTGAGACAGGAATGTTCTGTCAACATCAAGGTCCCAATTGAGAAGACTCAGCACCCCAGACACATGGGATGGGGGATGGCTCAGTGGATGCTCCTGAAGGTGTTGACTCTGCAGTCTTCTCTAAAATTTCTGAGCCAGAAGAAGTGGCCCCCTCTTGCCTAACAACACCTGGTATTTCTCTGTATGAGAGACAACACAGAGGTCTCTCACAAAATCATAGGCCTGTAAGTAGCATTATCCTTCCAAGAAGAAGCTGGACCTAATAGGGAAGGAAGGGGAATATACCCTGAAGGAATTGGAAGATTTAGGCAGCACCTGATGGCAGGAGTCAGGGGAGTCCCCACAGGACTGGATCCTGAAGGTGCTTCATCAAGTGGTGCTTTATCTCAAGACCAGACAAGGGAGAGTTTGTTGGTTTGGAGCCACTTTCTTCGAATATGGGATGGGGCTCTGAACACCCTAGCAGGGCCCCCAGAAGTTGGTGTAAATTCATAATTAAGGTAGTAGCTCATTTATTCTTACTCTTTTTATTTTATTCTCTCCATGAAGCAATACTCTGTTTCCGTGTCTATTTTGTGTCTAGGGATGCTGTGTTTTATTTTTATTTTTCAGAGATGCTGTGTGTTATTAGCCAACTCTAGCTTTCTACTGATCAGGCCCACTTGATTGCTGCTTTAATCTTGCCTCAGTTCAGTTCAGTCACTCAGTCATGTCCGACTCTTTGCAACCCCATGGACTGCAGCACGCCAGGCTTCCCTGTCCATCACCAAGGGTTAATCTTGCCTGTTGTTATAATAATTACCAACCACTGGCTGCTGGTGGTTAAGCTCTATCACTTAGACTCTATTGCTGGGGGGTGGAGAGGGTTGGCTATCATTTTTCTATTTCTTTCAGCAAATCATGGGACAGCCTCCCCTATCATCTGTCCTAGCCTGTACAGCAGAGGACCATTCCCCAAAGAGACCAATGAGCCGCTTTTTAGCCATTAGCAAGTTTACCACATCCATCTTGGAAGGGCCAGCAGTTCATTCTCATAGGATAGATAACTATTTGAGGGGTGTGGCCTTACCTTTCCTATCTGCAGGAACCTTGGCCAGGACCACTGTCCAGGGGCTTATGGAATGCTTGATGCGCAAGTATGAAATTCCACACAATATTGCATCCAACATCTCACCCCACCACAGAGGAGGTATGGGAGTGGGCCCGTGACCGTGGGAGTCACTGGTCATATCACATGCCACACCATCCAGAAGCAGCTGGCCTCACAGAAAACTCAAAAGCAAGAAGGATGGGTTGTTAGGAAGCAAACGGTGAGATTTAGTGGGAATTGACATCTGTAAAGGAAGAGGGAGGAAGCAGAATTGGAGTAGGGGGAGCCATCAGACTCAATGCTGATCTGAGAAAGTTTCTGCCAGCCCCACAGGGAAATTCTGGAGCAAAGATTCCAGAGGAAGCTGAGGAGTCCTACTTTGGGCAGACGTGCCTAGGCTCTTGCATCACTGCCTTGCTCAGTCATTGGCCAGAGGCTGCACAAGAAGAGCATGACCTCGGCTCAAAAGCTGAGATTAACCCAACTCATAGCTGGGCAGTGAGTCCTTCCGAAAGAGGGATGAGTAACACATTGGTAGGTCTGCCACAGTCCAGCCCTCTTGTCACACTGATCCACATTTCCATACATGTTCAGAGAGAAGCCTATCCTAGGCTCTTGCAGGCCTAAGAAGAGGGAGACTGGTGGCATAAGCTACAGCCTCCCCACCTCCACTTCAGTTGGTCTTGGACGGCAATTAGTATTCAATGCCTTCCTCTTCCACTATTCATTCTAAATTCCCTCATCCTCAGCTTTTATCTTGGCAGGTATCAGTGGCTTATCTAGTAGTTTAACCCAAACCCTCATCCCTGAACAATCAGAACTCCTAATAAGTCATACCCTTCTCAGACTGAGGTTGTGCATGTGTCCATTCATAGTTATAATGGACTGGGGAATAGTTGGGCAGGGGGACTCAGGTGGGCATCTGAGTGCCATACATATTCCTCTCTGTTCTCATTCAGTTCAGTTCAGTTGCTCAGTCGTGTCCAACTCTTTGATACCCCATGAATCGCAGCACGCCAGGCCTCCCTGTCCATCACCAACTCCCGGAGTCTACCCAAACCCATGTCCATCGAGTCGGTGAGGCCATCCAGCCATCTCATCCTCTGTCGTCCCCTTCTCCTCCTGCCCCCAATCCCTCCCAGCATTAGGGTCTTTTCCAATGAGTCAACTCTTCTCATCAGGTGGCCAAAGTATTGGAGTTTCAGCTTCAACATCAGTCCTTCCAATAAACACCCAGGACTGATCTCCTTTAGGATGGACTCATTAGGGAACGTTATCTCTCTGTCTTCTTGCAGATTGAGGTCAATTACGCCTGATAGGATGGTGAGTTTTCTTGGCTGCTTGTCATTGAACACGAGGGACCCAGGAGAACAAAGTGTCAGGTATAGCTTGTAGGTCGATGGGATCCTTGTTATAACCCCTTTGGGGACCAGGGTCTCTAACATTGTGAAGCTTAGTTTCAGGGACAGGAAACAAAAAATCCTCCAGTAGGTCACTGGAAGTGATGGTTAGTGGGACCTTTCCTGATTCTACCTCTTGTTCCCTGAACCCTCTATTTTTCCTATGGAGGACACAGCACTATATTGAAGGTCTCCAATTTAATTCATTCTTTCCGAGTATTGTCTCTGAAATGATGCCTTTAGGAGTGACATTGGACAATATGATAAATTAATCATGCCTTGACTTGATGGGAGAGGCATATTTATTTACACATCTATTCATCACAAGCCGGTGATGTAGGTAATCTTATTCTCTCCATTTTATACAGATGAGGGAACTGCAGTACATACATGTTAAGAAACATGCTAAACACCAGTTGTAAGTGGCAGAATATTTTAATTGGGCCATCCTGCGGGGGTGATACTACAAACTAAAGGGATGGCTGCTGCTAAGTTGCTTCAGTCGGGTCCGACTCTGTGCAACCCCATAGACGGCAGCCCACCAGGCTCCGCCATCCCTGGGATTCTCCAGGCAAGAACACTGGAGTGGGTTGCCGTTTCCTTCTCCAGTGCATGAAAGGGAAAAGTGAAAGTGAAGTCGCTCAGTCGTGTCTGGCTCCTAGTGACCCCATGGACCGTAGCCTACCAGGCTCCTCCGTCCATGGGATTTTCCAGGAAGAGTACTGGAGTGGGGTGCCATTGCTAGCTTAGTAAAATTTCAAGCCTAATGATTGGCTAATTTCTATAGGCAATGAAGCCAACAAGATCCCACCCAACCTTTTTTTTAAACTGTTTTTTTTAAAGATTTGTTTATTTATTGGCTGCAGTGGGTCTTCGTTGCTGCACTTGGGCTTTCTCTAGTTGTAGTGAATGGGAGCTACTCTCTAGTTGAGGTGCCCAGGCTTCTCACTGCAGTGGCTTGTCTTTTTGTGGAGCATGGGCTCTCGGGTGCTTTGGCTCAATAATTATGGTGCATGGGCTTAGTTGCCCTGTGGCAAGTGGAATCTTCCTGTAACAGAGATGGAACCCATGTCTCCTGCATTGCAAGGCAGACTCTCAACCACTATACCATCAGGGAAGCCCCCACCCAACATCTTGGAACATTGCTCCCAAAAGGAATTGCCATTCCAGTATCTTCCAAAGTTTTGATTGGAATCTCTAGCCTTAACAAATATCCTAATGAAATACAAGGCTCCTCTTAAATGGTTTAAGCAATGAATGCCATGCCATGAGCCTTCCCTCACTCATTACTCCTTGCCATACCCAACCCTCCTTTAGGGACCATGTCTTAATGCTGATCATTTCATTGTGGAAACAAAAAGAACTAAAACCATCTGAGAGAAATAGTTGGCAAGTTTTAATGTGACTTTCTCCTCTTCTATTTTCTTGGGTAGAATTTACTTACTGGCATAAATATGAAAAATACATATCACATATGATTTACCATTATTAAAATTAAATAAGAGAAAATCTTTGGCATTCACATTCATTTTCTTATTCGGAAGAGACATCCCATTCTACTGATTGCAATATAAATAAGTTTGGAATAATGATTGTGATATTCTATTAACTTAATGGATTCAATTTCATAAGTCATTTTTATGGATAAAATTTAAAATACTGTATTAATTCCAAACAGAATACATTTGCAGTTTGTTCCGGGAAAACAGATTACTGTACATGTAATGTCAACAGTCATTACTTCCTGGTGTTATTTACCTGATCTCAATTTCCTAGCTAATACCACCGTATGTGTAATGAATAATGCACTGTGTGAAATGTGCACTCTGCAAAAACACATCATATATAGCACAGTTATTGGTAGTACATCACCTAATAGAGAATTTGTATTTCTTCCCTGCCTCCCACTCACTTCCCACTATATTTTAAACTAGCATATATCTAGAAGAAACATTTTGGAGGAGAGGGTGGAAGATGTCCAAAGTGAGCAACTTCTATGATTATTTATTTATTATTGAGATAAAAATGAGTATACAAGTAATCATAACCCAGATCAAGATATGGAAAGTTTTCAGTAACCCCAGGAAGCTCCCCTGTGCCCGCTTCCAAGAAGTAACCACTATTCTGATTTGTATTACCATAGATTCAGTTCAAAGTGAACACACTTCTTAAAAATGTATATTCAGTACTTAAAAATTTACTAAAGTGAAGATGGAAGTTATCTGTATGAGGCAGCTCAGACAGTCACACCTTTAGCTGTGCAGCTTAACAATAACTCCCAGTTTTTCAGGAAACTGAGTAGGTAATTCAAAATTATCCAAACCTCTGACCTTGGTTCTTCCTTTGGAGTTTTTAAAGCCATTCCTTTGCTTGTTTATATCCCTACACATTCTCATTCCTCATTCTGCCTCCCTCCTCTCCACCCCCAACCCCTGAACAGAGTGATGTGCTGCAGGGTCTGCTTGCAGGGGCTTTAGGGAGTTGATTGTACACATCTCTTCCCATCGCCACATTCAGTGATGTTCAATGAGTAAGTTTAAAATTGACCATGGTGGAAGTATTTACATCACAGCAATTGGTGAATGCTGCAAATCAGGGTCCCCCAGACCACTGTGATCATTGCTAAACATTTATTATCACTGACCACTACACCACACATCCAATACATTCAAATCATGTCAAATGGCTTCAAAGAGCTCTGGAGATTAAAAATTCTACCCAGTCAAAGAAAACCTAGTAGAAACAAGTTTTAACTCAGCCAGTGTTTTCAAATTCACAACAGTCTGCCACTGGTTGTGGACTGGTTTTACAACAACCATGATTTGTGAAATACCCCCTCCCCCTAAATTGAAATGCATGACAAGCTTTTAATTGAGGTAAATCGTCACTAACATTGGTTGAAGATATCTGCAATAGTCTTAGAGATGCAGAAATAGTTGAAAATTCACCATCTGGAACAAGGTTTTAGTAACTCAAGTCTGTACTATAACCTCCATTGGTTTTATAAGGCTTCATGCCTATAATGTTTTGTCACCAAACCAGAGGGAAAGTTCATAGAGGCTGTGAATAGTGTCTTCTTTATAGAAATTCATCACAGTGCCTACCACAGTGTTAAGTTTTGAGCAGATGCCAGGCAATAGTGTATTAACTCCATTGTTCCCTCCCCTATTTCCATCTCCATCCCACCCCTCTAATGAGTTACCCTATACTTTCTCAGAGCTACTCCCTAACCCACCCAGACACACAAAACAAACTGGGCCATTATTCACAATAGCCAAGATATGGAAATAAGCCAAATGTCCATCAATAGATGAATGGATAAAGAGAATGTGTTTTGTGTGTGTGTGTGTGTGTGTGTGTGTGTGTGTGTGTGTGTGTGTGTGATGGAAGGTTATTCAGTCTTAAATAAAGAAGGAGATATTACCATCTGTGACAACATGGATGAAACTTGAGGACATTGCGCTAAGTGAAATAAGCCAGTATCAGGAGGATAGATACTGGTAGTCAAACTCATAGAAGAAAAGATTAGAGTGGTGGTTGCTAGGGGGAAGGAGGAAAGAGGAGTGATTGTTCAATGGGTATAAAGTTTCAGTTATGCAAGATGAAGAAGTTCTGGAGATCTGCTGTACAACATTGTACCTATAGTTAACAACCCAGTACTGTGCATTTAAAACTTTGCTAGGAAGGTAGATCTTGTGTTAAGTGTTCTCATCACACACACATACACACACAAAAAAACCAATAAAACTGCTGGAAATGATAGATATTACCCTGATTGTACGTTAGTATCATAGGTATATGCATAGGTCCAAACTCGTCAGTTGTGTGCACTGAACATGTGCAGGCTTTTGTCTATCAATTATACCTCAACACAGCTGTTCTTTTAAAAACCCACGACAAAAATTAATTTCTATAATTATCCTGTGTTTCAGGAATGGTGTACATTCACTTAACAAATATTAAGCACTAACATGATGTAGAGCATTGTTCTAAATATTATAGATGCATACCAAGATGATTTAGACGTAAGCACTATGGGAATACCAGACCACCTGACCTGACTCTTGAGAAACCTGTATGCAGGTCAGGAAGCAACAGTTAGAACCGGACATGGAACAACAGACTGGTTCCAAATAGGAAAAGGAGTATGTCAAGGCTGTGTATTGTCACCCCGCTTACTTAACTTATATGCAGAGGACATCATGAGAAACGCTGGGCTGGAAGAAACACAAGCTGGAATCAAGATTGCCAGGCGAAATATCAATAACCTCAGATATGCAGATGACACCACCTTTATGGCAGAAAGTGAAGAAGAACTAAAGAGCCTCTTCATGAAAGTGAAAGAGGAGAGTGAAAATGTTGGCTTAAAGCTCAACATTCAGAAAACTAAGATCATGGCATCTGGTCCCATTACTTCATGGCAAATAGATGGGGAAACAGTGGAAACAGTGACAGACTTTATTTTGGGGGGGCTCCAAAATCACTGCAGATAGTGACTGCAGCCATGAAATTAAAAGACGCTTACTCCTTGGAAGGAAGGTTATGACCAACCTAGACAGCATATTAAAAAGCAGAGACATTGATTGAAGGTGGGAGGAGAAGGGGACGACAGAGGATGAGATGGTTGGATGGCATCACCGACTCAATGAGCATGAGTTTGAGTAAAGTCTGGGAGTTGGTGATGGACAGGGGGCCTGGTGTGCTGCAGTACATGGGGTTGCAAAGAGTTGGACATGACTGAGCAACTAAACAACAACAATATGGGTTGGATTGGAGGGAAGGCTAACCTGGAGGCAGGGAGCCTAGTCAGGAGGCCAGTGCAGTGATGCAGGAAAAAGATAGTGGTGGTCTGATCCACAGCAAGGAGGGAGAATTAGAGAGAAAGGGAATGATCATGAGATATTTAATGAGGTATTAAGGAGAAACAACAGGACTAAGCCAAAGTGCTGTGACAGAGGGAGTCAGAGTAAGTAGGACTGCGGCTGGTAGACATATCTGGTGGGCAGAAATTGCCATGGTGGCCAGGGCTATTGGTGTATGGCTGGTGGTGGAGTGGAGTTCATGGGCAGACCTATTTGGCATGGCTTAATGGGCATGGTTAGGGCTAATAAGTGCAGTTGGTGGTTGTTGATTATTGGTGGTGAGCTATGGATGAGTGTGGGTAGCGATATCCAACATGAAAAAGAGAGTATCAGGAGTTTAGGCTGGATGAAAATGTAGCAAAGAGCCAAATAGAAATAGGAAAGGTCTTGGCCACCATGGCAAGAGGTGTAAGTTTAATTCATGAAGACAATAGGAACCACTCAATTATTTTAAATATATATGCCTGAAGATGCTTCAAATACATGGACAAATATAAAATGAGACAATTACATGTAGAGTAAAGCCAAGGGCACTGAACCAACCAATATGTATTTGACAGAGCACAAGAGCAGAGGCTGGGCTTCCCAGGTGGCACTAGTGGTAAAGAACACACCTCCCAGTGTCGGAGATATAAGAGATGTGGGTTCAATCCCTGGATCAGGAAGATTGCCTGGAGGAGGGCATGGCAAGCCACTCTAGTATTCTTGTCTGGAGAATTCCCAGGGACAGAGGAGCCTGACGAGCTACAGTCCATAGGGTTGCAAAAGAGTCAGACATGACTGAAGAGACTTAGCGCATGCGCGCACACACACACAAAAGAGCAGAGGTGTGGGTTATCTAAAGCAGACTGTGTTGTTGTAACTTGTATCAGACATTTGACTAGACAAAGGTGACTTGGAATGCTTCCTGGTTCCTCAAAGAGGATTTCTGCCCCCCACCCCATTTTTTCATTTCATTCTCACCTTTCCAAATCATTTCCTACCACTCACTGGCATTATTCAACTGTTGAGCGTGCCCGTGGTAACACCAAGTTTAGAGAAGGCTCTTCAAGCCAGAAACAGCCTTTGTGGATGGACTTCAAAATCTGGCCTTGGGACTTCCATGGTGGTGCAGTGGATAAGAATCTGCCTGCCAATGCAGGGGATGCAGGTTCAATTCCTGGTCTGGGAAGATTCCACATACCTCAGCACAACTAAGCCAATACACCACAACTACGGAGCCCACAGGCCACAGCTACTGAAGCCCACATGCCTAGAGCCCATGGTCCGCAACAAGAGAAGCCACCACAATGAGAATCCCAAGCACCACAATGAAGAGTAGCCCCTGCTCACCGCAACTAGAGAAAGCCCACACAAAGGGATAAAGACCCAATACAACCAAAAAAATTATTTAAAAAAAATCTGGCTGTATTAGGGACTTCTTTGGTGCTTCCATGGCTAAGACTCCAGACTTCAAATGCAGGGGACTTGGGTTCGATCTCTGGTCAGGGAACTAGATCTCACATGCCTCAACTAAGTGTACATATACTTCAACCAAAAAGATGCCACATGAGGCAGCAAAGACCTAACACAACCAAATAATAAATTTAAAAAATAAATATTGAAATGAATCTGGCCTTAGTGGAAAAACCGTCTGGTTTTTCCTCCTTGCTGAAGCTGAAACTCCAATACTGCTGGTGACTGCTGAAAGGTGACTGCTGCAAGGAAATCTGAGAAGTTAGCCAGGATTGGCAGAATGAAAATCTCAGATCTGAAGCTGCTTTCACGAAGAAATTTAAATGCTACTGTCATCCCCAAGATTTATGTTAATGCAAACTACATCACACTTTAAAGCTCAGAAATTTGAGCAACAAGATGCAAAAAAAAAAAAAAAAACATAGTAATGAAATGAAAATTGGTCACTGGGATACTCATATTTACTCGAGTTCAACAACTAAGTTGTAGGCAAGTGGCAATTCATATGTTGTAGCCATCGAAGCAAAATGAAATACGTTAGAAGCTGCTCACATGCTACATTTACATTTTTAGAACACTTTATAATAAAAAAGTTTTAAAATCTACTTCTGTCAGCTACTTTGTAATAAATCAGAAAATAGTCTTTATGGAGCTCTTAGTGTAGTGTAAGAGAGGATAGGGAGGAAAAAGAAAAATGTTCCAGTTTGTAAAGAGCTACTTAACAGAGGCAAGGTAAATACATTTAAAGTGAATATTGTGAATATGCATTTATAGCCACAAATACACATGGCACTACCACTTTTTTAGTGTTTTTAATGTGCCAGGCACCATAGTATGCAATTTGTACATAATATCTCATTAATCATTTCAACTTCCTTTGAGGTAGGTGCCTATGTCAGATGTTGTCTGTGGATATTTAAGTCCAAGTTTTTATATAGGCTTCTCCGGGTGGCTTAGATGGTGAAGAATCTGCCTGTAATGCAAAAGACCTGAGTTTGATCTCTGGGTTGGGAAGATGCCCTGGAGAAGGAAATAGCAACCCACTCCAGTATTCTTGACTGGAAAATCCCATGGACAGAGGAGCCTAAGTTTCTATAATCTTCCCTGTACTATGGAAACCAGAAAACCTACATTTCCAAGAGTCTCTTGCCAGCTAGATTCCAGTTAGCTTTTGCTGATAGAAGCCCCTTCCATGAGATAATGAAGCCATTCTACATTCGGATTCACCCTTCTCTCCTACTTCACTGCATAAATGCCAGGTATGAGCAGAAAAATAACTGCTCGGCCAAAATCACTAATGAATAGAATCGTGAGCAAGTAAAGTGATCATGACTTTAAGCCACTTTAACTCAGTTGATTTGTGCTTATCATTAATGAGGCCAAGGTCTTGATGAATTGTCTCAGTTCGGCCATTTGGGCTTTCCAAAGGCAGACTACATCCTTAACTCCAACTTCAATCTAACCCCTGATCTTGGCCAGTCATTTTCCACTCCAGAAGGACAAGTGATATTATGGCTGCATCTGTACAATCATTCCCACCATGGAAACAATCTCTGTTTACTGTGTAATAATGCTTTTCTTTACCTGGGCAAATAATGCTTTTCTTTAACTGCAGCAAAAAGTACTAACTTGAATTTGGGGCTCTGGAATGAGTCCATATAAAGCATATTTACAATGTTTGAGGGAAAAATGATGAGCTGCTATAACAACCAGCACTAACAATATAGTGATTAAAAAAAAAAAGGTGGTATCTCTCTCTTGTAATATTTGGAATATAAGCACACAGGATCATCGAAAAAGCAAGAGAGTTCCAGAAAATATTTACTTCTGCTTTATTGATTATGCCAAAGCCTTTGACTGTGTAGACCACAACAAACTTGGGAAAATTCTTAAAGAAATGTGAATACCAGACCACCTGATCGGCCTCTTGAGAAATCTGTATGCAGGTCAGGAAGCAACAGTTAGAACTGGACGTGGAACAACAGACTGGTTCCAAATAGGAAAAGGAGTATGTCAAGGCTGTGTATTGTCACCCTGCTTATTTAACTTCTATGCCGAGTACATCATGAGAAACGCTGGGCTGGATGAAACACAAGATGGAGTCAAGATTGCTGGGAGAAGTATCAATAACCTCAGAATATGCAGACACCACCACCCTTATGGCAGAAAGCAAAGAAGAACTAAAGAGCCTCTTGATGAAAGTGAAAGAGGAGAGTGAAAAAGTTGGCTTAAAACTCAACATTCAGAAAACTAAGATCATGGCATTTGGTCCCATCACTTCATGGCAAATAGATGGGGAAACAGTGGAAACAGTGACAGACTTTATTTTTAGAGGCTCCAAAATCACTGCAGATGGTGACTGCAGCCATGAAATTAAAAGACTCTTACTCCTTGGAAGAAAATTTATGATCAACATAGATAGCATATTAAAAACCAGAGATATTACTTTACCAACAAAGGTCCGTCTAGTCAAAGCTATGGTTTTTCCAGTAGTCATGTATGGATGTAAGAGTTGGACTATAAAGAAAGCTGAGTGCCGAAGAATTGATGCTTTTGAACTGTGGTGTTGAAGACTCTTGAGAGTCCATTGGACTGCAAGGAGATCCAACCAGTCCATCCTAAAGGAAATCAGTCCTGGATATTCATTGGAAGGACTGATGCTGAAGCTGAAACTCCAATACTTTGGCCACCTGATGTGAAGAAGTGACTCATTTGAAAAGACCCTGATGCTGGGAAAGATTGAAGGCAGGAGGAGAAGGGGATGACAGAGGACAAGATTGTTGGATGGCATCACCGACTCAATGGGCATGAGTTTGAGTAAACTCCAGGAGTTGGTGATGGACGGGGAGGCCTGGCATGCTGCAGTCCATGGGGTTGCAAAGAGTCGGACATGACTGAGCGACTAAACTGAACTGAGTCTAGGTAAGCAAGGTGCCTCTGACCCAATCATCATCAGCAAATTCTTTAACACTACTTTGAGATACATCTGGAATCTGACCGGATGGTAGCAGTAGAGGTGATGAAAAGAGGTCAGATTCCAGATGTGGTCCGATTCTGGATGTATTTCAAAGTAGAGTCAAAGGATTTGCTGATGAATGACGGCTGAAAAAGAAAGAGCAGGGTTGAGAACATCCGTAAGAGTCGTGGCCTGGTAACTTAACATAGAACAGGTCACTGAGGGAGTAGCAGACAGGACAGAGTGGGGATGGTTCAGATAGGAAACAACATGATCTGGGGAATACATAAAGGAGTATCTAAGGAAGGGAACAATGGGACTACTCACCATTTTTCCCTTTTCCCCTGTGGACAAAAAAATGACTGATGAGTAAACTGATGGGCTAAAGAGAAGGGGGTCTGTAGAGGTAGCCACTGTGTGTACACTTGCGGGGTTGACTTTACAGAGTTGCATTTGGTCTGAGGCACTCAGATATCAGGACAGTCAAGTAGGACAGGCCTATGTAAATAAGACAAATCCGCTTTCCTAGAAAGAACATGGAACTGAGAGACATGTGGGCAGGTCTACCATAATCCATAGATTAGCAGTTCCCCATGGGCAGCATTTATTTTGCCCCACCAGTCTTGACACTCCTTCACACACCCCTGAAAGAAAAGCTACTGACAAAGCATTGAAACTCGGGGTGAAGATTTCCCAGGGAAGATAGAGGAAACATTTACATCACACACAACTACATCAACCCCCTCTTGACATAACTCTTTGTCTCAGCCTCTCTTTCCAACCATCCCACCAATGGGATATTTTTTTCCTTCATCCCTTAGAGCTGCTTTGTTTCATTAATCTTCCCTACTCCTGGACTTCTCATTCCTGCCTTTAACCCAGCTCCATATTCTTCAAACTGGTAACTCAGCCCATTTGGTGGGGGGGATGAAAAGGAGGATTTTCTAGTTACCATAATCTACCTTCTTCAGTGAGTGGGGTTGGATGAGAGCTGGGAGGAATCACAGAATCTCTTTTTCTTTTGCAGTAAGTGCTGAAGACTGTAACAAAAGACACGTTCCCTAGCCCCTGGCATCCAACCAACATGTAAGTGGATCACTGTAACCCAAGGTCATAGTTGTTAGGACAGAAGTAAGCACAAGTACTATGGCGTCATTAAAGAGGGGCACCTAATCCAGACTGAAGGGATAGTAGTCAGTGATGTCCTTCCAACTTTTCTGAGCACCTACTATGTGCCAGATCCCATACCACACACTAGTGATATGAGATGAATCCTACACAGCCTCTGCCTCCCAGAAGGACATCATTAGTTGGTGCCCTTGCTTTGCTGGTGCCCCAAGTAGGTGCTTAGGTCTGCCTATTGGGTGACACCTTTCTGCCTCCTGAGGCTATCCTTCACCACTGAGCTCAATTTCCCCATCTGTCCACAGAAGGAATCTCACCAGGGCTGGGCAGAACCAGGATCACAACCTGAGGTTTTTTGTTGTTACTACAGGAGACTTAGAAAGTCTTAGAGTCTTTGAGTGGTGACTCAAACACTTTGTTCTCATTGCTCGTTTATCAGCCCAAATGTGTTGTTAGTAGAAATAGGAGGCTGTAGGCATTGTGCCAGCCTCTAGAGAATTCTTGGACCAACTTGCCTATTTATTTTTCCTGCCCCTGTCTTCACAGTCATTACTGGGACCAAAGAAGCCAGATCTTCATTGCATTTCCTTGGAACCACAGTGACATTCAGTGGCCACTGGAGGTTGATAAACAAGTGTCCGAGAAAGCACTTGTCCTTGTGCTCCAGGATGGAGTAAGGCGAGTTTCCCAGCGATTTTTCCACTTCAGGCAGCACAATTTGATTGGCTTCTGGTGTCACTTACGGAAATTTAGCATCAGGCTAACAGGCTGAACTCAGCCCAAGATCACTGCCTCACACAAGCTATTTATCCTCATTCAGTTACCTTCATAGACAAAAGAACAAACCAAAAGTTTACATTGTATTGCTGATTTTTAATTTTCTTCCTAGATAACGCTTCCTTAGTGCAAAAAAAAAAATGGGAATAAAAATTTGAGAAACGCAAACTGTTAAAATCATCCAGAACCTCACCCAAAAATAACCCATATTAACATTTTAATTCATTCCCTTCCTGTCTTTCAGTGAATCATTCATTGTTATCACTCAGTACACACATATTGGTTGCCTGCTTTCTACACTTACTGATACATTGTGGACGTTTTTTCCTGTCATTCTTCTATACCATTATTTGTAATGGCCAAATAGTAATCCAACATATGGTTGTATTGTGATTCACTCATGGATGTATCATTATTAGTTAACCAATTCCATATTATTAAAGCATTCAGATGATTTGTAAGTTTGTAACATTAAAAAACAATTATTATAGGAGTTTTCTTACAAATAACCTATCTGATTGTTTCCTTAGCATTACAACTTAAAGAGCATTCACATGTAATACTTTGGAAACATTGCTAAGTTACCATTCAGAAAGATTAAACCAATTTGTTCTCCCATAAGCTGTATTTGAAAGTGCTTATTTCCTCATGCCGGGGTCAACCCTGGGAATTATTCCTTTTCTTCTTTGACAGTGTCAAATGATAGGCAAAAAAATGGACAAATTTTTAAACGGCATGGCATTTTTGTTTACTTTTCAATTTTTATTATAAATGAATTTGAACTTTTATTTTTTCATTGGCTATTTGTACTTGTCCCTTTGGCAAGTGCCCTTCCTTGTCTTTTGCCATTTTTTTCCTATTAGAATATTTATCTTCTTTATTGATTTGTAAATACTCTTTAGTGTTAACCGTTTGTCATACCATACAAATTTTTCTCAGCATGTCATTGTCTTTCTGCTGCTTTGGCATATAAAAGTTTGACTTTTATATGTTGAAATCTATTTATCTTTTCCTTTATGTTTTCTGCCTTTGGTGCCATGTTTAAAAAGGTCTTCCCTTCTAAATTATATATATTTTGGTTTTTTCCTCTGGGTCTCTTGTTAGTTACATTTAACTATTTAATCCATCTGGAATTTATTTTGTTGAAGTGTGAGCTCAGGCTATATAACTTTATTGAATAGTGGTGCCACAGTTGTTAACTGGGAGTAAGAATAATTTCTCCTTATCTTTTTTTTTGCCACCTTCAACTATCTAGGAGAGAACTGGGGATAGGTAAAGGACAGACACAAAATAGCAAAAATGTTTTATTAGAATTAGCAACATCTTTAGTTTTGACTATAGTTGAGAATTTAGATGGGACCAGGAGGCAGGCCCAGTACAGGGAGATTCTGAGCATTTAATTGATTAATATGGTAGACAGTGTTGTAGATATTTGGTATTGGCCCTCTCATCCTTTAATACCATTTCCTCCTAGTGACCCTTCTGTGTTGCAGAAAGTGGAAATCTGAAAACCACATTTCACAGTCTCTTTTACAGCTTGAGTTCTGCGTTTAAAATACCTTCCCCAAAATATGTGCATTCATATGAGATCTAAAGGGCAGGAATGGAGCCAACACCACCTTCCCTGCCCCTATGGGCTGCTTTACGCTGGAATGCAGATCATGCAGACTCAAGGATGTTCTGCAACAGTGTACTGGTATCCAGTATCCAGCTCCCTGGGTGTCAAGAGGGTGGATTTCCTGAATCCAGCTTCTGTTTCCTGGGCCATTCTTGAACTCAAGCATTCCAGTAGTGGTCTCAGAGGTAGTAGCCAACTGGTGGATGGGTTCTATAAGATTCTGGGAGCCATTCCTTTAGGTCCAGCTTAGATTGCACTCTTCAAACCCTTCTAAGGCTTTTCTTTTCTTTTTTTTTTAAACTGAGGCTGAGAGAAATTAAATAATTTGCCCAAGGTCATATAGCCAGTAAGGAATGTATGTGCATGTTCAGTCATGTCCAACTCTTTGTGATCCCACGGACTACAGCTCACCAGGCTCCTCTGTCCATGGAATTTTCCAGGCAAATTTCCACTGGAGTGGGTTGCCATTTCGTACTCCCCTTCCAAGGCTTTTTTAAAAATCTAATTTCCTTATTGGACTCAGTGGGAGGAGTAGAGTGTGGGATGATTTGAGAGAATAGCATGTGTGCTGTCACTTCAGTCGTGTCCGACTCCTTGCAAACCTATGGACTGTAGCCCGCCAGGCTCCTCTGTCCATGGTATTCTCCAGGCAAGAACACTAGAGTGGCTTGCCATTTCCTCCTCCAGGGGATCTTCCTGACCCAGAGATCGAACCCGTGTCTCTTATGTCTCCTGCACTGGCAGGTGGGATCTTTACCACTAGTGTCACCTGGGAAGCCACTGAAACATATACATTACCATATGTAAAATAGATGGCCAGTGGAAGTTTGATGTATGATGCAGGGCAACCAAAGCCCGTGCTCTGTGACAACGTGGAGGGATGGGGTGGGGAGAGAGGTGGGAGGGGGATTCAGGAAGGAGGGGACACATATATGCCTGTGGCCCATTCATGTTGATGCATGGCAAAAACCTTCCCAATATTATAAAGTAATTATCCTCCAATTAAAATAAATAAATTTAAAAATCTGATTTCATAATTAAATCTCTTTCTACTGAAAATACCTAGCGTGGTTTCTGTTTCCTATACTGAATCCTGACAGACACAGGCAACCATGGGTTAATGGCAAGGGCCTTGCAAGTGGCAGCTGGATAATATACAGGGGAAAACTTTATCTATTAGTGACCTGAGTCACAGATACCGGTATTCTGCCCTTGGTTGAAGCCAACACTAGGTATAAACACATGAAGAGTGGAGGAGCAAAGAGGAAGGGAGCCAGGAAGATAACACAAAGTATCTACTATGTGTCAAGTACTTAACTAGACCAGTTCACCTGTTCTCTCTTAATTCTCCCAACACTCTGGAAGGTAAGTACAATTGTACCCAGTTAACCCAACCCTGCACATACACATTTCTGAATACAGTATGTTCATTCCCTCGGGTTTAGATCACTGTTAAAATACAACATCTTACAGAGTATGGGGACTCAGGTGGTGAATGGGTCTAGATTCTCAGCCACTGTGAGGACCTCAGTTCCTTAGAAGTACATGACCTTGTGTCAAGTGCTCTGCAATTAACATGACTTGGCTCCAGTCTCTGTGTCTACTTCTTTTTGCTCTCCTACCAACTGGTAAATTTCCTTTGTGTCATGAACCAAACTTTCTGAGGCAATTATCTGGCCCTGTTCATCTTAAGCTTGGGCCACACAAAAGTCAGCTGCCAGCCAAGGGACAGCCAGCAGCCCTCAAAGGCAAGCATCTACTTCTGGTCCAGTCAGCTGTGACTCTGAGGAGGGGGTCCGAGGGCCTGCTGGCTACTCAGCAGGAAGATGAACAGGAAAGATCATATTTTGGCACCTGTTGAAAAATCAAGATGTTAGGAAAACTGAGCCCACATTTCTACCAGCAACAAGGAAAGGAGCCCTGCTCCTTTTTATTGCAGTTTGCTGCATGTCACTAATTTATATTAACTGCTTGGTCCTTGCAGACATTTGAGTTTGAGAAATCCTAAATTCCCTCCAGATCTAACAAACCTTCATTCTGGGGTTCTATACTCTTCTGAATTCCTGTACATTGCAAACAATGCAGATTGGCATGGGCCTCATTGAACAGTTAATTTGGAAACAAGCTGGGCAATGCATTTCATTTATCCACCAATTTGATTTTTAAAGAGGGACTCTGCATTTCCACACTATAAAGCCATTACTCCCCTCTATTGGAGTTTCTGTAATTCTCAACGTGCCATGTATTATCATCCTCCTGTCAAAATGAAACTCTTACAGACAGCCTGCGAGGGCCTTATCAAGTCAAGTGGAAGTGATTAAGGACAGTAGAAAAAATTAGAACAATTATATATACACTATTAAATAATGCAATGGATGAGAATCCAAACTAGTGTTCAAATTTTCCAAAGTAAGTTTTGCAATTTACTATTTTGTTGACTCAATAGCAAATTATCAATTCATTACATGATTAAATCATTTATCAAAACTGTGAATGACAAAGCAATCAGAGACTGGGATAATCAGACTCCGAGCCTGTTCTTTGTGTAGAATTCAAATGCACCCAGCACAGTACAATTTTGTACTTAATGTCACTCATCTAATCAACATATTTCTGCTCCAATGTGAGATCTTTGCTTGAACATGAGATGCAATAGATACGGAAGCCACAAAAATCTCATTTATATAATCATAACGAACATGTTATCATGGTTGTCAAAATTAATTAAACCTAATTTGCTCTATTTTCTAAGCTGAAAATTGACACAAAATGTTCTTGTGAAAGGCAAAAATGCTAAAGGATCACAGAAATAGGTATAAAAGTAAATATTTTTGAATGCTTACATTTTGTTTTAGATAATACTGATTTTGACAAATTAGATTCCTCCAAACTTTTGAAACAATCAGTTGAATGTGAACTCTATGAAAATCTAAAC
Source organism: Okapia johnstoni (assembly GCA_024291935.2). Taxonomy (NCBI): domain Eukaryota; kingdom Metazoa; phylum Chordata; class Mammalia; order Artiodactyla; family Giraffidae; genus Okapia; species Okapia johnstoni. Next base: position 101,001,094 of record CM044305.1, on the reverse strand, counting down.
CTTTGACTTCTTCTGAGCAATAATGAGTCCCACTGGGGCAATTACAATAAATGTAAATTTAGAAAACCTCTATTAACATGCAACTTCCCAGGAAGACATTCTTTTATAAGGCAAGGGACATCTTTATTTCAGATTACATTGTCATCTTTTTTTTTCTTTTTTTTTAATTTTTTTTTATTGAAGGATAATTGCTTTACAGAATTTTCACATTGTCATCTTGATCATCCTCTATTTCGAGCCAAAGCTCTGTTTATACCAGTGCTTCTCAAACTCTGGTTTATGTCAAAAACACTCAGCAAGTCTGTTAACCATGCAGATTCCAGGGTACCATGCTGGTCTTGATTCAAAAGGTCTTGGGAGAGCCTAAAAAATCAGTATTTTCACACATAACCCCAGAGAGTTCTTTTGTAAATGTTCCAAGGACAACACTGTGAGAAACACTGACCCACACAATGGTTCCTTCTCCCCTTGCATTACATTGTTTTGAATCCTTGCATTATAAATCCTTTCAGTATCTCTCTTGAGTGCTTTCCTCATGCCCTGATCAAACTCCACTAATATTACCTGGGCCCTATCTCATCTAATTAGCCTGAGCTGGAAGAAGTTACATTTTCTACATTTTCCTTCTCCAGATTCATACCCCTCTGGCCTTCACACATGTGCAGCCTCCTTTGAAAGCACCAATTAGTGGGACCCTTCTAGAAATTTCTAGTCTTCCCTAAGTCTTCCCTTCCCTGTGCTTTGTAGCAGGATCTCTTCAAGTAAACACATAAGCTTTGTTTCTTGCAAACCTCCCTATTACCAAGGAAAGGTTTATCTAAGCCTTTAGTGTCCTCAATACCACTCCACAGGGTGGATGAGATAAAACAAAGGAGGAGGACCTCAAACCCATCTATTTAACATCTGTTTAGCAGCTCAAGAAAAAAAAGGTTGTCATTGAAGAGCTAGAATCATATTTTCTTGAAAATTCACAGTTGTCTGTTGATATGAATTACCCAAGTTATCACTGAACTCTCACATCACAGGTAGAGGATTGATAGCAAGCCATCAACTGGAAACTTACTTGGGGAGCTCTTCATTTAGATCAATACCTGGGCTGCCCTACACCAGAGTTTCTCAACTTTGTCCTGAGGGTCTGTCCTTGGCTCCCAAAACTTAAAATATTTCCTCTGTGGACCTTTGTATGAAGAGTTTGATGACCCTCCACAGTAACTGAATTTGTTGCTTACTCTTTGAGTTTTCAAGGGAGACAAAGTAGGGAGGAGGGACAAAAGGGAGATGGTAAACTTCTATTTCTGGTTTTAAACCATGGAAATGAAGTTGAGGAAACAAAAGACATCACAATGTACTGAAAGACAAAACACAATTTCTTCCTCTAAATTAAACTTCTTTTTGAAAAAAACATTCTATGTTCATTTCACTGGCAAGACCCTTTAAACCCCTTGTCTTGGAAATTAAAATGCTTCACATTTGTTCATGCTTGCTGGGATTTTGTTTTCCTGGAGATCATCCAAAGCTCTGAGCTTTACTTCTTCTCTCTTAGCTACTACAGAACCGTCTCCTAGAAAAAGAACCTATTAGTAGCTGGTTTTCCTAATCCCATCTCAGTGTTCCTGATTTAGAGGGTTGTATCTGCTACATGGGAGGGAACATAGGCTGGGAATAATGAGTGTCATAGCAAAGTTGTACAGGATTGATTAAACCAACTGTTTTCTTACATTGAAACAATTACAGATGAAATGATGTGATGTCTGGGAGTGGCTTCAAAATAATGGGGGGGAGTAGGTGGAGGTATATATGAAACAAGTGACTATCTCTAATAATTGCTGAAGCTGAACAATAGGCACTATGTGTTCGTTACATTGTTTCCTCTATATTTGAAAATACTTGAGAATTTCAATAATAAACTTTTTAGTAAAAAGAAAATCTATTTGAAGAGTAGTTAATAGTCCAATAAAAAATTGTTTAAGCGTGCATTTGCTTGCCAATTTTCAAAAGAAAATTTTTTGTTTTTTTTTAAAGATTGGCTTCACTGATTGCAGTTCTATTTTGTCTTTGTTTAATAAGTCACAACCATAATGCCAAAAAAAAGAAAAGAGAAAAATCTGCTTCAAGTGCCAGATGAAGCCAAAAATGCTCCCAAACAGAAAGGAAAGATCCTCAGTTTTCTTCAGAAGCAGAACTTTTAAAGTTGTGCTTTGATGGAACTTAGGCTATGAGAAGAAAGTTCCCCAAAATTCTTGAGCTCTAACTCGTAACAAAATACCAAGCATGATGTAGGTGTAAAATAAATATTCATTGAATCAGTGAACAAACTCAGGTCCTTTATGCTGCAAGATCCTCCAAGAGAATGAGAACAACCATGATAACAGCACTAAGTAACAACTGTTGGGGATTTGTTATGGGCCAGGTACTGTACCACATATCAGGAATATATCATTATTTCCTTTAGTCCTCATTACAACCTTATAAGCTTCATACGGGCATGAATTTTTATTTCTCACTGGTTTATTCACTGGTATGTCCCCAGGGCCTAAAACATAATTGACTCAATAAATGTTTATTCAGTGAATAAATCTAAAGTAGGTACTGTTATCATAAACCTTTATGCAGATGAAGAATCTGATGCTTAAAAAACTTAGGTGTCCTGCCCAACTAGTGAATGGCAGAGTTGGATTAAAATTCAAATAATAAAACTGAAAAAAAAATAAACTCTCCTTCTACCACTAGCTATACTGACGCTAACTCATACATTAAAAGTCTTATCTATTATTATAATTGTACCAGCCAATGACCTTCACATGTCCTAAAAAAACGCAACGTATGATGAAAATATTTTGATATTAACTTAAACTTAACAGACTTAAGAGTATGGAGTACTGCTTGGAACAGGAATAAAAGGGAACTTAAACATGAAAGTGGGTCTCTACCTACATGAAAGATCATTGTGAAATGTTAGAAGCATTCCCATTAAATTTAGAATGAAGGCAAGGATTACCTTGCCAAGTACAACCTATCACTACTATTATTTATCATTGTATTAGAGGTCATAGACAAAGCAATAAGACAATTCTGTTAGAACTGAAAAGAGACAATATCATCATTGTTTTTAAACAAAATAACCTATTAGAAAATCTACAAAAAGCTAAAAAATACTAAAACTAAGAGAGTTTACAAGATTGTTATATACGATATATCTTACTTTATTAGCAGCAACCAATTAAAAAATTTTTTTCAATTGTTCACCATAAATTTCAAAACTCCATGGTATCTAGGAGTGAATAGAGTAAAAGTTATATAAGATCTTAATGAAGATAATACATAGGATATAAAAGACTTAGTCTTGTTCACATATGAAAATTATATATAGATGTCAATTCTCCTCAAACTGACATTAAATTCATTGAAACTCCAATCAAAACTCCAACTAGAATTAATAATAAAGGGTTAAGAATAGAAAAAAGTTATCTTAGACAAAACCAGGGAATCTGGCCCTAGTAGATTTTAAGACTTAAAAGGAATAGTATATTATATTTTACATGTGGTATAGGTATAGCAATAAACAAGCAGACAACCAGAACAGATTAGAATGTCAATAAACAGTCTATGTACATATAGGAACTTGACATATGAAAGAGAGGGGATTATAATTCAGTGGTGAAAAACAGATTATTTAAAATGTTGTACTTTGCAGGTTGAAAATAAGACCATTAGAAACTATACCTGACATCACTGACACAAAATAAATTTCAATGATTTAAAGACCTAAAGGAGATGTTGTAAAACTTTTAAGAAACAGATGTAAGAGACTCTAGGAGACATAAGAAAGGATTTATTAAATTCAACACTAAAGGCACATACCATGGAGGTCAAAATTAATGTTTGATTAATATTTAAATTTAAAAGTTCTATATGAAAAAAGCCATCCTTAAAAGGTCACAATATCAGCCACAGACTAGGAAAACATATTCGTATTATAAAAATATTTATATTATAGTATTTATTGTATTAATATATTAGTATCTAGAATATACAAAGTGAAAGTGAAAGTGTTAGTCACTCAGTCGTGTCTGACTCTTTGCACCCTATGGACTGTAGCCCACCAGGCTCCTCTGTCCATGGGGATTCTCCAGGCCAGAATACTGGAGTGGATAGCCTTTCCCTTCTCCAGGGGATCTTCCCAACCCAGAGATTGAACCCAGGTCTCCCACATTGCAGGCGGATTCTTTACTGTCGAGCCACCAGGGAAGTCCCGAATATACAAAGAGCTCACTAAAACTCTAAGGAAAAGACAACACCATAGAAAAATAGATGGAGAGAGAGGAAAGTGAATTGGCCAATAGATAATATAAAAATACATGTGCAATCTCACTCAAAATCAGAGAAATACAAAGATACCCAGTTCCTAATCCTTGGCAATCTGTGACTGTCACCATGACAAAAAGGACTTTGCTGATGTGATTAAGTTAAAGATCTTGAGATACAGAGATTATCCTGGATCATCTGTGTGGGCCCTAAATGTAATTACAATTGTCCTTATAACTAGGAGGCTATAAGGAGGAATGACTCCATTTTCTGATGTTTGCTGACAGCCTTTAAGCTTGACCCCTTTCTCTTCTACCTTCTGCCTCATATCTGAGCAAGCTGATAAGAAAACCTGAGTGCTCCCTCCTTTGGCACTGATGGGAAGAGTCAAACCACATAAGCCCCTACCTGTGCACAGGACCTCTCACCCTAGCCCCACTCCCTAACCACAACAACAACAACAAAAATCTTTCATCCACTCATTTGTTTATTTGTTTGGTGATTTAAAAAGGAAAAAAAGAGGGAACTTCCATAGCAGTCCGGTGGTTAAGACTCCACGCTTCCAAGGCAGGGGGCATGGGTTTCATCCCTGGTCAGGGGCTCCTCTAGTGGCTCAGCGGTAAAGAATCTGCCTGCAATGCAGGAGACTGGGGTTTGACCCCTGGGTTGGGAAGATCCCCCAGAGGAGGGCATGTCAACCCGCTTCAGTGTTCTTGCCTGGAGAATCCCATGGACAGAGGAGCCTGTGAGGCTGCAGTCCATAGAGTCACAAAGAGTCGGACACGACTGAAGCAACTAAGCAGTAACAGCAGCAGGGAACTAAGATCCCACATACTGCACGGCCAAAAAAAAGAAAAAAGTCAAGCCAGCCTCCTTTCCTTGCTCTCTCAAGTCATTTTGGAACTGGCTTGAGAGGCTTGCCCCGCTCTGCCCAGTTCAGTTCAGTCGCTCAGTTGTGTCCAACTCTTTGCAACCCCATGGACTGCAGCACGCCAGGCCTTCCTGTCCATCACCAACTCCCAGAGTTTACTCAAACTCATGCCCATTGAGTCAGTGACGCCATCCAACCACCTCATCCTCTGTCTTCCCTTTCTCCTCCTGCTTTCGATCTTTCCCAGCATCAGGGTCTTTTCAAATGAGTCAGTTCTTCACATCAGGTGGCCAAGGTATTGGAGTTTCAGCTTCAACATCAGTCCTTCCAATGAACATTCAGGACTGATTTCCTTTAGGGTGGACTGGTTGGATCTCCTTGCAGTCCAAGGGACTCTCAAGAGTCTTCTCCAACACCACAGTTCAAAAGCATCAGTGCTTCGGCACTCAGCTTGCTTTATAGTCCAACTCTCACATCCATGCATGACTACTGGAAAAACCATAGCTTTGACTGGACGGACCTTTGTTGGCAAAGTAACGTCTCTGCTTTTTAATATGCTATCTAGGTTGGTCATAACTTTCCTTCCAAGGAGTAAGCGTCTTTTAATTTCATGGCTGCAGTCACCATCTGCAGTGATTTTTGAGCCCCCAAAAATAAAGTCTGTCACTGTTTCCACTGTTTCCCCATCTATTTGCCATGAAATGATGGGACCAGATGCCATGATCTTTGTTTTTTGAATGTTGAGTTCTAAGCCAACTTTTTCACTCTCCTTTTTCACTTTCATCAAGAGGCTCTTTAGTTCTTTGCTTTCTGCCATAAGGGTGGTGTCATCTGCATATCTGAGGTTATTGATATTTCTCCTGGCAATCTTGATTCCAGCTTATACTTCATCCAGCCCAGCGTTTCTCATGATGTACTCTCCATAGAAGTTAAATAAGCAGGGTGACAATATACAGCCTTGACGTACTCCTTTTCCTATTTGGAACCAGTCTGTTGTTCCATGTCCAGTTCTAACTGTTGCTTCCTGACCTGCATACAGATTTCTCAAAGGGCAGGTCGGGTGGTCTGGTATTCCCATCTCTTTCAGAATTTTCCACAGTTTGTGGTGATCTACACAGTCAAAGGTTTTGGCATAGTCAATAAAGCAGAAATAGATGCTTTTCTGGAACTCCTTTGCTTTTTCGATGATCCAGTGGATGTTGGCGATTTGATCTCTGGTTCCTCTGCCTTTTCTAAAACCAGCTTGAACATCTGGAAGTTCACGGTTCGCGTATTGTTGAAGCCTGGCTTGGAGAATTTTGAGCATGACTTTACCAGCGTGTGAGATGAGTGCAATTGTGTGGTAGTTTGAGCATTCTTTGGCATTGTCTTTCTTTGGGATTGGAATGAAAACTGACCTTTTCCAGTCCTGTGGCCACTGCTGCATTTTCCAAATTTGCTGGCATATTGAGTGCAGCACTTTCACAACATCATCTTTAAGGATTTGAAATAGCTCAACTGGAATTTTATCACCTCCACTAGCTTTGTTTGTAGTGATGCTTCCCAAGGCCCACTTGACCTCACATTCCAGGATATCTGGCTCTAGGTGAGTGATCATACCATCGTGATTATCTGAAAAGGCTCAATCATGTAAGTAATAAAGCTTTTCATTACCCTTTGGTGTCTGCACAGCATCATCAGTCTTGACATCCAAACCCATTTAGGAGTGGGAGGGTCCCCTCTTGTGTCTTTAGGATGGTCACAACAGAGACAGAAGGAGATTTGCACAGAAGAACGAAGCAACGTGACAAAAGCAAGATGCTACACTGCTGGCTTTGAAGGTGGAAGAAGAGATGACGAACCAAGGAATGAAGGAAGGCAGCTCTAGAAACTGGAAAAAGCAAGGCATCAGATTCTAGAGTGTGAAGGAATGCAACCCAGCCAGCAACTTCATTTAAGCCCAGTGAAATTGATTTCAGACATCTGACCTCCCAAACAGCAAGAGAATCAATGTGTATTGTTTTAAATCACCAAAGTCATAGTAACTTCTTACAGCAGTCATAGGAAATCAGGAAATGACATCAAATGGTAGCTCAGATGGTAAAGAATCCACCTGCAATGCAGGCAGACCTGGGTTCAATTGCTGGGTTGGGAAGATCCCCTGGAGAAGGGCATGGCAACCCGCTCCAGTATTCTTGCCTAGAGAATCCCATGGACAGAAGAGCCTTGCAGGCTACAGTCCATAGGGTCACAAAGAGTAGGACACGACTGAGAGACTAACACACACAGAGGTACTAATATAGTCACTCTGTTCATCAGCGTCATAGGCAGCTGTTTGTTTGCTTTTCTTTAATGTCAGTTGCATTTAAAAATGTCTTTGATGGAAGAGTGAAAATTATTTTAATTTTTAAATTTTATTTATTTTTATTTTTGGCTTCACTGGGTCTTTGGTGCTGTACATGGACTTTCTCTAGTTGTGGCAAGCAGGGGCTACTCTCTAGTTGCAGTTCGTAGGCTTCTCATTGTGGTGGCTTCTCTTGTTGTGGAACATAAGCTCTAGGCTTGCAGGCTTCAGTAGTTATGGCGCCCGAGCTTAGTTGCTCTGTGGCATGTGGTATCTTCCCAGACCTTGGATCAAACCTGCGTCCTCTGCATCGGCAGGCAGATTCTTAGCCACTGGACCACCAGGGAAGTTCCCAGTGAAAATCATTAATGTAAAAAATATTGACCCTTGAGTACCTGGGTTTTTACTATTTTCTATGACAAAATGAGAAGTATGCATAAAACATTTCCACTGCATCCTGAATTATAATAACTGCCTCAAAGACAAACACTTGTGCAATTTAAAAGCAACTTTTTTTCATCAAACACCATTTTTACATAAAAGGTTTACTGAGAGTTAAACTTTAGTTATTCAGACTTGGGTTCTTGGCAGACATTTTCTCTAAAATTAACAAAGTGAGCCTGTCATTTCAAGGGAAAAAAACTGACAGCATTTTTGCCAATTATAAAATTCAAGTTTTCAAGTAAAAATTAGAATTTTAGAAAACTTGTATCTGCCACCATGAGCTTGATAGCTTTCCAAAACATACTTTCCTCATGAGATCAATGGTTATAGTAACAAATGTAATATTTTTACATTGTATCATGAAATGTGTCAATATTTGGAATATCTACATGATATTTTTCAAATGATCAATGCACAATATTACAAAATCACACATGGGTAAAAAAAATCTATTCAAAGTGAGGATATACTAATGGGTTTTTCATGTATGAAAACACAAAAAAATGCACTGATATGGTTTCAGATTGCATATTGGAACTAACCTCTAAGAAACTTCCATCTGTCAAATGTTGGTATATTATCAAAGAATATCCACAATTACCTGAATTGGCTAATAAAATATTCCTGGCTTTTCCAGCTACAGTGTGAAAAAGGATTTTCTTCCCTATTTTTCACCCAGAACAAGCAGAACAGCAGTGTGAATGCGGAAGAACTATGAAATTTCAGCTCTCTTCTATTACAAGACATTAAAGACATTTGTGAAAATGTAAAGCAAAGCTACTTCTTTCACTAAGTATCTTGTCCTTTTGAAAAATATAGCTCTTTTCACAAAATAAATTATTTTGCTAACTTATAATGGACATATTCATTTTTAAAGATTTCATAATAAAGATCTTTAAATTTCTCACTTTTAATTTCTAATACAATAAATACTAATAGACATAACTCACATAAACAAAAGTTTTCTGGGGTCCTCAGTAATTTTTGAGAGTAAACCCAAAAAGTTTGAGAACTGCTGCCCTAGAGAAACGCTTAGAAAAATGCTCAAGAAAATATGTCTATTGCAGCTTTATTTCAAACAGTGAAAAATGGAGTGATTTTAAATATCCATGAAGAGGTGAATCAAGACATAAATTGTGGGACTTCCTTGGTGGTCCAGTGGTTAAGAATCCACCTGCCAAAGCAGGGGACATGGATATCTCGATCCCTGGCCCAGGAAGTCTTCACATACCACAGGGCAAGCCCTGTGTGCCACAAACACTGAAGTCTATGCACCCTAGAGCCTGTGCTCTGCAACAAGAGAAGCCAAGGATTCCCAGGTGGCACCAGTGGTAATGCAGGAGACATAAGAGACGTGGGTTCGATCCCTGGGCCAGGAAGAACCCCCGGAGAAGGAAATGGCAACCTGCTCCAGTATTCTTGCCTGGAGAATCCCATGGACAGAGAAGCCCAGTGGGCTGCAGTCCATAGGGTCACAAAGAGTCGGACACAATTGAAGCAACTTAGCGCTTGCACACACACCCACACACACGCACCCCACAAATAGACAGTAGCCCCTCTCTCTGTAACTAGAGAAAGTCCCCTTGTAGCAACAAAGACTCAGTGCAGCCAAGAATAAAAATAATAATAAATAAATAATTTTAAAAAGAGATAAATTGTGTAAATTCATACAATGTAATCATATATCACTGTTAAAATGAAAAAAGGAGCTGCAACTACTAACATGGGTGAATATCAAAAACATAATGATAGGGAAGTTGTCAATTATATGTACAGGATGATAGATTTGTATATATTTTGAAAACACATATAAGGTTAAAATATATAACAATACTAGCTTTTGTCTAAGTATATGTGCATATAATAAATTTACATACATGAAAATGGATAAGAAGAATGCCTACCAACTTTAGGATGCGGTTCCTCTGGAAATAAAGGGAATTAGGAAAAGGTACAAATGGACTTTGACTTAATCCATAATGTTTTGTCTCTTTAATAATATTTTAAAATCCAAAGCAGACAGGATGAAATGACAACACGTGCTAATTCTGGGTGAAAGGTAAACGGATATCTCTGTTACGAAAGCCTCCTCAAAGACATTGGGCCAGTGTTGCCCTCTCCCAGTTCATGTATCAAAGTCATGAGGGCTCCTGAGAGGAGGGAGAGTTCCACGAGGTTCTTGATTCACTTTCAGAATATTACAGTAAATTGTTGTTTGTCTCTGACTCATCAAGAGGATTTTCACTAATAGTACCTAGTTTTAAATAAACCATCCTTAAAACATGGACAAGTGGCTTGAATAGATTCTTGCAAAGAACCTAAATGAAAATAGCTCTATAAATAATTGCCAATTGAAAATAAATCTAATAATGATCCGAGCACAAGCAGTAATAAAAAAGTGGCAGAGCTGACATTTCTCCTGCTGTGAGAGCAAGCTCTTCATAGATCACAATGAGTAATCTAGTCACATCAGACACTGTCAGCCTCCCAAACTGTAGTAATCAAGAATACCTAAAAATATTTGTAAATCTACATCATGCATTATTAATGATGAACACCTTCGCAAGCCTGTTATGTCCTTGAGATAATAACTTATGATCTTATGAATTCATATTTTTAAAGATTAATTCTTCTTTATATCATTCTCTTTAATTTATGTTTTGTATGTTTATAATAATATTTAAGCTAATAGTTAAAGATATAAAATTGTGGGGGGAGAGAGAGAGAGATCGGAGAAGGCAATGGCAACCCACTCCAGTACTTTTGTCTGGAAAATCCCGTGGACGGAGGAGCCTGGTAGGCTGCAGTCCATGGGGTCGCACAGAGTCGGACATGACTGAAGCGACTTAGCAGCAGCAGCAGAGAGAGATATATACACACTGATTGTTCAAAATCTTTTTACTGATGGGGTGTGCAACAAGAAAAACTAAAATCCACTGGTCTGTACCAAGGGTGGATCCAGGCTTATGGGGCCTGAAGCTTGTAACAACTTGTGGGGGAGGTCTCTTTAATTAATAGAATACAAAATTAGACACAGGTGAAAACTTAGACTGAGAAAAGAAATCACAACAAATTATAAAACTGCAAATACTCACAGTACCATTAGCATCACAAAATCCAGAAAAACAATGTAATGTTTTATAGTTAACTCCATGACACCACTATCAACTGCCAAAATTCTACAGGCACAGAATGAGCTAATAAAAGTCGTCAGCTGCAAACACATGGTACTCTCTGTGAAAAAGAATGATTCAGAGAGTCGAGCTGCAGGCCAAGTGGATACAGCCATGGGCCCAGAAGGGAAAACGTCAAACCACAGGGGTTTATTCCCAGGCTTTGAAACCTAATGTTTGCCTAGCTAGATTTTTAAACTGCTTAGTATTGGTGACTCTTGCCTTTCACTTTCTTCTATTTTGAACAGTAATGTACATAACTGTTATCCTATGTTCATCCCACCATTGTATTTTCTAAGCAGATATCTTGTTTTCTACTTTCACAAGTCTATGAATGAACAGAAATTTTGCCACAAAATGGATCATATTCAGAGCCTCATTCTACCTAACTTTGATGATTTCTGTGATATTTGGGACTTTTGAACTGATGAGACTTGGATGAGATTTTGGACTTGATGTTGCAAATGTGATGAGACATTGGAGGACCTTGGGATGGAGGGAAAGTATTTTGCATGTGAGATGGACATGACTGTTTGGGGCCAAAGGGCAGGCTGTGATAGACGGAATAATGCTCCCCAAAGATGTCCAGAGCCTTATTTCCAGAGTCTGTGAATCTGTTAATTTACACGGCAAGAATTTTGCAGATGTGATTAAGTGAAGGATCTAAATATGGGGAGATCATCCTAGATAATCTCAGTCAACCCAATGTAATCACAAAGGTCCTTATAAAAGAGAGGCAGGAGGGTCAGAGTCTTCGGAAGAAGATGTGATGTTGGAAGCAGGGGTCATAGTTAGAGATTTTTTGAAGATGTGATGCTGTGGACTTTGAAGATGGAGGAAGGGGTCATGAGCTAAGGAATGCAAGTAGGCCCTAGAAGCTAGAAAATAAAAAGGCTGAAGTCTTCCCTAGAGCTAGAAGACTGCCAACACCTTGAATTTAGTAAAACTGATTTCAGACTTCTGATCTCTAGAATAGTAATATCGTGTGTTGTTTAAAGCCACTAAATTCTGTGGTAATTTTTTATAGCAGCTGTAGGAAACAAGTACAGTACCCCCAGAAATACAGCTCTATCAGGATTCAGAATTTCTCACTTGTTTTACTGGGATATTTCAAAGTTCCTTTCCATATGGTATTAAAGCTTTATCAATATTTTGAATAGTCTTTGTATCTCACCTGGGTTTTCCTTCCGATATTCACAAATATATTTTAGAGGTCTTAAAATGTCATTATACCCATGTTGCAAGGGTTGATGAGCCTTATAATGAGCAAGTTATCTTATGACACTCAGACTCTTAAAAGAAGAATCCGAGTTGGCATGTGTATTTAAACTATTAACACTATAAGACTTTCCTGACAGTCCAGTGGCTAAAATTTTGCACTCCCAATGCAAAGGGCCCAGGCTCAATCCCTGGTCAGGGAACTAGATCCCAAAGCCACAACTAAGATCAATGATCCTGAATGCCACAACTAAGACCTGGTGCAGCCAAATGACTATATTTTTTAAGTTAAAAAATAAATTAGTACATCTACGAGATAAGCCTAAAAACACAACATAATTATGACAATATACCAAAGAAGTAAAAACTTTAAGTATTACGGAAGCAGCTTTGTCTTCAATTATTAAGAAAAGGAGCTGTGCATTCTGCATACCACTTCTAATGTCTTTAAAGAGTACTTGAAAGTACTCTTTCAAGTCTTTTGTTCTAACCGTTTATTAAAATTTATTTATTATCTAATTTTAAAAACATTATTTATTATCTATTTTTTTACTTTACAATATTGTATTAGTTTTGCCATACATTGACATGATGGGACCTAATTAAAATTAAAAGCTTCTGCACAACAAAGGAAACTATAAGCAAGGTGAAAAGACAGCCTTCAGAATGGGAGAAAATAATAGCAAACGAAGCAACGGACAAAGAATTAATCTCAAAAATATACAAGCAACTCCAACAACTGTTCTAACCTTTCTTAACAGCTACACTGCCCGATTGACTGCAAATGTTGTTCAGTGGCAGTTTATAACCACCCAAGGTCTTGTTTCAAAGTGTTGAATAAAATCACTGATAGAATTGACATATATACACTATTGATACTATGTATAAAATAGATAATTAACAAGAACCTACTGTATAGCTCAGGAAACTCTACTCAGTTCTCTGTGGTGAGCTAACTGTGAAGGAAATCCAAAAAAGAGGGGATATATGTCCATGTATAACTGATGCACTTTGCTATACAGCAGAAACTAACACAACACTGTAAAACAACTGGACTCCAGTAAAAATTAATTTTAAAACATCACTGATAGATGGGTATCAGTTAGTAAAAAAACATTTAAATTACAGTAGAGCCCAATAATCACCAGTTAATTGGTGTTTGTCACATCTAATGTAGAATCTACAATAATGGGGTAGTATTTGGTGTCTGGTTTATTAACTTAATTTCCCACTTTATTTTCTCATTGACTCCATTAATTCTTACAAACCAGTTTAGAAAAGCAACTCCAATTTTCCATTTTTGATATTTTTCCAAGTGCTTGTATAATAACCGCTCACATTTATCAATTTTATAAAAGATTGCCATGAAATCTGTGTTTTGAAGAATGCCATTCTCCTTTCTAACCTCTGAAGAGAAAGCCTCTTTCACTTAAAACTTTAATAGCTATAACTATTCTCTTATTTTTTAAGCAATTCAAAAGAATAATTTTCCTATCTATTCTTCAAGACATTGATTTAGTTCATTTTCATTTGACTTTCAGGTATTCTCAAATAAACATAGCCTGCTGGTGCCTTGTGGAGTCTTCATGAATTGATATATCCATCCAGTCTGTTCTGCTGAGAATGGTTTATAAACAAATAAAAGCTTTTATAATGTCCATTTTAAATTATGTTTGATTCTATGTAAATACTATCGAGATAATGACTTGGGGGAAATCTGTCTTTTGCTAAATATTAAATAAAATTATTGTTCATCATAAAGACCACAAGGAAAACTCATAGTTTTTATTGGTGTTAATGAATTCTAACATTCATATATGCTCTGTTGATCCTACAAATTGTGTTTTACTTTATTATCCACTTTTTCACTTCCTCTCAATGTCTGTCTAATGCTTATAGTCTTCTTTCCTTCCTTCTTTCATCATTTCATTATCTATATTGTCTTGGTTATAGTGGTTCCTTTCTTGAATCTGTGACTTCTGATCTTTAGAGTGCTTGGTTTCTGTTGGATATAATGGACTTTTTAATATGTTGAAGTTTCTGCCAGCCTTCTTTTCTTCAGTTGTTGGTTTTGGCTTTCACTAGGATAGTTCCTTCCTGTCACATCCAAATTTTGGTTGGTCAATAAAATATTGAAGAAACATAGACAAAATTAAGATAAAATTAAGGCATTTACAAGAGGATTTCTTATGCTACTGAATTATACTGAGTTACATAATCATTCATTATATATCAAATTACTCTTATGTTCTATACAATGACATACTGATAGCTACATGTAGGCACTTTGTCACTGGAACACATTTCTTCAAGCCATTTTGTTGCATTAGTGGTGATTTTACATGCTATCCCATGCAAAACTGCCAGATTCCATCCAGACAACATGGATCATATATACTAAAACACAGTCCAATACATTGGGATGCATAAAACATGAGAATTCATACACATATGTATTGCTGGTAATATTGCCACAGGTTTGAGCTTGCAAACACAGGAATTCTGATAAATTCTCTTTAGTTAGATTTCCACCAAAAAAAAAAAAAACAGACAGAAAAATGTTTACGGTACATTTATAATCATTCATCAGCATTACTGATTTTATTCCTGTCAGGCAAGAATTTATGTTTCGATTAGGCACCAATAAGAACCAAATGCTTCACATAAAATTTTTCATGTCTGGTAACTAGAATAACTTTCCACAGACTTTCCATAGTTTCTGGCTCTGCACATTTCAAATTCTATTTCTCTTCCACTAACCACACTCTCTGTGCCAGATACCAAAGGTACTTTTTTAAATTGCAGCCCAACCTCTGACCTTGCTCATTGGGCAGAAGGAGTATTCCTGGAAAACATTCCTATATTATCAGTAATTAACTATATACAGATATTATTTTGACTCTCATAAATAATATCTTACTAAACCCAAACTCAGTGCATTTCCATCAACTGTTCAGTAGCCAGATCCCCAAACTTCTCACAGCCAGTAGAAGACCAACAACCAACAACAGGGAAAATCTGATAGAAGGGAAGGTGGAATGGAAAGAGATGGAAGCCATAATTGGTTGCTATTAAAATATCTTCTGCAAATGGTTTTTAATTAATTAATTAATTAATTAGGCTGTGCTGGATCTTAGTCACAGCACACGGGATCTTTAGTTGCATGTAAACCCTTAGTGGCAGCATATGGGATCTAGTTTCCTGACCAGGCATCAAACTAGGGCACCCTGCATTGGAGGCATGGATTCTTAGCCACTGGACCACCAGGAAAGTCCCCATAAACACTTTTTAAAAATGATAATACCATTTGATATATGTATGCCACATTTATGGTATGGTATTGGTATATCATACCACTGTTTTTCCTTTGTGAAAAGAATTAGCAAAGAAACACTCCTTTTTTTGTACTGAGATATAATTTACATAGAGCATTGTTGAAGTTTAAAGTGTACGTGTTGATTTGATACACTTATATATTGCAATATGATGACACTGAAGCTTTACCAACACCTCTGTCATGTCACATAATTATAATTTCTTTTTTATGGTTAGAACATTTCAAATCTAGCCTCTCAGCAATTTTGAAATATAAAAGCATTATTGACTATAATCATTATACTCTGCATTAGACATGCAAAACTTATTATCTTCTAAGTGTAAGTTTGCATCCTTTAACAACATCTCCCCAATTCCTTACCCCTTGGCCACTGGGCACTAATTATCTGAAAAATCTGAAGAATTTTTGAATGCATTCATTTTCCTTTCTTTCTCCCTTTTAAGAATTGAAGGGGACATACGTATACATATGGCTGATTCATGTTGATATATGGCAAAAACCAACACAATAGTGTAAAGCAATTATCCTCCAATTAAAAATAAATAAAATTTTTAAAAAAGAAATAAAAGAACTGAATCCTTAAAAAACTAAAATATCAATAGAGCTACCATATGACCTAGCAAACTGGGAATTCCTGGGCATATACCCAGAAAAAACCATAATTCAAAGAGATACATGCAGTCCAATGTTCATTGCAGCACTATTTACAATAGCCAGGATAGAAAGGCAACCTAAACTCCCAGCAATAGAGGAATGAATAAAGAAGACATGCTACATATATATAATGGAGTATTACTCAGCAATAAAAAAAAAAGAACAAAATAATGCCATTTACAGTAACATAGATGGACTTAGGGGGACTTCCCTGATAGCTCAGTTGGTAAAGAATCCATCTGCAATACAGGAGGCCCCAGTTCAATTCCTGGGTCGAGAAGATCCTCTGGAGAAGGGATAGGCTATCCACTCCAGCATTCTTGGGCTTCCCTGGTGGCTCAGGTAGTAAAGAATCCACCTGCAATGTGTGAGACCTGGGTTCGATCCCTGGGTTGGGAAGATCCCCTAGAGAAGGGAAAGGTTACCCACTGCAGTATTCTGGCCTGGAGAATCCCATGGACTATATAGTCCATGGAGTTGCAAAGAGTTGAACATGACTAAGCAAATTTCACTTTCTTTCAGATGGACCTAGAGATTGTCATACTGAGTGAAGTAAGTCAGACACAGAAAGACAAATATCATATGATATCACTCATAAGTAGAATCTAAAAAAAGATAACTTATGTACAGAAAGAACTTATGTACAAAACAGCAGTCAAGTCACAGATGTAGAAAACAAACTTATGGTTACCAGGGGATGGTAGGGGCAGGGATAATTTGGGAGACTGGGCCTGACATACACACTCTCAGTTCAATTCAGTTCAGTCGCTCAGTCGTGTCCGAATCTTTGCGACCCCATGAATCGCAGCACACCAGGCCTCCCTGTCCATCACCAATTCCCGGAGTCTACCCAAACCCATGTCCATCGAGTCGGTAATGCCATCCAACCATCTCATCCTCTGTCGTCCCCTTCTCCTCCTGCCCCCAATCCTTCCCAGCATTAGGGTCTTTTCCAATGAGTCAACTCTTCACATGAGGTGGCCAAAGTATTGGAGTTTCAGCTTCAACATCAGTCCTTCCAATGAACACCCAGGACTGATCTCCTTTAGGATGGACTGGTTGAATCTCCTTGCAGTCCAAGGGACTCTCAAGAGTCTTCTCCAACACCACAGTTCAAAAATATCAGTTCTTCGGTGCTCAGCTTTCTTCACCGTCCAGCTCTCACATCCATACATGACCACTGGAAAAACCATAGCCTTGACTAAACGGACCTTTGTTGGCAAAGTAATGTCTCTGCTTTTCAATATGCTATCTAGGTTGGTCATAACCTTCCTTCCAAGGAGTAAGCGTCTTTTAATTTCATGGCTGTAATCACCATCTGTAGTGGTTTTGGAGCCCCCAAAAATCAAGTCTGACATTGTTTCCACTGTTTCCCCATCTATTTCCCATGAAATGATTGGACCAGATGCCATGATCTTGGTTTTCTGAATGTTGAGTTTTAAGCCAACTTTTTCACTCTCCTCTTTCACTTTCATCAAGAGGCTCTTTAGTTCTTCTTCGCTTTCTGCCATAAGGGTGGTGTCATCTGCATATCTGAGGTTATTGATATTTCTCCTGGCAATCTTGATTCCAGCTTGTGTTTCTTCCAGCCCAGCGTTTTTCATGATGTATTCTGCATATAAGTTAAATAATCAGGGTGGCAATATACAGCCTTGACGTACTCCTTTTCCTATTTGGAACCAGTCTGTTGTTCCATGTCCAGTTCTAACTGTTGCTTCCTGACCTGCATACAGGTTTCTCAAGAGACAGGTCAGATGGTCTGGTATTCCCATACACACTCTACTATACATAAAATAGGTATCTAATAAGAACATGCTATATAGCACAGGGAATTCCACTCAATACTCTGTAATGGCCTATATGAGAAAAGAATCTAAAAAAAATGGATATATGTCTATGTATAACTGAATCACTTTGCTGTACACCTGAAACACAACATTGTAAATCAACTATATTTCAATAAAAATTTTAAAAAATAGAAGTGAGGAAATACTACAGATGTACACAAATAAGCCAATTTAAAATGTTAGGGGGAAAAAAAACCTTTTGGTATTGGTGTTTAACCTCTGGTTCAACTCACATATCGACTGGATAAGTGCTACAGAAAATAGCACATAACAACATAGAGAGGGAAAACCCTTCAAGTATAAACTCCAACTTGGACAAATTCTAGCTTGTCCAAGAGTGTAATATGATTTTTCCTCTATATGAATGTGAAGGATTTTCTAAGAAAATAATTTAGAACACTTCTTCCTATCTCCAGAGAGAATTAATAAATTTGATAAAAAAGACATTCTGTTCTTTTTAACTTGCTGAGACTAACAAGTGCTTATATAAACCTAAAAGAAAAGAACTCAAGAATTCCCACAGAAGAAACTGAACTCCTGATGCTTTAAATGTACTGACTTTAAGAAAACTCTTCACACATGGAAACTTCCAATTCAGAAACTGACAGGCTCAGGTAGCCAAATGTTTGGATTCTAGGTTACAAAGAAAGATTTTGGAATCTTAGTTGCAAACTCTTAGTTGTAAAGGGTTGTAAAAAGAGAGAAACGAAAATAGATATCAAGCTAGCACCAGTAATCATGCACAAAAATATCTGTGAAGTATTTTTAACATTTTAAAATAACTATAAAAGAATTAATGTATAATTCTAAGTTTATCTAATATTCCTAATCAGGACGAATCCTCACACAAATCACAGTGATTTGATAAATTTGGTTTTAAAAAAGCTAAATCTCAACTATACTTCAATAAAAAAAGGTTTAACTTATTTCATATTCAGAACCCTCTTCAAAACAAAGCTAAGTGTCTTCTTTCTGATTTTAGCAATATTGCACTCTATGAAGTGAAAGTGAAAGTCGCTCAGTCGTGTCCAACTCTTTGCAACCCCATGGACTATACAGTCCATGGAATTCTCCAGGCCAGAATACTGCAGTGGGTAGTCTTTCCCTTCTCCAGGGGATCTTCCCAAGCCAGGTATCAAACCCAGGTCTCCTACACTGCAGGCGGATTCTTTACCAGCTGAGCCACCAGGAAGCCCAAGAATACTGGAGTGGGTAGCCTGTCCCTTCTCCAGCAGATCTTCCTGACCCAGGTATGGAACCTGGGTCTCCTGCATTGCAGGCGGATTCTTTACCAACTGAGTTACCAGGGAAGCCGATTGCATTATATAAGTGCAATAATTTTTAAAGAAGTTAAAATGAAGAGATCCAGGGACATCCCTGGTGGTCCAGTAGTTGAGAATCTGCCTTCCAATGCAGGCGACATGCGTTCAATCCCTGGTGGGAGAACCATGATCCCACATGCTGTGGGGCAACTAAGTCCACATGCCATAACTACTGTGCCCGTGTACCCCAACTACTGAGCCTGTGGAGTCTAGAGCCGGTGTTCCACAACAAGAGAAGCCTGCCCATCACAACTAGGGAAGCCCCTTGTGCACCGCAACTAGAGAAAGCCTGCAGTACCACAATGAAAAGCCCACACACCACAAGGAAGATGTAGCACAGCCAAAAGTTTTAAAATAAAATAGACTGAAGCGATCCAGAAAAAGTTAAGATGCTTGGTAACCATAAAAGTTTATTTTTAATTGACTATAACATATAAATGTATTTATTCTTCATAATGTTTAGATTGTGTAGATTAAACAAAACTCCAGGCAATAAAATGTCTTATGATATGCTTATAAGATTAACTTGAAAACTAATGTTTAAAGCTTTAGTGTGGTCATCTATCACTATTTAGTGTATGTGCATGCATCTAGATGTGTACATATTGAAATCCATTAAAACTATTTGATTTTAAAAATAGAAACTTTGTATAGTAGAGGGCTGGGAACTCAGAAAGAAAAGTGGTCTTCGAGTATATGATTTGTTTTCAACCATGAGGGTATAAAATGTTATTTACTTTCTGCATGTTCTACCCAGATGGCAAAAGTTTGTTTGTTTTTCTCACCCTACCCAAATACAATCACTCAAAAGGGACTGTTAACTTTCTTGTTTTCATGCTGATTTTGCATACTTCAAAACTGTAAATGGTTGTACTTAAACAGAACAATAAGGACTTCCACAGTTGTAAAGTGGCCAAAGTTATTATTAATCTTCTTCATGTTACTTTAGTTACTATATTTTTTCCTGATTAGTAACACAGACAAAGCTGGGGCCACTTCTTTTTGGGGACATCTGTGTTATTAACTGGAAACTCTGGTTGAGGTTGCCCTTCTCTGAGATGGGCCACAAACAGAAAGATTCAAAGTAATAAAATCATCAAGGTGTTCTTTTATACCCAAATTATAATCAGAACTTCCTAGATGACCACTAGGTAGCACCAAAGGCCTGCTCCTCCACTTTGCAACCTGTTGCAAAGCACTTACAAAAAAGATGTCAGAAATAATTAGGTATATTTGATATCCTTTGAATTTTTCAGTCACTATTTCTTCAAATATTTTTTCTATTCTTTTTTTTTCTTCTCCCCATCTGGGACATCAAGTACACATTCATTGGACTGCTTAATATTCTCCCACATTTCTCTTCATTTTTTCTTGTCTTTTTTTTTTTTTCAAATTGATTCTTGAAATTGAGTCCATAAATTCTTTCTTCTGCCATCTCCTGTATGCTGTTGAGCCTATCTAGCAAATATATTTCAGTCATTATATTTTTCAGCTTTAGAATCTTTGTTTTTTGTTATAGTTTCCATATCTCAACTGCAATGTTCTCATACACTGATACACATTTTCCTTTAATTCTTTGAAAATTTCCCTTTAATTCTTTGAACACATCTACAATAGATGTCTTTAAGTCTTTGTCTGCTAAACGTTATATTTGGGCCCACTCAGAGTTAGTCTTTATTGACTGCTTTTCCTCTATCTCTGGGTCTCGCTTTTCTGTTTCTCTCAATGATTAGTATTTTGGGTTGAAAATCAGACATTCTAGAAAATAGTGATTCTGAAATCTGATATGTTCTGATTACTGAGTTTTGATTATAGTAGACAGTTCACTTACTTGAACTGAAACTGCAAACTTTGTGTTGCTTGTGGTATGCAGCAACTTACATATCTGCTTTTTTTTTTATGGCTCTCCACTTATATTTTTAGCCTGACCCTCTGTGGAGTCTCCCATGTGTCTGTCTAATCTGACAGTCCACTAAGAATTTGGACATAGGTGAAGCTCCACCTTTCTCTGGTTTTCTTGCCTCTAAGGTTTCACACCTAACTACCAGATGTCCTGCTGGCGTTGAGCTCTATCTATTGGCACTTCAAGTCCCTGGGCTTCAGTGTTCTGCTGCTTCATCTAAGCACAGATGGGAATACATTCAGTTAAAAAAAAAAAAAAGCACTGCTAAGTACATATCCAAAAGAACTGAAAGAGGTGCTCAAATCAGTACATGTGCATGCATGTTCATAGCAGCACTGTTCACGATAGCAAAAAGATTGAAACAGCTCAAATGTCCATCAGTGGATGAATGGATAAACAAACTGTATACACAGGCAAAGGAATATAATTTGGCCACTAAAAAAGGAATGAAGTACTGGTATCTGTTACAACATGGATGATTGTGAAACCATTGGTTGTTGTTTCAGAAGCTCTGAAGAGCTCCAGTATCATAGTCCTTTATGTCTCAGTGCAGAAAGAATTCAGCAAGAGGCAAAGTGATAGATAACAAGTGATTTATTAGAATAGGAAGCTTATGAGGTTTACAAGCAGGTTGGTGAGAAATGTCATGCCCCAAGAACTTACCGAGCTAGTTTTATAATCAAAGGAAAAGTGGGGAGGAGGAGAAGAACTTCTTTGTCTTTCTTGAGTAGATGTCATGTTTCCATCATCAGCGGTTCCTCCTCCAGGTTGGGCAGAGGAGTTTTCTTGTCCCTCCATTGTCAAGCTAGGTCCACAAATTATTGTTTTCATGTGTGCAGAGAGCATGGCCTAGGGATCATTAACTAACTGAGCTCACTGGACAGGATGTGGGGCTTATGTCACCATTGTTTTACATGCTTCTGCTGCATGGTTTTGTTGCTAAACCAGCCTGCTTGGTTTTGTGGTTAAGCAAACCTGCTCTCTTGACTAATTATTAACTTACAGAGGTCTCCCATATTTTTTCTACCTGTAATCCCCTAGTGGGATTAATTGTTTAATTACTTACTTTGTCCCTTTATTACTTTGTCCCCATCAATTGTAAGTGAAACATCATATTAAGTGAAAGAAGCCAGACAAAAAGGCCAACATATTATATGAATCCATTTATACAAAATATCTGGAATACATAAATCCATAGAAGTAGAATATAGATTGTTGGTTTCCAGGGGCTGGGGGAAGGGGAGAGTAGACAGTAGAAACTGCTTAGTAAGAAGGTTTACTTTGGAGAGATGTAAATGTTTTGGAATTAGATAGAGGTGGTTCACAACATTGTATACATATTAAATACCACATTCAAATGGTTAGTTTATGTTGTATGAATTTCTCTTCAATTATCTTTTAAATTATTTTTCAACATCACTAGCCATTAAGGAAATGCAAATTAAGACCAAATGATATATAAATACACACCTATTAGAACAGCTAAAAAAAATAATAACAATATCAAATGCCAGCAAGGATATGGAACAACTGGATCTCTCATACATTACTAGTAGGCATGTAGAATGGAAGATCATAGTTTGGCAGTTTCTTATAAAATTGAACATCCAACTACCATATAACATGCAATCATATACCTGGGCATTCATTACAGGGAAGTGAAATTTTACATCTACACAAAAATCTGTACACAAATCTTTACAGGAGCTTTATTTGTAATACCCCCAAACTGCAAACAACCAAAATGACCCTCAGTAGGTGAACGGTTAAATAATCTGTGGCACATCCATTCTATGGGATACTAATCAGAAAATAAAAAGGCATGAAATATTAAAAATACATGGATCTCAGGGGTATTATGCTAAGTGGGAAAAAAAGCCAATTTCATAGGGTCAAAAAATTCACATGCTGCATGAGTCCATTATTTACATTCTCAATGTGATAAAACAGTAGTGATTGAAAAAAGATTTTGGTTATCAGAGGTTAGGAATGGTGAGGATGGAAGGGTGACTATGATTATAAAAGGGTAGAATAAGGGAGATCTTTGTGGTAACAGGATCGCTATTCATCTTGATTGTGACGGAGGTTACCAAAATCTGTGTGACATGTGACAAAATGACATAGAACTATGCACACATATTCTATCAATGTCGATTTCTTGGTTTTGATACTGTATTATAATTATATAAGATATAACCATTGGGGGAAACTGGGAGAAGGATACATGGACCTCTCTGTATTATTTTTGATACTTGCTGTGAATCTATAATTTTTTCCAAATTAAAAAGTTTTAAAACACATAAAACATACCTCAATTCAGTTGATTTTAAAAGTAAAAAAAAAAAATTATTTTTTAAAAGTTACACTAAACCATGGGAACTCCCTGGTGGCCCAGTGGTTAGGACTCAGCATTTTCACTGCCATGGCTCAGGTTCAACTCAAGTAAATAAAGCAAATGCTCAGATCTTGCTCTATGTAGCTCCCTATTTCAAATATAGATTTCTCTCTGGTCTTTACCTGTTTTTTGTTGGGTCTTATGAATCTTCTCTTTCACCTGCAGACTTAAGCTGTCCACAGGATTTGGAAGAACTTGTATTCAAAATTTGAGTCTCACTCCTTCTGTAACTCTCTTCCTGCTAGTAGGATTTCCCCTTTTAAACTTCCAGCTGATCTTCCAGCCTTGAAATGTACCTTGAGCCAATAAGGCTGTGCTTCTCCCCTGTTTTTCTTCTTTTAAATTTATTTATTGGCTGCACTGGGTCTTCATTGCTGCACGTGGGCTTTCTCTGGTTGCGGCAAGCAGGAGCTACACTCTAGTTCTGGTATGCAGGCTTCTCATTGCAGTAGCTTCTCCTGTGGAGCATGGGCTTCTAGAGTGTGGGCTACAGTAGTTGCAGCATGAGGGCTCTAGAGCAAGGTTCAGTAGATGTGGCACATGGGCTTAGTTGCCCTGCAGCACATGGAGTCTTCCCAGATCAGGGGTTGAACCAGTGTCCCCAGCATTGGCAGGCAGATTCTTAACCACTCGACCAGCAGGGAAGTTCTCCTGTTTCTTTTAGCCATCGTCATGGGGGTTAGGAAATGTCTGCAAACCAGAAAGTGACAAACTTACAACTCTCGTTCCTTCAAGTTGCCATGTTTTTTCTTCTGTCTGATTTTGTGCACTTTCTAGTGTCCTTAACAAGTTTTTTAAATCAATTTTTATAATTGCTACCTGCAAGAAGATTCATGTGACCACTTCATTCCTCCACAATTACCGGAAGCCTCTGTTTTGTATTTTTAAATTATATCAATATTACTATAAGAGCTTCCTTGTCATCACACCCACAATATGAGAAAAGTTTCCAAATAAAAAGGAGAAGCTCCAAGCCTGCCACTATTTTTTATACATCAAATGTTCTTAATATGAATATCTTAGCCACTGTATTCCTCAGAATTGTTGTTTAGTTGTGTGTCTGACTCTTTTGCGATCCCATGGACTATAATCCATCAGGTTCCTCTGTCCATGGGATTTCCCAGGCAAGAATACTGGAGTGGGTTGCCACGTCCTCCTCCAGGGGATATTCCCGACCTAGGGATCAAACCCACATCTCTTACATCTGCTGCATTGGCAGGTGGGTTCTTTACCACTGAACCACCTGGGAAGCCCTATTCCTCAGGATCAGTTCAGTCGCTCATTCATGTCTGACTCACTGCGACCCCACGGACTGCAGCACGCCAGGCTTCCCTGTCCATCACCAACTCTCAGAGTTTACTCAAACTCATGTCCATTGAGTCAGTGATGCCATCCAACCATCTCATCCTCTACCGTTTCCTTCTCCTCCCATCCTCAATCTTTCCCAGCATCAGGGTCTTTTCCAATGAGTCAGTTCTCTGCATCAGGTGGCCAAAGTATTGGAGTTTCAGCTTCAGCATTAGTCCTTCTAATGAATATTCAGGCTTGATATCCTTTAGGATTGACTGGTTTGATCTCCTTGCAGTCCAGGGGCTCTCAAGAGTCTTCTCCAACACCACAGTTCAAAAGCATCAATTCTTCAGTGCTCAGCTTTCTTTTTTTTTTTAGTTTATTTTAATTGGAGGCTGATTACTTTACTTCAAGGCTAATACTTTGCTAATTAATTTACTTTAATTAATTTAATTAGTATTAAATAAATACTAATTTAATTAGTATTTAAATACTAATAGTAATACTAATTTACTATTTTACTATTTACTACTATTTTACTATTTTCTATTACTTTACTGTTTATTTTACTATTTACTAATTTACTATTTACTAAATAGTAAGTACTAATTTAATTAGTATTTAAAGTAAATACTAATTAATTACTTTAATTAGAGGCTAATTATTTTAACTGGAGGCTAAGATTGTGGTGGTTTTTGCCATACATTCACATGAATCAGCCATGGGTGTACATGTGTTCCCATCCTGACCCTCCCTCCCACCTCCCTCCCCATCCCATCCCTCAGGGTCATCCCACTGCACCAGTCCCGAGCACCCTGTCTCATGCATCGAACCTGGACTGGCGATCTATTTCACATATGATAATATACATGTTTCAATGCTATTCTCTCAAATCATCCCACCCTCGCCTTCTCCCACCGAGTCCAAAAGCCTGTTCTTTACATCTGTGTCTCTTTTGCTGTGTCGCATATAGAGTCATCATTACCATCTTTTCTAAATTCCATATATATGCGTTAATATACTGTATTGGTGTTTTTCTTTCTGACTTACTTCGCTCTGTATAATAGGCTCCAGTTTCATCCACCTCATTAGAACTGCTTCAAATGCATTCTTTTTAATAGCTGAGTAATATTCCACTGTGTATATGTACCCTTGTAGCTCAGTCAGTAAAGGATCTGCCTGCAGTGCACATGACCCAGGTTCGATCCCTGGGTTGGGAAGATCCCCTGGAGAAGGAAATGGCAACCCACTCCAGTATCCTTGCCTGGAAAATCTCATGGACAGAAGAGCCTGGTGGGCTGCAGTCCATGGGGTCGCAAAGAGTCGGACACTACTGAGCAAATAACACTTATATGTACCACAGCTTTCTTATCCATTTGTCTGCCAATGGACATCTATGTTGTTTCCATGTCCTGGCTATTGTAAACAGTGCTGTGATGAACACTGGGGTACATGTGTCTCTTTCAACTCTGGCTTCCTCAGTGTGTATGCCCAGCAGTGGGATTGCTGGGTCGTATGGAAGTTCTATTTCCACTTTTTAAGGAATCTCCACACTGTTCTCCATAGTGGCTGTGCTAGTTTGCATTCCCACCAGCAGTGTAAGAGGGTTCCCCTTTCTTTGCACCCTCTCCAGCATTTATTGTTTGTAGATTTTTTTGATAGCAGCCATTCTGACTGGCGTGAGATGGTCCCCTCATTGTGGTTTTGATTTGCATTTCTCTGATAATGAGTGATGTTGAGCATCTTTTCATGTGTTTGTTAGCCATCTGTATGTCTTCTTTGGAGAAATGTCTGTTTAGTTCTTTGGCCCATTTTTTGATTGGGTCACTTATTTTTCTGGAATTGAGCTGCAGGAGTTGCTTGTATATTTTGAGATTAATTCTTTGTCAGTTGCTTCATTTGCTATTATATTCTCCCATTCTGAAGGCTGTCTTTTCACCTTGCTTATAGTTTCCTTTGTTGTGCAAAAGCTTTTAAGTTTAATTAGGCCCCATTTGTTTATTTTTGCCTTTATGTCCATTATTCTGGGAGGTGGGTCATAGAGGATCCTGCTGTGATTTATGTCAGAGACTGTTTTGCCAATGTTTTCCTCTAGGAGTTTTATAGTTTCTGGTCTTAAATTTAGATCTTTAATCCATTGTGAGTTTCTGTTTGTGTATGGTGTTAGAAAGTGTTATAGTTTCATTCTTTTACAAGTGGTTGACCAGTTTTCCCAGCACCACTTCTTAAAGAGATTGTCTTTTCTCCATTGTATATTCTTGCCTCCTTTGTCAAAGAGAAGGTGTCCATAGGTGCATGGATTTATCTCTGGGATTTCTATTTCGTTCCATTGATCTATGTTTCTGTCTTTGTGCCAGTACCATACTGTCTTGATGACTGTTGCTTTGTAGTATAGCCTGAAGTCAGGCAGGTTGATTCCTCCCATTCCATTCTTCTTTCTCAAAATTGCTTTGGCTAGTCAAGGTTTTTTGTATTTCCATACAAATTGTGAAATTATTTGTTCTAATTCTCTGAAAAATACCGTTGGTAGCTTGATAGGGATTGCATTGAATCTATAGATTGCTTTGGGTAGTATACTCATTTTCACTACGTTGATTCTTCCGATCCATGAACGCAGTATATTTCTCCATCTGTTTGTGTCCTCTTCGATTTCTTTCATCAGTGTTTTATAGTTTTCTATATATAGGTGTTTTGTTTCTTTAGGTAGATTTATTCCTAAGTATTTTATTCTTTTCATTGCAATAGTGAATGGAATTGTTTCCTTAATTTCTCTTTCTGTTTTATCATTGTTAGTGTATAAGAATGCAAGGGATTTCTGTGTGTTAATTTATATCCTGCAACTTTACTATATTCATTGATTAGCTCTAGTAATTTTCTGGTAGATTCTTTAGGGTTTTCTATGTAGAGGATCATGTCATCTGCAAACAGTGAGAGTTTTACTTCTTCTTTTCCAATCTGGATTCCTTTTATTTCTTTTTTTTCTCTGATTGCTGTGGCTAAAACTTCCAAAACTATGTTGAATAGTAGTGGTGAGAGTGGGCATCCTTATCTTGTTCCTGACTTTAGGGGAAATGCTTTCAATTTTTCACCATTGAGGATAATGTTTGCTGTGGGTTTATCATATATGGCTTTTATTATGTTGAGGTATGTTCCTTCTATGCCTGCTTTCTGGAGAGTTTTTATCAAAATTGATGTTGAATTTTGTCAAAGGCTTTCTCTGCATTTATTACGATAATCATATGGTTTTTATTTTTCAATTTGTTAATGTGGTGTATCACATTGATTGATTTGCGAATATCGAAGAATCCTTTCATCCCTGGAATAAAGCCCACTTGGTCATGATGTATGATCTTTTGGTGCTCAGCTTTCTTTATAGTCCAACTCTCACATCCATACATGACTACTGGAGAAACCATAGCTTGACTAGATGGACCTTTGTTGGCAAAGTAATGTCTCTGCTTTTTAATATGCTGTCTAGGTTTGTCATAACTTTTCTTCCAAGGAGTAAGCGTCTTTTAATTTCATGGCTGCAATCACCATCTGCAGTGATCTTGGAGCCCAGAAAAATAAAGTCTCTCACTGTTCCACTGTTTCCCCATCTCTTTGCCATGGGGTGATGGGACCAGATGCCATGATCTTTGTTTTTGAATGTTGAGCTTTAAGCCAACTTTTTCACTCTCCTCTTTCATTTTCATCAAGAGGCTCTTTAGTTCTTCTTCACTTTCTGCCATAAGGGTGGTGTCATCTGCATATCTGAGGTTATTGATATTTCTCCTGGCAATCTTGATTCTAGCTTGTGCTTCATCCAACCTGGCATTTCGCATGATGTCCTCTGCATAGAAGTTAAATAATCAGGGTGACAATATACAGCCTTGACGTACTCCTTTTCCTATTTGGAACCAGTCTGTTGTTCCATGTCCAGTTCTAACTGATGCTTCCAACCTGCATACAGATTTCTCAGGAGGCAGGTAAGGTGGTCTGGTATTCCCATCTCTTTAAGAATTTTCCACATAGATAAAAGCGTTTTCAAGATCATATGTACTGTCAAAATAAACTGACCTTTGGGGGGGTTAATAGCTGTATTAAAATATAATTCACATAATACACAATGTGGACTACTAACCACTATATGATCATGGCCACATACCACATATTTCACACATGTAAATTGTACTGTTCAATATTTTTAGTGTATATACAGAGTTTTGCAATCATTACAATAATCAATTTTATAACATTTTCATCGCCCTCAAGAAGAAGGCTCTATATCCTTTAGCTATGACCGTTTTACCTCCTAGTCCCCACAGACCTATACAACCACTAATTTACTGCCTATTCTGGACATTTTGTATCATTGAATCATAATACATGGTCTTTCAAGACTAGGTTCTTTCACTTAGCATAATGTTTTCAAAGTTCATTCATACTGTAACTCCATTCCTTTTTTACAGCAAAATAATATTTCGTCGTATGGATATGCCATATTTTGTTCACTCATAATTTTTAATTGGGTTGTGTGTCTTTATTATTGAACTATAAGATTTATTTATGTCAACCAGATACAAGTCCTTTATCAGATATATGACTCACAAATATTTTCTTCCATTCTTATGAGTTGTCTTTTCACTTTTTTTGATAGTATCCTTTGAAACGTAAAAGTTTTTACTTTTTATCAAATCCAAATTATCTATTTTTTTCCTTTTTTTTGCTAATGCACATGGTGACAAATCCAAGATCATGAAGATTTACTTCTTTTCTTCCACAAGTTTTATAATTTTAGCTGTTACATTTAGGTCTTTGATCCATTTCAAATTAATTCTTGTATGTCAGGTGAGGCAGGGGTCTGATTTCATTCTTTCACATGTCAATATTCAGTTGTCCCAGGACTATTTGCTGAAAAGACTATTTTTCCCTCATTGAATTGTTTTGGTAACCTCATTGAAAATTAACGGACTATAAATGTGAGGGCTAGGTTCTCAATTCTATTCCATTTATCTATGTTTATCCTTAAACCTGTGCCTCACTGTCTTGATTATTTTTGCACTGTCAACACTTTTGAAATCAGAAAATGTGAAGCCTCCAACTTTGTTCTTCTCTTCAACATTATTTCAGTCATTCTGGGTCCCGTGAACTTCCATAAGAGTTTTATGACTACCTTGTCAACTTCTACAAAGCTAGCTGGAGTTCTGATACAGACTGGGTTGAACCTATAGATCAGTTGGGGAAGTGCTGCCATCTTAATGACAGTAAGTCTTCTGATCTGTGACTATTAAATGTCTTTCTATTTATTTATACCTTATTTAATTTCTTTCAATAATGTTTTATAGTCTTAAGAATATAGTTTGCATCCTTGTTATATTTATTCCTATTTTAATCTTTTCGATGCTATTATAAATGAAATTGTTTTCCTAACTTCCAGTTTGTTCATTGCTATTGTAGAGAAATGCAATTGATATTTGTACATTAATTCTGTATCCTCCAACTTTGCCAAACTTGTTTACTAGTTCCAACAGTTTTTAGTGTACTAAATCATGTCATCTGCAAATGAGATAGTTTTACTCCTTCCTTTACAATTTAAATGCCTTTAATTTCATCATCTTGTCTATTTGTCCTGGCAAATAGTGAAATGTTGAATAGAAGCAGTAAGAATGAACAGTCTTGTCTCATTCCTCATTGCAAGGGGAAATCACAGGGGCATACAACCTTTAGTTTTTGTTCATGTTACATGTAAGCCTTGGGCTATTGGAGGGTCATTGCAACTGTGCTTGTTTCTTTTAAGCTTTACTCTGTAGACATAGATGTCTTCTCATTCTAGCACCCAGCCTCATGTCTTACCTGGGCTATACTATTCTCTCGGCACAGGGCAAAAACAAGAAGCCAAGCCAAACCACATAGTCACCTTAAACTGCTATGTGGATATGACATGTGTCATATCCATTCATACTCTATTGCCAAAGCCTGTCAGTGGAGCTCAAAGTCAAATCTATACTCCTCCCACAAGAGGCATGGCAAGTCACCTGGCAATGGGTAAGGATACACAATCATTTTACAGGAATGGTGGAGAGTAAACAACTGTGAACAATGACATCATCTCCCCTATTGAGTCTATATTTAATTTCCATCATCTCTAAGAATTACAGAAAATTATTAACTAAGCAATAAGTTCAATTAATATCTTGACACAAAAATACAAGTCCAGCAATTTTTTGTGACCTAGACCACTCTTTAGAAATTGTCCAATGTCACAGAGAAGACTAAGAAAAGTTATCTAAAACTTCAAAATAAGGAAAAGTGATTGCATGACCTGTTAAATATTATGGCAGTACATTTTCTAATAAGCCTTTTAGTCACCTCACTTTCTCAAGGTTTATAACTTAAACTATCCACAACTAATCGGAGTCCAGAAAATAATTCACTACAGTTCCCTGAAAGAACAGAATCTCCTTCTGTGTTCAAACACCTCTATGAAATATCTGGCAGTTTTAGAACCTGTTGACAAATGATCAGAAATGAAAATGTGAGTCAATGAGAAAATTATTTAATTTATTCATGTGCGCACTCTAGAACACTTTATAGGAACATGTTTATTGTGTAAAGTGAGCCAGTAGTACCCAGGATAATGAACAAGTTAAACTTACAGGCTAATAGCTCTCTTACCTCTAAAGGTCTTTGGATATAAAAAGAAAAAAAGGGGGGAGGAGGGAATGAGTGTGCTGTTTTTATGCTTCATTTTAGCACCTCTAATGTTTGCCATCTGACTTCACTTTCTCCCTGATCAAGCACGCCCTCCCCACCCCAAAACAAAGTATCCTTCCATCCTCAAAAGAGGACATATTGCTAATAATGCTAACATTTAACTAAGCTACATTAATCAGAATTTTAATGGAAATTTATCACTTTAATTTTAGCATGTGTCTCAGTTAAGCCATTGAGTATGTTCTCCAAATTCAGTAGGTAAGTGTACATTTTGCTAACTGAACCGTGGTTTTAAAATGTCCTAAGGAAGCTTTCTGACTAAACATAAAACAAATCACTTATTTCATACCTCAGCAACTTTCATGCTTCACCAAGGCAGAGAATGCATATTGGATATATATTTCTTACTTTGAGAAAGAGTTTAAACTCTAATTGGACTGGTAGACAGTCAGAATTTCCCTGGACATATCCCACAGGGAACACTGAGATGTGGCTCCTGAAATATTCCTAATGACTTCATCTTTAAACATACTAGCTCTAAAATGATTGGGAGTGTGACTGCATGAAAAGTCCCTCTGGCTTAAATCTTCTATTACCCATAATGTTCTTCCTTCAAAGGTTAACCTATTCTTGTTCCTAGGACATTAGACATCTACGCTTTATGTCTGCCAAAAGAACTGAACAATTAAAAGAGACCCTGGGAAAATGTGCCATGTAAATTACCTCGGTGAGTGTTATTCAAACTAGAAAGAGAAAAAGAAGTGTTAGAAAAAATTTAAACTCCAATATATTTTTAAGTTGCTTTAAACTCATATCAGTCTCAAATTAATGCCCATTTCCCTGGTGGCTCAGACAGTAAAGAATCTCCTGCAATTCAGGAGATCTGGGTTCAATCCCTGGGTCGGGAAGATCCTCTGGAGAAGGAAATGGCAACCCACTCCAGGATTCTTGTCTGAAGAATCCCATGGACAGAGGCTACAGTCCATGGGGTCGCAAAGAGTTGGACACAACTGAGCAACTAACACACAACTCTATCAAAATAAAAATAACCAGAAAGAGAATTTTCTTTAGCCAACTCATCGTCTGTCAAAAATACTAACATCAACCTTGAAAAGAAAAACCTCTATTTTTTATTACGAGATATAGAAAAGGAGTGGCACCCATTGTTATATAGAGACTATTCAGGAAATTCATTTACCCAGGCTCCCTGGTGAAAACAAGTATGGCTGAATTAGCCTACCAGTCATCTCTAATTTATCAATGGGTTGTGTCCCAAAATTTATCTGTAAGTCAACTGTTTGAAACTCAGAATATATTTTCCCATGAGAACAAAGGGTAGTTAGGGTCTTAGACCAGCTCACAAAAGCTTACAGACTGGAAATCTATCTCAACTCTGGAACTTCTAATACTAGTCTGCAGGCTGGATCCTGGTAACAGTGCAGGAGGGAAGAGGAAAATGATTTCTTTTTCCCTTCCTGTTGCAAAGCAATTTAAAGAAGACTTCTCCAAAAGGCCAAACTTAGGTATAATGCCATCTGTTCCCCTAATAATCCTCTTCCAATGTCTTAAATCCTTTAAGGCTAACACAACCCCTAGTTTCATATCTGTTGACATAGAAGAGAACAGGCTAAGCAGCAGATATTTAGGGACTTGGCTATGATTTCTTGTATATGACATATGGACACCAACTCTAGATAAACTGGAATACAGAAAAAAGACCCTGTTTGTGAATGTTGGGTGCAGAGGCAGGGCTAGCCACAGGGGCAAGATAAAAGTCCTGTTACCAAACATGTACTCAGAGTTGGAGCAGAATCAGTAACAAAGCTAATGCTTGAGTTGTTGAAACACTTGTCTAGCCCTTTTCATACTCCTGTAGCTCAGGGTAGGTTTGGGTCCAGAGACCATGTCTGGGATTCAGTTTAGAGGTGGTTAATGGTCCAACTGAGATGAGCTGAAGAACAGTGAGGGCAGGGAGTCAAGCAGGTGATAATGACTTGTTGATCTGATTCAAAAGTTTCTATTCATTTGGAAGAAATTACAAATAGGTCAAATATTTATTGTGTACCCATACTGTGCCATGCACTGTGTTAGGTGCTGGTATTAAGTAGTTCCTACTTGTGGCGCTCATATTCCACATCACTGTTGAAGAGTTCACAGGAACCAAACAAATCCTCATTTAAGAGGGAAAAGCACAATTACCCCCAATCCACTATGACTTAGACTTCAAAACCGGTGGCCTTATGTTTTGGAGGTGAGTGAACTGTTCCCTTGTGGCTCAGACAGTAAAGAATCTGCCTGCCAATGCAAGAGACCTAGGTTCAATCCCTCGGTAGGGAAGATCTCCTGGAGAAGGAAACGGCAACACACTCCAGTTTTCTTGCCTGGAGAACTCCATGGGCAGAGGACCCTGGTTGGCTGCAGTCCATGTGGTCACAAAGAGTCGGACATGACTGAGCACGCACAGATGATGAGAGATGAACTGTAAAATATGACCAAGTTAACTATTGCAAGAATCAAACAGTTAAATATCAACTGTGTCATATTCCTACAGTGAAACTGAAGAAAACAAACAAGTACAAAACCCAGAAGCTTAACTTCACAGATATGCCCAAGGCAAAACCACCAAGTGAGCTAGGTCCTTTTTGGCACCTTTCCTACCTGTTCTTTTACCTTCAAGTAGCCATCATGCTGTGGCACTCTCCCAGGATCAGGCCATGTCCCTTTCTCTGACTTTTGCCCAGGTAAAATCTCTCAGTGCTTTCCTAGGTAACATGAGAGTATGAGGTACTATCATCTGAAGTCATTTGTGCTTCAGTGCTAGTGAGAAAACCGACTGCCCTCTCCCACAATGCCTTAGTTTAATGAACAGGTACAACTCCAGAAGTGCTTGTAAAGTGCTTAATTGTGAGAATTTTACACCACAGCTATCCGGTAGGGGTGATATTTTGGAATGAGGGCCTTTCATTGTCCACTTAAACTTACCCATATACAACTAACCACCTCACCAACATTATGTACAAAATAGATCTAGAATCAAAAACCTCCAGAGAGTTGATATCCCTAGGAAATCTCCAGCCTCAGATTTTAAAAACAATCATTTATGGAGCTCTACATAAATATTGGGCAAGCACTACCGTATGAATGAACTCACTTAATACTTAGGACGACTTTATGAAATGGTTCTCATTATTAGCCTCACTTTACCAATGAGGAAAAAGAGGCACAATTCATCTTTAAAAAGGCAGAGGAAAAGTTAAAAAAAAAAAAAGAAGAGACAACAGGACAGATAGAAAACAAATAGCAAGAAGTCAGATTTCAACTTAACTGTTGTGGTCCTTTAATGGACTGAAACTTTGGGGTACAGAGTCGACCAATAAGAAAGTGAAAGAAGGAAGAAAAGAGGCTGATCAGCATGAAGGGGACAGAGGAGAGAGAGGGGGAGAGACGGGAGAGAGAGAGAGAGAGACAGACAGACAGACAGACACGGGTACCAGTGCTCTGGTGAACAAAGGCATTTATTCAACATACTGTGGGCATATATATATTCTCTTACAAGATAGCCCTTTTTAG
Source organism: Okapia johnstoni (assembly GCA_024291935.2). Taxonomy (NCBI): domain Eukaryota; kingdom Metazoa; phylum Chordata; class Mammalia; order Artiodactyla; family Giraffidae; genus Okapia; species Okapia johnstoni. The sequence continues at coordinate 100,965,746 of CM044305.1, read as the reverse complement.
CAGAGACAGGGATCAAAAATCTAACAAGTCATCTTAAAAGCCAGAGGCTAGAATCATTCTCAAGAGAGGGGGTTGTAAAAGTTACTTTACATATCAGAAAGGAGGAGAGTTGTAAATGGCTGCTGTTCACCACATAGAATTTCCATACGAATGAGATACATGAATTTCTATTATCCCCGAAAGCCGGCTTGCCAGCTCTCTGGCACCTGTATTCAGGTGCTGTTAAGGAACATAGAATTCATGCAAGACTGAAAACTGCACACGGGAAGCCTCCTGTTAAATGTATCCTGACACTTAACCATTCAATAATGACATTAAATGCACTGTATAAACACTTGAATTAAAAGGCAGAGATTGTCATTGGATTGAATTAAAAAGCAAGAAAACCCATTTCAAATATAAAGGAAAAGGATGGAAAAAATATACCATGCAAATACAATCAAGTGTATTGGCAGTCCAGTGGGTAAGACTTCATGCTTCCACTGCAGGGAGCACGGGTCTGATCTCTGGTAGGGGAACTAAGATCCCACTGACTGCACGGTGTGGCCAAAAGAAAAGAAACCTTGAGAAACTATATTAATTTTAAAGTAGATTTTAGAATGAGGAGTATTACCAGGGGTAAAGAAGAATACTTCATTTTGATAAAGGGGTCAATTCACCAAGAATATATAATCCGAAGTGTGCATGCACCTAATCGTAACGGTTCAAAATACAGGAACCAAAAAATGACAAAACTAAAAGAACAGTCACAATTATATTTGTAAAATTTCAAAACACCCTCTCTCAGTAATTGACAGACCAGGCAGACAGAAAATCAGCAAGGGCACAGAAGATCTGGAATGCCACCAACCAACTTGACCTCATTGGCACTTATAGAACACTGCATCCAACTAAAGCAGAATGCACCATCTTTTCAAGTACATGTGGAATAGTCACCACGGTAGGCCAGCTGCTGGGCCATAAGACAAATCTCAGTAAACTGAAGAGGATTTAAATAATTCAAGGAAGGCACTTTGACCACAGTGCAACTAAACTATATATCAATAACAGAAGGATATCTGGAAAATCTGCAATATTTGGAAATGAAGCAACAAACTTCTAAATAACACATGAGTCAAAGAATAAATCCCAAGGGAAAAAATATTTATATTGTTATTAGTGGTAATATTTCGAGCTGTAGGAAAATGAAAATACCATACGTCAACCTTGTGAGAAGCAGCTAGAGTAATGTTTAAAGAGAAAGTTATAGCACGGAATTAGTAAATGTTTATACAACCACCTCACTCACCAACATCAGAATATGAGGCAAGGAAAAGTAAAGAACAGAGGACACAACCCAGGCCCAAATGCAACTCCAATCATAAAAAAGTGAACCACTGCAGATAAGAGTTAAAGGAGAAGGTATAAGCGATACCAAAAGTAGGTCTGAATTCCAAACCGTTTACCTTAGTAGTAGATGTTTGCTGATGATTCACGTCTAGGCTAACAAGAGGTTAGATCCAGGAAGTAAGTGAAGGTAGGCTGGGGAAGGCAAGAGGGTTAGAGTTAACAAGAGCAGCATGTGCTGGCTGAACCCAGGACAGAGGCTGTTACTCTTGATCTTAAAATATTTCTTGCTAATGATGGGTTTTCCCTGGGACCTAATACAATTCTCTGCCCTAGCAACAGCCTCTGGATTGGTTCTGTCCCTAACTGAGGTAAGAACACAGGTGCTTGGGATTGTAGGCTAGTTAAACTCTGTTACAAATTCCCAAATATCATCTCCACATTATAATCACCTGCGGAACTGCCTTTAACACTCCTCCAGGCCTGCGCTCCAAGAGACTTTGATTTAGTATATTTGGAGTGCAGGGTGCCTAATATTTTTGATAAATTCTGATTCAGCTGACCCCCCTGCTATAAATATTACCACTAATAACAGCTGCTAACAGTTACCGAGGACCTGCTATGTACTAGGTCCTCTTTATGTGCTTTTACATGTATTGCGAGATTTAATTCATGGACAAAAGGGCATTGTGAAGAGGAGGTGAGGAAGTTTAAGTGGAACTCATCCTCACCCAGAGGAGACGAGGAAAATCATCTTGATACAGAGGCAGTAACTTTTCAATGACCTGTAATGATACAAAAAATATGATTAAAACTGATTACGGTGATAAAAAGATTGGTGACATCAGGGTTAGTCATGAAAAAAGACTGAAAAAGTCTTGAGGAAGCATGAAACAGTATACAAAGAGGTAAAGAGGTATGATCCAATCCCATGCTAGTATTGATAGCAGGTTGGCGTGAGGGATTCTTCACTGCACCCAAATGGGTCTGAATTCTCGATCTCTTCTGGAGACACGCTCTCCTCCAGTGCCAACTTAGGGTGGAACCAGATCCAAAAAGACCTACACCCTCTAGGTCTGAGTTGAAATAGGTTAGCTTCCTGAACATCTAAATCCTTCACGAAGTCTTCCCAGATCAACCTTTTGAGAAGATTTCCCAAATCACACGTAGTCTGAGGTCATTCTTACCCTGAGTACTCACCATCATCTAAAAATGTAATTGAACCTCAGATAACATGTGATGTGTTTATCTTACTCATTTTACATTTCCTGCTTGTATATCTCATAAGCACAATCTTTTGTCTGTATCAGTGACTTCTTGGATGAATTATCCTGGAAAGCACAAAAGGTGCCTGCATAATAGTACCTAGCAGTGGTATATCTAATTACAATTTATACATGTTCTTTGATAATGATGAAATGTAACTAGAAGGTAAGTACCGCTACACACTGCACTGAAATAAAGATCATAAAAGCCTTGAATATAGTACAATATATCATTCTGGTTAAAGTTTCATGAGGACAGGGGTAATAGCTCTTTATCAGTCTGATTCTCAAGTCCAAGGACATCTGTCATCTGACAAAAATCAGAGGTCATCTAAGTTAAAGTAACAGGTCATTTCTAGCTCCTATCCCTTAAAAGAAGGCTATTTCTCATTTGCAGGGATGCATTTCTCAAGTTTATGTGCTCTGTACTCAGTCAAAATCTCCTCTTTTCCTTTCTCCATTAAATACCTCCAGGACTTCCTGATGGTACAGTGGATAAGAATCTGCCTACCAATGCAGGAGACATGGGTTTGATGCCTGGTCCAGGAAGATTCCACATGCCGTGGAGCAACTAAGCCTGTGTGCCACAACTACTGAAGCCCGTGTGCCCAGAGCCTGTGCTCCACAAGAGAAGCCACTGGAATGAGAAGCCTATTCACCACAGCAAATAGTAGCCCCCGCTCACCGCCACAACTAGAGAAAGCCCACGCGGAGCAACAAAGACTCAGCGCAACTGAAAACAAACAAAAAAACCTCCATATAACAACACACCAAAGGAATTAAACTTTTGTTACCCTGACCCATATAGAAATGGTCATTATATCCAATATTTCCACTATCCTCCAATATCCTCCTATTGTTATTCTCAATTATCATTTCAATTTGTGTTTATAACTCCAAAATCTGTATTCAATTAGCATGAATTTGCATCTTTTAAAAAAATCCTTCTATTCTCCGCTCTAGAACAAATAGTCTCTTTGCCCCTGACAGGACCTCTAGAAATGTTATTCAAATTTTCAATTAAAAAAATTTAACATTTAAACTTGTTTCTGATAAGCAGTAAGATAGAATATTAAATGGCTGTAATATTAAAGGCTTCATTCTACCCAAGAGGCAGTCTTTAGAGATCAGTATCCACAAAAATGTAAACAAAACAAAGGCCAGGCACAGCTTTTAAACTAATGAGATCTTATGTTACTTGGATCGTGAGACTCAAACAAGGATTGCATGAGTTTTCTGATTTTTACAAACATGCTCATAAAAAGTAAGGCCACCATAAATCCCAGTTTAAGAACCTGGTCTCAAATATTCAAAACTGATTTCCTGGACTAAACCAAAGCATCAGAGACTTAGCTGCCTGAGATACGTATTTTGGTGTCATTGTAGAAATAGCCTTCACTTGAATGAGCTGAGCTGTTGCCCATCAGCTAACATTCAGGGGTATTACAAGATACAATACCTTCATTTTATTTACTGAAAAGACAAGGCTGTTTCTTTATGAGAACACAAAACAGAAGCTCCTTTAGGCTTAACTGCCAGAAAATGTTATTCTCCACCATGACTGGCTTTTTATATGATGGATACTGTAATTTCTCTAATTGACCACACTACCTTCTCTGTGTGGCCTGCCAGGTTTTTCAGAGCCAATTCATGAGTCAAGTGTACACAACATTTTGGGGTGTTGGCTTCACTTGGGGTATTATTTTCACCCAGAAATCAAATTTTCTTTTAAAATATTGTACTGTATGCTTTTTTTTCATAAATCCTTATTGAAACATGGTCGAGTAGAAATAAAACCGAACCCAGGTCTCCCACATTGCAGGTGGATTTACCAGCTGAGCCACAAGGGAAGCCCAAGAATACTGGAGTGGGTAATCTATCCCTTTTCCAGGGGATCTTCCTGACCCAGGAATCTAACCGGGGTCTCCTGCATTGCAGGCGGATTCTTTACCAACTGAGCTATCAGGGAAGCCCAAGAAATAAAACAATTGCAATAACTATTGAAAAAAATAAGCATACTGGGATTTCCACTCATACTTGGTTAAAGCGTCTCCTTGAAATAGAAAATGGCTCTATTCCACTGACAAGTGATTTTCCAACGATAAACTGCAGATAGCTTGTAGATAATTTGACAAGGCAAGATGTTTTAACTTTTGCCACTACCACTTAATACAATACAGAGGAATGGATGACCATCTTCCAAGTTATGATCAACTTGAGATGGATTCAGGATTGGTTGGGTATAGAGGCTTTTTAGAGTTGTTTGGAAGACCCCGAAAAACAAACCTGTCATCTTGAATCCATCTTTTAGAGACTCGGGGGCAAGTTACCAACCCAAGAAAATGCACATACCACAAATTGCATTCAATTTCTGGAGAGTCCATAGATATCCTTCAAGTCCATTTATGAACCTGAAGTTAACAACCACTAGAGCTTACAGCCTGTGAAATCCTGCATATTATATGATTCTCATGTAAAAGGTTCAAAGATAGATGAGAGATTAGGGATAGCTCCTGCTCACATTATGTAGTAATAAAATAGTCATACTGCAATAACCACCTCAAAATATTCTGCTTTGTACATCTTCATTCCATATGATCACTGTTATGTAAAGGAATAAGTCCTGCCCCATCCAATCTCCTTACTTGGGTTTTTTTCCCCCCTCCCTCCAACATTTGTTGTTTGCCTCCACTTTGCATTGTTGAACTTTGCTGCTCAATATTGGAATACATTCTTAAATAAATGTGGTTATGTTATATATTTCAATGCATATTTCTTGCTTTATGTTTTTTGCCAATGACATTACTTGCTGTGTATTTTACATTTATTTTTTTAATAAATTTATTTATTTTAGTTGGGGGCTAATTACTTTACTACATTTATTTTAGACTAGGGAAATGATGTTAGACAAACAGCAAATTCGAGTGATTTTTCTTATTCAAATTCAAAACAGGTCATAAAACAGAGAAGACAACTCACAACATCAAGAAGGCATTTGTCCCAGGAACTGCTAATGAACGTACAGTGCAGTGGCAGTTCAAGAAGTTTTGCAAAGAAGACAAGAGTCTTAAAGATGAGGAGCATAGTGTCTGGCCATTGGAAGTTGCCAACAATTGAGTGCCATCATCAAAAATGATCCTCTTACAACTAACTACACTAGAAGTTGCCCAATAACTCAATGTCAACCATTCTAGTTGTTCAGCATTTGAAGCAAACCAGAAGGATGAGAAAGTCTGATAAGTGGGTGCCTCATGAGCTGATGGCAAATCAAAAAAATCGTCATTTTGGAGTGTCTTCTCTTATTCTACACAACAGTGAACCATTTCTTGGATTGTGATGTGCGACAAAAAGTGGATTTTATATGACAACCAGTGATGAGCAGCTCAGTGATTAGACCAAGAAACTCTAAAGCACTTCCCAAAGCCAAACTTGCACCAAAAAAAGGTCATGGTCACTTTTTGGTGGTCTGCTGCCAGTTTGAACCACTACAGCTTTTTGAACCCCAGTGAAACCATTACATATGAGAAGTATGCTCAGCAAATTGATGAGATGCACTGAAAACTACAATGCCTGCAGCTGGCATTGGTCAACAGAATGCAGGGCACACAACCAATGGTTCAAAAATTGGATGAATTGGGCTAAGAAGTTTTGTCTCATCTGCCACATTCACCTGACCTCTGGCCAACCACCTACCACTTCTTCAAGTATCTCGACAACTTTTTGCAGGGAAAAGTTCCACAACCAGCAGGAGGCAGAAAAGGTCTGTTGAATCCTGAAGCATGGATTTGTATGCTACAGGAATAAACAAACTTATTTCTCATTGGCAAAAATGTGGTGATTGTAATGGTTCCTATTTTTATTAATAAAGATGCATTTGAGCCTAGTTATAATGATTTAAAATTAAGGGTCCAAAACCGCAATTACTTTTTCACCAACCTAATAGGAAGTTCCACGAAGGCAGAGACTGTTTTCCTCAAGGCTGTACCTCTGGTGCATAAGAGGTAATCAAAATATTTTTTTGAATAAATCTTCCATAGGATTCTCTGGAGCAAGTTTTTGAAAATAAAATTTTATTGGAACTCCATCATGCTCATTCATTTACATACTATCTATGGCTGCTTTCATATTATAATGCTGAACTGAGGCGTTCCAAATGGCTTAATGTAAACCCAAAAAGTCTCAAATATTTACTAGTTGGCTCCTTACAGAAAGTTTGCTGACCCCCAACAGCACTCAATTGGCCCTTATCTCTCAAGTTGGAATTGGAAGCACTGTAGATACAGGAGTTAGGTCTTAATACTTCTTTGCCTGTAGAACAGAGGTGCTTTAAAATAGTTATCAAAAAAAATAAAATAAAATAGCTATCAGATTTTCTTCTTGCAACATAAATTTCTGCACAATTAAGTTCAAAGTTAGTATTTTCCATCCTCAATGCATTTCTAGCAAGGCCAAAAGCAAAAAAGCAAAGGTTACCTATGTTCAATAAATTGGAGGACAGAGAGAAGAGATTCTGATGCTAAGTTCTGGCAAATTTTCACAATCATGAAATCTTTAAAATGCCAATGCAACATAACTGCTGGAAAGCTCTTCCCTGATATGTTTCAAACAAATGCTTTTGAGGTGAACCATAGCTATTTTCTCATTGGCATAATCATTCTAACAATGTATTGTTTTTTTAAAAATGCCAGGCACATTATAGGTGCTCAACAGCCATTGAATGGATCACTCTCCAATAATCACCGAGCTCATCAATTTGCAAATTATAATTACCTAAAAGGGTGCATCGAGATTTATATTCCTTTGCCAAGCCTAAGATATACTCAGCATGTCTCAACCCTTTTAAAAATCAAACCCTTTACTGTCATTCTCTACAAAAAAATTAATTTGCACAGGTATCACTGGGGTCCAAGAAACTGAAGAGTAAATTAACTAAGTCTGGGCATGATTTCAGCCCACTTTCTACCTCAGGTGCAGAGGAAAGCAAATAGGATTTTCTCATATTATTGGATAAGATGTCTGTCATTTGGAAACATTGTGGTCCACAGACTAAGACACAAATAAGAAGAAAAGGGCTAGGAATCTTAGCTAAGTTATTTTGAATAAGCAACAATATACACAATGATATACAATCATTTGAGAAAACTATTGTTTATTTAGAAAAAAAGGTTACATGGGTAGAATTCGATAGATAAAAAAATTTCCTTTTAAAAATGTCACTGTGAAACTTTTCCAGATGAAAGTTCAGCAATACAAAGCTTCTCTAACTGTAGAATTAAAACACATTTTTATTCCCCCCAACCCCTTGATTTTTCTAACATAATTACAAGAAAAAATGGCAAGGGACAAGTGAGTGCTGGTACCATTTTTTTTTCAAACATGTTTTAATGTCGTACACGAACTATATAAAATGATTCCTAGGCATTGCATAAGACACACTGCTCCCACTTTGTTTTTTTACTGACAAAATATAAAAACAGGCCAAATAATAAGTCAAAATTGAGTTTTTAAATGAGGTAAATTCAAAACGGTTCAATAATGTTTATTTTCCATTTCAAACAATGAAAAGGAAGCATTTCATATTGAAAAAAAAATAAACCCAGGCAATGTTTAGTTACTCTAAAGTGAAATTCTGTACATATGTAACCTTATTTGCTTGTTGGAAACTGTATGCAGCACATTGTGCTAAAAATATGGAAGTTAACACTTTCAGCCATTTACTGAAAATAAACATGTAGAAACTAAGCAACAAGTTAAATACAGTAATGCACAACTCAACAATTTTAAGTTTTCAGCATGGAGCAATAAAGCAGATAACTAAATAATTTAAGGAGATGCAAATGGGCCCTCTTCATTCATAATTTTTGGCAATCTACTCTTAGGAAAATAAATTTCTGGTCACAGCTGAACAATTCAATCCAATCTCACCTGAAAGAAACAAAGTGATTATACTGATAGATAAGAAAGGAAGAGGGGTAAGAGAGGTGACGGATGGAAGGCGGAGGACGGGCAGACGAAAGGAGAAGGGAGGAGAGAAGGAAGAAGGAAGAAAAAAGAGAAGGAAGATTTAAGAAAGAAAATCAATGAGTTCTGTGAATAACCAACGCCTGAATTAAGTCCCTAGATAAGGATAAAATATTTGTGTATTTCTTATTGCCTACGCAGCATACTATGATAACTTGTATTTTATCTGAGAGAGAGGAAAAGAGGGGAATGGGGGAAGGGAGGAAGGAAAAAATGAAATAGGAACAAGTAAAACATTCCACTGGGACAAGCAATCGCTTGTCAAAAGTAAACAACACATAGCAATGAAAAGAAATCAATTTTACATGATCAATAAAAAGAAAAAATGACATCACATTTTTTCATAAGGACATGATTTTAATAGTTACTTATATTAAGATGCAATGTCTGCTAAATTATAAAAATTGCTTTAAAAATATATTGACTTAATTATACTCATTTCCTTTATGTATTGACATTTTTCAAATACTGCATATTTGAAATAAATCAAAACATGATTATTACAACATGTGTCAAATAAGTTCATATCTGCCTAACATTGTTCTCATTCAAATTTTAAATTAATGCTTAAGGCATTAAATTTTACTGATGAAATACTACATTCACATATTTCATAAAATCAGAGCTAGAAGGGTCTTAGAAAATAATCACACTTGCATCAAATGCTGACAATAATTTACATATCATTTCTATACAGCATTCTGTTCACATCATGTATAATCTTGACATTACCAATCATAATTATAGATACACGTATGTTGAACTTACAATTTCAATACTTAAAAATTATTGTTCCTGTTCATCACTGATGAAAGGATAAACAAAATGTGGTACACATTCATACAATGGAAAAGTATTCACTTATAAAAAGAAATGAAGCTCTTATACATGCTACAACATGGATGAATCTTGAAAACATGATGGTAAGTAGAAGAAGCTAGACACAAAAGGCCACATATAGAATGATTTCTTTTTTATGAAATGTCCAAAATAGGCAAATCCAAAGAGAAAATACTTTAGTTACTTCCAGGGGGTGGGCAAAGAGGGAATTGGGAATGACTGTAACAGGTGTGGGGTCTGTTTTGGGGATGATGCAGATGTTCTGGAATTAATGGTGATAGTTACAACATAGTGACATATTAACAACCACTTTGGTAAATTTTATGTGAATTTAACTTTTTTTAACTGACAAAAAAATCCATGTTACAATAAAGAGTATCATGGTATCAGTGTTAAGAAATGGGTTCTCAATCATGAAGCTGTCATAATTACTGGGCAAGGGAAATTTTTATGACACATTTAGGGGTACATTAAAAGATAAAACTGGTATCATTGTTAGAACATGTGAAGATGATCATGATCTTTCCCAGGAACTGAAATTAAAATTTTTATAAGAAGCCAGAATCTTCAAGCAATATAATCATACCAATATTGTAAAAATCATAAAAGTTAGCACACAAATACAGCCTATCTACAAAATTAAGGGACTTGTTCCAGGACATGATTTCCTCTCCTTTTTGAGAAAGAAGGATGAACTAAAACAGTTAGTGAAATTTTTATTAGATGCTGCTTCTGGATGGCAAATCTCAGGTAAAAATTGTATACACAGGGACCTTGCTGCAAGAAACTGCCTGGAGGTGAAAATAATGTTCTGAAAATCAGTGACTTTGGAATGTCTCGTGAAGAGGATGGTGGTGTGTATTCATCTTCTGATTTAAAGCAGATTCCCATTAAATTGACAGCACCAGAAGCTCTTAATTATGGGAGATATCGTTCTGAGAGTGACGCATGGAGCTTTGGCATCCTCCTCTGGGAGACCTTCAGCTTAGGGGTCTGTCCACACCCTGGAATGACAAATCAGCAAGCACAAGAGCAAATGGAAAAAAGATACCAGGTGTCAGTCTCTCAGCAGTGTCCAGAATGTATTTACAAAATAATGCTGAAGTCTTTGGATTACAAACTTGAAAACCACCCCAAGTTCAGGGTACTTGAGAAAGAAATGCCATCAAGAAGAGAGTCACACAGTGATGAAACACTGCCAAACTTAGAGTTTAGGACTCTATCTTCCAGCAGAGTAATATTTTCTTCTCATTAACAATTCTATACCAAATTACCTGGAATATTTTACTAAGGTTATTTTTTTTTCAACTATTTTTAATAAATATGTACAACTTTAACCACTGTAATAAGAAAGCACAGGTTCTAAATGCAAGAAATCCCACAGATCTATCTTTTCACATCAAGGACTGCTGATACTTCTCAAAAGAATTTCTATCTACTTTAGGCTCAGTTCAGAGTTGGCTGTCCTCAATCCTAGACAGCTTCCCTCTACCAGTGCTATAAACTGCATTGGTAATACCATCTTTGCAGGACACATTTCCAAAAAAGGTGGCCTTTCACTGTGCTAAGACAAGATTACATTTGTAAACATCACTTTCTATTGGGAATTATTTGGACATCCTGGGGTTTTTTCTTCTTTGTTTTTTGCCAGAAATAGCCCTCGCTGTTTTAGAAAGGTTGTCATTTCACTATGTTCCACCACACCCTTCTCCTTTGTCTGGGTATCAGAAAACTATGTATGAAATTCCTTCAAAGAGTACCCTTTCAGAGTTGAGACAGCTGATTTTCAATGAAGTTACTTCACAGAGAGCTATGACAGCAAGAAGGAAGTCTGAAACATAGGTCTGGGTGAAAGAGCAGCTAGACTGTCGATCAAAGTAGAGAACAAAGGCAAATAGAATATCAGCCTTATTATCAGAGCTACCCCTTTATAAACACACATACACACTAATTTTATGACTAAATTCACCAAAAAGGTCCTAAGAAATGTTTCAATAGTTCAAAGGTTCTTCATAAAAAAGCCCTCTGGATGGCAACAAAATTTATGTAGAGAAACTATACAATACAAGCCCAGCAAATTAACAGCTTATTCCTGGTTAATCCTAGTACCTATACAAATACACACACACACACACACACACACACACACACACACACACACACACACACAGAAGCACCCACAAGCCAAGTAGAAAGGCACACATGGATGAAATTGACAGTTAAAAAGTCCAATGAACATTTACAAGGAAGAAAGAAGCTATAGGAGAAAGACAAAAGGACAGCCATCCTAACTCCACTTTACTCCTTCACTTACCCTTAAACTGCTCCCTAGCAATTTTTATCATCGCAAACACACTTCCTGAGGTATTCCAACTGGATAAAATGGAACAGCTAAGACTAGGATTCTGTTGAACTGAATCTCAGCACACCCTGGGGGTACCTCTCAAGATAAATGTGTGTATGGGGAGTAGTCACTCAGGGGTAAATGTGGCATTGGAGTCTTTGGGAAGTGCTCATGCCTATGTCCAGATAAAGAACATCACAGCACCTGAGTATTTTGTCTGCCTTAAGTGGAAGAAAGGAAATAGAAAACCCCTCTTGTTCTCTCCAACTGTTTAGTGCCTATGAATATCAGTGCACAGAATTCAGTGATACTTTAAAGGATAAAAATGAAAAGAAAAGTAGTTCGGGTCTATCATTTCAATCTCCTAACAGAACTTTTGTATACATTTAGTGGTTGCTACACACAGACCCAGAGGAAAGCATAATAAACCTGCCCTCAAAAAATATGTTGCAACACATAAAGCAACTTCTTAAACAGTATACTATCAAATGTTACAAATAAACTGAACCTTTTGAGGGCAAAAAAAAAAGTCAATGATGTTTCTCTTCATTTCCAAAGAGATACAGTTAACACTCTGAGTACATAATTCTCCATGTAAAGTTAAGAGTATCTGAAACAGGTGGCTCAGTGGCAAAGAATCCACCTGCCAAGCAGGAGATGAGGGTTCCATCTCTGGGTCAGGAGGATCTCTTGGAGAAGGAAATGGCAAGCCACTTCAGTATTTTTGCCTGGAAAATCTCATGGACAGAGGAGCCTGGTGGGCTACAGTCCATGGGGTTGCAAAGAGTCAGACACAACTTAGTGACTAAAGCAACACCACTTGAAACATAGTAGGTAATAAAGAAAAATACTTGGTTATCTGATTAGAAGGAAGAGATGGAAGTTAACTGCCTTCAACAAGATGAAAATCTAAGGAAAGGCATATGTGACACACTCATATATACATAGGAATCAGTGACTAGGATTCTAGGCAAGCTGACACATGCTTGTAAGCAATGGGAAACTACTGAGAAAGTTAACTGAACACTCTCTACTCTACACCTATTACCAGCATCTAGACTGTGCCTCAAGGTAACACATTCCTAAAATAAGCAATCTTTGAGCACTTAGGAGATCAGTTTCCAAGTATGGACTGAAGAAGACAGACTCAGAATGGGGATTACAAAATCAATTGTTTACAGGGGCTAGTATAAAGTGGAAACAAATCGAAGTGTGCTTACTAGGGCCTGATTGAGGCAAACTACAAAAAAAAAAGACCCATTCTATTTAAAGGGGACAAGCACCTAGGCAGGTCTAGCTGATTGCTGCCATGCAGAAATGAGAACACAATGTTGCCAGGTGTTCCAGTTCTTCAATAGAAAGTAACATTTGGATTTTGTTAACTACTCTGAAAATACTGTGCAAGGCCAAGAAGGTATGTCTAATAATCCACACCTTGGGTTTAAATGTTAAGAGTTAGGTTACACATAAGAGATGGAGGTGACAGACAGACCTGTAAAATATATTAGGCCTCGCTGGAGTGGAGTATTAGAATAGGAATGCAGTATTACAAATACAGATGGGTAGCACAGAGAATTGTTAATATTCTTTGAAATCAAGAATCCAGGATCGAAGTGCAAGTAGATTGAGTTTCTCAAAACCTAGAAGCAAGTCTCAATTTAGCAATGTCTGGCTCACTAAAGGACTCTCAAAAGATAGCTGAACTCAATATTAATGAATTGAAGACCACACAAATCAATTTAAAACTGGGACTCTAAAGAATGTTTCTAAGTAGAAATTTTTCATAGAGAGGAATTTTTAAAGATTAAACTAGGGGAAAAGGTTAAAAGCAAAGAAGCTAGTTGTGTTCCAGAGACCAAATCAAAGAGGGGTAAGATGAATTTGGACAAAGACGTTAGCAAAAACAAGTAACAGGAAATACAGAGAACAAGCAAAAAGGATTCTGCAAATACAAATTATGAAACAGGAAAAGACGACTTTGGAAGGAATTTAATCTGGGTCACATTCATATACTGTATTTTCTTAACTCTAACATGATCATTTTAATGTTTCTGAAATCAGGGTGATACTTACAAATCAATGTCATTTCTCTATGCACTTTTGTCAAAAAAAAAAAAAAACTGTTCTAGAAAGCAACAATGAATCTTACAATTAATGACGTCTCTGAATCACAGAAATGTGACATGTGTAGCAGTTCTCCTTTCTGTAGAATATAAATTAAAAAGGGAGCAAGGAGCAGCAGATTTGAAGTGGCCTAAAGGTAAATGATGCCAATCAGAAATGATGAGAACTCTAAATGAAAAGGAACAGCATAAAGACTTGACCAACCCTAGAAGGTATCCAACAGAAGACAGCTAGAACAGTTTAAAAAAAAGGAAAAGTCTACCACTGCTTCACAGAGTCTACACAAGAAGAGAGTAAACAGAGATGTATAAAACCACAGTGAAAGCTGTCAATGACAATGATTGGCCCATTCCTAATGAAGATACAAGAGGTAGAGCTTCTTCTTCTTTTTTTTTTTTAAATAAGGGGACCAGGTGAAAGCAAGAAGTAAAAAGCAAAAAGCAAATGCCAACTAAAAGGAAGGTTACGGTGAAGAATAAAAAAAGATTAAGAGTTTATAGTTCACCAGGGAAGACAGCTAGTTGTTAGGTAAAGGGATAGCCAGAATTTAAGAATAGGTAATATTTCTTTTATAATCTTCCTAATTTAAAAAAATCTACTAAATTCTTAAAAACTCTCTCACAACTCTCATCTTCCATTCTACGCTAATACTTAGAAAACAAACACAGACTAAAAAAAACAGAAAAAGCACATAATCTGTCAGGAAGCTACCTACCCGGCAACCTCAAATCCCTGCTTTGTAGCCAAAATAAACAGGACAAAATTCATATTCTAAAGCTCACCGCTTTCTATGGAACAGGCTCTCAGACATTTCTCACTCAAACTGTAAACAGCCTTGGTTATCTATCCAGTTTCATAAAAGATTAGAAGCAGCAAATAATATTAGGAGGAAGGTAGAGAATGTAAGTATACTTGATATCATTAAGAAGTGACAGCTAATATGGAAACAAGAAAATTGATTATAAAAGATTGAACAACTTCAATACTGCCATCTCAAACCATTAGTTGTAGAGGGCAAATCATGCTGCTGCTGCTGCTGCTAAGTCACTTCAGTCATGTCTGACTCTGTGCGACCCCATAGACGGCCACCCACTAGGCGCCCCTGTCCCTGGGATTCTCCAGCCAAGAACACTGGAGTGGGTTGCCATTTCCTTCTCCAATGCATGAAAGTGAAAAGTGAAAGTGAAGCTGCTCAGTCGTGTCCGACTCCCAGTGACCCCATGGACTGCAGCCCACCAGGCCACTCCGTCCATGGGATTTTCCAGGCAAGAGTACTGGAGTGGGGTGCCATTGCCTTCTCCGGCAAATCATGCTACATACCTCAATAATCCTAAGGCATCACCAGACAATAACTTTTCAAATGATCTGAGTGCTCAAAAAAGATCATATTAAGGGTTCTGAACACTCTGTCCACATGCAATTTATTTAAGATGGATAAAACATTTTTTAAAACTCCACCACCATCTATAAGGTACTTTAAAAAAAGTGATTAATTATCCAGAGAAGATGGGAATGAGTGGTAAAGAGAAAGCCAGATGTTTTTAAACACATCTTGGTGCTTTAAAAAAGAAAAAAAAAGGCATGAATAATCAGCAAGCTTAAAATGAAAACAGCTTAAAAATAACCATGAATTTTGTTTCACATATTTACCCAAAGACCTGAGCATTATATTTAGGTGAAAAACTACAGTTGTGTCTTGCAAAAATGGATCTAGTTTCTTCAACACTATCATATCTCATTTTGTATTTCTATCTTTAAATGAAAAAGAGGTGAGAGAACACTCACCTTGACTGAAAGTCTTCATTATCTGTGCTTGTCCGAGGACTTATGAGTAGATGACAAATTAAGGGAAAACAACTTTTCGGGGGGGGGGAAGAATGGTGTCTCATCTTTTAGTACAATCCCTGAGCCTGCAGGCCTAACTGACTCTTATCAGCTTGGTAGTCTCAGACTCTACCAGCTCTGCTCATCTGCAGCATCATCTTGCCCTGCTATTCCCCATGCTCCCAGCCCAAGGGACTCTGTTTCCTTTCTTCCTCTTGGTGGTAGAGCCAGAGGGACTTTAAATCCTTCGGTGGCATAAAACAATCTCAGTTACCAAAGAAGTTCAAAAAAACAATCAAGTCTTCCATTTCCATGTTTAATACATTTGAGAGGGTTAACTACAGAGACCATTTAAAAGGTAGTATTCAGACACGTATTACAAGGGTACAATTCTAAGTAAGATCAGTATCAAAGTTTTCCATTATACTGATTAAAAACATCTAGAAGATGAAAAGGATATTGTTTCTTCTCTTCCT
Source organism: Okapia johnstoni (assembly GCA_024291935.2). Taxonomy (NCBI): domain Eukaryota; kingdom Metazoa; phylum Chordata; class Mammalia; order Artiodactyla; family Giraffidae; genus Okapia; species Okapia johnstoni. The sequence goes on along the minus strand of CM044305.1, from coordinate 100,949,526 downwards.
TTCCTCCTGAACTGTCCCGTTTCTCTTTCTTTTCTATCTTTTCTTTATCATGCCTGGACTCCTATAACGAATGGTGGAATTAGTTGAGGAAGGGAAAACCAAATATAAAAATCAGCTTAAAATCCCTATTCATCACACACTAGCCATAAATTTTTCTTCAGACTTATAACACCAAAAGCACAAGCAAAACAAAACTGGACTTCATCAAACGTAAAAACTTGTATGCATCAAAGAACACTATCAAGAAAGTGAAAAGACAACCACCTATAGAACAGGAGAAAATATTTGCATATACATATCTCATAAGTATCTAACATCAAGACTACATAAAGAATTCTTACAACTGAGCAACAAAAAGACAAACAATCCAATTTTTAAAATGGCCAAAGCATCTAAATAGATTTGTCAAAAGATATACAAATGGCCAACAAGTACATGAAAAGGTGCTCAACATCATTAGTCATTAAGAAAACACAAAACCAAAATGACAGTGAGATACTAATTCACACCCACTAGGATGGCTACAGTAAAAACAAATAAATAAAACAGAAACAGACAATAACAAGTGTTGGCAAGGATGTAGGGAAATTGGCACTCTCATAGATCGCTGGTAGAAATGTAAGCTGTGCAGCCACTATGGAAAACAGTTTGGTGGTTCCTCAAAAAGCTAAACATAGCATTACCATATAACCCAGATATTTCATTCCTGGGTATATACACAAGATCACTGAAAAAAGATATTCAAACAAATAATTCACAGCACACAAATGTTCACAGCAGCACAACTGACAAGAGCCAAAAGGCAGAAAACAAGACAAAAGCCAATCAACTGATGAATGGATAAACAAGTGTGGTATATTCAAAACAATGGAATATTATTTAGCCATGAAAAGAAATGAAGTACTGATACATGCAACACCATGAACAATCTCAAGAACATTACACTAAGTGAAAGAAGTTAGAGACAAAAGGCCACATTATTATACAGTTCCACTTATAGGAAATAGCCAGAGTTTTTGATAAGGTCATAAAGAGTTCATAGAGATAGAAAGCAGATTCAGAGTTGCAAAAGGCTAAAGGGAGGGGGAAATGGGGAATGACTTGATGAATATTTGGGGTGATGAAAATGTTCTGGACGAGTGCAAAACACTGTAAATATATTAAATGCCACTGAATGATACACTTTAAAATAGTTAATTTTATGTTATGTGAAATTTTACCTCAGTTTGGGATGGGATGGGGAGGGAGGAGGGAGGGGGGTTCTGGAAGGGGAAAACATGTACACCCATGGTGGATTCATGTCAATGTATGGCAAAACAGATACAATATTGTAAAGTTAAAAAATAGATAAATAAACTAATTAAAATAAATAAATAAATAAATAAAAGGAGCAGCCTCCTTTTTAAAACCATCACCTTATAATTTTCAAAAACTGCTTTTAAGAACTATGAATATATGGCATATATGTTGACTAAATATAATGATGCTTTGTAAACACTTTAGTAATGACTTGCTTACTTTATGACAGATGCATGGGATATATTCTGAGTATTATCCTTTAGTATCTAAGAGAATGCACACTACACTTAATTTTAAAATCAAATATAAGTTGTAAACATAAGTTTATTAGGAGAAAATGTTATATAAGTGTGTTGAAAAATAAGACTTTATAACAGTGTAATGATCAGGGAGATTACATGTGACCATATTTTAATCTCATGACTAAAGAGAAACTACAAGAATTGTTGTCAGAGAAAAAAGAAAACACACTAAAAAACACTGAAACTCAATGACAAGAAGTAGGTGTGAGTGGAATGGAGAGGAAAGGAAATTCATAAGTAATCTAATTCTACCCTCCCGGCAGTTTGGGACTAAACTGCTTCAAGTTCTCCAAGAAAACCTGCCCTCCTCCAAAACCTCCTCTTCCCACCCCCAAATAATTAACAGAAGACTATTTGACTACAAAAAAACCCTCAATATTGGCTAAACTTTCTAATGGGAGATTTTCTAAGAAAATGTTTCACTGTTCCTTTTGTTCTCATAATTTACCTTTTTGCCACCAGAGGAGATTTTATCCATTTTTTCAGATTTAAATGAGTCGCCGCCTTTTTCTTTGCCTGAAGATTTTGACTTATTTTTTTCCTTGTCTTTCTCATTTGGATAAGGAGACTCACAGGGACTTTCACTCTTGTGTTTTGAAACCCCCACTAAAATTATAAAAGAGTATCATGAAAGCCTTTTTCAATTCAGTTTGATGACTACTTGGAAAGTATTAATAAGTCTACCTACTTGTTCCATTTTCCTCTTTTCGCCTCTTGGTTAAGTCCGGTGGCACTTCTCGGTCATTGTTTGAGTGATCCTAGAACCAAGAATTGTGAACTATGTTGATTGAGAGTTTTTGTTTTAAAGTACTACTTTTCTACAAGAAGAGCATAACTAACTAGCATTGGAGAATATCTGCAGTAGTTTCACATACTTGGTAAAATGACATGATAGGCAAGAAGAGCTGGTAGAGATTATTAGCCTGAAGATCCTTATACTGTAGATGATTCAAATGTACGATTAATGTAGAGCTGTTAAATTAAGGCAATATTACTAAAGATTATTAGTTTTCCAGTATTGACATCATTTGCTCGACTGTTTATTTAATGAAAGACATTTGGTAGTAGACCCAAAGTCAAAACTGGTCAGCTGTATGGATTATGAGAGGTAAAATAAAAGGGCATGGCACAAATTATGCGAAGACTTCAACTGTTGACCTTGTAAATGTTTATCATTTAAACTCAACCAGTTCACTCCTCCCTCAACTGAGATTTTTATTAGTAAATTCACAAGCTACAGTTCCTTATATAGTTCTACTGTGAAGACCTATAGCCACCATCATTACAAGAGTTCATGCGTGAAAAATAGTGACTGGACTTTCTCTACTATAAAAAAAAATCTCTACACAATCATGGAAATTTTAAAAAGTTTCACTATTCACTGATAAGCAATTGATGATAGTGAGGAAAGTATAATATAAAACCTAGCCATGACTTTACTAAGTCTTTTCTGCCTCAGTATAAATCATGAATAGATTATCCCTTAATCACTGTTATAGTAAAGGCTGCATATTCTCTACTTCTGAAAGCACTCCAGTCTCTGTCAAATAATCACAACTGATTGTAAAATTTGTCTTGTGCTGTGCTGTGCTTAGTCGTTCAGTCGTGTCCGACTCTTTGTGACCCCATGGACTGTAGCCCGCCAGGCTCCTCTGTCCATGGGGATTCTCCAGGCAAGAATACTGGAGTGGGTTGCCATGCCCTCCTCCAGGGGATGTTCCTGAGCCAGGGATCGAACCCAGGTCTCCCGCATTGCAGGTGGATTCTTTACCATTTAAGCCACCAGGGAAGCCCAAAATTCGTCTTACTGGTTCTAAAAAGCTCAGAAAGCCATACTGCCCATTGAGGTTGATGAAACAGACTGAAAAATGATGAACCAATGTTCTCTTTTGCCTATTCTTTCTCCAATGAAAGGCCCATAGGCCATAAAACAGCCAAAGATCAAGGATGTGCTAATTCTAAATAAGAGGTAACCTTACTTATACAAGTTGTAAATATGGAAATCTATTACAGAAGAAAATATTAAGGAAATAACCAGACACCTAACCTTGGAGCATTTATAACTGTGCTATAAGCTTACATTTAACTTAAGACATTAAAAATTATTAGGCAGAATTCTGAACATAACTCATTACATAACTACACAATTCTAGATATACCTTGAGAATGAAAAGAACAGTGAGTCAAAAGTCAAATATTTTTCCACAAACAAATCCTTTGGTATTCAAAGGAATACATGAAAAAAGATGGTCATCAGTTTGAGAATTAACACTTGTTTTTTAACACCACCAAATATTTTCAATTCAGTTTGCTCAGAAATACTGCCACAGCAATGAGTTAAGTAGATTCTTTAAAAATTCAATGTATAAAAGTTGATGATCAACTGAAATAGACAAAATGTTTATTAATAACAAAGAGCAAGAGAATGAGAAACAATCATAAAAGTGCTTGTCCAAAAGGTACTCTTGCTGGGTACATGCCCTAAATGACACTAAGATTTTCTAACTGAGGAGTTTATTCACACCTTAAGTCACTATTACTCATGAAACTGACAAGACAAAGAAAGCAATGTTATTGCAATACTCTTAGTGAAGTACTGCTTAATTCTTCCAGTAAAATTTCTGTTTGTGATTGTAAGTAAGTATGTGCATGCACGCACACATTGTGCACACAGGCACGCATACACGCACACTCCTCCACAAGAATGAAGTGTAGCTAACTTGAATTCTGTATTGCAAGGAATTGGGAAACCTAGAAATTCTTAGTTTAGAAATGTACCAGTTCTATTCCTTCTTTCTGTCCTTCTAAGAATAGTTCTGATGACAATACTCATTTCTACAAAAACCGTCTCTCATCGCCTACAGAATAAAATGCATATTCCTCAGCTTGAGTATTCCAAGCTCTTCACAATCTTTGCACAATTCTATTCTACCATAGAGTAATCCAATGTACTCTAGGCTGTGGCTGCTGCTGCTCCCTAACACCCTGTACTTCCCAGCAGGTCTCTTCACTGGAACAGGTGTTCATTTTTATCTTAATCTCTTAAACTCCTACTTCGACTTCAAAAGCCATCAGCACTTCAATATTCCTTCAACTCCACAAACCACTGTCCAGTGAACTCTTGTTTTATATTAGCCTTTTTGGTGGCACGTATTCCCAATTAATATCATGTCATTTACTTTTGTCCATAACACAGTTTACAGGATGGCAGGGAAGCTAATTTCCCTTTTTCTACTTTTACATACTTCCCAGTGCCTTGTACACACAGTGAGTACTCAATACATATGAAGATGCCTGACATATAGGCTCAGGTTTGGTTGTAGACCTTTGCTTTAAGATGAGGAACAGAATTAAAAGCTGAAGTTTATTTTTTGAGGGGGGTTATTGCTCCCCTCTGAATTTACAGAGAAGCTTGATTTAATGGAGCCTGCTATTCATACTTTATCCAATGTAAGTGCTAAGATTGCTAAATAAAACCACAATGGACCAAAACTAGAAACACGCCAACTGGAAATTGGGGGTAAAGGTGAACTGACAGAAAATATTTGGATACTAATTCATGTTGAAAAGCCAAGTCCATGTATTACTTTCACTATGGATTAAAAAATGAAAATAGCAACTATTTAATTTAAAAAAAAGAGGATCCCAAAGTATAACTAACAGGTGAAACTAAAGCAGGGAAACATTTTTACATGTACAATAACAAAGTGACCTGAAAATATAGACACATACCTTTCAAATCCTCTAAAAAGTAAACGCTACCATAGAAACAGTGAGTTTATTTATAGATCATTCATATTAGAAAGCACTCAAAATCCAGAAAAAAAAATTTTCTAAGACATTCATATGCTAGTAAACTTTCCTAGACACACACAAAAAAACCAACATCAACTACTATGCAGACTAGTGAACTTTGGATGCTTTAACAAGTCCAAAGGCATAGAAGTTCACTTTAAATATTTACTGAACATCTAATCATACTGTCAGGCACCAAGGATCTGAAAAGTGATACGAGTCACAGTTTTTACAAGTGTATGCATAAGGCATTTCTAAATGTTCCGACAGAATATGGAATAAATCTATTGAATTTTAAATGCCCACAAAATCACTATCTTTTTTTAAGGGGGACAGGATCACCCTTGAGTCACTATAATTTAAAAAAATAAGAAAAACACACGAAAGAAGTTAAGAACTCTTTCAACTACTATTGAAATATGGGTGCTAGGAATCAAAGGGCTATTTTTTTGCAACTTTTGTTTCATGGTGGTAAGAATACTTGAGGAACCTTAATTTTAGTATAAGTTCTAGTACTAACAAGTTACATGCCACTGGGAAAAGATCAGGAACTTTAGACTGTTATTTGTTAAAAAAAAGACACTGCCACTTGCCCTACCTGCCTCACAACATCTATGATGAGTATGAAATGAGATAACATATGCTTATCTCATATGTTTTATTTTCAAAAGGCTTTCACAAAATGCAAGGAACCATAATCTTCATCATTGATTAAAAAATCCAGTAAGTTTAACAGCAGGTTTCCAACTGCTTCAAAATATGTTCCAGGAAATATTCACAAGGTAACATTGTAAACTCATGAATTTAAAACAGCCCACACAAGCCAAGGATGGTTAAGACTGACATACATACACAATCCCACTAGGTTTATAAAAACCTACTATACTAGAATACATAATCAATATAGCAAAAATTTTACTTTAAAAGAAACCATTCACACTTAATTGATACAGTATATTCTAAAAACAATGCTACAATTTCAGGACACAGGCATATTGGCTAAGCTAAGCTGTTAAAAATTAGTGCTCACTTGCCCAATATCCACAGACATTTCAATTTAAAGCTACAGTTCTAAAAGCGGTTAGTACTGTCAACTGGCTTTGTTCCAAGATATCATTTTTTACTGGTCCACCAGTAAGGAATTATACTTAGCAGATATAAGAGGAAGCAAAGTAGAAAATCAAAGTGAAACAGGGTACAAATTTTATAATAATAAAGACAAAATAACATGAACATTGGACAATTCAACTATAATCATGAAATGAATGAACTCTGTAATAAGATATACACAAACTGCACATTATTTTTAGCAGCAGAATACTCAAGAATAGGCAAGAATTAATACTGACATGTAAACACAACCATTGAGTTGAATATTCCCCTCCAAGAGAATGATTAGCTTACATTAACCATATTTTTTGATAATAGGCCACAACTACCAAAGAGGTAGCTCAGCAGAAGTGACATAAAATGAGTTGACATTTATGGGTTGAAATGGGCTCAGTTTTTAGAAGAGTTATATGAATGCATCAGATATATCTTTTGGTCTTCTGGGTTATCTAAAAAAAAATTAGAATACAGTCTGACAGATTTGTTTTGATAAATTAAATAAGCCTACCCCCCTCAAAAAACCCAACTCCCTCCGCATATCTTGAACTTATTTTCAGATTCTGAAGCATAAAAGGATAAGGCAAAACAACAAGCAAGGAGTGATTATAGAAAGGTTGCCACATTACATACATTTTGTAACAATTGCACTTAAAGGGATCATCCCCATTGTCATCCCCTGTTTCAGTTTGTGATAGGTATTTTTAAAGGTTATTCCACTAGATTACTGAATTTACTAGGGTGAGGGTACCTACTAAACAAATGAAGTAACGAATTTTTCTTTGTTTTACTTAGGCATGATGATTTTAAAAGACTCAAACCTTTGCTGAAGAATCCTTGAGTTCGATGAGATTGTCCTGTAGAAAATGAATGGAGATGACAGGTGAGCTGGCATAGTTCTCAGAACCCAGAGGAACTTTGGGAAGTATGGCTGTAACCTGGAAATAAACCAGCTACTTCTTGTGAGGATAAATCTCGTGATGTCATTATTATATGAATATATCAACAGTAAAAAAAAAAAAAAACATGTAATGGAATTGTAATGCTAAAAAAAAACTCAATTATATGTACTCATTGTAACAAATAAAAATCTTTCTCTGCTCAGAATTCAAAAATAAATGTAAATGCCACATTTTTTTCATAATACTGTATTTAAGCTACAGGTAACGTTAAGAAGCTTAAGAAAGCAAAATATTTTTTTCTCCACAAAAAAATTTAAGATAATGGAGATCACAACATTGTCTTATACTTTCATAGTTTTTAATAGGGAGGTTTCAAACTTTACTTGTGACTCTATCATAAATATACACGAATTTTATTCTAGCCAGAAAACTCAGCGGCATTACATTAACAAGAAAACAAAATATATTCTATAAAAGAGTTACTAACTCTTTTCTTTTTGCAAAGTGCCTCTAACTGTAAATCTCATACCTCCCACAAAAAAAAAAAAAAAGACGTTAAAAAAAAACAAAGAAAGAAAATGAAATTACGGTATTCAACCACAGTGCTCTTGATGAAGAATTAGTTAACTTACAGGTTTAAAAGTTCAACGTACTGCAAATTCAAAGATTCCATGAAATTAGATGACTTTAGAATTAAAATTAAATATGGAGCAAGGAATGGCTACCCTGAGTCTTCAAGAAGGCTACACCCACGATTTTGTGCTGCAGTTGAATGCCTGGGGTTTCTCTTTGCTGGGTGGTAGGATTGGATGCCACATCTGCAAGGTTCAACTTGTTGGGAACCCAGTGGGTATAAACAAACCTCCAAGGGAAGATACAACAGAAGCTGCATGCTCACTGAATATACACAACTACAGGAGAACTGATCACCAAGGAGACTTTAAAATGGAACTCCTTTCAAGACTCCTTCTTAGAAGGCACACATCGGTATGATGCTCATCAAGAAGCTTGATGAATTCAGAGGTATCTTGTTTATCCTGTATCATCCAGGAAGTCTTCAGTGGAATATACTCTTCAATATTTATTCCGGAAAATAGGCTTCATTCTGCTGCAAAGATTCATTTGCTTGTAGCTACCATCGCACTCCAAAAAAGACTGCTTAAAGCAGTGAGGCACTTCTGGGAAAAATTTCTCTTGCACTTTGAAACACTACAAAATTAGTGCTAGGTCCTTGAAGTTTTAATATTCTTATAAGAAAAATACTTGATAGGAAAAAATATCAGTCCACCAATATGTAAAAAAAAAATCATTTTCTAATGCAATATAAAACCTCCAGTGGCTCCAGTGAATACTTGGCACAAGACTTGAAGGAAGTCAGGACACGTATTCCAAACAGGTGAGCCTAACATGGACGCTGCCTTCCTCAGGCTATACTAACCTTTACTGTTGAGGAATGTGATGGAGAAGGATGGGTATCAATTTTGCGACGTTTCTGTTCTGTTGGGATGAAAAGAAATAGTCAAAATTAAGGTATGTTTCCACTTTTCCCAAACACTTAAAAAAAAACACCAACTTCTAAGATTCTTAAGTATTAGTTTCTCCCTAGTTAAGTCCCTAGATAACTTGCCAAAACAAGACAAGAACCAACTTTAAATTACAACAACCAAAAGTAAACAAGTAAAAAGAAAGACAAACTTAAACTTGCCCCTTTCAGGCTCTGCAATATCTGTTCGGGGAACAGGTGACTTCAAGGACCCAGAAACTGGTGTTTTCTCTCCTCCTTTAACATTTTCCTTTGATTTCATTTCCTTTGCTATATCTCGTTCTCTGGACGGCTCCTTCTCTCTTTCCTTTTCTTGAGTTGACTTTGATTCTACATTCGGGACAGTGGTCTTAAATTTCTCATCTTTAGCTTTTTCTTCCTTCTTGAATTTTTCTTTCTCTTTGTCAGATTTAGGTGTTCTTTCCTTCGTCTCTCTTGCTTTTTCATCTTTATTTGGCCGTTCTTCCTTTGGTTTTTCTTTACCATCTTTACCAAGTACTCGGGCCTCTGGAGTAGTAGCTGGAGTCTTTTCTTTTTTCTCTTTTTCTTTCTCTTTTCCTTTTTCTTTCTCATTTTCTTTAACAGTTTTGCTGCTTAAGAATGAAAACATGAGATTTTAAGACAAAATGGCCATAAAATATATTCAATGTTATAAATCATAAAGTTTTTTTTTTTTTACTAACTTCAAAAATTCCAGAACTAAGAGTAACCCTTTGAAAACTAACAGACAACTTTAAGACAAATAAAAGGGAAGTACTTCCTTATCCAATAAATAATAACCAAATTCACAAATGGTAGATTAAAAAAGAGTAATTAAAGTGATGCTTGGCCTTTTTGTATATGTTCATAACCTTTGAGGATTAAAAAGTAACAAAAACTATCCCATAAGCCAACCAAGGGTGCTATGATCAGGAACTGGATCACTTAGTTGGATGGATCATTGGTCTAAGTCAGTGTATGCTTCTCTCATATTAATTATTCTTACCCAGACTGTTCACAGCAAACACCCAATCCTAAAAAAAATTTTTAAACTTCAACACATACATTCCCCTGCATATTCCAGCAGAGGAAACAAAGGCAGTTTCAGCATTATAAAAAATGTGAAGAAGATAAGCATATCATCAAATAGCAGTATATACAAAATTTTTAAGCCCAACATAAATGAGTTTAATAGTATTCAACTATCACCCTCTTTCATTCATGTCTAATGAGGTTGGTTAATCATATAAGAATTCAGAATTTTGGTCCAGAGCACAGTGTTCCTACCTGTTAGAGCCACTATTTCCATTACTTGAATTCACCTTCGGTGCGGCACTAGAAGCTTTATTAACAGCTTTCACACCACACTGAGATCTCTCCCTTGATTTATCTGAAATAAAAGTAAAGCTTTATTTGACAAGCTCCAAGATGTAAATAAGCTACAATTTCACAGCAAAATGATTAAAGACTAGATAGAAACAAAGGGATGATCATTTCTTGACAGTAATATAATCCTACTTAGGAAACAAAAAAGTAACACTAAGCCAGCATTTTACTTGTCATGGGATACAAAACATATCAGTTTCCTGAACAAAATGTATTACTTACAAATTCATACAAATAAGCATACCAGTGTCCTCGGGACTGCTTTCATCCGACTTAGATACACTTCCAAGTGACGATGAAGAAGGCCCACTGCCAGGCCCATTTTGTACACTGGCAACTGCATTCCTCGGAGGGGGGTCTTTGTGATGAAACTCATTTTCAGGTATCATGTATGACTTTCTACTTTTCAACTGCCCAGAGTAGCTGAAAGTCGCACAAAGTGTTTAAATATACAAATACAAATCAAAAGACACAAACATGGGGTTTAAAAGAATAAAATTAGCAAGTTATTCACTCTGATACTTGGTTCCAAAGAATAAAATAATATTAACTTTCAGTAAGTTCCTGAAGGTCTTTATGGAGAGCCTAGATGCTTTCTTAAAAATAAAAATTTCAATGTAAACTAATCCTTCAACTAAAATGCCTTTTTTCCACTATTGAAGATCTGATAATTCACTGATGATAAAATTACATTTCCTCCAAGCCAAGATATGTTATGTATGACTTTTGAAACTATCATCCAGTACAGACCGGAAGCTAATAGTCAGAAGCGACAACTCTCACCAGCCTGTGGGAACATGATCGCATAATCTCCCATAATCTCCTGAAGTAAGACAGAAGATAAACTTCAACACTGTAAAACATTTTAGAGTCTTCAGAATCCTTCTGTAATCTAGCCTAATAAATCACATTAAAGTATAATTCTGTTACCCCATAGCCAATGCATATAGATCTGGCCTCTTCTCTTTTTCCTCTTGGCAGATTTTATGCACTCTTCTTTCCAAAGCCTGACCCAGATTCAAAACTTTTGGGTACCAAGGAAGTATTTTTGTTAGCACAATCAAGATATTCCTGATGTGAGTATATTCGCCTGTTTCAAGGCAATGTACCGATGCCTACAACAAACATTTTAAGATCTGTTATTATAAAAGTGCCAGTATGAAGAAGAAAAAAACACATTTGAGAAATACAAATTTTTTCTTACCTTGGTTAGTTTGTAATGCCATTTATGTACAACATGTCGAAAATTTTCATAGTCTAATTGATCAGCTTTATTTCCACCATCAAATCCAGTTGCTCGTAATATAGTAAGGAATCCTGGATAATTTCCACATTCCTAAGGGAGAAAATAGGCTGTCACTTTTAAAGAAAGATTCTGTCCTCCAAAATAGTAGAAACTGAAACTGAAGTAGACTAGATTAATGATTCCATGGGAAAATATGATGTGTATCTGAATTACAGGTAGTTTTCACAGAAAGATTAAGTTTATTCAGTGACATTAATTTGAAATGTCAGTTTGAGATAGGATAAAAATATAGCACTTTTTAATAATGAATGAATTGTGCCTAAATTTTAAACATTGTTTTATAACTGAATCTTGAACTCAGCTTCCCTTTTAAAACCAAACAACCCAAAGCTTACTGGAAGTGGTCATTATATACATGGTAAATGGGTAAAATTTAATAGTATTTGTTTCTCATACCTTTTCATATGTGGCTCTATCACTGTGCCACCTGGTCACAGTCTCTAACATGCAGCAAAGGAATCTCCCATATCGACTAGCTTCATTTTCAGTACAGCTTGCAACTGTGTAAATTATATCAGAGAAAACCTACAGAAAACAATGTGTGAAATATGAAGACAGATCAAGTTCAAAATATTAAAAGACCATGTAATATGAATCATAATAAATTAAACAGGTAGGTTTAGTCAAAATGCATCATCCCCTCTTATATTCACAATTCCAAGACCTTTAAAGATTTTGGCTTTCGTGAGAAAATAGTACATTTATAAAGCAACAATAATAACAACAACAAAAACCCACTTTTATAAAGAAAGCTGATTTACAATGACAGAAGAAAAAAAATATTATTACTACGTCATAACTTTTTAACAAAGACTTAGCCATAGATATTAATGGGGTTATAGGGAGCAGTTAAGCAGGGTTAAGCAGAAGCGAGGCTGACAGAAACTAGAAATAGGCAGCTAAGAGGCTGTAACATAAATCAGATTTTTAAACCATAAAATGCACTAATTTATTATTAAGAAAAAAGCCAGATGCAAAAATCTGTGAATGTGACTATACTAAAAAGTGTCCTGGCTTTTATGTATGTGCAAAAGTGTAAGCTTTTTTGTTGTTTTTTGAGGGGGTGAAGGTTAAGAATGCAGAATAGAGTTCTACCTATTATGACAAACATAAACTCAAATGTAGAATTAATGGATTAACAAGGGGGTGCTAATTATATATATCAGGCACTAATCAAAGTGCTTTTGTGTGTAATGACTCATTTAATCCTCACAACAATCTTATGAATCAGGTACTATTATCCCGATTTACAGATAGAAAACTGAGGCACAGAGAGATTTAAAAACTTGCCAAAGATCATATAGCTAGAAAGTAGCAGAGCTAGGATTCAAGTTCAGGCACTTGGCTCTTGAGTTCATACTTTTAACCACACACACAATAATACCTCCACAGATTATAATGTTTAGCTATCTTTGTGTGAGACTTTTTTTAAAGGTTGCAATAAAAAGAACTTACTCGATCATAGCAAAGAAGTGTGGAAAAATTTGGAGTTTTCTGTTGATGTACCAATTCAACAAAACGAGCACAGTAAACAGCATCAATTGCTGAAAAAATACATCGAGGAAATATACACAGCTGTAGAAATTTTGTGATGGTCTCATTTTTGGTAGATTCTAAAAATAAGGGAAGAATATATTAAGTGGTAAACTTCTTCCTCAAGTGCCTCAAGGTCACTAAACATGACAACATTAACTTTAGTGTAGAGAATTCTATAAAACCACAAACTATTTATAGTTTGTAACCAAAAGGTCATGCCTGGGATAAGACTTTCATTTTCACTCTGTGGACATTTTTCTACCTATAATTTCTCCAGAAATAAGATTTTATACATAAGAGTTGAATGATAAGCTGCCAATATGGTTAATTAATTTCATCACAAACTAAATCTGTTCTTTCAGTGAACATGTGAAGTCAACTCTGCATTAATGAATAACCAAAGAATGGGATGGGCTTTCCTTGTAGCTCAGTTGGTAAGGAATCTGCCTGCAATGCAGGAGACTCAGATTTGATCCCTGGGTCAGGAAGATCCCCTGGAGAAGAAAATGGCAACCCACTCAGTATTCTTGCCTGGAGAATCCCATGGACAGAAGAGCCTGGTGGGCTACAGTCCATGGGCTCACAGAGTCGGACACGACTTAGCAACTAAACCAAAGAATGGGATAGTGAACACTGAGTTGAAATACAAACATAATGCACTTCAGTACCTCCAAAGTTGTAAAAGTCTGCTTTTTTAATGTAAAGTGGCAGAAATGTAACAATTCCAACAACTTACTTGCTAAAAGCCAGTTGTCCTTTTCCAGTTTCAGTCTCTGCAGAACTCGCTGTACATGTTCCATCTGTTTCTTTTCTTCTTCAAGAAGCTTGTCCTGAAGGGCAGTACATCGCTCCTTCTCTTTTTTCTTTTTATTTGGAGGCTACAAAGTATAAGTTAGATACTTTTCTAACTATAGGCACATTACTTCTCCTTCTTTTAATTAAAAGATGTAAGGAGATAAATGAAGTAATTAGTGTTTAGGAGTCCACTTGGATGTGCTTTCACCTCCAATCAACAAAGTCAGTCTTTGTACCCTACAAAAACAGGCTACCTTCTCAACAGTGGTACTTTTAGTCTGAGGCATAGAGTCATCTTTGATCCCTCCTTCTCTGTTTCAACATTCTAACTGCTTACAAGTCCCTTGCATTCCCACTACCTCCACCATAGTCTATGCTCTCAGTACCTCATAATGAATTACCCAAAAGCCACCTAGGTGGTCTCCTGCATAATGCCAGTCCCTTGGCCTACCAAACGAATCCTTCATACCGCTGTTACGAGCAAGCTTTCTAAAGTACCATTTTTACCATTATTGCATCCCTGTTCAGGAATCTACAATAGCTCTGAATTTTATCAAGCCTTCCTTTCTAACTTTCATTGCTCTACAGCATTGGGCACCATCCTAACCATTCAAATTTATCACTAAGCCCATTCACTATAGTACAAATGGTCTCTTTAAACCTTAAATTACTTCATACCTTTGCTGAAGCTCTAGAGTCCCCAATTTGCCTCCATATTTCTAAACCTAACCTATCTTCAAGGCCTATCCAGTTCAAGACTCACCTCTTCAATAAAGAATTCTCCTCTGGGGAATTCCTATTCTTCTTGCAATTAGTCACATAGACCATTTTAAGTTGCTAGCACAGCATTCGGTAGAAAAGCAAACTTGCATACCTTCTGATTGATCATAACCTCCACGCACTCACCAAGCCCCTGCCTCCACTCATGGAGAGATCATCTCTAAACCCACTTAGAAAAACATTATGTAATAACAAGATAGAAACTTGAGCTAATATAATTCCAAAGTATGGAAAATGTTGAATTAATACCATGAAGTTATTTTTATTGAGCTACTAGAACAAAAACCTACCATTTCTTGATTGTCATCAATTGCTTTCATCTGGATTTTAAGTTTAGTGACTTCCCGTTCATAGCTGGTATGTGGAACTGCAAGGTCATACATTGTCAATGACCAGAATGTGGCATAGAATTGAGGACTGATGTCATCCCAGACTTTGGAAACATGTAAGGAAACCACTGCTTCATGAACAGGAGCCATCACCATTTCACATGATGTGATGTACTTATGAACTTTATGCTGCTGTTTACTTCCCTTCTCTGATTTTTTAAGTTCATCATACTTTGACTGGAGATAAAAAAGTAAAAACACATACACACAATATTTATAGCAATGATTTTCATAGTATAAAAACCTAGGTTCCCTTGAATGGATACACATATATATCTATGGCTGAGTCCCTTTGCTGTCCACCTGAAACTATCACAACATTGTTAATTGGCCATACTCCAGTAAAAAATAAAAAGTTACCAAAAAAACCTAGGTCCCCTTTTCAAGAATCAGAAAATGACCAATCAAAAATGTTGCAGGAAATCTAATTTCTTACCAACAACATTAAAGATACATCATCCCTGGAAGCTGTTTCAATATTTAGTCCTGTGTGCTTACTAGGAGCTTTTTAGAAGACTCCTATTGCACAAGTTTCTGCTGAGTAAGTGAATAGGGTATGTGAGCCCCTTGTCCATTTCTTCCACTATACTCTCTTGCTGCTGCATCAAGGACTGAACAGGTGGGGTTTCCACTTCTGCTTTTGAAATATTCAAGGGAACCAAGTAGATGGTCTAAACACTAGGAAAGAAGCAGAACAGCAAACCAAGACAGAATGTTTTATCACTACATGTAGCCCCTGTCATCTGTTATGATCTGTCAATTAAGAAGCTGGATCAACACAAAGAAAGGTTATGAGAACATTACCATAAGACTCCTAAGTAGGAGGACCAATTGTCCAGATCTCCCAGTGATTGAGAGGTTTCCAAGGATGCAAGACTGTAGTGCTGAAACTGGGAACGTCTTGGGCAAACAAGGACCTATCAGTAATCCTATTGCTAAGCCAAATAAGACTTTCTCTGAATGACTATGGTATACTGAAGTTTAAAGCATGTGGGAACTGACTTCCTACAGCTTATTTTTTGGCTTGATTGGTTTGGGGGAGAGTCAGGGGATTAATTGTATGAAAAAAAGAATCTGTTAGTACAATGGAAGGGACCACATATTATCAATAGTTCATAAAATATATGCCAAACATAAAAAAGAAAACAACACAAAGTAGAGTTGTTGCTACTGTCTCATGTCCTTCAGTTTCTTTAAGATGAAAGAGCTCTCATCCAGAAAACTGTCTGGGTTAGGCATCATCCCTGAAGATGACCTAAGAGGACATCTAAAACTAGCTGCTTCTTTATGCTAGAAAAGCACTTAAATCATTCACAGTTTTTGCTAAACATGGAACCCAGAACTAGAAGGTCAGAAGTCAAAGGTCCCACTTCCAGTTCCGCATCATGACAAGCAGAGTCTTGGCTCCTTACGATCCGGCTGCCGTTCCCACTGAGTGCTGCCATATTCTAGGCTCACTGGCTTGAAGGCACACCAAGTGCTCTTTGTTTCACAGGATATCTCAAGCAGAATAGCTGCTGCTGCTGCTAAGTCGCATTAGTCGTGTCCGACTCTGTGTGACCCCATAGACGGCAGCCCACCAGGCTCCGCCGTCCCTGGGATTCTTCAGGCAAGAATACTGGAGTGGGTTGCTATTTCCTTCTCCAGTGCATGAAAGGGAAAAGTGAAAGTGAAGTCGCTCAGTTGTGTCTGACTCTTAGCGACCCCATGAACTGTAGCCTACCAGGCTCCTCCATCCATGGGATTTCCCAGGCAAGAGTACTGGAGTGGGGTGCCATTGCCTTCTCCCAAGCAGAATAGAGAATCATACATACAAGCAGAATAGAGAATCATACAATTATTTTAGAAGTGGGAAAAACTATCTCCTGTTATCCCCATTTTAGAGAGCATGCTGATAACTACTGAGGCTACAGATGACAAAGCTATAAATAAAAAGAACATTACTTAGGAGAGAGGTCCTAATTACACCAGAAACCTGAGAGAATAGCAGCTGGGATAAGAAAGACTTTAAAATTGTTGATCCTACTGAAGTCCTATTGAAATCAACTAATATGAACCTATGTGTGCAGAATGATATCTGTTGAGGTTCTCAACGAAACAGAATAAAACAGTGCTGAAATTACCTGGATAAGATAGCTTATCTACCCGATTTGGTCACATTTAGAATATGAACTAGAGGAAAAGCCTTTCTTTCAGACCAGTGTTGCAAGGTGGGTCTCAACAATTAAAACCAGTATTCTTGCCTGAGAAATCCCATGGACAGAGGAGCTTGGCGTGCTGCAGTCCAAGGGGTGGCAAAGAGTCAGACAAGACTTAGTGAATAAACAGCAACAACATGAGAGTGTTATATGATAGCCCTAGTCTCCCTAATCCTTTCATTCTGAATCTGTGACTTCTATTGCTAGGCACCCTCCTGGTTCCTATCTAGCTGAAAATAAAACAGGCTCGATCAGAAAAGATGGCTATACTTCATATTTGCTGAGGACAAATACTTCCTTGCCTAAAGTCAGTTTAACCCCTCTTCAAGCTCATATCTTCAGTCAAATTGATAAGTTTAACAGTTCTACAAAGTCACCTGGGGAATTAGACCTAAGGAATAGAACTGATACTAACTGTTATTGCTGTTTTTTCTGGCTGTGCCTCGTGGCATGCAGGATCTTAGTTTGCCAACCAGCAACTGAATCCATGCCCCCTGCAGTGGAAGCAGAGTCCTAACCACTGGACCGCCAGGAAGTCTCAGCTGTACTTCTAATTACTGTTCAAAACACCCTTGGCCTAACAATCTGAGCAGTATTTGGTTGGCTTAATTATTCCCAGGAGAGTCTGCCAGTAATCACTTTATGAAGGGACCTAGCTGCCCTCTAATACTCATACTCTCTCATCAAAGGCTCTTCAAGGGACTTCTCTGGCAGTCCAGTGGTTGGGACTTCACGTTTCCAATGCAGAGCATGCAGGTTCGGTCCCTGGTTTGGGAACTAAGATCTCACATGCTACACGGCATGGCCAAAAAACAAAATAGGTATTTTTAAGAGGGGGAGGTCTTAAGAAAGGCTTTTGCAAGAGGCAAAGTAAGGATCCCAAGGGAAGCTTGGATGCCCAATCCAGTGCAACCAAGGTTGCCGCAGAACTCCCTTTCCAGGGGGTGGTATGTGGCCTACCTCTGACTTGGTTGTACAGCCACCTCTGTAGTTCTCTGTTTTCCTCTCAACCCTGAGGGGAATGACATTTCTTTGTTTAGATATTTTTATCTCTTAAGCAATATTTTCTACAGGCTATGGAAAAAGTAGCTGTTGGTATGAATGACCTGCTCTATTTTCTGACCTGGAAATGCTCAGCCAACCTCAAGCAACCAAGTTTTAGTTTTTGCTAGGGTTCAATATCACTGATTTGTGTGTTCATTTCTCAGTATAGTACACGGTAGGTCAGAATTTCTGAGATAAAGCAATTCTCCTACATCAGTTCCTCAAGAAATCAGGTCCCCTGTTGTATAGCTGAGACTGATATACTAGGGATGGGGCAACAATACAAAATATAACTAAACAGAGAGAATATAACAATTTTCTGGATTGAGAAGAGTCTGAAGGAGAAGCAACAACCCAATCTTACTCCCTTATTGTCTTTTTCCCTCTAGAGAGTATAGCACAGTATTGCAAGCAATAGTTGAGTCAATTAACATTTAGTTAGTTGTTAGAGGTTAAGTGTGAGACTGTAGCGGTTGATATGTAAACACTAACAGCTAGGTTTACAACTAGTAGGTTGATCAAATGATCAATTAGATCCCAAATTTCTCAGCGTCTTTTGCCACACTCTAATACCCAGTCCTGTATCCCTACTGGAAAAAAGAAGGGATCCTAGTTAAAGAGGGGAACCAAGATCTTTCCTCAAATCTGTAATGAAAGCCTTGCATAGTATAGACTTAAAAACAACAGATAAACAGAAGGGCCAGAATCCAAGCCTACACAAAAGTGAAGAATATGCTTAGACTCTAGTCAGAGTGGGGAAGACCACAGTTTCCAGAGGACTGACCATAGCCCTGAGAAAAAAAAGGAAAAGTAAATTCCTATTAGAGGTAATGGCTTTGAAGGGAAGAGTCCAGGTGGCAGACAGAGAAGAGGAAGGGCTTTCTCCTCTTACCCCACATCCTTACTTGATTTTCAGAACAGTCACTAAAGGGATAACCTACTTGGGGGGACTCTAGTTTGCTTTTTGTTGTTGTTTGTTTTCAGTTGTTTTTTATTTAGGTGGAGAGAAATAAAACAGGAACCATGAATACACCTTTCCTAGAAGTTACACAACATAGAGTGTGAGAGTATTTACAATGTTTGGGGGTGGTTAAGTCTTTCAGTCTTTTCTTTCAAGGCAGTATGTGTAACAACAAGTCAACTAAATGACAAGGATAACTGTCACTAGGGAAACAGCATTCTCTGTATTCACTAGGAGTGTTTCTCAGAATGATATGCCACATTCATCTGCATCAGAATCATCTAGTCTTGTTAAAAAAAAACAAAAAAACAAAGCAAAAATTCTCTGGTAGCATTCAAGTTTCTAAATCAGAATTTATGGACATGGGGTTAAGTTTTTAAGATGGTTCCCTGGTGGTTCTCTAATAATTTCCTGATGATCTGCACTAATGTTTAAAAACTATAGCTCTAGAGAGCCTATAAGATGTCAACTTGGACAATTGGTAGTGTAGTAACTGTAAAATTATAGAACTAGAAAAGACTTTACTTTTTAAAAGGGTTATGTTCACTGACCACTGCTCAGAGCTGAGTACTAACAAAAGAGCAACTCTCTCATAACCTATGTCAAACTATGCACTTACAAATAAAACAGTTAAGAAGTCATGTGGAGTCATTCTTGGAATGGCAGCAAAAATACTTATACTTACCGAAATATGGTGTGCATACATTGGCCTAGACAGGAAAAATGCTGCATCATGAGGTGTGTGAAATTCATTACAGAGCACATCAATTGAAGGCACTCGCTTTATATAATCTTCTGTGCTTAAATTAGATGCTAAAAACCCACCAAACTGTACCAGGGTATCATGACACTAAATTTAAAAAATAAGACAAAAAAACACAAATGTGCTAACATTTTATTAAACCAACATAATGTTTTCCAAAATGACTAAGATGTTATTTTTAACAATACTTTAACAATTAAGAATTCAAATATTACTACTTGAAAGAACTTTAGAGACAATCCACAAACTTAATCATATAATCATATTACAAAAAAGACACTCAAGTCACGAAAAGTTGACTAATTTGAGAATTTGATAGTCAACCAAGGTCTCAAGTTCACCACTTTTAGTGGTAAAATATATTTACCTAAATTTTATAGAACAATATTATGTATATACAAGTCAATTCTATTGGCCTTTAAAAGTAGAAAATTTTATAAAACACGTGTGATTTTTTTTATTACCTTGTAATATGGTGATAGTTAAACACATTTTTTAGGTTAACCACAGGTTTTGGTGCTTAACGCATTATTGATTATAGATGTATTACTACGTCTTTTGTCACCTGAATGTTATTGACCAGAAACACATCAATACATTTTTAGAGAGTGATACAATTAATATCACATGTAAAGTTGTTAGAGCTTAAAACTGATCAAGGGTTCATTACACAATCTATGATTATCGTTATTCACATTTTGTTAGGTTTTTGTTCTAACCTTGTGTATATTATAAATGCAAGTTTATTACCATAAAATTTTCAAAAATGACTGAAAACCTTATACTATTATATCCCCTACAGCCATCTCTCAAATATCATAATTTGCACAGAAATTGTCCCTATTTCCAGAATGTCTATTTTATATATATATTATATATATACACCATGGTATACATATGATGAGCAAAATGACATTTTTCAAATTATATAACATTCTATATTTTCCATTATCAAGATATAAAAACCCACAGAAACACAAAGACCAGTTTAACTTGCCTGATCATAGAGTTTTCCCACAAGTTTCAAATGTTTCTCTCCACCTTCTTGAAAGATTACCCCATTCCTCTGCTGAGCCATAAGCAAGCAGAGAGGAAGAGCAAGATCATGGTCTAATAGTGCATCCTTTAATCTCTGGGAGGATTTTTTAGTGTTTCTTATCTGGCCAAAATAACCACCCTGCAAAAGAGAAGACATAAATTTACTAGTGTACCAGTACATAACACACGCCATGTGATTTGAAAAACGAAAAAAAAAAAAAAAAAAAAAACAGCAAAGGTTTGCTTACAATCCTGAAGATAAAAAATCTCACACACCTTACATTTCTTCCCTCTCTTGACAAATTTATTTTACTGACACTATTACTGCCGCTGGCTTTAGTCACTGGCTTAAAGATAACTGTCAACTGTCTTTAAACTTCTACATATTTTCCACTTTCTACCATGTGGTTCCTTATAAAGAGGATTATTCTTTAGTCAGTTCAGAGCAGATTCAACAACAGAGTAACTATGCTCAGATTTATGCCAGCTGGGGTATCAAGGACCACACAAGATTTGATATTTATTTCCCTTTAGATGTATTACTGTCTTTTATACTTTGTTTCAGCTTTTTAAAAAGGTTAAAATAACTAGAACATTGCAATTTTTAAAAAGGAGGTAGGGACGATTATAAGAGAAAGGTATGGCTTTGACATTTAGCTTTATGTACTTATGTGAAGTTTAATTTCTTTATTATGAACATGCATACATTTTGATTACTGTAGCTTTGTTGTACTGTCTGAAGTCTGAGAGGGTTATGCTTCTAGCTTTGTTCTTTTCCTTCAAAATTGCTTTGGCAATTCTGGGTCTTTTATGGTTCCATATAAATTCTAGGATTATCTGTTCTAGTTCTGTAAAAAAACTGTCCTAGATATTTTGACAGGGATGACATTAACTCTGCAGATTGCTTTGGGTAGTATGGCCATTTTAACAATGTTAATTCTTCCAATCCAAGAGCATGGAATATCTTTCCATTTCTTTGAATCATCTTCAATTTCCTTTATTAATGTTTTATAGTTCTCAGCATAATAAGTCTTTCATTTCCTTGGTGAGATATATTTCCAAGTACTTTTTTTAAATGTGATTTTAGAAGGTAGCATGTACCCAGTTTGAAATTTAAGTCACTAAACAAAAAGAGCAACTCTCACCTCAGCTTTTAGTTGCTCTCCACCAGTCATGGCTTCTAGTTGCTCCATTGTCATTTCTTCTGTAATTTCTATTCCTGCCATTTTTTGTACCACTTCTTTCAGTATAAGCAGGTCAAAACTATTTAGGAAAAATAAGAAACAGTCTACAGTTGAAACTTCAAATGTAAATGAGTTGTAAATAATACACTAAAGAGGAGGAATGGAGGCAGGGAGAGGAGATAGGAAAAAAAGGAAGGAAATGCAAGTTTCAAGTTGCTATATTTGAGTCTAAGATGACAGTTCGGAGGTCTGCCTTAAGCATATTTATTACCGTGCCAACAGTTATTCATTTGAATTCTCTAAGTTTAGGACTACTGATGAAAATAACACCTTTTGACTTCTAAGATCTTCCTTAATTCGTTAAGTAATGAAGTAAAAACATACTTTTCTACAAAATAAATGCAGATGTGTTCCCAAAGAAAGATAAAGCTAAGCATACCCAAGATACAAGTTAACAGACAAAGGAATGGTGGTTTTTCTAAGACTCTTTTTTCTTAGAAAAAAGAACGGTAGTTTTTCTAAGAGAGTAAGTGCTTAACTCTTTCAACTTGCCCTGCTTCTCTAAACATAGTTTTTGAAAATAAGAGGGCCCTCATGCAAATTAGTATGCAACAAGTACCAATGAAATCTTTCCATTAGATGGTCACAAAAACTGTATCACAGTACAGAAAACTGAACTAGAGATTTAAAAGTAACATGATTATTTTCCTGGCCTAAATAGTCACAGAAGAGTAAAATATATGGGAATGGCCAACAGATCCTTAACACAGTTTTGTTTTTCTTTTTAAAAATTTTCCCTAAACCGAAACAATCTGTCAAGAATTACTTAGATAATACTTGTTTGAAGAACCAGAGGGCTTTACAGATTTCTGTTTGCTTTCTACCAGAAAGCTTTTGAAAACAATGTTCAATTCTTAAGTCTAGTCAGTCTATTGCTGATGGGGTTTAATCTACATTCTAATTCAAACTCTAAGCACTGATATTAGTCCAGAATAAAATAATAAAACTCACTATTTATAAAGAAAAGAGGACAGTGTCCAAAAGATACATTAATGTTACCTATCTCTAAAGTTTAAATTCAAAAAATAGTTGTTTTAAAGATAGTACATACACCTTCAAACTAAACACATTCCTACCAAACGCTCAATGTAAAGGCCAATTCCTGCCCAGTAGCATAATCAATAGTGGAATATGTTTTGCCATAAGAGGATTTAAAATATACCATATCAATCATTTATTCCAAAGTCTAATGCATAGTCAATATGAATTTTTTAATGAGTTACATATATAGCCAAATATTATAAAATTATAAAATTCTGTTTATATATGTAAGTTATAATTTCTTTAATTTCTTTTAAAGAATTCCATGTAAATGAGTGAACAACCATTATTCTTAAGTCTACAACCAACAAATAGTTTTTCAAGATACTAGCAACCTCAGTATCCCAATACCAGCAGAAGCACTCTAATTATTGAATTTCATTTACATATAATTTGCTATGAATACCTTTTGCCTGCCTTTAGCTGATTAGCCACATACTGAAGAAGACCAGCAAGATCAATTGGATATTTACGAAAAACTGCACCACAGAAACTAGCCAGACCTATATGAAATAAAAAACAAAAAACAGGGCTTTTTAAAAAAACAGTTTGTAAAACAAAAAGCACAATATTAAGTGTCATTTCAACTAACTCAATTTCCAAAACAAAATGAGCTGGGAAAAACTGTGTTGCTGATGCCACTGAATAGAATTTTATAATTAATAATATTAAGGTTGGTACAAAAGCAACTGTGGTTTCAGACAATGAAATTTTAAATCATTATAACTAGCTCAAACACATCTTTATTAATCAAAATAGGAACCACTACAATCAACATAGTTTTGCTAATGAGAAATAAGTTTATTTATTCCTGAAGCATAAAATATCCATGCTTCAGGATTTGGCGAACTCTTGGAAAGCATTTTCTGTATCCTGCTGATTGTGGAAGCATTTACCCTGCAAAAAGCTGTCAAGATGCTTGAACAAGTGGTAACAGGTCAGGTGGTAACAGGTGGTAACAGGTCAGGTGAACATGGCAGATGAGGTGAAACTTTGTAGCCCAATTCATTCAACTTTTGAAGTGTTGGTTGTGTGCCATGCGGTCAGGCATTGTCATGGAGAAAAACTGGGTCCTTTCTGTTAATCAATGGCGGATGCAAGCACTGCAGTTTTCGGTGCACATCATCAATTTGTGAGCATACTTCTCAGATGTAATGGTTTCACCAGGATTCAGAAAGCTGTAGTGGATCAGACCAACAGCAGACGACCAAACAGTGACCATGACCTTTTCTGGTGCAAGTTTGGCTTTGGGAAGTGCTTTGGAGCTTCTCGGTTCAACCACTGAGCTGGTCATCCCCAGTTGTCTTACACAATCCACTTTTTGTCACACATCACAATCCAATCAAGAAATGGTTTGCTGTTGTTGTGTAGAGAAAGAGAAGACGACACTTCAAAATGACGATTTTTTTGATTTGCGGTGAGCTCATGAGGCACCCACTTATCAAGCTTTTTCATCTTTCCAATTTGCTTCAAATGCCAAACAACTATAGAATTGCAACTATAGAATGGCTGACAGAGTTCTTGGGAAACTTCTTGTGTAGTTTAAGAGGATCAACTTTGATAATCCTCTCAGTTGGTCATTGTCAGCTTCCAAAGGCTGGGCAGCGTGCTCCTTATCTTCAAGGCTCTTGTCTTCTTTGCAAAACTTCTTGAACTACCACTGCACTGTACATTCATTAGCAGTTCCTGGGCCAAATGCATTGTTGATGTTGCAAGTTGTCTCCACTGCTTTACAATCCATTTTGAACTCAAATAAGAAAATCATTTGAATTTGTTTTTTGTCTAACATCATTTCCCTAGTCTAAAATAAATATAAAATAAACAGCAAGTAGTAAGTCATAAGCAAAAAAAAAATAAAGTGAGAAATGCACATTAAAATGTTATATAACATCATTTTATACAAATGTGTATAACCACATTTATTTAAGAATGTATTTCAATATCAAATGGCAAAATTCAACAATGCACAACTGCAATTACTTTTGCACCAACCTAATAGCTAATATTCACTGATCATACATATGCCAAGCAGTCTACTAAGCTCTTTATGTAATTATCTCATTTAATCTTTGCAATAATCATCTCAAGTTGGTATAAACCTATCAATAAGGAAAATTCTGGAACAGTTATGTCATGAAACTAGCTAAGGGTCACAGAGTTGGGTATGAGGTAGAACAGTGATTCAAATATTTAGGCCTGATTCCACAACCTGTGACATAAATTAGACCACAACAGAATCTTGCATATAACTCAAACTTGAATGATCAACAAAACACTTGCCCCTCAAATGTTTGAGTCACAAAAAAAATCTCACTAGGAATGTGCCACCAGTTGTGGAGGTACAAGGAAACATCGCCAGACCAAGAAGCAAACAAAAGACCAATTTTAGCCAATAGTCTTTATCATATGAGTAGGGAGAAAATCCCAGTCAAGACAAGAGGAGGAGACCCTAGTGAAGTCAAGTGATCTGCATCTTTTCAACAATTATTTGCTGAGCACCTAAAGGATAATGCACAAAACAGAGGTCCTGGTCTCAAGGAGCTTACATTACAGAGAGATACAGAAAAGTAAACTAAAATAACTATGATGAATAAAAAGCTACACAACAGTACCGAAGAGGGACACTTTATTCTGACTTTTTGGGTGGGAGGTGTTAACAGGGAAAGCTTCCCAAAGAAAGTGACCTGCAATCTAATGAATAAGGAGAAGTGTGCTGGAAGAGATGAGTGGGTATGGATGTGTATCCCCAAGAAGAGGGAATAATATGTGCAAAGGGGCCATGGAAAGTGCAAGAAGTTCACTTTCTATGTGAACTAGAATATTAGGGAGGGGCAAAAGATGAGGCTAGTATAGAAAGAGGACCTGATTCCAAAAGAACTTACTTGTACGATATATTACAGATTGCAGACTTCAAAGGGCAATGGAGAGTTACTGAAGATTCAGCTATTAGAGACACAACTGGTTGAAAGAAAATGTAAATGGCTGCTAGATATCAAAGGTACAAGGGGAAAAAAAAAACAATGCTAGGGCTTTTTATTAAACAACCAAGTTTTTGTTCTTTTAAGGTAACTGGAACCTCGGGATGGAAAGAAGAGACAGAAGAATAGTTCCCTTAAGATTAATTCTTCTAAAATAATAGAATGGATGGGAACTTTCATCTCCCCAGTAATGTTTCTCCAAATTCCATCACAGCCAATATTAATCTCTTGAGTTAGAAAAGGAATAAATACCATATGAACCTCCTTACACAACTGAGGACTTGAACCCTCTGTAGAACAAGCTGAGTGGTTAGATAGTCTCAAAAGCTCTTGATAAATAGATTCTTAGCATACGTAACATAATACATAGCACAGCTGTTAACAACAGGTGGAAATTTCATCCTTAGAAAAATAAAAATACTTACTCTGAAGCCAACTTGAGATGGTTGTGTCATCATGTTTCATTTTCTCCTTTTCTGGATTAGCTAAAGCTTCAATGATACAATCTTTCATATATTAAGAAAAAATTTTAAGTCATTACATCTCTAACAATGACCTTTAGCTAAGAGAACAATAAAATGCCACCCTTTGGAAAAAAAGTTAATTGTTAGCTTCAATTTATTACACATTATTGAAAAATACACTCACTGTAGTACCAACTTTTCTTTTTAGCAGCCTCTTTTCCATCTTTTAGCATGCAAGATAGAATCTAACTATATCAAAGATTTTTGGTAATCTTAACATTATCTTTCCCAATATACAACCCAGACACAAACTCCAGACTGGCCAACCTTCCAATCAGCCATCTGAATCAACCTCAGATGGTTAAGAAAGGAACTTAGAATGAAAATAAAACATTCACCACTACAACCTATGAAATGTAAAACCTATGAATTACTTCATTTGAAAGGATACAGGCCAAGACGTCATAATTCAACGAAGTGAGGTATTTCAATGAATCTACTACAGGTGTTATTAAGTTATCATACTTCTGTATTTGTGACAAGATCTGGAAGATGGCAACAAAGAATAAAAGGCATTAACTAATCAAAAGAGAATTTTTACTGTGCTAACTAAATAATGGCTAATTTTTTTTATTTTTCAAAATAAATAATACTTAAAATTAGTTTCCTTCCATTGTTTATTTATATAAAACCTACTATTCTATCATTTCCTAAGAAAATATTTTCTTAGGCTACATTTTTCAATTAGGAAATAATTCCAGGACATCCAAACTTGAATTTTGGAATTATAGAGGCTAGACTAACGTCAAATGTGTTTTAGAAATCACATTCTAAATATAAAAGTGTTACATCTGAACTGCAATGAAATGCTGTTCAAGTGTTTCTAAAAACTAAATCAACAAATAATGTATCTCTTTATTAATGTTTTTGTAACTCGAAATGTGGCACATGAGACAATGTCACAGAATCTGTTTATAGCAGTAGCATTGTCACATATTACTAGAAAAGTAGATCAATGTGTTAAGTATATAGCATACTAAATTTTATTTTTAGAATAACCATACAATGGTTCATTTGCTAAAGATTTTTCCCCTAAAACTATCATTTTTTAAGCTACATCATTCTATTTCCACTTGTGCTGATTTAAAGTCAACAAAAAGAAAAATCCCTGAAAATAATATTAACCTCAAAACATACATAATCAAACAAAATGGTTGGATTGCTGTGGCTCAACTTCCCAATTTGTCTTCCAGAAGGCTTCACATTTTCCTTGGTTAGACGCCTACAAGGGGAGAAAAAGGTGGCAGGGATCATCTTAAGTAATTTCCCTTGTAATGTTGGTAGCTTTGTTGCATCATGAAAAAAATTTATTTGCCATATATCCAAAATGGATCCATGTAAACAAACATCCTTATCATATGCTTTACTGCAGGACTTGAGCTATTTTGATTATGCATTCTCCAAGAGGGTATTAAAATCTTGTATTAATGCTTAACATTTACAATATACACATTTTCATTTTATAGTAATAGTCTAATAAGCATTAAAACTCTTAACGTACTCTACAAGTACATAAAACTCTTCTTACAGAGCATAATTATTTCAGATTTAGAAGCGCTCACTATCAGTTTAGGGATTAAGATAACAAATTTGGTGTAACACACTGAAATGCTTTATGTCATCTGTCATAGTGACCCTAAAAAAGTGATAGCCAAGACTGCACTCCATACAGGAAGTTCTCTGATTTTCATATTCAAAGTAATCAAGTCCTGAAAAATCAATTCTACTCTTTCCTTTCTCTTTAATTCACCCTCTACTAAGTATTCTTTTACTAACATTTTGGAAATTTATATCTATGAAATGCTTACAAATTCAAAACAATTATTACACGGGATCTTAAACTCTTCTGATGAGATTATTACATAATAAATCTAGATACTTGAAAAGATAACAAGTGACAGCTTTCTAGAATGAAAATATAATGAAGCAAAAAATGAATTTAGTTGACAGTTCAAGGAATGTGACCATTCTGGAAGTGACAAACTATAATTATCTTAAAAAACTTCAGACAAAACTGATCCATTAATCAAAATTATTTCATCAACAACTGCTTCCCTTTCCCATTCTCTATGCCCAGTTTCTTTTTTTCCCATAGAAAAGAATGACTCATCAGTTTTAAACTTTGGCTATACTCTGTTCCGCTTTCAAGCTTACCACCACCTGCCCTTACTTCTAACCCTACTATTTCAGGTAGCCCTCCTACTTGACAAAAACAGCCCTTCTTTCTCATATTTTTTATTTCATTCCTTTCTGCTTCCTCCCTCCACTAAAAAAAATATAATAAAAGGAATATTCTCTTGATTATGTCTTCCCCTCAAGCAACTATGGTGCTTGGCATATGGAACACAATCAATGAGCATCTGTGGAATGAATTACTGGATGCCCTATAGAAAATTCATGTTTTAAACAGTAATCAAAACTGGTGGAATTCTCAAGTAACAAATTAATGATTTCATTCTCAACTTAAAAAATTCAATGAATACTAAAATCATATTGTTCAAGGCTAGTGTAACAGTTACAGCTAACAAAAAATCCAAATACATGGAAAATTCTGCACATATTGTTCTGTGATAAACATTCTATTAATTTACTTATTCATTAATTCATATCAATGTCTTCTATGACAGGCAGAGTGCTAATCACTAGAAATACAAGGATGAGTAACAGTTCCTGCTCTCAAGCTCAGTTCAGCTGGGGAGGTAGATTTAAAACCATTTAAAAAATATTTTTTATTCATAAACAATTAGAGCAACTTATAGAACATTACTTATTATACACTATCAATAGTATAAAAGGAGAGGGAATAATATATTTGTATTTATTTGCATATACATAAAAATATCAAATGATAAATAAGAAACTAAACAGTGGCCACATTTTTTCCCTTGGGAGAACTGAGTGGACAGAGTGAGAGACTTTTTACTGTCTACTTTTTCATATCTACTAAAATTTAAAACGTGAATGTATAAACTAGTAAAAATATTAGATAATTTTAAAAAGAAAAATAATCATAGCAATATACATAAGCAGTATGATAGTATTTATATGCATATTTAATAGTGGCGGCACAAATAAAGAACAATCATCGGACTTCCCTGGTGGTCCAGTTGTTAAGAATCCGCCTGCCAATGCAGGGGACACGGTTCGATCCCTGCTCCGGGAAGATTCCACATGCCGAGGGGCAACTAAGCCCATGCACCACAACTACTGAGCCTGCACACCCTAGAACCCGTGCTCTGCAACAAGAGAAGCCACTGCAATGAGAAGCCCGCACACCGCAACTAGAGAAAGCCCACACGCAGCAATAAAGACCCAGCGACCCAAAAATTAATTAATTAATTAAAATTTTAAAAAATCAATTTTGCTTGGTGGTATATGCAATGGAAGGCTTCACAGAGGTGACACTGGAGCCCACCATCCAAGGGTGAGGTCACCAGATGGAGAGAGGAAAAGAGTTAAGGGAAAATCTGTATGAACAAAAGAAAAAATATATGCAAAGAAAAAGGAGACCATAGCACATTCAGGGAAACATACATGGGGCTCAGTACAGCTAGAGGTAAAACTGACAGGAAATGAGGATGGAAATAGTGAGAGACAGATCATGGAGGTTCTCTTGTATCACCATGCCATGAAGTTTGACATATAACCTGAAGGCAATGGTTATAACGTCACCAAAGGATTTTGAAGAAAGAGAATAATACAAGGCACTATAATACTCCAGCTGAAAGAACTAAGTAAGTGGGGGTAGAGAGTGGAAGAGACAGATTCAATATTTAATACATCATTAAATAATCCATGTAAAGCACTTAGTTCAGTGTCCATCACTTATAGTAACAGCTTCATAAATATTAGCTATTATTAAGCTAGAAACCCTACTTGGGGAATTCTTAAAACTGGAACTCTTTCAGAAGGACCAGTTCTTATATCACCTCTTACCATGCCTTCCTTTGCTAACTTCTATGAGGTAGAATAATTCATTCTTTTCTCAATTGTCCCAGAGAACTTGATACATGCTGTGTAATAGCCATCTATTAAACCAGACTGTGACTGTGCACACACTTGCTTCCCTAGCAGACAGCAACCTAGGATAATATCACTAGGCAAAGAAAGTATCACTGCATACTGTTTAATCTAGTTAAACTAGAGAATGCACTACTTCTAATTAGAATAACCATACCACTGCTCGAATGTAAAAGAAATGACAAAAAACAGCCTTGCTGAAAATCCTTGCAGTACAGCAGTGTAATTAGTATCTAAACCAGTACTGATTTGAAGTATACAATTTTCATAATTAAACTTCAAACATTTTACTAGGAATTAGGAATAACATCACTCTTGTGTTTTTAGTTACATGAAAATAAAGCACACAAATTTAAAAAAATGGAAATTTTTCAAAAGTTGACTCCCTAAGGAGATAGTTCTGCATGATTCTACTAGATCTTCCAAAAAGGGGGGAAAAAACTGCTATAACTTTCAGCAGAAATTCCTAGAACTTTGACAATCTTGTACAAGCCATTGGATGTATTACCCAAATTGAGCAAAGGCCACACAGTATGCTCTCCTGTAAAAAAAAAAAAATCCTATAATATAATGCATCCTATAAAGGATTTTTATAGAGTTTGTAGCTATGCAAAATGACAACTACAAAAGCTAACACTGTAGTCAAAACAAGCTAAAACCACAAAAATTGATAGCCACTCTATGGGAAGTATATAATCAGCTATACCATTAGTAAATACTTCTGGGCATCCTCAAAACTGAAACTCAGACAAGCTGGCTGAAAGAAAGTAAATCAGATCCAGATATCAAGAAGAAAAATAAATTAAAACTTACTTCATGATATATTTGGCTCTGTCTATTGTTTGAGCTTTAACTTTTACTAAAAGTGGATGACTGTTGTAAGTTTCATTCTTCCACTGGCCATACAGACGGTATCTTTAAAAATGATGAGATGAAGAATTATGAAAAGTTAAACATTTTGAGGTTAGTGCACTAGAACTGTTTAACTAAAAACACAAAAATATTATATATTTACCTATGCTGATATGGAAATGTTTTAAACATTCCCCATAGTTCCTCAGACATACAGGCATTGCAGTCCATCAAAGAAAGAGATGGAAGTAATACCTGGTCAGTAATGCTAAGCAAACAGCTAAGGATAACTTCCTAAGAAGAAGGGAAGAAAAATTATTTCAGTAAGAGGTGCATATTAATCCCTCCCCCCCAAAACAAATTTATGTGAGCCTTGGAAAAATTGCCATTCTTTGATTTCATAACACACTATATCTAATTCCCCACATTATCACCATACTTTTCACGATGTATTTGTGTTTCTCTATCTAAGAAAGCAAATGAGGTGAGGGAAGTAAAGGTATAGCAAGAATGAGGGACTTTTAATCTCTTTTCCTTTCTTGAACAAGGTAAACCTCAAAAACAGGAGGCTGTCAATCTTAAAAGATACTTTGTATGATAAGCCAAAAGCTATATTCAACATGTACAGTATAAGACAGGTATTCACATAGGTGATTAGAGCTTGTTCACAGTAAAATTCACGGTATGCTGTACCTAGACAAACATTAGATACACTGGACTTTTCTAGTCTCTTACCGTTTTCTCTTTATCTTCTTGTTTGCTTCCATCAGACTGAAACTAAAATTTAAAAAAAACTATAAATAAAATGCAAAAAGGTTAAAGATAATGCTGTCGCAACTTCATTTCTAATTTGAAAAATCAATCAACTTGCATGTGGTTTTGAATTCTTTCCTTACTTGTTACACACATGTAGATTTTACATATAGCCATTATTACAAATCAACATTTTAAATTCTTATCTATATTTTTAATCTTCAAATAATTTGTAACATTCATGAATTTTAAATGCCAGATTTATGAGCCAATTCTTTCCTCAACCTCATAATCATAAACCTATCACATCCTAAAACTGATCTGAGTATTTATTATAAAGGTGTATCAAGCTCAATTTGGTTATAATGCATTTACAATTCTCCTTCCAGACATTCTAGTTTTCTCCCTCAGAATTGGTAAAATCTAACACCAAAGCAATAGCAACAAAAATTAAACTCAAAGAAAATTTAAAGCTACATTTTAATTCACCACTACTTAATCCCTCACCAAGAAATAAGCCCAAAATATTACTAACATTGCTGACAAAGACCAAACCACTTCCTAACTTAAACAGACTTGAACAAAATGGCCGGGGTCATTATTTCATCAGTGATTTGCAGGTGGGCTGCTAAAGTGCCATGTCTGACAATGCTGTCTATTCATTCAAAATGAAATCATAACATTTGTGTGAATATTCAGATGGAGTGTTGTGGGGAGTGTGCAAAGGCCAAAAGGACAGCTGAAGAACTGATACTCAAGGACAATCTAGATTTCTGGAAAGGATTTAGCTCAATACCCAGTGTGAGAAGGGGGAAAGCAAATAAGCAGCTCACATACTTTATTGGTAGATAAGGTTATTTTGTGCATGTGTTTTCATGCTTGAGTAATTTAATGGGTGTTACTACAGGGAAATCAAACTTCCATACAACATTTTCACATAGGACTAATTCAGGGAAAGCCGTATTACTTTGATGGGAAAACAATCACATTTTTTTAATTGGCAGGATAAAAAATATGGCTCCCTTTCATAGGAACGATTTAGTCATCAACATATATCCTGGTCAGCAAATAAGGAGTCAGGTTATGAAGAAGTGGCTTGGCAGAAAACAAACTAGATAGTTGCTTTTATTTTGTTGGGAGGAGGGAGGTAATCCTCATGGCATACTGGGTGTACCCTGGGAGGCAGAAATAAGTGTATGTCATAATTGGAAGAATTAGGTTTACAGTGTATTGTGTTGGGGATAAAGGCAGTTAAGTTACTCTTTTCCTAGTATATTACAACTCAAATTAACCTAAAAAAGCTACATGCAGTTTTCTCCATACAAATAAGACATTTTCCTAGTTATTAAGCTGTCCTAATTCCCTTACTAGATGATTGCAGCCATGAAATTAAAAGACGCTTACTCTTTGGAAGGAAAGTTATGACCAACCTAGATAGCATATTAAAAAGCAGAGACATTACTTTGCCAACAAAGGTCCGTCTCGTTAAGGCTATGGTTTTTCCAGGAGTCATGTATGGATGTGAGAGCTGGACAGTAAAGAAAGCTGAGCACCGAAGAATTGATGCTTTTGAACTGTGGAGTTGGAGAAGACTCTTGAGAGTCCCTTGGACTGCAAGGAGATCCAACCAGTCCATCCTAAAGGAGATCAGTCCTGGGTGTTCATTGGAAGGACTGATATTGAAGCTGAAACTCCAATACTTTGGCCACCTCATGTGAAGAGCTGACTCATTGGAAAAGACCCTGATGCTGGGAAGGATTGGGGGCAGGAGGAGAAGGGGATGACAGAGGATGAGATGGCTGGATGGCATCACCGACTCGATGGACATGAGTTTGGGTAAACTCCGGGAGTTGGTGATGGACAGGGAGGCCTGGCGTGCTGTGATTCATGGGGTCGCAAAGAGTCGGACACGACTGAGCGACTGAACTGAACTGAACATTAGTTTTTAATGTCTATGTATCAATTCTCTGGATTTCACAAACAGGAAAATTTGAAAGAGAGAAAGAAATATGGAAAGCACAATGAAACTATATAGAATAACAGTAAGAAAACGTTTCTATCAAAGGCTAATTACAATAAAGATAAACAAAAAAATATAAAGATATACACACAGGTAAAAGTGATTTTCTTTACACATTCCACTTCCTTGATTGTTTCTTTTAGTTTAACTTAATATGCTTTTTAATTCAGAGCACATACAAAACTCTCCATTCCCACAAAAGAATACTAAAAGCTTTATTGAATGGTCAGGCAGACGTGGGAGAAAGGATAGGGGTGGACAAAAGATATTCATTCCTGCATTTGTTTACTATGTTCCAGGCATTGGGAATTCAAAGATGAACAGGAGAATGTTTCTATCTTTGAGGAACTGACAAAGATACTTCTTATCTTTGAAGATCTCTTTAAGATCAAGACTACGCTTACCAATGTACTATTAGGAACTGAATTTTTAAGTCTGAATAAAATTGAGCACTCACAATTATGTCTACACAGACCATCAGCTATAAATGACCACAAGCAGGTTTCATTCTTGCCCTACAATGTCAAAGTAGCTGTCAGGGCTGCATAACAGTACTGAGCACACACACACACCCCCCACACACACAAATTAGGTTCATCAAGAAGGGGTTTCAGAGAGTTGAAAAATAAAGGTTGGGGAAAGTCGTACATATAACTAGAAAAATTACTTTTTTTTATTACTAATGTACTACTTTTAGTACCTCTAACTCATGAATGTTTCAAATACTAAAGTAGTAGCATACTCGAGTATACTTTATCTCAGAAAAGGGAAAAAAATGAAAAATACTTAAATTTAAGCCTAGATTAGAATTCAAAGCTACATTTAAATAAATAAATCATGGCATTATTTTCAACATCCTTATTTTTCTTGTTCTTATTGGCTATCATTCATTGAGTACTATGTTCCATGGAATGGGCTAAGAACCTCACATTTGTCTTAAAACTACTCTATGAGAAAACCTTTTTGAAAGAAAGGGTCTAAATAAGACCCATCACAGTAATTTAGAAATAGGAAAATATAACCTGTAAGTTACAAGTATTGGGAACCTGAGTTTATCAAGCCTGGAGAAGAGATAACTGAATCGCCTTTCAGTGTTTTGGTTCAAAGTCTTTTTAACTTTCAATCTGAAACTCTTAAAGACTTTACAAAACACTTAGTTAGAAATAATCCCTTAACTTTGATACTACATCATTTATGAAATCACAGGGTAGGATACTAAATGAAAAGTACTATCTTCCACCACATTTCTTTTTCAGTCAAGACAAAACTCTACTAAGATGCCAAAGAATGTCTAATATGGTCACCCACACACAGGATGACATAAGTGCTGGCTCAGTTTTTATCCCAAGGTAATTTTTAAATGTTACTTCTCTTTTACACACTTTGAATTATCTTTTCTGAAACTAAACACTGAGGTTCAATTTCAGGCAACAGACTTAGAGAGGAGTTACAATAGTTAAATCAACTGTTTACAGCATGCATGTGGTCCACACTAAAAATTCTACTTTCTTTTCTTGTATAAAACATATTTTTTAAAATTACACTGTTTGTATATAAGAGTCTCCATTTGCCTACTAATAGATTTAAATATCTGCCTCTCCTTGTATGTTTACATACCTCTCCCAGGTAAAAAGCATAACTAATGGGAAAAATTGAGATCCTATTTATAATTTGTTATAGTCATTTATTACTATGATTCTATACCTTGATTAGAATTGCCACATGAAGATATTCAGTAATAGCTAAAATGACTTGAGTTCAAACCAATTATTATAGGGGATAATACAAATATAAACACTCTAACAGTTTTTTCCTGCTCAGACTCATTAAACAGCGACGGTGTTGTAGATTAAACTTATGCTCCAACTCTAGAGTGCCAATGAGAGTGGTGTCTGTGTCCATTTGGACAATAAGAATTATAATGCAAAGTTCTGATTGTTTTTAAAATAGTTTACAAAATTTGTTTCTATTTTTAAATGGACACATGTCCACAACTACCCTTAACAAGTTCATTAAAACCCAGCAACAAAAATGTCCTTTATTTGAAAAAAAAATCTTTGATTATTTATAACAAATTTCAACAACGAGGGGGGAAAAACATTTAATACTACAATGTAAAGAAGCTAAAGGCATTCCCATATAAAATCTGCTCCTGAGGGAAATGAAACTGCTACTTTAAAGCGGCATCTTATATTTAAAGACAGAAATAGATTAAACTATATTAACACTTTTAAAAATTCATCAAAGATAGTGTAGTGATAGCTGACATAAGTGATAACTTATTATGATCTTAAAAATTCATGACAACTATTTTTAACTCTAAAATTGAATACCTAATTATTAGAATCTAATTAATGTTTAGACACATCTCATTTGATTCACAGTGCAACCCCAGGAGCTAGACAAGACAAATATTATTACCACCCATCTCCAGCTTAGAAAAATGACTCTCCCTCCCCTAATAGCTAACAAAAAAACAATAAATATCAAGTCAAGATTCTCAAGTAGCTGGTTAATAAACTAGAACCAGTTTAAGGATGAATGGTATTAAGGTACATTCTCCCGCTAGTAACCCAAATTTTCATTATGAAAAATTCTAAGCTTACATAAAAGTTGAATCAGTGTACGCTATCCATGAACACCTATATACCTCCTATGTAGATTCAACAATTAACATTTGCCTTTTTTTCTCTTGACCAAAGAAGTTGCAGACATGATACTTCATCTCAAAAAACTTCAGTGTGTATCTCCTAAGAATAAGGACATTCTTCCATATCACCACAATTATCATTATCACAACTATTCCTACTATCACCTACTGGGTTAGCCAAAAGGTTCATTTGGGTTTTTCCAGAACATCTCACTGAAAAACTCAAACAAACTTCTTGGCCAACCCAACAGTACCCAATCTGACCCTTTGACTCTAGGTTTCTCTGTAAACTTTATCTGTGAATCAATTTAGAGCACTTTGGAGAAGGAAATGGCAACCCACTCCAGTACTCTTGCCTGGAAAATCCCATGGACAGAGGAGTCTGGCAGGCTACAGTCCATGGGGTCGCAGAGTCGGACACGACTGAGCAACCTCACTTTCCTTTCCTTTGGTTTTTTTTTTTTTTTAACCAAAGTCCAACATAAGAAACAGTCATATAAAGAAACTAGTCAGACAACTGAATTAAGATGACAGAGTGAAGCATAAATAGAGAACTTCTCTTCCCCGATCCCTAATGCAATAAACAAAGTATAGCTTACTTTTTTTTAAATGTCCCCAAATCACCACCAACCAAGCAAGAAAAGAGGAAATTATGCTATCAATTTCAAGGGTATGCACCAACACAAACACACACAAAGATTCTAAACTACAGACAGTGTGGTATGGTGCCTGCCCTTAACCCAATCCCCAGAAACAGTACTGAGCAACGAAGGTAAGTAAATGAAACCCTTTAGGCAACAATACCTACAAGGTAAGTAAGTAGCCTGAGGAAGAACCCTTCTGAGTAGAAGCCCGGCAGGACTCTGGTTGCTAAGGCTTGCTGTCTCTCAAAGGAACTGGGCTCAGACTGGGGAATCAAAATCCAAGGGAGCTGGATACCCACTTGGCTTGGCATGCCTAGTATATGATGTGTAATTTGTCTTCAGAAGACAAAACAGAGGTCCCCTAAATGACGGCTGTACTCAGCCTCACTGAGCTCTGCTGCTGCTAAGTTGCTTCAGTCGTGTCCAACTCTGTGTGACCCCATAGACGGCAGCCCACCAGGCTCTCCCGTCCCTGGGATTCTTCAGGCAAGAACACCAGAGCGGGTTGCCATTTCCTTCTCCAATGCATGAAAGTGAAAGTGAAGTCGCTGAGTCGTGTCCGACTTGTAGCAACCCCATGGACTGCAGCCTACCAGGCTCCTTTGTCCATGGGATTTTCCAGGCAAGAGTACTGGAGTGGGGTGCCATTGCCTTCTCACTGAGCTCACTCACTCTCTATTCCAGACTACAGAGAAGTCGCTCAGTCATGTCACTCTTTGTGACCCCATGGACTGTAGCCATCCAGGCTCCTCTATCCATGGGGATTCTCTGGGCAAGAATACTGGAGTGGGTTGCCATGCCCTCCTCTAGGGGATCTTCCCAACCCAGGGACTGAACCCAAGTCTCCCGCATTGCAGGCGGATTCTTTACTGTTTGAGCCACCAGGGAAGCCCAAAAATACTGGACTGGGTAGCCTATCACTTCTCCAGGGGAACTTCCTGACCCAGGAATCGAACCAGAATCTCCTGCATTGCAGGCAGATTCTTGACCAGCTAAGCTACCTGGGAAGCCCCATATTCCCCCTTTAGAAGGAACCTTCAGGAAAAAAAAAAAAAAAAAAAAAAACACAAACCATAGTTAAATTTTGAGCTAGGCAACTAAAGTCTTTTAAACCTATAAACACATAATGATTTAGTGAAATATTTTTAGGGTAAAAAAATGAACCAAAATGCTAAGTCAGATCATTGGAAAGATGCACTTTTACTATCACAATCTTAGAAATGAGAGAAGATAGATTTCTTTCCACACTGGGATCAAAATAAACATTTTCACCTTTCCTTCTGCCTTTCTACCTCTGCAAAAATAGAGATGGGAGTTAGGGACAGGCATCAGGCACAACTGTGATAGAATAAAGACAAATGAGGGCTGCAATGGAGATGGCAGAGTAGAAGAGTTTTAGCACCTGTGTATCTTGACAATATTGTATCTGTATATGTTTATACATATGTCTATGTATGGGACTTCCACAAGTTTGATGCTTGGTCTCCTGCTTACAAGTTTATGATACTCATACCCAGAGAGAGAATTTCAGAACAATAGATCTGAACATCAAGGTTTTCAACGAAAAAGAATAGCATTAGTGGGTGAAAGTAAGATGAGAAAGAGGCTGTTTACATTGTCTCAAAGCATCTCCCCACAGGACACATATTAACAACAAAGGGAAAAAGAGTAACTATACACTGGAGAAACCTGGCAGCCATCACGTTAACCAAGTGATTAATGCTAACATCACCAGTAATGGGACAAACTGACTTTACATGCCTGTCAATATCACACACTGCGAAAACACAACCCTTATTCTTTGAACAAACACTAGTTAACATGACTCATCCTTTTCAGACTATAAGGATCAACATAATGAAACACTGTTATAGTTCTTTTATATGAATATATGCTATATTATAAATATCATGTATAGTAATGAACTACTTAGCAGATTTCTTTAGCATACCTTTATACAATATAAATTTGTTAACATTAAAAAAAATATTATCTACCAGC
The DNA here is from genome assembly GCA_024291935.2 of Okapia johnstoni. Taxonomy (NCBI): domain Eukaryota; kingdom Metazoa; phylum Chordata; class Mammalia; order Artiodactyla; family Giraffidae; genus Okapia; species Okapia johnstoni. The sequence goes on along the minus strand of CM044305.1, from coordinate 100,909,676 downwards.
TAAGTATCTAAAGCCAAATGAAATAGATGAGTGTCAAATGATCAATACACAAGAGTTGTTAATTTTCTATGCAGTTACTATTGTCAAAAATTAAAAATTAGGTGCAATCACCAAACACTGGAGAAAACCACATTTATGCTTGTAACAATTTCCAGATTTCTAGAGTCTTTTGGTTACACTGCTTTACAACTGAAAAGAAATTACTCATTCTTTAAGACCTTGGTTAGGCAAAGAACTCTTAGAACACAAAGCACAAACTATAAAAGAGAAGTGCTATTAAATTGGAATTAATCAAAATTTTAAACTTTTGCTTTTCTTTTTTTTTAATTTTTTTAATTAATTTATTTTAGTTAAAGACAGTAAACAAAATGACAAGGCAAATCGGACTGAGACTAAAAGACAACTGAATTTAAAATGGGCAAGAGATTTGAATAAACATTTCAATAAAGGTGATTACAAATGGCAAGTAAGGACATGAGAAGATGCTCAACATCACTGATCTTCAGTGAAACATAAATTACAAGCACACAAGATAGCACTACACACCCATTAGAATGACTAATATTTAAAAGACTGACAATACCAAGTGTTGATGAGGATGTGGAGCATTTGGAAGTCATATACAATGCTCCCAGGAGTGCAAAGTGGTACACACGTGTTGGAAAAGTTTGACAAAAAGTTAAACATACACTTACCCATATGGCCCAGCAATCCCAATCCTGGGGAAACAAAAACATACACTCCCCACAAAAAAAGACTTATACAAGAATATCCATAGCAGCTTTATTTATAATAGCCCCTAACTAGAAACAACTCAAATGCCTATCAACTGGCAAATAGATAAACTCTCTTATGTGTATATAATGAAATGTTACACAACAATAAAGAACTACTGACACATACAACAACTGAGATGAATCTCAAAAGCCCTAAGTGGAAGAAACCATACAGAAAAGAGTACATTCTATACAATTCCATTTATGTCAAACTGTAGAAAAAGCAAAAGCACAGTGACAGAAAGCCTACCAGCGGTTGTCAGGAACCAGCAATGAAGGGAGGGAAATGATAGCAAAGGAGCAAGAGGAACTTGCTGGGATGATGAAAATATCCTATATCGTGATTGTGGTGGTGGACATACAACTATATACATCTGTCAAAATTCATCAAATTGCATACTTAAAGTTGGTGAGGTTTACCGTATGTAAATTATAACTCAAAGCTAACTATAAAAAATAATAATAAGCCAAGACATAGAAGCAACCTAAGTGTTCATAAAGAACGAATGGATAAAAATACGTGTGGTCTGTGTGTCTGTACACACACACACACACACACACACACAATGGAATATTACTCAGCCATAAAAAAAAAAAAACGAAACAATGTCACTTGCCACAAAATGGATGGACTTTGAGATTACCATACAAAGTGAAGTAAGTCAGGCAGAGAAAGACAAATATATATCACTTATATGAGGAATCTGAAAAGATATAAATGAATTTATTTACAAAACAGAAAGACTCACAGACATAGAATAAATTGGGAGCAAAGGATGAACAGATGCACACTACCATATATAAAATAGATAAGGATTTACTATATCTCACAGGGAACTATATTCAGTATCTTTTTAATAAACTAAAATGGAAAAGAATCCAAAAAAACAGAAGATATATATGTGTGTGTGTGTGTGTATGTATAGCCAAACCCCTTTGCTATACATCTGAAACTAACATAATATTGTAAACCAACTATACATCAATAAAATAATAACAGTTTCCCTTGGAGTAGTGATTAGGAGAGCATCTAAGGAAAACTCTCAAGTGTTAGTACTGTTCTATCTCTTGATCTAAGTAGTAGACACATGGCTATTTAGTTTGGAAAAAGTCACTGAGCTACACAATTATGGTTTATGTGCTTTCTGTATCATGTTTTACTTCACTAAAAAGTTTACTAAAAAAAAAAAAGAATGGATCCTGAACAGTCTGAAGTCTGAGGCTAAAGGGACTTCACACAAATAATGGCAATGATTCAAAACTGCAGCCAAGAAAATAAATGAGCAGAAGAAAAGCAAGAGGAAAGAATGCTCAAATAACCACAATTATAAGAGGATTCAAAAAGCAATCACAAGTCCAAACTGTATTTTTCTATCTGGAGGGCCTGACTGGATTTAAGTTTTTATATATAAACGGTTGGGACACAATTGACTTTGTCCAAATCTTACTCAGCACAACATATTCTTAAGTTTACTTTCTTTGTATTTCTAGAGATACACATAACACAAATATACTCAGAACATTTTCATTCTATAATTTAGCTTTCTGCTTGAAAGAAAAAAAACTTACTAACCTCCTTCATAAATGACTTGCCTATCCGCACCACTTTTGCAAATAAAATGGGATCGTGAGAAAGGTGGGGACCAAGGTAACAGAACATATTGAAGACGTCTCTCCTCAAATCTTCAAAGCTCTCTGCTTGTTTTGGTGCCCTCTTATTTTGCAAAGCACTAACAGGTGAGCCTTTAGCACCTTTAGGAACGCCAACTCTACAAAAAGAAGAAAAATTTATATACACTATGCAATGCTCCATTTTAAGTTAACAGTCATATTATAAAACTCTTCTTATATTTGCTTCTTCTATTTCATTTGTGCTTAACTTCGTTATACCACATAATTTAATTGGTAGAAAAAGACAAAAACAATACTCATTTGAAAAAACTCAAGAGCTTAGGAGACTGTTTCAAATTAACTGCATAAGAAAAGGAAATCAAGAAGTGCAGGTTCTGTGTAACATTTAAAATATTCATAAATCATATGAACTTGGTTTTTAATTAAATTTGGTCAATATCAGGAATTTGGATATGAGAATGGGGAACAAGGGATGGACCCCAGAGACACAAAGATGAAAGAGCAAAATATGGAGATAACATCACTGATTCAAGTCAATAAACATTTCTCAACCTGACTTCCACTACCTAGACTGAGTGTGAGGTAGGTGATGGCAGGGAAGGCGAGCAGCATAATGAAAGAGGGTATGTCACACTAAAAAGGACAGCATGCCCAGAGTTCTCACCTGCTGACTAGGTGTCCCACTGTGGAGTCACAGGGGTCACTCTCTGAAGAAGAGCCTTCACAGTCCACAGCCCAGGCGGCACTTAAGGCAGCAGCCAGGAGCTATGCACAAGTCACAGAGCTGGGGCTTTTGAGGCAGGCTCTGATCTGTGGGGCTGAAGCCAGCACTGCTGCCAGTACTGCTCCTAAGTATTCTACAAGTAGGTTGAAGGCTAGAGGACTGGTTGACACAGTAACCAGGGATGATGGAAGGCTGCACTAGCAATTTCCAGGACAGCAGCCTATATGCCAGAAGAGACAAGGCAAGCAGAGTGGCACAGACCTCACTAAGAGCCACTCAACCCAAGATAGAGGAAAATTACACTAGGTAAAAACTTTAGGAATTCTCTCCTCCCCAAGAGAAAAGGAAAAGTGAAAAACAGAAGAATGGAGTTTTCACTTTCAGCAGAGCAAATCCTACCTAGAAATCTAACATGCAGTTTTTAGACAACACTGCAGCACAAATTCTGCAATGCCTGGTGTAGATAATAGGAGACAAGTCACTCAGTAATACCTGCCAGAAGGATATGCTCTGCGAACATCTCTTATCTTCTGATAAAACAATTTAAAATATATGCTTGATTGAATTAAAATATGTGCTTGATTGAAGGAGACAAGGTAAATATGCAGATTTTATTTTGTAGTCCTAAATTCTTTCTACCTCAATTAGTAAAGCATATGGTAACATACCTTCGGTAGAGAGGCTCAATAGTTATATGAATCAGCTTGCAAATAGCAAGGGCTATTAGTTTATGTGAAGCTGCATAGTATGGAGGCATCTGATCCATAATGCTCTGCGCATGCTGCCAATCACCAATCTTTAACAAGGCTTCCAACAAACCAAGTTTTTGGTTGTCAGGTGGCTAAAAAGGAACAATTATAGCAAAGATACTCAGAATACAGACACCAATAAATCTTTAAATATTTTTCATTTAAAAAACTAAGCCAAATAACACAATGTATGTCAACAACAGTTGCCATTCATGGCAAATTCAACAGTATTTTCTTGAAAGCATAATCAAGCTTTTTAGTGACTGAAAAAAAGAAATAACAGGATCTGCTTTTTCATTTAGCTGACAAAACACAACAGTTTACAGACTTGGAATTAAATTCAGTTCTACTTGAGGTTCTACTATGCCACAGGAAACTAGAATTCATCTTTGAGAATCCCTTCAGGACTTGAGAGACACTATACACAGAGCACAAATATAGTCAATACATGTGTGATATTATCTAGAATACATTCTGAAATTTATATAGGAAAAAACATGACAGCCTCATTTGGGAGGTGCCAAAACCATGTTTGCAAATTAGTATTCCAAAAACCAGGTTTCATCACAATCAAAATTAAGAAATTATTCTTCCACAAGTTGATTAACCATCACAAGTTGAATTTCATAATTCTAAATCCAGAAGACAACATTTATCAGAATAAATTATATACCTTCTCCACTTTCTCCTCTTCTTTTTCCTTTTCTTTCTCTCGTTCATCAATTTTATCAGAAGACAATACAACCATTGTAAGTTTTCTAACGATCTGCTTAGCTTCTACAATTTCTCGTTTGTGTTCATCCATAATGCAATTATCAGCTGGAAGAAGCTAAAAATGGTTTATTAAAATTTCATAAAATAGCCAATACGATTTGCACATATAAAAAGCAAACACTACTCTCAATTGATAAAACTGTACATAACAAGTCTGGTCTATTTATGACCATAATTTCCCTTCAAAATAGATCTCCCCCTTATTGTCATATTAACCTGACAGGGTTAAATACCTGAATTTTGTACACTTTTTAAACTCAGGTAGCAACTCAAAGTTTCATCTGTCAGAGGTCCTAAATTAATATAATACTACAACAGTAATGCCTACCATTGCATTTATTAGTTTATCCAAGAAAATATGTACCTGTTCAATTAAAAATATCAGAGATTTCCCCTTTAAAGGCCAAACTTCAAATTAAATACTATATACAGATCTAATTTTGGAGAGGTAAACTATTGATTTACATAATGGGGCAAATTTGATTCCTCTAAATGAAAAATCTCAAGTCAAAAAATTATGAACAGGTTGACATCTCACTTTTCATTTTCTAGATACCTATTTGACTTACGTCACAAACTAGTTTCTAGTTTATTACAAAAGAAAAAGTATTATGTGGATAGTTGACCCTCCATTATGAAAAAAAGGATCAAGTATCCCAAGTACAGCCATCTTGTATGAGTAGAAGATGGTTAATATGGACATTTCATAAATAGATACATATCCAACAAACCATTATTGAGTCATTTTTGCTAGGCACTATGGTGATAGCTCACCATTCCTGTTCCTAGAAATGCAAAATCTATTTTAATAGATAAATCTAACATTAACTAAAAAATCAGTAAATAATAAAAGGAGACACAGTGAGGGGCTTCCCAGGTGGAGCAGTGGTAAAGAATCTGCCTGCCAATGCAGGAGACACAAGAGATGCAGGTTCAATCCCTGGGTCAGGAAGATACCCTGGAGTAGGAAATGGCAACCCTCTCCAGTATCCTTGCCAGGAAAATCCCATGGACAGAGGAGCCTGGTGGGCTATAGTCCATGGAGCCGCAAAGAGTTGGACATGACTGAGCACATGGACAAGAAGACACAGTGAAATATTAAACTACATACTACAGACTTTATCCCATCAGTCAAAAAAGGAGTGGAAGAAAACTCATTATGGACTGGTGCAATGAGGTAAGCCAGACTTTTTCTCATTCCTTATTCTCTCCACTGGCAATCAAACCCATTTTTATTGCTCTACTTATATAACTATCATACATCTACCACAGATTCTCATCTTTTAACTAGTCTACTTCAATTGCCTCTGAAATCTCCCATTACAATGGGTTAACTCTTAGTGTTTAATTATAGTTCTCTCCATTTCTAGTCTTGTGTATTTTGAAAATATGGTATTAGGTATATATAAAAGTTACAATGATTATATCTTTCTAGTAAAAACAACATTATTATAAAGTGATTCTCTGTTTTGTCTGACAAGAATAATTTCCCTGGTATATTTTCCCACCCTTTTACTTTCAACCTTTCTTTGCCCTTAGGTTTTAAAAGTCTCATGTAAACAATAAACTGGTTTTTAATCCCATCTGAAAATCCCTGTCACTTTAACAGGAATACTTGTAAACTCTGCTTATATTTACAATTAAGCTGAAAAATATCAGTAATAAATCTATCATCATTTCTGTACTTTCCATTTGTTCTGCGAGTCTACATTTGCCTGTATAAATTCATACCTATGTCTTCAGATTCTTCTTCTTCTGACCAGTTTTTCATGTTTTCAGTTTGTACATCCTTTGTCTACACTAAATCTTGAATGGCCGTCTACTATCAACAGGAAAAAAATCCAAACTCCTTACCGTGGCCCTTAACAGCCCTTCACAGTTTGGCCTCCAATCTACTTCTCCATCCTCATTTACCCTACATACCATCCTAGGCTCCAACCACTCTGAGCTTCTCAGTGTTCCCCTAAGGGGATAATGAAATCTTTTCAAACCTCTTGCCTTCATATTCAGTTAATTCTACCTACAATGCTTTCCACCTATTTAAGCCTGGCTCAATAGCCAGGCCTACTCATCTATCAAGTTCCCAGTTCAAGAAGCTTTGGAGAAGCTTTCCCAGATCCCCCAATGACAGAGATGGTCACTACCTATTTTGAGCCCTCATAGCACTATGTGAATATTTCCAATAAAGTACTTATAGAATGCAAAATATTTTCTCCCTTGCTAGACTATGACTGCTTCCAAGATAGTGATCAGATTTCATTCAGCTCTGTAACCATAATATGTAATGACAGGCAAGGAAGTTAGAAGTTAGAAAGTGATTTCAAAGGCAGTGAAGATGATATCAGTTTTGAACAGTTCACAGATATCCTAAAGCACCACCTAATAAAACAAGAAATTCTATACTACAAACCTAGTGTTTTCAAACTGACAGGCTAAGCTGTTGCTAAACTAGAGGTCATCTATCACAACCACATACACATTCCTCTAGATCCTGCAATAAAAGCACAATACTAGTCATCTATTATCCAGCAGTAAAAACACCAGAGAAGCTATCTTTTAAAAGTACATGAAAAGTTCCAAATTCATCCTGAATCCTCAAAATTAACACTTAGGGGAGAAGGAAGAACTATTTAGGTAATCCCATATTTCCCACAATCTGTGTATAATACAGAAGTCTAAAACCACATTGATTAGGACTTGGCCTCTCTCTCCAGGACATATGCCTTTATGACAATTAAGAACTTTAACTTCACAGTCAACCTTGAATTCTGTAGCAGTGACAAAAGGTATTTCATTTCCATGGTTCCAATAAACTAAATTCATTCACTTTATAAAGCAAACACAAAGCAATAATGTAATAGGGGTTCAAAAATTAAGACTTGCGAGTCTAGAACCAATCTTGGAGTGCTATATGGCTCTTCCCCATCCCTGGGATGAATAACCAAATATTCTTAGCAGCCCACTTAACTTACATGTACATAAAGATCATCTAAATCAATAAGGTTAAATTGTAGAAGTACTGCTGCAACTCTGTATAAAGATGAAGGAGTCTCTCCATTTGGTTCCTTGAAAAACAAAAGAAAAGTTTCTATTTAGTGCAAAAAGTACAACTAAAATCTATCTTTTTAATCTACCAATAATTAAGAACAATTAGATCAAATAACTCTAGGGCAACAATAAGCTTCATTGCTCTTCCCGACCATGAATAACACCCGAATTCAGGACAAATATAATCATGTGAATATCTCTTTTCACATTGGTACAACTGATGAACACAAGAAAAGCAGTTTCAAAAATGGACACATGCTAATATTTGAATAAAATCCGAAACCTGAACAGAATGAGATTTTATACTGCATAATACTTAGTTTGGGTTTCTGTGTGTTTTCTTAACTTGCTTTTTCAAGTACTTCTCAGTGGAGTTGCAGATAGACAAGACTGACAAATTTGCAAGTGTGGAACCATCTGTGTCTGCTTTATCCTTTTCTCCCTGTTCTTTTATTTCTTGGGTTCTGTCCTAAGTATATCTGCTTGTCAGCTGACTTCCCCTTCAAAACAGGTGTCTGTACTTCTTCCCTGGTAGCTCAGACAGTAAAGAATATGCCAATAATGCAGGACACCTAGGTTCCATTCCTTGGCCAGGAAGAGCCCCTGGAGGAGGAAATGACAATCCACTCTGGTATTCTTGCCTGGAGAATCCCATGGACAGAGGAACCTGGCAGGCTGCAGTCCATGGGGTTGCAAAGAGTTGGACACCACTGAGGGATTAACACTACTACTACTACTATACTTATTACACATGGATAATTAAACATTTTAAAACTAGGAATGGCCAATCCCAGGTCAGCTCTATTGGTCCTACTGAGAAACAGATGGATCTCTGAAGGCTATCAAGATGACTTTCACTTAATTTTTAAATGGCCTAGGGTCAGATGAATAGAAGAATGAAATAAGGACAACTGGCAATTACTAAATGGCCCAATGCAAATAAAAAGCAAATGGTGACAATACATTATGTTCTGCTTCTACTCAACACTGAACTTGAGATCTTTGTGAGTAAACTTCCTCCCATAATTGTGATATGTATTATGCACATATGAAGCTAACAAAACTAACAGATATATTAAAAAAGGCATTATTTCACCATGATTTTTAAGACAGATTAAGTCCTCAATTTAACAACAGTTTGATTTTAATTGTTTTTAAATGGCTATTTTAGTATCAAAACATTTTTCCATGAAAACAAATGGTGGTCATGGTTTCAGAGCAAAACCACAAAAGCTCACTGACTTGAATCCACCAGGAATATTCACATTTTCCCAGTTAACTCTGCTTAAGTGAGTCACAAGAAGCCCCCAACTCTCAGGGCCAAATGTCAATTCCTGTACCCTGATCTTCATATCGCTCTGCACAATCCCTATTCTGTCCTATCTCGTGTATCCACATTTTTAAAGAACTTCTATGGAATCCTCTTGAATTCATGACCCATCCTCAGCAAAACCCCCTATACCTTGAAACTCTCCTCTAAATGTATCCTCTAAACCTCTCCTCCCCCCTTTCACCTTAACATTTGAACAGAGCCTAGCATTCACTAGGAACACCACTCCCACTGTAACCCAGTCAAGTGGTGGCTCTTTTCCCTGGACCCCTCACACTACTAGGCATGGAGGTAGGGTATGAATCACCTTTGTTTTTATAGTTGTTTTCAGACTTTTCTCCATCCATGCTCCCTAAAGCCCACCCAGCTTTGAATTTTCTATCGCTCACTGTCCTTCACTATTCTTGTGATACAGTTTCATTCTGCTGTGGTCCAAGAAAATATTTTGCATGATTTCAATGTTATAAATGTATTGAGACTCATTCTGTGGTCTAATATAAGGTCTACCCTGGAGAATATTCTATGTGTACTTGAGAAGAATGTGTAATCTACTGTTGTCCAGTGGACTGTTCTATATATGTCTGTTAAGTCTAACTGGTTTACAGTGTTGCTCAAGTCCTCTATTTCCTCTCTGATCTTTTGTCTAATTTTTCTATCCACTAATGAGAGTAGGGTATGGCAATATACAATAGTTACTGTAGAACTATTTCTCCCTTCAATCCTGCTAATGTTTGCTTCATATATTTTGAGGCTCTGTTTGGTGCACATACATTTATTAACTGCTTTATGTTCTTGATAGGCTAACCCTTTTATCAATATATAATGTCTTTTGTTATCTATTATAAAAAAATCTGACTTAAAAGTCTATACAGCCACCCCATCTCTCCTGGATACTGTTTGCATTGGTTATCTATTTACATACTTTCGCTTCCAACATATTTGTATCTTTGGATATTAAAGTAAGTCTCTTATAGATAACATATAGTTGAATCATACTTTTTTCCCCCCTCTCATTTTATCACAATCAATTTTAACACTATAGAAAAGTCACGCGACCTTGGTGGGTCTGGATTTTGTTTTTTTATACATTCTGCCAAACTCTGCTTTTTAATTACAACGTTTAACCCATTTACATTTAAATAATTAGTAATGAAGAAGGACTTCTGCCATTTTACTACCTGTTTTCTATGTCTTATTTTATTTCATTTGTCTCGTTTCCTCCATCACTTAGTGTTTTTTTTAAATTCCCTGTTCCTTTCCAAGTCTTCTATTTAAGTATTTTCTTAGTGGTTACATTGAGTGTTAACAATTAACATTTTAAACTTATAATAACATATTTTGAATTAATATCAACTTAGCTTCAATATTATACAAACTCTGCATCTGTAAATCTCTATCCTTCCCCCCTTTATATTGTTATACATTGTGTGTCAACTAGATTTATAATTGTTGTTTTATTCTTTTGTCTTTTAAATCATATCAGAAAAAAGGAGAAGCTACAAACCAAAAAATACAATAATATTGGCTTTTATATTTAGCTATGTAGTTACATTTACTAGTGTTCTTTATTTTTTCATAAGGCTTCAAGTTACTGTCTACTGTCCTTTCATTTCAATCCAAAGAACTCACTTTAGCATTTATTGTAGGGCAGGTCTGCTAGCGATGAACTTCCTCAACTTTTATTTTGGAATATCATAATCTCTCATTTTTGAGGGATAGTTTTGTTGGATATAGAATTCTTGGTTTCATTCTTTCAGTACTTTATATAGTTCATTCCACTGCCTTCTGAAGAAATCAGCTGTCAATCTTATTGAGGTCGCTTGTATGAATGAATCACATCTGTTTTGCTGCTTTCAAGATTCTCTTTGTCTTTGACTATATTATATATATTGTATATATATAAAATATACTATGTTATAATTTGACTATAATGTGTCTCAGTGTGGATTCTCTGAGTTTATCCCATGTGGCGTTCCTTAAGTTTCTTAGGTGTGTAGATTCATATATTTCATCAAATTTGACGTTTCCATCATTATTTTTTCAAATATGCTGTCCTTTTCTCTCTCTCCCCTCTGCCTCTGGGACTCCACAATGTACATACTGACACACTTTTTTTTTTTTTTTTGGCTGCACCACATATGGGATCTTAGTTCCCTGAATGGGAATTGAACCCAGGGTCACAGCAGTGAAAGCATCAAGTCCTAACCACTGGACAGCCAAGGAACTCCTCACATATTGGTATACTTGACGGTGTCCCATAGGTCTGTTAGGCTCTGATGATTTTTCTTCATTCTTTTCTGTTTCTGCTCCTCAGACTATAAAACTTCAATTAATTTATCAAGTGGTCTAATTGTTTCTTCAGCATTCTCAAATCTGTTGCTGTACCCATCTAGAGAATTTTTTATTTCAGTTACCACATTTTTGGCTCCAGAATTTGTTTGGTTCCTTTTTCAAATAATTTTTAATAATTTCTATATTTTTATTGATACTCTCTGTCTGGCAAGATAGTGCCTTGTCTCTTACTCCAGACTGCTAAAGCAAGTAACTGTGCCTTCAAATGCTTTTGGCAAAAGCCACCCTAGCCCAATGGACTTCCCTGGTGGCTCAGATGGTAAAGTGTCTGCCTACAATGCGGGAGACCTTGGTTCAATCCCTGGGTCAGGAAGATCTCCTGGAGAAGGAAATGGCAACCCACTCCAGTATTCTTGCCTGGAAAATCCCATGGATGGAGAGGTAGGCTCTAGTCCATGGGATTGCAAAGAGTTGGACACAACAGAGCAACTTCATTTTCACCCTAGCCGGAGGGATGCTCCCAGTCAGGCAAAACAAAGACAAGCCCTTGCACCAATCCTTCAGGGAGTAGCCAGACAGGCCAAATTCTTTGAGAACAATTCTTTATATCCTCAGGCATTAGCAATCTGTACTAGGATTTTATCTTCACAGCCACTATCATTCTGGGTGTGAGAGATAGTAGGCAGGCAATTTAAAATGCCACAGAGCTCTCTTATCCCAAACAGCAGCTTTTTTCTTCACCAAATCATTCCTTGGTTGTTTTAAGTTTTTACTAAATTCCAGAGTTCTGTGAACGCTGATTGACAGGTTTTTGCCAGTTCATTAGTTGCTTTTATGAAGGGACAGAGCTCTGAGAGTTCTATATTCTGCCACTTTGAGTTATGTACTATTGTTGTCACCTATGGACCCCTGGGTCACTGCCCTTTACTTAGCAATGAATGATCTTAGCTTCTGATTCACTGTCACTTTCTCCAACCCTATTCCTTTCTTAATTTTTGGAGACTTTCATATACATGTTAGTGATACTTCCATCATGCTGGTTTCTCAGTTCCTTGAATTCCACTCTTGCAAAAACCTCCTCTACTCTATTTCAGCCATTCACTCCATATCCTAAATTCTAATATTACCAAGAGCTACAACTCCTCAAAGAACTAATTTCACATATCCACCCTCAAGTGAGTCTTTACTGTTGCTGCCCAACTATACTCTTATTTCTCTAGTCCATTCACTCTCATACTCTCTTATACAACTATTTCCTACTTTCTCTCCTAAGCTACAATATCTCCTCTATCATTCCCTTTCTCATCTGATGAACTTGCTTTCTATTTCAGCATGAAAACTGGATCAATCAATAGGACCTCTACAAATTCTCACCATCAGATCTATCCACCTACCAACAAGTGTAACCACATATGCTACCTTTCCACCTGTTAGTATATGTGAACTCTCTGTGGTCCTAAAGTTCATCCATCACTTACATAAGCTGCATTCTATCTTATTCAAGAACACTAATCCAATAATTCTCTCCTCTTTCTCCTACATAACCAGTTTTTTCTTTCTGTTCAATCATTCCCATCAACACATAAATAGTCTCTCTCCTATCTTTCAAACAAAATCTTGAGTTCACTTCCTCAACCAGCTACCACTCCATTTATCTGTGCCTCTCTATACCAACTCCTTTATACAGTTGTCTATTCTCATTGTCTCTAGTTACATTCTCCCCGTTCTCTTTTAACATCACTGAAACTCTACAAATATGGCTAGTTTTGACCTCCCTGCCAACAAACCCAATGACCATTTTTTAGTCCTTATCTTAAATGACCTGTCAGAGACACATAACAGATTTGATCATTCCTTCTTCCATTTAGCTTCCAAGATGCTATATTCTTGTTTTCCTCTTACCTTACATGTGTTCCTTCTATATCTCCTTTGCTGGCTCCTCTTTTCCCAGGCCCTTTAACATCAGAGTGCCCCAAGGCTCAGCCTTTGGTTCTCTTACGTCTCTCTATCCAACTTAATGATTTCATCCAGTATCACAACTTTAAATATCATCTGTGTGCTTTTGGCACCCACATTTCTATTTCTAGCCCTTTCTAGTTCAAGTTCTTTCTCCAGCACACCAAATTCAAATATTCAGGTATTTGCTCAACATCTCCACTTGAATATCTGAATCTCTAACAGGTATTTCAAACTTAACATGCCCAAAACTGAATTCCTGATTCCTGCCCACAGTACTCCAAACTCATTCCACCTGCAATTTACCCTATCTCAGTTGATGATGAAAACTATCTTTTTAGCTGTTCAGTCCAAAAAAAATAATTTTAGGACAGTCCTTAACTCTACTTTCTCACATTCTGTATCTAATCCATCAGCAAATACTATTGGCTCTACCTTCAAAATATATTCAGAACATCATCTACTTCCACTACTACCATAACCATATTGATTCTTTGAAAACCTAAGCCAAAATGCACATGTGCACACTCTTTTTGTCTAGCTTGTCTCTTTCTCACACACATATCAGTCATGTCACCATTAGATGTGTCTACTAAAGAAACTCCCTACTCTGATGGCTAGTAATTAATGTGGAAAAAAACTGAAGTATTTGTCTGTCTGTCTTTCTAGTAGGAACTGTACTGCAGGATAACCGAACAACTCAAGCTGGTAAGGGACAACTAATGGCTCATAAATGTAGATGGCAAGATAAAATTAGTGAACCAACAATTTGGCACCCCAAAGGAAATAACTGACTCAGAAAACTACCATCCATTTAGTTACATTACACTTAATGCAAGGTTGATGAAAAACTGGATATTCACATGCTACCAAATATCAACCTACAGATAACTTGCTGTTGACAAGATGGGGAAATGTCATTGTATAATGGAGGGATTATATTGTCATCAACTTACTGAAATATTAGAAGTCAGTATTAGATGCTATGCAATATGAAACATATAACACAACCTATGAAGTATTTCTGCCACTAATATTTTACCTGAACATAGTCGAGCCTTTAGCCCTAACTCCAAGAATATAAGAAAAACCGGGGATAAAGAACAAATTAAACCAACCACAAAAAGCAATTAGATAAATCCAAAAGGTGGAGTCTTCTTTGGGAATGTTCTCTTCAACAAGTCACTGCTATTAATGGAAGGGGTGGGGGAAATTATTCTAAATTAAAAGAGAGTAAAAAATCCCCCAAATCAAATGTTGTATTTGTGTGGTCTTTGACTAGATCATTGTTTGAACAAACCAGGTGTAAAATGCATTTGGAGGACAACTTGGAAAATCTGAATATGGTCTGAGCTATGATAGCAATCTAGTTAGATATAAAATTAGTATCATGGTTGTATAGAAAAATGTCCTTACTTTTAAAAAATACAAATTAATGTATTTAGGAGCAACCATTCATGATCTGTAATATAAATTAATATTTCCCCCAAAAAAATATACCAATGTGTTAATAAACATACTTCTAGGTGATAGAGTTATGGGTATTCACACTATTCACTCTTTTCTATATGTCTAAAAATGTTCATAATAAAATGAAAAAGTAAAAGAGAAGATGAAAAAAACGATACCCGATCATATCACTCAAAACCCCCACTGGCTTCACCCGGCATTGGAAGTCAGAAACCTTGCACCAATTCCATGTAATATGGTCCCTCATCTTTGACCTCACACCCTACCACTCTCCCACTCAATCACTCTGATCCAGCCACACTGGTCTCCTTGCTGTTGTTATTCAACACATCAGGCATGCTCACACCTTAAGACTGTTGCCCTAGCTGTTCTCTTTGGCTGGAGGCTCTTCCAAATATCTGCAGTTTACACTCTCACATCATCTGTTTCTTTGCTTAAATAAACTCACCTTTTCAACGAGGTCTACTCTCACTTTTTTGTTTAACACTACCACTTCACCACCCTAGCACTCGCATTCTTCCTTATCCTGCTCTTTTTTTTTCTTTTGCCCCCTCATTGATCACCTTTTAATGTATCATATGATTTGCTTAGAATATAAGCATCATGAAGGCAAGGATTTTTATTTGCTTACATATGTAGTCACAGCACTTAGGACACTACCTGGCACATAGGAGGTGTTCAGTCAACATTCCTTAAATGAGTATATTTGGGTTATAATAATGCATAACCATGGCACCGCTATTACTGTGTTCTGAATCAAGAAACCAAGAAGCTGGGACAAGGGTGAGAGTCATCATCTCCTTCCTCTTCCTGTGGCAAGACAAATCCAGCTAAGTTTGTCTTTCAGTATCCTCACACTTGCTAGTACTCCTTTCTTCTTGCCCTTAGTGCTGACCCTAAACCCTCTATTCCAGCAATCTCTGTTAAGGGAACTGAATCAGCTCAATTTTCCAAAGTGTACTCTAAAACCGCTTACATCCCTACCACCTTTCCAAGTCAAAACATCCAGTACAGTTTATCCCAGGTTGAAATCAGAATAAAATCACTCTGACTTTATAGCAGAAATAATTACCTTTGCCTAGAAGTCCTAGCATTAAGGAAAAAAAATTAAAAGAACCCTGTTAAACCAAATAATTTCCAATTGGTGAAAATATGGGTTGTGGACAGGGCGAGTAAACATTTTCAGGAAGTGATTGGGGGGGTAGAGTTAGGCAAGAGACCAGTACACAGGGTAAGCATACATGCTTAGGAACCAATTCCCCAGGTCCTAAGCCCTCAGCAGTTCTTGATTTTCGTGGCTTTTCTTACTTTACCTCACCAGACTACAAATTATCTAAAATCTCTTACATTTCTTGCCCTGCCCTCAGCGGTCCTTAAGATTACAGATTCTCAAAATAAGATTGCTCAGGCAATAAAAATAAGCAAATGATGTTATACAGAACAATACCAGGGTTACTCTTTCCAATAACAGGTTATTTCTAAATCAAATATTTCTTGGTTGGGCATTTCTTATATAAGACAAAGGCCCCATTATCTACTTTAAAAAAAAAAAGGATCATTCCAACATTGGTTAACCCCCAGAGTCATTTTAATTCAGTTCAAAAAGTGTTACCATTATGAGGAAGTCTCATACAGAAAGTTTTAATTCTAAAACTGATATTCAACTAATAATACTATATTAAGCAGTAGGTCATCATTATTCACTGCAATAAGCCCTGAAACCCTCAGTCTCCAAAGTCTTAACCTATATTCTAATTAATCATGCTCAAGTTAAATTTCAGCTACCCTGTCACTTCAGCAGTTGGCTTCATGTTCTCAAATCCAAAACAATCAAGGTGCAATTAAACACCTGAACTTCTCTTTCCCTATACTAAGAGTAGACTCCCTGGCTGCCAGTAGGAATAGGAATGGCTACCATCACTAATTTTTAAACAAAGGTGAAATGCCCTTGCCCCAAAACCCTGACACTTCTCTTGTTTGGTACCAAAAAGTTATATAGTTTTAGTTCTGAACTAATTTCTCTTCTGGAACATTATAGAGAAATGGAAAAATGAAGATAACCAAAGGTAGTAGGTGGATTATATTTGAGAATCCTAAGAGAAGTTGTCCTTCTATCCTGAACTTGAGCTTTCAGGGACAGAAATAGATACTCTTTTCCAGAGTATCCTCAGTGCTTAACAAAGCAACAACATACCATAAAAAATCAGTAAATGAGTATTTCCTGACTAGCTGAAAATCCCAAGCAGGTAGACAAATTAGAAAAGCTAGACCAGAAAGACAACAGAGGCCTTATTACATTAAAACCCTCCATGCTATCAAGAGAGTTATCTTCCTAAAACATAGATCATTCATTTGTAATAATTAGTGAACTTTTACTACAGGCTAAGCAATAAAATCAATCAAGAGAAATTAGTAAAATATAGACCCTGTCCTAAATGACTCACAACCTAGCAAAGGAGACAGACATAGTTTATTCCAATATAACATGATAAGTGCTAGAAGTCTGAGTCAAGTTTTATGAGAACAGAATTTAAGAAGTGACTTAAACTCTGCATGAGTGAAGTGTCCACCAAAAACTTTTATAGTTCAAAAAGTACTTGACCTTAAAGAGTAAATAAGAATTTACAAGATGAAGAAAAGACAGATGAGAGGGGGTGGCTAAGTACATTTTCCAGTTATAAGGAACTGCATTTAGACAGAGGTCTATACATAGCAATGCCAATATCAAAGTTCAAGTAACAGCTAGTAATTTAATATGACTAGAGTATTAGATGTGAAGGGAAAAAAATTACTAAAGATAAGGCTAGAAAGAAAGAATGGGGCTAGATTGTGAAGAGCCTTTTCTGCTACATTTAAAAGTTTGAATTTCATCCTGCCAGCAAAGGTGTTTAAGCAGTGTGTTAATTAGATCTCTTTCAGAATGTAACAGTAGTACATCCGTAATGTGAAAGATGGATTAAAAGAGAAATTATCAGAGGCCGCAGATCTGCAACATAACTATATAGTGGTTTAAGTGAAAAATGATGTAAGATAGGCCTCAAGAATTTATTCACATCCATAAAAAATTTCAACGGTAACTACCTATATGATAAAATTCTAACTCAACACAGCATTCAAGGCTCCTGACAATCTAAAGTTGTGCCAATCTTTCCAACCTCACTTCCTGTCCCTTTTCCCCCTATATCTTACAATCCAGCCACATGAGACTAAGTACCATTTCTTCAACTTGTTATATACATTCTATCTCCCATGTCTTCATTCATACACTATTTGTTACTTCTGCACAGACAACTCTCAACAAACTCGTACAGCCTTCAAGCACCAGGTTCCAAAAAAATGTTATATCTGTAAAGTCTTCCCTGACTCCCTCTCTCTCAAGGCAAAAATTTATTAGGCTTTCTTTGAGACTTTCACATCACATCATTCATACCACTAATACAGTCTCTTATTCCTTCTGCTAAAATAGCTGAGCTGAAACCAATCATTTACAAATAAAATTCAAATTAAATTTTACATATAAAATCACAAAATTTACACACACACACATATACATATATATTTTTTTTTTACCTGATAAAACTTGAATTTGAACCCAAGAATATGACACAGTGTTTGCGGTTCACACATACTCATGTAAGATTCTAATAAAGATATAAAGAAGTCATCGTGTTCTGGCCTGCATTCAAACACTTCTAAAATGACATCCAGAACTCTATTGGGATCCAGATTAAAGCATCCTGTAACAGATGAGATATACACAAATTCAAAAGTGATTATACATCATTTCTAGAAAAATCATTAACTTTCAGGGAAAACTTACATAAAATAAAGATGTTTTTAAAAACAACTTCTTTTACAAGTTTGCCTTCTCTGCCCCAGAGGGAAATCTTCATTTTCAAGGTCATCAAGACAACCCCCCACATTTTACAGATGAAAAACATGATTTGCCCAGGATTACAGAGCAGATTATTGACACAACTGAGAATGGAGCCCAGGACCCTGTGACACTAACTCAAGTGAACCTTCTTCTAGACCACGTTATCTCATCAGTTCTTGTTTACTCACACTAGTGAAAGAGATTCACATTTTTAATTCTTATCAAAATATGAAAATCAAACAATGTGTTTTACAAGTTAGACAGCTTTTAGGCAGAACTATTTGGAATGTGGATAAACAAGTTAGAAGTTCAGGTTTGTGAAAGTAGAGCATCATTTTCAGAATCATATTTTAGTTTATTTTACATACACAACAAAGCTACAAAAATTGTACATTCATAGTTTTGGGCAATAATTCTAAAGGAAATCAGGTACACTGCTGATACTAAAGATATGAGAATACCAAGGAGCTGGGGACAAAAACATAAGCAAACAAAGAAGTAAGAAAACAATCTAGGTAGAGCAGGAAAGAGAAGGGAAAGAAGCACTTAGTAGGGACTGATGGTTACTTAAACTTGCTAACCTTCTAGAGTAAGTTAAAAAGGCCAATAGACATGAATTTAATAAACATTCCTATCAGCCACCCTACTCTCAATACTATTATTACCTCTATTTGCATTCAGCTTCAGCTGTTACTATAATTATAGTGTAGTTAGATCATATGTGCATTTGAGAATGCAACCATTTACACATAATAAACAATGCAAAATAAAAGAGACAAATCATTTAAATGATATAGTCAAAAAAAGATCTTGCTGTGATTTATGTCATAAGAGTATTCTGCCTATGTTTTCCTCTAAGGGTTTTATAGTGTCTGGCCTTACATTCCCATTGGTGGGAATGTAAATTGGTACAGCCACAATGGAGAACAGTATAGAGGTTCCTTAAAAAATTAAAAACAGAACTATTAGGTTGGTGCAAAAGTAACTGTGGTTTTGTATTGTTGAACTTTGCCATTTGATATTGGAATACATTCTTAAATAAATATGCTTATGTTCTATATCATTTTAATGTGCATTTCTCCCTTTATGTTTTTTGGCTAATAACTTATTACTTGCTATTTATTTCATATGTATTTTAGACCAGGGAAATGATGTTAGACAAAAAGCAAATTTGAGCAATTTTCTTATTTGAATTCAAAATGAGTCGTAAAGCAGTGGACACAACTCGCAACATCAACAATGCATTTGGCTCAGGAACTGCTAACAAACATATAGTGCAATGGTGGTTCAAGAAGTTTTGCAAAGGAGATGAAAGCCTTGAAGATAAGGAGCACTGTGGCTGGCCATTGCAAGTTGACAACAACCAATTGAGAGGATCATCAAAGTTGATCCTCTTACAACTACATGAGAAGTTACCCAAGAACTCAACATCGACCATGCTGTGGTCATTTGGCATTTGAAACAAATTGGAAAAGTGAAAAAGCTTGATAAGTGGGTGCCTCATGAGCTGACTGCAAATCAAGAGAGTCATCGCTTTGAAGTGTCATCTTCTCTTTTTCTATGCAACAACAACAAACCACCTCTCGATTGGACTGTGACATGCAACAAAAAGTGGATTTTATACAACAACCGGCAATGACCAGCTCAGTGACTGGACCAAGAAGCAGCTCCAAAGCACTTCCAAAGGCCAAACTTGCACCAAAAACAGGTCATGGTCACTGTTTGGTGGTCTGTGTGTGCCGGTCAGATCCATTACAGCTTTCTGAATTCCAGCGAAACCACTACATCTGAGAAGTATGCCCAGCAAATCAATGAGATGCACCGAAAACTCTAACACCTGCAGCCAGCAATGGTCAACAGAAAGGACCCAATTCTCCACGACAACACCCAACTGCACAGCACGCAACCAATGCTTCTAAAGTTGAACGAATTGGGCTACGAAGTTTCACCTCATCCACCATATTCACCTGACCTCTCGTCAACCAACTACTACTTCTTCAAGCATCTCAATAACCTTTTGCAGGGAAAATGCTTCTACAATCATCAGGAGACAGAAAATGCTTTCCAAGAGTTCACTGAATCCCAAAGCACAGATTTTTATGCTACAGGAATAAACAAATTTATTTCTCATTGGCAAAAAATATGTTGACTGCAATGGTTCCTATTTTGATTAATAAAGACATCTATGAGTCTAGTTATAATGATTTAAAATTCAGGGTCCAAAACCACAATTACTCTTTCACCAACCTAATACCATAAGACCCAGCAATCCCAATCCTGGGCATATACCTGGAGAAAACCGTAATTCAAAAAGATGCACGCATCTGAATGTTCACTGAAGCACCATTTACAACAGCCAGGATAATGGAAGCAATCTAAATGTCTATCAACAGATGAATGGATAAAGATGTGGTACATACATAAGATGGAATATTACTCAGCCATAAAAAGAAATGAAATTGTGCCATTTGCAGAGACATGGATGGACCTAGAGACTGTCACACAGAGTGAGTCAGAAAAAGAAAAACAAATATCACATAATATCACTTATAGGTGGAATCAAGAAAAATGGTACAGATGAACTTATTTACAAAGCAGAAATAGAGACAACAGATGCAGAGATCAAACATAAGGACACCAAGGGGGGAAGGGTGAAGTGGGATGAACTGGGAGACAGGGACTGACACATACACACTACTTTGTATAAAATAGATAACTAATGAGAACCTACTGTATAGCACAGGGAACTCTACTCAAAGTTCTGTGGTGACCTAAATGGAAAGGAAATCCAAAAAAGACGGGCTATATGTATATGTATAGCTGATTCACTTTGCTGTACAGTAGAAACTAACACAACATTGTAAAACTATAATAAAAATTAAATTTTAAATATTAATTTAAAAAATAAATGATATAGTCAATCTCATCCACCATTCATCTCAAAATAATATATGCTGATGACCCAGAGTGAGCACACCAATCTGCTGTTCCCTCCGTTTATATCAGTTCCCTTACGCCTTGTGCACCAAGCTGAATGGAATTCTAGTATTATTAATTACAGATTTTTCATGAGGCATAGCCCCTAAATGCAAGCTAACCACTTCATCTGGGGCAAGCAAATAAACACTGATTTATTCTAATGCTGGAGCAAAAAAGAACAGTGTCAATTGAGGGAGAGATGTTGGGTCTAACTACTGTACCTTATGGATGACTTAGAGGATTTTTCAAAGAAAATTCTTATATAATCTACTAATGATTTCTCTATTAAAGAGTTACTTCTATTATCTCCACACTTAAGCATATTAACTGCTATAAAGCTAATGTTTAATTTGAAGTATCTTAGCCATCACTTAGAAAACCAAACCCTCCAAATGTAAGTATTTCTTTCCTCTATTTATGAAACCAAAGCTAAGAATACATTTTTCTTCCATTTCTCATACTAAGGAAAGAAAGGACCAATATAATGATCATCTTACAGAAGAGAGCTCAACTTTCATAAATTCTCCAGAGATGTTTACCTAAAGCTCTGGGAGGAAAACTTCTGAATATTTTTGCCTTTCCTTGCACCCTCAAAAAGTATGGCCTATGAATGAACAAGTGACTCCAAAATAGCAACTGGAATTTTTAAATGCTGCTGGTGAAAATATACAATGTAAAATAGTATGACTACTTTATAAAATCAGCTGCTTCCTTAAAGGTTAAACTTAACACCTACCACATGACCCAGCCATTTCATCCCTAGGTTTTACCTCAAGAGAAAAAATGTCTATGTCCATATAAAGACCTATACACAAATATTCACAGCATATAATAGGACACTCTCAAATATCCATCAACAAGTGAATGGATAAAATATAGTACAGTATAACTGTAAATATACAGTGGAATACTACTCAACAATAACAAGAACAACTAATACAAGCAACACCATGGATAAATTACAAAATAATTATGCTGAATGAAATGTCAGACCAAAAATAAATGTTCACTGTATGATTTCATTTATAAAAGAATTATAGAAAATGTAAACTAATCTATAGTTTAGAAAGCAGATCACTGAACTTTCTTGGTGATCCAGTGGTTAAGAAGCCACCTGCCAATGCAGGGGACATAGGTTTGATCCCTGCTCCAGAAAGATTCCACATGCCATGGGGTAACTAAGCCCATGCACCACAACTACCGAGCCGATGCTCTAAAGCCCGCAAGCCGCAACTGTTGATACCTGCATGCCCTAGAGTATATGCTCCGCAACAAGAGAAGCCACTGCAATGAGAAGCCTGCACAATGCAACTGGAGATTAGACCCTGCTTACCACAACTAGAGAAAACCCATGTTCAACAATGAAGACCAAGTACAGACAAAATATTTTTAAAACTTTACAAATTAAAAAAAATGCAACAGCACTATAAAAAAGAAAGAAAACAGATCATTGATTATCCCGGGAGGAAATAGGGAGTAAGGAGGAAGGAAATACAAAGGGACAAGAGGAAATTTGGAGGGTGGGTGATAGAAATGTGCATTATCTAGATTGTGGAGATGTTTTCACAGGTGTATATATGTGTCAAAACTCAAGCTGTACACTTTAAATATGCACATTTTATTGTATTCCAATTATGCCTAGATAGGCTTCCATGGCGGCTCAGACTGTAAAGAATCTGCCTGCAATGAAGGAGACTCGGGTTCGAACCCCTGGGACAGGAATATCCCCTGGAGAAGGGAATGGCTACCCACTCCAGTATTCTTGCCTGGAGAATCCCGTGGACAGAGGAGCCTGGTAGGCTACAGTCTATGGGGTCCCAAAAAGTCAGACACACTGAACGACTAACACTTTATACCTAGATAAAGTTGAAAAAAAAAAAAGCCTTCAAACTGCTATAACACTAACAATAGAGGATGGAAGTAGGATCTAGCAAGCTTCCCAACCTTATAACTACTCCTACATTTACTAAATTCACTCAACCAAATAAAAATGAACAATGCTCTGTTCTATCAGAGAACAAAAGATACATTGAATATCCTTTTGAAAAAATTGTTAGCTTATAATTACCCATTAAGCTACAGTTCACAAAACTTGTGTATAAGGACTAGAACAACAATATATTACATGGAAATGTTGTGTTTCATTCACACTGCTTCACAGTTTATATTTTCAATGTGTTACAGAATGAACCATTGATACATTATGTTTTGTTTAACAGTATTATTCCACAAAGGTTATTTTACAGTGATCTGCAATGTCAACCAATTTCTTTCTAGAGGCAATTTAAGATTATAACCTAGATGAACAGGATGCGACATTTATTTATAACAGATGACAATGTTTGCATCTCTTACCAAAAAAACCTGGCTCACGAGTTTTCTGTTATATGTTTCAGGTGCCATAAGTTAGTCCAATCAATTGGAATGACCTATGCTACATAATGGGCTTTCCCGGTGCCTCAGACAGTAAAGAATCTGCCTGCAATGCAGAACAGGGTTTGATCCTTGGGTTGGGAAGATGCCCTGGAGAAGGAAATGGCTACCCACTCCAGTATTCTTGCCTAGAGAATCCCATGGACAGAGGACCCTGGCAGGCTACAGTACATGGGATCGCAAGAGTCAGACATGACTGAGTGACTAACACACATATGCTATATAACAAAGAAAAAGAAACCAAACGAAGGATTTAGAAAATCGTTTTTAAAATGGTAGAGATTTGCTAAATAAGTTAAGCTATTTCATATACAATTGAGCTTTTAGTAACCATAAGTAAGCTTAAAATGTACAAAATTATTTTTTTTCTAATGGCAGTTGTGGTGGAACAGGCAATCTTGTGCTCAAACATCTTAAAAAGGCTTTTATCCAGCCCAAGCATTGATAATCATGTCATCCTGAGAAAGAGCATAAGCCTACCCCCTACCTCTACATCAGCTACATTAAGCAATATATACACACACACACACACATGCTTTTTCAGGAACAAACAGGGAACCATATGGGAAGTAACATTTTTAAACGGTGGACCTGTAATGGCCATGGATTCATTCCTTCATTTAAATAAACATTAAGTAACTACCCACTATGTACCAAATGCTTGTGATACAGAGATTAATAAAATGCCTTCCGTACCAGTAATGAAAGTTCACACTTTTTGGATGATACATCTTTGGGAAAAAATGCAATGAAAAGTAACTGAATGTTCCCCAAAGATGGATAAGATGGCCAGTATTAGAGCAACTAACTGCAATTAGAAGCAAAAAACATGATTAAAGCGACAATGGTTCTTTTAGGGACACGTCAAATTGAGATTCTTAACAGAAACAAAAAGACCTAGGTAACACTGTAAACATGACTGGGAGAGACGTCCAGCCTATACATTTTTGACAATAAAACAGAATGATAGCTTCAATTATCATGTTCCTGACAGAATAAACCTTATAAGACAATGAAAAACCATGTTCTGAACAAAAGGACATGATGTAGCTCTGGCATGTAGAATTACTTTAGAAGCAGGCTATGCCATGGTCTGAATGTTTTTTTGTACTTCCAAAATTCTTGTTGAAATTCTAATACCCAATGAAATGGTATTAGGAGGTAGGCTCTTTGAGAGATGAATAGGTCATAAAAGCATAGTCTCATGAATCAGAGTAATGCCCTTAGAAAAGAGAGCTCCCTTGCCCCTTTTACCACATGAGGATACAACAGTAAGTTAGCAGTCTGCAACCCAGAAGACGGCTGTCATGAGAACCTAACCATGCTGGCACCCTGATCTTGGACTTCCAGCCCCTAAAACTGTGAGAAGTACATTTCTGTTGTTTATAAGCCCCACAGTCTGTGATATTTGGTTACAGAAACCTGAATGGACTAAAACAGGCTAATGAAAACTTATGCTAGACTATTTCTAAGAAATAGTATTTGCAAAAAACTGCACATTTCAAGATTGGAGAAGGAAATGGCAACCCACTCCAGTGTTCTTGCCTGGAGAATCCCAGGGATGGCGGAGCCTGGTGGGCTGCTATCTATGGGGTCGCACAGAGTCAGACACGACTGAAGCGACTTAGCAGCAGCAGCAGCACATTTCAAGGCAAGAATCAGAGAAGCAAGCTGCAGAGCAATGCATCCAACAAAATAAAAGTATAATAGTTTAAAAAAAAACTATACTTAAGAACACCAATTGCTGTCTTCTTTTTCATAGTAGAGATAAATGACTTCTTTGTAACTCATGTATAGTAAAGAAACACCAATAAAGCAAAGCCTTAGGTAAAGGAAGCAGTCAGCTGGTTTCCGCTTCCAAGGGATAGGACAGTGTTGATACAATAAGAAGTTTCAAGGCTGAATGGCTCTTATATCCAAACTGACCTAAAGACAGAATACTAAGTACACTCAAGATAATGTACTCAAAGGGGTTAAATGTCTCATAATCTGCCAAAGAATAAAATCATTTGACTTGGGGTTTTGTTTGTAATGTTTCTCTGGTCACTTAACAAGCAACTAAAAGGACTTGTGAGACTGGAGGAGGAGACACTCTCACCCCACCCTTCCCACCTCCAGTCAGATTTACAACCTTGGACACCAGGTGACAAATGAAGGTCCTGAGGTTTGGTGAAGTGGGCTCTGATTCTGCATGAGAAGAAAAGGATCAGAGAGTCAAAGGCAAAAAGATCCTCGGCCACTAAACCCCAAACCAGCAAGAATCATTTTCAGTCTCCAAAACTAAACTCAAGCTAGCTCCATGACTAATTTTTAGCCATAACTTTTGATTGAGAGCAGCGATCAGCATACCACACCCTATGGATCAAACCCATTCGATTTTTGTCAAGTAAAGTTGTGCTGTCACAGACACTCCTTTATCTACATATTGTCCACGGCTGATCTCACACTACAATGGCAAAAGTGAGTAGCTGCAACAAAAAACATATGACCCACAAAGGAAAAAAAAAAATTTACCATCTCATCCTTTACAGAAAAGGTTTGCTGACCACTAATTTAGAAGAAAGAAAAGGAAAGAATACCTACTAGCTATTACTTTTTCTGAAGGGCATACAGAAGAATAAACAGCTTATAGTTTAGTTCAGCAATCAAAGGAGTACATCTCTGGGAGTTTCTCAGCAGTCCAGTGATTTGGACTCAGCACCTTCACTGCTAAGGGCCCAGGTTGAATGCCTGGTAGGGAAAAGATCCCACAAGTTGCTCAGCATAGCCAAAAAACAGAGTTCATCTCTGATACTCTTTCCCCTAATTTCTAAAATATGCTTTTTGCCATCTTGATGTGGGGATCATCTGTGAGGCATCTATGACATGGCAGCTCAAGAGCCTAATAATCACTATACATTCCTATCAAGTTTCTCAAACTTACTGTCAGACTTGAGATTGCCAACCACCAGACAGACTCATAATTGTTCTTATTCCTTGCTTGCTTGCAGTAAACGGCCCAAGGCTATCTGACAGAATATAAATACTGTTTTTCATATTTAGGACACAAAATTTTGATGTGCCAGAATCTTTTATGGAGCAAATGACTACCTTTTAATTATAGAATGATAAATAAGGATTTCTCCTGATCAGACCAAGTACCCTGAAATATAAGTGTATCTAAAATGCAAGCCTCCCAAACCAGATACCAGTCCTGTCAGTGGCTGGTGAAGGAGATCAGACCTGAGATAGCTTAGGTATTATCTGTCTAGATTGCTCCTAGAGAGAAAACAATGGGAATAAACAGGAGGAAACTCATCCAAAGATGTCATGAAAAGCAGGATGCTACGTCAGTGAACTCCTCTGGCCAGATGAGACAAGGACTACCTAGAGTCTACATTGAGGAGGAATCTGGTAAATTCTAACACTGAAAGAGTGAGTACTCAGTCTTAACTTCAACTATGAAAAATTTCTTTCTCAGACAATGGGGGAGGAGAGGAATCAGCTAGCCAAAGAGAAACAAACACTGAGCCATGGAAATGAACTTTCTCAAATCCTCCATGTTGGGAGAAAGAGGCTACGAATCAGTATAAACTATCCCAGAAAGGGGGAAACATTCATTTGTTTTTCAACAAGTATTTATTCAGCACCTATGTACCAGGCACTAAGGTTAGAGGTACTAAACGAAACAGACAAAAACCCTGGTTCTCATGGAACTTACTTACATTCCAGTAGGGGTATGGCATAAAATACAGTGCATATTATGTGGTGCCAAATGCTCAGAAGAAATATAGTGAACAATAGGGAGTGTTGGGGTGGGGGGTGAGGTAGCCAAAGAAGTCTACACTGCAGAGGTGGCATTTGAGTGCTTCTGGGCTATCGTGCTTTGTAGTACACCTGACAGACTAGAATAGAGGGTTAGCCCAAGAAATCAAATTCTTTAAACTCATGGAATATCTATGTGAGTCAAGAGCTTACAGCTGTGATTGCCACACTGTTCTTCAGATACAGTAACATAACCTGTTCTCTATGGGGACAAAGTTCAAGAAAAGAAAGTACATAGTATATGTTTTTCTCAGTTAGATAAAAGCATACAAAAATCCCTCTCTGAAATGTTCCCAAAATAACAAAGAACTAATAAAGTATAAACTCACAAGGACAAAAAATAGAAGGAACAAGGACAGACAAGAGATGTCAACAAACAAGCAGATAAAGTTTTTAAAAATGTGAAGACCTCATATAGCACAGAACTTTTATGTAGGGAATACCATTTTGACAGTACAAGGCAGGATACAAGGAAAGACAAACCTATAGCAAGGTAGTACTGCCAAAGATCTCAAACTAGATCAAAATGCTGCAGGAAAAATGTAGAGCCTACCCTGGAAAGAACAGAAAGGAAAACCTACAGGTGAATTTTTTTTAATGGGCCACTGCCACACAGTTTAAGCAAGCAAGAGCCCTAGAGCCCTAAGGGATTGCCAATCTTGGTGTTAAATTGACAATGGAAGTAGCAAAGAGACTTAATCAGCTGCCAGAATAAAACTTACTTCAAAGAAAGGGGTAAATTTAAACTAAAAGCTCCTTACCTCTATACCAGTTGGTCACCAAAAGCCTAAGTTAAAAGCAAAGATAACTGCAGTAAATCTAGTTATCTGGGTCCGCACTAGAGAAAGGAGGAAAAGACTAGGATATCGCCTCTCTCTTAATTATACATAAATTTCAAAACCACAGGAAATAACTGAGAATTGAGCATAAGCTTCCCCTAAATCCTCTGGAGAAGGGAATGGCAACCTACTCCATTATTCTTGCCTGGAGAATCCCATGGGCAGAGGAGCCTGGTGGGCTACAGTCCATGGGGCCACAAAGAGTCGGACATACTGAGTGACTGAGTGGACACATCCTCTAATAAAATATCACCAGTGAAGGACTTCCCTGGTGATCCAATGGTTAAGAATCCACCTGCCAACACAGGGGGCACGGGTTCAATCCCTGGTCTAGGAGGATTCCACGTGCTATGAGGCAACTAGGCCTGTGCACCACAACCACCGAACCCACCTGTCCTGGAGCCAGTGCTCTTCAACAACAGAAGCCACTGCAATAGGAGGCCCATGCACCGCAACTAGAGAAAGTCCCATGCAGAGCAACAAAGATTCACCACAGCCAAAAATAACAAATAAATAAAATAAGTGAAATTATATATATATATACACACACACACACACACACACACACACACATATACATAAAACTAGTGAAGCAGAAAATATCACTTCTCCAACAGGTTTCAAAACTTAAGACATCCAAGTGTTGCAAAATCTTCCCTGAGATAGCATAACACCTAACAAACAGCAAAAATTTTTTTCCATTCTTGAAAAATCAGAAGTACCTTATTTTTCTATCATTCATTCCTCCTTTCTATAGAAGCCAACTATTTCTTCCAAATGCTCAATACAAAGAACAATGCTATGACTTCCATGAAGGTCCAGTGGTTAATAATCTGCCATGCAGTGCAGGGGATGCGGGTTCGATCCCTGGTCAGGGAACTAAGATCCCAACATGCCACAGAGCAACTCAGCCTGCATGCTGCAACTACTGAAGTTCGTGTACTTTGGAGCCCACACACCACAACTAGAGAGCCTGCACACCACAACTACTGAGCATGCACACTCCAGAGTCCAAGTGCCACAACACATGACCCAACGAAAACACCACATGCTGCAAATTAAGACCCAATGCAGTCAAATAAATTAAAAAAAAGAAAGAACAATGCTAAAGAAATTCTATTCAAAAGGTATGGAAAATAATACTCTCCTCTTTGTTACACTTTTACAACATCTGCTACACTTACTTTTAACAGATAAAATGTGTATCAAAGTTGCTTAGTATTTTTAAAATCAAGTTCAAAAGAACTGAACATCTCCACATTTCAAGAGTTCACCAAAGATTTTATTAAAGTTTCACTTTTGCTTATTTTCTGCCCTCCATAAAATTATTGGAAAATACCTAAAAATTAAAGGTAGAAATACTAGAGAGCAGAAATTAATATAAATACAAAGGTAAGAGTACCAAAAAGATTTCTTACAAATATCTCAAATTTTTTTCTGCTGATAATAATCTTCAAAGTACAAGCTGGACACTTCTCTCTTTTCTTAATTTAAAAACAAAGATCTATAGAAAATGCACTAATTTTGTCTTTATGGATATTCTTCAACAGTTAAATTTATTCTTAGTAACACATACCATATAATGTACATCTTACCTATTAAAGATTTGATATTTTCTAAGATTAAATCACTAGTAATATTTCCAGATAAATCTTGCCCCAATTCAGCAATCAGCTTGGCATAACCTTCATTTTCTTCTCTTAACAAATTAAATTTTTGCTGCTTATAACTGAAATTAGACAAACATCATAAAGCAGATAAAATTAATTTCAATTAACAGGCCTGCATAAGATTAATGTATTCTTTTCATTGAATTTTCTTACTCTTATATAAAACAACCAAAAGAACAGTTGTTGAAAGTTTACCTCTTTGTGTATCTTTTAGGATAGAAAATAACAATGATTCATAAGAGACACCCCAATATGAATTACACAGGGAAACCAGCTACACAAGGAAATGATATTGCTAACATAACACTATCTCCATCATTGACAAGAATATACTCTAGAATAAAGCCATAGTTGTAAATTATTTTACTGGTAGTAATAAAAATATTGATTATTTTAACTTCTAATAAGGAAAAAACATTAACATTGGTTTCACACAGGTAAAGTTCACTGCTGACTCAATAATCATAGGCCACTCTAAGAAAAAACACGAGACACACTCTAACAGTAAAAACAACAAAAGTCTTCAAAACACCTTTAAAAACTTCTGGTATTCAACATGGGAAGTAAAAAAATACACAGGCACTTGATCTGCAACATAAAAATACATGTACTTACAAGAGTTTTGTCTTGATTTTAACTGACTTTTGATTGAATTGCTGTGATTGTTTGATAAGGCCTAACGATTCCAATGTTTCTGGATCCAAGCGTTCCTTTAGAACTGTGTCTGAAACTAAATACTGTATTAAAAAATATTAAAGGTCATTTATTCCTCAGCATTCCAACTATGCATCCACAATCTTAAAACATATGCAAAATAGTTTTCCCAAATAAGAATATTAAAATCACATATTATATATATATACACATCAACAACTTTATAAAAAGGCTTAGAACTTCAATTTAACAAAAATGATGACTCTCAAAGTATTGAAAAACACAACATGCAGCTTTTTAAAACTTTACTAAAAATGATATGCATGCTGTACATAGCCTACAAATGACAAGAACTACAGATATAATTCTGATTAAAATTGAATTTTCTTTAAGATAATGCAGCACTTCAGCCTTCTTTGGTTTCTACTCTTTAAGTCAGATTCTACTGCAGCAAAGACAAGGACATTCTTCCAGGTCTGAGTAATGCCATTCCTCCTTGGTTCTAAATTTATGAACATAAAATGGTTTACTAGACAATGATTATGACAAGTTCTAGAATTTATTATTTTTAAACTACCTCCATTCTTTTTCTCCTTGCCTAATAAAGAGTTTATGAAAAATTGTTCAGTTTAAAAGCTGTCCATATCATTTCTACTCATCTGATAGATGCTTACCTTTTCCTTAGTTAGAAACTTCCTAGGTCAGGAATATCACCAAAGGTTCTATATGCATAGATAGTTTGACACAGTAGCATGCCTATTTCATAGAAATAGCGTGTCTAATTTTACAAAGCATTCCATTTCAAAACCCAAGTCTCACCTTATAATAAACAGTCAACTGAATGTCAATATCCTCCTCTATTAACATGATTAATTGTGATTATAATCATTCCATATAAAATTGAGAAATTGAAAGTATTTTTTAAAAACTTACCAAACATGCTAATACCAATTGTGTAAAATAGTCTCTCTTGCTTTTTTCTTCTAAACAATTTGTCTCAATATCTACAATGATGAAGGAAAAAAAGATGAAGTTTGATTGATTTTTCTAGACTACAGAACTATAACATACCTCGCTTCTTTAAAACTAGCTAAATTTAAAATACCTCATTCTGAATTGGGGGGAAAATTTAAACTGTGATAAGCATAAGCTGTCCTTCATACACATATGAATAATTAGAATTAATTGTTTCTGATACTGAAGACTAACCTTGTGACCAATGGTATATCCATAAAATGGTTAAGCTGATTATGGAGCTATGTGCTAAGGCACTGAAAGCAACATAGCTTCAAAAAACTACTGCTTTCAAAAAAAATAGAAACATTCGGGAATTCCCTGGTGGTCCAGTGGTTAGTACTTGGTGTTTTTACTACCCAAGGCGTGGGTTCAACCCCTGGTTGAGGAACTAAGGACCCACAAGTCATGTGGCATAGCCAAGAAAAAAACAATGGAAACATTCAAGCAAAGTTTAAATGACCACATATCAGAGACACTAAGGTGGAAAATTGAACTGGGTGACAACAAAGATCTCTTCAAATAATAAAGACCCTATTATTCATGAAGATCAAGCCCTTGACTGACCACATTGGTACCACGTACCATGTTCTAACCAAGCTACTTGGTCACCAACTCTATGAGAACTGTATTAAAAGATATTTTTAACATCTTATTTGAATTACAATTCTAGTCAGCAAAGAAAAATTCAGTGAAGGTTTTCATTTTCCGCCTACTGAAATATTTTTTTTTAAAAAATGACACCTCCTTGAGCTTCAGTAAATTATTCAAAGAATTTGTCAAACAATTTTCTCATCTAAAGTATAGAGGAAATAAACAATTAACTCTAAATGCTAAGCATCAAAAACTTCAACCAGGATTAGCAGAATTACCAGATTGATCTCAGAATTACTGTTTTAACTGATCACACACCATTACTTTAAAAATCAACTTATATTTAGAATGTACTACAGAAAAAGGCACCCATTTTAGTGATGCAATAAAAATTGTCCTCTAAGAGTTCTAGGGTTCCCCTCAGACAGACATTGTACCACTGCTTTCCTTCAGTTTACTTTCTATTGACATCACTAAGAATCAAGAGAGAAGAGGATCTATTGTTAAACACATCCACATTTTCTTGGCCCTTCTCGACATTTCCTTCTTGCAAAGTGCCATTTCCCAATATTCTGACTACTATAGCTAAGCACACAATCAGATCAAGGGTATTCAGGGTGCAATTTATACATCCTGTAATGTACTGTAAATTGCAGTACAACCTCAATCTCTCAGTAAGACTTTTAATTCATGTGCATCTCATCAATCCTTTCCAGGGACTCCCAAGTGGTCTCCCCATTAGCTGGTTTTCTGGTCCCTCCCCAGCCTAGAACTTCAAAGATACTGATCTTGAGAGGTCAGGACTAAACTGAGTCTCTTCTTTTAAGCAATATCTATCTACCCTATAGCACCTAATATCTACCTCCAAAGTCCCTAAAATGAGAGTACTTGGGTAGCAGGTTCATCTTCTACAAACCAAATATACTCTCCTCTTAGCCACCAGACCTGATTAAGATACAACTCTCTGGGTTCTGACCATGTTAGGAAATGCTTAATGGGACCTCAGTAAATTTCTTAGCTAAGTTTTCTCAATCATCAACACAGGACTCTATTATCCCAATTATGTCTTCCCTGTTTATTCTTTTTATTCTGACTCATGAAACTATTCCAATAAATTCATATACTATTCCTGACTCCTCAACCCCAAATCAGCATCAAATTTCTCATTAATTTCCCTCTGATTTTACTAAAAAGTCCTCAGTCATTTAAAACTCTAAACCCACTATTACCAACCACCTAAACCAACTCAGATAATCACGATGGTGTGATCACTCACCTAGAGCCAGACATCCTGGAATGTGAAGTCAAGTGGGCCGGCCTTAGAAAGCATCACTACGAACAAAGCTAGTGGAGGTGATGGAATTCCAGTTGAGCTATTTTAAATCCTCAAAGATGATGCTGTGAAAGTGCTGCACTCAATATGCCAGCAAATTTGGAAAACTCAGCAGTGGCCACAGGACTGGAAAAGGTCAGTTTTCATTCCAATCCCAAAGAAAGGCAATGCCAGAGAATGCTCCAACTACGGCACAATTGCACTCATCTCACACGCTAGTAAAGTAATGATCAAAATTCTCCAAGCCAGGCTCCAGCAATACATGAACTGTGAACTTGCAGATGTTCAAGTTGGTTTTAGAAAAGGCAGAGGAACCAGAGATCAAATTGCCAACATCCGCTGGATCATCAAAAAAGCACGAGAGTTCCAGAAAAACATCTATTTCTGCTTTATTGACTAAGCCAAAGCCTTTGACTGTGTGGATCACAATAAACTGTGGAAAATTCTGAAAGACATGGGAATACCAGACCATCTGACCTGTCTCTTGAGAAACCTGTATGCAGGTCAGGAAGCAACAGTTAGAACTGGACATGGAACAACAGACTGGTTCCAAATAGGAAAAGGAGTACGTCAAGGCTGTATATTGTCACCCTGCTTGTTTAACTTATATGCAGAGTACATCATGAGAAACGCTGGGCTGGAAGAAACACAAGCTGGAATCAAGATTGCCAGGAGAAATATCAATAACCTCAGATATGCAGATGACACCACCCTTATGGCAGAAAGCGAAGAAGAACTAAAGAGCCTCTTGATGAAAGTGAAAGAGGAGAGTGAAAAAGTTGGCTTAAAGCTCAACGTTCAGAAAACTAAGATCATGGCGTCTGGTCCCATCACTTCATGGGAAATAGATGGAGAAACAGTGGCAACAATGTCAGACTTTATTTTTTTGGGCTCCAAAATCACTGCTGATGGTGACGGCATCCATG
Organism: Okapia johnstoni; assembly: GCA_024291935.2. Taxonomy (NCBI): domain Eukaryota; kingdom Metazoa; phylum Chordata; class Mammalia; order Artiodactyla; family Giraffidae; genus Okapia; species Okapia johnstoni. The sequence continues at coordinate 100,874,802 of CM044305.1, read as the reverse complement.
AAATTAAAAGACACTTACTCCTTGGAAGGAAGGTTATGACCAACCTAGATAGTATATTTAATAGCAGAGACATTACTCTGCCAACAAAGGTCCATCTAGTCAAGGCTATGGTTTTTCCAGTGGTCATGTATGGATGTAAGAGTTGGACGGTGAAGAAAGCTGAGCGCTGAAGAATTGATGCTTTTGAACTGTGGTGTTGGAGAAGACTCTTGAGAGTCCCTTGGACTGCAAGGAGATCCAACCAGTCCATCCTAAAGGAGATCAGTCCTGGTTGTTCATTGGAAGGATTGATGTTGAAGCTGAAACTCCAATACTTTGGCCACCTCATGCGAAGAGTTGACTCACTGGAAAAGACCCTAATGCTGGGAAGGATTGGGGACAGGAGAAGGGGACGACAGAGGATGAGATGGTTGGATGGCATCACCGACTCGATGGACATGGGTTTGGGTAAACTCCAGGAGTTGGTGATGGACAGGGAGGCCTGCCGTGCTGCGATTCATGAGGTCGCAAAGAGTCGGACACGACTGAGCGACTGAACTGAACTGAACTGAAACCAACTCAGAGGTCCCAACAATGCACCAAGTTACACCAGACTTTCCTTTTGGGTTAATATATTAATACCTCTCAGGCCCATTCACCCTTACATGATTAGTCTTTTAAAGGAAAATGCTATCTCAACCAGGAAAGTACAGCACTGATTTCCCTTATAATTGTCAAAATATTAGAAAGATAACATGATGCAATAAAAAGATCATGGACTCTAGAACCAAAAATACCCAGGTTCAAACCCTGCCTTACTAGTTGTGTGGCCTTGAGAAATTACTTTCCTAAGCTTCAATTTTCTGATCCATAAACCTACCTTACAGAAAACATCAAATGCTTAACATATAGAAGGTGTTCCAAAATGGCGCCTATATTATTACTACTGTTATAATCATTATAATTATCATTATCATTAGAGATAGCTCGTGTTCTTACTCCTATTCCCCTATCTTGGTCTGGGGTCACCCTTGGATCATTTTCTTTTCTGCCGAGGGTAGGAGTGGGTGAGTGAGGGGGGCAGGTGTGGGAAATTCTCTTTCCAAGTTTGCCATCCTAATCTTGCTTGTAAAAATGGACTAGATAGGCTAAAAGAAATTTCCCAAGAGCAACCAAACACCATCTTCATGAATTCATGTTACTAGTAAAAAGCAATGACTGGTAACAATTATTCTTATTACTACACAACTATGAAGAGAAAATATATCCTAATAAAATAAGTCAATAAAAAAACAAATTACTAGAACTTTACTGATTACCCACAGGAAAAAAAAATATATTTCTGACACTATCAAGGACTAACAGCTTCCACAAAATGATATCTACAAATCATTCCTTCAGGCTTATAAATGTTATCAGTTCAGTTCAGTCGCTCAGTTGTGTCCAACTCTTGGCAACCCCATGGACTGCAGCACATCAGGCTGCCCTGTCCATCACCAACTGCCGGAGCTTGCTCAAACTCATGTCCATCAAGTCAGTGATGCCATCCAACCATCTCATCCTCTGTCTTCGCCTTCTCCTCCTGCCCTCAATCTTTCCCAGTATCAGGGTCTTTTCAAATGAGTCAGTCCTTCGCATCAGGTGGCCAAAGTATTGGAGTTTCAGCTTCAGCATCAGACCCTCCAAAAACACCCAGAACTGATCTCCTTTAGGATGGACTGGTTGGATCTCCTTGCAGTCCAAGGGACTCTCAAGAGTCTTCTCCAACACCACAGTTCAAAAGCATCAATTCTTCACTGCTCAGCTTTCTTTATGGTCCAACTCTCACATCCATACATGACTATTGGAAAAACAATAACTTTGACTAGACAGACCTTTGTTGGCAAAGTAATGTCTTTGCTTTTTAATATGCTGTCTAGGTTGGTCATAACTTTTCTTCCAGGGAGCAAACATCTTTTAATTTCATGGCTGCAGTCACCATCTGCAGTGATTTTGGAGCCCAAGAAAATAAAGTCTGTCACTGTTTCCATTGTCTCCCCATCTATTTGCCATGAAGTGATGGGGCAGGATGCCATGATCTTTGTTTTCCGAATGTTGAGTTTTAAGCCAGCTTTTTCACTCTCCTCTTTCACTTTCATCAAGAGGCTCCTCAGTTCCTCTTCACTTCCTGCCATAAAGGTGGTATCATCTGCGTATCTGAGGTTATTGATATTTCTCCCGGCAATCTTGATTTCAGCTTGTGCTTCATCCAGCCCAGTCCTTTGCATGATGTACTCTGCATATAAGTTAAATAAGCAAGGTGACAATACACAGCCTTGACCTACTCCTTTCCCAATCTGGAACCAGTCCATTGTTCCATGTCCCGTTCTAACTGTTACTTCTTGACCTGCAGATTTCTCAGAAGGCAGATAAGGTGGTCTGGTATTCCCATCTCTTGAAGAATTTTCCTGTTTGTTGTGATCCACACAGTCAAAGGCTTTGGTGTAGTCAATAAAGCAGATGTTTTTCTGGAACTCTCTTGCTTTTTCTATGATCCAACAGATGTTGGGAAGCTGATCTCTGGTTCCTCTGCCTTCTCTAAATCCAGCTTGAACATCTGGAAGTTCTCCGTTCATGTGTGTTGAAGCCTTGCTTGGAGAATTTTAAGCATTACTTTGCTAACATGTGAGATGAGTGCAATTGTGAGGTAGTTTGAGCATTTTTTGGCATTGCCTTTCTTTGGGATTGGAATGAAAACTGACCTTTTCCAGTCCTGTGGCCACTGCTGAGTTTTCCAAATTTGCTGGCATGCTGAGTTTGAGTGCAGAACTTTCACAGCATCATCTTTGAGGATCTGAAATAGCTCAGCTACAATTCCATCATCTCCACTAGCTTTGTTCACAGTGATGCTTCCTAAGGTCCACTTGACTTTGCACTCCAGGATGTCTGACTCTAGGTGAGTGACCACACCATCGTGGTTATCTGGGTCATGAAGATCTTTCTGTATAGTTCTTCTGTGTATTCTTGCCACCTCTTCTTAATATCTTCTGCTTCTGTTAGGTCCATACATTTCTGTCCTTTATTGAGCCCATCTTTGCATGAAATGTTCCCTTGGTATCTCTAATTTTTTTGAAGAGATCTCTAGTCTTTACCATTCTATTGTTTTCCTCTATTGCTCTGCACTGATCACTGAGGAAGGCTTTCTTATCTCTCCTTGCTATTCTTTGGAACTCTGCATTCAGATGGGTATATCTTTCCTTTTCTCCTTATAGTAAAAACAATTTTTTAAATTGAAACTTGACCCAGGTTGTATTTATTTGTAATATAATGTAACATCTTAAGCGCCTGCTCTAAAAATTAAAATCAATCAATCCAATAGATAGCAAAAACAAATACTTTACCATCTAAACCAGGAGTTTTAAGACTGACAGAAGGCACAATTAACAATTACACCAGGGAAAACAAAACAGAAAGAGGGCATACAGTCATCTGATCAATTGTCTGCTCTTTTCATTTATCACTCACAGTCCACATACATTTTGACCTGTTTACAACATTACTGACATTATAAAATCTTAATCATGAAGGATCAAGGACCAAGCATTTAGATTTGTTGCAATCAAATTCCAGATTCTCAGTAAGACAAACTAAGTAACCTATCTCATTCTAAGAGTTAAGATTAATGAGCTAAAGTAAAGTAATTCATTTCAGCCTGACAAACTATCCGAGAACAAGTCTTATTTTCAGGTGAATATTATAATGTCTGGTAATGTTTTCTAACAGATCAAAGTTACAGAAAGTTTAAGACTGATGTGGGAAACTGTGCTCAGATACTTTAATTCAGATTTAAAATCAGAGAAATATATTTGTAATATACATTACTTTTTAAATCCATGCTTCCCATGGAGGGATACGACCTTTTGGTCCAAGTCAAAGAAATATTACATTCTTATTTTGCATGTGAAAATGAAAGTTACTCAGTCGTCTCTGACTGTTTGCGACCCAATGGACTATACAGTCCGTGGAATTCTCCAGGCTAGAATACTGGAGTGAGTAGCCCTTCCCTTCTCCAGGGGATCTTCCCAACCCAGGGATTGAACCCAGGCCTCTCACATTGCAGGCAGATGGATTCTTTACCAGCTGAGCCACCAGGGAAGCCCAAGAATACTGGAGTGGGTAGACTATCCCTTCTCCAGGGATCTTGCATGAATTCTTATTTATTCTGGACCAAGAGAGAAGTTGCTATTTCCAAAGCTATTTCTCACCCTCAAAACAAAAGTATTTTTGATTACCTTGGCTCTTCTTGCTCTTTTCGAAAATTAATAATCAAAAGAGCAAAGTAATTATTTCTTGAGTGTTCTAAGTTTGATATTCTGACATTCTTTGATAACCTGCATTGAACAATATTAATTATGTGGTTACTAAAATCTGAGTAATTCAGACTAACTTCAGACTAACTTTAAACTTTAAATGACTTAACTTAGCTCAATTTTATACAAAGATACATTCGGAAAAATTCAAACTATTTAAATTATAAACTAGAACTATTTAAATATAATGATTAAACTCACATTTAACTTACAATACTATATTCTCTATAAAGTAAAAAATATATATAATCTAGATTTGTAGAAACATCTGTAAAATCCTTAACTTAAAAAATATTTTATTCAACAAAGAACATTAATTTTCCAAACAACACTTTTTACAAGTGAAATAAAGGCTATTTACAAGTGAAATTAATACAGGCTTATTAATACCTACCTAATATGCAGAATACATCAGCAAGAATGGAGGGCATATCCTCACGAAATTCCTAATTTTAAAAAGATACAATTATTCATAGTAAATACTAGAATAGCACACTACCAAGTATTATGGGTTCACAATAACACTCTTCAGTAAAACTTAAAAACAAAACCTTAATACCACCGTGTTGACAAATAAAATTCTTCAAGTTTCATAATACAGAGAAAATTAAAACAGGGAAATAATGGTTAGAAAACCTGTTTAAATGTCTACCATGAAATAACTTGAGTTTAAAAAAAAAAAGAACCTTAAACAAGCACCTCAGGAAATAATAAAGAACACAAATGAGTAACATTTTTCCAATGAAGTTTCATGTCAGAAACCACTGGAATTTGGAGTACCTTACACCTATCTAAAGTAAGATTGTTAAAAATGGTTGTAAAGTTAAAAAACAGAAAATAAACAAATTTTAAAATGCTAAAAAAAAGGTACATTTTTCATCTAAAACTTTAAATGTTGTGCTCATACCTGAGTCAACATTGACCTAAGCAAAAATCATAGTAGTCAGAACAGAAATCTGAAAAATGCAATAATAATAAGTACAAGCAGTTGTTTCATAACTCAAGATTCTCTGAAGATGAAAATAATTACCAAAAATCTATATTTTCTTTATGCACTGATGTTTGCAGCCTTTGGAGAAATGGATTCAACATTTATAATAGATTTGTCTCCTGACTTCACACTCCTATGCCCAATTTTAGAGCCATTTTTCCATTAGTAAGGATCACTGTTCAATTATTGCAATTAGTTTGCTGGCACTATAGCAACACTAAAATTAGCCTATTTTCAGAGAGTAAAGAAAAGAAATACAATTCTAAAGAAAAACCTGGCAGCTGTAAGAGACACAAGATATGTTTCTGTGGCTGAGATATAGGACAGTGCAATATGGGACTATGAGAATCTAGCTATGACAAAGGATCCAGCTGCAGAAGTATATATATTACTAAGCACTCAAAGAAAGGGAAGCTAAGTAAGAATGAAACACATTAAGTTCATTTGGACTATTCACTCTCAATAAGTGGGAAGAGTATTAGAATCAAATTCCATTAACACAATAAACCCTATACTCATGCCCAATTTACAGAATAAAATGACCTTAATTGCCAATCAGACATTAGTCTTTTCTTAAGGGCTGTGAAATCTGGCTATGTCTACTTGAATGAAAGTGCTCCAAAATAATAGAGTAAGACAAGAGTTTTCAAACATGGAATATCACTTCTTGAAGAAACAGACTACTCCTACATGAACTAATCAGATACAGACAGTTTAGGGGTAAAAGAGAAACTCATACTGAACCTCTACTGCTCAAATGCATCTCAACATAATGAGGGAAAAAAAATCACAACTAAACATAGAAATTCCTTAAGACTATCCTTGGGAAAGCAGAAAAATCATACAAAGCAAAAGGCTACAGAAATTTAAAGCAACACAAGGGAAATTCATATGGATATCAAGAAACTCCAGGTACCACCTCAATAATACTTATTATGAAAGCTGTTCTCAACTGGACATGTAATTTTATTTATACAAGTGTAAAACCCAGCCTAGTAAAAATAAAATATCACTTGTAAAAAAAAATGAAACTTAACCCCTGCTGTACAATAAACTGGAGAAGGCGATGGCACCCCATTCCAGTACTCTTGCCTGGAAAATCCCATGGACGGAGGAGCCTGGTAGGCTGTAGTCCATGGGGTCGCGAAAAGTAGGACACAACTGAGCGACTTCACTTTCATGCATTGGAGAAGGAAATGGTAACCCACTCCAGTGTTCTTGCCTGGAAAATCTCAGGGACGGGGGAGCCTGGTGGGCTGCCATCTATGGGGTCGCACAGAGTCGGACATGACTAAAGCAACTTAGCAGCAGCAGTACAATAACATCTTTACAATTTGAGAGTTCATCTTTCAATTCAAATACCAAACAACCATGAAAAGTATCTTATCTGAATCTAACTTAACCTTTCTAGTAAACAAAAGCGTGTGTGTTAGTCGCTCAGTCATGTCTGACTCTTTGTGACCCCATGGACTGTATCCTGCCAGGCTCCTCTGTCCATGGAATTCTCCAGGAAAGAATACTGGAGAGGGTTGCCATTCCCTTCTCCAGGGAATCTTTCCTACCTAGGGATCAAACCCAGGTCTCCTGCATTGCAGGCAGTTTCTTTACCATCTGAGCCACCAGGGAAGCCCACTAAACAAAAGAGTGAAACAAAGTTTTTTTTCCTCACCTTTAAATAGCCACTGAAAGGTGAGGGAAAAAATCTAGTTATTATTTTCTAAAGCAAACATGAAAATTAGCATTAAGTAAACGTTAGAATCATACAACTTCATTTTAAAATAATTTCATCCTCAGTTTTTAAAATATATTTAATTTCTAAACATAACCACAAACAAAAGAAAATGTCTTGTTATGCTAATATTGAGAGAACATTCTAACCAATATTTTTTATAGATGCTTTTTTTTGCCCTCCCAGCTTACCTAATATTTTCTGCTCTACTCATAGCCACAGAAAAAGATTGAAATACCTATACTACCGTCCAGCAACAATGGGACTTTCCATTGTGAATAAAATAAAACACAAGTTATATACTTCAGGATCCCTTGTATCAAAGGCAAAAAAAAAATAAGTAAACAATTATCAAATTAAAAATACATACGTCTTTCGTTACTCTAATGGCACTATAGAACATTTGATGCATGTTCTTTGCGCCTTAGATTATTCTCCTGTAATGACAGGGTATGGTGAAGGCTTATAGTGACTGGCTGGGTTTAATTGCGTGCTTTCATGTTTTTGTTATAGTGAAAGATTGGTATATTGCGCGGGTTCTGGTTTGGCTGTACAGAATTAAGGGATTGTGAAGTGGGTGGGCAGTCCGGAGCAAGTGGTGGGTTTATCCCTACTGTTCGGGCGGTTTGTTTTTTGTTTGGGAGTTGGACGGGCAATAGTGCTGTGAAAAATACATTTCTTAATTGCTATTTTCTAGCTGATTGTAGAGGTTTAGTTTCACAAAAAACACAAATTCGGGGACGGTGGACATTAGGTGGGTTCAACCTTGAGTGGGCTTACAAGTGATAGGCACGGCGAATTGAAGGGGGCGTGTTTGGAATCCTTGTGGGGGTATGTCTTACGGGATGTTTTGAGATATGATGGAGAGAGGGGGTCGGGTGGCAATAGTTTATCTGGTAATAGGGGGGTGTGGTGGGACTAATACAGTATTTAGAAAGTATTTTGGTGGGGTTGGGTGTAAGGAGGTGAGTGGTTAGCAATGATTAATGGTATGCGTAGAACTCCGTTAAATGGCGGCGCTAATTAAACTTTGTGTCACCAAGAGATGTGGGGGGCGTTAGTGGTGGACTGTATTCATGATTATAGTTGGATTCAAAGATGGGCGTATAGTTCTTTACAATTATGGGTTGGTTGTTCAGTAAAAATTATAAAACCTTACCCTTGTCGTCAGTATGGAAAATGGGATGAAAAACCTTAACCATCAATTTTGGGGGACTCGATGGGCCTCAATGAATGTCATATACTAAAATATATTCAGCCCCTCTGGATCCTCAATTGGTGTATCCCAGGAATATGAAGGGACTGAACTCTTTATTCTCTGTACTATGGCCAAACTTTATTATAAAGGGACTTGAGGAAAACTTAGGATTTTGCTATTCAAGGGGGCTCCTAGAACCAATTTCCTGTAGATACTAAGGGATGATCATAATTACATATGTACATACAGACAAAAAAAAAAAAAACAGCAGTCCTATGAGAATTGTCAACCCCAAGTACAGTTGTCTCATTCACCATTAATTAGCATAGCCCCCCTTTCCTGGAGGAGTTTTGGGAGGAGGTAGGAGTTAATGGTCAGGTGAACATATCCTTCCAGCTACCTTTTTCTTTAGTCTGAATTACTAAAATCTTTACTTCCTCCCTCTCTTTAAAAGTAAGAAAACAAGTAACTCTAAAAACATTAATGTAAAACAAAGTCAATTTATAACCCCCTTTTGAACGAAATCAAAAAATCTTTCAGGGCAACATAGCAAGTTAAGAAATCAAATATTTAGGAGTTTCCCGGTGGTCTAGTGGTTAGAACTCGGTGCTTTCACTGCTGTGGTCCAGGTTCAATCCCTGTTCAGGGAACTGAGATCCCACAAGCCATTTAGCTCAGCCATAAAAATAAAAAAAAATGTTTAAAAGAAATCAAAATACTTGATTAATATTCTTCTCCTCTGGTCTACTACTAGCCACAAAAAGGAACATAATAGAAATCAAAATTTGTAACAATCTCCCCTTAAACAATGAAAAGAGTATTTTACAATGAAATAAATTTGTCCACTAAATTATTCACAAAAGAAATATAACCAGATTATACCAATTCCTTATGAAGGATTCATTAAATATATTCTACCTTTCTCACAAATATGCCTTCATTATGCTTATAATAAATTCATAAAAACTAAAATGCAAAGGAAAAAATTCTGTTACTATGGTAGGAATATGAGGCCATTTTCATGCTTTCAATTTCCATTAATAAAATGCTTTTGTAACAAATAATATTCATTTGAAATTATCCAGATAACTACGATGTTTTAAAAAGCAATCACTCACAGAAGGAAAAAACAGCTGAGCATCATAAACTAAATTCCCATAAGAATATGGGCTCACAGGGGCTGAGGGAATTCAAACCTTAATCAAAGGAGATTAAAATAGAGAACAAATGGCCCAGGTCATTTTGCTGACACTGACACAAAAACAATCACAATGTAATCCACAAAGTAGCAAAGACAGTCCCCAATTCACATGTCATTTAAATGGCTAGGAACTCCCATTGTATTTTATCCACAGAAACAGTAAGTGATGTCTTAGAGACTACCAAGGCTAGTCCACAAAACCCTGCCAATCTACACTAAAACTGAAAAACCTTTAGATTTACAATGGGGAGGAAAATTTACAACCCTTATGATTATACAGAAAACAATAAATGCTAACATTTCAGAAAAAGCAGCTTCAAGAATAGCCACAAGTAAGAGGGACTTCTAGAGATTCTAGATATACTTTGTGAAATTTGAGCATTTTAGCCACTAGTTATGTCAAATATCACTACGAATGCTCGTGTTCATCAGCCATCCTTACTATGTTATTTTATGGGGGGGAGAGGACTTATAAAAAGAACTTATAAAAGCAGCAGCATGTACAAGGGAAATTGCCTTCCTGAAATGAAATCAATTTGGAGAGAGAGGCAAAAAGAGAAAAGGCAGAAGGAACAATACCCAAACTCAATCCCCCTGAGATATACAAAGGAAATTCTAAAGAAACAACATTCAGTTCCCTGCAAGCAGGCAAGAGCAAGAAAGAGAGAACCCCTGCAATTGAGCCAATGAGGCCACACTCCTACTATTTTGGGTTTCCTATGTGAATCAGAACAACCATGCAAATTAACAAGTCTGATAGTTATTAAAGATCTAAATAGTTCCATTTAAAACTGGAAGAATAACCACCCTGTTATGCTATTTATAGTTTTTCTGAGAATTTTTTTTATTTTATCCACTTAAGGTTTCAAACACAAACAAGATCCAAGTTAACTGAGACGTTAGAAACTTGTTTTAAACATGGGGGGGGAACTATCCAAATGCTTTTAAAAAGGACTCTTTTTTTAGTTTCTTACTCTTCTGACAGTCAACTGACTTATTCAAAAAAGGCATTATATCAACAACCTCAAAAATCTTTATGAATGATCTGAAATTTTAAAAGCAGGATGACTGTAAAATAACTTTGGGGATTGAGCAAGGAATGTTAACGAGTCTTATCCAAATGACAGAAAGAAAAATGGTTCATTCACTCATTTGAAAATGCTTTCTACTCAAAAATCCAAATGTTCTTCAAAAAGTATATACTTTCATGTTAAGATAATATTTAATTTTTGATAAAAGTAAACATTTACAGAAAATTATCTAATAACTTACTTAAAATAGAATATTTATTATAAATTATTTTTCCAGATTGGAAAAAAAAAGTCATGGATTCTACCCCCCAGTGAAAGCTACATATGAAAATGCTTTAAATTACTGGGCATCATTGCTTTTGTTTTTGCCCCTCCTTTTCTGAATCCATATACCTAATTTTAAATTCATAAAAATTAAACAGTAAATCACTTAAAATTAAAATAACTAAAAGTTTACATTCAGTTTCACTGCATAACACTTTACTTAATAAATCATATTTGAGATGTGCAGTCATAAACAACTCCTTTGCTTGTAATGTTTTCCATGACAACTGCCTTTAACAAGATCCCCAGATACCACCTAAACATAACCAGCTTTAGTAAAAACATTGAACCTCCGTTTCTGCAAGTTTCCTAGTACAAACAAGATCAGAATAGTTTCTCTTTCCATGTTAGCTCTTCTCTTCTATTTATAAAATTTAATGGAAAACAGGGTATTTTATTAATTTTGACCAAGCCAAATCTCATAACTATGATACTTTTAAAAGTCTTACCTCTATAAGTTGAACTATCGTGGCTTTTATTTTCACTGAGGATCCGGCATAAATGCAAACTGGAATAAAACAAATAATCTGTATTAATTTCTAATTCTAACACAGATATTCCTTATAGAGCAAAGTCTACCAACTAAAAACATTTGGAAATGTATCACATATTTTAAGTCCATTAGTTTATAATTTAAATAAAATAAACCTAAAAACCATAACTAAAATGCTAATGCTAATGTATCAAGACATTATTTTGAATGAAAATGGGTAAATAAAAGAATGAAAATCAAGCACTTATTCTGCCTTTTGTATACAAACCAACAGTTGATAAGAAATGCCTCTGTTAGTATTTCAGCTAAGAAACAAAGTTATGATAGAACAGCACCATTTTTAAGTCCCTAATAAATTCAAGGATCTAGGAATCTATCAATGGCTGTTCACATCCTAAGACGCAATCAGATATTATGCGCCTCCTAATCCTAATACAAGAAATACACCACCATGTATGAAGTTGTCTTTGAGGAGGGGGAGCAAAACTTAAATACAAACTGTGGGAAACTCTACAGGACAATGGCCCAGTCTCTTCAACAAATATATTACAAGGAAAAATAAAAGATGGTGGGGGATCCTCAGAGTAAAAAAGGCTTAAGAAGTCCATCTATCGCAATGTATGCACTTCCCTCGTGGCTCAGATAGTAAAGAATCCGCCTGCAATGCGGGAGACCTGAGCTCGATCTCTGGGCTGGGAAGATCCCTTGGAGGAGGGCATGGCAATCCACTCCAGTATTCTTGCCTGGAGAATCCCATGGACAGAGGAGCCTGGTGGGCTACAGTCCATGGGGTCACAAAGAGTCAGACACGACTGAGTGACTAAGCAGAGCACAATCACAATGTTGCACAATCACAGTATATGGATCCTTACTTGGATCCTGTTTCAAACAAATATTTTTAAAAAGAACATTTATGAGCCAACTGGAATATTTTATAGATTCTTTAAAAGACAGATGTTGAAATATTTACATTTACATGAAACATTTACTTCAATAATATGGGAAAATGGGTACAGTTATAGATGAAACAAGATTGGCCAGCAGTTGATAAATACTGAAGTTGGTTGATGATTTCATTGGGGAGCTATTATACCTACTTCCTCAAACTGGGGTGTTTTTCCAATAATAAAGTTTAAAAGCAAAAAGTTGCATTTTTTTCAAAAAATTCAAAATTAAAAAAAAAATACTTGCTGTGTGTTGAATATTTCTTAATTAATTTAAACACAGCAAAAGATAGATATACAATATACAGTGAAAAGAGGTATGTTTAATTGGAATTCCAGAAAGAAGAGAGAAAAGGGCAAAAGCACTATTCGAAGAAATAATAGCCACAAATTCAGTTTTTCAGAACTGAAGTGAAATCCCTATCGGGGCATAATCACAGTAAAGCTACAGAAAATTGAGCAGCTAACACTTTTGAAACAAAGTATCTGCCAACCAAAAATTCTATACACAAAACACATAATTCCAAGAAAACACAAAATAAGGACTGAACTTCAAACTAATAATAATTCAGTTCACACACTCTAAAAGTAATGCTTAAGGACATCTTTTAGGTGGGATAAAAATGATCCCAGATAGAACCTTAGAGTTGCAGCAAGAAATGATGAGGGAAAAAAGTGTTAAGTATACAGGTAATGCTAATATTAACTGAATAATAATAGTGGCTTACAGTATTTAAACAAGTGTAGTAGTAAATATATGTGTGTGCTTCCTCTCTCAGTCATGTCTGACTCTTTGTGACCATGGACTGCAGCCTGCCAGGTTCCTCTGTCCATGGAACTTCCCAGGCAAGAATACTGACTGGAGCAGGTTGCCATTTGCTATTCCAGGAGATCTTCCAGACCCAGGGATCAACCTGCATCTCTTACGTCTCCTGCATTGGCAGGTGGATTCTTTACCATTGAGCCACTTGGGAAGCTCCATTAAATATGTACAGATATATAAATTGAAAAATACTGAAATACATCAAGGTTAACATGGGTTTATCCCAAATACACAAAGTTGGTTCAAATTAATTTACCACATTCAACTTTTAAAATCACAAAATAGTTCAGAAAGTTTCCATTCCTAGTTTTCTACGTCTTTTTATGCATAAATGACATTTGACAAAATTCAATACCCATTCACTATTTTTTTAAAAACTTTTAAAAATTAGGAATAAGAAAAAAAGTTATAACTTGATAAAGCAGCAATTCTGATAGTGTGGTTCACAAACCCCTGATCCCCAAGACACTTTCTGGCATTCTTCAAGGTCAAAACTATATTCGTAATAGTACTAAGACTGCATTTCCCTTCTTACTGTACTGACATTTGCAGTAATAATTCAAAAGCACAGGAAGGTGAGACTGCTGGCACCTTAGCACTCATCAGGATAGTAGCACCAAACTGTCTCACTGACAATCAAGAAGTCAAAGAATAAAAAAAATTAAAAAAAAAGAAATCAAAGAATAAAGTCAGTCTCATGTAAGATGTCACCAAATTGTTTCATTACATCTCTCATGACCATTCACACAAACAAAAGCCAGTTTCACTTAAGAATGTCCTTGATGGGAGTGGCTCAGCAAGATGGCAAAATAGGAGGCCCCAGGCCTTCCTTCCTCCCATACAAACACAACTCAACAATACACATCCACAATTCCCTTTATGAGAAATTCAGAAACAGTTAAGAGGCTCCTGCACCCCAGGCAAGAACTAAACCAGCTGCATTAAAGCTCCTAGGAAAATACATGACACTCTTTCACCAAGGTCCCTACTCCTAGCACAGCACCGCACAACTGGAAGGCAATTCCAAATTTCCAAATTCTCTCTGAGGAGGGAAAGAGGAGACTGGACTATATATACATCTAACATTCTTCCGGGGGAGGGGGCAGTGAGGGAGTTCGGGGGGGTCAGGAAGGTGCCCAACAGCTTGGCAATCTCTCCTTCAAGGGAAAAAGAGAAGACTAGAGCGTGTGCCCAGTATTCCAGCTTCGGGGGAGGGGGCCCTGCCTGAGAGACTGGTTTCTGTCTAGCCTGGCTGGGGGCACTGACAGTACCCAGCACACTTTAGCTGCCTGGGAGCCACTAAGAACAAAACAAAGCTGGTTGGAGTGCTGCTGCTTCAGAGGACCCTAGGGTACAACAGATGGACACCAGAGGATGCAAGAGAGGGAAAGCTTGTAGAAAATCCCTCTAATCTGGAATCTACACATTAGGCCAGAGAAGACATATCCAGAGAAAAAATTGAGAGGCTCCCAGAATCTATAGCCAAGCTGATTGGTAAAGGCCTTTCCCTGCACTGAAGCAGTCCATAAAGCCTGGGATAAAAGAGTGTTTTTTCAAATGCAAAGATACCAACACAAAACTACAAGGAACATAAAGAAACAGGTAAAATTGGTACAATAAAAGGAACAAAATTCGTCTTCAGAAATTGATCCTAATGATTTAGAGGTATATGGATTATCTGCAACGAATTTAAAATAACCATCCTAGAGATGCTCGGGTATCTTACCTGGTAGCTCAGAGGTTAAAGCGTCTGCCTGCAATGCGGGAGACCTGGGTTCGATCCCTGGGTTGGGAAGATCCCCTGGAGAAGGAAACGGCAACCCACTCCAGTATTCTTGCCTGGAAAATCCCACGGACAGAGGAGCCTGGTGGGCTACAGTCCACGGGGTCGCAAAGAGTCAGACACGACTGAGCAACTTCACTTCACTTCACTTCAGAGATGCTCAGTGAGTTCAGGAAAATGATGCATGAAGAGTAGGAAAATTTTAACAAAAGGACAGAAAATTTTAAAAGAACCAAACATCCCATTGCCCAGCAGTGGGATTGCTGGGTCATATGGCAGTTCTATTCCCATTTTTTTAAGGAATCTCCATACTGTTCTTCATAGTGGCTGTACTATTTTGCATTCCCACCAACAGTGTAAGAGGGTTCCCTTTTCTCCACACCCTCTCCAGCATTTATTGCTTGTAGCCTTTTGGATAGCAGCAAAAACTACTACAATATTGTAAAGTAATTAGCCCCCAACTAAAATAAATAAATTTATTAAAAAAATAAAAGTATTAAATGAAAAAAATTGAAAATAAAAATAAAAGAACCAAACAAATTCCGGCACTAAAGAACATAACTACTAAACTGAAAAATTTGTTAGATGTTCAACAGCATTATGGATAGTCATATACAAAAGAATGAAATTGGATACTTCTTATATCATACACAAAAATCAACTAAAAATAGATCAACTACATAAAAATAAGACCTGAAACTATAAAACCCCTAGAAAAAAACAGGAGGAAAGCTTTATGACACTGGTCTTGGCAATGATTTCTTGGATATGACACCAAAAGCACAGACAATGAAACCAAAAACAGACAAGTGGACCATCCAACTAAAAACTGTATGCACAGCAAAGAAATGACAAAATGAAAAGGCAGGGGACTTCCCTGATGGTCCAGTGGTTAAAACTCCATGCTTCTACTGCAGGGGACACAGTTTGATCCCTGAGGAGCTAGGATGCCGCATGCCTAGAGTTGTGGCCAAAAAAAAAGAAAAGATAACCTATGAAATAGGGGGAATAATGTTTGTGAGCCATCCATGTATCTGATAAGGGGCTAATATTCAAAATATATAAGAAACACCTACAACTCAATAGCAAGAAAACAACCTGATTAAAAAAAGAATTATTGTTGTTTAGTCACTAAGTCATGTCCGACTCCTGCGACCCCATGGACTGTAGCCTGCCAGGTTCCTCTATCCATGGGATTCTCCAGGCAAGAATACTAGAGTGGGTTAAATAGACATTTTTCCAAAGAAGATCTACAAGGGTCTTTCCCTGGTGATTTAGTGCTTAAGACTCTGTGCTCCCAGTACAGGGGGCATGGGTTTGATCCCTGGTTGGGGAACTAAGATTCCACATGCCACAAGGCATAGTCTAAAAAAAAAAAAAGGACAGACAAAATGGCCAACAGGTTATGAAAAGATGCTCAACATCACTTATTATCAGAGAAAAGCAAATCAAAAACAAAATGAGCCATCACCTCACACTTGCAAAAGTGGTCATTATCAAAAAACTGCAAGCAAACAAATGACATCTGATAAAGGGCAATTATCCAAAATATACAAATAACTCTTAAAACTCAACAATAAGAAAACAACCAATTTAAACACGAGCAAAGGACCTTAACTGACATCTCATCAAAAGATATACAGATGGCAAATGAGCATATGAAAAGATTTTCCACATTATACATCATCACGGACATGGAAACGAAAACAATGAGATACCACGACACACCTATTAGAATGGCCAAAATCTGGAACACTGCCAACACCAAATGCTGGTGGGGATGTGGTGCAACATAACTCTCAATCATCTTTGGTGGGAAGGAAAAACGGTACAGCCACACTGGAACACAGTTTAGTGGTTTCTTACAAAAGTAAACATATTCTAACCTTACAATCCAACCCTCTCACTCCTTGATATTTACCCAAAGGAGATGAAAACTTATGTCTACACAAAAATCTGCACAAGGATGTTTATAGCACCTTCATTCATAACTACCAAAGCTTGGAAGCAACCAGGATGTCCTTCGACAAGTGAATGGATAAATAAACTGGTACATTCACACAATGGAATATTATTCAGCGCCACACAGAAATAAGCTATATAGCAATGAAGCTATGAAAAGACATGGACATGGAGAAACCTTAAGTGCACATTAATAAGTCAACAAAGTCAATCTGAAAAATCTACATAGTGTATGTTTCTAACCATATGTCATTCTGGAAAAGGCAAAACTATGGAGACAGTAAAAAGTTCAATGGTTGCCAGGGGCTGGGAAGAGAGATGAACAGGCAGAGCATAGAGGATTTATAGGGTAGCGAAAATACTCTGTTACTATAATGATGGATACATGTCACTATACATTTGTCTAAACCCATAAAATGTACAACACCAAGACTGAAAACAAAGATAAACTATGTATTGGGGCAATTATGATGTGTCAGTTCAGGTTCATCAATTGTAACAAATGTACCACTCTGGTGGGGAAATGTTGATAATGTGGGAGGTTATGCATGTGTGGGGACAGGGGGTAAATGGGAAATTTATGTATCTTTTTCTCAATTTTTCTGTGAACCTAAAACACCTGTTTTTAAAAAATAACTTCTTTAAAAAGTAACAGAAAATAAGTGTTAGGGAGGATATGAAGAAACTGGAAAGCTTGTGCACTGTTCGTGGAAATGTAAAATGGTCAATAGTACAGGAGTCCCTCAAATAATTAAAAATAGAGCTACCATACAACCCAGCAATCCCAATTCTAGGTATTTACTCATAA
The DNA here is from genome assembly GCA_024291935.2 of Okapia johnstoni. Lineage (NCBI taxonomy): Eukaryota > Metazoa > Chordata > Mammalia > Artiodactyla > Giraffidae > Okapia > Okapia johnstoni. Next base: position 100,857,187 of record CM044305.1, on the reverse strand, counting down.
GAGTTGAAGTCCGGCGATAAAAGAGGTATTTGCAGTCTCATATTTATTGTAGCATTATTCACAATAGCCAAGAGGTAGGAAAAAACCTAGATGTCCATCAACAGATGAGTACATAAAGAAAACCTCATGAATATACAATGGAATGTTATTCAATAATAAATCCTGTCATATACAACAACATGGATGAGCCCTGAAGATAGTATGCTAAACAAAATAGTCACAGAAGGATAAATACTACATGACTCCACTTACATGAAGTATCTAAAGTAATCAAGCTCACAGAAGCAAAAAGTAGAATTTCAGCGGTTGCCAGGGGCTAGAGGGATAAACGGGAAGCTGCTGTTCAATGGGTATAAATGTCAGCCATCCAAGATGAAAAAGATCTAAAGATCTGTTGTACATTGTGCTTATCGTTAACAATACTGTACTGTTTACTTAAAAATGTGTTAAGATTTATCTGTTATGTGTTTGTACCTACAATAAAGAAAATGTCCTTAATGAAGTAGTGAGGATTATTAATTTTATTAAATCCTAGCCCTGAGAACATGTCTTTTTTTAGAAAACATATTTTTAATATTCTATGTGACAAATTGGAAAGTATACACGAAACATTTTTGTCACACACCAAAATACCATGGTTGTCTCCAGGAAAATCACTTATGCAATTGTTTGAACTGTGAGCTGAACTAGCTGCTTTTTCACAGAACACCTGGTTTAATTGAAAGTGAAAGTGAGAGTCGCTTGTTCAGTCGTGCCCGACTCTGTGACCCCATGGACTATACAGTCCATGGAATTCTCTAGGCCAGAATACTAGAGTGGGTAGCCTTTCCCTTCTCCAGGGGATCTTCCCAACCCAAGGATTGAACCCAGGTCTCATGCATTGCAAGTGGATTCTTTACCAGCTGAGCCACAAGGGAAGCTCTTTTTACTTGAAAGAACTGACAAACTATGGTTATTCAGATTTGGGTCTTTGGCCAGAACTTTCTCAAAAATGAACCAAGTGAGCCAGTCACTTCAAGGGGAAAAACTGAGTGTCTGTTGCCAATGATAAAAGGTAAGGTTTCAAACAAAGATTAGAATTTTGGAAAACTTTAATCTGGCACCATGGACTTGGCTAGTTCACAATTCATAAAAACTTTCCTGATTAGTTCAGTGATGATACTAAACAATGTGGTTTCTTTATATTATACAATGCATTGTGTCATATTTGAAAGAGCTGCATCACTGGTGAACCAGTATTTTCCAAATGACCAATGCATGATGTTGCAAAATAACACATGGGTAAAACACAGATTCCAAGTAAAAGAAAGACAACTATATTTCAATTTAACAACGTACAAGGAGTACACAGATATGATTTTAGGTTTGGCATTGCAACAAATTATTAAGAAACTACCATTTGACAAATTTTGACATGATATGAAAAAATATCTACAATTATCTGAAAAGACTACTAAAATTCTCTTCCTTTTGCCAACTATTTAAGTGTGAGGCTGAACTTTCTTCATATACATCAACCACAACAATATATTGCAACCCCCTAATCAATGTCGACATTCTAGGAATCAGCGAACTAAGACGGACAGGAATGGGTGAATTTAACTCAGATGACCATTGTATCTACTACTGTGGGCAGGAATCCCTTAGAATAAATGGAGTAGCTATCATGGTCAACAAAAGAGTCTGAAATTCAGTACTTGGATGCAATCTCAAAAACGACAGAATCATCTCTGTTCGTTTCCAAGGCAAAACATTCAATATCACGGTAATCCAAGTCTATGCCCCGACCAGTAACGCTGAAGAAGCTGAAGTTGAACGGTTCTATGAAGACCTACAAGACCTTTTAGGACTAACACCCAAAAAAGATGTCCTTTTCATTATAGGGGACTGGAATGCAAAAGTAGGAAGTCAGGTAACACCTGGCGTAACAGGCAAATTTGGCCTTGGAGTACAGAATGAAGCAGGGCAAAGGCTAATACAGTTTTGCCAAGAGAACACACTGGTCATAGCAAACACCCTCTTCCAACAACACAAGAAAAGACTCTACACATGGACATCACCAGATGGTCAACACCGAAATCAGACTGATTATATTCTTTGCAGCCAAAGATGGAGAAGCTCTATACAGTCAACAAAAACAAGACCGACTGGGAGCAGACTGTGGCTCAAATCATGAATTCCCTATTGCCAAATTCAGACTTAAATTGAAGAAAGTAGGGAAAACCACTAGACCATTCAGGTATGACCTAAATCAAATCCCTTATGATTATACAGTGGAAGTGACAAATAGATTTCAGGGACTAGATCTGATAGACAGAGTGCCTGAGGAACTATGGACAGAGGTTCATGACATTGTACAGGAGACAGGGATCAAGACCATCCCCATGGAAAAGAAATGCAAAAAAGCAAAATGGCTGTCTGAGGAGGCCTTACAAAGAGCTGAGAAAAGAGAAGCAAAAAGCAAAGGAGACAAGGAAAGATATTCCCATCTGAATGCAGAGTTCCAAAGAATAGCAAGGAGAGATAAGAAAGCCTTCCTCTGCAATCATTGCAAAGAAATAGAAGAAAACAACAGAATGGAAAAGACTAGAGATCTCTTCAAGAAAATTAGAGATACCAAGGGAACATTTCATGCAAAGATAGGCTCAATAAAGGACAGAAATGGTATGGACCTAACAGAAGCAGAAGATATTAAGAAGAGATGGCAAGAATACACAGAAGAACTGTACAAAAAAGATCTTCACGACCCAGATAATCACGATGGTGTGATCACTCACCTAGAGCCAGACATCCTGGAATATGGAGTCAAGTGGGCCTTAGGAAGCATCACTACGAACAAAGCTAGTGGAGGTGACGGAATTCCAGTTGAGCTATTCCAAATCCTCAAAGATGATGCTGTGAAAGTGCTGCACTCAATATGCCAGCAAATCTGGAAAACTCAGCAGTGGCCACAGGACTGGAAAAGGTCAGTTTTCATTCCAATCCCAAAGAAAGGCAATGCCAAAGAATGCTCAAACTACCACACAACTGCACTCATCTCACACGCTAGTAAAGTAATGCTCAAAATTCTCCACGCCAGGCTTCAGCAATATGTGAACCGTGAACTTCCAGATGTTCAAGCTGGTTTTAGAAAAGGCAGAGAAACCAGAGATCAAATTGCCAACATCCGCTGGATCATCGAAAAAGCAAGAGAGTTCCAGAAAAACATCTATTTCTGCTTTATTGACTATGTCAAAGCCTTTGACTGTGTGGATCACAATAAACTGTGGAAAATTCTGAAAGAGATGGGAATACCAGACCACCTGACCTGTCTCTTGAGAAACCTGTATGCAGGTCAGGAAGCAACAGTTAAACTGGACATGGAACAACAGACTAGTTCCAAATAGGAAAAGGAGTACGTCAAGGCTGTATATTATCACCCTGCTGATTTAACTTATATGCAGAGTACATCATGAGAAACACTGGGCTGGAGGAAGCACAAGCTGGAATCAAGACTGCTGGGAGAAATATCAATAACCTCAGATATGCAGATGACAACACCCTTATGGCAGAAAGCGAAGAAGAACTAAGGAGCCTCTTGATGAAATTGAAAGAGGAGAGTGAACAAGTTGGCTTAAAGCTCAACGTTCAGAAAACTAAGATCACGGCATCTGGTCCCATCACTTCATGGGAAATAGATGTGGAAACAGTGTCAGACTTTATTTTGGGGGGCTCCAAAATCACTGCTGATGGTGATTGCAGCCATGAAATTAAAAGATGCTTACTCCTTGGAAGGAATGTTATGACCAACCTAGATAGCATATTGAAAAGCAGAGACATTACTCTGCCAACAAAGGTCCATCCAGTCAAGGCTATGGTTTTTCCAGCGGTCATGTATGGATGTGAGAGTTGGACAGTGAAGAAAGCTGAGCGCCAAAGAATTGATGCTTTTGAACTGTGGTGTTGGAGAAGACTCTTGAGAGTCCCTTGGACTGCAAGGAGTTCCAACCAGTCCATCCTAAATGAGATCAGTCCTGGGTGTTCATTGCAAGGACTGATGTTGAAGCTGAAACGCCAATACTTTGGCCACCTCATGTGAAGAGTTGACTCACTGGAAAAGACCCTGATGCTGGGAAGGATTGGGGGCAGGAGGAAAAGAGGACGACAGAGGATGAGATGGTTGGATGGCATCACCGACTCGATGGACATGGGTTTGGGTAAACTCCGGGAGTTGGTGATGGACAGGGAGGCCTGGCGTGCTGCAATTCATGGGGTTGCCAAGAGTCGGACACGACTAAGTGACTGAACTGAACTGAACCAACTCCAGTTAGGTAAGACTTAAAAAAGGAAAGCAACATAATGTTTCCAGGAAAGTCATAGGGTAGTTTATTAACTTTAGAATGGAGAGAAACTAGTAAACACAAAAAAGTATTACTCAGAAAGTAGAAGACTGATACATTTAACTACATTAAAATGAACAACTTCTACTCATTAAAAGTCACCACTGTAAGAGTGGAAATACAAGCCTAAGAATAACAAGAGACTTGCCACACACACAGTGTAACCCACAACGGGTACAAATAGAGACTATAGAAAGAACTACAAATCAATGAAAGAAATGCGAACAATCCATTCGAAAAATGGAAAAAAGATATAAAGAGATCTTTCACAATAAACCAAAATCCAAATGACCAATAATATACAAAAAGAGGCCTATATAGCACATGGAACTCTGCTGAGTGTTACAGGGCTCCCTAAGATGGGAGGGGAGTTCGGGGGAGAATGAATACATATGTACAACTGAATCCTTTCACTGCTGTCAAACTATCACAACATTGTTAATCGGCTATACCCTAATACAAAATAAAAAGTAAAAAATAAAAACAGATGCCTATGCTACCAATGAACACATATGCAAAACAGAAACAGACTCAGATACAAAAAAACAAACTTGCAGTTACCAAAGGGAAGAGGTGGGAAGGAAACAGTTTAGGACTATGGGATTAACAAGCTACTATGTATAAAATAGTTTGTTAGTCATAGTGGTATAAAATTGCCTCCTCCCTGGTAGCTCAGCTGGTAAAGAATCTGCCTGCAATGCAGGAGACCCTGGTTCGATTCCTGGGTTGGGAAGATCCCGTGGAGAAGGGTTAGGCTACCCACTCCAGTATTCTTGCCTGGAGAATTCCATGGACAGAGGAGCCTGGCAGGCTACAGTTCATGGGGTTGCAAAGAATCGGACACGACTGAGCGACTGAGCACATAGCACAATATTAGATGTTAGCCAGGATGTGAAGGTGAACTCTCATACACTGTTGATGGGAGTATATTTTGAAATAGTGTGGCAATATCTAGTAGAGCTGAAGTTGGTGAACATGTACCTGTGTACACCAAAATACCTGTATAAGAATGGCTCTATTGGCTCTGTTGGTAACAGCCAAAACCTCAAAACAACAAACTTGTTCATTAGTAGCATAAGAGATAAAGTATGGTATAGATATACAATGGAGCATCTTATAACTATGAAAATCAAAGAACTGCAAATACTTGCAAAATACAAAAGAATCCTAAAGACATAATGTTGATCAAAAGCAGTCAGGAACAATTAGAGCACATCCTCTATGATTCCATTTATATGAAATTCAAAAAGAACAAACTTAAACTTATTTGGTACCAAAACTGTAAATAAAAGCAAGAGAAAGCCATAAATGTCAGTTACCACAGGGGAGGTAAAAGAGTGCAAAGAGGAAGGAGGATTATGTTGACTAGAGCTGGGTATGAGTTACATGAGTGTGCATCTTAGTGATTCTTTGAGCTCTACATTTAAATTTTAGGCACTTTTCTGTATTTTTTTAATTTCACAATTTAGAAAAAGTAATTGCTATTGAAGAAGGAATTTACATAGGGCCTGGACTCCATCTTAGGCCTGTTCGTGCTGATCATGTTCAGCCACCTCTCTAATGGACTCTGAACTTAGTGCCTGTGGAAACGACAATAGAAGGACAAGACCCCCTCCGGACAGGGGAACCTTGAAGATCATATCCAGGTTACTCATCGCCTAAGAGAAAACACACTAATCCCCCTACCTCCGGACAGGTCATAAATTTTTTCTGTAACCTCAGGCTTATTGCTTATTGACTGTTTGGAATGTGACCTTGACTGTTTGGAATGTGACCTCAGGCTTACTGATTATTGACTGCTTGAATTGTAACACATGAATGATGGCGTTATTGTGATTGTATTTACCCTTCCTTTGTTTATGTAAGTCACAAGGAAATTGGGTGGTGGGTTCAGACACGTACACATGGGGTATAAAAGATTTTCACAAATGCTGGTCGGGGTCCTTGGCTAAGAGGAGACTCTGCCTTGGGCCCACCGGTGTAATAAACTGCACTTCACTATCTGCATCGTCCTTCTGAGTGAGTTTGTTTCCCGGAACGCGTGGCTATAACACTATTAGAAACTGTACAAAGCTCAAACAACAAAAAAAGAGAACCAACGAATGCATATGTTTCCTATTTTTTTAAGTCTAGCAATCAAGTCAATAAAGCAAATAACTATAAGACTGACAGAATATGCTTATATATCACATCCAAGGTAAAATATGATGCCACATTACAATCATCCACAGAGGGATTATCTACTTTGCAGATTATGCATGCCCTTGCAGTTCACCTCTCTGTGTCTTATTTCACTACTCCATCATCAGGATAAGCAGGGTAAGGTTCAATGGACTTTTCCTGGCCAAAAATTCATCTGTAGGTCTCACAAAATTATTTTCAAAACCAAAGAATAAAAATGCCTTGCCAACAGACAACTATTACTAAATCTGCATAGTTTGAAAACCTCATTTAGTTATTAGTTTTTAATCAACTCCTATTAAAAGAACAAAAATTTTCAGAGAGCACCTTAGAAGTGGTAAAATAAGGCAGTTTAAGTTTGACTCCAAGTACTTTCAACTTTTTCTCCTGAGAATCAGATAGGCCTTCCAATGTGCTAAGACAGTGGGTAAGCTTTTAATTTCTCAAAGTAAGTTAAACCTACAACGAGCTTATCTCAAATAGGCAACAAAATCAGTCTTCATTACATTAGGCAATACAAAAATATCTGCTTCAGACTAGCATCAGAGAATATAACCTAAAAATGCCTGACACCTAGCTCCTTTTTGTTCAGAGTAAATACGTAAGACAGTGCATCAAGGCTGCTTCAGTATTTGCCATAAAGTACTGAAACAATCCCCCCCCCCGCTGTGGTTTTCACTGTCCCCATAGGTTCAATTCCCTTTAGAATGTAGTAGCAGGAAATACTGCATCTTTGACAGAAGAATGCAAGGAAATCCAGTAACTCATCTTTCCCTTTGTACTCTGGCTACTAAAAAGCAAGGTCAAATATTCTTTCATACAGTGATTCGGTCTGCTTATTCACATTTTCAATAGCTTCATTTTCTATTTGTTTTAACAAGCTTAATGCAGATGTCTTTTGCTATAATCCTTTCAGAGGGGAGGGGCAAATGTCAGTATACCAAATCCCACTTAATCTAATGGTACAGTCATTGTTACATAATTTTTAAAAATAACTGAAATGTAATTCCATCTTGTCAGTCACAAAAGCTATAAACATATTCATTAGGACGCAGATGATAATGTCATCATGAACTATTAATTAGCATCTTAAAGATTCGCTCAAACTGTGTAAGGAATCACTGATGGGTTATTACATTATATAAAGCAACTTATTTGTATAACAGATACTTTTATTTCCCTAGTATAAAATACTTCTTCATTAGTTGCTGGAGAAAACTAAAAACTCACTAAGAATTTTCCCCCAATCAGCAGATTTGTCCCAGCTTTTCCCCTAAGTAATGCACTAATAGAAGATCATGAAGTATCCTTAAAGAAACAGTTCTGTTTCAGAATGCTGCATGTCTTACTACACCTCTTATACAGTTTAGTACCCTATCCTAAATCTTAAGAGGAGAAAAACAAAACTTCAACAGTTGCCCATTTTAATATGGCTTTAAAAATAATCAAATATTCTGCCTTGGAAAAAATTCAAATGACTATTTTAGTCCCTTAATAACCTCCAAATAATTTGGGTTTAGCATTTTTTCCACTTTTATGACAGTTTGGTGCTACAGTGGATATGCGACCTCAGGCCCCTGAGAACAGTCTACTTTCTGTCAAAGATATGTGAAACTTAAACTGAATAAAATGTCTTAAGTTCTTCCAAGAACTTAAGTATTTTGTGAATACTCTTTAACATGAGTATTTGACTTTCCCATCTTACCTGATCCTATTTTCCAGTAAAGAAACACAACATAAGCCTGAACTACTGGATTATGCGCAACATTTCAAAGCTGGTTCTACATATAAAAAATTTATGTAGATCTGTGCTTCAACTAATTTTTAAAAACAAAACAACAGGAGGCTAAACTCTGTTAAGCAAGTGTTACCTATGTTATCACTGACAGGAGACATAACCCAGAAAAATACTGGTACATGTAGTTTTATCTCGAAACATGCATTTAAGAAAATGAAAATATGCACTTACGAGGAGAAAAGGAACAGCAAATGTTAAAGACAACAGAAGTTCCTGCACATAAGTACATTAATAGCACTCATGCTTAAAGAACAATTTTTCTAACAAAAAAAGAAAGCAGTAGCCTGGAAAAACCTCCTGATATTGCTACATTTTCTGAAGAATGAATTTCTCTTACCAGGGAAATAGACCAAGACTTATACTTGCGAACACAGGTAAAAATGGGAAAACAAATGCCAAAAGAAAACTAAGACATGAAAAAATGGTTTCAGATGAACTTAGAGCACGTTTTGAAGGGGAAAAAAAGACAAATACTAAAACAAAAAATTTCTTAGACTGTTTGCTATAAACTCTCTCCTCCTCAGTCAGTTCAGTTCAGTTCAGTCGCTCAGTTGTGTCCGACTCTTTGTGACCCCATGAATCGCAGCATGCCAGGCCTCCCTGTCCATCACCAACTCCCGGAGTTTACCCAAACCCATGTCCATCGAGTCGGTGATGCCATCCACCCATCTCATCCTCTGTCGTCCCCTTCTCCTCCTGCCCCTAATCCTACCCAGCATTAGGGTCTTTTCCAATGAGTCAACTCTTCGCATGAGGTGGCCAAAATATTGGAGTTTCAGCTTCAGCATCAGTCCTTCCAATGAACACCCAGGACTGATCTCCTTTAGGATGGACTGGTTGGATCTCCTTGCAGTCCAAGGGACTCTCAAGAGTCTTCTCCAACACCACAGTTCAAAAGCATCAATTCTTCGGCGCTCAGCTTTCTTCACCGTCCAACTCTCATATCCATACATGACCACTGGAAAAACCATAGCCTTGACTAGATGGACCTTTGTTGGCAGAGTAATATCTCTGCTTTTCAATATGCTGTCTAGGTTGGTCATAATCTTCCTTCCAAGGAGTAAGCGTCTTTTAATTTCACGGCTGCAATCACCATCAGCAGTGATTTTGGAGCCCAAAAAAATGAAGTCTCACACTGTTTCCACTGTTTCCCCATCTATTTCCCATGAAGTGATGGGACCAGATGCCATGATCTTAGTTTTCTGAATGTTGAGCTTTAAGCCAACTTTCTCACTCTCCTCTTTCACTACTTTGCTCCAAAAAATTCAGGTCAGACAACATTTAATGAACATCCAAATGCCCTTCCATAAGTTCTGGAATACGTCAAATCATCTAGTAGCAGATGAAGAAAAAGAATGACAACCAAAACATTTGGCCATTAAATTTTAAAACTGTATTACTGCCTGTGGGTGTGTGTGCTCAGTCATGTCCAACTCTCTGCCACCCCATGGATTGTACTGCATCAACCTCCTCTGTCCATAGAATTTTCCAGGCAAGAATACTGGAGTGGGTTGCCATTTCCTCCTCCAGGGGATCTTCCCAACCCAGGGATCAAACCCACATCTCCTGCAATGGCAGGTGGATTCTTTACTGCTGAGCTACTGAGGAAAAAGTTAACACCCAACAAAAATTTCTATTTGATATGTAAATTTTTTAAGGAAAAAGAATCAAGTTATTTAAACAAATACATTATATTCAACAAATATAAGTATTTTGAAATAAGTATTGACATGAGGCTAACATCTTCAGATTAAGAGCGTGGAATATAAATCCTCCATTAAGGTTGCTTGTGACACGAAGAAATGCTGGGCTCACTGTGTTAAAGATGTCTACTAGAAATAAAATTCTGCCCTAGATCTACCAGTACATGCAAGTTTATTAGCTTAATCATGGCAAATCCTATGCTAATATGAAATAATCAAGAAACTCAAGCTCTAATTCCAAAATTAAAGTGATTAAATCTGTATCTTGCATATGTCACAGAATTTCAAAGAGTTTGCATTAAAATGTGAAACTCTGAAGAGTAGATCTAAGTGTTATTGGAAAGGACACTTAATTATGTTTTCAGAGTCCTTTGTGCTTTCGCTATCTCTTGGAAAAGATCATTTTAAGAGTTCTGTAATTTACCATTAAAAACATAATCAGTATCTCTGGAAATAGGTTAGCTAGGTATGTGATGGACCATTCACAGGGGCAAAAGACAGTTTTTCTTTTCTCCCTAGTTATCTAACAAAACTTATTCTTCAAAGCCAAGACTTTCCATCTTAACTGACAGCGGCTTTTCTCTTCATGAGGCACAAGTAAGAACTTGCCCTCTCAACGTTATAAAATGCCCCATACAGCTCGTATGTTCCTTTAACACTGTGCTGCTGAACTTGATACAACCCCCAGAATAGACTTATACTAGTAGAAAGTAACAGACAAGAAATGAATTTACACCTCATGAAAAATATCATGACTTTTGGTCAACTTAAAGCTCATCTGTTAACTTTTCTCATTAAAAAGGAAAAATCCACTGAAGATATAATTTTAAATACTGACCAATCTTAAAAGCCAAATATATAAATGGATTCACTAATCATTTTGTAGCACATTATCTTTTTAACATTTCTGGGTGCTGGTTCATATTTTAAGAAGCTGTTTTCAGAGAAAGGAAAAGATTTTTTGTAATATATTTATAATACCATTTTTTATAATAAAATGAAAATGCTAACGCTATTGTTAGCCAAGATAAAAAAACTCCAAAGTGAGACTACATGCAATAAAGTTTCCACAGAGGGAAAAGAGGTCAAATGAAGACAGCACTGGATAGCGATGTGTTTGACTATTTAAAATATTTCATTATGTCACACAACTATTTAAAATACTTCATAAATGTCACACGACTCTCTTCATGTAACAGAACAGTTATAAAGCTGACTATACTGATCTGGATCTGCTATAATTCAAACTACATTCCACAAGCCATGCAATAACTACATACACCTAAGTTCGAATAACAGTTTTGAAGCAGCTCTTCAAAAACACAGAAATTACGGTGGGTAGCATGGATCATGTAAATATGCATAAAGTGAATCCAAAATTCCAATTCTGACTGGATATTTCGAACTCCTACATGACTTTTTCTTCAACTATTGCCAGTCAAAAGCCAAGCAGAATTTTATCTCCTAGCCCTAATACCACTCATTCTAGGATGGGAATAACAGTAAAACTGTCAAAAACAGCTGGAAGGAGCAAGCTAAGTAATCCACAAAGATGACAGTCCCCAAATAACTAAGCTGACTTTAAGAGTAAACAAAGCAACAATAAACTGGTGTACCCGTTTGCGGGGTGGGGGGGAGTTATCCTACGCTCATATAGATGAAAATGATGCTTTGGTTTGGTAACTTCTCATCCTGCCTTCCCCGCACACAAGGCACTTTAACAGCTATTTGTTAACTAGCACGTACAAGGATGTGCAAAATGTTTCTAACAGTTAAAAGTGAGTGGTTATCAAACAGACTTCCCTGTCAGTTCATAAAACAATAAGCTCCCTAAGCAGACGCTAGAGAGGCTGGAGGGAGGGGGATAGAGGACGGGGACGGGAGGGTTGAACCCAAAGAAACGTGAGACACAGTCCCCACTCTTCAAGGACCACTCAATTCGTTGGAGTACAAGAGTATACATAAAAGAGTCAGAGACGAATTAATTGCCAACCTGAGTAGTACAGACCTTTAAGTGCAAGAGCTGTTCAGAGAAGTTGAAATATCTAAAGATTGCATTACTTGTAATAGTTATCACTTGAGCACTTACTCTAAGCCAAATGCTTTACAGGCATTAGTCTTCGCAACAATCCTTTGAGTACTTATTATTCCCAATTTACTCAAGGGGAAACGGTCACAGTGGCTAAGGAACTTACCCAAGGTCACTTGGCTAGTTAAGTGGCTAGAACTACCGCCTACCCAGGCGATCCAATTCTAGCGCTCACACTAAGACTTCGCAAAGTAGCGCGAGTGCGGACGGGGGCTGGGGAGGGTCATGAAGGCTGGCGCGGGCCATGTAGGCTGGCGCGAGCCATGTAGGCTGGCGCGAGTCATGTAAGCTGGCGCGATTACACGCGCAAGATCCGGCAACACGTTCCCAGCGTTTCGGTCCCGGTACCGAAGTTCTAAAGATCGTATTTTTCGCACGGGCAACCGTAAACTGACTACTGGCAGTGGAGGGGAGGCGAGGCGGGGGCGCGCAACCACGCGGAAAACAGCTAATGAAGAGTTAATCTCATACCCGGCTGAGCTTTAACTAATAAAGCGATTCAGAGAAAGACATTCGCAATAAGTCATTTGTTTTAAAATCTGGGGTTTGTTCTGCCGCTTAAACGAATTTTCCCCCCGAGACAGACACAGCCGAAATTTGGGGCAAGGAAATCACGGGTTATGGCAGATTACGGTCTTCTGTGTTACGGAAAGAAAGAAAGAGGAAAAACACCCAAGTTTTATGACTACAGGAAACACGTTATTCTAGGTACACGAGAACCTTGGAGAGTTGCCAAAATTAGTTACAGTTGCAGGACAAAATGGGGTTTAGGAAACATTTAATGACGAAAAAGTTGATTCCAAGCCGAAATGGCCCTAAGGTGAATAGACGGAGCAAAGAAATGCGGGTAGATCTTGGAGAAAGCGGCGATGCTTGCTACACTTCGCCCACGGACAGCGGCGCCGCAAGGGGCCGGGACGGTCTGGGAGACCGCTCCCCAGGAGGGCGAGAGGTGCCAAGTGGGGTTCTTCCCGACGCCCCGGGTTCCGCGGCGGTGGGCGGAAAGGAGGGGAGGCAGTCCAGGACGGTCCGGACTTCGGGCAGAAGAGGCGCCGGGCTCCAAACTGCAGAGTCGAACGGGTGCAGAGTAAAGAAATGGGACAGAGAGAGACGGAAAGTCGGAACCCTCCCGGCGCGGCCCAGTAAAGAGAAAGGAGCCAAGTGAGCTCAGCGAAGAGGGGGACAAAAAGAGACGGAGCGAAAGCGCGGGGACCCGCAGGGAGAAAACGGGAGTTCTGCTAAGAGGCTAAAGAAAGACAAGCTCTGGCGTGCAGCGGGGCTTTAAGGGGAGCCCAGGGAAGGCAGGAGGTCGGCGGCGGTAACCAGCACCTCTCCTCCCCGAGTTCGAAACTCCCAACCATCCACACCCGTCGCCCAGATGGGGGAGGGGACACCTCTCCCCCCCCACCTCCCCCCAAATGTGAGAGCACTGCTGACGCCCGAGCCCGGCCCGGTGGAGCGCTCGCTTCCAGCCCGGACACTCACAATTCGCCTCTCCCTGATTTCTCCCAGTTCTTTATCCACTCTACAGGAACCACCACAGTTGCGGCCGCCATCTTCCCCTCACTAGTAGAAGAGGCCCGGATGTGTAGCACGCGAGCGAGGGGTCAAAGGGGAGCGCCGCCCACGGGGAATGCCGGGAGCCGAGAGTTCGGTTTTTTTATTTCCCGCCCCACTTTCCACCCCACCCTGCGGAAGCCCGAGGCCCTGCCACCAACCAGGTGGCTGGGACCCATGGGTCCTGTCGCAGAGTGACTACGCTAGCCGCGCCCTCTGCAAACCTGGCCCCACTTCCCTTTAGAGCAGAAAAAATTGCCATCCCCAGGCCAACTCGTAGCCTTTATCTTCTTCCCTTGTCTCTACTCTATACCACTAATTCAAACTTGTGTTTTTAAAGCACCTAATGTGTGCTAGACACTGGGGATAGAGAAATAATAAGCATGATTTCTACCCTCAACGAGCTCAGTCTGTGGGGAAGACAAACAAATAAGCAGATCAATTACAATACACCCTGCTAACAGCTGAGATCAAAGAAATTAGTCGGGGGAAAGGCAGCCGATTACTTTGCACCAGGCATTTTGCTGTTACGAGGGTTACGATCTTACGAGAGAGCAATCGGCCTGGGGAACACTCACAGCCACCAGCGCTGACTGTGTCAACCACTATTACTGAAACCTTAGGCAAAACTAGGGGGCGCAAGTACCAAGAGAAACAATTTGTTTACATTCCATAGACTCAAAGTAGCTCCCGACGAGACACTTATTTCAAAGGGCGAAATAAAAACTTTACAGTCGGAAAATATGGCCGACACCCTCCTAATTCTGATGAAAATAAGCATTCCCATACATTAGACAGATGGGCGTCATATGCCTCCTGATGAGGCGCTAAGAAAAACCCTAACCAATTTTGTAGTATTCATCATGCCAAAATTCGCATAACCTGAATTTAATCACGAAGGTCCATCAGACAAGCCCATATTAAGGAGAGCCTAACAACATTATTGGCTTTCATTCTTCAAAATCATCAAGGTCACTAAAGACAAAGACATATTGAGGAACTCTTCCAGATTAATGAAAACAATAGAACTGATCCCCAGCCAAAAAAATTATTTTGCTAAAATGGGGTCAATTGACCAGATTCGAATATCTGTAGATTAAGTAATAATATTGTATAAATGTCCATTTAATACTCATTTTGTGGTTATGTGAAGGTCCCTAAGAAAATATGACGTATTTAGAGATAATTGGGGCATTGTGTTGCAACTTTAAAATATTTCAGAAAAGAATTAAGGATGATTAAGCAAACGTAAAATATTAACGTTTTAGGAATGTGGGTAAAGGACTGAACAGATTCTCTGTTCTACTTGTGCAACTTTTCAAAGTGAAGAGGTTTTTTAAAAAAAGTGTTTGAAAATTTAGAAAATACAGACATAAGAAATGAAGAAATTCTACCATACATGTATTAATGTACAAACTTTAGAACTAATATCTTCTATATTTGGAAAGTTTTATCAAATGAACCAGGTTTATTTGCATTGAAAACCTACTCAAGGGACAGGCTGTATTTAGAATAAGTTCAGGGAAATGCTACATTCTTTATTATGATTGTTTTTCATCAGCTATATCTAGTCTCCTAATGTCCTGATTCTGAAATTCTAAAATATACCATTCAGTTTCAATGACATCGCCAAAAAAAGAAAAAAAAACTTTTGCCACTTCAAGGAGGTTCAGCGATATGACTTCCCTCTGAGCTTTTCATTTTTCATTATTCCCAAAAACTAAGGAATATTTTTAAAGTGAACAGAATGGTGTAATGAATCTTCATTGTACCATCATCTTCCCTAAATAATTTAAAATCATTGTTACAGGATGGCTTCTTTGATCCAAGAAGAACTATCCTGTTGCTTATGTATACTTCACTGTATAATCTACAGCAGTGGGCACTATCCACATTTGGGGTCAGATAATTCTTTGGGGAAGGCAGAGGGAATCCTGTGGACTGTAGAATGTCTAGCCTAGACCCACTAGATGTCAGTCACACCTCCCCCAGCAGTTGTTGGAACAGTATTTCCAGACATCCCTCAGTGTCTCCTGGAGTATAAAATAGCCCCCTGTTGAGAGCCACTGAGCTATAATATTCTGCCATACTGTGGCTTGCCTTGCCACTGTATCACAGTGACTTCTTCCAAACACTGAACTGTGTGCAGCATGCATATTACTCAGTATCCCACAAATGTGGTGTGACCTGACTGCAGTGATGTCCTTTTAGGCCTTGGTTTTCCCCTCTCCCAGAGCCTGCAGAACTATTTTTACATGGTATGATGACTCCTTTAGGAATTGCTCACAACTAATTGGCTTTCTTGCTTCATAAGACTACAAAGCTATCGCATCTTTCGCATCCTTGTTGTTGGCTTGCCTGTTCTTTGCTATCAGCATCTGGTATTGTCTCAGCAGCTGGGAGTACTGTTCCCTGGTGATCTCACTGGTTCTTGGGTACCAATGGACTAGGCAGAGAGTGAAGTCTATGGTGAAGGCTAGGAATTGAGTAGTTTCAATATTGAGAGTCTGATGCATGAAGTGACTGGTTGCTTTTAGGTAATTGTAAGGTCAAGCAATCTTTTTATTATCTCAGTGACAATAGATAATGGGACCCAGAAGGAAGCATATGAAAGCAAAACAAGACAAAATAAATAAAATAATCAAAAAATGAATGCAAAAGCCATGCACTTTGTGGGACTGTCCCATGAATGCTGAGTATTAGTAATGGGTTTTTATTAAATGAAGACTTAGTTATGTTAAATATACATATTAAATTTCTAGTGTAACCACTACAAACATAATCATATTATATATCTTCCAGACTACCAGAGGGAGAAGAAACTGAGAGAAAGAGAAAGAAACCAATTAATTCCAAGAAGGCAAGAAAGGAAGGGAAATTTTTTAGAAAAGTGGAATAGAGGAAGAAATTTAAATCTACCAATTTAAACTTAAAGATATCAATAATTGCATAAAATGTAAATTAACAAAATGATCCAATTAAAAATAAAGATTATCAGTCTGGGTTTAAAGAAGTCTAGCTATTTTTAAGAGACATCTCTAGGGGCTTTTCCCTGGTGATCCAGTGGTTGGGAATCCACCTTGCAATACAGAGGATGTGGGTTAGATCCTTGGAAAGGGAACTGAGATCCCACATGCCATGGAGCAACTAAGTCCCTGTGCCGCAAGTAAGACACAACGCAGCCAAATAGATAAATATTAAAGAAAAAAGAGAGAGAGAGAGAGATCTCTAAAACACAGGGACTCAGAAGTTTTGAAAGTAAAACTAATGGGGAAAATACACCAGGCAAATACTAAGATCAACAAAAATTAAACTGTTATAGCTAGATTAATATCAGATAAAATAGACTTTAAGGAAAAAAATAATTACCAAACTTTTAGAATTACAAAATATTGATAAAAATTTCAATTCACCAAGAAAATGGAACCATCCTAATCTTGAATATAATCAACCACTTTGAAATATATGAACATAGAACTACAAAGAGAAATAGACAAATCCACCACTGCATTGAGTCTTTAATTCATCTCTCGTAGGGACTGACAGATAAAACACAGTAAAAAAGTCCATAAAGATGTAGACCATTTGAACATCAAATGAACAAGTTTGATGTTGTAGATATACAAAGAATGCTGTACCTAGCAACTGGAAAATAAACATCCTTTATAAGAACACATGAATAGGCCACCACATACAGATTGTACACTGATCAAAAGCACCTAGCCAAAGGGACAAGTGAGGGTCAAACATTTATCCCATGCTCCACTTGCCAAACCACATGCTCAGGTGTGCTGCTGCATTCACCTGGAAGAAAGGGCACATTTTCCTAATTCACATAAAGGCAGTGTGTCAATGAGTGGTAGTCCAGCACATGGAACATTTATGATAATTAAACACATACTACACTTAAAAAGGCAAATGGCAAAAGATTTCAAAGAATCAGTCTTATATAGTTCACATTTACTGACCACAATGCTATTAAATTGGAAATCAATAACAGAAAGCTTAAAAAAAAAAAACCCTATGTTAGAAAATGTAAAAAGATACTTTGAAATACATCACAGGTCAAGGAAAAAGTTCATACTAAAAATTAGAAAATACTTTGAACAGAGAAATAATGGAAATATTACATATCAAAACTAACGGAAAAAATGATGCATTGCAGCTAAAGTGGTATTTAGAAATTTATGTTCTTAAACCTTTGTATTATTAAAGAAACAAGGCTTGAAAAATAAAAAGCTAAGCATCTAATTTAAGAAGTTACCAAAAAATGATACAGAATAAATAGAAGAAAGCAGAAGTAAGGACATTTTTAAATAGAAAATATTAATAAAAAGAAACCAGCCAAAAAACTCAAATAAAACCCCATATTGGTTGGTTGAAAAGTCTAATAAAACTGACACACCCTCTGACAAGACTGAGTATATAAAAGAAGAGAGAGGTACATATAAACAAATAGTAGGGATTGTATCAGTTTGGTTCATGACAGGAAACAGATGACATGCTCAAAGGGAATATTAAAGAGAATTTAATAAAGGAACCATACGCAGGAGTGTGAGCAAGATTTGCTGCTGTGATGTAGTTGCTAAGTCATGTCCAACTCTTTTACGACCCCAGTGGACTGTAGCCTGCCAGGATCTTCTGTCCATGGGATTTCTCAGGCAAGAATACTGGAGTGGGTTGCCATTTCCTTCTCCAAGGGATCTTCCCTACCTAGGTATGGAGCCTGGGTCTCCTGCATTGGCAAGCGAGTGGGCAGGATTAGGGAAAACCAAAAATGGATGGTAAAGTACCTCATGATTAGCAGTACTGGGAGACATTAGCACCCCTAATCCTGAAGGGACAAGTGGAGGGAGTGGTTCCCAGAAACTAAGGAAACAAGGAAAAAATGAAATAATATGGAAAGGAATATTCAACAGGAAGTGTGGCCTTCTGTCAAAGAATAATTGCCAACTCACATCCCAGCAGGGAGGGAGTCTGGGGAATAAATACCCTGACCTTTCTCTCCTTTCACCATTTTATCTCCCCCTGATACCTCCCACTGGCTGATGGCTACCGCAAGCCATAATACAAGGGACCCTGGAAATGGGTCAGGGGACAAAGCAGGGTGGAAAAGGATGGAAAGTGGATTTTGAAAGGGAAAACAGAATTTCCAGCACTTTTGCTGGAAATGACCATTCCTTTTGCCCCTCCACACCACTCCCGCCCTTGTCCAGATGAAGAACCCATGGCCTCAGATGAAATGTACAAAGTCTCATCAGCTACTGTATCAGTGCACAGTGATATCAATTCGTTCATACACCTACGTGAAATCTAAAATATTAGCCACTAAAAAGATATGCTTTGGCCACCTGATGCGAAGAGCTGACTCAACTGAAAAGACCCTGATGCTGGGAAAGATTGAAGGCGGGAACGGAGGGGGACTACAGAGGAGGAGATGGTTGGATGGCATCACCGACTCAATGGACATGGGTTTGGGGTGAACTCCAGGAGTTGGTGATGGACAGGGAGGCCTGGTGTGCTGCAGTTCATGGGGTCGCAAAGAGTCAGACACGACTGAGCAACTGAACTGAGCTGAACTGAAAAAGATAAACAAATAAAATAAAATATTAACCACTAGTAGTGCTTTTTAGATAAACCAGAAGGGAAAACATAGTTGCTGTCATCCTGTTTCTTGGCTGGAAACAAGCTCAGAGTTGATCATCATAGCTTCCTTTTCTGCTCGTCACTCCATGTTTCCCTTGCCCTCTGTCAGCATCTCCGTAGGACAGGATATATTACCTGGTGGAATGACCTAACCTTCATCCCTACAGGCTCTGACTTCCTATAATCTCACCTTGACTGGATTGCCAGTTTTCCTTGACCAGTACTATTGAGCAAGGGAGTGATAAGACGCACTCCAGTGAAGCCTCTGGGTTCTAGACATAGTTCTCCTTGTCTCCATGGTGTAGCAGCAACCTAATCTGCCTTTGCTAGTCAGGATAGACCACCCTGGTCTGCCGGAGTCCAGCTCGAGCTGGTCCCGAGTTCCCTCAGGATGGACAGCGTCGGTGATGTGAATGAGAAGACACAGTGAGTCTTAGCGTTTCCAAGTGTCTCCCCACTTTATTGTTTTTAAGACAGCTTTTATACTTTTAGTGGTACATAGAAACAAATGTAAAGTATAGAGTCATACCAACTCAGCTTAGTGGGCATACTGATTCAGCTTAGTGGGCATACCAATTTAGCTTAATGGGCATATGAATTCAGCTTAATGGGCCTACCAATTCAGCTTAATGGGCCAGCAGTTTTGACCCTCATCAAAACCGTTTGCATGTCTTTAGTTACAAAAAGCCTCGTTTTGTTTACATCATCTTCCAGCCTGGGGGCCTGCTAACATCTTGTGACTCTCCATTGATAAGGGTTGATCAGTCAGAACACTTTTGTATCAGGCACAGCAGGAAAGAATTTATCAATAGAAAGCTTTAAGGTAAAACCTGTTTTCGGTAATTTACTACTTTACGCCTTGAGCTTAACAGAAAAGAATGTGGTACCATAAAGTCACAGAACAGCAAGCTGAAGGTCAGCTCTAAGTAAGAATCATCAGTTAAATCAAATATTGTCTTATTATTTGTATTAAAGCTAAACTTTTATTTATATAAATTTCTAACTATTATGCTTTCATTATATAGGCTAAATACGTTAAGAGTAAAAACAGAGTGAGTAAATATAGACTAAGTAACAGTTTCCTAAAGCAATATTTTTTATATTTCCTAACAAGCCTTTTTTCCTACGAAGGGTTCTGTGCCCATTGGGGCTTTCTGTGTGGAGGCTCTCAATGCTGTTTTATTATTAAGCAGCCGTCATGCACATTAGTTCCAAAGGCACAGGCTTATTTATCAAACAAACTAATATGCTAGCAAGAGGAGTTTAGATTAAAATACTCTATATCCTAGATAATCTTATAGGATGCCACTGTTTGGGGGCTCTGTCAATTAAGGTTTCAGATTGATCTATTTAGGAAGAGATCAGGAAAGGCCTTTTACCTAAGTCACAGAAAATAAGAAGAGGTTTATTATAGCAAGCATCAGAAAGAGAGATATCATCTTTAAGGTGAGCCCTGAGGCAGCCTCCCGAGAATCCCTGAGGCCTGAGTTGCTCTGCTCGTCAGGTCTTCTCCTCATGACTCTGTCATGGGTGGGATCTCGTGAGCTGGCTCCCGGCACTGGTCTATATAGTGACCCCCTGTCTGGCTGTTAGTTCAAAAACATGAGGAGCACAAAATGGCCAGAGAGCAGTATCAGCTTCTAAAACAGGAATGCTGGTGGAAGCATTTCTCCCTGGGGTATTAGAACCTCTTAACCTACTGAGTCGAAGATGTAGGGATAGGAAAAAAAATATTTCTCCAGTGAGGGGTCATTCCCACAATCTACCTCTTGAATCCTGGACCCACACCTTCGGTCTATGAGGAAGATGATGTGATATATTGGCTACTGTTTTAAAGCATGTACTAGGTTCTGTTGGACAGTACCCTGAACTTGCAGGCTGTGGTACCATAGCAGCCTTCAGCAGGAAATGTCACCATTCTTTCAAGCCAGTTGTTTCTGGGTGGTGGGACATGTGATAAAACCAATGAATTCTGTGGGGACGAGCCTATCGCCACACTTCCTTTCTACTCAACTGAGTTCCTCTGATGCAAGCAACTTTAGGTGGGATACCATAGTGATAAATCAAGCATCCTGTGAGTCTGCATGGTGGTGCTGGCAGAAGCATTGCAAGTGTGAAAAGCAAATCCATATTTGGACTATGCATCTCTTCCTGTGAAGGCAGTGGGTGCTTCCTCAGTGATGGAAGGGTTCAGTGTAACCAATCCATCACCAGTGACTATCTGGTCTTCCTGGGGAATGGGGCCAGCTTGGTGCCTCAGTGTTTAGTCTGCTGATAAGCCAGCTGCCAGTTCAAAGTTGTGGTAGGCACATGAGCATCAGTGAGGGAAGACCCTCAACAGATACCCTATCCCAGCTGCCATGGCCATTTTGTACATGCACCTACCAGGCAAGCACTAGGGCAGTTGAAGAAAGAGGCTAACATCAAGACAAGACTTCATCTATCCACCAACCTCTTTACTAGATCTCCTAATCATCAAATTTCTATCTTTTTCTTTCCGCATGCTTCACCATCCAGCCAGCTCATTAGTCTCTGCCCTTGAATCAGTCTGCATCAGTTTATTGGGGCATTTCTCCTTCCACCAAATAGACAATCAGGTGTCTCTTTGGGATGTACTACATGGGAGGATTTTCCTTTACCTCTGTCTTTAGGGGCCATCTCTGAGTAGGGCTGTCAGACAACTGTGTCCCACCCCTACCAGCTGCCAGCCTACCATGGAGACCCATCTATAAACCCACGGGCCTACCTTTTCTTGTTCTGCTAAATGATGGTAGAGGACTCTCCTCAGGCCATATGTGTGCGCTGATGGAGAGGCAATGGTGCAGTAGGAGCAAGCAACATCAGAGTCTCAGCCAGTTCCTCATTCATTTTGATT
Source organism: Okapia johnstoni (assembly GCA_024291935.2). NCBI lineage: Eukaryota > Metazoa > Chordata > Mammalia > Artiodactyla > Giraffidae > Okapia > Okapia johnstoni. Next base: position 100,834,959 of record CM044305.1, on the reverse strand, counting down.
TTTATCTACGAGAATCTGATTTCATACACAATTCCCATTTAACAGTGCAATGCTGCTACACATGACTATTTGATGATAGAATGGATTAGAGAGCACACAGCTCATCATAGGCAGTTGAAATCGGATAGTCTCTTGGTGCCCTGCAGTCAGGAATTCGGTGACCACCAGGGCCTGGTAGCCATCTAGGTGTTACCTTTCAAATGGGAAATAATTGTCAAGTGGGGAAGCATGGCTTACTTCAACACCCAAAGGGACTGTGTTGTGCCGCTTCTATTGAGGCTTCGTAGAACATTTCTGTCACAAAGTCCCCCAAAACCATCGGGTCTGCAGACTCCAAAGGCCCAAGTAACAGAGCAGCATACAGTGCAACCCAGATCTGCTGCTTTTTTTGCTTCAGATCCCACCCAAAATTGGCAACTTTACAGGTTGCTTGGTAAACGGGTCAGAGCAGCATGCCCGAATATGGTAGATGTTGCCTCCAAAATCCAAAGAGGCCTACCAAATATCAGTTTCTTTCCTTGTGATAGATTGTGCAAGGAAAACAACAACTCGTCTCCTTAGAAGAGAGATCCTGACATTGCCTGGATCACTGGACCCCTACAAATGTCATCCATTTAGCAAGCCCCTGAAATTTCATGGGGTTTATTTCCTGTCCTCTGGCCATAAGGCATCTAGGTGTTTGATTCTTCCTGCCCCTCAAGCTCATTAGTGTAATGCCATCAACGTAATGGACCAGCATTATGTCTGTGGGATAAGAAGACAATCGACTGCCTTCTGGAGTAAATTATGACTGAAAACAGCATAGTGTAACATAGCCCTGAGGTAAGAGTGAGAGCAAACTATTTCTGATTATCTCTACTGATTATATTTGGTAAGGCAGCACACACAAATGCCAGAAGCTGTGCTGATGTACTCAATAAAAATACCACTGTGGGAACCACACTTCCAATTGGTGTCACCACCTTATTAAATTAACAATAAGCCAGAAGCATCCTACAAAACTTCTACAGCTTTTTCCCACAGGCCACACAGGCAAGTTACATGGGAGCATGTGGTTGAAATCATCACACTTCCAATTTTCAAGTCCTTGGCGATAGCGCTAGTCTTTTCAATTGTACCAGGAATTTGGTATTGCTTTGGTTTACTTTCTTGGCAATAGGGGTGAAAGGAGGGGGAAGTACAGTTCCAGGGGATGCCACTTGACCCTTCCTATGATAACAGCCCTTCCTCCTTGGATCACTGGGTTAGAAATATGTGTAGTAATTCTGCCGAGATTCCTATTGAAACAAACTCAGACCAAGGCTTAATTTATCACCTGACTCTGGAGATGGACCAAAGTAGCATACTGGGCCTCCAAGAATTGGCAATGAATCAGAGTCGGAATCTAATAACCTTAAAAGATTGTGGATATTTCCTTTTCCCTGGTCGTGGTCCCCTAGCAAATGACCACAGGTCCCAGTCTGAGGAAGGACTTGGAAGATGTTCAGACTACATCTGTGATAGCATTGCAGCAGGATTATTTCTCAAAGAGATCTGGTCTCCCTCTTAATCAAGGGGCTCCAGATCAGTGAACTGGCTTAGTAGATCTGGGAACAGAGTCAGGGTTCAAGAGTCTTCAAAAACTCTGCCTATCAGGCATATAACGTTTCTGCATCTATATGTCACCTAGGGTATTTCATAAACAATCATCCACTCCAACAGATGGAGGTCAAAACACTCTGATACCACTCTGTCTTCGTGCTTTATTATGTTAATTGCATCCACCTTAGTTCTGCCAGTTAAGTGCCATCACTTGCACTCTACCATTTGGATCCTATTACTCCTACAGAAATCAGGGAGCCCAGTTCCACTGGAGAATCTCTTGCCATCATCTCTGACCTACAGAGGATATTCTGCAGAGCTTTTCAGCAAAGCTAGCATTCCTCTCACCAATGTATATCTTGAAGCCTCAGTGTAGAGGGTCCTCCCAGCAGGGTAACCAGCTTGTCCCAATTTTCCTGGATATGTCACAGTTTTAAAACTGAAAATCCTATAATCCAGAAACCCTACTGCACAGAAAACTCTATGAGCATAGTTGGAGGTCAGCACTGAACAGGTCACCCATAATAGATCTGCTTTAACACTCCCTTCTTCTTGGGCATTACAGGCTATACTGAAATCCAATGATTCTTATGGGAGTGCAGGCAACGAAATGCTGCGGAGGTTGCTCGTAAGGAGAACCAGCGGTCCTTGTGAGGTAAACACCCCAGTGGAAGTCACAAAAAGGCTTTTACGCAGAGGAAGGCTGGTACTGTTATACAAGGGATAGAGGACCGCTTCCACTGGCAATGAAAGTTCAGGGGGACTTGGAGTCTACATTTTTCTCAGCTTCATCTGTTTATGCCCAAATATTTCCCTCCAATATGTTAGGGTCCTGATCGTTCCCCAGTCATATCCTTAGCTAACTTGGCCTAGGAGTCCTAGCAAGGCAGTAACTCTAAGTGATGCTCTAACTCTTCAACAATTTAATCAGTTCCTGAGCATAAGCTGCACATCCATTCTGCGGCTCCAGGAGAATCAAGACTCCTTTAAAAATGGGGCTCTTGGATTTTCCACCACGATCTGAGTTGTGTGTTCAAGGCTTTCCATTTGTCCTCTTTTTCTATGTGAGCTCTCTGCGAGCATCAGAAGCAGTTAGCCCGAGCCACATGCATCGCAATCATCATTGTCGCCATAGGGACTAAGTGTTCCAACCACTTGATTTCCGAAAGCTTTGCCCTCCACTTGTATTTCATTTCAAGCCACCGTGGGTGATAATTTGAGTAATCATCATTCAGTGCATGCCACGCATTTCAAGTGTCCTATTTCCCTCTAGAAAAGAGGTGGTCACAGATTGCATGCTTTAGGAGGCTGAAGCTGAAACCGAGTTAGACGTGCCAACGGGTTACTAGAGAGCGAAACCTGTAAAGGAAATGAGGAGGTGGGAGGATGAGGCAGAGACAGCAGAGGTGGGCAAAGCAAACCCAGATGTGAAGGATGTATTGATTCCATTAAAGACAACTCATGGTCCCCTCCAAAGTGGAGGGGCACCAATGTAATTAACTTGCCATAAGGTGGCTGGCTAGTGCCCCTCAGTCACTGGTGCTGTATAAGGGGCTCACCATGGTTCTCTGCTCTTGGCTTCTTGGGCACTCAGCAGTGACAGGAGCTAAGTCAGCCTTGGAGAGGTGAAATCCACTCTGTTGGGCCCAGGTCTAGTGTCCCTTCCTGGTGGCATAACCACCTATTCATGGGCCCATTGCACTAGTGGTAACAGCTAAGGAGAAAGGTTGGCTGATCTATCTGGCTGCAGAGTTTTTTGTTTTTGAGGGTTTAAAAAAATTTTTTTTTAGTTGAAGTATAGTTGATGTATCCAACCTGGCTGTTTTTTCACATCCTCTGCAGCAAATGCTCTTTGGTGGATATATGAAATGAGACATAAATGTTTGTGCACTTTAAGCCCACTCCCAGGGGTCCACCTGCATAGCTTTTTCGCAGACTTCCTTGCCAGTGGTATTCCAGCATTGTTCCCTCAGTGCCTCCTGTGAGCCAAGATACTGGCCACTTCCCAGGATTCACTGTATATCCCTATATCAGGCTTCATCTCCCTGCTTACAAAGTGAATGACCACAGGTACTGCCCACTGGAATGATTTCCCTTCAGCAGATAGGAAAAAGGGCAAGAGAAATAGACAAGCATTTTACAGAGGAGGCAAGATGAATGTAGTTAGAGAGATCCAAAATAATGTCATATTATATATACATTATGCCACTGGGTTAGCAACACTTCAAATTTCAGTGTCCATATATGATGGTTTATGTGGATACAGCCACGCTGATTCACTTATGTATTGTCTATGGCTGATTTCCCAATACAATGGCGGAGTTGTATAGCTGTCTCAGACCACAAAGCCAAAAAATACTTACTGTCAGCTCCTTTTCTAGGTGGTAAAGTTTAAGAAAACTTCAAGTTTAAGGTAAGTTAAACAGAATTTCAACATTTATATCTCATTTAGAATGTTCTTAGGAGCAGCAAAGAGGAAACAATAGGGAAAAGAATCTTTCTACCTGTAAAAGGTATCTAGGAAGAGAGCTGAGGGGTGAGGGGGTGGGTGATGACTAAGAAACAAAGGCAGAGGCAGTGATTCTCAAACTTTAGTACACATCAGAATCTCCCGGAGAGCTTGTTAAAAACACAGACTGCTGGTGTAAGGCTTGAGAATCTGATTCATTTTATTAATTTTTATCGGAATACAGTTGCTTTACAATGTTGTGTTAGTTTCTGCTGTATAGCAAAGTGAATCAGCTCTATGTATGAGAATCTGCACTTCTAGCAAGTTCCAGGTGATGATGATGTTTCTGGTCTAGAGACCGCACTTTGAGAACTGCTGCCCTAAGAATTAGAAGTGTTTACTAAGCTGAGGTACTTCAGCAAACTGCATCAGAATCACCTGAATTGCTGGCCTCATGGGGCTTACATTAGCTTGGAGAAGTGATATAGCAAACAAACAAACAGATAATCTCATATAAAGCTGAGCAAGGGAATGGAGAGTGATGGGCCATGCTATCTAAGACAGGCGGGTCAAGACATGCCTGTTTAAGTAGGTGACATTGGACAGAGACCTTAGTGAAAGAAGAGAGCAAGCTATTAATATGTAAATATTCATTCATACTAATATGTTAATACCTGAGAGAAGAGTATTCCAGGCAGAAAGAACAGACAGTGCAAAGACCAGGAGGCGGGAATATTCTTGGTGTGTGTTTCTGAAAAAGTTCAAAGCCAAGAATTTGACTCTGTTCTTTCTAGTTCTTTGTGTTCTTCCTTTTCCAGGGCAATGCTGCTAAGTCACTTCAGTCATGTCCGACTCTGTACGACCCCATAGACAGCAGCCCACCAGGCTCTCCCGTCCCTGGGATTCTCCAGGCAAGAACATTGGGGTGGGATGCCATTTCCTTCACCAATGCATGAAAGTGAAAAGGGAAAGAGAAGTTGCTCAGTTGTGTCTGACTCTTTGCGATCCCATGGACTGCAGCCCACCAGGCTCCTCCGTCCATGGGATTTTCCAGGCAAGAGTACTGGAGTGGGGTGCCATTGGCTTCTCTGTTTCCAGGGCAATAAGTGTCAGTTATTCTCTATCACACATATCAGGTCATACAATACACACTGTTCTTCATTTTCCCATAATGATAAACCATGAACATTCTTTCATGCCATTACATTTAAGATCAGCCTCATTGTTTATAAAGCCTAAAGAATATTTCATTGTAGAAACATACAGGAATTTACTTTTTAAAAATCAATAGTTTGTAGTATAACCAGTTTTCTATAGATGAACAGATAGTTTCCAGTTCTTGGCTAAGACCCAGAAAATGCCAAAGTATGCTTCCGTGTGTGTGTGTGTGTGTGTGTGTGTGTGTGTGTCTACATGTTTGTGTACTTGTTTGGGCATTCCTTTATGCACTAAAAATTTACTGAGCTGGAACTATTTGTTAGGCATTGTGTCATATGCTGAAAATACAATGGTGAACAAAACCTATATGGTTCTTGCTCTCATGGAATATAAGGTCTACTAGGGGAGAAATCATACTATAAATATGTAATTACAAACGGTGAGAAGTGCTAGTGAGGCAGAGCAGACACTGTTGTTCATCTAACCCAATTCCCACTCCAGCTAGAATGTTAGCCAATGAGCCAAAGTGGGTTGTGGTAAGCCAATATTTGCCCTCTCCCACGCACACACACCACATCCTAATCCCCAGAACCCATGAATATGTTAGGTTACATGGCAAAGGGGAATTAAGGTTGCAGATAGAATTAACCTTGCTAATTAGTTGACCTTAAAATAGGGAGCCCATGCTGAGTTATCCAGGTGGGACCGATGTAATCACAGAGATCTGAGGGCCAGGGTCAGAGAAGGAGATGTAAAGACAAAAACAGAAATCAGAGCATTGTGATCACTGTCTGTGAAGATGGCAGGGCACCCTCTAGAAGCTGGAAAAGGCAAAAAACAAAAACAGACACTTTCCCTAGAGACTCCAGAAAGAATGCAAACTTGCCAACACTGACTTTTAGCCGAGACCCTTCCAGACGTTTGACCTCCAAAACTATAAGGTAATCAATCTGTTTTAAGTCACTGAATTTGCAGAGATGTGTTACAGCAGTCGAAGGAAATGAATGTGTGGCTTCTTTCCTGATATAGGTGTTGTCCCTTCCTTTTCTTCCTTACACTTGTCTTAAATGTAGAGCTGTAAAAATCATTTGGTGACATTGAGGTAAAGGCCAGAGAACTGCAAAGCCATCAGCCTTGACACTGTTGGGCTGCTGAATAAATGCCAGCAGCCCCTGACCTTGAGGCTTCCCTGGTGGCTCAGCTGGTAAAGAATCTGCTTGCAATGCAGGAGACCTGGGTTCATATTCTTGGGTTGGGAAGATCCCCTGGAGGAGGGCATGGCAACCCACTCCAGTATTCTTGCCTGGAGAATCCCATGGACAGAGAAGCCTGGCGGGCTACAGTTCATGGCGTCGCAGACTCGGACATGACTGAACAACTAAGCACCCATGCATGCCCCTGACGTCCAGCCTTCTGGTTCTGAGAAAAATTAAGTTAGATATTCTGTTACATGTGGACAAAAGCATCCTTGAGTGACAAGCAGGTAAAAATAGAAGGGGCTATGAGAGAATGTCACAGAGATGTAACCTAGGCATGAAAGGTGTGTGCAGTGGATTTTTTTTTTTTCTGTTGTTCAACATCCAATTGATTGGATGGCGGGGGCGGGGGTAGGGAGGAATTCCCCAGTGTGTACCGCATCAGTGGACTGCAGTACCAAGCCTCCCATTTTAAAGCCTGAAAGAAGAAATCTTCCATCTACCGACTCCTTAGCAGCCAGTGCACAAAGAAACATTCTTACCACAACCAGAAAAAAAGGATACATGAAAGGAAAAGGTTAATAGTCGGTTGCTGCTCCTCCCCAAACCCCCTGGGTGCTCATTGTTTCCTTCTGGGGGAATGACTTCTTAACGCAAGCACCTGCAACTCTGCTTGAGGACTTTCTGGCTACTGGAGGGTATTTAACCAGTGTACACAGCAAGCCAGGGGTAGCAGGGAGTTAAGGTCCATAGGAGCAACTCTCAAACCATGATGGACACAAGTTGGGGAAAACTGTCCCAGCTTCCTTGTTCCCTGGGTGAAAAACTCGGAGCCATGTTCTATTTAGTCTTCCTGAGGTCCCCATGGAAACCAGTCCCAATTGCCCACAGCACTAACCTGCTCAGTAAAAACCCTGGTATTGTTTTTCAAGTCTTCCGTGTCTCACTTCCCTCACTCCCCTCCATAGCTTCCTGGGATTATCTTCCAAGTAGCCTGCTCTCAAATACTTCTCTCAGGCTCTATTTCACCCAAAGTAAGACAGTTCATACAGAAGTAGTCCTTTGAAATAGACCTTCAGGATGGGATTCTGGAATTGGATCAGTTGTAGAACATATGAACAGGAAGACCTCATTACTAGTGCTGGTAATCCCTTATGTATGGTCAGGCCACTTAAGATGGCTGGTCTCCATTGACTAATGTATGCACATTTCTGGAACAGTCAATAATACAAAGTAAAGACTGAGAAATGGAAAATAATTAATGAAAAAACCTATACAGCATAAATAAATGTCTTCCTAATGAAAAAAAAAAAGATTGCTGTACTCTTGCTCTCTGTACATCCCTGCGAAACCAGGGCCTGCTTCACCAATACCTACTCATGTGACTGACCTTCCTATTCTTGCCTCAGAACCCAGCTAGTGACTGCTCTTATCAAAGGGGCGGTAAGGAGCATGCCCTTTTCTGGTTTTCCTGGTAATCAAACAGCCCACCTGATGTCAATTCCCCTATAACTGGCAATCTCCCCTCTCCTCCATGAGCAAAAACTATTGCCATGTCCTGCCTACCATCCACTCCACACAAGGACAGGATGTGGCTCCAAGACCTTGCTTCAGATGGGTAAGCTCCCCCACCCATTAAAACCATTGATGTCTCTGTCGCTGACTCTGGGCTCTTTGTTCAGTCTTGAAACTGGGCAAGTACAGGCCTTGTAGGTCTTCAGGGTGCAGCCCAACACTTGGCATGCTGTAGGATCACAAGTGGTGCAACTCCCACCCATGCTGAATTGGGGTAGGGTAGCAATGGAAGGAAATGCACTGGTTTGTGCAATAGCTTTAGCACTTGAAAAATGGAAACGTTTTAAGAATCAGAGAGTTGGTTTGCTATTGTAATAGCAATAGCTATTGTTATTCTAATAGCCTTAGAAACCCTAAAAGAAGCAAATGATAGGTCTGGGCAGCCAACTATTAAATTGAGGAACAGAAAGAATCTGCCTGCAATGCAGGAGACCCAGGTTTAATCCCTGGGTTGGGAAGATCCCCTGGAGGAGGAAATGGCAACCCACTCCAGTATTCTTGCCTGGAGACTCCCATGGATGGAGGAGCCTGGTGGGCTACAGTCCATGGGGTCGCAAAGAGTCAAACACCCTGAGCAACTAAACATCAACAACAACACGGAAGCAGAAGGCTTTCATGAGAACTTTTATCTTTTTTCAAGTCTTCCAAAAAGGGCAGTCTGGGCTAAAAGCCAGGCCTTGATTTGATTATGTGGGTGGTTGAGTTATACAGAGGATAGTGCTTGTCTTCCTCAAGATCCGCTCCCACCTTAGCACATTTCTTCTACAGACAAATAGATAAGGGCCATTCTTAGCTTGACTGAAGCAGGGAAATGGTGTTTCACCTCTGAGAAAAAAGAGACTATTCCCTAGGTGAATATGTATTTGCAGGAATCAGGAGAATAAACCTGGGAATCAGGGGGCTTCCCTGGTGGTCCAGTGCTAAAGAATCCACCTGCCATTGCAGAAGACATGGGTTTGATCCCTGATCTGGGAAGATCCCACATGCCACAGAGCAACAAAGCCCTTGTGCCACAACTATTGAGCCCGTGCTCTAGAGCCTGGCAGCTGCAACTACTGAGCCCACGCACACCTAGAACCGATACTCCACAACAAGAGAAGCCACAGCGATGAGAAGCCCACACACGAAAAGCAGCACCTGCTTGCCGCAGCTAAAGAAAGCCTGCATGCAGCAATGAGGACCCAATATAGCCAATAAATAAAGTTAAAAAAAATAAAATAAAAAGGGCTTTAGAGGCCCACAATACTAAACATTTTAAACAAATTAAAAAAAATGGGATTTATCTAGAAAAATAAATAAATAAATAAATCATTAAAATGAATAAATAAACCTGGGATTGGATCTTGAGGGTAGTGGACCAGGGAGGAATATAAAGCTGAATATGGCAGTTTATTGATATTGGAACACTCTCCCATGACTCAGGATTAACATCCTGGCAAGGATACCTGGAGCCAGTCCTACTATGCTATTGGAATTGATAGAGACAGAATAAAGGGACAAAGTAGGTAATTGGTTAATCCCACTCGGGAATTACAGGTAGAAAAAATTATGGGAGACCCTTGTAAGTTGATTACTCAAGAGAGCAGGTTTGCTTAACTACAAAACCAAGGAGGCTTGTATAGCAGCAAAACTAGGCAACAAACGTGCCCCCAAAACAATAAAACAATGGTGACATGAGCCCCACATCCTGTCCAGTGAGCTCAGTAAGTTAATGATCCCTAGGCCATGCTCTCTGCACACATGAAAACAATAATTTGCGGACCTAGCTTGACCATGGAGGGACAAGAAAATTCCTCTGCCCAACCTGGAGAAAGAGCTGATGATGGAAGCATGATGTCGAATCAAGAAAGACAAAATTCTTCTCCCCTTCCCTACTTTTCCATTCTAAAACTGTAGCCCAGTAAGTTCTCAGGGCGTGACACTCCCTTGCCCGCCCTATTGTAAGCCTCACAAGTGTCCTAAGAAGTCACTTCTTATCTATCACTTTGCCTCTCTGAATTCTTTCTGTACTGAGACATAAAGGACCAGGAGCTCTTCAGAGCCCTGGGAACAATACCAAACAGTTTCAGAATGGCTTCTTGAAACTTGGAAACAACAAAGTCTACATAGTAAATGAATTGGAGTTGTTGGAACTGCCTTGACAAGGTTTTGAGAATCGGACCAAAAGCTCATAGAGGTGGGCAAACTAGAATGACTTTATTATGTAAGAAAACATACCAGTAGACCATGTCCCCAGGAGCACCCAGAGGACACTTCTTTTGTTAAGACAGTAAAAAAATGTGTTATTGGCATTGTTGAAAAACTCCATGGTGGCTGCCTACTATGGCTCATGACATGGTAGATTTCTATGTAATTAGGTTCCTTGGTGTCAATGGGGAGAATAGGCATCTAGAATTGTAGAGGCCAGGTAGCAGCAGTTAACTATCAGAATCAAGGTGAGTGTAATGACCATAATGGACAGCAAGCCTGGAAAGGCAAAGATGGGGCTTGAACCTATAGGGGTTTGTAGAGATGGTAATAAACTGTGGCCTTCCTAGGAACAATATAGATGGCAAGCTGTATTAGTTCACTAGGATTACCATAATGAAATACCACAGACATAATAACTTAAAGAATGGTCATTTATTTTCTTACAGTTCTAGAGGCTAGGAGTCCAAGATCAAATTGTTGGCAGGGTCTCTAAAGCCTCTCTCCTCGGCTTGCAGATGGCTGCCTTCTCATTGTGTCCTCAAATGGTCACCCCTAAGTCTGTGTATTGTCTGTGTCCTAATTTCTTCTTCTTATAAGGACACCATTTACATTGGATTTGAGCCTACCCAAATGGTAAATGACCTCATTTTACCTTAATTATCTCTTTAAAGGCTCTATCTCCAAATATGTCACATTCTGAGGTGCTGGGGGTTAGGCCTTCAACATATGAATTTTGTGGGGATACATTTCAGCCCCTAATAGAACTCAAAAAGGGTATTGCCTGTAAAACTGAAAAATATATATATAATAAACCAAGAATACTTGAGCAGTAAACTTTCAGTTACCACAATGGAAAAATCATGATCCTTTATCTAGTTTCCATCTCCAAGCAGGTTCTCAGACTCAGAGCTGATCAACTGAAAATACATAGTTATGATGCCAGCAATTCTGCCTTATCAGGACCTAAGCCATTTATCAGGGTGACTATACTGTGGGGCAAGAGGAATACCCATACTTTAAGGGTACTGATATCAGGGAATCCAATGTACCACCAAGGAAGTGGAGTCCGGGCCCAAGTCTCACAGTGAATCCAACAGATTATTTCTCTGGTGCCTGAGTGTGTTATTGGAAGAGACATACCTAGCAATTAGAAGAACCCTTAGATTATTCCCTCTCAGGGCGACTTCCCTGGTAGTCCAGTGGTTAAGACTCCAATCCTTCCGCTGCAGGGGACACAGGTTCGATCCCTAGTTGGAGAACTAAGATCCCACATGCTGTGCCACGTGGTCAAAAAGATTAAAAAAAAAAAAGACTTCCCTCGTGGTCCAGTGGTTAAGACTCCACACTCCCAATGCAGGGAACACAGGATCAATCCATGGTCAGGGAACTAGATCCCACAGGCCACAACAAAGACCTGGTGCAGCCAAATAAATAACTCAGTAAATAAATATTTTTAAAAAATTATTCCCTCACATAACAAGTAAAAGCTTATGATAGAAATGGCTAAGTGGAAGCTTCTGAAATTCCCTCACTCAGCCAAAATAAGAAATGATGCCACGTCCTGGCTGAAATGGCAGGGAGTAGTGCCACATTCCTCAGCTCCCGCCCGGGTGAGACAGCTTTGAGGTGTGCTCCACAGACACTTAGAAATCCCCGGTCAGACTGAGCACCAGTTGCCCACAGTCATGCCTACTCACTCATGCACCCTGCATTGGTTTCCATCCTTCCCCCACCTCACTTTTCTATTTCCCTACCACAGCTTCCTAGGATCACCCCCCAAATAGACTATTTGCACTCAAATCCTTAGCTCAGGGTCTAATTCTGGGAAAGTTCAACCTAATGTATCCTCTTTCTAGACTCTTGTTTATACTAAAAAATGTACATATAGAGGGTTTTTGTTGCTGTCATTGTTGCTGGTTGTTACCAAAAAAATTGTGCCAAATGCACTATTCCACAGTAATCTTTTTTCATTTTATGATGCTTTATGGAAATTCTTCCAGGCCAATAAATTGTTTATCTAATTAATATTTTAATAGCTGTGTCATATTCCATAGTATAGGCTTATCATTCTTCTGTTGCTAAACATTCAGGTAGTTTCCAGATTTGCCTCCATAAACAATGCTGCCTAAGCATTCTTGGACTTTTAACCTAATGAATCAGTACTTCTATTTATATATGATAAACTCCAAAATTAAGGATTGCTAGGTCAAAAGGTATGTGTGTTTTTGCTTTCAAAATCTTCCTCCAGATTTCTCTCTAAAAGGGTTCCAGTAACTCAATTCCCACCAGGAAAGTTGAAAATGACTTTTTTCCCAGTCCTTGATGGCATGAAAGTGAAAGTGAAAGTTGCTCAGTTGTGTCCAACTCTTTGCAACCCCATGGACTATACAGCCCATGGAATTCTCCAGGCCAGAATACTGGAGTGGGTAGCTGTTCCCTTCTCCAAGGGATCTTCCCAACCCAGGGATCAAACCCAAGTCTCCCAAATTGCGGGCGAATTCTTTATCAGCTGAACCACCAGGGAAGCCTGAGAATACTGGAATGGGTAGCCCATCCCTTCTCCAGGGGGTCTTCCTGACACAGGAAGTGAACTGGGGTATACTGCATTGCAGGCAGATTCTTTACCAGCTGAGCTACCAGGGAAGAGTTGTTTAGTCACTAAGTCGCATCTGACTCTTCTGCCACCCCATGGACTGTAGCCCCATAGGCTCCTCTGTTCATGTGATTCTCCAGGCAAGAATACTGGAGTGGGTTGCCATTTCCTCCTACAGAGGAGCTTCCTGACCCAAGGATCGAACCTGTGTCTGTCTCCTGCTTGGTGGGCAGACTCTTTACCACTGAGCCATCTGGGAAACTCCCATACAATGTTATTACTCCTTTAATTTTGAAACTAAAGGATGGAAACAGTATCTCATTGTTACTATAATTGTTTTCATCACCACTAGGGAGGCTAAACTTCTTTTCATTTACTATTCAGTACAGTTCAGTCGCTCAGTCGTGTCCGACTTTTTGAGACCCCGTGAATCACAGCACGCCAGGCCTCCCTGTCCATTACCAACTCCTGGAGTTTACCCAAACCCATATCCATCGAGTCAGTGATGCCATCCAACCATCTCATCCTCTGTCATCCTCTTCTCCTCCTGCCCCCAATCCTTCCCAGCATTAGGGTCTTTTCCAATGAGTCAACTCTTCGCATGAGGTGGCCAAAGTATTGGAGTTTCAGCTTCAACATCAGTCCTTCCAATGAACACCCAGGACTGATCTCCTTTAGGATGGACTGGTTGGATCTCCTTGCAGTCCAAGGGACTCTCAAGAGTCTTCTCCAACACCACAGTTCAAAAGCATCAATTCTTTGGTGCTCAGCTTTCTTCACTGTCCAACTCTCACATCCATACATGACCACTAGAAAAACCATAGCCTTGACTAGATGGACCTTTGTTGGCAATGTCTCTGCTTTTAAATATGCTATCTAGGTTGGTCATAACCTTCCTTCCAAGTAGTAACTGTCTTTTAATTTCATGGCTGCAATCACCATCAGCAGTGATTTTGGAGCCCCCAAAAATAAAGTCTGACATTGTTTCCACTGTTTCCCCATCTATATCCCGTGAAGTGATGGGACCAGATGCCATGATCTTAGTTTTCTGAACGTTGAGCTTTAAGCCAACTTTTTCACTCTCCTCTTTCACTTTCATCAAGAGGCTCCTTAGTTCTTCGCTTTCTGCCATAAGGGTGGTGTCATCTGCATATCTGAGGTTATTGATATTTCTCCTGGCAATCTTGATTCCAGCTTGTGTTTCTTCCAGCCCAGCGTTTCTCATGATGTACTCTGCATATAAGTTAAATCAGCAGGGTGACAATATACAGACTTGACGTACTCCTTTTCCAATTTGGAACTAGTCTGTTGTTCCATGTCCAGTTCTAACTGTTGCTTCCTGACCTGCATACAGGTTTCTCAACAGACAGGTCAGATGGTCTGGTATTCCCATCCCTTTCAGAATTTTCCACAGTTTATTGTGACCCACACAGTCAAAGGCTTTGGCATAGTCAATAAAGCAGAAATAGATGTTTTTCTGGAACACTCTTGCTTTTTCGATGATCCAGCGGATGTTGGCAATTTGATCTCTGGTTCCTCTGCCTTTTCGAAAACCAGCTTGAACATCTGGAAGTTCACGGTTCACATATTGCTGAAGCCTGGCTTGGAGAATTTTGAGCATTACTTTACTAGCGTGTGAGATGAGTGCAGTTGTGCGGTAGTTTGAGCATTCTTTGGCATTGCCTTTCTTTGGGATTGGAATGAAAACTGACCTTTTCCAGTCCTGTGGCCACTGCTGAGTTTTCCAGATTTGCTGGCATATTGAGTGCAGCACTTTCACAGCATCATCTTTGAGGATTTGGAATAGCTCAACTGGAATTCCATCACCTCCACTAGCTTTGTTCGTAGTGATGCTTCCTAAGGCCCACTTGACTCCATATTCCAGGATGTCTGGCTCTAGGTGAGTGATCACACCATCGTGATTATCTGGGTCGTGAAGATCTTTTTTGTACAGTTCTTCTGTGTATTCTTGCCACCTCTTCTTAATATCTTCTGCTTCTGTTAGGTCCATACAATTTCTGTCCTTTATCGAGCCCATTTTTGCATGAAATGTTCCCTTGGTATCTCTAATTTTCTTGAAGAGATCTCTAGTCTTTCCCATTCTGTTGCTTTCCTCTATTTCTTTGCATCAATCACTGAGGAAGGCTTTCTTATCTCTCCTTGCTATTCTTTGGAACTCTGCATTCAGATGGGAATATCTTTCCTTTTCTCCTTTGCTTTTTGCTTCTCTTCTTTTCCCAGCTATTTGTAAGGCCTCCTCAGACAGCCATTTTGCTTTTTTGCATTTCTTTTCCATGGGGATTGTCTTGATCCCTGTCTCCTGTACAATGTCATGAACCTCTGTCCATAGTTCCTCAGGCACTGTCTATCAGATCTAGTCCCTTAAATCTATTTGTCACTTCCACTGTAAAATCATAAGGGATTTGATTTAGGTCATACCTGAATGGTCTAGTGGTTTTCTCTACTTTCTTTAATTTAAGTCTGAATTTGGCAATAAGGGGTTCATGATCTGAGCCACAGTCAGCTCCTGGTCTTGTTTTTGCTGACTGTATAGAGCTTCTCCACCTTTGGCTGCAAAGAATATAATCAGTCTGATTTCAGTGTTGACCATCTGGTGATGTCCATGTGTAGAGTCTTCTCTTGTGTTGTTGGAAGAGGGTGTTTGCTATGACCAGTTCGTTCTCTTGGCAAAACTGTATTAGCCTTTGCCCTGCTTCATTCTGTACTCCAAGGCCAAATTTGCCTGTTACGCCAGGTGTTACCTGACTTCCTACTTTTGCATTCCAGTCCCCTATAATGAAAAGGACATCTTTTTTGGGTGTTAGTTCTAAAAGGTCTTGTAGGTCTTCATAGAACCATTCATGTTCAGCTTCTTCAGTGTTACTGGTCGGGGCATAGACTTGGATTACCGTGATATTGAATGGTTTGCCTTGGAAACAAACAGAGCATTAATAGCCATTTACATTTTCTCTTCGTGAATTGTTTATTCACATCTTTTGTCCATTTTTTTTTCAATCAGATTTTTATCTTATAAGAACTCTTTATGTATTAGGAATATCACTCCTGCATGTATTGTATGTGATGCTAACACTTTTTTCCAAGTTTAGAATGTGTCATTTGACTTTTTTTATGTTAGAAACATAAAAACTTTAAAAAACCTATATATTCAAAAAAATCTATATATTCAATCATGTCTATCTTCTTTAATGGCTCCTGGATTTTGTGTCTCTAATTTTAGAAAGACACCTTGACCTCTCAGAATGTTCTCCTACACCTCAATCTCCAAATTTTCTTCAAATATTTGTTATTTCTTTGGATAAAATTATTCATCCAACTTTGTATATCAGTAAGGTGTGAGGAAGCTAAGATGATTCAAGTGGTAATGAAGCAGACTTGGAGACATCTGTGTGAACTCATGTTTAGCTTAATATAGGTATGAATAATCACATATGAAATATTTATAAATATGTGTATACACTCTGGCAGACTTCTCTGGTGACTCAGTGGTAAAGAATCTGCCTGCCAAGCAGGAGATGAAGGTTCGATCCCTGGGTCAGGAAGATCCCCTGGAGGAGGAAATGGCAACCCACTCCACTATTCTTGCCTGGAGAATTCCATGGACAGAGGAGCCTGGTGGGCTACAGTCCATAGGGTAGAAAAGAGTCAGACATGACTGAAGCAACTCAGCATGCACACATGGCATGATATAGGGGCATGGCTCTGTTTTATTTCATGTGGATACCCAATTGTGCCAACATCTATTTATCAAATCATTGCATTAAAGTGCTGATTTCTTATCTATCAATTTACTTTGCATATTTGGATTTTGTTTCTGGACAATAATACTCCACTGATATCTTTTTATTCCTGTACTAATGCTGCACTATTTTAATTATGGAGATTTTATGGTACTTTTACTATCTGGTGAAATATACTTGCAACTAATATCACAAAGGACAAATTTCCATAGTATATCAAACCCTTGCCCCTTGCATTGGAAGTGCAGAGTCTTAACCACCAAAGCCAAGGAAGTCTCTGAGTATAATTTTCTAAATAGCATAATTTGCCCTCTTTTTTTTTTTTTTTTTTTTTTGGCCCCTCAGCAGTGAAAGCTTGGAGTCCTAACTACTGGACAGCCAGGGAATTTCCAATCATTTTTTTTTTCTAATGTGAATTTCTATTGTTTTAGCTGTGGTAAAATCTAAACACATCTGTGAAAGCAACTAGATCCCACATGAGAGAGAGAAGAGAGAGAAACATAGTGGTACAAATAAGATGGAAGTTAATTTTTTTCTTACACAGTCGTTGACCAATCCAGGCTGGGGCAACACCCTTGCTCCTCCAAGTTATTAGTGACCCATGTTCCTTTCATCTTATTGCCCTGCCATCTACTGGGGTGTTGTACTCATGAGCACAATTGAAGCAGAGTTACAGTTATTTTATATTCCAGCCTCTGTAGAACAGGTTGGCAGAAAAGTCTAGGGTAAATAAGTTCCTTTTAAGCAATTGAGGGGCACATTGATCTCATCATGCATCTTGTCTGAGCGTATTCCACTGCTGCAAACAGTCATATGGCTGCACTTAGCTTCAAGAGAAACAGGGAAACGTACTCTTCCAGTCATGTCCTTAGCTAAAACTGTATTTCCAAGAAAGAAGAGAATATTTTTTGAAGGTAACTAACAATCTGCTACACATATTATTTCATTTTCTTATTTTATTGTATTGGTTATAACATCCAAAACAACACTGAATAATAGCGATGACAACATCCTTCTGTCATTCATCATTTTAATGAAACTGACTTTATTTATTCATCATTTAGTATATTAGCTGTTGAGTTTTGGTAAGCAATCTTTATCACATTTAAGTAGTTTCTTTTAATTTCTATTTTACTTTGAATATTAGGAATGGCTACTGAATTCTTAAATCCATTTTCAGTTTCTGTTGACACAATACTATATGTTTTCTCTTGTAATTGTTTCATGTCATGAAGAAGTTGATAGACTTCCTAATGTTGAATTATCTTTGTATTTGTGAAACAAATACCACTTGGTCATGGAGTGTTATTCTTTTGCCACATTGCTAGATTGGTTTATGAATATTTTATTTGGGATTTATATGTGTATATTTTGTACAAATATTATCATGTTTTAATAACGTATTACTACTATATGTAAGGCTATGCTAGCTTTACAAAATGAATTTGGGATCTTTCCCTTTTTTGTGTGTGTGGTGTTAGGACTGCTGCCAGTCTCTGAACTGTTTGTTACTAGTCCATGATGAGATAAGTACAGAAACTGAAAGGGTTTAAAAACTTTTATAGCAATTGGACATCGCTATGACATCCAAGCGGAGAAGGCAATGGCACCCCACTCCAGTACTCTTGCCTGGACAATCCCATGGACGGAGGAGCCTGGTAGGCTGCAGTCCATGGTGTCGCGAAGAGTCAGACACGACTGAGCGACTTCACTTTCACTTTTCACTTTCATGCATTGGAGAAGGAAATGGCAACCCACTCCAGTGTTCTTGCCTGGAGAATCCCAGGGACGGCGGAGCCTGGTGGGCTGCCATCTATGGAGCTGCACAGAGTCGGACGCGACTGAAGTGACTTAGCAGCAGCAGCAGCAGCATGACATCCAAGAAGTGATCATCAATGAATAATACATTCAGATTTTGTAAATTTTTTGTCCCTATGTTAAATTTGTTTTGATTATATTTTTTGAAATGTAAAATGTAATTTATCTTTGAGGAAGCTTAAGATTTTTAAGATGAGCTTGCTTTGCTTATGATTTCGTTTTTCTAGTCATTTTTATTGAATTCTACCAAAGTATATATCCACGATAATTGTAAGTTAAAATTAGTCCTTCATGCAGATATTTTGAAAACCACTGGTCTAGAATGGATGGAATAACGTTAAAATTATTTGCTTTGAAAGGTTAGCTAGAACTTATTTGTAGAGTTAACTGGACCTGCTGACTTTCCGTTCTCTTCTATAATTAGTGCTCTCTTTGAGTTTTCTTTCTTGCGTCAGTTTTAGTAGTTTATGGTTTGCCAGGAAATCAACCATTCCTTTGATATATTCACACTCTATATTCCCTTAAAAAGTCTTTTACTACCCTCTATATCTATCTGATTTTTAGTCTACTTATCACTACTAATATTTTACCCCCTTTCTCCGTCCCCTCCCCCTTTTCTTCTTTCGTACCGCAGCCCGGCTAGCCTGGAGTTAGTTGATTGTTTCTTTTAAAAAAAAAGAAAGAAAGAAACCGGCTTTGGGGAGCGGGCAGGCGGGAGCTGGGAGGGCGTGGAGCCCGGATACCCGCGTCACTCGGAGCGGAGGGAAGGGGGAGGCAGGGGCAGCTCCGTTGCATCACACCGGCCAAAGAGAGGTGTAATTCCTAAGACCCGAACTAGGGTTTTCCGGGTTTGGAGAAGGAGTGGCGAGCCCATGTCCTCCTTCCTCGAGGCCGGGCTCGCGGTTACTCGCAGCCGCATGGCCGCAGGCTACCTCCGCAGCAGCACAGCTAGAAGGTTGGCATTCACCCTGCGGTCAACAAAAAGACACGCCAGAGCCATTAAGTCACAGCCGGTGCTGGATGACTTACTGCGGGTTTTGCTGCTGCCCGGGCTTATGGCGTTCCCCTCATGTGCTCCTCTGTCTCCCTGCACCTTGTGTGGAGGGAGACGGGACACCTCTGTAGGACCTCCCTGTTAATCGGTAGATTTTTGAAGAACTGAAGATGAGCACTGTATTGGCATACATTGGTCTTATATTGTTAAGCCATGGCAAGCAGTAAAGATGGGAGCGCCATCATTCCTGTGCTGCCTGGAACTTGGAACGAGTCAAAAAAATAGGAATGCAGGTTGTTTTTAGGGCTTCCCTGGTGGATCAACTAGTCAAGAATCAGCCCGCAATGCGAGGTGGAAGACCTGAGTTGGATTCCTAGGTTGGGAAGATCCCCTGGAGAAGGGAAAGGCTACCCACTCCAGTATTCTGGCCTGGAGAATTCCATGGGCTGTATAGTCCATGGGATCGCAAAGAGTCGGACAAGATTGAGCAACTTTCAAGTTCGCTACGTTCAGATTGCTAAGTCGTGTTCGGCTCTTCGCAATCCCATGGACTGTAGCCCACCAGGCTCCTCTGTCCATGGGGTTTTTCAGGCAAGAACACTGGAGTGGGGTGCCATTTCCTTCTCCAGCGGCTCTTGCCCACCCAGGGATGAAACCTGCTGTGTCTCCTGCATTTGCAGGCGGGTCCTTTACCACTGAGAACCAGAGAAGCCCAGGAATTCAGGAAACTACAGTAAATATCTAGCATAGCACGGTCCAGTAGAAATATAATGGGAGTCACAAAATAAGTTGAGTGTGCATTTTAAATGCTCTAGGAGCCACATTTAGAGAGATAAAAGAGACTTCTTTGGCAGTCCAGTGGTTGACTTTGCCTTCCAATTCGGCTTGTATGGGTTGATCCCTGGCTGGGGAGCTAAGATCCCATGTGCCTCAATATCCAAAAATCCAGAAGATAGAAGCAATATTGTAACAAATTCAATAAAGACTTTAAAAATGGTCCACATCAAAAAAAAATCTTAAACAAAACAAAGTTAAAAGAAACAGGTCAAATAAATCACAATGTCTTTGCTCCAATATATCCAAAATACATCAATATTTATCAGTATGCAAGTCACAAGATATTTCACATTCGTTCTCCTTTTTCATACCAAGTCTTTGACATCTTGTGTGTATTTATACTTCCAGCACATTTTCAATTGGATTAGCCACATTCCAAGTGCTCAAAAGCCACATGTGGCTAGTGGTCACCATACTGGACAATGCAGTTTCTTTTATTTCTGTCATAGGGCCAAAGGTTCTGAACAGTTACTCTTGTGAATCTCTGAAGGCAATTATGGATCCATTGACTATCTGGAATCTAATCTAGATGAAACATGTAGGAGCACTAATAGAACAGTTGGACCCATATACTTTAGCAATTTGAAGATATATGTTCACTTGCTGTTTTCAAGTCAGTGTAGAAACTGGCAGGAAATCTCAGTGAGTTGGGCAGCTGGAGCTTTGAATCTTCAGGGGACACTGAAACTTCAAACAGAATATTCCTCTTTTATTTTCTGGTAGGAATAGCCCTCTCTTAATTTCAAGTCATGAAAAAGTGCTTCCTCATTTGCAGGGCAGTAGAAGGAAACACTTTGCTGTACACCTGAAATTAACACAACATTGTAACCCAACTACTCTCCAATATAAAATAAAAAATAATTTTAAAAAAAGTTTGACTTTAAAAGATGAGGAATTTAAAGGCCCCACCATGGAAGACAGTTCTTTGAATGCTACTTGTTTTTGCCTGATACATCATTTAACAAATTATAAAAGTCCACTATTTCCAGATTTGTGCATGCATATTCCACTGAAGAACAGTTTTGCAAATTGTGCACACAGAGAAAGAAGTGGAAGCTTTAATTAATTAAATTAATTTTTTAAATCCAGCTTTTGATTTGGGGTTTTATGAGGCTTTTAAATTTTTTTTTAATTTATTTTTTAGCTGTGCTGTGTCTTCGTTGCTACGTGAGATTTTCTCTAGTTGTGGAGAACTCTCTAGTTGCAGCTTATCATTGTAGTGGCTTCTCTTGTTGCAGAGTGTGGGCTCTAGAGCGTGGGCTCAATAGTTGTGGCACCTGGGCTTAGTTAGCCCTGCTGCATGTGGAATCTTCCCAGACCAGGGATCAAATCGTGTCTCCTGCATTGGCAGGTGGACTCTACACCACTGAGCCACAAAAGAAGTCCATGAGGTATTTTTTTATTACCATTTTTGTAGGTTTTGTGGCAGACATAGGGAGGTGCAGCTCAGATCCCACTTCAAGAAAGGAGTAATGGTCCAGGTGCAAGGAGTGCTAATAGTTGTTAGCATCTTCAGAATTCACCTCAGATTTTGAGCTGAGGGTCGAACTCCCCTCTGGATGCCCAAAGTTAATGACCTGGCAGTGTGGTGGCACTGTTCTTGTTGTTCACTCAGGTGTGTCCTCCAATTCTTTGCAACTCTGTGGACTGCAGCACCCCAGGCTTCCCTGTCCTTCACTATCTCCTGGAGTTTGCTCAAACTCATGTTCATTGAGTTAGTGATGCCATCCAACCATCTCATCCGCTGTCATCCCCTTCTCCTCTTGCCCTCAATCTTTCCCAGCATCAGGGTCTTTTCCATTGAGTCAGTTCTTCGCATCAGGTGGCCAAAGTACTGGAGCTTCAGCTTCAGCATCAGTCCTTCCAATGAATATTCAGGACTGATTTCCTTTAGGATTGACTGGTTGGATCTCCCTGCTGTCCAAGGGACTCTCAAGAGTCTTCTCCAACATCACAGTTCAAAAGCATCAATTCTTCGGTGCTCAGCCTTCTTTATGGTCCAACTCTCACATCCATATATGACTACTGGAAAAACCATAGCTTTGACTGACTATACAGACCTTTGTTGGTAAAGTGATATCTCTGATTTTTAATATGCTGTCTAGGTTTGTCATAGCTTTTTTTCCCAAGGAGCAACTGTCTTTTAATTTCATGCAGTCACCGTCCACAGTGATTTTGGAGTCCAAGAAAATAAAATCTGTCACCGTTTCCACATCTTCCCCATATATTTGCCATGAAATTATTGGACCAGATGCCATGATCTTGTTTTTTGAATGTTGAGTTTTAAGCCAGATTTTTCATTCTCCTCTTTCACCCTCATCAAGAGGCTCTTGAGTTCCTTTTCACTTTCTGCCTTTAGAGTGCTATCATCTGCATATTTGAGGTTGTTAATATTTATCCCGCTGGGCAGAGCCTTTTCTACCCAAAGAAGAACTGTCTAATGGATAGTCTTTTGCCGGGAGCCAGCTCACGAGATCCCACCCATGACAGAGTCATGAGGAGAAGACCTGACGAGCAGAGCAACTCAGGCCTCAGGGATTCTCGGGAGGCTGCCTCAGTGCTCAGCTTAAAGATGATATCTCTCTTTCTGATACTTGCTATAATAAACCTCTTCTTATTTTCTGTGACTTAGGTAAAAGGCCTTTCCTGATCTCTTCCTAAATAGATCAATCTGAAACCTTAATTGACAGAGCCCCCAAACAGTGGCACCCTATAAGATTATCTAGAATATAGAGTATTTTAATCTAAACTCCTCTTGCTAGCATATTAGTTTGTTTGATAAATATGCCTATGCCTTTGGAGCTAATGTGCATTACTGCTCCTTAACAATAAAACAGCATTGAGAGCCTCCACACAGAAAGCCCCAATGGGCACAGAACCCTTCGTAGGAAAAAAGGCTTGTTAGGAAATATAAAAAATATTGCTTTAGGAAACTGTTACTTAGTCTATATTTACTCACTCTGTTTTTACTCTTAACGTATTTAGCCTATATAATGAAAGCATAATAGTTAGAAATTTATATAAATAAAAGTTTAGCTTTAATACAAATAATAAGACAATATTTGATTTAACTGATGATTCTTACTTAGAGCTGACCTTCAGCTTGCTGTTCTATGACTTTATGGTACCACATTCTTTTCTGTTAAGCTCAAGGCGTAAAGTAAATTACCGAAAACAGGTTTTACCTTAAAGCTTTCTATTGATAAATTCTTTCCTGCTGTGCCTGATACAAAAGTGTTCTGACTGATTAACCCTTATCAATGGAGAGTCACAAGATGTTAGCAGGCCCCCAGGCTGGAAGATGATGTAAACAAAACGAGGCTTTTTGTAACTAAAGACATGCAAACGGTTTTGATGAGGGTCAAAACTGCTGGCCCATTAAGCTGAATTGGTAGGCTTATTAAGCTGAATTCATATACCCATTAAGCTAAATTGGTATGCCCACTAAGCTGAATCAGTATGCCCACTAAGCTGAGTTGGTATGCCCACTAAGCTGAATTGGTATGACTCTATACTTTACATTTGTTTCTATGTACCACTAAAACTATAAAAGCTGTCTTAAAAACAATAAAGTTGGGAGGCATTTGGAAACACCAAGATTCGC
The DNA here is from genome assembly GCA_024291935.2 of Okapia johnstoni. Taxonomy (NCBI): domain Eukaryota; kingdom Metazoa; phylum Chordata; class Mammalia; order Artiodactyla; family Giraffidae; genus Okapia; species Okapia johnstoni. Next base: position 100,811,206 of record CM044305.1, on the reverse strand, counting down.
TGTGTCTTCTCATTTCGCATCGCAGACACCATCCTTCCTGAGGGAACCCCTGGACCAGCTGGAGCTGGACTCTGGCAGTCTTTGCTATGGAGCTCCCCGGTGGGCTGGCAGGGACTTTGTCTTCACATGTTACTCCTCAGTAAAGATTTTGGACTCTTAATTCTTCAGCATCTGTTTCCCAGAGAACTCAACCTGTGACAATTTTCTGTTTCACTGATTTGAGCTTTATCCTTATTAATTCCTGCTTATGTTTTCTTTTAGTAATTTTATAGCTTTGCAGCTGTGTTCTTAGTAGTACTAGGTTACTTATTTTACATATTTTCCTTCTCTTTTAATACTAAAAGCATGTAAAATGGTGGACCTCAGGGCTTTTAGGGCAGTCATGTATCGACTCAATGGAAATGAGTTTGAGTAAACTCCGGGAGTTGGTGATGGACAGGGAGGCCTGGTGTGCTGCAGTCCATGGGGTCACAGAGAGTCGGACATGACTGAGCGACTGAATTGAACTGAGCTGTACCTTCTAATTCTCCACAGGACCCATCTGTTAGGTAGTTAGAATAGGAAACAGGAGTCCAAAATGGCGGTGGCTAAAGACAAGAAAGGGAAAAGCCTGCGAAATTGGAACAAAGGAAGGTCAAAGAAAGAAGGTCCGAGGACCAGAGCGAGAACTTCAGGTAGAACAGCACTCCTGGCTAAGCCCAATTTACATAGGGCAGGCTCAGGGGGAGGAAAAAAACATATAAAAAGAGGAGCCAAAGTGCTCTCCGCCCCTTTTTCTCTCCTGCACGCTGGGGTGTTCTTTTCTTCTTTTTTTTGGGTCGATGGTCTGCAGGCCCTCATGCTTCAAGGATGGATTTTCCTGGTATTATCTAAATAAAATAGAGCTGTAACACTGGTTTGTCTAAGAGCTATAACATGGTCTGCCCAAGACCCGAGAGCCGTGACCTGCCGAGGGCTCTAATGTCCGTCACTCCAAATCTTTGTTGTAACGTGACAAGAACCGAAGAGCATACACTCGCGTGACACATCTCTATTTTTACATCTATCCACTTCCTACGTTTACATCACCGACCTAGGCCCTGAACATATTTGTGATTCCTGACATATAGCTATAAATTTTCTTCTTCTGAATAAAGCTTTAAGTGATCCCATAGCTTTTGATACAAAACATTCATCTTTTCGTTCCTTCCTAAAGATTGTATCACTTCCATTTTGATTTTCTCTTAACCTAGGACTAAATTAATGTTTCTTGATTTCCAAGTAGTAAAGATATTTTTGGCTACTTTTTATTTATTTCTAATTTTACTGGGTTATAATGAGAAAGTGTAGCCCCTAAAAATCTCTTAAATTTATGAAGTTTTTCCTCTGTGATGAAGCACACAATCGAAGGTCATTAGAAAATAATTTACATTTTAAATGCATAGGGGTAGATTTAAGATTATACATTGTTGCTTGTTGGTTAGATTGAGCAGATCATGTGTTCTCTGGTTTATTTTTTGTCTACTTGATCATTTAAATTCTGAAAGAAGTATATATAATAATCTCCCATTATGGCTGTGTTTTTTTAATCAAAATCTTCCTGTGTTTCTTAGAGTTTTTGCTTAAATCTTTTAAAAATAATTTTATTTATTTAAATTTATTTATTTTAATGTCATTTAAACTTTTTATTTTAAGTATTTATTTTTGGCTGTTCTGGGTCTTTGTTGCTGCACTGGCTTTTCTCTAGTTGCAGTGAATGGGGGTGACTCTAGTAGTGGGGGCACTCTCAGTGAGTGGGGGCCTCTTAGTAGTGGGGACAACTCTCTAGTTGTGGTGCACAGGGCTTCTCCTTTGTGGTGGCTTCTCTTGTGGAGCACAGGCCCTAGAGTGTGTGGGCACATGGGCTTAGTAGTTTCAGCTCCTGGGTTCTAGAGTACAGGCTCAGTTCTTGTGGCGCACAGGGTGTTTTCATTCTTAAGCCACTGTAATAATTTAGTACATAAAGGTTAATGGTTCATCTCTTCATCAAGGATTGAATGATGTATGCTTCCCTTTGTCTTGTTTATTGCTTTTAGTCTTGAATTCCACTTTTTAAAAAATAACATGTAGTGGCAACACACATTGATGATCTCACAGTCTCTGTGGGTCAGGATTACAGGCATGGTCCAACGGGGGTCATCTGCCACAGAATCTCTCAGGAGATTGCAATCAAAGTGTCCACTCAGCGTCTCTGACAAGCTGCAGTCAAAGTGTCAGTGGGGGCTGCAGTCTCATCTCAAGGCTCAGCTGGAACAGGATTCACTCCAAGCTCACTCACATGGTTGTTGGCAGGATTCAGTTCTTTGTTGGCTGTTGGACTGAGGGCCTCGGGTCCTTGCCAGGTGGCTCTCTACATCAGAGGAAAAGAAGGATAGGATGGGGAGGGAGGTGGGAGGGGGTTCAGGATGGGGAACACATGTAAGCCTGGTTGGAGAATTTTGAGCATTACTTTACTAGCATGTGTATTCTTGCCACCTCTTCTTAATATCTTCTGCTTCTGTTAGGTCCATACCATTTCTGTCCTTTACTGAGCCCATCTTTGCATGAAATGTTTCCTTGGTATCTCTAATTTTCTTGAAGAGATTTCTAGTCTTTCCCATTCTATTATTTTCCTCTATTTCTTTGCATTGATCGCTGAGGAAGGCTTTCTAATATCTCCTGGTTATTCTTTGGAACTCTACATTCAAATGGGTATATCTTTCCTTTTCTCCTTTGCTTTTCACTTCCTGTCTTTTCACAGCTATTTGTAAGGCCTCCTCATACAGCCATTTTGCTTTTTTGCATTTCTTTTTCTTGGGGATGTTCTTGATTCCTGTCTCCTGTACAATGTCATGAACCTCCCCATCCATAGTTCATCAGGCACTCTATCAGATCTAGTCCCTTAAATCTATTTCTCACTTCCACTGTATAGTCAAAAGGGATTTGATTTAGGTCATACCTGAATGGCAAGAATACACAGAAGAACTGTATAAAAAAGATCTTCACGACCCAGATAATCACGATGGTGTGATCACTCACCTAGAGCCAGACATCCTGGAATGTGAAGTCAAGTGGGTCTTAGGAAGCATCACTACAAACAAAGCTAGTGGAGGTGATGGAATTCCAGTTGAGCTATTTCAAATCCTAAAAGATGATGCTTTGATAGTGCTGCACTCAATATGCCAGAAAATTTGGAAAACTCAGCAGTGGTCACAGGACTGGAAAAGGTCAGTTTTCATTCCAATCCCAAAGAAAGGCAATGCCAAAGAATGCTCAAACTACCTCACAATTGCACTCATCTCACACGTTAGCAAAGTAATGCTGAAAATTCTCCAAGCAAGCCTTCAACACACGTGAACAGAGAACTTCCAGATGTTCAAGCTTGATTTAGAGAAGGCAGAGGAACCAGAGATCAAATTGCCAACATCGTTGGATCATCGAAAAAGCAAGAGAGTTCCAGAAAAACATCTATTTCTGCTTTATTGACTATGCCAAAGCCTTTGACTGTGTGGATCACAATAAACTGTGGAAAAATTCTGAAAGAAATGCGAATACCAGAACATCTGAACTGCCTCTTGAGAAACCTGTATGCAGGTCAGGAAGCAACAATTAGAACTGGACATGGAAAAACAGACTGGTTCCAAATAGGAAAAGGAGTACGTCAAGGCTGTATATTGTTACCCTGCTTATTTAACTTCTATGCAGAGTACATCTTGAGAAACGCTGGACTGGAGGAAGCACAAGCTGGAATCAAGACTGCCAGGAGAAATATCAATAACCTCAGATATGCAGATGAGACCACCGTTATGGCAGAAAGCGAAGAACTAAAGAGCCTTGTGATAAAAGTGAAAGAGGAGAGTGAAAAAGTCGGCTTAAAGCTCAACATTAGAAAACTAAGATCATGGCATCCGGTTCCCATCAGTTCATGGCAAATAGATGGGGAAACAGTGGAAAAAGTGGCTGACTTTATTTTTCTGGGCTCCAAAATCACTGCAGATGATGACTGCAGCCATGAAATTAAAAGACGCTTACTCCTTGGAAGGAAAGTTATGACCAACTTAGACAGCATATTAAAAAGCTGAGACATTACTCTGCCAACAGAGGTCTGTCTAGTCAAGGCTATGGTTTTTCCAGTGGTCATGTATGGATGTGAGAGCTGGACTATAAAAAAAGCTGAGCGCCAAAGAATTGATGCTTTTGAACCGTGAAGTTGGAGAAGACTCTTGAGAGTCCCTTGGACTGCAAGGAGATCCAACCAGTCCATCCTAAAGGAGATCAGTCCTGACTATTCACTGGAAGGACTGATGTTGAAGCTGAAACTCCAATACTTTGGCCACCTGATGTGAAGAGCTGACTCATTGAAAAAGACCCTGATGCTGGGAAAGATTGAGGGCAGGAGGAGAAGGGGACAACAGAGGATGAGATGGTTGGATGGCATCACCGACTCAATGGACATGGGTTTGGGTGGACTCTGGGAGATGGTGATGGATAGGGAGGTCTGGTGGCCTGCAGTCCATGGGGTTACAAAGAGTCAGACATGACTGAGGGACTGAACTGAACTGAGGCACGGTTGACGCCCGTACTCAGCCTCGAAGCAATTACAGAAGATGGACCTTCACCCTTCTGCTTCCCATAAGAATGTGGGAGTAAAATCTCTGAGGGGGAAGTGTAACAGGAGGGAAAGAAGCAGGGCACAACTTTTGAAAGAATGAAATAGGCAAAGAACACAACATAAGCCAATTAGAATCAAATGGTACCAAGTTGGCAGACAAGACTAGAATTTGATCCTCAACCAGCAAGTGAAATGACACACCCAGAGTTGCCATGACAGTTCCAAGGTAGTGGGCGGTGGCCCAAATCCTGGAAATCTCCGCCCTTTCCCAAAAATAGCTGGAATAATCCTCCCACTCATTAGCATATGAAATTACCCAGCCTATAAAAACTAACCATACCAAATTTCGGGGCTGCATTCGCCCTCTGCGATGGCCCACACTCTGTCTGTGGAGTGTGCTTCTCTCTGTATCTGAATAAATCCACTTCTTACCTATCACTTTGTCTCTCACTGAATCCTTTCTGTGACGAGAGATCAAGAACCTGAGCTTCATTAGGTCCTGAAACCATGTGGGTTTTTGCTGGGTTTGAGTCCCAGCCACAGAGGTTTGAGTCCCAAACTGGGTTTTGCCTGGGTTCGAGTCCCAGTACATTGGTTCAAGTTCCAATCTGTCATAAATGGTTTCACTTTGATGTCTCTCTGGAAAAAACTTAGTTTCCTTTGTGTAGGTTTTACAGTCTCTTCATTAACATAGAATTTATTGGGCACCTATAGTGTCTAAGGCATTGTCTAAGATATTGGACATAAAATATATATTTAAAAAGTCCCTGTTTTCTTTTCATGGAGTTTAAAATCTAGTGGGAGAGGAAAAAATATGTTAAAAAACAAATAAACATATAACAATTGGTGACAAGTCCTAAAAGAAAATAAAGCTGGATAGGAGAATAGAGACTAAAGGGAGAGGAAAGATATTTTATGTAGAATAGTCAGAGAGGGCCTTTCTGATAGGTGAAACTTGAGCAGAACCACAGTAAAGGAGGTAAAAGGACCAGCCATGTGAATATCAGGATAAAGAGCATTATAGGCAGTAAGTACAAAACCCCAAGGCTCAAGAACGATTGGCTTGTTTGAGGAACAGCAAGGAAGCCAGTGTGTCTGAAGTGCAGGCGATAAGATCTGAGAGGCAACCAGGCACCAGGTTATGTAAGTCCTTGTAGGTCATGGGAAGGTCTTTGAATTTTATTCTGAGTGGGCTTCAAAGCACTGAGAGGTTTTAAATAAAGAAATGTCAAGTCTGATTTATTCTTTTAAAGGATCACTGTCGTTTCTATGAGGGGGAAAGGTGGAAATTAAACAGGAGGGAAGGGGGCAGGGCACAACTTTTAAAAGAATGACTTGGGACTTCCCCGGTGGTCCATCGGTTAAGAGTCCACCTGACAGTGCAGGGGACACAGGTTCAATCCCTGGTCTGGGAAGATTCCACATACCTCAGGGCAACTAAGCCCACATGCCACAACTACTGAAACCCACGAGACATAGAGCTGGTGCTCTGCAACAGGAGAAACCACTGTAATGAGAAGCCCAAGCACCACACCTAGAGAGTAGCACCCAACTGCCGTAACTAGAGAAAGCCCTCATGCAACAAAGAAGACCCCATACAGCCAAAAATAAATAGATAAAATAATTTAAAAAAAATAAAGAATGACATAGCCATAGGACAGGAGAAGGCAATGGCAACCCACTCCAGTACTCTTGCCTGGAAAATCTCATGGGCAGAGGAGCCTGGTAGGCTGCAGTCCATGGGGTTGCTAAGAGTCGGACACGACTGAGCGACTTCACTTTCACTTTTCCCTTTCATGCACTGGAGAAGGAAATGGCAACCCACTCCAGTGTTCTTGCCTGGAGAATCCCAGGGACGGGGGAGCCTGGTGGGCTGTCGTCTATGGGGTCGCACAGAGTCAGACATGACTACAGTGACTTAGCAGCAGCAGCAGCAGCAGCAGCTATAGGACATGACATAAATGGTTAGAACCAACTAGGCCCAAGATGGCAGAGGAGACTTCCACTAGACCTTGATCCTCAGTATACGCTCATTGTAACACATTAGCACTCTAAATGACACATGCACAGGTGCCATGACAGTTCCAAGGCCAACCATAAAAGGTCAACAAGTGGGTGGTGGCCCAATTCCTAGAAATCCCCACCCCTTCCCCAAAATAACTGGAATATTGGTCTCACTCATTAGCCAATGAAATTACCTGCCCCTATAAAAACTGACTTCCCTGGTGGCTCAGACAGCAAAGCGTCTGCCTGCAATGCAGGAGACCTGGGTTCAATCCCTGAGTCTGGAAGATCTCCTGGAGAAGGAAATGACAACCCACTCAGGTATTCTTGCCTGGAAAATCCCATGGACGGAGGAGCCTGGTAGGCTACAGTCCATGGGGTCACAAAGAGTTGGACACGACTCAGCGATTTCACTCACTCATAAAAACTGACAACTACATACCCTGGGGTTGTTATTCAGTCACTCAGTCATGTCTGACACTTCTCAACCCCATGAGCTGCAGCATGCCAGACTTCCCTGTCCTTCACCATCTCCCGGAGTTTGCTCAGACTCACATCCATTGAGTCGGTGATGCCATCCAATCAAATATCTCATTCTCTGTCATCCCTTCCTCCTCCTGCCTTCAATCTTTCCCAGAATCAGGGTCTTCTCTAATGAGTTGGCTCAGTCAGCTTCCATACCCTGGGGTGGCTCTTGCCTTCTGAGATGGCCCACACTATCTGTGGAGTGTGTTTCTCTCTAAATAAATTCACTTTTATCTGTAACTTTGAAACCATTGGTTTTGTTTTGGGGGCTATGAAGAGCTACAGTACTGTAGTCCTTTATGTGTCAGTGTAGAAAGAATTCAGTGAGAGGCCAAGTGATAGATAAGAAATAATTTATTTGTTAGTATACTGTACTAACACATATATATGGTATTTAGTCAATCGGTAAAGATAACCCCTCATGCGAAGAGTTGACTCATTGGAAAAGACCCTAATGCTGGGTAGGATTGGGGGCGGGAGAAGGGGACGACAGAGGATGAGATGGTTGGATGGCATCACCGACTCGATGGACATGGGTTTGGGTAGACTCTGGGAGTTGGTGATGGATAGAGAGGCCTGGCGTGCTGCAATTCATGGGGTCGCAAAGAGTCGGACACGACTGAGTGACTGAACTGAGCTGAAAGATAACCCTGTATGCGAGACATCAAAAGAGACACAGATAAATAGAACAGTATTATGGACTCTATGGGAGAGGGTGAGGGCGGGATGATATGGGAGAATGGCACTGAAGCATGTAAATTATCATATGTGAAATGAATCACCAGTCCAGGTTCAATGCATGATACAGGGTGCTTGCAGCTGGGGCACTGGGATGACTCAGAGGGATGGGATGGGGAGGGAGGTGGAAGGGGGGTTCTGGAAGGGGAACATATGTACACCCATGGTGGATTCATGTCAGTGGATGGCAAAACAAATACAATATTGTAAAGTTAAAAAATAGAAAATAAACTAATTAAAAAAATAATTTATTAGAATAGGAAGTTTGTGAGGTTTACAAGCAAGTTGATGAGAAATGTCATGCCCCAAGAACTTACTGAGCTACAGTTTTATAATCAAAGGAAAAGTGGGGCGGGGGAAAAGAACTTCTTTGTGTTTCTTGAGTAGATGTCATGCTTCCATCATCAGTTCCTCCTCCAGGTTGGGCAGAGGAGTTTTCTTGTCCCTACATGTTCAAGCTAAGTCCACAAATTATTGTTTTTATGTGTGCAGAGAGCATGTCCTAGGGACCATTAACTTATTGAGCTCACTAGGCAGGATGTGGGGCTCATGTCACCATTTTTCTATTGTGTGACGCATGTTTCATGCTTGTGTTACATAGTTTTGTTGCTAAACAAGCCTTGTTTTTGTGGTTAAGCAAACCTGCTCTCTTGAGAAATCGTTAACTTACAGAGGTCTCCCATATTTTTTCTACTTACAGTCCCCTAATATGATAAACTATTTAATCATTTACTTTGTCCCTTTACTCTGTCCCTATCAACTTTGTCTCTCACTGAATTTTTTCTGCGATGAGACATCAAGAACCTGAACTTCATCAAGTGCTGAGATAAGATATGTGATCTCAGTTAAAAGACCATGAGTTCAAGTCCCGACTTGAGTTACACAGTTTTAGAAGCAGAAAGAAAGTGAAAGTGTTAGTCACTCAGTTGCGTCCAACTGTTATGATCCCATGGACACTGTAGCCCACCAGGCTCCTCTGTCCATGGGATTCTCCAGGCAAGAATACTAGAGTGGGTTGCCATTTCCTTCTCCAGGGCATCTTCCCAAGCCAAGGATCAAACACAGCTCTCCCACATTGTAGGCAGACTCTTTACCCACTGAGCCACCAGGGAAGCCCTTATGAATCAGGGAGACCAGTTAAGTCCAGGAGACAGATGATGCTAGCTTGTGCCAAGTGTGTGTGGGGGGAGGGAAGGGAGGGATTAGTGGTGAGGGTATTGTGTGGGCAGAAAACAAGTGAACCAGGACCTCTTCTATTCATAGGCATTTGCCAATGCACAGGGGGTTTTTTGTTTGTTTTCTGGCTGCTCTGTGCAGCTTCTGGGATCTTAGTTCCCCGACCAGGATGGAACCTGCGCCCCTTCCAATGGAAGCTCAGACTCTTTAACCATTGGACTGCCAGGGAAGTCCCAAAATGGTAAATTTAATTTTTTTAACCAGAAAAAAAAATTAATGACACAACACCACATAAGCTGGAGGGAATTAAGTGGATTTAACTGTTCCCAAGTGGCACAGTGGTAAAGAATCTGCCTGTAGGTTCGATCCCTGGGTCAGGAGGATCCCCCAGAGAAGGGAATGGCCACCCACTTCAGTATTCTTACCTGGAAAATTCCATGGACAGCGAGACTAGTTGGCTACAGTCCATGGCGTCGGAAAGAGTCAGACACAACTGAGCAAAGCACAGCAGCAAGGTCTTTGCATTATCTGGGAGAAGGAGAAAGGTAAAGATTAATATGAGACTTTGATAAATCAAGAGTCATGTTATAATCTCTAACCATAAAAAGAATTTTTTAATGGTGTAATTTTGAAACTAGTGGGAGTGAGAACTGAATGATTTTTTTTTAATGTAACTAGTCCAACAGAGGAAAAACAATAAAGGGAACACAGAAGAAGTGGTATTAAGAGACAGTACATTAAAAAGATGAATATATGCACATTAAATTACATTAAATGCAAATTGACTAAATGCTTCAGTTATTAATTAAGATTGTCATACTGATTCACGCAGGTACACACACACTACATGCTTAAACAATAGACATATCTATTAAAAAAGGATACAGAAAAGTTGAAAGTTTAAAAATATGGGAGAAAATATGGTATTTAAACAATCACTGCATATGGTGACTGCAGCCATGAAATTAAAAGACATTTACTCCTTGGAAGAAAAGCTGTGACAAGCCTAGACACCATATTAAAAAGCAGAGACATCACTTTGCCAACAAAGGTCAGTATAGTCAAAGCTATGGTTTTTCCAGTAATCATATACGAATGTGAGAGTTGGACCATAAAGAAGGCTGAGCACCAAAGAATTGATGCTTTTGAATTGTGGCACTGAAGAAGACTCTTGAGAGTCCCTTGGACTGCAAGAAGATCAAACCAGTCAATCCTAAAAGACATCAACCCTGAATATTCATTGGAAGGATTGATGCTGAAGCTCCAATACTCTGGCCACCTGACACAAACAGCCAACTCATTGGAAAAGACTCTGCTGCTGGGAAAGATTGAAGGCAAGAGCAGAAGGGGATGACAGAGGATGAGATGGTTGGATGGCACCACTGACTCAATGGACATGAGTTTGAGCAAACTCCAGGAGATAGTGAAGGACAGGGGAGTCTGGTGTGCTGCAGTCCATGGAGTTGCAAAGATTTGGACATGACTTAGCAACTGAACAACAACAAACACCACCCAAAATAAAGCTAATATAAGACATTAATATTAGGATAGACTTTACATTTTAAAAATATTAAAGTTGTAGTCATCTCATTCACCAGGAAGATACAACACTTTTAAATATTCATGCACTCAGTAATATTAATTCAAATTATATGAAGAAAAAACTGACAGAACTACAAGGAGAAATAGACTAACCAATTATAAAGGACAATTTTAACATAGTTCTCTCAGTAACTGATTAAACAAGTAGACAAAACAATTTAGTGAGGCTATAAAATATCTGAAAAACACAGAAAAGAAACTTGACCTATTAAACATGTATACAAGACTGTACCAAACAACTACAGAATATATTTTTTCTAGCTTTCATGAAACATTTATAAATATCATAAACAAATCTCAACAAATTTCAAAGGATTTAAATTGTATAGATTATATCGTCTAAGCTCTCAGTGAAAAATGGGCTAGAAATCAATAACAAAAATATTGGTAGGAAATGTCCATAAATTTTGAAACACGCTTCTAAAAAGCTATGGGACAAAGAAGGAATCTTAATGGAAATTAGAAAATATTTCAAGCTGACTGATAACAGAAGCACTGAATAGCAACTCTTGTGGGCTGCGATAATTACAGGAATATTTGCTTTAAGTGTATATATTAGAAGGGAACAAAGGCTGAAATTTATTGAGAAAAGTATGTATCTCATGAAATTTTTAAAAATAACAGAAAAATATACCAAAGGTAGAAAGGGAGTCATAAAGTTGAAAGTGGAAATTAATGAAGTAGAAAACAAATATACATAGAGAAAATCAACAAAACCAAAAGTTGGCTTTTTTTAAAAGATTAATAAAATTCATATGAAAATCTCACTCCTGGTGAGATTGATTTCTTAAAAAAAGACAAACATACCCAATTGATCAACATTAAGAACATAAGAGAATACCCATAACATATGGGTGTTGCAGTTATTTAAAAGATAAAATATTATGAGGAACTTTATACCAATGACTTTGAAGTTTTGCGTGAAATTGATAATTTCCTATAAAAAAATAACTTGCCAAAATTAAAGAAAAAAGTAGATGAGTAAATGGACCTATAAGTATGAAAGAAATAAGATCAGTAATTAAAGCTTCTCATAAATTTCAGGCCCAGATAGCATCATAAGTAATTTCTACCACATATTCAATGAAGAAAACATTGCAATTCATGCAAAGTCTTCCAGAGAATAGTTAAGGGGGGAGGATGCCTTCTCCAATTACTTTAGATTCTAGCTAACCTTTATAACAAGTCCAAAAAAAAGATAGTTTTAAAACGGACAAAGTTCAGGTTAATTTGTATCACAAGTAGTGTTGCAAAATCCTGGACAAAATATTAGCAAATTGAATCCCATAATATACAAAAGGAGTGATGAGTATATTGGGTTTATGTTAAGAATGTAAGCTTGATTAAAATAAAAACTAGTCAGTGAATTTGCCACATTAGCTGATGAAAGAATTATTATATGATCTTATCAGTAGATGCAGAAAAAGCATTTGACAAAATGATAAAGAAAAATTGTAAGCAAATAGTAATAGAATGGAACTTTAATCCTATGAAGTAATAGACCGGAACTTCCTTAATCTTAAAAACCTATAACAAGCATTAAACTTAAAAGAGAAATATTGAAAGATTTCTCTTTATATATCAGGAATCAAACAATGATATTTGCTATCACTATTTCTATTTGACATTATGCTGGGCAGAAAGCAACAATAAGAAATAAAAAATTTAAAGACTGGGACAAAAATTTTAAACTGTCATTATTTTCAAATAATATATTCATGTACATAGAAGATCAAAAGGAAAATACAGTAAATTACTAAAATTAGAGAGTTTAGCAAGGTTGCTAGATACAAAATGAGTATTCAAAAACAAAGTATAGAAGTATTATAGGAGTAAATCTTTGTGACCATGAGTTAGGCCATAAAAATAGATACCACATCAAAAGCGCAAATGACAGGAAAAATGGGTAAGTTGGATTTCATCAGAATTTTAAAATTTTTGTACAACATTAATCACTACCAAGAAAGTGAAAAGACAACCCACACAATGAGTGGAAATATTTGCAAATCATATATTTAACAAGGGACTTACTTCTAGAATACATAAAGAAACTTAAAGCCCAACAAGAAAGCGACAAATAGTCCAATGAGCAAAGGGCTTAACTAGACCTTTCTACAAAGAAGATATACAAATGGCCAATAAGGACATGAAAAGACTCTCAACATCAGTTATCATAAGGGAAATGCAAACTCAAACCACAATGAGATATCACTTTATATCCACTAGGATGACTATACTAATAAAAAAAAAAGGACAGGAACTTCCCTGGTGGCCCAATGGTTAAGAATCTTCCTTCCAATGCAGGAGACTCAGGTTCCATCCCCGGTTGGGGAACTAAGATCCTATGTGCCATGGGGCAACTAAGTCTGCAAGCCACAGCGAAGACCAAGCACAGCAAAAAAAAAAAAAAAAAACCGACAATAACAAGTTTTAGCAAGGATAAGCCAAGGAAACTCTCATACATTGCTGATGGGAATGTAAAATGATACAAGCTAATTTGGAAAACAATCTGACCATTCCTCAAAATGCTAAACATAGATTTCCCATAAAGCCAGTAATTCCACTCCTACGTATATGCCCAAGAGAAGTGAAAACATGTTCACACAAAAACTTGTACATGAATGTTCATGATAGCCAAAAATATGGAAGCAACCCACATGTCCATCAACTGAATAATGGAAAAACAAATTATGCTATATCCATAGAATGGGATATTATTCATTGTGAAAAGCAATGAATTACTGATAGCTGCTACAATATAGGTGAAACTTGAAGATATTTTGCAAAAAGTCAGTCACAAAGGACCACCATATTATTCCATTAATATTAAATTTCATGTATTTACATGAATTGTGAGGAAGAGAGAGGGCTTCTGCAGGGTACCAGCTGTAGTAAAACATGATTAACATCACCCGGAGTTCACACTCAGGAAAAAGTCCCACCCTAAGTAAACACTAAGAACAGGTTTGAGACCTGGTGATCAGAGCGCTGAGAGTCAAAAGGAAGGGGCCTGAAAACTGCTTAGGACACAAGGTTTAAGAAGGAAGAAGGCAGTAACAGAGGAGGGAAAGGTATGCACTGGAGGAATCAGAAACTGAAATGACCTCTCCCCCCAGCACCATTTATTAAAGGAAATGTACTTTCTTGTATCAACAGAAGAGGGTGCTCTTGAACCAATGAACAAATAAGGCATCCAAACACTTTTTTCCCATATAATAGCATCAGATGTCATTGCTGAACCAGAAACTTCCAGTACAGTTTATACAGATTAGAAAAAGGATACCAATGTCTGCACAAAGCTATTCTTAAAAAAAAAAAAAAAAGATGTGAATCAAAACTTTTCAACTGAGGGAATTCCCTGGTGGTCCAGAGGTTAGGACTCTGTACTTTCACTGTGGTGAGCATGGGTTCCATCCCTGGTCTGGGAACTAAGATCCCTCATGCTGTACAGTGCAGCCAAACAAAACAAAACTTTTCAGCTGATAAAAATAATCACACACACACACCCCCCAGTAAAAACCACTGCAAAACAGAGAAAGTTGTGAATGAAATATATTAAAGAATTACAGATATGAAGGAATATTATGAATCAGAAAATTTTAAACTCAGAAACAAACAAGTGAGTGCTGACTGAGGTCAGGAAAGAAATTGAAGCAAAAGACAGAATCACCTTAGAAGACTAAATTACAAAATACCTAAGGGAGAATAGATATGATTGAAAAAGTAAAGGAAAGAAAGAATGAGAATGAAAAAGAGCCAAGTGAATCAAAACAAAATAAAGACATAAAGAGGAAAGTGATAGATATATCTGGAATCTCTTAAAAACAAAAATAAAAAAAATGGAACAGAACTAATATTTAACATTATAATCTTAAAACTTTATGGAAATAAAAGAACACCCGATTCTACATATTTCTAGAGCCCATTGTGTAATTGGGAAAACTGACCATCAACTCATAGACATAGTCTAGTAAAACAGACATTAATGGTAAAGAAAAAAAAAACCTTTGGATTTATAGATAAAGCAAAATAATTAGCAACTTACAAGAAAAGAAAATCAGATGGCAGCAAACTACTTGCAGGATTATAGAAAGGAAGACAAGAGTGAAGAAACATTTTAAAGAAATTCAAGTGAAAATAAAAGTGCAAGCCAAGGATTTCAGTTTTTTCTTTTTAATTTTATTTTTTGGCTGCACTGGGTCTTCACTGCTGCTTGAGGACCTTCTCTAGTTGTGGTGAGCAGGGGCTACTCTTAGTTGCAGTATGTGGGCTTCTCATTGTGCTCTTATTGCAGAGCGTGGGCTCTATGGCATGCAGGCTTCAGTAGTTGTGCCAAGTGAGCTCAGCAGTTGTGGTGCACAGGCTTAGCTGCCCCAAGGCATGTGGAATCTTCCCAGGCCAGGGATTGAACCTGTGTCTCCTGCATTGGCCTTGCCTTGCCTTGAAGTCACTCAGTCGTGTCTTTGCGACCCCATGGACTGTAGCCCACCAGGCTCCTCCATCCAGGGGATTTTCCAGGCAAGGGTACTGGAGTGGGTTGCCATTTCCTTCTCTAGGGGATCTTCCCGAGCCAGGAATCAAATCCCAGTCTCCCGCATCACAGGCAGACGCTTTACCCTCTGAGCCACCAGGGAAGCCCCAGGCGGATTCTTAATCACTGGACCACCAGGAAGTCTGGATTTCAGTTTTAAACTTTGAAGAACTCAAGAGATCATGTATGCAAGAACTCTTTCTGAGGATTCTATTACAGGTCCACCTTCATCCAACTAAGAGATGATTGGCAAATTTTAGCACAGAACAGATAAGATAAGGAGAATTGGATAGGTGTAATTATAAATCGAAGACAAATATGAGGATAAGACTTGAAGAACATTTTCTGACAATATAAAAATACAATTCAAGGAACTTCCCTGGTGGTCCCGTGGCTAAGACTCCAAGCTCCCATTACAGGGGAACTGGGTTCAATCTCTGAGCCGGGAACTAAATCCCACATGCCATAACTAAAACCTGGCACAGTCAAATAAATAAATAAACAAATATTTTTTAAAAAAAGAAATACAACTCAAAATGTGAGCAAAAGAAAAATGTAAAATAATTTCGATGATTGCTACATAGGTTATAGGTGGGTGTCAAGGGTTATCACTGAAACTAGCAGACCAAATAGTAGAAACCTAGGTGGTAGGAAAATGGTGACTAAGAGCTGAGATCCTTAGTTATTTCAGTAGAGCCCTCTCATGCTCTGACTCTTGTGGCATCTTCTCAATATTTCAAGTATTAGATAGGCTCTATGTTCATTCCTCTCTCTCTTTTTCACACACACACACACACACACACACACACACACACACTGCCACCAGCTCAGAATATTCATTACATAACACTTCTCTATTCTATGTTTTGTGATCTTACGGTGACACTCACACATTCTCAGCCCACAAAAAGGAATATTTTACCTTCCCGCTTAGCCAGCTGTCTCACTTCTAGCCAGGGAATCCAGCTCCAATTCAGCCTGCTAAAGAGCTTTATTTACACAGCTTTACACAGCACATTTGTCTGTAGGGGCAGCATCCCTGCCCCCAGTCAGAGCCAGATATTGAAAGGTTATTCTCTATTCCAAGAGGTTGTTGGAATCTAAGGTTGTTTAATTCTAAGCTGTAATAGTTTGCTTTAGGGCTTACTCAGTTGCTTGCTGCTCAAACCATAAAAGAGCAGATAGGAGGTAGTTCAGAAAAAAATATGAAAGATGATGCTGGCTTTTTGAGGTCAAACATTTTTTATCATGTTACAGCAATATCTATCTATTCTTCTTTCACTAAGGTTTTACCAAATATTATCATAAAGAAATATTGAATTCTCTCAGATGCCTTTTTGGGCATATATCAAGAGGATCATATGTTTTCTACTTTTCACCTATTAATAAAATAGATGTTGTAACATCAGTATATTTCATTGTACTAAAGCATCTTCACTTTTCTAGAATGAATTCCACTGGGTCATGATTAATGCATGATGATATTCTCTGTGTTAGCATATTATTAGAGTTTTTTAATTCACTTTTTTGGGGGGAGCTGTGCTGGGTCTTTGTTGCTGTGCATGGGCTTTCTCTAGTTGCGGCGAGTGGGAGCAGGGGCTACTCTCCAATTGCAGTACACGGGCTTCTCATTGCAGTGGCTTCTCTTGTTGCAGAGCACAGGCTCTAGATGCACAGGCTCCGTAGTTGTGGTGCACAGGCTTAGTTGCTCACAGCATGTGGAATCTTCCCTGACCTGGGGTTGAACCTGTGTCGCCTGCATTGGCAGGCAGATTCTTATCCACTGTTGCCATCAGGGAAGTCCTTATTAGAGTTTTTGCAGCAATATTTTTAGTGATATTTCATCACATTTGTTTTGAACAATCACTTTTTCTTGATTGACTTTTTTCCCCTACCAAATCATCTCTTTCTACCAAGAGTAGAGCTTATATACATACCACAGCCCAGTAACCACACACAGTCCCTGTTCAGTCTAGGATTCCTTTAGATACCATGTTTCAACCCAACCCAAAGGAGCCTTCATACAGCTTACATTCCTTAACCACAAAAGCCAGTGAGCTGGGACATAGCCGTCAGCCTAGTTCAGGATCCTTATATAGATCAGTCAGTTCAGTTCAGTCACTCACTCGTGTCTGAGTCTTTGCGACCCCATGGACTGCAGCACACCAGACCTCCCTGTCCATCACCAACTCCTGGAGCTTACTCAAACTCATGTCCATCAAGTCGGTGATGCCATCCAACCATCTCTTCTGTCATCCCCTTCTCCTCCTGCCTTCAATCTTTCCCAGCATCAGGGTCTTTTCAAATGAGTCAGTCCTTCGCATCAGGTGGCCAAAGTATTGGAGTTTCAGCTTCAACATCAGTCCTTCCAATGAATAGTCAGGACTGATTTCCTTTAGGATGAACTGGTTGGATCTCCTTGTAGTCCAAGGGACTCTCAAGAGTCTTCTCCAACTCCACAGTTCAAAAACATCAATTCTTCGGTGCTCAGCTTTCTTTATGGTCCAACTCACACATCCATACATGACCACTGGAAAAACCATAGCCTTGACTAGGCAGACCTTTGTTGACAAAGTGATGTCTCTGCTTTTTAATATGCTGTCTAGGTTGGTCATAGCTTTTCTTCCAAGAAGCAAGAGTATCTTAATTTCATGGCTGCAGTCACCATCTGCAGTGGTTTTGGAGCCCAAGAAAATAAAGTCTGCCACTGTTTCCATTGTTTCCCTATCTATTTGCCATGAAGTGACGGGACCAGATGTCATGATCTTTGTTTTTTGAATGTTGAGTTTTAAGTCAGCTTTTTCACTCTCCTCTCTCACTTTCATCAAGAGACTCTTTAGTTCCTCTACACTTTCTGCCATAAGGGTGGTGTCATCTGCATATCTGAGGCTATTGATATTTTTCCCAGCAATCTTTATTCCAGCTTGTGCTTCATCCAGCCTGGCATTTCACATGATGTACTCTGCATATAAGTTAAATAAGCAAGGTGACAATACACAGCCTTGACCTACCTTTCCCAATTTGGAACCAGTCCATTTTTCCATGTCTGGTTCTAATGGTTGCTTCTTGACCTGCATACAGATTTCTCAGGAAGCACATAAGGTGGTCTGATATTCCCATCTCTTGAAGAATTTTCCACAGCTTATTGTGATCTGCACAGTCAAAGGCTTTGGCTTAGTCAATAAAGCAGAAATAGATGTTTTTCTGGAACTCTCTTGCTTTTTCGATGATCCAACGGATGTTGGCAACTTGATCTCTGGTTCCTCTGCCTTCTCTAAATCCAGCTTGAACATCTGGAAGTTCTTCATTCAAGTGTGGTGAAGGCTCGCTTGAAGAATTTTCAGCATTACTTTGCTAACGTGTGAGATGAGTGCAATTGTGAGGTAGTTTGAACATTCTTTGGCATTGCCTTTCTTTGGGATTGGAATGAAAACTGACCTTTTCCAGTCCTGTGACCACTGCTGAGTTTTCCAGATTTGCTGGCATATTGAGTGCAGCACTTTCACAGCATCATCTTTGAGGATTTGAAATAACTCAACTGGAATTCCATCACTCCACTAGCTTTGTTTGTAGT